>JAJHZJ010000561.1:11426256-12680217 GCA_023548195.1 Bettongia penicillata ogilbyi
ATAGAATTTAAACTTTTCATATACATCACGTCATTGGATCCTCACATCATCCATCTGTGAGGATGGTACTATCATTATCCCCCTTTTACAGATGGAGAAACTGAGAATGAGATTATTTGCTTTGGGTCAGTCAATAAACTTGTATTAAGTGCCTACACTGTGCCAGACACTGTGCTAAACACTAGCAATTAACAGACCCTGCCTTCAAGTCTAATAGAAGAGACAATGTGAAGACAACTCTGTGTAAACAAGATATGAAAGATAACCAACAGAGAGAAGATGCTAGCATTAAGGAGATTGGAAAGGGCCTTTTATGAACATGTGATGAAGAAAGCCAGGGGAGCTAGGAGACGGAGATGAGGAGCGAGAGCATTCCAGGCATGGGTCACAAACAGCTAAAAAATGCCTGAGACAGGATTCAAACTTAGGTCTTCCTGATTTCAGGAACCTTTTTTTTTTTTGCACATAGCATGATAAAAATTAGACTTATTAAGACTGCCCACTATTTCAATGGGTAAATGAAGAGTGATCACCTTTAGACCACGGTCACTTTCCTGTTCCATAAGCTGGCACATGGTAATTGCTTAGTGAATGCTTATCGACTGATTGATCAATGGATTGATTGCCTCTCTTCTTAAAAGCATCCAAGTCTATCTCTGGATCTGTAAATCTTGGGAAAGGAGACAATTGGGGAAAATACTTTTTAAAAAATTATGGGCAGGGCTTCAACTAGCACATTTGCACCCAGGCCAAGTACAACATAGCACACACAAAAATCCATTTTTTAAGCGGAGATACACAGGCAGGGCTGTTGCTAGGAGTCTAGGACAAGGAGGAGCTCACCTAAGATGCATCTGACAGGGGAGAGGAGCAACCATCTGGTAGTTATCTATTTAAATTAATCCTTCTTGTTAACTAGATTTTAAGCTCTGTTCTTCCTGTGCTGCTAAAAAGCTCCAAGTTCTTTCAATGCCCTATAAATTTAGCACCCTGGGGCAAAACGCAGGTTGCCCAGTCCTAGTCTTGCCTCAGGTTATAGATCTTGGGGAGAAAAAAGAGTTTTGTTTTGCTCTATCCCCTCTTCTCCATCACATATTACAAGTGGGGGGTCTTGGGATGTGTGTGCCTCTCATCAGTTTCCCAGTGATCATTGGGAATGTTTTCTTTAACATCTGTTTTTCCTCTTAATGAAGGAGAATCAATGGGGGCTGGTTTATAAAAAGTGAAAGTCACTTATCTCCCCTCGATTTTTCCCTCCAAAGGGATTTGTTTGGTTCAATTTTGGTCCTGGAGGGCAAGCAGCCCTCCCCCAAAAAGAAACAGCAAGGACTCCAGGAAAGAACCTGAAAAATCCTGTTGTAATTAAGCAATTTTTTTATATATAAGTCATTTGGTTGGATTTTGATGAGGCGCCAAGTCTTGGTTGTGTGGGGAAAACATGAAAAAGAATATTGTTTATTTGGTTTGATTCCTTTTCCCAAAATACAGATTGACTTAGCTCTGTGAGTAATTACAAGGCATGTAAGGAACCCTTTGAACTACAACATTTCTTTTAAAAAATCATGATGGCTTATTTCAGTGTCTGGGGCCCAATAATTAGGTGAGGCATCCCCAGCTGACACATGTCCCTAGTTCTCTTTGTCTGGCTCATCCCTCCACTCCAATGCCCATTTACCTTGTGTGTCTTTATCTCTGTATATGAGGTATCCCCCTATAGATGAGAGATTGGAGTTAGAAGGAGTCTTAGAGGTCCCTCTCCCATCTCTGGGCCTTTGTGCAGGCTGACTCCTATGCAGAAAAGAAATCCTCTTCCTCCCCTTCCCCTGGTGGAATCTCTGACTTCCTTCAAGGCTCAGTGCAAGGGCCACGTCCCTGCCAAGGCACTAGCACCCTCCCTCCCCAGCACCCACATCCCGTGGATTATTATTTCCATTTCATCCTGTGTACTATATTTTTCTGTTTACAAGTTGTAAACATGTGTGTAAACATGTTGTTTACATGCTGTCTCCTCCATTAGACTGTGCAAGCCTTGAGCTCCGGGACTGTCTTTTCTCTTTCTCTGTCTCTAACACTTTGATATATAGTAGGTGCTTAATAAATGCTTATTCACTGACTAGCACAATGCCTAGGACAGATTCATTTATAAATGTTTACTGATTGACTAGCACATAGTAGGTGCTTAATAAGTGCTTATTCACTGACTAGCACAGTGCCTAGCCCAGAGTCATTTATAAATGTTTACTGATTGACTAGCACATAGTAGGTGCTTAATAAATGCTTATTCACTGACCAGCACAATGCCTAGCCCAGAGTCATTTATAAATGTTTACTGATTGACTAGCACGTAGTAGGTGCTTAATAAATGCTTATTCACTGACCAGCACAGTGCCTAGCCCAGAGTCATTTATAAATGTTTACTGATTGACTAGCACATAGTAGATGCTTAATAAATTTCTTATTGACTCGCTAGTATAGTGCCTGGCACATAATAGGTCATATAGGAGTTTATTGATCGACTGACACAGTGCCTGACCCAGAGTGGGTACTTAATAAGTGTTTATTAATTGACTAACACAAGTAGGTGATTAATAAATGCTTACAGACTATTGAGTGACTGACTGACTAATCTGGGCAGAGTAGGTTAAAGCAGAGCGTTAAAAAGTGCTCATTGGCTGATTGATCGATTGATCTGTTCCATGGCCCCCAATAATACCAAGATCTACAGTACAGGAACTACTTTATTGTTGCCTTTGCATCTGTGGATGCTAACACAGTGCCTAGCACATGCTGGATAAAGCAGGTACCTTACAAATGCTTACTGATAGATTGCTACCTCTTTATCTTTCTCTAATATAATAGAAGCTTCCTGAGGGCAGGGGCTGTCTCAATCTCATCTTTGTATCCCAAGCACCTAAAAGGCAGTGAGTAGAGAGAATGAAAGACCACCAAAGACTCGAGAAGAACTGGGATCAAATCCTACCTTTGACATATACTGGCTGTGTAACCCTGAACAAGTCACTTAACCTCTCAGGATTCCAGGCCCCTCTCTCAGTCTGTAAGTTGCAGATCTGAATTGAAAGAGGGGGTTCTTTCCCCAGTAAAGTCCCTAGTCTGCCTTCCCCCAACTCCCAGAACCTAAAACAGTACTGTAGAAGCTTAGTAAAAGTAAGTAGAAGCTTAATAAAAGCTTGTTGAATGAAGAAATGAATCTCTTTCGAGAATTTTATTTTACAAATGAGTAATTGAGGTCCAGGAAAGTACAGTGACTCATCTAAGGTCTCACAGGTAGGAAATGGAAGAGCTAAGATTAGAACCCAGATCCTCTATCTCCAAACCCCAGGCATTTCAGACTGTTTGAAAGCAGACATAAGTTAATTTTCTTCTGGGCATTACCAGTGTGATACAAGAGGTTTGTAGCCAGTAGAGACTTACTGGATATTTGCAGAACTGGATAGGATTTGTTCTCTATTCTTGCCCCATCTCTATCCAGTCACTCTCGTTACATAAGCTGATACTGAAGGATGTATCAAAAGCTACCATTTAATAGTGATTTGATGTGAATGTCTGTCATTCTTCCCAATGGTCTTGTTTTGCAAGCTTAGATATCAAGATTTGATTATTGAAAGCAAATGTCCTTTCTCATCACTGGCTTTGCTATTGCTCAGGAACAGTTCAACATTTACTTTCTATAGCACATTAAGGTTTTAAAAATACATCCCTTACAAAATCCCCATGAGATCAGTAGGGCTAGCATTTTTATGGCTAAGACACAGAAAAGTGACATGATTTGTCCATATCAGCACAGCTAGGAAGTGTCAGAACTGAGATGTGAACCTGGATCCCCCAGTTGGAAGCAACCTTAATAGTCATCTCACCCACTCCAAACTCTCTGTCCATTGCACCATGTTGTCTTTCTAGTAATTACTTGATGATATGAATCCTACTTTGCCTTTTCTCAGTATAGAATTCCCCCATCCAAAACCCCCTGCTTGGAATCATAGATAATACAGAACCTGTAGACACCTTGGCGTTTATCTCATCCAACCTCCACATTTTATATCTGAGGAAACTGAGACCCAGGGAGATTGGTTGGTTTGCCCAAAGTAATATAAGTATTAAAAAGCAGAGTAAGAATTTGAACCCGGGTCCTCTGATTCAAAATTCATTGAGTTTTCCATGTTACTGCTCTGAAAACTTCCCTTCTCTATTGGTAGCTCACCTCCTGCAGTCTTACCCAGCACTAGCCCACTGTCAGCTCAAGAGGAAGCATCTGTTCCTGTTTTCAATGAGGAGGAATTCGGGTACCCAGAAGAGAGTAGGCTGGGTGCATAGCTACCCTGTTGCATCTCTGTTGAACTCAGCTTCTCCTGTGTGTGCCTCCACCTCACCAGATGGTCCCAAAACCTATGGGAATATCCTGTTCGAGCTCTGAATAGCTTTTGGCTTCATTGCAATTCTAAATAACATGTGTGTGTGTGATTTCATCAGTGTGGGGAACTCCCATTGTAGGAATTCCCTTCACCAATGCAGATGGGCAGGCCATCTACCCAGTAGCCTCTTAGAAAATGCCCAAAGCCACATAGTAAATTTATGTTGAAGGATGAATTTGAACCTAGGACATCCTGACTCCCAGAATAGCCTTTCATCCTCTATGCCATTCTGTTTCTCTATGCATTGGAATTTTTAGCTTAATTGTCATGGCTTCATTATATGAGATGATAATAATGAGGGAAGGGTACATCCAGGTAAGAGATCAATAATGAATGGACAGTGTATATCACTTGAATCACTTTTCCCACCCCCAAATTTAAAATACTAATGTTTATTTTATTTCTGAGTTACAATTGTACCAATAATATTGAAAAATAGAAACTAAAACAATATAGTTAGCTGGTATGACTGAAATCATATAGCTATTTGGTGACAAAAGTGAACACCTCCTGGAGTGCCTGAATCTGACCTCCAGTCTCTTTGCCATAGACCAAGAATTCTTAATTTCTTTGGTGTCAGTCACGGATGGAGCTTTTTGGCAGGCTAGTGAAGCCAAAAACTCCTTCAGGGTAGCTAAGTAGCACAATAAAGAATGCCAGTCCTGGAGTCATAAGGACTTGAGTTCAAATCCAGCCTTATTCATTTATTAGCTATGTGACTTTGAGTAAGTCACATAACTCTATTTGCCTCAGTTTCCTCATCTACAAAATGAGCTGGAGAGGGAAATGGCAAACCACCCCAGCATCTTTGCCAAGAAATCTCCAAATGGAGTCATGGAGATTCTTATACAACTGAAATAACTCAACCACACCAATGGACCCCCTCCTCAAAATCAATGTTTTACATGCATTAAACAAAACACATAGAATTACAAAGGAAACTGTTTACATTGAAATACAGTTATCAAAATATTTATAATAAAACAGTCCATATTATTGGATCTGTTTTGCATGACTGCATATGTATAACCTACATCAAACTACTTGCCTTCTCAATTGGGGGGTTGGGTGAGAGACAGAGAGAGAGAGAAAATTTGAAACTCAAAGTTTTGAAGATGAATGTTGAAAATTGCTTTTACATTTGTTTTATAGTTGTTTTAACTGGGGAACAATTTTTTTAAATGAAATACTTAAATTTTTTAAAAAACATTTTAAAAAGAAAGTCCACAGACTCCAAGTTAAGAATTCCTGCAATAAGCTATCATGTTTCCAAGAAAATACTTGATCCTAAGATGATAGATTGCAAGTTGCAGAGGCCATCTAGTTCAAATCCCTCATTTTACAGATAAAGAAAATAAGACCTAGAGAAGTCAAATGACTTACTTGTCCAGGATTTGAACCTAGGTTGTCTGACTCAAGATCCATCACCTTCCCACTGTACTATGCTGTTTACCAATTTATAGCAGAATATTTTACTACCTCAAAGACTACTCATTCCTTCAACAGACATTTATTAATCACCTACTGTGAGCCAGATACAACAAAAATGAAAGCATCCTTGCCTTATGTTCAATTGGTGTAAGTACTTAGATTTCCTTGGTGGGCACTCCCTCCGCTAATGTAGATGGCAAGCTCCCTGTGCTTCATTTGTCTATAGTTGCTATGACCTTCTGGGTACTCGCCCCTTGGCATTTTGTTGAGGTGGTGACTTGGGTGGCAGACATTCAGTTAGAAACAGGACCCATTGAGAGCCCTTCCAGCTTAAATAGCACCTACCTGAGCTTTCCCTCCATGGGCATAGACTCAGAACCCATGAGCCCATCCAAATTGTGATGAGGGCTTTGAAAGTATGATGAGGCTTGTGAGTAGAGTGCAGATCTCTACAGGAGGAGAAGAAGAAGAAGAATTTCCCTAAGTTTGCATAGCTCTATATATTATCATATGATCTTCACAATAATTCTGTGATTATTGGCATAGATCTGATTTATTGCAATTTTATATAGAAAACCAAGACCTGCAGGAGATAAAATGACCAAGTTTACTAGAAGGCCTGCACTTGAACCTCAGTCTTCTAGTTTCAGATCTGATGATCTTGTCTTGGGTGCTCTACTGTCCCTTCATAACATTGTGCTATTATTAGTATTAACATATGTTATATACATATATCATGTAACATCTTAAAAATAATAAGTAAGCAATTGTGTCTCTTTTCTTCAGGGTAAGCATCCTCGGTTCTCCATAAGTAATAGTAGTAACAAAAACAAAACAGCAGTAGCAGTAGCAACAACAAATAATATCTAATGGTAAAGTCCAGGCCCTCTCGCTCCCAACCTAACAATCGCTCCACTAAGCCAAGTTTCATCTCCTATCTGAGCCTTGAAGAAAACTAGGCACTCTAAGGGGTAGAAGTGAGGAGGAAGGGCATTCCAAGCATGAAGGGATGTCCTTGCAAAGATGTGGACTGTGGAGATGGAAGAACATAGAGGAGAAACAACAGCCAGTTGGGATACTAAGGGCACTGGATTTGAAGTTAAAATACTCTGTGGCTTTGGGTGAACCATTTCCTCTCTTTTAAGACTCCATTTCAAATCAATCAATCAGTGATCATTCTTAAGCATCTGCCAGGTTCCCAGTCATATACCAGGTGTATTGGATAGAAGGCTTATCTTGATTTCAAGGCTCACTTTATACTATAGGCTTTGTGACCCTGGACCAGTTCTGAGGAGGGGTATCAAATTCAAACAGAAATAGATCTCTGTAGACTGCACAATGACTTAGAAAACCACAAATTAACATTATGTTGTATTGAATTATTTATTGTATTAACTATTTCCCTATTTCATTTTAATCTGGTTCAGCTGCACTCCAAGTGGTATGAACTGATCCATGTTTGACATCCTTGCTCTAGGCAGTTCTCTAAGACTATAAATAGGTCAAGTAGGCACTAACCAGCATAGAGAGATGGAATTCATCACCTGAGGGTCCCCTATACCAACAAAATACAGATCCAGTCCCCAGCCACAACCCAGGAATCTTTCTAGGCATTAGAGATAACACACAAAGAATGAAATAACCTCGACTCTCAATGCGTTTACATTCTAATGGGAAATAAGAATATTGGACTAGATTTGATCCATATAACCCTAGGTATGTCATTTCACCTCTGTCTGCCTCGGTTTCCTCAATGTCAAATGAGGTGATAGCACCTACCTCCTAGGGTTGTTGTGAGGACCAAACACGATAAGATATGTAAAGCACTATATAATACTATTATTTTTATCATCGTCATTATTAGAATCCGAAGGTTGCTTCTAGTTTTAGATACTATGAAATTACTTCTTGCCTTTTTCCCAGGTTTTCTACCAGGGCCCATTTGTTCAACAATCAGACCTTAATAAAGCACTTATGACAATGAATTAAAGAATAACTTGCAATTCAATTACCTTCCTGGCCCAATAAAGCAGATTTATGGTCGACAATCTTCTTTTTAATTTTTTTTTTGTCTTCTCTGGATAATGGAGCCCCTTTGGTCATCAGGGTGAATTAGTGAAATCCTGCTTATTAGTTTGTATTTGTTTCAGCTTGACTGGAGTGGTGTAAGTCACCAGTCGGTTGGCCTGTAAGGCTTTCTCTTTGAATATTTGGCTGATGCATCATTAATTCAGGATTAGATAGGGCTTCAGATCTGGACTGGAGAATTGGGCTTTTCCAATGAAATGGAAATCAGCACGGTTATTGACAGCCGCTGCTGTTCAATCCAACGCCTCGTGTTCCTCTTTGGGGTTTTCTTGGCAGAGATACCGGAGTGGTTTACCATTTCTTTCTTCAGTTCATTTTATAGATGAGGAAACTGTGGCAAGTAGGGTGAAGTGACTTGCCCAGGATTGCATAGCTAGTGTCTGAAGATGGATTTGAACTCAGGTCTTCCTGACTCCAGAACTGACACTCTATCTACTGCACACTGTTTTTCCAAAAAGATGAAGACAACCAGCCTGGCTTGACCTGGCTTAACTTCTCAGTCATTTATTTGTCCTATTTGTTCATTATCAAGGATGACTTGTACCTATACAAATAATATGAAATTAAAAAAAAAAAAGACTGAGCAAACTTGCTGCTGTCCAGCATGTTGCAAAAGTTGGATCAAGTGATTGGCTGATTTTGAAAACCCCCTAAGGCCAGTGTTGGATCTGACGGTAGGAAAGTTCTGGATGGATCACAATCACAAAAGAAGGAGAAGGGAGACCCTCTTGGTCATCAAGTTCAACCCAGACTGTAACAATATTTCCATCTAGAATATATTCAGGAAGTAGTCATCCAAAATTTTCTTGAATTCTTCAAAGGGGGAAATCATATCCTTATGAAGATAGCCCATCCTTCTTTGAGATTCTAATTTACCAATTTCCTTCTTAAAATGTGGATCTGACAAGGCCAAAGTAGAACACTATAATGTCTTTATTCCTAGATTCTGAATGTATCTCTCTTGATGCCTCCTGAAACTGCGTTAGATTTCTAACATAGCCAGGAGTCACTCCCAGTCCCTACTTCTGTCCCAGTTCCACTAATCTTGACTTAGTTAATAAAGAATTCCTGGTCATCAAACATATACATTGAAGGTTATATAGCTACTGAAGATGGTTAAACTTGAGTGTAAGGTCTGGTTAAATTTCTCTTCTAGCTTTTGTTTGACTTTAGTACAATGTCCACTTTATTGGAAATAACACTAAACTGGGTTGGGTTTTTGTTCGCATAACTCCAGGTTACATGATCTTAAATTCATCTCATATAATTTCTTCCATTTTCTTTGAAATTGTATAGTCCTGTTTTCAACTATTACAAGATGAGTGAGGGGAGCATTTAGCTTCCCTGTTGCTGAATATACCCAAACCTACTAGATTAAATATATGTTAGAAGCTGGGCATTGCTTCTAACAAAAAATGAGGAGAAATATATTCCATAAAGTTTCCCAGTGGACAGAGCTCTGAACTGGGAGTCTGGGAGACCTGAATTTGAATTCTTCCTCAGCTGTGCAGATTGTGGGCAAAGACACATCATTTAATCTCATGTCCTCAGTTTCTTCATCTGTAAAATAATAGTACCTACCTCATAAAGTTGTTGGGAGAATGAAATAACATTAATGTAGTACTTTATAAATCTTGAAGTACTTTATTAATGTTAGCTGATGGTGGTGGTGTTGCTGTGATTTTGTGATCTGGTACATTGTAGAAACTGAAGACCATTTCCTCTACATATATGCCATTGAGGCAGCCTAGCATAGTGGGTGGAGGGCTACCCTGGAATCCAACAAGACCTGGATTTGAGTCCAGCTGTTGATACATACTAGCTGTGTGACCCTGGAGAAGTCATATTACTACTCAGTCTAGGATACTAAGAGAGTAATAGAAATTTCTAGTAATCATTTACTAGTAAACTAGTCGTCTGAGATACAGAAAGAAGACTTTTTTCAAATGGGGGAACAAGGAAAGTCATTAGGGACCAGAAAGGGTATCTTGAAATTAGCATGATTTCTTTGTACTAACCGCAAAGCAAAATAATTTCCAAGCAAGATTTTTTTTCAATCCAGGACGATCAATTCTCATCCTTGTTGCCATAAAAATAATCCTAAAATAGGAAGAAAACAAACAATCCCAGAAATCTTTCCTCCTGTGCCCACAAAAACATTTTCTTAAAAGCCCAACCCCCAACCATCACATCACTACACCTTAAGAGGCTTTGTTTCCCACCAGGACGAAAGGGCGACATGGCTTTTGTTTTCAAATATATTTAACACCTATTATTAAAGTAGAATTAAACCCAAGTCCCAGAGTAGGGGCTGGGTGACTGAGGGGAGATAATCTGGTAATGCGATTACCTTCAGCTCCAACCAGACTCAAATTTGATGAGAGGGAGATGCAGACAGCGCCTTCCTGCATCCATCTGCCTTCACATGCTCATGCATGCACAGACTAAGGTCTATGACTGTGACCACTGGACAATCCTGTGACCTAAGAAAAATGTCCTAATAAAAGGACATTTTAATTTTGCATTTTTCCCTAATTGTCTTTCATTATTGATAATATACCTTTCTCTGAACTATGCATGTGATCTTGGGTAAATCATCTAACTCAATCTGACTTTTCCTCCCAGAAACCACCCTAGGTCCCCATTTCCAAGCCTATAAAATGAGATGATTGGATGAGAAGGTCTCAGGTCTTTTATCCAAGGTTTATTGTACTAAGCTCTAAGATTTTATTTTCTACTCCTACTTCCCATGTTCTATGTTCTAAGAATCCTTTAGTTCAATGTTTCATATCAGGAGGGACCTCCTACCTCTGATGTTCTAAATTCTAAGGACCCTTTCAACTCCAACATTCCTCACAGCTCCTCCTTCTATATTCTAAGGACCCTTCCAACTCTGGTGTTCTCTGATATTCTGATGTCTGTCCCTAAGCTAATAGTCTACATTCTAAGGTCCCTCCCAGCTCTGACATTATGTTCTAACTTCTCTCCCCAGTTCTGACATTTTATGTTCTAAGACCCTTTTGCAAATCCATGTCCTAAAATTCTCTTTAAGTTTAAAATCCTATGGACCTATGAATGGTAGGGAAAGATGACCAATCAAACTCATGAAATGGTTAGTATTTTGTTAGGGTCCCTAATGATTTGCCTTACTCCCCCATTTGAAAAGAGTCCCCTTCCTGTACCTCAGATGATTAGTTTACTAGTAAATGATTATTACTAGAAATTTCTTTTACTCTCTTAATGTTTAACAAGTGGAGCCAACATGTTTAAATAGCAAAGGAAGAAACTGTGGCTCCCAATTGTTTCCAGAATAAACTAAAGGCTCTTGATCCTACCATTTAAGACTCTCCACTGTGTGGCTTCCAGCCTAGTTTCTCATTACTGTCCTGTGCACAGTGAATCTTCCAGCCAGTTGAGGTCTTGACATCTTTCTGCACTCAGTGTGTAACTCCTACTCTCATGCATTCATATAGGCAAGCTCTCCAGGAGTGCCCTCCCTCCTTATCTCTGCCTATCAGAAATCATTTTCCTTCTTCACTTACCAACTCAAAGCCCACCTCCATCAAACCATGCTTGGTCCCCACTCATCATCCCCAAGTGAAAAAGTTTTCCTCCTCTACACCTTCTCTGCATCTCTCCTTTTCTTACCTCAGATGTTATCCTGTAATGTGCCCAGTTTTGTACATATCCTCATCCCATCTGCTAGACTGTAAACTCCCTGAGAGCAGTGACTATGCCATGGTCGAGCTTTGTATTTCCAGGACCTAGAATTGGGCTCTGCATTTGGTAGGTGCTTTATAAATGTCATTTGTTGGGTTGATTCTAGGTCTAAATCTATCATTTCATAAATTCTAGATCAGGGAAATAACAAGTCCCCCTATACTCTGCCCTGGTCATATCACAGTTATAGGAGTGAAAGTGGTAATTTGGAGAATATCCAGAACTGGGGACATGTTAGTGTATGACTGAGATTATGTCACAAGGGAACAATTAAAAGAACTAGTGATATTTAGCCTGTGAATGGGTAAATGGGAAGGAGACAGGTAGAAAATGAATTTGAAGAGTTGTTATATGAAAGGGGGAAAGAAACTTTCTGTTTGCTTCTAGAGGGAGAACTAGTAACAATAGGTAAAAGCTACAAAGCAGCAATCAATCCGTAAGTATTTATGTACTTAAATTATGGTACACTTGCTATGTACCAGCCAAGACAGCTGGGAGATTCAGTAGATAGAGCACCAGGCCTGGAATTAGGAAGACCTAAGTTCAAATCTGACCTCAGACACTTACTATCTTGCCTTGGGCAAGTCACTTACCTTGCATGCCTCAGTTTCCTCATCTGTAAAATGATCTAGAGAAGGAAATGGCAAACAACTTCAGTATCTTTGCCAAGAAAACCCCCAAATAAGATCATGAGGAGACAGGCGTTACTGAACAAAATATACCAACCACTGTGGTAAGTACTACAGATACAAAGAAAGGTCAAAAACATGGTAAATGCCCTCAAGGAGCTCACATTCTAATGGGAAAATAACATGTAACTAACTAGGTTACATACAAGATATTTGAAGTATAAATGGAAGATAATCTCATAGAAAAGGGATGAGCAACAGGAAAAACCTGCCAAGACCTCCGGCAGAGTGTAGGGTTTGAGCTGAGCCTTGGAGGAGACCAGAGAAGTCGGAAGCTGAGGTGAAAAGTGACAAAAATCATGTCCAGCCATGAGGGACAACCTATGCAAAAAAGCATGGCATCAGGAAATGGAATTTCAGCAAGAAACCCATTTATAGAAAAACTTGCTAGCAATTGGAGCCATCCCAGAGAGGAACAGGTTACTTATTTCTCTTGATTTTCTTGGCTCCCAACACTGTGAGGAGCATGAGAAAATTCTAAGATGTGATCTTTGACCTAGACAAACACACAACCTAATTGGGGCAGAAAGGACCAATGTTCATGACAAAGTATCCAAGACTACCAAAGCAGGCATATTAATAGTTCAATTCTATGGCTTAGACGCTAAGTGCCAGCTTCTTCTCAAAAGCTTGCAATTGTCCTTCCTTGAAAAGGCCAAAAGTATATTGAAGTGATGAGGGAACCAAATAGCTGGGGGGAAAAATCCTTCCTATTTGTTATCTCTTGGCAATCTGTAAATATGTCAGATGTCTACCTCTTTTTATTGCATTTTAAAAATGGTATTGCTTTTTTTTTCTATGCAACCTTTTCATCCCTTTGGAAAGTTTGGCGTCAAAGAAGTGACATTTTATCTGCTCTGCAGATAACGGTGATTGATGAATAAGTTATGCAACTGTTTCATTTCCATCAAAATAAATTATTTAAGTGCTATACATTTATGTGTGCTGTCAGAATACATAGAGCTGCAGAAGGAAAAAGGCTTAAATACTGGTCACCCCCAGGGATGGGAGAGTCACAGACTGCAACTGGGAGGAAGCTGTAGAAAACATCTTGGGATGTAGGTTATTAAATTATTTTATTATACTATACTAACACTGTATATACTATTATATATATTTATATATAGGATATTATATACAATACAACAAACTATATATAGAATATGTACCATGTTATATACAATGTAATATGCTATATAGAAGATATATAGTATATGCTATAGAATATATAGGGATTTGTGTATTTATATAGAATATAGAATATTATATTATGTGGCATACATATATACATATACACACATTCCTAAAGTGATATTCCTAAAACACAGGTTTGAGTATGTCACTGCTCTGCATAAGGGGCTTCAGTGGCTGCCTATCACCTCCATGATAGGTCATTTTGACATTTTACACCCTTCAAAATCTGGCTCCAACTTCTTGTACCATCCCAAGTTCCCATCACTCCCCTCTCACATTCTATTTGCAGTTTCCTCTGTCTGGCTTACTAACTTTCTTCCAGGTGCCTTTGCACATACATGAAATGCTCTCCCTCCCCCCTCACTCTTGTAGGACCCCAATATCCCTTTGGGACTGACCTCCTGCAGTAAGTTTTGCCTGATCCCCACCCCAGCCTACCCTACAGTTAGTGCATTCCTCCCACCAATTACTAGTACTACTACTAGTAGTAGTACTAGTAGTAGTCCTAGTAGCACTAGTGTTGGTAGTACTACGAAGAAGAAGAAGAAGAAGGAGAAGGAAGAGGAGAAGGAAGAGGAGGAGGAGAATTTGTAGTTACATAGTATAAATTATTTTTCAACTTATTGGTGTATACATCGTATCAATAAAATGTTCATTCTTGAGGGCAGAAACTTCCATTTTTGTCTTTGCCTCCCTACACCAATAAATCTTATCCAAAAACAAAATAAAACCAAAAATCCTGGTGCCTGCCTCGTCCACTAACCTGGCACGCAGAAGGCCCTTAATGCGTACTTGTTGAGTTGGGCTTTAGCCACAATAGAACACGACTCCAAAGTTCTATGATTAACCCTTTCAAATCTCTCCACTTTTTTATCAAACTTCTTTCATCTCTGCTCACAGAAAAAAGGTAATCATGTATGTGCTTTAAATGCTTTGATAGCATGTAAGAAAACTTTTAAGAAATCCAGAGGTTCCAATGTTGATTCAGTGTTGTTGGTCTGGTGGCAATGACTGGTGTATTTTTTTCTTCCTTTAAATTATAAAGGCAAGAAATAGAAACATATTGAGATTTGGGTGTAATGGAGAATACTATGGACTCCTCGGTAGAATTTAAGCTTTTTGAAGGGAGAAACTGATTATTTTTGTTTCTTTGTTTTGTTTCTCTTTTATTTTTGAATCCTCAACACCTCACATAATGTCTGGGATTTAGGAAGTGTTTGTTGAATGACTGAATAAATGAATTAATGGATGAATTAATGATGGGAACATGATCTCCATCCTCAAATATTTGAAGGGTTGTCATAAGGAAGCAAGATTAGACTTACTGTGTGATCCCACAGAGCTAAAGACAGAGGTGGAAAGTTATGAAGATTAAGGTTTCCCAACAATCAGAGCTCTCAAAAAATGGAAATGATAAGAGAAATGCAGACTATAGCATTATGTTGCATTTATTATTTCCCAATCACAAAAATGCATTTGACAGGGTAGAGCAAAACTCAAATTTATAGAAAAGTCCTCCTCTCCATGAAGGTATGGCCCAGGAATGTGTTACTATCACACAAGTTTCCTTGAGAGATGTAATCACAGAGATAAGCTGATCTAATGATCCTTTGATTAACTGTAGCTAATAAACGAGGGAGACAATCTCAGAAAAGATGTTTACTTATCATAGGTAATGTCTTGTGTAAAGACCAGACAAGATTATAAGACCATAGATATAGAACTGAAAGGGATCTCATAGCCCTATCTAGTCCAACGTCTCCATTTAACAAATCGGGAAACTGAGGTAGAGAGGAAGGAAGTGATTTGCCCAAGGTCATAGTTTATAAGCATTAGAGGCAGAATTTGGCAGAACTCAGCCTTTCTTATTCTTTCTTATAATGGATGGTTGCTGGATAGGGGAGAAGGAAGGTATATATTCAGAAACAAAGGTGATATGAAAATAAGAAAATCAATATTTTCAATGAGTTTAGAGGATATTTTTAAATCTAAGGTTTGGAATGAAAGATCAAATAGAAAATGTAGAATCCTGAGATTATGACAAGCTGTCAAATGGACAGCCCATAGAACTGACCTATAGTATGTGTCTTGGTTGGGCACTGCAGATAAGACAGTGAGCTGAGCTCAGGATTAAAAACGAGAGAGTTGTTTCCTAATCAGACAAATGAGCAGTGTTTTCCAGCAAGAACCAGCGATTTTTTGGTCCAAAGACCTATCTTTTTAGTGCAGATATTTTCCCAGTGATGCCTAATGACTATAAAACATGGGACACCAGTCTTAAAAGAATCACCGGTAAGGACGGTCATATATGACAGGTGGGTGTAAATGCATCAAAGCCTGCTACCAATGATGACTTATGGACAAGCAGGCTATAAAAGACATGATCTAGGAGATGCCTGATCAGGAAAGAAGGGGAGCTGGTCAGGGATAGCAAACTGACATCTTGTGTGCCTTAAGGATCAACTTGACATGGTAAAAGATTATCAGGAAGCCTGTCGGTATATTGGGTAGATTCTCACAGAGAGATTTGTGGGAGGACAGATACAAAAGGTACATGGGATGAAAAGATAATGTTTGTCATCATCAACACCAAAAGAAAGTGGCGAGGCCAGAGAGATCATAGATTCCTCAAAGTATCAAAGAAAGAACAATTTTACTTATCAGTCAAATAAAATGGGCTGCTTCAAAAAGTAGTGAGCTCCCCATCACTAGAGGTCTTCAAGCAGAAGTCAGTTGATTACCAGCCTAGGATGCCATTACGGGGATAGATCCTTGTTCAGATTGGCCTCTAAAGTCCCCTCCAACTCTGAGGCTCCGACTCCTGTGACATGATCAGTGTAGCACGAAAAAGCATGACTTCCTTTGCCCTCCTGTTAAATGATGCCTCCTTATCCCAGCTGTTCTCCATCATGACCCTTTAAGGTAGGGAGGGAGGATGAGAAAATGAAGGTGAGAAAATGGAAGAGAATTGACTCTGTATGACCTCATTTGGGGTTTTCTTAGCAAAGATACTGGAGTGGTTTACTGTTTCTTTCTTTAGCCCATTTTACAAATAAGGAAACTGAGATAATCAGGGCAAAGTGACTTGCCTACAGTCACACAGCTCATAAGTGTCTGAGGTAGGATTTGAACTTAGATAAATAAGTCTTTTGGATTCCAAGCCTAGCACTCTATCTACTGAAACATCTAACTGCTCGCTGAGCTTGTTTACTAGAACCCACTTGATCTCTCTGTTTCCTTTCCCTTCTCCAATCTATTCTATATACAACTATCAACATAATCTTCCTAGGATGCAGACCTGACCTCAGACCTCTGACACAGGTCACTCCTCAAAAACTATCAGTGGCTCCCTATTGTCTCTAAGATAATATATGAATTCCTCTGGTTAAGCATTCAAGGTCCTTCACAGCTTACCTCTCACCACTTTTCCAGTCATATTTCCTACCACTCCCTTTTAAGAACCCCCTAATACAGCCAAATTGGACTACTGACTAATTCCCCAAACCCTAAGTCCCTCTTTTAAATCCATATATAGGCACAAGTTATATTCCCCAGACTTGGAAAACACTTTCTTGTTGCTCAGAATCTTTCAGGGCTCAGCTTCATTGCCATCTCCTCTGGGAAGCCTTCCCTTTCTTCACCACCCTTACGGCCAATCCCACTCCTGCCACTTGCCAGCTTGCTCCCTCTCTCCTCAATTTTCCTTACACTATACTCATTGGGTGCACTTTCCACCACCCCCTGAAAACAAGAACATCAACTTTTTGAAGGCAAGAACTATTTTATTTCTCTTTTTGTAACCCTAGCACTCAGGACCTCAGTCAGTCAGGAAGCACTAAGCACTCAGCTTGCCACTGGGACAGTGTTGGAGTTCAAAGAAAGGCAAAAACAACCCATATCCTCAAGAAAGTCATTTTCTAATCATTTGTGGGAGCATGTGGTGTGTAGTAGTTGCTGAAGGCAGTCAAGTGGACAGAGCACTGTGTTTGGAGTTCAAATCCAGCCTCAGATACTTATTAACTGAGTAGCCCTAGGCAAGTCACTTTACCCTGTTTGCCTCAGTTTCCTCATCTGTAAAAATGAGCTGGAGAAGGAAATGGCAAACCACTCCAGTATACAAAACCCCAAAAGGGATCATGGAGAGTCAGACACAACTGAAATGACTCAACACAACAACAAAGGTGCTTAATAAAGATTTATTGATACATTCATATTATGTATATATGTTATATATATATATATATATATATATATATATATATATATATATATAACACATATATTTATCTGTATACACTATTTGTCCCTTCTACCTTAAAGTAAAAGCCAAGGCCCTTGAGGGAAGGTGCTGTTGGTTTTTGTCTCATCTTTTGGGGGAGGGGGTATCCCTAGTGCCTAGCACAGTACTTGGTACATAGCAGATACTTAGGAAACACTTATTAGTTAATATATTCTTGTATTTATTGATCTGTTTGCACAGCATTCCTTCTCACCTCTCAGTTGAATATAAGCTCCTTGAGGCCAGGGATAGGTTCATTTTTGTGTCTACAACCTCAGCTCTTGATGAACATATAGAAAGTGCTACAAAAATGATGGCCAAATGGAACAGAATTGTAAACCAGATGAGCATCCCCTCTGTGCCTTTACTGTCCGACTCCTTACTTCTTCCTTCCATTCCTCTCCCCACTTCTGTTCTCTCCTCCTTTCTCAGGATTCTGAGTACTTCCCCTGCTCCCAGGATCTATATTTTTCTTGACCATATCAGTAGGCATTGCCACCCTCTCAGGCAAAGAAATGGGTTGTGGCAGAGATGTGCCCATGAATGCCATCACTCCTTGGCCTCCTCCAGGTCACAAGGCCCTAATTTTCCCCACATGAATAGTACAATAGGTATATGTGGGTGGCACAAGGCCAGTGGCTGCCAAGTCTCTGCCTCACCTTGTGATTGTTACTCATTTCATAATTAAACAGAGCTCCAAATTGGATTTATTTTCCTCCTGGAGAATTCTGTGCTACGTAGCCCTGGCACAGACCGCAGACTGACCCTTCCTCCCATTCAACATAGAATGTGTCATCGGCAAAGGGAGATTTTTTAAAAGATTTATGTTATTCATAAATCTGATTTTTTTAAGGCTGCTATTGCTTGGGTCATGGAGAAGGATCTTCATCCAATCTGGCAATGTGTCCCCTTGACCTAGGAGAATCCACACCACGTTCCCACACTTCCAAAGAGAGATAGCTTTGATCAGTCAATAAACATTTATCACTACCTGTTCATGATGTGTCAGGCTTTTTGCTGTATTCTGAGGGTACAAGTGGTCCATGCCGTCAGGGAGCTCAGGGCTCTGGTGAGTATCACCGTTCTACTTGGAGCCCTGCAATGCTATGGACCTCCACATGATACTTAAATGTCTCCTTCCACATGTTCCTCCTTAATCCTCCCTGCTGCATGTTCCTCCCACACACCCACACGCAGACATTAGCAAAACCATTTATCGGTGTTCCCTGTGTGCTTACTATGGAAAACACTGTGCCCATAGGTCCCACCGCCAGACTATCCCATTTTAATGTGTTCATTTTGTATGTACTTCTATTTGTATGTTATCTCCTCTGATGGTCTGGAAACTCTCTGAGGCCAGGAACTTCCACTTTTGTCTTTTGATCTTTAGCACTTAGCATGGTGCCTGGCAACATGTTTAATACATGTTGTTGATTAATTTGATTGAATGAGCTGTTAACTTCAAGAAAAAAGGATCATGAGGAGCAACCCAGAAACTCTACCTGGAAACCTTATAATGTTAAATCCAGAAGAGATCTGAGAGAAAAGAGCTAGTATTTCTACACCACTTTCAAGTTTGCAAACTGCTTTATTACCTCATTTTATCCTCACAACCACTCTATGAGATGTGATATTATTATCCACATTTTATAGATGGAGAAGTTGAGGCAGGCAGAGGGTAAATGACTTATCTGAGGACACACAGCAAGTAAGTGTCTATGCCTGGATTTAAACTCAGTTCTTTCTGATATCAAGTCCAGCTCACCAAGTACTCTGATGCCTAGAGTTAGATCTGGAAGGAACCTTAGAATTCATCTACTCCAGCTCACCTCATTTTACAAAGGAAGAAAGTGAGGCAGAGAGATGTCACCCAACTACTAAGGGAAAGAATCAGGATTCGAACCCAGATCTTCTCATGCAAAATCCAGAGCACTTTCTACTGCACCACACTAATGACTTGGCCCAAGCATATCAACTCACAGAGGGAGAAAATGACATTCCTTTAATATTCCTTCCCCACTTTACACACATTGTCCATTCTATCTAAACTAGCTGTTCCTCCTTCATGACATTCCATTTCCTACCTCCTATTCCTGGAATTCCTGTCCTCCTCCCATTCCCCTCTTTGAATTTTGAGCTTCTTTAACACATTAGGTGGGAGGGTGAGAGAAGAGACTCCTAGTAGAAAGATTCCTCTTTCACTCACATAGTTTCCTTGGCTCCAAGAGCATCACTAACTCACATTTCAATCTCTGAAACAGTTTTTTATCCTTTTGTAAAATGGACCTTGTTGTGCTTCTCTAGTAGAGTTCCCCTGGTAGGTACAGTAAAAAAAGAACTGCAAACCTGGGAATAAGGAAATGTGGCTTGTTCTAGTCTCTTTCTCTACTAATAAAATGTGGGAAAGGATGTTTAATCCCTGAGAACCTCAGTTTCCAGATCTATAAAATGGGAATAACAATCTATGTCCTACTCACTTGGCAGGGTTATTGGGGTTTTTTCCTATTCTCCAAATATTTTATTTTTTCCCAATTACATGTAAAAAAATTAACATTTTTTTGTGAATTTTGTATTTCAGTTTCTCCCCTTCTTTCCCACAATCTCCTCTGATTGAGCAGGCAAGCAAATTGGTATAGATGATACATGTGCAGTGATACAAAGCATATTTCCAAATTAGTTGTGTTGCGAAAGAAAACCAATCAAAAAAACCCAAGAAAAATAAAGTTAAAAAAACATGCTTTGATCTACATTTAGACTCCATCAGTTCTATCTTGGGAGATGGATAGCATTTTTCATCATGAATCCTTTGGAATTGTCTTGGATCATTGTATTTCTGAGAAAAGCTAAGTCGTTCGTAGTTCATCGTGACACAATGTTACTGATACTGTGTACAATATTCTCTTGTTCTGCTCATTTCACTTTGCATCAGTTCTTGTAAGTCTGTCTAGATTTTTTTTAATACTTCCTACTCATCATTTCTTACAGCATAATCCCCAATTGATGGGCATCCCCTCAATTTTGCATTTTTGTCACCATAAAAAGAGCTACTATAAATATTTTCATACATAAAGGTTCTTTTTCTTTCCTTTTTTAATCTCCTTGGGATACAGACCTAGTTACGCAATTGTTGGATCAAAGGATATGCATAATTTTATAACCATTTGGTCAGAATTCCAAATCGCTCTCCAGAATGCTTGGCTCAGTCCATAATGCCACCAATAGTGCATTAGGGTCCCAGTTTCCCATATACCTGCCAGCATTTGTCATTTTCCTTTTCTGTCATATTAGTCAGTCTGATAGGTGTGAGTTATTTTAATTTGCATTTCTCTAATCAGTAATAATTTAGAGCATTTTTATATGAATGCAGATGGCTTTGATTTCTTCTTTACATGGTCCTTCTGAGGATTCAGTGATATGGGAGTCAGTCATGTGATGTGGATGCCCAGAGAACCAGTATAATGTGGGCGGCATTCTGACAGGTAGAGCTTCCTGGAACAAGGAGGTCCAGCTGTCCTAGAAGACCCTGGGCAGACCAGTGCTGTATTCTGTATCACAGGAAACCACTGAGAAGCCAAGAATGTCCTTAAAAGACAATCGTAAGATCATTAGATCCTTAAGATAATGCTGTAAAAGGACAGGCTGAAGGAACTGGGGAGTTTTGAAGGAAAACAGAGCATGGTAGGTGGCTTGGAGCATTTAAAAGGTTATCAAGTGTGAGAGATTTGATGTTTTCAGTCAGGTGGTGCAATGGATAGAGCTCTGGGCCTGGAATCAGGAAGACTGGAGGTCAAATGCAGCCTTAGATGCTTACTACCTGTGTGACCTTGGACAAGTCACTTAACTTTTGTCTTCCTCAGTTTCCTCAACTGTAAATTAGGGATAATAAAGCACCTACCTCACAGGGCTATTGTGAAGATTAAGTGAGATAATATTTATGAAGCTTTTAGCTTTGGTTCACAGTAGGTGCTCAATAAATGCTTCTTTCCGAAACTTCCCCTCTGAAATTTCTTCTAGCCTTGAGAGTCTGTGATTTGGATCCCGAGGACCTGTATTCCAATCCTAATTCTCTTGTTTATTACTCTCTATAACTTTGGACAAGTCACTTGTACTTTCTAGGACTTTCTTCATTTGTGAAATGGGAAAGATAGATTAGACAGTCTCTGAGGACCCTTACAGATCTGAGTCTAAGAACCTATGATCCTATGAAATAATGGACAGAAATGCATTTGAAAAGTAGATAACCTTTACAAAGTTTTCTTCCCTGAATCAATGATGGTTTTGCGAGCCATCTTGTTGCCCTGTGTTCATTAACCTTCTGAAACCCCAAGATGAAACATTAGAAAGAACTCTAGGGTGGCAGCAGCTTCTCAGCTTGGTTTCCCAAGAGTCAGTGACTCATGCCTGTGTCAAGCCTGCACAACCCTTGATCTCGATCACAGCCTCCTGGCAAGTTTTCTGTTGCTACTTTCCTGGGATTCGCTGCTTATCTCTCCATGGTCTCTAAGCCTCATTCAGCCTGTCATCCCCCACTCAACAGCCAAGGAGATTTTTCTAAAGCATAGGATTGTGTCATTGCTCCCACTCAATAAAGTCCAGTGGTTCCCTATTACCTTCCTTTTCAAATAGAAAACCCTTTGTCTAGCATTTAAAACCTTTGCCACCTGATCCCTTCCTACCTTTCCAGTCTCCCCATATTTTACTTCCTTCCACGCACTATGACCTAGGGATAATGACTTTCTTGTCATTCCTGATGCATAAAAATCCATGTCCTGGAACCATCTGACTCCACATCTTTGCACTGGCTATCCCATTGGTTGCCCTCTCTGTCATTTTTTAAAAATTTTTGATACTTAAAATAAGGAAAAGAAACATGTAAACTTAAATATTGAAACTTAAGTGCAAAATAAGAAAGAAAAAAGCATGTCATGTGCACAGGAGAACATAAGAGAGGACTCAAAATATATAGCAATAAATTTTCCATTTCAAGAAAATCTATATAATAAATACTCTGCATTGTGTTGGGAGCTGTCCATCTTTTCTTTGCTTCCTTGGTTGTTTTCCTTTGTTCTCTCCTGTGCACTTTTTACTTTGTTCTTTCCCCACCACCACCAAAGGCTACAATTAAGCCTGGATATATTTATGTCTAGATATAGATATATAGATACACATATACCATATATACACATACATGCATATATACATACATATATAGACATATACTTTCCCTAATAAATTCTACTTCTGATTTTTATTTTTATATTTGTGTGTATCTCTTATTTTCTATTCCTCCTAATTCCTCTACTTCTACCCACTACCTTGCCCTCCTATTACTTAAGCTATCCCCCGTCCAAGGATTCCTTCTTTATCTTCCCTTTCCCATAAATTTAAATGCCCCCTTTGACCTATCCCTTCATTCTCCCTTCTAAAGATCCTTCCCTTTTCCTCCCATTGCCCTCTTTTTACCTCTGTCTCTTAGTTTCCCTGGCTTTCTTCAAGACTCAACTCAAACACCACCTTTTGTAGGAAGCCTTTCCCATCTTCCCATTCCCTTCCTCCAACTAGTTGTCTTTGCCTAGTGGTTCTCCTCACTGAGAATGTTGTTGTTCAGTTGTTTCATTTGTGTCTGACTCTTCATGTCCCCATTTGGGGTTTACTTGGCAAAGATATTGGAGTGGTTTGCCAATTCTTCCTCTCCTTTTAAGATGAGGAAACTGAGATAAACAGAGTTAAGTGACTTGCCCAGGGTCACGCAGCTAGTAAACATTTGAGGCTGGATTTGAACTCAGGTCTTCCTGGCTCCTGGCCTGGTGCTCTATTCACTGCACCACCTATACGAACCTATATGTTATGGTCCTTCTGCAATGGGTCTGCCATCATAATGTAAGTTCTGTGAAGGAAGGGACAATGGTTTTCCTTTCTTTGTTTCCTAGCACTTATCAAATAGAATATAGTAGTCCCCACAGAGTCTGACTATAGTAGAGGACAGCTGACATATCCCCCTTGTCTCTCTTAATGTAGCCCAGTATATTAAGTACTTATTCAATGCTTGTCTGGCTGGCTTGTCTGGCTGATTCACTAATGGGGAGATGGGTGCTTTGGACAGCCTATAGGCAGGAAAAGTTCTGCTGAGCTGCTAGACTCTCTTCCTGGAAAAGGAGGCCTTTCCTGACATATTTGATCTTCCAGGCAACTGGGAGGGCATCAGATCTGCTGCTGATGTCCAGCACGTTCATAAGATCCAAAAGTTGGTTGGGAGAGACCTGATGTTTGGCCCATATCTTTAATTTCACTCATGTAGGTAATGATCAGTGTGGCTCAGTCACATATTGGTAAGTTAGGACCTTGGAAAGTCCTTGGAAAGTGGTGTTGAGAAGTGGTTTTTCCATAGTCACACAGCTAATATAGGTCAAAATCAGAAAGAAAACATAGGTGTCTTCTTGACTCAGAGGAAAGGTTGGCCCTTAATCCACCACATCAGACTGCCTTTAGATTCAGATTATAAGATCTAGAAGAGATCTTAGAGCAGAACATGTCAGAGATGGGAGGGCCCTTAGAACACAGGATGTCAGAGCTGGGAGGGCCCTTAGAACACAGGATGTCAGAGCTGGAAGGGCCCTTGGAACACAGGATATCAGAGCTGGGAAGAGTCTTAGGACAGAAAATGTCAATTGTGAAAGAGACTTTAGAAGAAAGAATATTAAGAGTTGGAAAGGATGTTAAAAGTTATCTAAGGCAGTCCCCTATGCCATGGAAAGTATATTTCATAGCCTGAGGCCATATGTCAAACATGTAGACAGCATGTGGCACAGACTATCAGAGGAGGAAGAGATCTTTGTGGGCTCTGGTGGTCAGAGGGGCTGTCTAGAAGAAGCAATGAGCTTGGAGAATGCAGAGGAGTTAGATATTTGGAGGAGAAAAGGAAGGACATTTGCAGCAAGTCTCAGGGAAGAATTCAGAAACCTCCACTGATAATGTTATGGATTGGGAAGTTACCAATGCCTACTATCTGCCATTTAGACCCAGGAATACAATGGTTCTTCCCCCTCGCCCCCAATCCTCTTGTCCTTCATTCAGACATTGAAGAGAAAGCAGGCACTTTTAAAAAATGGAGGAAGTAACTTTACCGTGCCTGAGGATCAGGTTTGAACAATTACGAAGGAATTCTCTGCCCCCATTTCAGGAGGCCATGGAGAGAGGAACTATAAATAACTGAAAAGGTGAAAATAAGACTAAGTCATAGCATTTTCTGGCTGAAAATAAGCTTAGAGATGATAAACTCTAACCAAATTATTTGATGGTGGGGCAATTAATAGAGTGCTTGGCTTGGATTCAGAAGACCTGAGTTCAAATCCAGCCCCAGATTTATGCTAGCAGTGTGACCTTGAGCAAGTCACTTAACTTCTGTCTGCTTCAGTTTTTTCAACTATAAAATAGGGGTGGTAATAGTACCTATCTTCCATGGTGGTTGTGAGATAATACATGAAATTATTAACAAGATAATGAAATAATATTTTAAAATATTTCAAATGAGTTATTTGTAAAGTGCTTTGTAAACTGTAAGGTGCTAGAGAAATAACTGTTTGATAGATGAAGAAACAAGACACAAGAAAGAAGATGTGACTTGACCAAGGTCGTACAGGTAGAAAGTGGTATGAATAGGACTAGAATTCAGCCTCCTGGCACTATGCCCAGCGGTCTCAGTTCTGTTATTCTTATTTGTTGTATAGGCAGAAAGTGCTACCCTTTGACTTAGGAGGTTCCTCAGTTTGAATGCTGCCTCTGACACTCTGAAGCTCTGGAACCCTAGGAAAGTCACTTAACCTCTGATTGCCTCAGTTTCTTCAATTGTAAAGTGAGGGTAATGATAGCTTCTACTTTGAATGGGTTTTTATGAGGTCAAATTACATGTAAGCATTTTACAAACCTTAAGCCTCTATCTACCTAACTATGAGCTGTGGTTATGATTATTTGGTTACCTTTTACCTATTTTTTTTCCTTTTCATTTCCATCTAGAACATTCTAGCCCCATCTTTTTGGGAAATTGGAAAATTGGCCTTTAATTTTGCCTGTCTTAGTTCCAACAAGAGCTGTGGGATGTTCGTTCGGAAAAGCTTTTTTGGGAACACTCCATTTTCCCATTAGCACTCATTCTCAAGTACTCACTTCATTGCACAGAATATTACAAAAATACTTTCTAATTATTCTTGGCCTTTTATTATTTTAAAGCTTCTTCACAGCCTGGTAGTCAACATCCTTGCTTGAGCATTTAGCCCAGTTTTGTTTTCCTATGTCGAAAAAATGCTGCCCCTCTGAGTTACTCATAGAGTCTGAGCTCATAGAATGGCCCAGGTCCCTGTGGTATCCCTGTATCATCATGGTAGCCAGAGGACAGTGAGAAATTTATTCCTTCATTTATTTGCATCCCCTTAGTTGGCACTGTGACCAAAGGCTGCCAGATGCTTTGGGTCACCCAACCTAGCTCACAACTTTATATCCCTCTCCTTAAAATGGATTGGTAGATTTCTTTTAAACAAACTTCCTCTTTCCACTGTTAGGTTACTGTTTAAGATTGGAGAGAAGTATGGAACTTTAAAGATGATTTGACTTCACTCCAGGACCTTTGGGAAGGTCAGGACCCCAAGATTCCACTGACTCGATGTCTCCTTAATGTGACCTTAGGATACTCACTTAATGTCTGTCTATAGAATGACAATAAATTATACTTATACTACCTATTTCATGAGGCTCCTTTAAGGCTATATTGAGATAATATATGCAAAATGCTGTGTTGTATAAATGTGAGCGGCTATTACCATTATTACCATAAATTATAATTAATTGTAGTGTAATTTTGTACCATATGATATATAATATGATAATGCTAATAAAGTTCTCCAGGGATTGAGGACTCTGTACCATCCTTTGGTAGCCTTTTCAAGGATCTGATGAATTGGAGGAAAAGGTAAAGACCTTCCTTCTATCTAACCCAACTGTCTATTCCTTCCATTTAAGGCCATTTCTCTTGGCTAGATCAGAGACATGAATCACAGAATGTCAGGTGTGAAAAAAATGAGCAATGACGCCGCTAGGTGGTGCAGTGGATAGAGCCCTCTGCACTATTGGCATCACTTAGCTGCTATTCAGTCACTTAACGAGTACTAATAGGCAGCTAGGTGGCACCATAGTGCACAGAGAGCTGGGCCTAGAGTCAAGAAGACCCAAGTTCAAATCCTTCCACAGACACTTACTAGCTGTGTAACTCTGAGCATGTCAGTTATCCTCTTTTTACCGCATTTTCCTCGTTTATAAAATGCTGGCAATCATAGCACCCATTTCCCAGGACCGTAGTGAGAATCAAACGCGATAATATTTAAAAAGTGCTTTGCAAACCTTAATATGATGCATAAATGCTAGGCATTGTTGCTATTGTTATTAAAAATCATTTCGTCCAGTCCTTACCTGAGCAGGAATCTCTTTTACTGTCTCCTTGCGAAGTAATCACCCAGTCTTTGCCTGAAGACCTCCAGTAAAAGAGAGAGCCCACTCTACCTCTGACCAACCCCAGCCAACAAATATTCCAATAAAAATATTTATTAAGTGCATACTATGTGTTCAGGCCAGTCCTAGGAATCGCAGAGGATACAGAAAATATATGACTTGGTCTTTGATCTCAAGGAGCTTACTGTCAAATTGGGGGAAAGAGACAAACACATATGAAAAAATGCTAGTATCTGAAGAAGTAACTGGACGAGGTGATCTTTAAGGCCTTCTCTGGGTCTAAAAGGCTCTTAACTTGAATGATGTCCATAGAAAGGGAGGCTTAGTAGACCAAGGATGGTCCATAGATTTGACCTAGGTCAAGGAGGGTGAACGGGAAAGGAGAGCTGATGAGATCTTCCTTATATCTAACCCAAGTCTCTGTTCCTTCAATTTAAAACCAGGATGAGAGAGCTGAAAAGGAGTGAAGCATTTTCAAAGAAAAGGAAGGATGTGAGGAAGGCAGAGAGCAGGGAGTGAACATGATATAATGACAGAATAGTAAAGAGACGGAGCCAACTAGACCTGAAGGTATGTGCTGTGAAGTGATGGGAGAGACAACCAGGCCCTAATTAGTACAAATAATGAAACCACTGAAGTGGTCACATTATTCAAATTTGTATTGCATATATCCATTGGAAGTTACCATATTTCATACAATTATAATTTTGAATAGTGTGAATTCAAATATGCAGCTACTTCAGGATTCATTATTTTCACTAATAGGGACCTAACTGTAGCGTTGAGTTGGCAGAGTGGAAGGAGATTAGGGGGACTCTTGAAAAAAACAGGCACTCAGAAATAGAAGATCTATACAATGACTCTAGGGATGAAAATGAAAAGAATACTAAGACATAGCTAAAAACAGAGGGATTGTGATGAACAATATTGACCCTGGAGGAGAGATGAGAAAATACACGTCCCTCTTTTCATTGGAGAATTGGGAGGACTAAGAGGGTGAAATGCTGTATACACTGTCAGACATGAAAGACAGGGTGGTGAGCTAACTTTTTCTTTGATGTAAGGGAAGGCTCAATGGATAGTAGAGGAGCTTGGAATGGTATATCCACAAAGGACTGGGATATTATAAATGGAAGGAGTCAATAAAATTAGGGGAAAAGGCAGGAATTAAGGAAAGAAGGAAGAGAAAGGAAGGAAGGAAGGAAGGAAGGAAGGAAGGAAGGAAGGAAGGAAGGAAGGAAGGAAGGAAGGAGGGAGGGAAGGAGGGAAGGAAGGAGAAAGAAAGGAAGGAAGGAAGGAAGGAAGGAAGGAAGGAAGGAAGGAAGGAAGGAAGGAAGGAAGGAAGGAGAAAGAAAGGAAGGAAGGAAGGAAGGAAGGAAGGAAGGAAGGAGGGAAGGAGGGAAGGAAGGAGAAAGGAAGGAAGGAAGGAAGGAAGGAAGGAAGGAAGGAAGGAAGGAAGGGAGAAAGGAAGGAAGGAAGGAAGGAAGGAAGGAAGGAAGGAAGGAAGGAAGGAAGAAGGAAAGGAAGGAGGAAAGGAGGGAGGGAGAGAGAATACAGTAAGAACTAGGGAACCATGGATGAAGGAATAAAGAAGTGACATGAGAGAGATATTAACAAGAGCCTAGTTAGGCAGTAGTTGATGGAGAGAAACACTTGGATGCAATGGAAGGAATTGGGGTGCTAGTGTACAGCAGAAATAAAGAAGGAAGACAAGAAATCTATCCAAGGACAACACTGGCCTGTGTCACTTACCATTTTCCTTGGAAACATCTTTCACATCCTTGAGGCCAGGAAGAAATCATCCCCCTAAATTCTTTTTCCTAAACCAAACTAAATGTTCCATGCCCTGGACCATTCCTTCTATCCTCCTGTTCATTCTCTGTATTTGAGGCAGTGTGGAACAGAGAGAAATGGGCCAATGGACACACCTCATTGCACAGAGTCTTTATGTTCCAGAAGCACGTATTAAATGAAGGAAGAGAGTGCTCTGTTGATACTGGCCTATCACTCTCTGCTTGCCTGTTTTATAAGCTTCAATAAATGTTCTGAAAGCAGGGATCACCGGAAGGGACTCAGCCCAGATCTGGGGACATCTTACACATGGAAGAAGGTCTTTTGGCTCTCACCTGCTACTTACTAGTGGAGTTTTTTTTTAAAAAAAGAGTTTCTGTGATGCAAGATTGAGCTTCCAAGGGTCAACTTTTGAGGCTGCAAAGCCTTTTGTTGTCTCTGGGGTATTTGTTATTGATATTTCTGTGTGTGTAAGTGGACCCAGCAGCTGGTGACAAACCCAGGTTTGGTTTGATTTATTTGGGAGGAGAGAAAAAAGAATCGATAGAGAAATCATATTAGCTACAGATAGGCCCTGTTTATTTAAAACATCAAGGCCCAAGTGCTACCTACCTCGAGGCTGTATTATGATCTTAAGCCTGGTCACACAGGGAGCCGAAGAGGCCTTGTTATTTATTGTATGGATGGGATGCTTGAATTCTGTGGCTCTGGTTCCTTCACGAGGGCCCTTGGGATGAGCTGTCTTCTCCTTCTGCTAGGGACCACAGGGATGCTTGCAGTGGATGCCCTGAGCTGCATCCTGGGCAAATTGCCTCACAGTCCATCTGGGAGGTTAGCCTGCTTCTCAGGCAAGAGGAGTAGAAGATTCCAAATTCCTCCTAATAAGGAGCAGAGAGCCACAGAGCCATAGAACCAGTGGTAGTGAGGGCAGCAGGGATTAGAGGCTGCTTTTGATGTGGCTGCAAGGAGCTTTTTTATGGGAGATCACATGTACTATGGCCTGCTGGCATTTATTTTTTCTCTTATTTGAGATTGAGCTTTATTTCTTGCTTGTGAGGGGGTCTTGGATCTAGTCTTGGTCTTTCATATAGAAATAATCATAATAATGGCTTACATTTATATAACATTTGAGGTTTATAAAAACTCATAAAATGTCACAGCTGGGAGGGGCCTTAGAAGACAGAATATTATAGCTGAGAGGAACCTTAGAATGTAAAGTATCAGAGCTGGAAGGACCCTGGAAATAATTAGACTCAGCCCTCTCATTTTACAGAAGAGGAAACTGAGACTCAGAATGAGAAAATGACATGCCCAGTTGAAAAAAGCTATCGCGCCACCACTAAGACTCCACTCAATGGCCACATGTATTCTTAAAGTGGCACCTTTGTGTAAATGGAAGGATCCTGAACTTAGAGTAAGGAGTGAGTTTGCCTCCCTTGATGCCACTCAGTAACCGTGTAGTTTTGAGTAAATCACTTACCCTCTCTGAGCCTCAGTTTACTCACTTGAAAAATCTCTGAAAATAATTCTCCTTGCATTCTTTTCCTCACAAGATTCATGCGAGGGTGATATATTGTGCAACTTAAAACACTATAGAACAGGAACTACTCTCAGCCTTTTGTATGCAATTTTTTGGTGAAAATGAGATCTCACCTGTTCCCTTTCTTACAGTTTCTATGGTTTTCTTACACACTTTGCTTGCTGTTTGTCCCAGGGACTTTCTGTCTTAGTAGAACCTCACCCACCCATCCTTTCCCCCTCCAAAGTCCAAGCTGAGGAGCTGTGAAGGGTCCAGGAAGGTAGAGGAAGGGAACTCACTTGGCGTGCTGGAATTAGAAGATGAAAGATGAGTAGAAATGGAAACGTCACAATACTGGAGGAGAAGCTGGTGGGCAGCATCAGACTGCCCAGTGTCAATAGCCACCTTCCCTTCCACTGTTAGATCAGACCCTAGGATTTTTGGTCAAGAACTGGAAAGGACCTTAACAAAGGGGCAAGTCTAGCCCCTTTGTCTTACAAATGAGGAAACTGAAGTTAGAAGGTTTAAAGGATTAGGGGGGATAGATTTGGAAGTAAGAGAAACCCCAAGAGACCATTGAGTCCAGCCCCCTACTATTTACAGATGAGGAAACTGAGGCTAGTGAAACAAAAAGATCAGAAGGTCTCAGATTTATACCTGGAACAGACCTTAGAGGCCAGTAAGCCCAACCTCCTCATTTTACAAATGAGGAAATCCTGGTCCAGAAAGGATAAATTGGCCTCCCTGGTCACACACGTAAATGACTAAGGTGGTGTTTGAAGCCTAGCCCAGTGACAATTCACTGCATCCTTCTCTTAGAAGGTTGCTGTGATCCAGAATGGACATCATAGCATGGCACAGAAGGCCATTATGAGGCTGAGGGGACTAACCTGAGGGGACAGGATGAGGGCAAAGCCTGCCAAATGTACAAGAGTCAGAAGGCCCCCAGCACATCCATTGCCAAGTGGCAATGAGAGACCTGGTTGTTGGCAGCAGGAAATCAAAGAAGTAAAGAGAATATAACACAAAAAAGTAATACAAAATGGCAAAGTCCTGGATTTCTCCATGCCTGGTCACATAACTAGTAAATGCTGGAATGGGGGTTCACACCCATATGAGCTCTAAAGTTTGGCTCTCTTTAAACACACACACACACATACACACACACATACACGCACGTACACACACACACACACACACACACACACACACACGAAATCAAAACCATAGTATGAGATCATTGATTTTAAGGTGACCGAGACCTTAGAAACCCTCCAGTCCAGCCCTGCCATAAGAGGTTTCAGCTCCAAAATGCTTGCATCCACCGTTAATCATCCAGGAAACCTTCTCCTTTCCCATGGCCCTTGCCCAGAATGTCTCAGGAGCTCAGATGACACTTAACATGTGGAAGATTTTAGAATCAGTCTTCATACAAAGACTGGTATGAGTCATAATTTCTTGCAACTTTTCTGCAAACATTAACACCCCATTCGCTCTCCTTTGAATTGGGTTTCCAGTAAATCCTTCCCAGTGCTATCTGCATTTTTTTCCTGAACTATAAAATCAAATTCTATAAAGCATAACTCCTGTTTATGCTTCCCCAAACTGCTTTAAAATCATGTGGGTCAAATCTAACACACTGCAGATTTCCTATAAGCCAAGATAGAGGCCACAGCTGAGATTGTGATGGGAATTTGAGCCATGTGGACCCCTGTATCTGGTACCTTCAGAGAAAGAAAGGATGCTTTCAATTGTCTCTGCGGCACAAGCAAACCTTGGTGGGGGCACATGGAAGAAATGTAATTACCCCGGAGAAAAGTGACTTCATTTTTGCCTTTGTAGTCACCGAAGCTAATGCGATGCCTTGCACAGAGTAGATGTCCAATAAATGCTTGTTGAGTGATTATCAAGAAACATTTATTAAGCACCCACTGTATACCAGGCACTGCACTCAGTTCTGGGGATACAAAGGAAGGTAAACACAAAGGTCATGGTGTCACCTCGCTTGACTTGGCAAGTGTTCAAAATGGCAGCACCGCTTTGGGTGGAGGGTGCCTGACTTTCCCTATTACCCAATATCCTACTCAGAAATAACTCACAGGTCCCAGCTGCCTCCTGTTAGATACTTTCTAACAAGTGTAATGATGGTCCCTGCTCTCAAGTAGCTCTCAAGGGTGGTCACCTTCCCATCTAACAGGGGAAAGAACATGCAAAAAGTGTGGACATATGAGATAAATGCAGAATAGAATGAAGGTGAGCCTTGTGGGAAGGAACTAGCAATAGGAGAGTGATGGAGAGAGGAACCAGGGGAGAAGACCTCCTGCAGAAAAGTGGTGTTTGCCCTGAGTCTTGAAGAAATCCAAGGATTCTGAGAGGTGGAGATGAGGAGCAAGAACATACATGCACACAGTTATGGACAAACAAAACAGATAAAACCAAACCACAAGGATATTCCATTGTCAAGTATGGACTGGGACTAAACTGTGAACAGTGACATATCATGTAGATTTGTAGGTTGGACATTTGTAGACAGACATTTACAGACTGAATTGCTGCTCCTGTTTGATTCCTTAACATATCTATTAGATACCAGTTCCCTCCTAATGAGAAAGGAGAAGAAAGAGGAAGAGGAAGGAGGAGGAGAAGAACAAGAAGGGAAGGAAGGAAGGAAGGAAGGAAGGAAGGAAGGAAGGAAGGAAGGAAGGAAGGAAGGAAGGAAGGAAGGAAGAAAAGGAAGGAAGAAGAGAGGGAAGTTTACCAGGTTTCATTATTATAAATGCAGTAGACAAACCATAATGGAGAATTATATAGGAATAATTTCTCTCCCATCAGAAGTGAGCTTAATTAAAAATTCGAACTTTTCTTTTAATCTCTGAGGGGATTCTATTGGGGAAAAACCATGCAGGAATATAGAGTCTTTGTATCTACAGCAGGCAAAGAGGAAACAGGAGGCCATGCTGTCACCTCCCCCGGCTTGGCAAATGTTCAAGGTGGCAGCATCACTGAAGTGGAGGGTGCCAAGCTCTTTCCCCACTACCTGCTCTCCAACTCAGAAATGGCTCACAGGGCCCAGCTGCCTCTTCTTGGACAAGTTTTTGATGAGTGTGATGCTGGCTCATGCCTCCCTTCCCAAAAGCTCCCTTGCAGTCAATGTCTGCTCTCAGAAGAGACTGAGTCAGGGCCAGCAGAAAATTTTGTCAAACCAGTGAATAAGAAAAATATCCAAGGACCCAGCTAGACCAGGATGACCAGAATGTAGGACCCCACCGACCTTTCTACAAGAAGAGGGAATTATTTTCTCAGTGTTAAGCAAAAATATTCAAGACAGAAAGACACAGGTGTAGGTCCTTGCTCACCATCTAGGGCCCCCAAGCATAATCAGAGCAGCCCAGCCTAGCCAGATGGTAAGGACTGGCAGAGAGAATGAATCCTATTCCAGAGGGGCCAGTTAAATGTTGGCAATCATGTGCTAAGGCTTAGTTTCACAATGTTCTACTTATCAGAGGGCAGAGGGCAGAATGAGCCCCACAGACAGACAGCAGAGAACCCAGAGACCCCCAGCCCATGCAACACAAAGGCTACATGGAGGCCCAGGCTCACATGTCGCCAAGCAGGAGCAGGAAATACTTTTGTGAGGATAGACTTATGACCGTGTGACCAAGAGACTACAGGGCTTTCAGTCCGCAACCAGAAAACAAATTCCATGGATATCAAAGGTTTCCCCCTTCCAAGTCAACTCAGGCCTTGGGGGAAAGGGAAGGGGAGGGAAGAGAAAGACAACAGGGTTGCCCCAGGACCTCTCTTCTGTGTGGTGGCTGAAGCCATTCTTGCTGGAAAAATAAACCAGGACTTTTGCACCTCTCCTGGCTACAGCTTAACACAGGGCTGGAACCTGTGAGCTAATAAAAATAAGGAACTTATTTCAACTGACTGAGGAAGCTGTACGGTGATGAGAAAAGTGTCTGGAGAATTAAAATTCAGAATAATTACAGTGCAGTGAGCAAAGTTAAAGAAAACAAAAGGGAGTGGAAGATTTTTTAAAAAATTTTTTCATTGTCTATACTGGGATGAAAAAGTTTTAAAGAAGAGACAGGATCTTTGCTTGGGGTGGATGGGATGATGATCATTGACAAGATGGGGGGCATGGAGGACAGAGCTGCTACATTTTTATCTTGGTTTTATTTTCTCACCAAGGAGAATGATCTTTAATCTCCAAAGAAAAGAAAAGAAAATGACTCATAGAGAGGTGATACAGAGAACACTTAGGAGTCCTGTATAAATCTGAGTCACCTGGTCCCTACGTGCAGCATCTTACAATGCTGAGAGGACTGGCCGGTAGAATTGCAGAGCCACTCTCAGGGCTTGGGAGAACTGGGAGACTAGGAAAAGGACCCCAGAAATTGAGAAGGGCAAATGGTGTCCCAGTTTGCAAGAAGAGAAAGCAATGGAATCTGAACATTTCCTCTACCAGCTCTGACATCCTGTGTTCTAAGGCTCTGACTTTGTATATTCTAAAGTTACTTGATGCCTTGGAAATCTGTGTTCTGAGATTCCTTCTGCTCTGTCAGCCCATGTCAAGCCAGTGAGCTTGACTTCTTTTTCTGATAAAATTCCAAAATCTATTATTAAAAATATGGTTCATTATTTCAGTAAAAGGAAGTGGTAGTCATAAAGAATACTCATGGCTTCACTAAGAATAGGTCATATCATACTGACTTTATTTCCTTTACTGACGGTATTACTATACTGGTTGATGAAGGCAGTCCTATAGATGGTTTACTTAGATTTTAATAAAGTGTCTGATCAAGTATCTCATGATTTTCTTGTGGGAAAAAAATGGAGAGATTTTTGCTAGATAATAAAACCAAATAGAGTAGAAAAAAGAGGGAGTTGTCAGATGAAGAATAGTCATTAGAAGCTTTGTGTTACCTTGGAAGGTCTCCAGTGGAGTGCTTATAGGCCCTCTGGTTCTGTGATATTTAACATTCTTATCAAGACTTGAATAAACATTTTTATCAAATGTATAGATGACACGGATCTGGGAAGGGTAGTTAATTCATTGAATGGCTACTCCCTGATCCAAAGAGGTCTAGAACACTGAGCAGGATATTTGAAGATGGAATTTAATAGGTATAAAATGTAAACTCTTAACTGGAATTCAAGAAATTTATTTCACAAATATAAAAGGGGAAGGATGAGAAGGTTATAGAGTGGTTTATTAGGAAAAAATGATGGGGAAGTTTAGTGCACACATATCAATGATGAGATATGGCAACCAACAAAATCAGTGAGAGTTTAGGTTGTGTTAAGGAACACTTGGTGTCCAGGACTGGGGAGATGGACTCCCCATTGTGGGCTATCCTGGTCAGATCATAAATGGAGTACTATGTTCAAGTCTAGGCATCACATTGGAAGAATATTGATAAACTAGAGGTGTCCCATGGAGGGTGACAAGGTTGGTGAAGGGGCACCCCTGACTCAATGTCACATGAAGATTATTCAGAGGACTTTGGAGTATCTAACCTACAGGTAGAATACTTGTAAGAAGGAGTGGGGTCAGAATAGAAGGGGCAGGGAATTGGGCATGATAGCTGTCTTCAAGTATTTAAAGGACTGTGACCTGAGAGAGGATAAATTAAAATGTTTGATGGGTATAAAGTTTGCAATAAAAAAATAATTTTAAAAAGATTGAGGACTACAAGAACTGATTACAAATATGAGTTACTTCTTTGATTCTAATAAAGGTAGCCCCATTATGTTTTTTCCTTCAAAAGAGCTAGTAGACACGTTCTGGTTGGCCCCAAAAGGCAGAACCAGGTGAAAGTTTCAGAAAAAATAAACTTAGAAGAAAAAGAAACTTCTCAATATTTCAAGCTCTCCCCAAAGTATAACTGGTATTCCAAGGCATTGGAAGGTAGATAGGCAAATGGATGGACAGATAGACATGTAAATAGAACAATGAATAGATAGATGAAGGGATAGATAATAGCTCAATGGAAAGATGTATAGAAAAATGGATGGATGGATGATGGATGACTACATAGACAGAAAAATGGATAGCTAAATGGGTAGACATGGATAGACAGATGATAGATAGATAGATGATATATAGAGATAAAGGTCATGTTTATTAAGCACTTTTACGTACAAGACAATACAAGAAAGTAAGACAATCCCTGGCCTCAAATAGCTTACATTTTCATGGGGGAAGACAATACATGAACCATACCTGGGAAGGGGTAGGAGGTAGGTGTAACTACACATGCATGGTTTGAAGTTGGCAGCCTGGAATTAATGTGAAATCTTGGTTCTAGGCAAGAAAATATAGGAGCTTACCTATCATAGCCCAGTGAGTGGGGTGAGTGTTGGTCTCCAGAGAAAAGTTGAGGTTTCCAGTGGGGAGGAAGTAGGGATGAAGGTCTGACTGGAAAAGACTTGGCTTAGAGCTGATGGGTCCCTCTTCATTAGAGAGCTTCCAACTGAATGAGCCCTTGTCAGGTCTGTTGCAGGGAGGATGTTTGTTCAGATGTTTGTTGCACTAGGTGTCCTCTGAAGTCCCCCAGATGGACCTTCCATCATTCCATAATTGGTCTGCTTGGCTTAGAGAGTAGAACGAGAAAATAGCAAGACATATTTAGGCTCAATGTCAGGGAAAACCTTCTTAACAATTAGCAGTCTCCCAAAATAGAATAGGCTACCTTGGGAGGGGGTGGATTCTCCCTTTCTTGGGATCTCTAAGCAAAAGCTGGGTGACCACTCATTGAGTATGTTGTACAAGAGATACTTGCTCAGGTACAGGTTGGACCATATGGCCACTGAGCTGCCTTCCAAATCAGCTGTCCTATGATCCTGTGATCCAGTCTTATGTCCAACACATGCAGTGACCATAGTGGTGAAAGTGTGATGACCTCTTTCAGCCTGATAAGGATTGGCTATCAGTGTCCGCAAATTATTCCAGTGATCAGAGATTCTTGAATAATTGAAGTCTAAGATGCCTGATGATGGAGCCATAGAAAGAGCCTTGGGTTAGGAATCAGAAAATGTTGTCTAGTGTGCTATCTGGAGTCCTTTAGAGACCAGTTAAGAGCTAAATGAGCTTGAACACATCAATTCCCCACCTTCAAGTCATAACAAGATGAACCCTTAATGAGAGGTCTGCCAAATCTAAAATCCTATAAGGCTGGAAGCCCCAGATGTGGCTCATAATAAAAGCCCCCAAAGTCCCTGGGCTGTGCAGATAGATTTATTTCTCAATTAGCAATAGACTAGTTAATAGATGAATTAATAAACCATTAACAATCAGCCTTTTTGATTATTATTATTTAATTTTTAACTTTTGAGGCCCTGAATTTAAACCTAGCCCTGAGCTGCATAGCCTATCTGAATAGGAATATTTGACAATTATTTAGAGGTACTTTGGCAATGCAGTGGATGGAGTGCTAGATTTGAAGTTGGGAAGACCTGAGTTTAAATATTTCACATGCTTCTTGGCTGTATGTCTCTGGTCAATGCTCTCTCTCTGTCTCTCTCTCTCTCTGTCTCTGTCTCTCTCCTCTATGTCTCTCTCTGTCTCTCTCTCTCCTCTCTGTCTCTCTCTCTCTGTCTCTGTCTCTCTCTGTGTTTGTCTCTCTCTCTCTGTCTCTCTCCTCTCTGTCTCTCTGTCTCTCTCCATCTCTCTCCATCTCTCTCTCTGTCTCTGTCTCTCCCTCTCTGTCTCTCTATCTCTGCCTCTCTCTCTGTGTCTCTCTCTGTCTTTCTCTCTCTCTGTCTCTCTGTCTCTCTCCTGTCTGTCTCTCACTCTATGTCTCTCTGTCTCTCTCTCTTTTTATCTCTCTCTGTCTCCTCTCTGTCTCTCTCTTTCTCAAAAAGGATACTCCAAGACATCAAGTAATTGCAATATCTCAGAATTCCAACTTTGAGCTGCTTTTATTAGACAAGAGTAAAACAATTTATATGTGATGATAAGACAATCCTAATTGGTAGACCTTAATTTCTCCTTAGCTCCTCCCTATTATAATCTCAGGGCAGCTAAATGCAGGAGTGGGAAAAGTCCTGGGCCTGGAATCAGGAAATCTTATCCTCCTAAGCTCAATTCCAGCCTCAGACACTTACTAGCTATGTGACCCTGGGCAAGTCACTTAACCCTGTTTGCCTCAGTTTCCTCATCTGTAAAATGAACTGGAGAAGGAAATGGCAAACCACTCCAGTATCTCTGCCAAGAAAACCCCAGATAGAGTCACGGAGAGTCAGACAAGACTGAAAGGACTGAACAATGAAATTATAGCATCATCGAGTGATGGGAGTAATCTTCAGAAGATGGGATTAGTCCAAACGTAACAGAATCTGGGCAAGTCTCTTAACCTCTTTCAGACTTCCTCAATTTTCTTCCTCTGTAAAATAGAGACGTAGCATCTACCTTACAGGATTGTTCTGCGGCTCAAAAGAGAACACGTATAAGGCATTTTGCAAATTCTAATATGCTATAGAAATGTTAGCTATTAAAGGGCATTGCAAACCCTAAAGGTAAATACTAGCTATGAGTATAACAGTAGCTTTCACTTAAAATTTGCCTATATTTGAATCTCACAACAACCCTGAGAGGTAAACGTTTTTGTCACCCCCACCAAGGAAACTGAGGCACCAAGAAATGCAAATTTCCCAGGCTCGTGGGAAATAAACCGGCATGCTGACCTGAAATCACTTGCCTAGGGTCACACAGCTACTACGTATCAGCTAAAGGTTTTGGACCTAGGTCTTCATGATTTCACTCGGGAACTGTCCATACCGCATTTGAGAGACCTATTTGGAGTAGCAATATCAGATCACAGTTATATATTCATCACAAAGATTAGACTGGGAATTCTCCCTATCCAGTCTGAAATTAATTTCTTGCTGTATAATATTGTAATACTGGCCAACAAGAGCCCAGTTGCCCCATTATGATATAATAAGATCATAGCCACTAACTCCTCTTTCACCCAAGTCTGTTCTTAAGTAATTTGATATTGATCAGATGCCTGGCTTTAGGCAGAAATAGCCTCAACTTTGTGTGAGGGTTTTCCCAGTCAAGTTTGCTGGGTTGCAGTCACATTATATGTATGCATATAGGATAGATTTTTCCCCCCTTCTTTTCCTGTTCCAAACTGATTGCATCCATTTTATAGTCAAAGATATACAGTGGTATAATGTACCTTCTACAAAGTGTGTGTGGGGGGGAATCTGTCTCTTCGGGATATCAGATGGAAGTAGGGGGTCACAGGAGTTTATAGAGCTGAAAGGGACTATAGGGTCAGCCTGCCAACTCCCTTATTTGAAAGAGGAGAGAGAGAAGCAGAGACAGAGAGACAGGAAGAGAAAACATTAGCGACAGAAAGGTGCAGACAGAGAAAGAGAGTGACAAAGACAGAACTCAGAGAAGCAATCAGAAAGAGAAAAATCAGAAAATGTCAGAGGGAAAGAAAGAGAGAGAAAAAGAGGAGAGAAAGAGAGGAGGAGGAGGAGAGACAGAGACAGAGACAAGGGGGGGAGAGAGAGAGAGAGAGAGAGAGAGAGAGAGAGAGAGAGAGAGAGAGAGAGAGAGAGAGAGAAGGAGGAGGAGGAAGGGAGAGAGACTGTTCACAGGTAGTAGCTAGGATTCTAATTTAAGTCTTCTTGGGTCAATTCTGGGTGGCGCTTGACTGGGAATCAGGATAACTGGATTCTAGACTCAGCTTTTCCACTAACAATTTTATGACTTCTACAAGTGCCTTGTTTTCTGGGCACCTTGGACTTCTCAGAAAAATGAAGGATTTAAATGAGAGCAGGAGTTCTTAATCTAGCATTTGTGAACTTTTAAAAAAATAACTAGATAGAAAAATAGATAACTTTAATTTCATTATAATTGGTTTCCTTTTTAATCTTACAAACACACACACACTCACACTGCTAAGAAACCCTGAAGATCTCTAATATCTTTTCTGGCTCTGACATTCTAAGATCTAAGGTACCTCCCAGTTTCAAAGTTCTGTGTTCTAAGATCCTTGCCAAATCTGATATTCTCTGGGCCAGGGTCTATTCCAGTTCTAAGATTCATTCCAATCTGTGTCATTTTTGGACTTTACATTTCTAAAACATTTGGAATAAAAATATCTAGCATTCACCAAAAAAAAACAACCCAATCCTTTTTAGTAGCTTTGCCTTAACTATGATTCTAATATCCATAATTCATTCAAAAATGCAGTCTTTGTGGTCCTAAATTAATTTTATCATTTTTTATAATTACCACACACACACACATATGCACATGCACGCACACACACATGGGAAATGCACAATGATTTATAAACACATTTGAGTACTAGATTATTATTTCCCAATTCTGATCCATTATTATTCTATCTAATTCTGCAGTGGCATCTGTGGGATAAAAGCACTTAGAAAACAAATGCATATTTTAACAGCTAATATTGAATTTGCATTCGTATCTCAGGTGTATACCGAGAATGACATGGTAATTAATTGAAAATATATCACGTTTTAGTCAGGGCTGAAGATTATTCTACTGACCGAGTAAACACTAGCAGGAATATCTAACACAAAGTTAATTTTTTTTAAGCTTTTGCAATTTCACACACAAACACACATAGACATGCATGCATGCATACACATACATACATGTGCACACATGCATACACATGCATACACCCACGCACAGACATACACATGAACACATGTCTGTATATACACACGTGCACATACATATATAACATGCATTGTACACATGTTTCTCTATACTTCTAAATTTTGGCTGCTGTAAACATAGACACTCATACATTCACACATGGCCCAACAAACTCTTCTCCTACCTTCATTAACCACCATTATCTCATATCTAAGTCTCAAAAATTTATGGCAAATAGATTATCCTGGAGCCAGTGAGCTTCCTGATGTCATTACTGAAACTAATGCTAGTTGAAAGCTAATCCATATCCCTCCATGCCCCAGACATGCACATGTGGAAATGCATCCATGTGTTTTTTTGTGTATGTATATATGTGTATATGTAGCTGAATAACTAAGTGGGGCAAGTTCTGTCTCTGAGACACACCTCCTCTGCTGTGTTGAGCAAGTCATGCACCTCTCCTTGTGTCAGGGAAGTCTCTAAGATTGTAATTTACAGAGAAAGTGTTGGTCTGCAGTGGTAGAAGGAGTAACTCAGCTGGAACTATCAATGCAAGGAAAACGTAGGTCTGGTTCTTGGAAACTGATGCCCAGAAACGTGAAATGGCTGGTCCCAAGTCACCCAGGTGATGAGTGGCAGAGCCTAGATTTGAATTCAGGTCCTGTGACTCTAGGTTTCTTTCCCTAGCAGATGGATAGATAGAGATTGAGAGATGATATGAGAGAAAGAGACAGAGAGAGAGAAAGGAGAGAGAGAGAGACAGAGAGAGAGAGAGAGAGAGAGAGGGAGGGAGGGAGGAGGGAAGGAGAAGATAGGTGATGGATAGATAGAAATGATATGAGAGACAGAGAGAGGTAGATATAGGTAGATAAATAGATATATGTTACATAGGTAGATAGATGATGTATATAGATAGATAAGTAGATATACCTAGGCAAATGGATAGATAGATAATTTCAATTCAACAAGTATTTTTTATTGAGTTCCTGCAATGAACCAAGAAATGTGAACTTAGGGAGAAAATTAGCATCTTTATTTCAATATAATTGGTTTCTTTTGTAATCCTATATATTTTCCTTTATGTATTTAAAAGCATTATTCTGAGAAATGATCCATAGACTTGCCCAGAAAGCCTATCAGGTCCATGACAAATAAAAGGTTAAGAAACCTTGTCTTAAGAAACCAGCAGACCTCTGACCCATTGTAATGCAACATTATATCTCTATAACATAGAGAGATGCAGAAAATTACTTCCTATATACTTTGTGTTGATGTATCTGTGAACATTTTATTTTCTCCCAGAAGGTTATCATTGAGGCCAGGGACCCTCTCGTTTTTGTCTTTATGTCTTCAACACCTACTACAAGACCTGGCACCAAATAGTAGAGAGACAGAGAGAAACAGAGAGAGAAGAGGGGGAAGGAAGGAAGGAAGGAAGGAAGGAAGGAAGGAAGGAAGGGAGGGAGGGAGGGAGGGAGGAAGGAAGGAAGGAAGGAAGGAAGGAAGGAAGGAAGGAAGGAAGGAAGGAAGGAAGGAAGGAAGGAAGGAAGGAAGGAAAGAAGGAAGGAAAAAAGGAAGGAAAGAAGGAAGACAGACAAACATTTATGTCACCATCTAGCATGTGTCAGATACTGTGTTAAGCTCTTTTTGAACATTATTTCCTTTAACCCTCACAACTATGTGAGGTAGGTGTTACCATTATTCACATTTTACAGTTGATAAAACTGAGGTAAACCAAGGTTAAGTTAAGTAACTTGGCCAAAACTGGTTAATTGTCTAAAGTCAAATCTGAATCCAAGTCTTCCTCACTCCAGGCCTACTTAGCACTCTATCCATTGCTCCAAAAAAATGAATGATTGAATATATGTATGTACATATGTATATATACATATATACATACATATATAAAATGATTGATAGATATTTAAATATGAGCATCTGTTTACTAACCTATGTATACATACATACACAATATGCTCAGAAAGCCATTGTTTTTCCCTGTGCTACTGAGATCTCCCCAAGCTTGTCATCCCAGCTCCATGACACAGGCATACAGCATCTTTGGGGCACTTGGGGGAAGTAGGTGCAGAAACGGGAGGGACAGAGACAGATTCAGGCCAGATTCATTCTATGGAGCGGGCCTGCCTAGTGAGTGGGGAGGGGAGAGCTCAGCTTTAAGCCCACCTAAAGACAGAGCAGGAGAGAGACACCAACACATATACAGTGGACCTTGAGATCCTGCCCCACACAGAGACAGGGATGGTTAGAACTTAATGGAGGAGACTTAAAATGTAGCACATGGGGCTAAGCAAGATTTTCACTCTAGGCAATTGGTAGTTTTAGCCCAGAGCTCAGAGGAGACGGGTTATTAATCCTCCTGACACTCCCTTTGAATACCATCATATTTCAATCCCGTTAAGCTACTGGGCCATTGTTTATTGGTTTCATTCTGAAAGCGAGACCCGTCCTGTGTTAAAGGCTTCTGAATGTCATTTAGCTTTTTAGCTTCAAGACTGGCTTCAACCTTCCTCTGTCCCACACTCAACCTGGGCAAGTCCCCCCAGCCGGGACACATCCATCAGGCCTCCACCCCCTTGGAGCCAATGGATTTGAGAGAGAGAAGAGGAAGGAGGGGGAAAATGTATATGAAAAAGAGTCAGAAGTGTTGAGACAGAAATCAGTCAAAAATAAATAAGCACTTATTAAATGCCTACTGTGTGCTAGGCATTGTTTTCAGTGCTGGGGGTATAAGCAAAAATAAACCACTCTCTCTCCTTAAGGATGTTGGGGACTGGGGGTTGGGGGTGAGATGGGAAGGTTCCAGTCATAACTACCATCACCCAACCTCCTGGGCAGAAGTGATTCCTCTCTCCCTCTACACATCTGTAGACTTCAGTCTACACTCCTCTCTTGGCATTTATCAGAGGTGTGAAGTAATGGAAAAATACCAGCACAGGAGTCAGAAAACATGGATTCAGAATGTGGCTGTGACCGTTAACTAGGTAACTGTGGAAATTTGCAGATTGGGTAGGTTTTTCATGCATTCACTCACTCATTCACTCAACAAATATTTATCGAGTATTATCTTCAAGTACGCCACGGAGCCAAGTGCTGAAGAAGCAACCGAGATAATGGCCATTTAAGAATGGACAAATCACCTATCCATTCCGAACTTTAGCTGGACAGTGGTGATAACACTCACATGAATTGGCAGCGGAAGGAATTGGGAGGATGACACTTTGTAAACCTTCTTGTGGTATAGAAATGGGGAGGTTGTTATTGTGGTTATTTGCCTGTGTATTTCTTCACCGTACTTGTTATTGTAAATGCCCTGAGATCAGGAATTAGGTCTTGTTCATCTCTGTTGGTCCCTCAGCACCTAGCTCCCTGCCTCCCTTGTGGCCAATACTCGATAAATGTTTACTGAATGAATAAATAAATGAATGGATGAATGAACAAATGAAAAAAATTCTACCAATCCCCAAACCTCTATAATCCTTACATGAAGAGTTCTAGTGTGATATTCAGTTTAGAAATCACAAAATAGCTTTGGGGTTAGAGGTCAGACCTGTTTCGGGGTTCCATAAATTCTCTTTATAATGCTTCTTTTAAATTCTGGGGAGGTTGGTAATTAGGGACATCAGAGTCTCTTGGATTCTCAGCAGGGCTTCTTTCCTCTTTAATTTCCTCAAGGTTCAAGGACATTAAAGGAAAGGCATAAAGTGAGTAAGTGACCTAGGCAGGGTTTTTCATGTCTTTGTTTTTAGGATTTATCACACCTTACTTATTTCTCCAGCTTTGTGACTCTCCTCCCTAATAGACTTTCTGTCCATGACGATGGAGACCACATCCTCTATATCCTTGGTAACTCCTCACAGCATTCAGCACAGACATACTTCATTAAACACAATACAGCTCATCTTCACAGTATATTTCACAATATATCCATCAACTATGAATAAATCTTGAGTTTTTGTATAAACAGAGTAAACCTATTTTAAATTAGGTCTGTGTGAAACATGTTGCATAAGATCTCTCTTTCCTTGAACTACCTAAATTCCTTTTGTATATATAAAACTTATGATGTGTCCATTATGCTGAAATGGTTGCTCAGGTGCTACGGACCTATCCCTCCAGGCCACTCCTAAGATTTAGTCTTTAAGGGACTTTCCATTTCAGTATTTTATGTTCTAATATTGAATGTTCAAAATATCTTTTCCAGCATAGACACCATGCTTTCTAAAAGCCTTTTACATCCTATATTCTAAAGCCTCTCCCAGCTTTGACATTCAGAATTACAAGATTTCTCTCTGCTCTGATACCTACCTTCCATTCTAAACTGTCTTTTAATTCTGACATTCTAAGTTCTAACGTGTTCTAAGGGCCCTCTCAACTTTGACATGCTATGTTCTAGCAACATTATGTGTTCAAATTCTAAGACAATTCCCAGCTCTGACATCCTGTGTTCTAAGGGCCCTCCCAGCTCAAACATTCTGTGTCTTAAGGGCCCTCCCAGCTCTGACAATCTTTAAGGCTCCTCCCATCTCTGACGTTCCGAGTTCTCTCTGACATTCTGTATTCTAAGGGCCTTCGCAGTTCTGACATCCTAGCTTCTCCAATCTCTCCTCGCCATAGGTCTGCCTGAACCCTTCCTGCTGCTTTATAATGCTTTCTGCCCAGGTCATTTCTTGACCACCCACATGCCAGTCATCCATGATGCCACCCAAGAGGAAGAACCCTCTAAAATAAAGCAAGAAGGAGAGACTGAGCAGCATCAGGAAAGCAAGAGATGAACTAAACTATGTAAACAGAAATGCTGTGCAGGGTGCCCTCACCCTCCGCTGCCCCAGACTGTGTACTCGATCAGTGAGGTGTGGATCACTCTGCCCTTCTCATTAGGAAAAGTAGAGAAAGCATGAGAGCCCATTAGAGCTACAAGTTATGGTGCAGAAATAAACATTTTTGCTTCTGAGTAATGCATGACTTGGCCGTGTTCGAGAATACAAGCCGACTTCCCCCCATCCACTGTTTTGCTTGTGTGAAGCGTTTTTATAATCACCAGCATTTCCTGCAAAGGTAAATACAGCATTTTATAAGGTTGTAGTGCTTTTTACTGTACAATCCTATTTTCACATTGATTGATATTCTCATTTTAGAGATAGTTTATCATGTTTTATGATTCACCTTCAATAGACAGGAGTCCCTAATATATCACCCCTCAGCCGTGTTCCTTTTCCCTTCCCTCCCCCACCAAAGAATTTAATGATCACCTCCCCCCCCCAAAAAAAGCCAGAAACATACTCAAGGAGGGATCCTGGGTTGAATCCTTTGTGTAAAGCAAAGATTAATGTCTTAATAACCATCTCGTTTTACATTCTAAAGCCCTTTTGAAACTGTGAGCTCCATAAAAGCAACCAGGCTTCAGTTTGCTTTGTCTCTCTCCCATCGCCTTGCATATAGAAGGGCCTTCATATTTTGAATGCAGGGGAAAGAGTTCTGGCTCTGGAGTTAGAAGACTTGAGTTCAAATGTGACTCCATCATTTTGACACCTAGGAAAATCATTTCAACTTTCCGGACCTCAGTTTCCCTAACTGTAAAACAGGTAAGGAGAGTGAACTAGATAGCATCTGACATCCAGCTCTTCTAGTTTTAAATCTATCTAGCAATCTATAATCATTTAGTAAGCATTTACTATAATCAAAGGGCTGTCCCTGGGGATGCAAAGAAAGGAGAATCATGGTCTCTGTGATACACAGTATTCGTTGAATGAATTAATGAATGAATGAATGAGTCCTAAATATTTGTGGAATGAATTCAACCCAACAGGCATCTATTAAGTGTCTGCTTTGTTCGAGATAGAGTGCTGGGTCCCAAGAATAAAAAGGCAAAATGAAAAACAGTCCCTGTCCTCAAAGAGCTTATTCGATAGGCATCATAAGGAGAGGGCAGCTAGGTGGTACAGTGGATAAAGTGCCAAACCCGGAATCAGGAAGACCTGAATTCAAATCCAGCCTCAGACACTAGCTGTGTGACCTTGGGCAAGTCACTTCACCTTGTTTGCCTCAGTTTCCCCATATGTAAAATGAGCTAGAGAAGAAAATGGCAAACCACTCTAGTATCTTTGCCAAGAAAACCCCAAGTGAGGTCACAAAGAGTTGGACACAACTGAAGCAACAGAACCACCACACAATAAGTAAACAGATAAATAGATATATGGACAGTCCATGATGAGGAAGAGAATGCTAACAACAAAAGGGAACAGGAAAGGGTTAAACAGGAGGTTACACACGCACTGAGCCTTGAAGAGGTGGTAAGAGGGGAGTCCATTCCAGCAGATGAATCAATTTATTGAATTCCCATGTAGGTCACATCTATGGAGGGCTGGGCACACATCTGTCTATACTTTAGTTGACCAGCTAAATCAATACCAAATAAGGTTTGCGGAGGTCAGAAGTTAATATGTTCCCTCCCCCCACTACCATCCCCTCCCCCCTTCCAATCTACTGACATCCATTTCCCTTGTTCACTTGCCTTGACTTTCTCCTGCATCCAGGACTTCTGAATTCTCCTGCTAGCTTGGCCACTGGATCCCGAGGAGGGTTCCATCAGGCCATCCAATGTATCTAGTCTCCTTTAAGCAGAACCAGAGGTGGGGGGATGTTGTTTTTCTGTACATTCTCACAGATCATTAAAATAAAGGTCCTGCGTGGTCCCAGAGTCAGGAAAACCAGGGCTTACCTCTCACCTTTGTTACTTGGGCTCTCACTGTGACCATAAATAAGTTGCTCAACCTTTCTAGGTCTGAGTTTCTTGTAAGTAGAGGTATTACCCTATAAATGGGGAAGCAAATAGCAAACCACTCTAGTGTCTTTGTGAAGAAAACCCATTACAGGGTCCTGAAGAGTCAGACACAGCTCAGCATGTGAGTAACAACTGCAATGGTCACGGTCAGGTGCAAATGAGATAATATCTGTAAAGTGTTTTGAAAACTACAAAGTTTTATATTCAAAGGAGTTATGATTACTCAAATGAGTCTGTGATTGAATCAACTTAAGAGTTTCCAACAAGCATACAGTCTACCAACTATGAAAAAAAGATTTTTATTATGATTGTTTAAAATAATTTTTCACTTTCATAGACAGAATGGGATCTTTTCTTCATGAGTTCAAATATGACCTCAGCTACTTATTAACTGTGTGACCCTGGGCAAGTCACTTAACCCTGTTTGCCTCAGTTTCCTTACCTGTAAAATGAACTGGAGACGAAAATGACAAACCATTGTGGAAGGAGTATAAAAGTAAATGAATTAGAATAAAGTATATGAGAGAGAATATGCCAAGCCTCAGTTTCCTCAATCATAAAATCAGGAAGTAAGCATCAAAATCCACTGCCTTTTCATCCCAACCATACTGCTCCTCACTGGTGCCAAGTCCATTATCCAAGTGAATTGGAACTCCCCAAGCTCCCATTGGAGGGATGTGTTTACTATTGGATGTTGCAAGTAGTATTTTGGTCAGGGGAAAAAAATATCATAGTGACAAATGTATCCACACACCCACCACACAGTTGTAAAATGTCACTGGAACGAAAGCCTGAGGCATGTGTCTGGCTCCCCTCTAAAAATGTAACAGGATGGGCGGACTGGAAGAATATCTAAATAAAATGGCCTGCTGACTCGTCTAGCTTCTTAGCGAGCTAAGAACCTTCACCCCTTGTTTCTTCCATGGAACTCCTGCTTTCCCACTGCACTTTGGCTCAGTTATAAGACATAGTGTGATGTATAATAATGCCCAATACTGGGACCAATCCAGCCCTGTGACATATTGCTTGTGTGGCATTGGGCAGCAATCCTAACCTCTCTCAGCCTCATTTTCTTATCTGATCAATGGGGTTGTTAGATTGAACAATTTCTATGATCCTTCCCAGTTCTGACATCCTGTATACTAAGGGACCTGTTCTGACTTTCTGTGTTCTAAGGGCCCTCCCAGGTCTGACATCCTGGGTTCTCAGATGCCTCCCAGCTCTGACATCCCATGTTCTAAGGGCCCTCCCAGGCCTGACATGCTGGGTTCTAAGGGCCCTCCCAGCTCTGACATTCTGTGTTCTAAGGTTCCTCCCAGCTCTGACATCCTGTGTTCTAAGAATCCTCCCAGCTCTGACATCCTGTGTTCTAAGGACCCTCCGAGCACTGACATCCTGGGTTCTAAGGGCCCTCATTGCCCTGACATTAAATCTCTTCTGTGTCTAAATTCTGTTCCATGATCCTTCCTAGCTCTTACAATCTGTGTGTTAAGGGCGTTGCTAGTTCTGTCAGTCTATTTTAATAATCTTTCTATTCTTATACTCAGTCATTGTTTTAGGGCCAAGAAGAATAGGAGAACCCAAACCAAGGGAAATTTAAAATGCTGACTTTTCAACATGGCCAGTAATAATACTTAGACCAAGTCAAGAACAGCCTAAGAATTGAAAGACAGAGTGAAGTTTTGGCAAAGGGACTAGGTCTTGAGTCGAAGGACCTGTGTTTGAATCTCAGCCCTACTTTCTACTTGTATTCTACTTTAGGAATAGCCCCTAGGAACCTTGCATTTTCCCAGCTCTAAAAGTGGAATTGGAAAGGGAGGTTAGACCGTCCTCTAGAGTCCCTTCCCCTTCTAAATCCCATGATCCTATAAGTCTCCTCTCAGTCACTGCTAGACTTGGGTTCTTCTTCCTCTCAGATCAACCCAGGCTGATCGGAGGGGACAGACCCTTTGGCTGGATTTCAAAGGGAAGTCTTTTCTGGTAGGCGAGAGAAACCTTCAATTAAGCCCGCTTATTTATTTATTGGATTTTTCAAAAAGATGTGCCCTGTTGCCCTCTGGGGCTGCGTACATAATTTAAAATACATATCCTTAGTGTTAATTTGAGAGAGAAAAAGATACTCCAGGCTCCGCCCACCAGGTTATGACATCCTAAAAAGAGGGAAGATGCAGAAACAGGGACCACCCCCTTGCTTTTATGACCCTTCCTGTCTCTAGGATCCTTTCGAGCTATAAAATCCTGCAATCCATCATTTCTCCCAAGGCTGTTCCTTTGCACTCCACTCCCCCTCCCCCCATCCCTCCATTCCAGACTCTCTCCCTCTCCCTCTCTCTCTTTCTCCCTCCCTCCCTCCTTCTCTCTCTCTCTCTCTCTCTCTCTCTCTCTCTCTCTCTCTCTCTCTCTCTCTCTCTCTCTCTCTCTCTCTCTCTCTCTCTCTCTCCCCCTCCCTCCCTCCCCCACCATCTCTCACACTGCTGTAGATCAGGTAATCCTGTTTCCCAGATCCTCCCTCTACTCACTGAGATTCAGGGGGCCCCTTGCCTGCTGCTTTATATGCCCAAACACATCTTCTTTTTGGGTCGAATTTTTTATTTCCATATGAACAGATGGGTCGGTTGTCTGTGCTATTTATCATCTGCCTCGAAGATACAAGCTGAAGAGAAGGGGAGGGGGGGTTTTCTTTGTTCTCTCCTTATTCAGCCTTTCGTGGCTGCCCTGGTGTTTCTGAAAGAGCCCAAGCTGGGCACTGAGTATGGGGCTGGCAGAGAGCTTTGGGAGATCTCCCCTCTGAAGCTGAGAAAGGGTGGGAGGAGCGGAGCTGTGCCCCTCGCCCTCTCTCTGGTGCCCTTTGCTTCCCAGTGTCACTTGGCAACACTTACTCTTCATCTGCCTGTAAAATGGTTTTACTGACAAGTCGTTAATGTTGGATCACCTGCTGTTTGTCTAATGCTCTCTCCGGAGAGCTTCCAGCAACAACCGGCTTTTCTAGTAGCTCCTGCTGCCTCCCTTGCTTTCAATGCCTTGGATAGAGAAATGGGAATTTTCACCTGACATATTCTCCCTTTGCTTCTCCTCCTCTCGGGTCCTGAAATAGACACTGAAAAATGCCACCCTGGCACAGGATCATGGCACCATTCAGTAGGAAGACATTCATGGTTCATTGGAAGAGATGGTCTGACCTCTTCAGTTAAACAGATGCCCAAGAAGTTTCAGAGGCTCCCTAGTGCCTTAACTGTAAAACACAGAACTCCTCTGTTTGGCATTTATATCCCTTCCCAATCTGGCCCCAACATATTTTTTCCAGACCGATTATACATTAAACCTTTTCACTCAACCGACTTTCTGCCAAACAGGTCTATGAAGCTAGATGGTACAGTGGATAGGATGCTGGATTTCGAGTCAGTTCAAATGCTGCTTTAGGCACTTACTAGCTGTTTGACTCTGGGCAAGTCACTTAATGACTCCCAGCCTCAGTTTCCTTATCTGTAAAATGAAGATAATAACAACCTCTACTTCACAGGGTTATTGGGAGGATTACATGAACTAATATACATAAAGTGCCTGGCAAATCTTAAAGCAGAACCTCATATGTGCTTTTCCATGTACACAACATTCTGTTTCCTGGACATATTCCTTTACACAGCAAGTCCCCTGTAGCTGGAATGCTTTCCCTCCTTATCTTTTCTTCGCAGTATCCCTAGCTTTCTTCCAAGTTCAACTACTGAAGCCTCTTCTGCCCCCATACATCTATTGGTTGCTAGCACTCCTCAAAAAAAAAGTACTTACTTGAAATATATTATATATATAGTTATACATACATTGTGTGTACATTCCTCCCTCATAGAATGTAAGCTCTTTGAAGACCAGCTGATCTGTGTCTGCCTTTCTATCCTCAGAGCCTAGCCCAATGCCTGACACCAATTAGATGCTTAAGAGATTGAATTGAATTAAAGCTTACTATAATAGCCCTCCATCTAAAGGACTTCCATGACTAAAATACCAATAAGACATTCATAAGATGGACCCACAATATAAGACCCCAGATACGAACTGAAGCAATTGTATTCTGAAATTAAATAAGCTAAACAGAGTTGTCAATGACGTTTCCCCAAACTACCATTCCTTTTTAAAATACATTTTCACTGATTTCTTTTGCTTTGACACCCCTCAAATATCCTGTGTTTTCTTTTCCTCTTCCAAGAAAGCCATCCCATATAGCAAAGAATATTTTAAAAGAGAAAGGAGGGGAAAGAATTATGACAAAACTGATCAATATTTTGAAAAAAATCTCAAAATGTATGGTCTACGCACCTGTGGATCTCCTACCTCTGCAGAGAAGTGGGGGATGATGCCTTCTCAAAATTCCTCTTTGGGGCCAGAAGCATTTTTGTAATTTGGCAATGTTCACTTTTGATCACTTTTTGATAGTTGTACTTTCTGTTTCCATCATCACAGTCATTGCGTGTATCATTTTCTTGGCTCTGAACACTTCACCCTGCATCAGTTCACATTAGTCTCTCCATGTTTCTCTGCATTCATGGTATTCATCACTTCCAATAGCACTATAACATTTAATTATGCTCATGCTCCACAACTCATTTTGCCATTTCCCAAGTAATGGGCCACTACTTTCTTGGCTTTATTACAACTGATCGGAATGTTGAACATGGCATCATTAAGACCTAGGTTTAAGTTCCAGCTCTGACACTTAACGAGCAAATCACTTAACTTTATAGGCACTGGGACTAGCTAGTCAATTATATGTGAGTTGCAATACAAGTTGGAACTTACTGATGAAACCTCTCATCTTTTATTTCTAAACATATTCCAGTAGAAAGATATCATTCATCAAGGAGTCTCTACTCACAACCAAAAGTTTCTTGATCACATCAAAGTCTTTATTTCCCATTCTTCAAGTCATTTGCTTTTGATTTTTTGATTCCTTTGGCATGTTTATTTGTTGTTTTTGCTTTTGAAAAATCTGGACTGTGTGCAATGGGCCTTCCATCCTTTTCCATACTCTTTCCCTGCCAGTAACCCCACATCAACTCTCTACATTGCAGTGGTGCCTTGGAGCTGGGAAAATCCAAATTGAATTTGGGAGATATCTACTGTCATTTCAGACTTTTAGAAAAATCTATGCCAGCCTTCACACCCCTCTCGATATATTTCCATTCCTTCTCCTCCACTATTTTTTTCTCCCCAAGGAAATATAGGCCATATGTTTCTGATCCATTTATACTGAAGTCATCAAAATATTATTTAGAGAGAGTTGTTTGAAGTCCACAAGACTCTATGTTTTAAGGATCCCCCTCTCATTTGGCTATCTTTCTTAAAGTTGGGGCAGCACATGTTATCAAAGAGTTAATGAAACTAAGCTACAGTCTCAATCTGAGCTATAAATCTAAAAAGTTCCAATCAGTGAGTAAAGATATTTGTCTTTGGAAGTGATCATCCATAAGTTATAGACTCAGAGTCTCCCAAGCAGAAGGGACCTTACAGGTCTTCTAGATCAGTGCATTGACAAAAGGGAATACCCTCTACTATCTACTCAACAAATGGCCATTTAATCTCTAGTTCAAAATCTTCCTTGAGTAGAAACTGTCTACATTTGCATTTAGATATAGCATAGTGGATAGAGTGATGAACTTAAAGCCAGGAAGTACAGGATTCAAATCCCATCTCTGAAGACTTATTAGCTGTATAACCCTGCATTTTTCAACCTGTTTCCTCATCTGTGAAATGAGGGAGTTGGACCAGATAATCCCTTTGTCCCTTCCAGCTTTAAACCCATAACCCTATGTTATTTCCAAGTCATCCTATTTACTTTTGACCAACTCTAAGTGTGATAAAGTTTTTCCTTATACTGAATTAAATTCTGCCCTATTCAAACTCTCCTTCATTGATCCTAGTTCCGACTTTTCAGGTCAAGTAGAAAAAAGTCTGATCCCTTTCCCACATTACATCCTTTCAAATACTTAAAGACAGCAAGCATGTTCTCACTAAGTCTTCTCCAGGAAAACATCCCCATATCCTTCAAATGATCTTTGTATGACTTTAGTGCCCTATACATCCTGTTCACTCTCTGCATCTCCTTCAGGGACATTGCCAAATGGACTCAACTTACTGTGTATGAAAATTAGACTCCTCAAGGACCTGGTCATACTCTTTCACAGATAAAGCTGTGAGATGTTCATCAGAGTTTAAGTTGGCCGACTAAGACTAAATAGGCATTGATAGTAGGTTGGGAGTAGAATGCAGCTCTGGAGGTCCCAGTTAGTGGGAGCTGGGATGGGGGAAGATGGGAACGAAATGAACATGTCAAATTCGCCTTTGTCAATTTCATGTCATATATCTTGGTATATAGAGCTGTCCTAATTGGACATAATTTTAGAATAATGGGTGGAAACCACAGAGAGGAAACTGCAGTCTTAATGTCAAGGAGATCTTCCTAACAATTAGTGGTGGCCAGAAGAGGCATGTGCCATGTTGGAAAGCACCGAGCTCCTCCTTGCTAAAGAACTTCAGGAAAATGTCAGCTAACCACCACTAGGGATGCTAGAGAGGAGATTCTGGTTCAGAATCCCTGTGGGAATCAAATGAGATAATAGTATATACCAAGTGCTTTACAACCCCAAAAGTGCTGGTCTATAAAGATGAGCTGTTATTTTCTTAAGAACAGAAGTAGAGGTGGCTGGGAGTCAGCACTATATGCCTTTGCCACTTACTAGATATATGTCCTTCCCATCAACTCCCTTAGCTTCAGTGTTCTTATCTATAAACTTGGAGTCCAAATGCCTAAAAGACTTATTTTACAAGGATTATATTAACTCAAATAACAGAAAGGGGAAGAGAATAAGCATTTATATGGTACCTATTATGTGCCAGGAACCCAATATCTCATTTGATCCTTACAAGAACCCTGGGAGGTAGAGGATGTTACTAATCCAATTATACAGATGAAGAAATTGAGGCAAACAGAGGTTAAGTGACTTGCTACCCATTCTGAGGCTGGATTTGAACTCTGACTGACTTCCTGACTTCAGGCCCAGCATTCTGTTTGCTGTGCCACCAGCTGCCTCTGACATGATATGTATAAAGAACTTTGCAAATTTCAGTGGAAGTGTGGTAGAAAGTCAAGACTCTTGGCTAGGGGGTCACAGTCCATGGGTTCAAATCTGTCTCCAGACCTTAATGCCTGGGATGACTCTGGGCAAGCCATTTAACCTCCATGGGTCTCAGTTTCCAATCTGCACCATGAGGGGATTATACTAGATAAAGGATTCTTCATCTTTTCTTTGGCTTCTGTACTCTTTGGTAGGTTGCTGAAGGCTAGAGATGCCTGCCCAGAGTATTTCAGACATATACAATAAAATATATAATATTAGGAAGGGAACAAATTATTTTGAAATATAACTATTTTTTAAAAATAAGCTCACAAATCCCAGGTTAAGAACCTCAGAACTCATTAGTCATTAATGTCCTTCCCAGCCCTAGAGTCTAGATGCTATGAAATTGAAAATGTCAGTTATTATTCTAAATACTCAGGTTGCAGACATTGCTATCTGGGGTCCCTTCCAACTGAAGTTCTGTGATTCTATTCAATTTAATCATAGAAGATATCTTCCCCTTTAATTATCCAATAATTAATTGAAGAAACCAATTTTGTTATCCTTAGAGGGTCTGATGGAATTGTCTGTGCTACCTGAAAATTTGCTGAATTTCTGGCCAGTTGTTATGCAAACCTGGAGTACATGGGAAGGAAACTGCTAAGGAGAGAGAAAAGGTCAAGTTATCACAAAACTTCCACTCAAACCACAGAAAGATATCTGTAAAGAGCAGATTTAATAAAGTGGAAGGCACTCTCACATGGGCTGAGGTGGGGGGGAAGGGGGAACCAGTCCTGGTCAGGCCCTCAGTGGCATCCCATCAAGAACACCACTGAATCAATACATTATTCTAGTCTTTGCGTGTCTTATTGCGCCAGTATTTCCCTACTAGACAATAAAAATGATAAGATCATAGATTTAGAGATGGAAAGGACCTTTTAAACTAATTAAACTAATTCAACCAAATTCAATTTTGCAGGTGAAGAAACTGAGGCAAATAACGGGTAAGTGACTTGTCCAAGGTCATGCAGGTGATAACTTTCAGGAAAGGGACTTGAATTCAGGTTCTCTGACTCCAGAAATGGGATTCTCTCCTCTGTAGCATGTAAAGCATTCAAAGGGCTCATTTTCTATCTTGTTATGTTGGCTGGGTCAACCACTTCGTAGTTACCATCATTATCTATTGCGAAAGTATCCCTTTTGGAAAGCTTCACATTCACAATTTGGTAAACATAATTCATAAATATGTTCTGGTGTGTGGGAGGCAGTGTGGAGTAGGGGGTAGTATGCTGAACTTGGAGTCAGAATGATCTAGGTTCAAATCCCTTTAGACAATTACTAATTGTGCAAGCTTATGCAATTCTCAATTTCTCTCAGCCTCAGTTTCCTACTCTGCAAAATGGGTTAATAATAACGCCTAACTCACAGGACTGTTGTCTCAAATGAGAAAATATATGTAAAGCACTTTACAGACCTTAAAGTATTATGTAAATAGTGGCTTCTGTGGTTTTATTTAGCTCTTGTCCTATTTTATGATGGACAAGTGACAAGTACATTCAGAAGAGGGAAATAATGAGAGGACTTGTCATTGTTCACTTGTGTCCAACTCTCCATAATCCCATTTGGGGTTTTCTTGGCAAAGACGCTGTAGGGGTTTGTCATTTCCTTCTCCAGTTCATTTGAAAGATGAGGAAACTGAGGCAAACAGGGTGAAGTTGGCCCAGAGTCACACAGCTAGTAAGTGTCTGAGGCAGGATTTGAACTCTGGCCCTCCTGACTCCAGGACTGGCACTCTATCCATGGTGCCACCCTGCTCAGAGAGGGCCATAAAGTAATGAGGTGAAAGAACTGTAAGTGTTTAGCCAGGAGAACAGCTGGGGAAGTCTTAACAAAGATGTGAAAAAGTAGTAGTGTGCCCCAGGTGACAGGCTATCAATGAGATGAAGGTAAAGGAAGGTAGAACTTGGATCCTAACAACTGGAGCTTCCATGGAATGGAATACACTGCCATGGAAAATAGTGAGTTTCCCTTCCCTGGTAGTCTCCAAACAGAAGCCACATAATCGCTTGTTAGAGATGTTATTGAGGGGATACCTTCTCTCAGCTTCTTGACACTGGACAGGATGCTCTCCATGGTCCTTTCTAACTCAGAGGTTCTGACTATGGTAACAAGTCTTCAGGCAGCGTCAAGTAAAACAAGTCCACTATAGTTTGTTCCTTTCCAGCTCCAGTGACTTTAAGAATTAGGGAGAGCCCAGATATAAGAAGACACAGTCTTAATAGACACGTGTCACTGCTTATGGTTCATGGTCTGAAGTCATCATCATCATCATCTTCTTCATCCTACACCTTGCATATACGTAGAGCCCTTCCCAAGGTGTCTACACCTCCTCACCCACTCCAAGTCAACATTGTAGATCACCCATGCTCTGCACCCATGTCTCTACAATCTGATGCCCCTGAGGTGACTCCCATCTTATGTTTACATTTTACCTTAGCTTCCAAATAGATACCTTTGCTGCTCTTTACCTGATTGTTGACAGCACAAATCTCTGCCCTCGGGTAGAGGGTAGCTGCCTTAGGTGGAGGCCAGCTCCCTTAGATGAAGATTCCTTGCTAGAGAGAGCACATTATGGAAAAGAAATCTATCTGTGGGCTGAATTAGCCCATCCACCCTTCTCCAGATGTCTTTATTTTTCTCTGAGGATGCCACTATCCTTTTGATGACTCAAGTTCACAACTTTGGAATGATTCTTGACATTGCCTCCTGCTTCCCCCATATCCAATCAGATACTAAATGCTTCCAATTCCACCTCTGGGGGAGTGACTATGCTTAAAAGACTGTCATGTGGAAAAGGACTTGGCTCTACAATAGCAGTTTTGTATGTCCTGGATCCCTTTGTTCCATCATGGACATCGGGGTGGGGACATCAAGCCTTTATTTAAAAACAATTATTTTATTGATGCCTTCTGTTTTAATATAATATTCATTTTAAGCCCATCTCTCCCCCTTTCTCTTTTCTACAAGCCTTCCCTTGTAACAAATTTAAAACTAAAAATTTAAAAGCCAGCTACAGCTAAGCAAAACCAACTGATACATTGATCATGTCCAACAGTTTATGCAGTATTCCACATCCATAGACCCCCTACTTTTTCAATTAAGAGAGGGAGATGTATTTTTTACAATTCTTTTGGAGGATGTTATAATTATACGGTATTTTATTTTACTAGGGATTTTCTTAAGTTAAATTATAATATAGTTGTGATCACCTTGTGAATTGTTTTCCTGGTTCTGTTTATTTTGTTCTTCATCAGTTCATGTGAATTTCCATGTTTCTCTGAATTCTTTATAGTCTTTATTTCTTAACTACTCAATAACATGCTACTGCATTCATATATTGTATTTAAAAATAATAATAGTTCCCCCCTGGTGAGCCACCTACTTTGTTTCTAGTCTATTACCAAGAGAAATGATACATCTCTTGGATACCATCCAACAAATTAGAGAAAAATAAGAGATCGTCAGGTCTTAGTTCTAACGCTAGGAGTTACTTCAGAGGTCAAATAGTACAATCTGCTCATTTTATAGATGAGAAAGAGAGGTTAATTTACATGTCCAAGGTCCACACAGGTAGAAAGTATCAGTTTCAGGATTTGAGTCCAGACCTTCTGCCTCCAAAGTCAGTATTTCATGGCAGTCTTCATTAGTGAAGGGAATACCCACACTTCCTGCATGTCAGACAATACAGACAGATTCGCAATTGTGGCAGTATTCACTGGCAAATCACCCATTTTGAATGCCTGGTCCTTACCCTTTCAAATAGTGGGGATTTCTAAAATAGTTCAAATCTAGATAGTCAGTGCCAACAAAAGGAGGGGATGAAGGGAGGGGCAAGGAATGCATTGTATCAGTGAAGGTTTGCAGTTGGAAACGGAAGAGAAACATAAGAGTAAATATATTCTCAGCAGGCTTCAGTACCTGCCAATTATAGTTCTCTGTCATCCCTTTGCCCCCAGCTGCAGCTCTCCACATCCTCTAACTGCACTGTTTAGACCTTGCAAGCTTCTAAAATTCTGATAGTTCATTTCCTCATACCTTAGTTAGCAGCTCGCTTGGTTAAGCCATCTGTGGTTTCATTCCTGGACAGCTCCCTGACTTTGACCCTCTAACATCTTCTCAGCAGGATTAAGAACAGTCCCTTTTCCTTAGTCATCTCTATCCACCTCCTGACATAATTGCTCCATGTAACAAGCACACCATCCCATAGGAATTGGGACTTCCAGAAGCTTCCACAAGACTTGCCTCTGAGGTCCAGGACTCTATGGAAAATGGAGTGCTCTCACTCAGACATTTATTACAACCAAATTAAATATTCTTAAAGCCACTCACAAGAGAAAGAGTTATCTGTAGGAAAGTCAACTGGAAGTCTGAATGAGTTAGGTCAACATTGAGGCTCATTCTGGTTTCATGGACTGGGGCAATCATTTCATTGCTGAAAAGACACCTGCTCTTGGGCTCTGTGTGGCAGAAACACAACACATTACGGATGAGTGAGCAACCTGTGTCTCGATGTGTTTACGATGGCAACAGATACTTGCTTTGCTTGTGTGGGAAACATTTCCTCACTTCAGGTAATTTCCATGCTCTCTTGGTTATTTAATGAAGGACTTTGAAGTTCCTCAAGGGTGCTATAAATCGTAGTAACAGCTGCCAATCACAGGCATGAGTTTCTTTTTTTCTTCTTCTTTGAAATTACTTTATTTTTAAATTTATTATTTATTTATTTTTAACATTTTTTCAAAAAAAAAGTTTTCGAGTTCTGAATTCCTCCCTCCAATCCCTCCCCTCCCATTGAAAAGGCAAGCAAGATATCAGTTGTGTGTGTGATATCAGGCAAAACATTTTAATATTAGCTATATTTTCAAAAAAAAGAAATATAAAGGAGGTGAAGAATTTATATTTCAATTTGTGCTCAAAGTTCATCAATTTTGTCTAGATGTGGATAGCATTTTTCGCCATGAGTCCTTCAGAATTGTGTCGGATCATTGCACTGATCAGAATATCTAAGTCTTTCAGAGTTGATATCATACAATATTGCTTTTACTGTGTAAAATGTTCTTCTGGTTCTGTTACTTCATTCTGCATCAATTCATATAGATCTTTCCAGGTTTTTTCTGAAACCATCCTGCTTATCATTTCTTAGAACGCAATAGTATGCCATAACAATCATATACCACAATTTGTTCAGACATTCCCCAGTTGATGGGTACCCCCTCAGTTTCTAATTCTTTACCACCCCAAAAAGGCTACCATAAATATCTTTTGTATATATAATTCTTTTCCCTTTTCTTTGCTTTCTTTGAGAGCACCTCGTAGCGACATTGCTGAATCAAATGGTATGTCTTATAACCCTTTGGACATAGTTTCAAATTGTTCTCCAAAACGGTTGAACTATTTCAGAACTCCGCTAACAATGCATCAGGGTACCTATTTTTCCACATCCCCTCCAACATTTCTTATTTTCCTTTTCTGTCATTTTAGCCAGTCTGATACATATGAATTACTATCTCAGATTTTTTTAAATTGGCATTTCTATAATCAATAATAATTTTGAGTATTTTTTTATATGACTATAGATAGTTTAGGGGCAGCTAGGTGGCACAGTGGATAGAGTGCTGGACCTGGATTCAAAAAGACTCATCTTCCTTAGTTCAAATCCAGCTTCAGTCACATACCAGCTGTGTGACCCTGGGCAAGTCACTTAACCCTGTTCGCCTCAGTTTCCTCATCTATAAAATGGGCTGGAGCAGGAAATGGCAAGCCACTTCAGTATCTCTGCCCAGAAAACCCCAAATGGGATCACAAAGAGTAAGACATGACTAAAAATGACAATAGATAACTTTGAGTTCTTCTGAAAACTGCAATTTATCAATTACCCCCCAGGTTTTCTTGAGATCCCTAGGGACACTTAAGAAGTAGAATGTACAAACCAAAATGAAAGAAATTAAAGAAATGCAAATTTCCATTGTAACATCACGGAAAACCCAGACGTCAAAACACAGTACTCTTCTGACTTCCTCACTGTAATCAAAGACTATTAAATTCATGAGGTTATGTTGATCTGGGGCTGAAAAGGAATTTAGAGGCCACCAAATCCAAACCTCTTCTTTTACTGATGAGGAAATTGAAGTCCAGAGATATTAAATGACTCTCCCATTGTCACAGAGGTGCTAAGTAGCTTGTCAGGATTTGAAACCAGGTCCAAATCCAGTGCTTTCCTCACTATCTCACATAATGCCCCTGACCACTTTACACTCAGATGCTCAGAAGTCCTCTTTCCCTCTCTACTGTGATACCCTATTATTATTCCATGCTGCAAGACTCCTGTCCTCCAAACTCCAATCAACTCTCTTTGCTTTGCTTCCGGTCACCAAACAGTCATCACAGCTTCTCTTGCCTGCTGTGCCGCAGCAGTTCCAAAGTGCAGACTTGCTGCTACTATTTGGGAAAGGAGGGAGCAGGGGGTCCTCTCCATTGTTCATCTTTTCTAAAGCTTTGTGGCTGGTGCGCACCTACAGGCTTTTGCAAATAACATCCCCTGCATTTGATGTTGAAATTGTTTGTCTTTTCCTAATTTGCAAATGAAAAATCCAAAATAGGTTCTCTTTGTAAAAAGCTCCAGCAGCAAAATACAATTTTAAGTGCATTTGTGTACAGCAGATTTGCCAAATTACTATTTTATGCACTTTAGACTTAACACCATGTGTGCATTTAAATTTCTTAGAGAGCAGGGGAACCTAAAGATGAAAGAAGCCAGATAATGGAAAGGGACTGACAGTCAAAGAGGACTTTTGGGCTAGAGGCTGAAGAAAGCTTGCAGGCCAGGATATCTTTTTTTTAATTCTAATATCAAAATGATTTGGGGACTGAAGGAGAGAAGAGAAAATCATATAAGGGAAAGGGCTTGGAAGGAGGAACTATAATAGTCTGATAAGTGGGAACATTACTCATGTGCTTCTGGGTTCATAGACAGACCATGTGTGATAGAGCTCTCAGCCAGGAGTCAGAGGTTCTAGCCTTGAAGGTCAAACAGCCTGTCCTTTTTTATGCCTTTATTTGCATATTGGCAACCTCCACCTCCTCTCACTCCACCCCACCCTACTCCAGATTCCAAATGCTGGGCTCTCTTACCCTCTCTGTGCCTTGGCTCTCAGCTTTTTCCACTCGACCTGAGAGACACCCCTTTCCCCAATCGCACCTCCCTATCCTCTCTCCCACTACACTCTCAATATCTTCGCCAATCAAAATTCTGCTCTTTGTCTAATGCTATCTCTCCCAAGAAGATTCCTCCAATTTCTCCCTGACAGAAGAGTCCTCTTCCTCTTTTCAGTCTCTCACAATAGTGTGCATCTGCTTTGTGCTTGGGAACTCCAACTTTATCATTATTTGAATTCATAGCTTTTGTAGCACGATGGGTGGGACATTGTACATGGACTCAGGAAGACCTCAGTTCAAATCCCAACTCAGACACATACCAGTTGCATGATCCTGGGCATGTCATTCAACTTCCCTGTGCCTCAGTTTATCATCTGTAAAATGAGGAGCTTCAACGAGTTGGCTTCTGAACTCTCTTCCAGCTATAGATCTATGGTAAGTCACTTAACCTCTCTGGGCCTCAGTTTCCTCATCTAGGAGGCTTGAACTAGATGGTCTCTGAGTTCCTTTCCTAATCTTCACCTATGATAACTTATTTAATCTCCTTGGGCTTCAGTTTCCTCATCTGTACAATTAGAGGCTTGGACATCCACAGAAAGAACTATGAAGTCTGAATGCAGATTGAAGTACACAATTTTCTCTTTTTTGGTGTTTTTTCTTTCTCATGGTTTTTCCCTTTTGTTCTGATTCTTCCACAACATGACTAATGTGGAAATATGTTTAATATGCATATAGAAGTAAAGCCCATATCAGATTGCATGCCAAGAGAAGAGAGAAGAGGGGAGGGAGAGGGAAATTTTTAAACTCAAAAGCTTATAGAAGTGAATGTTGAAAGCTAATAATAAATAAATAAATTTATTTTTTAAAACTAGAACTTCACAATCATACCATGTCAGAAATACCTGAGATATTGAGTCAGAAATGTTAGATGAATTATAGATGGGGAACTGCCATTTGCATGGTGCTTTGTGCCAACACAATACTTTGCGCATGCTGTCTCAATGGATCCTCATACCAACCCCATGGCAGTGCCAAACTGGTAGCATTGTTGGAGCCATTTTATAGTCATGGAAATAGACTTAGAGAGGGAAATGACATATTTATAACCAGCAAATAGCAAAGTCAGAATTCCAACCTAATCTAATTCCATATCCCCCTTCTTCTCTCATATGGCATCATAGATCAAGAGTAGACTTCAAAGGCCACCATGTCCAAGTACCATGTCTGACAGATGAGGGAAATTGAGGCCCACCCAGGGAGGCAAAAGGCACAAAGGTAGTATCAGTGATGGAATTTGAACCCAGGTTTTCTGGCTTCTCAGCCAATTTTCAATTAAAAGCATTTATTTTTCTCCCACTGGAAAAGAGAGAGAGAGAGGGAAGGAGAGGGAGAGGGAGAGGAAGAGGAAAGAAGAAAGGAAGGAAGGAAGGAAGGAAGGAAAAAAGGAAGGAAGGAAGGAAGGAAGGAAGGAAGGAAGGAAGGAAGGAAGGAAGGAAGGAAGGAAGGAAGGAAGGAAGGGGAAAAGGAAGGAAGGAAAAAAGAAAAGCAAAACCCATGTAACAAATATGTGTAGTCAAGCAAAACAAATTCTCTCATTGGCCATGCCCAGAAATATATGTCTCATTCTGTATTTTAAGTCATATGTTTTTGGATAAGACAGAAGGTAAACAGTAGGCTTCATCACTGGTTTATCGTTGAGGCTGCTTCTCTTGATGTTCATTTGTCTCAGTGGTGTCCAACTCTCCATGACCCCACGTGGGGTTTTCTTGGTAGAGATACTGGAGTGGTTTGCCATTTCCTTCTCCAGTTCTTTTGACATATGAGGAAACTGAGGCAAACAGGGTGAAATACCTTGCCCAGGGTCACACAGCTAGTAATGTCTGAGGCCAGATTTCATAGCCAGGTGTTCCTGGGTTCAGAGCAGGTGCTCTATCCACTGTATCACCTATACATCATCAGCGTCCCTCTGAACGCATTGTTGGGCATTGCATTAATCAGATCTCTTAAGTCCGCTGTACCACGTTAGTGATTAAAAAAAAAGATAAGACTTCTAAGCTTGGTAAAGGCCAGTTGGTGGAGATCTGTCCTAACAAGTTTGCACTCTCATGTTTAGTGAAAAGGCTACTGAGTTTGGACTCAAGGAACCTAGGTTCAAATCCCTATGCTGCCATTGCCAATCTGTGCAAGAGGTTGAACAAATTACTTCCTCTCTCTGGGCCTCAGTTTCCTGATTTATGTAATGAAAGTATTGAACTAACTGACATTTGGTGTCCCTTCTAGATCTGACTCTATCATCCATGCCTATTAAATGCTTGTAGAGATGCATTTGGGACCAGAAGGGGCCACTGTGATGCAGGTTTCTAATCCAGAAAACACATCTTTCTCCAAGGACTCCCTCATCTTTTAGGGTTTAACTTTGCTTGATTTGTTTCCTGTACACTAAAGGTCAGATTACAAATATGTAACCAACACCATTTTTCTGATCCCTCTAAGGGGTATTTCTGCCTTGTTTCCCCACCCCCTCCTTTTTTCCTTTTGGTTGAGTAACTGTTTAAATGACCTTTTCACCCAATAAAATGAAATCTCGTTAGAACAGCTCTGAGTCATCCTGGCCTGTGTCACGAACAAGTAGATTTGAGGGGTTTGAAAGACGTTGCACTCTTGTTTCTGAAGAGTTAAGTCATCTCAAAGGCTTTCACTGGGAGCAGGAGTGTTTTAAGCAATTCGATAAAGGCCGTCCGACCCACAGGTCTTTAATCAAAGGCAGCCCAGCCAACAAAAAAGAAAATGACATTTCCCTCTAAAGGTTAAAAGGTTTGGATTTCTCCATCCTTGTGTTTTATGGGTAGATGCCAGCTGGACTGAGGCAGGGATCCCTCTTTCATATGTCAGCCCAAATCACTTTTTCCCAGGGATCCGTCAAGAAGAATATTCAAAAGTTTACTTCTCAACTTACTACCCGGGATTTGGTGTTCCTAACTCAAGTGATTGGCGTTATGTGACAGACTTGCTTACACTTGTCTTATTCAAGCCTATTGTGTTCTAGTGGAAAGAACTATGAATTTGGAGTAACAGGTCTGTGTTCAGATCCCAGAGAAAGAACTTAAGAAATGCCTGTTGATTAGATCAGTCATTGACTGGATGACGGCTTGTCAGAGAGGTTGTAGAAAGGGCTTTTTGGCATCTAGTTGAACCAGATGATCTATTGAGGTGCTCTCTGGTTCCAAAATTCTGCGAATTGGTCATAGTTCCATGAATTTGATCTACTTCTCATCCTTCTCTGTAAAATGATGGGGGTGGGGGCAGGGATAGCCTAGATCAGGCATTCTTAAACTTGAGTCTATGAACAAGTCACAAATAATTTTTTTCAAAAAATTTTCTCACAATTTTTGCACAAAAACAATTTTTAAAAACTTGACAACCGTATTTCAATATAATTGGCTTTCTTTGTAATCTTAGGCATTTAAAAACATTCTTAGAAGGAGTCCATAGGCCCAAACTGACTTCCAGAGGGGGTTTATGACACAAAAATGTTAAGGACCCTAAGACTGTTAAGATCTTTTCTAGTTCTAAATCTATTTTATGAATAGAATTATGATTGATTATTTCACTACTTGTGTGACCTTCAGGAAATCATTTTCCTTCTCTGAGCCAAGGTTTTGTTTTAAGACTTGTTATTTAGTCATTTTTCAGTCGTATCTAACTCTTTGTGACCCCATTTGGGGCTTTCTTGGCAGATACTGGAGTGTTTTACCATTTCCTTCTCCATCTCATTTTACAGATAAGGAAACTGAGGCAAACAGAAATTAAGGTGATGTACCCAGAATCACCCAGTGAGGAAGTGTAGGAGGCCAGATTTGAACTCAGGAAGATGAATCTTCCTGACTCCAGGCCCAGCACTTCATGCACTGTGCCACCTAGTCACTCCTTGTTTTAGATCAAAATAGAGATACCTAAGATCCAATTTTAACTGGATTTCATAAGCAAAGTAAGAAAAGGGTAAAACAGAAGTTCAGGAAGAAGGGGGGCTCTGACTCCTGTCTCATGTTTTTGAGACTTAGAGGATGACTAATTCTGGGAGCAACCCTGAATATAAAGCCTGGCCTCACTGGGACACATTGACATGAGCATCCATGACTTTCTCTAGGTATTTTTCCACTCAGCCCCCTGCTCCTCCTCCCCTCTGCATGGCACATCAATCACCGCATGATCTCAGGGATAATTGCATTAGGTTGAGTGGATTGTGTCCCTGTTGCACATTAAGTGGCAAAGACAGCTCTGAGTGATTCTGCAGGGCTCCCACCTTGATGATGAGAATTAGAGCATATCAGCAGCCTGGCCTGGGCCTGGGTGGTACCTCAGACCAAAGAAAAAGCCCATGCTTTTTCCAGTGGAAAGCATGGTGTCCCTTTCCCTTTTCCCATAGCATCAAACCAAGCAGGAGGGGGAGGGGGTTTGCATAGATGGCCTCAGAGGGTCCTTCTAGCCCTGATTCAACATCCCTGTGAATTGTCTCTTTAAAGGAATCAGTCGGCATGGTCATCTCCAGACAGTTATAAAAGAGGTAGCAAACAGCTGACCCACAAATCCACCGACTCTTCCCAACTAGAAGGAACCTCCCAGGTCACCTAGTCCAGCCCCACCTCATTTGAGGAGAGTAGTGGCCACAGCCACAGATTTCATAGTCAGGTACTGACTTCCTCTCTTGCCTCTTGCACTTCCTACCTGAAAGTCACTGTTGTCTTCAACCACAGTCTGTCAAGTAAGAAGGTTGAACAAGATGGCTTCTGAGGGCCCTTACATTCTCCAGATGAGGTGATCTCCTGGATTCCATCACTCAGAGGCAGAGCAGACAGCTCTTCTATCCTATGACCCTTAGGTCAGGCTTTGGGAGTTGTGATGGAGACCACTGACCTTCCTGCTCATCCCTTCAACACTGACCTGATGTGTACAAAGTCCCTGGAAAGCCCAGTTACTGCCTTGTGCACACCAGTCCACATTCTTCAGGATCTCCTTCCCACTATCCCTAGTTCAATTTCTTTGCAAAACAGCTGTCCCTTCTTTCTCCCAGAAGTGTCTGTCTTCTCTCTCAGGTTTATGCTGGCTCAGAAGTTGTTCTTTCCTTTGACATCAGTCCAAATACCTTAGAAAAGGCTCCCACCCCCATTGAGTGCTTTGTATATTCCTTTAATTGCCTGTCTTCTCATAATGTAGGCCTAATTCCTCTATACCAGAGCACTTAGAGCATTCCAACCACCCTTACTTTGGAGAGTTTCAGGGACTCACAATATCCTTCTCATGATAAAAGGAGGAGAATTGCCAACAATTTTCCAGAATTTGGAGCTCTTGAAAGAATCATTTGCTCTGAATAACATCTGATTCTTCTATTTTGTACATCTCAACAGTTTATTTGCTTTTAGCATGGGACCCTAAGCTTGATGTTAAGTATTTAGTTTCTTCCAGCGGTCGTTTTCCAGTTTAGTAAATTTTATTTTTTTGGTTTCAGAAGGATGTTACCTTGCATTGTCTTATGATGTCACCTGCTCACTCCCCAGATAATATCGGACACAAATTGGGTTGACCATTCAGGACCAGCAAGTGGGACAGTTCCCTGGATTTAGAGTCAGAATATAGCTTCAGATCTTGGCTCTGCCACTACTGGTATGTTTTCGAATGACTCGCTTAACCAGTTTACTAATCTTTAAAATAAGTAGGTCAGCAAGCATTGGTTAAGTGCCTACTGTGTGCCAGGTACTATACTAAACACCAAGAAAACAAAGAAAGGAACTCTTGGCAGATTCAATCTTGCAGCACAGTGAGATTTCCCAGTGATGAGTTTCCTGGGGAAAAAAGACATGTTGGCAAAGTCTAAAGTCAGTGAAGCTGGAAGGAAATGAGGAGTATTAAGTGTAGGAATATCAAGACCGATGGAAAATGGATCCTGCCCTCAAAGAGCTTATGATCTGTTTTATGTCAGTAAGTAAATATAAAGTATTCTTAGGCCAAACCCTGAACAAATCCTTTAATTCTTGAAGGCTATAAGTTACAGAGAAGATGGAGGCTTGTAGCTGTGGAGGGGGATTTCCTCACCTGGGAGTTCCCAGTGGCTGATCCCTGATCCCTATCATTGCTATTGACTCTAATACAGAGGTTCGTAGAAGAAATGGCCTTTAAACTGAGCTTTGAAGGGAGCTAGGGATTCTGAGAGGCAACAAGGAGGAGAGAAGGTGATCTGGACATGGAGGAAAGCCTGTGCAGAGGAGAGAAATGGCATGGTCTGAGGCTAAGGTAGCAAGTCAGCCTACCTAGGGTGTGTGTGTGTGTTCATCCTTCGTTGCCAAAGAAGACCATGCCATCAGAGAAATAATGATATGACTTGCACTTGACTTTGTTTTTGAGTGAGGGAGGGCTGTGCAGGTCACCAGCCTCACTTCTCCTCCAGAGCCATCTGAATCCAGCGACCAGATATTCATCAGGGTGACTGGAGATGACCCAGGATGAGGCAGTTGGGGTTAAGTGACTTGCCCAAGGTCACACAACTCGTGAGTGTCAAGTGTCTGAGGTGAGATTTGAACTCAGGTCCTCCTGACTCCTGCACTGGTGCTCTATCCACTGCACCACCTCGCTGCCTCTGCCTAGAATGGAGAGGATAAGGAAAGGAATAACAGGAAATAAGACCAGAGAGGGAGGCTTGAAAAATGATTGATTAGTAATAGGTAGAGATAACCATATGAATAGATGTGTATGATTTCAGGAGTGTGGGAAGACCCTTGATCAAGTCACTTCTGTGCAGTCCTAAGTTTTTCAACATATAATATTAGAGGAACTAGATCACAGGTCTTAACCTGGGACTACCTGACCCTAAATGTGTCTGTGGATACATTTGAAGGGGAAACACCCATGATGATGAATAGACTCTTGAAAAAGTATCAGTTTCAGCAGTTATCAGTTGTTTTCACCTTAGTGGGGATGAAAGAATCATAGACAGATTGCATTTGTCCTTCATTCTCTAAGAGGACCATGATATCAAGATGATGACATGACTTCCCATTGACTTTGCATTTCACAAGGAGGAAGTCGAGAGACAATAGAAAAATGCTGAGCATTTGGGAAGAGACTGGCATCCATGAATTTAAAGGAAGGGAATTACATCTTTATGTCAATTTAATTGCTCTCCTTTATAATCTGATGTATTTTATTTTATGCATCTAAAAACATTCTTCCAAGAATGAGTTCACAGTCTTTGCCAGACTGCCAGGGGCATCCAAGACATTAAAAAAGGCTAAGAACCCCTGGACACCATGATCTTCAAGATCCCTTCCAAGTTCATTTCTGGTGAGTTTCACACTCCCACCTCTTCTCTTACCCAAGGTGGTCCCCATGTGCTAGCTTTCGGAGCTTAATCTTTGTAATTTAGGACTTTTGATATTCAATTCAATTCAACAGACATTTATTCAGCATATAATGTGAGTGACTCTGAATCCTGCCTCCCATCACTATGAAGAGACTCCTGAAAAGAACTATTTTCAGCTGTTTAGAGTTGGTTTTGAGTGAGTTGAAATAAAAAGGAATCATGGGCCACATTTCATAAGGAGGAAGAATGGGAAAGAACAGAAGAGTGCTAAGCATTTGGACAGGGACTAGAAGGAAGTTCTAATAAGATAGTGAAGGAAGTTTGAATCTACGTTTACAATTAAGTGACACCATCATGCAGAGCATAATGTCTATAGTCAAGAAGATTCATGTTCTTGAGTTCAAATTTGACCTCAGACACTTATTAGCTGTGTGACCTGGGCAAGTCACTTCATCCTGTTTGCCTCAGCTTCCTCGCCTGTAAAATGACCTGGGGAAGGAAATAGCAAACCACTTCAGTATCTTTGCCAAGAAAATCCCAAATAGGGGTCACAAAGATTTAGACACAACCAAAAAATAACTGAGCAACGAACAAAAGTACATACCATATGCCGTTGGCACCCAAGGGTCTTAGAGTTTTATCTCATACCTCAGTCTGTCTCATGGTGCTCCTAGAAATCTGAGATGCTCCTGGCATTCAGACTCAGCTAGCAATGACAGAGAAAGAGGACTGTACCTCATTGGATGAAAACTTGGCCTTCCAAAGTTTGTAACCACTTTGTTTCCACCCCACCCACACTCACCGAGCCCATTCTCCTGTAGGCAAGCAGGAATCTAAAACTCATCCTGTCTACTGTGGTTGATTGTAAGTTCTCTAAACGTTCTTCCTTCATGCCCCTGGGAGGCTCCCGAGTCTTCCTGCCAGCCCAGAGCTCATCACTGAGGCAAAGAATAAATTGAATTTAGTGTATCTACCTTTTCAGTTGGCAAATTACTTTTGCTAGTTGGCTCTGATAATACAGTCTACCTTAGCTGACCTTTGCTATCTCATATCTTCCAAAGCATTTTTCTTTACTTAACATCTTGTGTCATCTCCTTTTCGCTCCGTAGTTGGCTTATTATTTTTATAGATTTCCTCCTCCCCTTCAGGAAATATTTCTGTGCTCTCTTGAAACTTCAATGTCTGGAACATGGATGGGGGAAGGGAGAGAAAAGGGGTCCATTCCTATCATTTTCTCTATGAAGAGAGGTCCCAGGTCAGGAAATTCCTTTTACTAATGAAAATACCGATGAAAATACGCAATAACAACAGCATTTCTTAACAGTTAGCATTTATATAACAGGCACTATGCTAAACAGTTTACATATATTATTTAATCCTTGCAATAACTCTGGGAGAAAGATGCTATAATTATCCTCATTTTACAGAGGCAAACTTGGGTTAAGAGACTAACCCAGGGTGACACAACTAATAATTCTCTAAGGCCAGATTTGAACTTGGGTCTTCTTGACTCTAGGCCTGTCTAAAAACTTCGCCACCTAGAGAGAGCACTGTGAAGTTCAATGATTTGTCCATGACCAAAGGATCAATTTGTATCCTGACTTCAAGGGCAGCCCTCTCTCCACAGATGCACATTTTCTATTGTTTTTAATAAGCTAATTAAGTAATTTGATAAAGCACTAATTCATACATTCAGAATATCCTACAAAAGTATTCTTGTCAATTATGTACTGATTCCTGGTCAGACTTGTGTCATCATTTGATATCATGCACTGTAATAATTTAGAAGCAAATGATTTCTATGATCTCTTCTATATTTTTTTAAAAGTTTATATAATTCATTAATCATGCATTGGATGACAGAATCAGGATCCAAAAAGGTCTTGACAGACTAGAACATGAAGCAAAATTGAATAAGATGAAATGTAATAAGGAAAGAAATGTGACATATTACATTTTGGTTCCAAAAAATGGAAATTCACAAGTACAAGACAGGGGAGGTATGCCTGGCAAGGCAGAAAAGAACACCTGGAAATTTTAGTTGATTTAGAGTGCAGTAGAAAGCAACCAAAACAAAACAAAAAGCCCTAATAATAACTAATATTTTATAGTGCTTGTAATATATTTTATTTACATTTAATTGCATTTATTTTATTTAAATTATTTATTGAAATAATATAAAGTATTTTATAGTGAATTTTACAATCGTTATCTTATTTGATCCTTCCAACCACTCTGGGAAGAAGAAACTACTATTATTCCTATTGTAGAGGTGAGAAAGTGGAGGCTCAAAATAATTTAGTGACTTGCCCAGGGTCACACAGGTAACAAGTGAATGATGTAATATGCAATCTCAGGTATCCTGAATTGAGAATGGCCTGTCTCTCTCTATGTTTCTTCTAGTTGACCTTAAATTCCTTAAGAGTCCTCATTTCCACCACCACCACCACTGCCCTTTTTTCTATACAGACTGTGGTAAAATCTGTTTAGAAAACCTGAGTGTGGAAATAAATATCTACTTTGAGGATAAGATTCCTTTTAATCACAAAGTCAACAAGAATTCGGTTTTTTTCCTTTTTTAAGTTATATTTCTTTTTTTAAACATAAATATAAAAACTGAAATACATAATAAGAAAATAAAAAGAAACATATTGTAAGATTTAATATTAAAGCTTAGCTGCAAAATAAGAAAAGTAAAAAAACATTGCCATGTGCACAGCAAAACATAAGGGAAGATTCAAAATATATAGCAATAAATTTCCATTTCAAGAAAACCTATATAATAAATACTATTCTATCAGAGCATTTAGTTCAGAGCTATCCATCTTTTCTTTGCTTCCTTATAAGTTTTCTTTTGTTCTCTGCTTCCCACTTTTTTTCTTTGTTTTTCCCTTCCCCCATCACCCAGAAATTAAGTATCTACTATGTGCCAGATATTGTGCTAAGCACTGGGAATTCAAAGACAGAAATTAAATCAGTTCCTGCCCTCAAGGAGCTTATATTCTATGGAAGGAGAAAACATGGATGCATGCCAATATCTGCAAAAATTAAAAATTAAAGTAAACAATGCCAATATCTGCAAAATTAATAAAAGGTAATTTGGGGGAGGCCCCAGCAGCTGAAGGGGATTAGGGAAGTCCTCTTATAAGAGATGGAACTTGAGCAAAGTTTTGAAGGAAACTGGAGCTTCTAAGGGGCCTTGGGAAGGAGGGAGTACATTCCAGACATGGGAGAATAGATTCAGTGAAGATGGCATGAGGAATAGTGAGAAGATTCTGAAAGACCTCCCTTTGAAGGTCCTTACTGTGTGGACAATGGATGATATCTTTTCCAGGTGGAGAGGGATGTTGGACAGAAAGTGGACTCTTTTCCCCCCAACATTTCACAGCAAATTCACACCAAGATGGGTTTAAATGGAACTGTTATTTTTTCATAATACTCTAAATACTGAAAATTACATCTATGCCTCTCTCAGGGTCACATGTGTGTCCAAGGAAAAGCTAAGATTAAGAATTTCATTGCTCTGTTGGGTTTTCACTCCCCTACCTTCTTTTCTAAGAGTTAATTCTATGAATGCAAACAATAATTAGTAACCTAAGTAGATTAGCTTAGGTGCTTCTAGGCCCCTGAATGAGACACATTATCCTGGGCTGAAAATTAATCTCAAAAATTAAAGCAATTGCTTTTCTCGTTCCCTCTTCCCTGTTTGGTTTTCTGATGGCTAGGCCATGAATTTGTATCTTGAATTATTTCCACTCCACATTCCCATTTTTCTTCCAGAGCCAAAGTGTTTCATTAAAAAGAACTCATTTCTAGCCCTGGCTTTTGGGATTTCTCTTCCCATCCCTCCAGAGTGCTGTCCTTTTGGATTTGATGGACTCCAGCAAAATCTAGTTCCCAATTTATAATTCTTCCATGGTCTAGCTAGCTTTTCAATTACTTTGCCAATTTCTTCCCAGTCTTCTACACTTGGTCTCATCGATTCTCACTTCCCCATCATGTTTGGGAGGAGCTAGTGGTCTTCCCCTCATCTGCCCAGAGTCTGACATCTTAGGGATGGGGAAAAGTCTGAGAGAGCTAAAGGGACAAAATGATTGAAACCAATTTTTAAGTACCTAAAGTCAGAAAATTTGGGTGCTAAAGGGGAGAGAAAGGGACATCTTTGTTGTTTTAAGTTGTGTCCAAGCCTTCACAACCCAATGGACCATAGGGCACCAGTACTGTCCATGAGGTTTTCTTAGAGAAGACACTGCAGTAGTTTGCCATTTCCTTCTCTTCTGGATTAAGGCAAACAGAGATTAAGTGACTTGCCCAGTGTCACACAACTAGTCAGGGCACATTTGAACTCGGGTCTTCCTGATTTTAAGCCCAGTGCTCTGTCCAGTGAGTCACCAGCTGCCTAATGGGAAACCCTAGGATCATAAGGTCATCTATTTAGACCTGAAAGAGATTACAGAGCTCATCTGGTAATCTAATATAACCCCTTCCTTTAACAGGTAAAGACCCAGATACCCAGAGAGGTTAAGTGATTGTCACTGGTCACACAGAAACTAAATGGTGGCATTGGGACTCAGGTCAGCCACTATCCAGTGCAGGCCTTTTGTTGAGCCACTGTTATATGATACCATCAAGTCACTGGAATGAACATCAAGCAGCATCAGCCATGGTCACCCCTAGCAAGGCACCTAGTAAGGAATTTCAGACACCCTTGAAAAAGTTTTCAGCACAAGGCAGAGTGTGACTTAGTGGACTACAAGCTCTGTGGGAATCAACAGTATAATACAGCAACCAAGAAACCCTGTGCAGTATAAGGCAGCCTTTAGAGACATGGCTTCCAAGACCAAGGACATCATATATACTCCAGACCTGGGATGAGGAACCCACAGTGTTGAGGTCACATGTGGCCTTCTGGGCCCTCAAGTGTGACCCTTTGACTGAATCTAAATCAAAGAGCCACATTTGAGGACTTAGAGGCCATATATGGTCTTGAGATCACAGGTTACCCACCCACAGTCTAGACCAAATCTAGAATACTATGTTCTGTTCTGAGTATCACATTTCTAGAAAGTCACTGATAAATTGGAGAGCATCGGGAGGAGATGTGACAATCAGGAAAATTTGGACTTAACGTCAGAGAAAAGCTTCCTCATAGTTCCCTAAAAGTAGAATGAGTGATTTCAGAAAGCATTAGGCTTTTCTTTCCTAACAAGGTCATTGAAAAGGTGGGGAATATCCAAAGATGGGTGATTAGAATGTATAAGGGACTCAAGCTCACACCATATGAGGGAGGCATCTTGGTCACTGACTCTGGAGTTAGAAGACCCGTGCTCCAGAATGAAACAGGCTATTGTCTCCTTTGTTATATTTGTTGTGTTTTTCACATGGTTTCTTCCATTTGTTTCAATTCTTCTATGCAACATGACTAAAGTGAAAATGTGTCTAATAAGAACGTATGTGTAGAGCCCATATAAAATTGCATGCAGTCTTGGGGGATGGAGGGGGGAGGGAGGGGGAGAAAATTTATAATTTATGGAAGTGATTGTTGAAAATTAAAAACAAATAACTAAATTTAGTAGATAAAGAAGACCTGTGTTCAAATCCTGACTGTTACTTACTACTTGTGTGACCTTGGGTCCGAATTTCTTCATCTAGAAAGTGAAAAAAATATATTTCTTGGTCCCTAAGTTCCCTTCCAGCCCTAAATCTCTTAAATCTACTATGTATAAGGCACTGTGACCTACAAGGTCCCTTCCATCTCTAAAATTCTCTGATCCCATCTAGGTACAGATAGGTGCCATAGGACTCCCTATGTGTCCATGGGGAGGGTGGTCTTCGAAAGACAATCTCAACTCACCCTGCCAAAGGCTTGGGGAGCAAAACTCAAGAAGATGGGTCTAATCTCTTGGCAAAGTCCCCTTAATGGGTCAGTAGCCTAAGTCGTGTTTTCGAAAATGTTGTGACAATCTGTCATCATTAAGGTACCTGAGCAGTACCCAAGAAAACAGCTCCATGCATTGGGTGAGACAGCTGGTGATCAAAAGAAACAGATGTACAAGTTACAAAACAAAAGTGGTAAATCTGAACCCAGATGGCAGGCCTTCTATGCCTGTGGAGTCATCGGCATTCATAAGTGACTAATAGTCCAAGTGGCAGGAACAGGAATGAAGCCATTTCCCAAGGGACATGAGGATTAGGGGCTCTGCATGGAGGCAAGTCCTGCTATACAATATAACACCATACAATATTTACAGTATGATGTGATACAATAATGCAAAACAATACATTTTAATAAAACACAGCACAGTAAATGGTTTTTAAGTGTGCAGAGCCCTGTGTGGAAAGTGTGGAGAGAAGGTGGCAATATGGAGACCTTCCGTCATTCCTCGCTATGCAGACAAACCCAATCTATACAAACTGTCCATAGAGTGAAAACCAGAGTGATTCTAGGCCTGCCCCCCAATAGACAGTTGACCCTATAGGAATCATACTGCTCAGGAGAAAGGCTATGGTTTCTTGGAATTCCACCCAGATGTCATTCCATAATGGCAAAAAAAAGAAATGTTCATGGAATAAAAATTTGGTATAAGTTATTATAATCTACTTGAGTGAAAATCAGCAAAGCAAGTGTCCATATAGCAAGAGGTGGGTGTGCTGCTTCATAATTGTGTAAACAAAGTGCTCTGTGAGGACAGAGGGGAAGATCACAAGGTATACAAGTCAAATCCACTTTCTTGGAAACTTGGGAATGGGAAAGACTGGGAATTTGTTAACAGGAGACCAAGGTAGACTGAAGTAATAGTTTTCACACAACAGAGCCTCAATCTCTGACTAAACAACAAACGGTACTTAGAAAACCTATGTGCCATGTGGCCTGACGCATAGAAGGTGCTTAATAAATACTTGTCGATGTACTGATGAAAAAAGCTAGGTAGCTCTTGCTTTCAAAGAGCTCACATTCCTACTGTGAGAGATGATAAATACAGGAGAGATAGGTGGAAGGGTCAATACAAAAGCTGTTCCTAGGGTGCAGTGCAAAGACAGAAGGAGGCTACAGGGACAGGGACAAATTAAAGGACTGATGAACTCATAGGATTGTAGCTTGCCACTAGCTCCTTAAAGTTTGGCTAAAATATAGTTCCTGTCCTCACAGAGATTATACTCTGAGCGACAAGACAACCTAACAAATTACTACCCATTTTGCAAACCTTAAGGCACCCAAAAATGCTTTCGTTATTATTAATTACCATTATACAGACAAAATCCATTCAAAGGATCATAAATTTAAAGCTAGAAGAGATTTAGAGACCATAAGGCTCAACTCCATCATTTTACATAGGAAAGAACTGAGATGTAGCCTTTCCTAAAGAAGATTGCAGAGCCAGGAAAGACTCAAGGGGAAATTTGAACTCAGGTCTTCCTGAATTGAACTCTTGTACTCTAGTCCTTCGTGTTTCACCCCACCTCTCAATTTCAGTTAAAACAGAACTTGTTTTTCATGAAATCAAAGATCTGTTGTATTTTTTTCTCTTCTATTTGTTTATTTTTAGTTTTCAACATTCACTTCCATGAGTTTTAAATTCTCTCCCTTCTTCCCCCAAGACAGCATGCAATCTAATATGGGCTCTATACATATATTTCTATTAAACACATTTTTCACATTGGTCATGTTGCATAGAAGAATTATAATGAGTGGGAGAAACCATGAGAAAAAAAAACAAAACAAAACAAAAAAGAAAATAGTCTTCTTCATTCTGTGTTCCAGCTCCATAGTTCTTTCCCTGAATGTGGATGGCATTTTCCATCAAAAGTCCTTTGGAATTGTTTTAGGTCCTTGAAATGCTGAGAAGGACCAAGAGTATCAAAATCAGCGATCGCACTGATTACTGTTACATCATAACAGTTACAGCGTAACAGATCGCCCTGTTACTATGTACAATGTTCTCCCTGTTCTGTTTTCAGCATCAGTTCATGTAAGTCTTTCCAGGTTTTTCTGAAGTCCACCTGTTTGTTATTTCTTATAGCACAATAGTATTCCGCTGCATTTGTATACCACGGCTTGTTCAACTATTGACCAACTGATGGGCATCCCCTTGATTTCCATTTCTTGGTCACCACAAAGAGAGCTGCTATAAATATTTTTGTATATGTGGGTCCTTTTTCCATTTTGGGGGGACACAGCCTCTTTGGGACACAGCCATAGAAGTGATATTGTTGGGTCAAAGTGTGTGCACATTTTTGTAGCCTTTGGGCATAGTTCCAAACTGCTCTCCAGAATGGCCGGATCAGCTCACAGCTCCACCAACAATGGATTAGTGTTCCAACTCTCTCACATCTTCTCCAACATTTATCATTTTCCTGTTTTGTCACATTAGCCAATCTGATAGGTATAATGTGATCCCTCAGAGTTTGTTTTAGTTTCCATCTCTCTAACCAATAGTGATTTAGAGCATTTAAAACAGAATTTTTTACAAGACGATTTTCATTTAAAGGAACTCAGAATGTTTAGTCCATAGAAGTCTCAGGGCTACCATGACAGTTTCTTTCAGACCTCAGACATCCATAGATTTCATAATCCTGTTACTGAAAATATATGAAAGGCTATCATGTAAGTAGGATTAGCTTTGGTCTGCTTGGAGAAATGAGTGAAAGTTACAGGGTAGCCAATTTAGGGAGGCCAGCTTCTTAATAATTAGGACAATTCCAGGGCAGCATGGGCTGCCTCTGGAGGGAGCAGGCTTCCTGTCATCAGAGGCCTTCAAACAAAGACTAGATGTCTACTTTTGGGCTGTGTTTCAGTGGGTACTCTTTACATTTAGGGTGGCCAAGATGGCAAGTGAAGACCTTTCCCACTCTCAAATTCTGAGACTTCGTGACTAGTTTTAATCTTCTTTCTAATTCTAAAGACATTCTACAATCCTCAGGATCTTGGAGGAACTCATAGTTTGAAAATAGGGAAGATAGAAAGGAAAACCCTTCTTTTTTCCTCTCTCTGCCCCACAGACCCATACCTTATAAAAGATGATAAAAAGGGGTTTTCTCCTCTGGTATTTGATTTTAGCGAATATTTTCTTTCTGGCTAGGAAATACATATTTTATGGATATTTTCTTCCTGGCTGTCTGAAATGGAAAGTCAGACCTCATTCTAAGAATTGAGCCACACAGCACATAGCTTTTCAAAGGTCCCTTGCTGCCTCCCTCTACTTTTCTTTCTCCTTCCAATAACTGCCCTTCTCTGAGAGCCAAATAGATCTGGTGAGGTCTTGTCTTAAGTGTAGACCTCTGGAATGAGATCCCTCCCCCCCCAACCCCTGACAGGAAAGGTGGGGGATGGACCCTTACAGGATGGAACCAGGGAAAGAATAAATTACACACTTAACGTGGACTTTGGGAAAGACCTCCTGTTGGTGAGGCTCTCAAACTGACAATCTGGATTTGACCCAAACAGGTCTTGGCAGGATTTTTCTTTGCAGCAGCCAGTGAGGTGGTCAAGAGAGTTGGTGATAGAGGAGACTGAGAATTTGTTAACAAAAGACTGAGCTTGAACCAAGCTGTAGTTTTCACACAGCATAGAGGCTCTCAAGCAGGTACTGCCTGGAGGACTTCCAAGTCAGAGGTCTCTGGACTTTTCCATCCTAGAAGCCAAATCCCTCAATGGGTGAGAGAGGTGGGTGCTCCAGGTGGGATGGTAGAATTCCACACTTACTTCAACACTCATCTCAAGTTTCATATTCTATATGAAATCTTTGCTGGTTCCTCCAGCATTCCCTCCCTCCCTCCCAAAACTATGCAATACTAATTTTGTTTTCTTTAGTATATGTGTACATATTTACATATACATATACATACACATATACACATATGTATATGTATATATGTGTGTATACATACATGCATACTATCTCTCCGAATAGTCTGAAAGCTTCTTGACAGCAAGAACTGTTAAATTTTGTTGCTGTACTCCCAATACAGAGTATGATGCTGTACACAGTAAATGCTTGCTGATTGATTAACATTTATTCTTTCCTGCCTGCGAGGGGGCAATTTGATGAATGAACTCCATAAAAATAGAATTGCCCTTCAGAACTCCCTGGCTGGGAGGCACTGTGATATAGTAGACAGAGTACTATACTTGGTGTTAGGGAGACCTGGATTCAAATTCTGGCACATACTAACCAGGTGGCTATGGACATGTCACTTAACTTCTCCAAAACTCAGTTTCTTCATTTGTATATATTATATGAACCTTGAGGGGTTGTGGTGAGATCCAACTGTAATGATGGATACAAAGCATTTTGTAAACTCAGTGGTACGGTGGCTAGAGCTCTGGGCCTGCAATCAGGAATATCTGAGTTCAAATCCAACCTCAGACACTTACTTGCTGTGACCTTGCACAAATCGTTTAACTTTTACTTAGCTCAGTTTCCTTAATTGTAAAATAGGGCTAATAATAGCACCTGCCTCCCATGGTTGTGGGATCAAATGAGATAATAATTTTTTAAAAAGTAAAGTGTAAAAAAACATGTAAGGTGTTTAACATGGTGCTGTTGTGGTTTAGTCATTTTTCAGTCATGTCCAACTCTTTGTAGCTGCATTTGGAGTTTTCTTGGCAAAGATATTAGAGCGGTTTGCATTTCCTTCTCAAGCTCGTTTTACAGATAAAGAAACTGAGACAAACAAGGTGAAATGACTTACCCAGGGTCACATAACTAGTAGGTGTTTGAGGCTGAATTTGAACTCAAGAAGATGAGTTTTCCTGACTCCATGCCCAGTGCTCTAACTATTATACCACCTAACTGCCTCTGGTACATAGTAACTGGTGCTATATAAATGCTTATTCTCTTCCCTTTTCCCCAGTAAAATGTAAGCTCTTTGAACACAGGGTTTATTTTTTCATTCTATTATTGTATCTCTTTTAGCACAGTTCCTTGTATGAAATGAAAGGTGTATAATAAATGCTTGATGAATTAAATGTCTATCCACTTCAATGCCTCCATCAGAGAAGGCAAGACTGGCCCTCTTCCAAATTATGAAATAGACCATGGGATACTCCAAGTCCAGACCATCCCCCATCCCTGCCCTGTCAGAACTTACAGTCTTGGGCCTCACTCCCTCAAGATCCCCTCTGCCAGATGACTGACTAGCTGATTTGATCACTTAATTATAACTATAACAATGGAACTTGATACATTTTTCTTGCCTTCTCCATGAATGAGAGAAGGAGTAGAGAGAAGAAAATTTGGAACTGAAAAGAAAAACCAAAAAGAAATAAATAGCTACAATGGTAGTTAGGGTAGCTAGGTTTCTAACAGGAAGGTTTCTGAGAAATCTTGGAGACATTCCTCTTGTTACTGAGACTCTGAGAATGGAAGAATGGTTGTTGTACTTCCTTCTGAAAGAGGACCAAAATGGCGCGTTGTGGTCAAGGACCGTAGCTAATCAGACCAGGATGGCTGCAGGGCTCTACCACAGGTCAGGCACAAATAGTCCATAGGAACATTTGGAGCAGAGAATGGAATTATCACACATCCCATAAGTAACAAAGTTGGAATTCCAATCCCCATCCTCAGCCTAACCATGTTATAGTGGAAAAGCCAGTGGCTTAAAATCAGGGGACCTGGGTTCAAATGTTGCTTCTGCTGTTGAGAACCTGTTAGACCATGAGCAAGCGACTTTTAGGTTTTCTTATCTGTAAAATGAGAATGTTATTCTAGATGCCTTTCCAATTCTAGTTCTACGTTCTAAGACCTCTAAATCTAGCACTTTTTCTATTAGCTGGCTATTCTCATAGACCATTAGAATCTGAGCTGGATCTTAGAGTTCATTTAATCTAACTCCGCCATTTTGTAAATGGGCATACATGGATTCCAAGAGCTCAGGGGCTGACCAGCATCATGCAGTTGGCAGAATTGAAATTCAAACCTTATGATTCCAAGTATACTTTGTATTTACTTACTGTGTTTGTGAATCACCGTTGTCCCTACTATAATGTCAGTTCTTCAAGGTCAAGGACTATTGTGTGTTCATCTTTTTTTTCTCTAGAACCAGGCACAATTCCTGGCATAAAGCAGGTGCTTAATAAATGCTTATGGATTGATCGATTTCCATTGCTCCATGATGTCTCTCATGTTGTCCTTCCAGAGAACATGAGCCTTTCAAAAGTATCCTGGAACATTCCACCAAAGGACTGCAAGATGGGAAATTTCAGACTTTTTTGGCAGAGTCCTAGGCAGAGATGCCTTTATTCAGGGGTGGAGAGGAATCTTTCTTCAGTAGGCAGATGCCTTTTCAGCCTATGTGTAAAGCCACCTTGAGGAAGAGCCTTGGACACTGGGAAGAAACCATTGTTCTCATAGCCTAGCAAGCTAACACCTCCAGAGAAAAGGACCCTGGTTATTATTCTGGTTTTCTTCTCTTTGATGAATTGCTACAGATTCAATTTATTTCTTAGCATTTTCACTTACAGCCCTTTTGAATAAATCGGACTCTGGAGGACCAGATCATTAGCACTGATAAACAATTCCCAGTACTATTGGTACAAATGGAAAATGACTAATAAAAAAAAGGGAGAGAAAAGACAGGCACTGCAATTAAAGAGACCACTGCCTATGCAGCAGGAGTGGCTGATGGTCTTTATCCCACGGCTCCTATTTTCCTGATGACTTAGGGCTCTGCTACTGAAAACTATATATACCAATGGAATCATAGGAACGTAGATTTAGACTTAGAAAGAACCTACAACTCATCGAGTCTGATCCCCCCATTTTACAGATGTGGAAACTGAGGCCAAAGGGCATTAATTTCTCAGACACATTGAACTAGTGAGTGTCTCAGACAGGATTTGAACTCAGGTCTTTCTGATCCCAAGCTCAACATTGTTTCTACCATGCCACACTGCAAAACAGAATCTCAGCAATGAGAAGAACCTCTGAAAGCATCTAACCCAACTCCCCCACCTACAACAAGAATCACAACCTATGATACTCCTTTATAAGGGCTCATCCAGCTTCTCCCAGAAAACTGCCAGTATTGGGGAACTCACCTCCTCCTGAGAAAGCCCATTTGATTTCTGGACCAATAGCCCTAACTGTTAGTAGCTTTACATTATAGTAAGTCAAAATCAGGCTCCCTGTAACTATGGTCCCAGTTCTCTGGGGTCCTTTGGGGTCAGGCAGAATGAATCAAACTCCATAAAACTTGTAGTGTCTAATATAATATAATTGATGACTTTGGAAGATAGAATGAGGCTGAGGACTTTGCCCAACTCACCTCACTTTAAATCCAAATTACACGCAAGTCAAGGCATCACCCCCTCAATATCATTGGTCCTCTCCTGAAAATGAAGGATGAATGGTACCAGTGATCCAATCATATTTATCAAGCACCTACTGTGCGCCCAACACTATGCTAGGTATTAGAGATACAAAGATAAAAATGAAACAGCCTCTGCCCTCGGGGGAGCTTATATTCTATCAGGGGAAACAACATGCGTATATACAAGTATAGATTGAATGAATACAAAATTTATACACCAAAAAAATACAAGTTTATTAAATAAAAGGGAGGGAGGGAGAGCACTGGCATGTATGGGAATCAAGAGAGGCTTGGTAGAGGAGACAATGTTAGAGATACGCCTTGAAAAAAATCCAGGATTCAGTAAGGTGGCAATGAGGAAGGAATGAATTACAGCTAAGGGGGTGTGTGGTAGCTAGTGAAGATGTGTGGAGGGCTGTGTGTGAGAGAAAGTTAATTGGGCAAGATGTAGGGTGCAGGGTGCAGAAAATACATAATGTATAATAAGACTAGAAAAAAATCACTTGGGGTCAGTTCACAAAGGACTTTATAAGTCATAAATTATATTTTATTTCAGAAAACCAGTGGAATTGATAGAGGAAGGGAGTGATGTGGTCAGCTCTGCCCTTAAGGAAGTTCCACTTACTTTGGTAGCTGTGGGAAGGATGGATTGAATAGTTGAGGCAGGGACACCAAGTAAAAAGCCATTGGAATAGGGCTAGTGAAATCTTGCTGATCTGATCGAAGGTGGGTGGTGTTGTATAAGCAGAGAGAAAAGTAAGATATGAGAAATATTATGGTGAAAGAAACAGGAAGGTTTGGCAACTCATTGGATATATGGCATTCAGAGAGTGGTGTACAAACTTGGCAACCTGAAATAAGCACGGTGCCTTTGATAGAAATGGGAAGGTTTGGAACCATTATGAGTTTGAAGGGAAACTTAATGGGTTATGGACATGTCAAGTTTGAGATGTTTCTGGGCATCCAATATTGAATGTAAAATGGCAGTTGATGATGGAAAATTGGAGCAGAGGAGAAAGCTTGGGGGTGGATATCTAGTTATGGGAGTCATCTGCAGAGAAATAATCATTAAACCTATGGCTGCTGGTGAGGTCATTGAGAAAAAGAGAGTAGAGGGAGAAACCCTCATAGTTAGCGGGGATGATACAGATGGCGATCTGGCAAATGAGACTTGGGGAAGTACTAGTCAGAGAGGCAGAGAAGCAAGAGAAAATACTGTCACAAAAGCACAGAGAGGGAGGAGTATCCAGTAGGAGAGGATGGTCAATCATGTCAAATGCAACAGAGAAGTCAAGAAGGATGAAGATTTAGCAATTAAAAGATCGTTGTTAAAGGGTAATTAAATTGAATGGCAATGTTGGAAACCATATTGCGAAGGGTTGAGAAGAGAGGAAGATGAAAGGGAGTAGAGGCAGTGAATTTAGCTGGCTTTTTTTAGGAGTTGGGGATGAGAAAAGGGAGAAGAAATTCAAAATGGAAATTTAAAGGGATGGCAGAGTCTAGTGATGCTTGTTTTTATTTATAAATTTGGGACACTTTAGCGTGTGTCAAGGCTATAAGGAAAAAATCAATGTATAAAGAAAGATTGAAGGAAAGAGAGACAGAGACAGAAAGGAGAAAGGGCAAAAGGGAGGGAGAGGTAGATGGAAAAGATGATTGAGGGGGAATCTCTTGGAGAAAATGGGTAACACATAGAGGTCACACATAGAGGAGTTGATCTTGACAAAAACAAAGGCTATTTTCATAGAGACTGGGGAAAAGGAGATGAGAGTGAGATGATGTCAAGGGGTTTTGAGATGATGAGAATAAGGAATTCATATAGAATGGTCTCATTTTTTTCAGTAAATTAAGAGGTAAGATCCACAGCTGAAAGGGTGAGATTTGTGAGGCATGAGCAGTAAATAGAGAGTTTAGAATAGTTTCTATGGTGAGTGGTATATATGGGGAATCAATCAGAGCAGATTGCTTTGTTACTGTGAGGGCCCTGTTGAAATCTGCTAGCATGAGTTTGTAGCATTTGTGATTAGCTTAGGCATGTGACTTTCTCCAGCTCTATACATCAGCACCTGAGCAGCAACAGAGAAATAACATGATGGAATTAATCCAGAATTGGGGTTTGACAGTGGATATCAATGAAAATAGGGCAGATAGGTGGCACAGTATTGGACTTGGAGTTAGACGCAGTCATCCTCTTGAGTTCAAATCTGGCCTCAGACACTTGCTGGTGGTGTGACCCTAGGCAAGTCACTTAACTCTACATCAGTTTCTTAACCTGTAAATGAGCTGGAGAAGGAAATGGCAAATCACTCCAATATATTTGCCAAGAAAACCCCAAATGGAGGCACAAAGAGTAGGCCATGACTGAAAAACAACTGAAGTACAACAATAACATCCATGGAGATAGGACAAAAAGATAAGGAATTTGAGCACAGAAGACAATATAGGGTTGAACTGAGTTGAGATTGGGGAAGAAGGAAAGGAAAGTCTTAAGTAGGGGTAATGGTCTGAGAGAGTACAGAGGGGTAAGAGAACCAAAGGGTCATCCTTTGAGTGAAGAAGAAGTTCAGCAGGGGTAAGGAAGGGATAGAATGATAACAGGTTATAGGCAGATTAAAAAAATGGCAGAGGGTGAAAGTGGAATGCTAGTAGATGTGGTGATGCCCAGGGTGTGGCTGAGCTTGAAAGAAGAAGTAGATCATGGAATTAAAGGATCCTAATGGTTACCAAGTCAACACTTGCTGTGTATGTTTCCTGAGGAACCTCCTTGGGCCTCAGTTTCCACATATATAAAAAATGAAGAGGTTGGACCACATGACCCTGATGACTCTTCTAGCCTGAAATTTGAAATCCTTTGTTCCCTATGAACATCCCCTTAAAAAAGGGAGCATTTGGGAAAGAGATGAATACAGTGACCAGGGTATTAAATTCATGGAGAAAAGAGAAACATCTAGAGACCAGGACACAATAATTTCCATGATCTATATTCCCTCACAGGAGAGGAGGGTGCTGTGTGATGGTGACCAAGTGGCAGTGGGAGGCAAGAAATATTCCAACTCCCGTTCCAGGACTAGAGTGACAGGGGATATGTCCAGTGCTGGAGAACATGGCCAGGGATGCAGAACCTTGTTGAGGAAGCCAGTTCTCTGTCAGTGAAATTAGGTGAAAGGAATCTTAAGAGGAAAAAGTGTGGAATAAAGGGAAATTTGTTGATTACGGAACATGAATTGCAGCGGGCACAGTAGAATAAATAGGCAGAGTTGGAATGGGGCACAGGAGCAGAAGGTTGAGGCAGTGAGATGCAGTCTAAACTGGAGATTACAGGGCTTTGTAACTTCCTCCTTGGGTAATCAGGCAAGTCACCTACCCTTAAATAGCCTTAGTTTTCTCATCTGTGAAATGAGACAGTTGGACTGAGCCGGGGTGGGCAACCTGAGACCTTGAGGCCACATGTGAACTTCTAGGTCCTTGGGTGCAGCCTTGATGAGTCCAAGTTTTACAGAACAAATCCTTTTACTAAGAGGATTTGTTCTGTGAAGTTTGGAGTCAGTCAAAAGGCTGCACTTGAGAACCTAGAGGGACTACCCCGAGCCTCCTCTGTGGTCCTTTCCAGGTCTAAATCTGTGATGCAGTGAACCATGAACCTATAGTTGAGATGGCTATGGATGAGAATAAGGGAGGTGGGCATGGGGAGTCATTAGTGTAGGTAACCCATGTGATTAAGAAATAGGGAGTGGGAGTTTGCGGGCCACATAGGTAACATTCTAATCAGAATGTTCTCAGGGACCCATCTTGAGGCCTTGGCAGCAGCTCCCAATGATCAGAAAAATGGCAAAGCAGAACTTGTGGTACTACTCTGTGCAGACCTTGGGCAGCCATGCTTATTCCACCACCAAGACCTTCAAGGCTTTCTTAGCAAAAGAGATATTATATATAATAACATTTGTAATTATGTATGTAATACTGCATATGTATAATATGTGACTAGCATAGTGCTTATCCCACATTAGGGACTTCATGAAAGGAAGTTTACAGACATAGATAATGTGGTGGCATCATTAGAATATAATATATATTATATGGAAATATAATATACGTATAAAGGTCCTCGAGGGCAGGATCCTTATACAATTCCTGGACATATAAATGATTGTTGACTGACTTTCCTTTGCATAGCCTCTCCTGATTCTACAAGTTGTTACTGTCCCTCTCTTTAAATGATTTTTTAATATATTTTGTCTTTCCTCGGCACAAAATCATAACATTTTGGACTTGAAAGGGCCCCCAGCATCCATCTAATCCAACCCCTACCTGACCAAGAATGCCCTCAATCCTCAGCAAGTGATCATCCAGTCTTTGCTTGAAAAGTAAAGTAGAGGTCTACCTTCCATGATTTATTTGATTTTTTTATTTTGACTTTTATGTGATTTTGGAGAAAGTCCAGTTGTTAGGAAATGCATTCATGTTTTCTTGCTTTTAAAATGAACTCACACTTATCCCTGCAAAGGATGCCTCCATTTCCCTTTGCTGATTGTCTAGACTTGAGAGAAGTATCAGAAATACAAATTAAACTTAAAAGTGTGAATACATACATTTTGTTTTCTGGAAAATCCAATTGTGAGACATTTACCAGCATACTCCCTGCTCATGGGGAACTCTCTGGCACATAGTAAGTGTTGATAAATGCTCGTTGACTGATTTTCTATATAAGATCTCTCCTGATTCTACCAGTATTTGACGTGTTGGCAAATGGAAGAAATAATAGATTCATACTGCTGGGCTCTCAGGCAGAGAGCAATGGGTAAGAGTTGTGGGGAGGATGATGTAGGAATAAATGTAAGGAAAGAGTACTCAACAATTAAAATCAACCAGAAGGAAAGTGGACCATCCCAGGAGGTAGTAAGTTGCCCCACACTCCAGAGGCCAGATTCACTCGTGTTGAGTTTCACATAATCACTGATTACGATGCAAAAGGACCTTGAGAAGTCACCCAGTCCAACCTCTTCATTTTATAGATAAGGAAACTGAGGTACAGAGGGGTTCAATGACTTATCTAAAGTCACACAGAAAAATGTTGAGACATAATTGGAACCCAGTTCTTTTAAGTTCAAAGTCACGGCCCTCTGTTGGAACACACTGGTACCTTGTAGAAGGGATTGTTATTCAGACAAGTTTGGGTCAACATAGCCATCAAGGTTGCTTCCTTTGCCACAGTTCTGTGGTTGTGTAAGTATAATATCTTTGTGCCTGTATTGCCGTTTCAGAAATGCTCAAAGCCTCCACAATATTTGCTTGGGAGTCTTCCAGCATTTTATGTTTGTATCCTAGCTTATTTTGTTCTTTTGAAGCAATAGTTTCATCTAAGGAATAAAGAGAAAAGCACGTTAACAAAAATCTCTCCTGATCAATAGGCACCTGCCAGCCTTGCCCCCATTTTCCCAGCTGGCAAGGTGTGTAGAGTTACCCCATTCAAAAGACTCCAAGTTAGCCACGCTTCCCTCCCAGCCAAGTTCAGAGTAAAACCTCGGGAAAGCTAATGACCCATTTCCACAATGTCATTCCCCTAGCCCCGACTCCAAATAGCCCAGCATCAGACAAAGGCAGCAGGAAGCATCAGTGGGAGGTGTACGAGCTGCTTATCAGCCATTTCCTATTCTCTCTGCCACCTGCTTTGGCTTTTGAAAGCAAAGCGCCAGCTAATGGGCCCTCGTGCACCCACCGAAGGGGGAAATGACAGTCCCTTTACAAGCCGGTACCTACTCACACAGTTGGCTTTATAACTTGTAAAGGGGACTGTCTGTGAAAGAACCATTTTGCTACCCTGGGGACTGAGTGATTTGTAAGTGTTTGGATCAGCCAAGAATTGAGACTGGGGCCTTGGGAAGGGCTTTAGAGATCAGGTGCTTAGTGGGTAGATGGAAGAGACCATGGTAGAGACAAACATCATGTTGGAGCTAGACCTTGGGATAGTATGGAATAGTATGGACACATGTTGAAATCAGAACCAGGACAAATGGCAGAAAGCTAGAGTTTGCTTTCTTCCCCAAAATGAACCGATTGTGGTATTAGAGTTGCAAGGGATCTTTGTGTCATCTTATCAAAATACTCATGTTTAACAGAAGAGGAAACTGAGACTCACCCAAACTGTGACTTGCCCAAAGTTACATAGGCTGAACTCTTGACTCCAAATATGCTATAGCACCGTATCCAAGATGGTACAGAATATTTATTTGAGAGCCAGAAAGTTGTGTGGAGCTATTCTTCTAAAAATAAATCTTGCCAACTTTTGGGGTCACCTTGCTTTCCTTCTTCCTTTCCTTCTTTCTTTCCTCTTCTACCTTCCCTCTTTCTTCCTTCATATCTCTCTCTCTCTCTCTCTCTCTCTCTCTCTCTCTCTCTCTCTCTCTCTCTCTCTCTCTCTCTCCCTCTCTTCCTCCCTCTCTTTCTTTCTCAGATTAGGTCTCTCTCTCTCACCAAGGCTGGACCATTCATGGATCCAATTCGTTACTAATTACTTCATTACTAAGGTGGAACAGTTCGCTTCTGAAGCAGCCTGGTGACCTCCTTCCCCCAGGATCTCGCCATTTGGGGATTTAGTATAGACACACAATAGATTTATCCCACTGCCTCTCAGAACTCTCAAGCCTGAGATCTAACTACCTCAGTCTCCCCCAACCAAATACATGCATTATAGGAGTGAGTCATCATAGCTTCCAAAATCATTTTCAAATACATCCCAGTCCCTGTCATTCTCAGAGAGCCATCTCTTGTAACAATCTTTTTTAAGAGAGAAGGAATAAAATGCAATCTAGAAAAACTAATCAACACATCAACTATATCTGACATTTGTTACAAGGGTTGACACCAATAACTTCCTACTTTTGCCTCAAAGGAAGAGAGGTATGCTTTTTCCTCTTTTCTTTGGGGCCAAGCTTGATTATCATAATTTTGAACCCTTGTAATAAATATGTCTAGGCAAGCAAATCAAATTCCCATATTGGCAGTGTCCCATGAGTATATGTCTCAACTGAGCCCATCACCTCTTTGTCAGGTGGTGGCTCTCATACTTCCTCATTAGTCCTCTGGAACCATGGCTGGTCATTGCATTTGATAATTACAACATATTTAGCTGTTTTATAGTTCTCTCTTCTCATGTTGTGGTCACTGTTTATTTTTTTTTTGCTTCGTTCTAGTATAGACTTTTTCATTTGTAGATTATATGTGTGTGTGTGATTTCCTTTCAAGTTGTAATTCTAGAGGAATGGGAAAGAAATGACTCGCTTCAAGTCACCCATGAAACAGGAAAAATGTATGAGGGTAGGCTGTTTCAAGACTTAACCCAACCTGACGAATCCATTGCAAAGTGATGGTAATGTTTCCAAAATGAAAAACATCAATGAGACAATTAAAAGTTAATAGTAAAGGAGATAACTCCAATTCCAACGCCATTTTCTTTTTCTTTTTGGGTGTGTGTGTGGGGGGGAATTAGGGTTAAGTGACTTGATCAGGGTCACATAGCTAATAAGTGTTTAAGGTTAGATTTAAACTCAGGTCATCTTGACTCCAGGGCTGGTGTTTTATTCACTGAGCCACCTAACTGCCCCTCAACAGCATTTTCTGATGGTGTGTGGGAAGTAGTACCCCTGCATGGAGAGAGAAATAACATTGTCCTCTGCTGATTAATTTTTTTTAAAGTTTTTCAAAAATCCAAAGCTAAAACTAGGGTGAGGCAATCTGACCATGTTCCATGACACTAAATTTTGCAAATTTTTAGCAGAACTGAAAAAATAAAGCATAGTTTGGCATTAGAAAGAATAAGTAGTTAAAAATAGAAAAGCACAAGTCTGCGGCAAGCCCCTCTCCTGCTCCCCTTTTCTGCCCTTCCCTGTATCCATCTCATACCAATATCCAAGGGCAACTTGCCCCAGGTGTGATGTGTGCTACTTGCTCAAGGTACAGACATTTACAGCTTCTACAGAATATGCATGATGCTTTCCTCCTGGGAGCCCTGGCTGCCTCCCCAGCCCACTCTGTCCTATTCTCTCTTAATGTATTGACATTGGCAGCAATAGTACATCTTGTCATGCCAATAAGGTAATTGAAATTGAGTGGTCTCTAAGATTCCACTTAATCAACAAATAAATTATAAACCTGTGGTCACTTCCACTCCTTCATAGGAGGCATATCTGCTCCTCTAAGGCCTCCGAAGTGCTGAGGGATTGCTCAGACAAGACTTCAAACGTCATTAATGGGATTCAGAAGAAATTAGAGTTTTTTCTAAATAAACTCATCTTATTCTTTTTCTTTTTTCTTTCTCTTCAGAGTCAGAAAGTCTGATTTAGCTGAAATAGGAAATGATCTCAACATTTTGCCAACATTTCCAACCCCACCGATTCTGAAAAGTCTAATATATTTTATTCTGTTTCCATCTGAAAAGCGCAAGTACTTCTACAAGCATTCCACCAAATCAAAAACCCTCTGAGAATGGAAATCAAGATAGCACAATGAAATGGCCTTGGATTTGGCATCAGAGGATGTTAGTTCAAGTCCTGGCCATGTCCTCTAGCCATGTGACCTTGATCAAGCCCCTTACCTCCATGGACCTTAGTTCACTCATCTACAAAATGGGCTTGGACCAACTGACCTTCTAGCTCTTGATCCTGAGGGTCTAAACACTGGGTCAGATCAAATAAGCTGACAGTTAATAGGGATAGATGAACTTGGGTTCAAAGAATCAACTTCAGATGTTGATGGGAAACCATTTGTTTGGAAAAGGGATTGGGGAGAAGGGTTTATATCAGCTACAAAATCAGTCTGAGGCATTCCAAAAGTCTTAGTGCCGTTATTTTAGCTATTAAAACTGTGAGAAATGAGCGAAACTACAAGTCCCCAACTGTGAGAAACATGCTTACTTTAAACAAAAAGCAATACTTGTGAAATCAGCAAAACTTTTATTAATCTTCACATTCATTTCCCCTGAATGAACAGGTAGCTCCCAAGTAAGGCTACAGGAGGACTACAATTTATTCAGACCAATGCAAGCCCTTTATACTATTGAACTTGCCACCACACCATCTCATGTTCTCCTCTCTGATAGGTTTCCTTTCCCTTCAAACAGTTCAAGTCTCCAAGCAAGTTTCTGACCTTTTACCTGACCATGCTAGGTCACAAGTCTGATTAACCGCTATTACTCAAAGCTAGGAGAAGTTTTAACCCTGTGGAAACAGAACTCCTTCCTTTGTTTCCCACAAACACCCCCTTTTTTATTAACATTTTTGTTTCCACACCTAAATCCAATCAATACCTCCTCACTTTCTTTCCCATATGAATTCTTCCCTTCATCTATCTCCCTTTTAAGTGAATATGGGAAGGGAGCAAAGTCCAAATTGACAAATTACAAGGGGGCAGTCCCCTTGTTATGAGTACAGATACAGAGAGACTCCAAAGAAAAAGGTAGATCAATGAATTGTCCTTTTAGAAGTTCCAGCTTATACAACAGTCCGGGGAGGAATATCATCTGATGCATTTTTCTGGTCTGGATCAAGCCGTTCAAGTCATCTTTAGCACAGCATCTCATCATCTTCCTCCCTTTATCTTCCTGTAGAAATCCAGGTGTCCATTCTCCTACAAAACTAACCTTGATGCAATTTTAGATTATCATTCCTAAGCTTTATACCCTTATCATTCTTACAAAATCAAAATTGGAACTTTGGGCAGTTGTCATGTTTAAGAAATTCACATTAGAACCCAGTTTTTTCATTGATCCACTATTCATCCCCCCTCAGGAGGATGAGATTTCACTAAGGAATTAATACCAAAACTTACCGTATTTGAGTTATTAAGGCTTGAAACTTCACTAAGACTTTATATATATATATATATATATATATGTGTGTGTGTGTGTGTGTGTGTGTGTGTGTGTGTGTGTGTGTATTTATTTATTTAACTTTTTTTTACATTCATTTTCACAAAATTTTGGGTTCCAAATTTTTTCCCCATTTGTCCCCTCCCCCCACCCCAATACACCAAGCATTCTAATTTCTCCTATCACCAATCTGCCCTCTCTTCTATCATCCCTCCCTTCTCTTGTCCCCATCTTCTTTTTTGTCCTATAGGGCCAGATAACTTTCTATTCCCCATTACCTGTATTTCTTATTTCCTAGTAGCAAGAACAATATTCAACAGTTGTTCCTAAAACTTTGAGTTCCAACTTCTCCCCATCCCTCCCTCCCCACCCATTCCCTTTGGGAAGGCAGGCAATTCAATATAGGCCCTATCTGTGTAGTTTTGCAAATGACTTCGATAATAGTCGTGTTGTGTAAGACTAACTGAATTACCCTCCATCCTAACCTGCCCCTCATTGTTTCTCTTCTGTCTTTTGATCCTGTCCCTCCCCGAGTGTTGACTTCAAATTGCTCCCTCCTCCCATTGCCCTCCCTTCCATCATCCCCCCACCCTCTTATCTCCTTCTCCCCCACTTTCCTGTATTGTAAGATAGGTTTTCATACCAAAAAGAGTGTGCATTTTATTCCTTCCTTTAGTCAAATGTGATGAGGGTAAACTTCATGTTTTTTTCTCAGCTCTCCTCTTTTTCCCTCCACTAAAAAGTCTCCTGCTTGCCTCTTCTGTGAGAGATAATTTACCCCATTCCATTTCACCCTCTCTCCTCTCAATACATTTCCCTTATACATTTACCTTAATTTTTTTAAGATATGATCCCATCCTATTCAATTCTCTCTGTGCTCTCTGTCTCTGTGTGTGCGTGCATGTGTGTATGTGTGTGTGCGCACACATGTACATGTGTGCACACTAAGACTTTTGAGACACCTTGTATTAATCAGCAACTTAATATGGTGGCCAAGGAGATCGTAGTCTGCATTGGGAGTCTAGAAGGGAATAGACGCAGTGTGTTCCACGGGTATGTGCACTTTTATGTTCAATTTTGGGCAGTTTCTTTTAGGAAAGACAATAATAAGTTGGAGACTATTCAGGAAAAATGATCACTCTGTCTGAAGGAACTCAAGCTCGGAACATATGGAGATCTGTTGAAAAAACCAGGAATGTTTAGCCTGGAGAAGAGCATGCTTAGCAAGAGTATGATCTCTGCTGGTAGTCTTTGAAGGGCTGTCACTTAGAAGAGAAATTGTTAGACTTGTTCATTTTGGCCCAGGGGAAAGAATTGAGAACAATGGGTTAAAAGTTGTAGAGAGGCAAATCGAGGCTTGATCCAGGGAAACCAAAAGTCTTAGTAACAGTTAAAACTATCCCCAAAGTGGCTTGAGCTGCCTCTGGAGCTGATGAGGTCAGTCTCCTTTGTGGGAGACACAGAGTAGAAGGTGTTTGTTCACTTCTCAAGTACCATGTTGAACGGATGTGTGTTCAGGTACAGGACGATGCTGCCATCTCCCGAATCCTGTGATTCCACTATTCTCAGACACTTCCAAGTCACACTGCCTACACACTGGCTCTCCTGTCCTTCCCCTTACCCCCAGAACGACACCTGGGATTCTGGATTCTCACAGGTGAGCATTCACCTTATTTAGCCTGGAAAAAGGCCATCAGGTCACCTGTTGGCCCTTTCTGATCCAAGATCCCAAAAGTGGGGCCCCTTTCATTCAATTCCCATTTATAGGTTTTCTCCAAATTCGTATCCCTAGCACCAAGCTCGGTGCCTGGCACATGGTAAAGGCTTAATAAATCCAACCTCCTTCATTTTATTCGTTTGGTGGATGGGTCCATCCATCCCTCCATCCATTGCATTTTCCCTTACTTAATAGTTCTGTGTTACATGTAAATCAAGGAGTTAGTGAGACTAGTCAGGGCTAAATGGAGGCATTTTGCAAAGAAGCCTCAGAACAGACTGGTTAAGCCTCAGAGGACAAATCATTTGTTCTCTTTACCCCTGCACATGCAAACAACCTTGTTTCCAGGGGAAAAAAATAATTCAAATGCATTTGTCTGGAGGTATTGTAAATTCAGCTCATCTTAGCTGTGGGGGGAGGGGGGGAATATTTGGAATTCAGCTGTGGAAAGCCAGGACGATACTTAATACTTGAATGAGCTTGCTGTATAGTGGACTCCCAGGTGAGAAAGGAGCAGTCCTGGCATGCAGAGAGAACCTGCTGTGTGGCAGAGATGGAGGAGATGAAGACAATCTGCTTTGCCAAAGGGAGTCTGTTTGATCATTGGATTGTCAAGTCGGGGTGCCCTGAAGGGTCCACAGCTAGGAACGGATGGGAGGGTCTGAAAGAAGCTACTTGTGTGAGGAGTGAGCCACACAGCCCCAGGGGAGACTAGAAACTCCTATCCTGAGAGGAGCAGAGAGTTCTTCCATGGGGAAGAACTCCCCATGGTTACTTTTCCAGTAACATGGATTGGAATCCCATATGGCTTCAATGAAGACTCTTTCCAAGGGCTACTATGGCTGAAAATCTTGGGACCCCTGCAGTTAACCTGGTGATCTCAAATCTAGTTCAGTTGGTCCTAAAACAACAATACAGTCTGTGGTTGGGCTAACTAGAACACTTTCTGGTTTGGTGAGTAATAATGGCAGTGATAATAATTAGCATTTATATGGCACCTTAAGGTTTATAAAACACTTTACATATATATATATATATGTGTGTATATATATATATATATATATATATATATATATATATATATATATATATATATTATCCTCATTTTGCTGATGAGGAAACTGAAACTGCAAAGGGTTATTTGGCCAGAGTCACTTAGCTAGTTAGTGTTGGAGGCAGGATTCAAACTCAGATCATCCTGACTGCAAGTCCCATACTCTATGTACCAGGCATCATGCTAAGGACTTTATAATTATTATCTCCTTTCATCTCCACAATGATCCTGAAAGGTAGGTGCTATTACTGAGGCAAACAGAGTTTAAGTGATTTAGCCAGGACCTCAGTTAGTAAATATCTGAGGTCACATTGGAACTCAGGTCTTCCTGACTCCAGCCTGTCCTTTCCTTGTATTTAGCCTTTCAGCGTTTGTGCTCTACTGGCATATTTTTGAGAGGGTAGTCAGTCAATGAACATGTATTTATTGAGCACTTACTATGTACTAAATTCTGTGCTAAACACCGAAAAAAGGCAAAAACACAATGGCTGCTCTCCCATGCAGACAACTACATACATACAAGATCATCGTCACCATCACCATCATCATCACCACATCATCATCATCATCATCACCATCATCATCATCATCATCACCACATCATCATCACCATCATCATCATTACCATCATCATCATCATCATCATCACCACATCATCATCATGATCATCATCATCATTACCATCATCATCATCATCATCATCATCATCATCACCACATCATCATCATCATCATCATCATCATTACCATCGTCATCATCATCATCATCATCATCATCTTCCCCTTAAAAAGGCTGTGTTGATCCCTGGGAGAGGGAAGATCTAGAATAGTCACCAGAATCAGTCCTTGTGGTGTGCTTTATGGTTTCCTTTAATTGAGTCATTAAACAAATATTTATTGAACACTCATTATTTGGGTCCTGGACACTGTGCAAGGGGCTGGGGATAAAAGACAAAATAAAGCATGACCCTTGCCTGCAAAGAGAATATAACCTAGTGAGACTTGTATACTGCTGCTGCTATTAAAAATAATAAAATAATCAAGATGGCTTTAAGGTTTGCCAAGGATTTTGCATATGTCTTATCATTTGATCCTCACGCCAAGGAGGCAGGTGCTATTATTATCCCTGCTTTACAGATGGGGAAGACTGAGGCCAAGAAAAGTTACTTGTTCTGAGTTACACAGCTGAAAAATAACTGAGGCAAAATTAAAACTTAGATCTTCTTGGCTTCAGGTTTAGCAGTCTATCTACTATGCCACTTAGATGCCGATAAACTTATTACATATTTGAATGGAAGGAAGGAAGGCAGAAAAGGAGAGAGCAAGGAAGGAAGGGACAGAGGGAGAAAGGAATGAAGGGAGGAATGAAGAAAGGAAGGAAGGAAGGAAGGAGGAAGGAAGGAAGGAAGGAAGGAAGGAAGGAAGGAAGGAAGGAAGGAAGGAAGGAAGGAAGGAAGGAAGGAAGGAAGGAAGAAGTGGAAGGGAGAAAGAGAGGAAGAAAGGAAGGAAAAAAGGAGGGAAGGAAAAGAGGGAGGAAGGTTGGGAGGGAGAAAGAGAAGAAGAAAAAGAAGAAAGGCAAAATACATTTTTGTACACTTACTATATGCCAGGCCCTGTGTGCTAAGAGCTGGGGTCCTAAAGTGCAGGTCCAATCATGTCACCCCCTTCCCCTATTCAGTAAACTACAATGGCTTCCAGTTGCCCCCCACCTCCCTTGCTACTTTTCCTTCACCTTGCTTCCTCCCACAGACTCTCAGTATCAAATACAAATGCTCTCTTTGAAATTCAGATCCCTTAGGAACCTAGTCCCCCACCTCCCTTGCCACTTTTCCTTCACCTTGCTTCCTCCCACAGACTCTCAGTGATCCAGTGACCCCTCAGATATTGCACAGACAAGACCTTCATCTCTAAGCTTTGGGTTTTGTCCGCCATGCCTAGAACACTCTCCTTCTCCCCGCTAGCCCCTGGCCTGGCTGGCTTCCCCCTTGTACAGAAACCCTCCCCACGCCACTTCACCCCAGTGCCTTTGCTCTCCTGGTCATTTTCCATTTATCCTCCACAGAGCTTTCTTTGAATTTATTGGCTTACATGTCATCTCTTCCAATGGATGATAAGCCCCTTGAGGGCAGTGGCTGCCTTTTGCCTCCTTTTGTGTCCACAACACTTAACAGGATCTTAATAAATGTTTATCACTTGATTGACAAGAATGCAAGAAAAGAGGAAAACCATCCCTACCCTCTGGGAGCTTAGAACCTACTGGGGGCAAGAGGAAGCTGACCAGAGGGAGAGGGAGGCAGAAGGAAGGTCTCTGGCATAGGTTTTGATGGCAGAAGCAGGACTTGGAGGGGAACAAAGGCTGACCTGGGCCCTTCTACAAAATGGCAGCCCCAGATAAGAGCTTACCAGTGGGTGGAGGGAAGGGAATCTGCAGACAGTTACCCCAGACCAAGAGGGGCACAGGAGTGGGGGGATGTTCCAGGCCAGAAGGCACCAGACTCTGAGGATGAGAAACAAAAGCACGATGGGATATAATGAACAGAAGGGAGAGAGAAGTTCTTCATGGGTAGGCCAGGGAAGGTTTAGAACAGGTATTCACCAATGTGGGTCTCTGAAGCTGGGTAGAGTTTCAGCAGGCATTGGTCATAATGGTAGATAGGAAGCAGCATGTCCGATCTAGAGAAGAATGAATAAAAACCTGGAGATAGTCCACAATGAGAACAGAAAGAAGCAGTGTGGGATAATGGCTAGTGCATCAGACTTGAAAGACCTGGATTCAAATCTTACCTCTTATTCTCTCTGCATGACTTTGAGCAAGCCATTCAACCTTTCTGGAACTCAGTTTCTTCATCTGTAAAATGGAGATAATGCTTTGAATCCTGCCTCAAATGAGACAATGTATATGAGTACTATATGAATATTAGTTATTATGTTTAGGGAACAATATATTTTATAGTTCTCTGGAGAACAAGACTCATAAAAAGAACTAGTACCAAGGAAGATAAGAAAGATAGGTTAGATGCAAATTGTAGAGGGCCTTGAATGCCAGGAAAAGGAGCTTGGACCTTCTCCTATAGGCAGTGGAGTCCAAAAATTAAAATTGACTTTTTTTTCCATCAAAAAATGCCTATGATCCAAGGAGTGCATTAGGACGATTAGTGTGACAGTGTGTGACAGATAGATTAGAGGGGGGAGAAACTGGAAGTTGAAAGATGAGTTAGACGGCTATTAGAATAATCTAAGTGAGAGTTAATGAGGGCCTGCCGCAGGCTGGTGGCAGAGGGAATGGCAAGGAGGCAGTGGAAGCAAGAATTATGACATTAACAGAACTGAGGAAGTCAGGCAGAAGGGTGAGCCTTGAGAGAAATGGGATGAGTTTTAAAGACCCTAGATTTTCATATAAGAGGGAGGTTAGAGGCCACTGAGTCCAGCCCCGCTCACTTCGCAGATGAGAGACCTCAGGTTCAGATAGTGACTTGTCCAAGGTCACACATCCTAGGGAAGAACAGGAAAAACATATGTTTTCCATTCTTCCTCCCTCTCTAGTACCATTTTATTTAATTGTGACCTTTAGGTATTCACTGCCCACCCCACAGCAAAGACCAAGTGGCCCATGCTTGTATTGGGGACAGCGTGGTGCAAAGTAGATATGACACCAGATTGTCCAGGCTCCAGAATTTCCCACTGATTCTCAGCTACTGGAATTTGCTGGAACAGTCAGCATCCTGGAAATTGGTAAGTGAACAGAATGCAACAGAGATGGTGTTGGGCTTGGAATCCATCTGGGTTTGAGTCCCAGCTATGCCAGGTTCTTGGACAAGTCATTCACCCTTTGGGACCTTGGTTTTTTCATATGTACAATGAGGATGTTGAAAAATATCAGATCTAGCATTCTGTTTTAAGATCCCTCCTACCTCTAACATTCTATGTTCTAAGACTCCTCCTAGAACAAACAGCAAACATTTATTAAGCACTCACTATGTACCAGGCACTGTGCTGTGTGCTAGGCATATAAATAGAGGCAAAAGACAATCCCTGGCCTCAAGATCTCCTTTCAGTTCTTAGAACACATGGCACCTCTAATCTCTGACATTCTCTGTTCTAAGGTCCCATCCAGCTCTGACATTCTGTGTTCTAAGGGCCCTCCCTCTGACATTCTGTATTTCTATATTGTGATGGGATCCTGGTTCTTTCATTTGGATATATTAGGATTGTAACTACACAGTCTTCTGGGTCTGAGGAATTAATCAGGGGTTACTTGATACACTTTACAAAGAGAAGAAAACAGGGATTTAGTATAGCTAGCTATTTATTTCTCTGGACTCAGCCCTTTCCACTGTTCATAAACTGATATGACTTAATTTCTGGAAACCTTCCCCAAACCCTCTTAATTCTCCTACCTTTCCTCTGTTAATTCTTTCCAGTTTATCCTATATATGGCATGCAATATAGGCATTTATTCACAAGTTGTCCCCTCCATTAGACTGTAAGTTCCTTGAAGGCAGGAGCTGTCTTTCGCCTTTTTTTGTTCACCCAGCACTTAGCCCAGTACCTGACACATGGCAAGCCCTTTATAAATGTTCGTTGATTGAGTGATCTCTCTCAGACCCAATTTTTTCATCTATAAAATGGGGATGAACCATATTCATCATATCAACCTTGCAAAGATGTCGCAGGGTTCCTCTGAGGCAGTGGCCTTGAAAGTGTTTAGTAGCTATAAGTATCTGCATGAATTTCTGACCTTGACTTAGAGAATTCTAGGACATTATAGGTTGGAGGGGACCATCAGGTGCCTCTGGTCCAGAGCCCTCATTTCACAGAGAAGAGAAACTGAGCCCAAGGAAGCTGCAGTGACTTGCCTCTCTAGTGGCTGAGAGTTCACTAGCTTCCTGGCCTCCTGGTCCTAGAACTACTCTTCTATTTCCCCTTATTCCCTTAAATCATCTCTCTTTGCCCTATTTTCCAAGATCCTGGGGTGGTTGTTTTCCATGGTTTGGCTCAGTGTCAGGGCACTAAAGAAAGGCTTGGGAGGTAATAGCCTATCTCTTAAAGTTGCTTCCATCCCTTTACAGCCCCCATTAAGCTTGGCTTTCTGGAATGGCCCTTTGAGACAAGAGCCCTTTCAAAGCAAATTAAACGAAAGCAAACTCTGCTAACCACTCTTTTTAGCACCAGGATTTAGGAGGAGACCTCATTGTCCTACATATTGTGAAGGTGCTTTTTGAGCTCCGACGCTCCCCAATCGGCCACTTTGTCCAGATGTGAGAGGCGGGGCTATTTAGCCTCTCTGATGCTATATGTATGCACAACATGGACAGATTCCAACCCAAAGTAGAGACGTGATTGGTTAATAACTTGGCCTGTCCTGCCAAAATTAGGGGGGGAATAGAACCCAATTCAAATCCCACCACTGAGGGGAATTATTGAAAGATGCAGCATTGGGCAAGTCCCTTAACATCCCTGGAGGTCTAGTTGGTTTCTATAGAAAGACCATGGTACATGAAACAAAGACCCTTCTTTGAATCTCTGTACAGTCAGTCAATCTGTAAATATTTATTAAGTCCCTACTATGTGCCAGGCATTGTGCTAAGTAGTGAGGATAAAAAGAAAGGTAAAAGAAGTCCCTGTCTTCAAGGAACTTGCAGTCTGATGGGGAGAAGACAACATACAAAGGAGGTAGAGAAGAAGGGGTATCAAAGAAGACCTTGATCTGGGGCTAATGGAGAAGTCCAAAGAAGTGTGGCAGAGGGGCAAATGAAAAGATGGTTGCCGTGGTCACTGCCCAGGAAGGAGGGACCCCAGGAAGAAAGAGTACTAATGAGGTGTGTGTTCCAGGGAGGCAGTGATCTTGCAGGGGGGAGATGTTCCTTAGGCATGATGGAGAAATCCAGAGGCTCAATCAAGTGAAAAATACTGTCATTTAACTAAAGGCATCTTGGGAAAGTCACTTTGCCCCCCCTAGAACTCAGTTTCTTCAACTGTAAAATAAAAGAATTAGACGAGATTACATCAAAGATTTTTAACCTTTTATTGTCAGGGACCCCCTTGGTGGTCCTGGAAGCCTATAGACACCTTCTCATTAAAATGCCTTTAAACATAGAAAACAAAATACGTGGGATTGCAAAGGAAACAAGTTCTATTGAAATACAATTATTAAGTTATTGTTTTAAAAGTCAATGGACCCTAGGAAATTAACCCCTAAACTAGATGAATCACCTTTCCATCACCCCTACCCCCCAGGTATTTCCAGTAAGAACAGCTCAAGTGTGAGTTGCTACTCCTAAGAGCTTTTAGTGACCTTAAAGTGGCAGCATTTGGCCATTTTCAAATAGGCCCCCAGATTTAAAGCTAAAAAGAACCACAGGGTCCAACCCTCTTCATATTATAGCTGAAAAAATAGAGCTTTGCTGTCTTCCTTGCTGGTGTAGATTCCATGTCAAAGCCTTTGCTTTGTACCTGGACTTTCCCACTCAACCTCTGACTCCTAGAATTCCTGGTTTGCTTTAAATAGCTTCAGTTCAATAACCACCTCCTCCAGAAGACCTTTCTGGTTTCCTCCAGCTGCCAGCCCTGGTCCCTTTAAGACCCCCTTTCCTTGTTTCTACTCCATATTTATCTTATATGTTCTGAGGTATAGATGTCATCTCCCCCAATAGAATATAAACTCCTTGAAGTTAAGGACTGGTTTTTGTTTTTGTTTTTGTTTTTGTTTTTTTTTTTGCATTCCCAAATCTTTACCCAGTGCCTAGTAAATAAAACTACTTAATAAATAATCATATGTTGAGTGCCTGATTGAGAGACCCAGAGAGGCTAAGTGAGTAGCCCATAGCCACACAGTCATTAAGTATCTGAAGCAAGATTCAAAGTCCCCTGTGCCACCTAGCTTCCCTGCCTTCTCCATCAACACTTCTCTTTCCCCAACCCTTTTTCTCTATACTCCACACTGTAATTAGACATTTATATATAGCATTTTTATGAAAGAAAAAAAAGAGGTCTTAGTAAGATTCAGAAAATCCACAGTGCACCTAAAGAGATTCTCCCCAGCCCTGGCATACTGCATGACATCCAAATTTCCTCATTTCTCCTTGGAAGTTATCATTTCCCCAGAGCCAGTGAAAATGGTCCCTGTTGTCCCAAGGACCTTTGCTATCTGTTTGGGATCAGTCTCACTAGTGCTATAGATAAAGCTCATTCCTTCATTTTCATCATCCCAGGCTGTCTTTCAGTAAATTAAAAATAGATGATAGATGGATGGATGGATAGATAGACAGATACATAGATAGATGGAGAGAGAGAGAGAGAGAGAGATGGATGGATAGATAGATGGATAGATGGATGGAGGGAGGGAGAGAGAGAGAGAGAGAGAGAGAGAGAGAGAGAGAGAGAGAGAGAGAGAGAGAAAGAGAGAGATGATTCCCATGGTCTGTATCACATTGAAACCTAGCTGGAATAACTTAATTTAAAATGTTTTTTTCATTTTAAAATAATGTTTTATTGTATTTTAAAATGTAAAAAAAAATTATTAATACACACGCTATACAAAAAAAGAGGCAGGGGAGCCATAGTTTGCCAGCCCAGTATATAGACTGTTGCCCAACCCAATCTTCAGGGCCATGAAATTGAAGGATCCCAGAGCCAGCCAAGAAGAGTTACTGGGCATATTTTGGTGGAGCATAAAAATCATCATCTTCCTTTAACAAAAGAGGATCCTAAGTGATGGGTTTATTTTTTTTAATGATCAACAGCCTAAAATAGATGGGAACAATAGTTGAAGAAGGTAAATAAAAAATCCCCCAGTTCAATGGTTTGTTATTTAGCTGCTGGTAGCAAAGCCAGGAGTAATTAGCGCTGGGAGAAACCAAGGGAAATCATGGCTGTTCCTACAACACTCTCATTAACAATTCCTAATAGTCATAATAAAACCCAGAAGGAGGCTCTAGTGTGAGTGTGTGTGTGTGTGTGTGTTTCCTTCTTGCTGATGAGTGATTGTTCTGAATTGCCAAGTGCTTGGCATTTATGACCATCCGCCTTTCTGGGCAAGGAACCCAGATTAGACCGGGAAGGCTAAAGAGAATAGCTGAGTTTCAGACATTTGTTCCCAACGTTTCACTCAAATTATTATTATCATTGCTATTAGAGGCAACATGGCGTAGTGGGAGGATGCCCAATCTCAACATCAAGAAAGTCCAAGTTCAAATCCTGTCTCTGATTCACACTGGCTGCATGACTCTGGGCCATAGTCTTGACCCCATGTCATAAGAGTTGTGTGGATCACTGAGAGATTAAAGGACTGGCCCTAAGTCACAGCCAGTATATGGAAGAGGCACGTTTTTCCCATCATATCCCATTGCCTCATAGTTCTTGCTATCACCGCTTGATAGATGAGAAGGTAGATAGTGGAAGCCTGAGGTTACACAGGAAGAGCATGGCAAGGCTGATTACAAGGTAGTGTGAGGAGAGCAGATCCTAGAAGTGGGAGAGATCAGGAAAAGGTTCATGAGGGAGGGAACCTGGGCTTGAGTCTTGAAGGAACCCTGCTGTTGTATTAGAGTAGGCTGAGAGAATTGTGCTGTTCTCAAAGAAGGGAAGAGAGCAAGGCTAACACTCGATTGACTACACCTTGCTCCCTCTTAAATAGAGACAGCCTCAAAGAGCTCAGGACCATTGGAGTCTGGTGCCTCTGTTGATCCAAGTGGGCTTATGACTTGCTGTGGTTTCCAGAGTCATGCCCAGGATAAGCAGCCTCCCATATTCATTCAAACATCGATTGTGGCTACTGGACCCTAACAGAGAGGCCACGTTGGAAGACCTGATGCCTTACTGCCTCATGCTGTGATAACTATATATATACACACAGACGACCCTGCTACAGAGCTAGTCTCAGAGTAGAAGATACCTCAGATACTATCTAGTCCAACCTGTACTGAAAGATAATTCCTTCTCTGACATCCTCACAGAGGCTCAGCTAACCTCTGGAATTGCCTTCAATTTACATTAACATGTACATCTATGTTTGCATGTCATTCCCTTCATAAGTCTGTGAGATCATCCAGAACAGGGACTGGATTTTTCTTTTTCCTTTCCTTGTATCCTTAGGATTTAACACAATGCCTGGAACATAGTAAACATTTAAATGCTTGTTCCTATCCTTCCTTCTTTCTTTTCTTCTTTCTTTTCTTTCTTCTTTCCTTCCTCCCTTCTTTCCTTCCTTCCCTCCTTTTTTCCTTTTTCTTCTTTCTTTCCTTCCTCCTCTCCTTCCTCCCTTCTTTCCATCCTTCCTTCTATCTTTCCATGCATCTTTCCTTCCTTTTTCTTTCTTCCTTCCTTTTATCCTTCCTTCTTTCCTCCCTTCCTTCTTTCCCTTTTTCCTTTCCATTCTTCCTCCTTTCTTTCCTTCCTTCCTCACTGCCTCTAGGATGATACAAAAACTACTCTGCTTTATATTTACAGCCCCCCCCCCAGTTTCTTTGTTCCAGTCTATCTCTGCAAATTGTATTCACATTTTATTTCCCACTCCCACACCCTACGTTCCAACCTATCCCCACACAGTGGGCATCCCATCTCCCACCTCTGGGCTTTTGCATAAACTATTCCTCATGCTTGAATGCCCTCCCTATTTGCCTCCACTTCGGAGCTTTATTCATTCCCTTTAAGGCTCAGCTCTGAGGCGACCTCCTGCACACTCTGATTCCCCAGTTTTTGCCCTCACTGACCACCCTCCTGAATTTACGTAGTATTTCCTTTATATATGCTTTGCATTATTATCTGTATGTTTCTTGTACCCTGTGAAAAGGATACAAGTTTTCATAACCTGGGTGCCTAGCACAGTGCCTGCACATAGTAGGTATTTAACAAATACTTTTTGAATTTGTTAGAGTTAGTTATTATCACGTAGCTATTTTTAAGGTCTGGTAGCAGGGTAGTCATGAGATGTGACAACGTGATTCCTCCGCTCCTGCCATCCATCTCCGTACCATGGAAAGAGCCCTGAACTTGGAGTTAAATTCCAGCTCTGTCCCTTTCTACTCTGTGACCTTGGGCAAGTCATTTCACCTGTCCCCTCTCCATCTCTTTCTCTATAAATGAGAGTGTTAGACTACATTTCTCTAAGGCCCCTTTTAGCCCAAAACCTGTGATCCTTTGAGCCTGGGCATTTGATGGCCCCCTTCATCCTCCAAATAAATTCATCCAGTCCAGGCTGGACCTAAAGTGGAAAACTCTTCACTCATAAGATTCAGGAGACATTCAACTTACATAATGCCTTCTATGAGAGAGAGAGAGAGCCAATATTTGCTATGGAATAATTTACTTCCTGGAAGACTTGCAGGATAGGAAAATAAGTAATTGTTTTTTATTATTGTATTTTATGTTTGTTTAGTGCCTGTTCCTTTGGAAAAGCTCTCACATCTATTAGAGGCATGCCTGAGGGAACAGCCACCATTTTAATGTTAGATCAATGGTGTAAAACTCCTTCTGGGAAAGAGCATTTGGCCTGCTCCCTTGGTTTCATCCGAAGGTTCCTGACCTGAGACCTTCACCTTTACGGGAGAGGGGAGGGAATGTTCTCTCCTGTGGAGGTGACCAGGGCAGCTTCTCATGTATCTGAGCATGTTCTGTTTTTCCTCTTTCCTTTAAGAAGTAAATATGAGAAAATAGGCAGAGAGGAAGAGAGGAGAGAGAAACAGAGAGAGAAGGGAGTGGGGAGGGAAGGGAACAGAGTAACAGGGGCACAAAGAGAGAATGAGAGAGGGGAAGAGAAGGAGGGAGGGAGAGACAGAAAGAGAGAAGGAGAGAGGGAGGGGAGAAAAGGGAGATAGAGGGAAGAAGGAAGAGAACAGAAGAAAGAAGGGGGGAGGAGAGGGATGAGGGAAAAAGGGAGATTAGGCGGGAGAAAAGGTAGGAAGAAAGGAGACAAAATTAGAGATTGAGAGAGAAAGAGAAGGAAGGAGAGGAGAGAGGAGGAGGGAAACTAGGAAGAAGAGAATATAGGAGAAGGGGAGGGGGACAGAGACAAAGACAGAAAGGTAGAAAAAGAGAGGAAAAGAAGGAAAAACTGTAGAGAGGAAAGGAGGGAGGGAGAAGGAGGGAAGAAGGGAGAAAGAAGCCCTGAATATTGCTCCCAAGGGCTCGAACATGTTCATTTGTCTTCCCTTCAAATTCATTTCAATTGGATGAGCATGTATTAAGTACCAGCTGTTTTTAAGGCTTCTCCTTTGCCCCACTGACTTGGGTGGGAGGCAGCATAATGTGGCAGCTCAAGAGCCAGTTAGGAAGATCCAAGTTGAAGTCCCCCCTCCAACACCTCCCAGCTGGGTGACTGTGGGTAAGTCACTTCATCTCTAGTGCCCCAGCCAATGCTCTAAGATGCTAAGTTCTTGGGAAGGTGCAGAGCTATGTGGGTAGAAGGAATTTCCATATAGGGAGTTCCCCACCTAGGTGAAGGTTTGAGGCATCGTACTACAAGGTGGTAATACAAACATAAAAACAACACCTTCTGTCAAGGAGTTTTCTCAAGGACCTCCTGGTCCTCATTCATCCTTGTAACTTTTATATTCAATCACTGGAGAGTGATGGACAGAATTATAACAATACGGGGGAAAACAGGACAAGCAGCAGAGGGCCATCACTGGGAGACCTTCAGTACCCTTCTAGGGAGCATTTTCTCCCCCTCTAACCCTAGCAACACTCCAAATGAACTCCGCTCCATTTGGTCCTATCCTGAACAGGGAGCTCCCATCCCCCCACATGTTTTCTCCTCATTGCAACCAAATCCTGGGGATCCTTCCCAGGATCTCCCCCCATCCCTCAGCAGCAAATCAAGACATCCTTCTATGAGATCACTGGTCCTCTTCAAAAACAATGGTTGAATAACAACAGCCACGTAGCAATTTCACAGTATCCAGAAATGACCTTTCTTCCCACGTTGACCACACCCCAGGCAAGTGCTCCCTGCCCATCTCTTCCCCATAGCCAGACTGCCCCCACGAAGTCCTGCCCTCAACCCTTTTTCAAAGCAAACTCACCTACTTCTAGCTCTGGTCAAAGATGTGGTTGAAACCATTTTAATTGTTCTAGTGATAAGCAATGACCGTCAGCAACGATGAAACGTAGGTCTGTGACATGCTTGACATTAGAAGTCCATAGGAACAATTTTTCATCTCTCTGAGACTCTGAAAAGAGGCTTTGTCCTGGACCGTGGTGTAATAGAGTCGTCCCCAACTTCAATTTGCTTTTCAATTGTTTCTATTATACCTACAATTCAAGTTATTAAACTTTAATAGTGTGTACAGCCTCTCCTAAGCTGTGGGGCTCCGAGTGGAATGTTTACACTATATTCAAGTGTGAATTCAAATGCTTTGGGGGTATTAGGGATCCATAATCTGCTGTTTTTAGAACAATCAAGTCTGGTGGTTGGTTTTGCCTTGCCCTGCTTCATTCAGCAAGGCATACCAAGTTTAGACGACTCCTCCGATGGCTTCCAGAAGGGTCTGAATCAAAAAACTGCGACTGAGACCCAGGGAGATTAAGCTATCTGCCTAAGAACACATCAGCATCAGATGTAGGCTTTGAACCCAGGTTCTCTGATTCCAGGAAAGTTCTCTCCCCTATATCCCACTGCCTCCAGTAATGGAGCTTTTCATACAGAGGCTCTGTATTCCCTACAAGGTTGGAATCAGGAAGACTCCTATTCATGAGTTCAAATACAACCTCAGACACTTACTAGCTGTGTGACCCCGGGCAAGTCACTTCACCCTGTTTGCCTCAGTTTCCTCATCTGTCAAATGAACTGGAGAAAGATATGGCAAACCACTTCAGTACCTCTGCCAAGAGAACCTCCAGTGCGGTCAGGAAAAGTCAGACACAACAAAGAATAGCCTAGCATTGTGCCTTACCCAGAGCAACCATTGATAAATCCTCATTGAGGTGAACGGAATGGGCAAAGGTGCGGGAGTGAACGTGCATGTCCTGTCCAGAGAGTGATAAATGGACCAGTTCATGAGGACTTTGAAGACAGGGCCAAGGGTTGGGGGCTTCTCTTTAGTAGAAAACCAGGAACTTCTGAAGGTTTTTGAGCAGGGAGATGATAAAGCAACAGTAATAAAGCAGCAGTTAATAATGATAGTAATGTTTCGCAAAGTGCTTTACCTACATTTGCCCATTTGATTTTCACAGCAGCCATGTAAAGTAGGCCCTCCTATTGCTTCTGTTTTATGAATGAGGGAAGTAGAGACTGGATTCGAAGTCATGACATAAGGTTGTGTAGCTAAGTAAATATGCGAGTTAAGATTTGAACTCAGGTCTTCCTGACTAGCCCCCATACTCTACCCACTATGCCACCCAGCTATAGACGTAGATATAGGTATGGCAGAAGATATAGATGATATGAATAGAAATACAGATATAAAAGGACAAAGCTATTCTACATACATATTCTATATGCATATGCATGTATGTTTATACATGCATATGTATATGTGTATGTTTTAAATAATATATCATATATAATATATATATTATAATAATATATCATATATATGTATATATAATATATCATATATATACCATATATACATATACCATATACATATATATACCATATATATATATATATATATATATATATATATATATACACCATATATATATGGAGGCCTCCATTGCTTGCTGTGGACAAGAATTAAGCCGCCTAGGAAGCCTGGAGGAGCTGACATCTGCATGGAGCACCTGCTCCAATGGAGCCATGTCAGAATGGTTGGTCTTCGTTAGTCTCCAGCACTTCCATTATTTTAAGAATTCTCTCTCCTAACTTCTCAGCCTGACTGAGGGAATTCATCTTTAGTTGTCCCAACTTTTGCTGTTTTCCCATCTTAGAGGAAATGAGAGCAAGATGATTTCTGAAGCTTCTTTGAGAACCTGAGTTCCTTCCTCCTGCAGGGTAATATGAAATCAGATCTGGCCATTACTTGGGACTGATTAAATTCTCCCTCACCTTCTCCTTCTTCCTCTTCTTCTTCTCCTTCTTATTGTTCTTCTTCTTCCTCTCCTTCTTCCTCCTTTTCTTTTTCTTCTCCTTCTTCTTCCTCCTTGTATTCTCCTTCTCCTTCCTCTTCTTCTCCTTCTTCCTCTTCTTCTTTCTCTTCTTCTCCTCCTTCTTCTTCCTCATCTTCTTCTCCTTATTGTTCTTCCTCTTCTTCTTCTTCTCCTTCTTCCACTTCTTCTTCTACTTCACTCAGGAAGGAATTTACCAAGTTTATCCTCACTAATTTGCAACAGAAATGCAAATTATTCCAGAAGCTTTGAGATTTTTGCTGCAGCAGCTCTAAAGCCCGAGCTCAAATCTACCCCGGAGACAAGAGAGTGAGAGCCCCCAAGGCTGTCCCACCCTGCTGCCCATGTTGCTTCTTGGTTACCATCTTCAGCATCTGAAGGGTTAAGGATCTTAACCTTAATTCTATGTGCCTTCTTCCTGTCAGCTTCACTCATAGCTACCATCTCCTCCACCACTGATAGGCTAATTATTTCCTCAACACTTTATGCCAGAAGTCATGATTATAGCGAGACATCACTATGCATTTATCCAAACTCTGAACGCCACTAGATAAACCATAGATTTCAAGAAGAAAGTTTTTGCCCTTTGGACCCACCAAAAACAGCTTGATATTCCTAGCCCACATAACTCATTCTCCCAGACTCAGTGATTTTGTACGAGGCTGTCCTCCGTGCTTGGGATGCTCTTAGTTCCTTCAAGATTCAATTCAAATCCTACCTTACCCATTCCTTCACTTATCTCCCCATCTCCCACTGCTAGTGCCTTCCCTCTGAGGTTATCTCCCATCTACTCTGTATAAATCTTTTTTGTCTCTAGTAATAATTAGCATTGAAATCATTGAAATTTAGCACAGTGTCTGATGCATAGTAAATGCTCAAAAACATTTGTTGACCAACTGACATTTTAAGCAAAGCTATAACTAGTCATTCTTGAGTATGGGTTAAGAGGGAAGGAGGATGCTCCAGGGGCGAGACTATCCTGGATGAGGCAGCATGGTACATTGAAAAAGTTGTGAAAAGAGCACTATATTTGGCACTCAGGATCTGTGTTCAGATCCTGGTTCTATGACCCCCTAGTGTGCAATCTTGGGCACATCATTTTCCCTTTATGGGACTCAGTTTCTTCATCTGTAAAATGAGATGACCTCTGAAATCTCTTCCATGATATTTTGTCTGACATCCTCAGAGTTGATGTTCATTTATATCTAACTCTATGCAATCCTGTGACAGTTATACTGGGAAGAATGTGGCCTGGTCTCCAAAGGATCTAGCCCTTGTCCTTACAGCTTGATCAGTTATCCTTAACTCCCCAATTCCAGAGAGGCAACAGAGAAAGGGGATGGGAAAAGATGGGGCCAGAGTGAAAGTCACTAAACAGGACCCCGAAGATATAATCTGGAGTCATTGTAGAGAGAGGGAATGTCCCATAAGACATGGAAATAGTTGACCTGAAGACTACCCTGTAAAGGAAGTGTACCTTCCAAGATATTGACACCCTAGGACAAAGCTCTTACTGCCCCATACTAGTTGTGTCTATGCTTGTGACAGGGTTATGTTCCCCATGATTCCTCTGAATATTCCTCTAAAGTGTTCAGAAGATGAACTATTCTTTAGGTCAGCTCTCTGGTCTTCATATGGAATATCTATCTCTTGCCCTCTATCCCACCCACCAGATGTTCAAAGAGTTTAATTTCACATGGTCACAATACCAGAGGCAGGATTTGAACCCCATCTCTTCTGACCCCAACAATTATTCCATGCTGACTCTCCCTGGTAAAGAATCAGTGTAGGAAGACAGTTTGGGAAGTGATTTATGCCCCATACTCCACTCTCCTTAGAGTAGGTATGGGTTTGTGAATGTGCATATATGAAAACAAGGTGCCCTAGTGGAATACAGGACCCGATAATGGGAAGACTCATTTTCCTGAATTTAAATCTGACCTCAGATACTTTCCAGCTGTGTGACCCTGGGCAAGTCACTTCCTCCGTTTGCCTCAATTTCTTCATCTACAAAGTGATGTGGAGAAGGAAACAGCAAAGCATTCCAATATCTTTGCCAAGAAAACCTCAAATGAGTTTAGGAAGGGTTGGACACAACTGAGAAACAGCTCAACTCACGAGGGAGAGCCAGCATACAATGAGGTCATGGGAGCTGGTGAGAACCCCTTTTAATTGGTTGCGTTTGCTTTTAGAGATAGTGGTCTAATTTGGGGGATGTTTAGGGGACGCTGCATTCCATTCATTTCTCCTCTTCCAATTCCATTTGGGGTTTTCTTAAATTGGTTTGTGAATTTTATTCTTCATTCTAAAATAAGATTTTGAATGCCACTTGCTTTCTCTTTTTGGCATCTGCTTCTAGCCCCCCATGCGAAGCCTCCCTTTTAACAAAAAAAAAAAAGAAAGAACGAAAACAGCTGGGCACAAGGATTCAGTACAAGTAACCCTGCCCAAGAAGGTGTATATGCCTCTGGCTTTGGATTCTTCTATGTCTCTGCTAATTTTGAACTTAGTTCCTCCTGAGTTAGGTCCAATGTGACAAGGTGCTTTTCTTTATCTGGGCTTCAGTTTCTTTATCTGTAAATGGAGTTAATACAACGGATGCCACAAGGTGGTGGTGAGGAAAGAATGTGCAACTCATACACCCCTATCAAACAGAGGACTCCTCCCCCACCTCCTTCTCCAGGTCACTGCTCAGAAAGTCTACATTTCTGAGCTCCCTGGTCAATGTTCCTTCTTTTATACGCCCCTGCCTCTTGGAACCTATGAATGAATTAATGAATCAACATTAATTAATGAATTAATTCATTCCAATACTATAGACATTTTCTGCTAAATTCAGTTTCAGTCTAACAAGAAAATTCATGACTGATTTGGCACTCAAAATAGAGAAAGAAAGGGAGGGGGAAGGGGAGGGAAATTAGCATTTACATAAAGGCTGCTATGTGCCAGGAATTGTGCTAAGTGCTTTTTACAAATATGATCTCATTTGATTCTGTAAGATATTGCCCAAATACCAAACATCTGTAATAGTATTCTTTGTAGGAGGCAACGTTGTATGTACATTAGGAAAAGCACTGAATATCAAGTCAGAGGAAGTAATTTCAAATCCTGACTCTGTTTTTTACTAGCCGTGTGACCTTCATCAATTCCCTTAACTTCTCTGGCCGCCCCCATCTAAAACATGAGAGGTATGGCCTAAACGGCTTCTGGGTTCCCTAAACCTATGATCAGAAAATCAAAATTTATATCAGTGGGTGATAATTTATTGTTTATTCACTAAACAGGCCATATGGGAGATACCAAAGTAGTATAAGTCATGGCCCCTGTTCTCCAACAGCTTTCACAATCATGTTGGTGATGTCACCAAGGAGGTGGCATCTGCATTGTGTTTTAAAAGGTGTGTAGGTGAAAAATCCTGAGGAGCTTTCCAGTTTGTCTGTGCCAGATTCCATCAACAACATGGAGTCACTATGAAAGAGAAGGCGCTCTTCTTTGCTTCCCCACCCAAGTGTCAAGGCCCACAGTGTCCTTAATCCTTTCGTTGCTCTGTAACACCATTGGGATCCCCACCTCAATACTGAGAACAAAGGTGAAAAGGTGTTTTCTATCCAATTTACACAAATCAAAGGCATGACATTGAGGGCTTTATTTCAGCCACTGAGTTTACATTTGCCACTGATTTCTGTAAGGAGATTAGCTTCCTGTTGGATGTCAGGATCCCTCCTGAAGAATCCCTCTTCCATTTAATGCAGCAGACTCCATACTTGGCGTAAGCTCACCTTTCAGCAAACCCACAGTTTAGTTCTGTTGGTGGATTTTTTTCTTCATAATAACCACACACCAAAAAGCTGTACATTGCTTAATTATTAATTGTAATTTGAAAGAAAAGAGAGGAAAGGGTGCACCTGGGAAATACGTAATCTCAAACAGTAACTGCTCATTAGGAGTGAAATCTGAGAGCACAATTCCCCTGTGACTAGGGAAAGGAATAAGATACATACAGAGAGATTTACATAATTTGTTGACTGTTTACCTCTCCTTGGACATGTGTTCTCTGAGAAGCATGTTTGGAGCCCAGCCTTACAGTGGTGGGACAATGCTGCACCCCTCCTCCCTATTCCCTGGCTCCCAGGCTGTGTGGTTTTAAATGGCTTTTTAATTATTTGTGAAATAGTCCTGAGTTCACAATTAAGAGAAGGAGGAATGAAAGCTGGCTGGCCACATGGGATGAATCTTTCTGGGGCATTTTGCTCCTTTTGGGATAGCACATAATGGATTAATGAGGGTCTGCACTGCCACAGGGGCATACACATGCGCACACACACACACACACACACACACACACACACACACACACACACACACAGTCAGCCTCATCAACTCTGGGTTTGATTTAGAAAGGAAAGTGCCTGGGGAAGAATTAGCTGTGTGGATGAATCTATCTCCAGGAAGACATTAGGGACTTCTTCTCCAATGTTTTAATAGAACATTGAAAAAGAGCATAGAGTTTGCTTAGGATCATGAGGTATACAATATGGCAGCCAAAAAAACCCCTAGTGACCACTCAGGCTGCGCAGTGTCTAGGGCAAAGGAAGAGAGAGCACATCCAACATTCTCTGCCTTGGTCAAACCAGGTCTAAAGTACCGAATCTGATTGTTGGGAAATGACTATTTCAGAAAGGCACTGGGAAGCTGGAAAGTGTCCAGTGGAGGGTAACCAGAATTGTGATAGACCTCTAGTCAATGGGAGGATTCTTTAGAGAAACTGAGTATATATATTCTGGAAAAGAGAAAACTGGTGTGTGTGTGTGTGTGTGTGTGTGTGTGTGTGTTGGGGCTGGGGATGGTCAGGAATTGAATATTGCCTTCAACTGCTTTACCTATAGTCACAGAAGAGAGAACAGGCAGAGGGCAGAACTAAAACAAATGGGTAGATACAAAGATGTTGATTTAGACTATTTTTAAACTAATTTTTTTTCAGTTAACAATCATTTATTTTCTCCCATTCCCAATTCCTACTTTCCTTACACCAAAAAAAAAAAGAAAAGAAAAGAAAAAGGAAAAAGAGAAACAAAACCTTTCAAAAACGCCTACATTGGTCATACCAAAAATCTACATTCTGTTTTGCAAATTTGATATCAGGAAAAAACTTTCTAACAATAAGCTCTAGCTCATAAAGAAATGGACTGCCTTGGGAGGTGAGGATGGATTCTCTACCGCTAAAGTGCTACAGGGCAGCTAGGTAATGATAGGTGACACTATAGAGCTTAGACCTGGAGTCAGGAGGACCTGCGTTGAAATCTGACCTCAGTTACTTGCTGGCTCTGTGACCCTGGGCAGGTCACTTCACCCTGTTTGCCTCAGTTTCCTCACCTGGGAAATGAGCTGGAGAAGGAAATGGCAAACCACTCCAGTATCTTTGCCAAGAAAACCCCAAACGGGGTCATGAAGAGTCACACACAACTGAAAAGCAATGGAACAGCAAAAATCTACAGGCAAAACAGGGGAAGTATATTGTTCATGAGGCCCTTGTCCCAAAATAGGTTGGACTAAACAGTCTCTGAGGTTCCTTCAGGCTCTGAACTTCTTGGGTTCTGTGATTTAGAGTTGGAACAAGAAGAGGTCATCTCAGCCAGCCTCATCCTGTTACTTGAAAGGAAGCAATTGCTCAGAAAGGCGAAAGGACTCTCTTCAGGTCACACAGGTAGTTCTCCACAGAACTGAGATTCAAAACCCATAGTGGGCACTGGATAAATGAAATTCCAAATCCGGGTCCTTTTCCCCCCAGTATATACCCCTTCAATCAATCAATAAAAGACTGATTGGTTATTGGTTGATTCTCGCCCCCTACCTCTGCTACAGAGAAGTCATCAATCCATTTTCTGAAGTTGATTTAAGAAAGGAAATCAAAGGTTTTTGCAGAGCTGAGCGAAGTCCACACCGTCTTCTGCCTGGGGATAGTGTCAGGAGGAGAGCTGTGTTGGTTCCAGGAGAGGTGTCACTAGGAAGGAATACTGTTATCTGTTCCTGACAACTCAGGCCCAAGGGACAGTTTATTGCTTCTGCTTTCAATAGGAGAAGCAGTAGAAAGGTGATGTCAAAGCTGGGGAAGAAATTCAGTGGGTTAAGTATGGGAGCTTCATCTTTCCTTACCCTCTTCTCTCTTTCTCCTTACTAAAATCATAGCATTATACTGTGTCAAAGCTGGGAGGGTCGTTAGAACTCAGGATGGCAGAGCTGTCAGCACTTCAAAGAGGGTCTGGAAGGACCTAAGAGCAGAGACTGGTAAATCCCAAAAGCTGTTGGAGCTCATCCAATCCAACTCCTTCAGTGGGCAAATAAGGAAATGTGCCTAGAAGTGGGAAATCTACTCCTCTTGGTCATATGATGAGTTAATGACCAAGTCCAAACCAGAACCCAGTCACCCTGACTCCTAGTCCCATGCCCTTTTCTCTAGGTCACAGTCCTTATCTCCCATCTTCCACCTTACTCTTTGAGGTTCCAGCTTCCACCTGACTCTGTGGCCCTGGGCTCCTTTCGCTGAGCCTGTCCCAGGTCGGTGTCTGGCCACCTCTCCTGGCCCAGACACCTGCACACTGGCCCTGAGAACAGTCATCAAAGCAACACTCCCTTTCCTAGAAAGAAATTGTCAATCAAAGATCTAATAACTCCAGTTACCATTGTCTCTGATTTTTCCTTTTGGAAACATTCCTCCCTGGACACTGTTCCCATCCATTTGGATTGTCTTCTCCTATTAGGAAGTAATCTCCCTGAAGGTAGGAACAGCCTTGCTTTGTTGTATCTGTATCTCCAGCTCTTAGCCCGGTGCCTGGCACGTCGTAAGGGATTAATAAATGCATTTGCACTCTCTCTGATTTATGAGTCACTTCCTGTGCCAGATGGCCCTGCGGATGGCAGCCCAGAACACCGGCTGCTCTCTGGTCCAGCGCCCTCAGACACGTTATGTAACTGACAACACATCTACTTACCTATGATTATTCATAGAGCATATTTTTGGTTAGGTTTTAAAAATGAACTGTGGTACTATGGTCCACAAATTATCAAGCTAAGATCTCTCCATGGTAATGCATTCCTTATCAATTTATTTCTCATTAAAGTTTTTTATATACTGCAGTAAAAGGCAGCGGTGAGCTGACAGTAGGACTTTATAATCTGTTTAATCAGGCGTCGGTTTTCTAGAAGGCAACCTTGGATCCTTTATACCTAGTCTTTCCAAATTGTAATGTAAGCACATTGAGGACAGCTCTTAGCACAATGCCTGATACATAGTAATATGCCTTTCATTCATCCCTTCCTTGTTCATTTGGTCATTCATCTAGGTTTGTCTTTTGTCCCAGATCCAAGTAGGTGAAGCAATGGTTAGACTTGAAATCAGGAAGAATTAAGTTCAAATTCTTTCTCTAGCTCTATGAACCTGGGCAAGTCACTTAATCTCTGTCTGCCTCAGTTTCTTCATCTGTAAAGTGGGGATATAATAGCACCTACCCTGTTGCTATGAAGATCCAGTAAGATTACTTAAAAAGCACGCAGCAAACCATAAAGTGGGAGTTATTATTATAAATTGTAGAGAAGGTGTTGATCTATGTTGGAGGAAGGAGTTTCTTCTAGGAATTCCCTGTCTCAGTGAAATCCAAGGTCCAGACATTTCTCTATCCCTATAGGTCATATATGAACAGATTACAGCATTTAGATCTGAAAAGAAACTTTAAATATAATCTAATACTACCCTCAGGGCAGCCAGGGCAGCTAGGTGGTGCAGTAGATAGAGCACCAGTGCAGGAGTCAGGAGGACCTGAGTTCAAATCTCACCCCAGACACTGGATACTCACTAGCTGTGTGACCTTGGGCAAGTCACTTAACCCTAATTGCCTCATCCTGGGTCATCTCCAGTCATCCTGATGAATATCTGGTCACTGGATTCAGTTGGCTCTGGAGGAGAAGTGAGGCTGGTGACTTTACATAGCCCTCACTCACTCAAAACAAAGTCAAGTGCAAGTCATGTCATTATTTCTCTGATGGCATGGTCTTCTTCGGCAATGAAGGACGAACACACACACACAGGGCAGCCAGTTCTAGAATTGGGGAGAGTTCAAATCTGGCCTCAGACATTTACTAGCTGTGTGACCCTGGACAAGTCACTTCACACTGTTTGCTTCAGTTTCCTCATCTGGAAAATGAACTGGAGAAGGAAGTGGCAGACCACTCCAATATCTTTGCCAAGAAAACCTCAGATAGGGTCACAAAGAGTCACACACAACTGAGCAACAGCAGTTCTACCCCATCTTATTTCAAGTGGGAGAAATGAGGCCCATAAAGCTGACCTGCATCCTTTGTTCTTTCTCCCATACCAGGGCAACCTTTAAGGAGCTGGGCTTGGGGAAGGGGAAGGATGTGAGATATCCCTAAAGACAAATGTAAAACAGGTTAGAATGTGGTGAGCACCTAAGTCCAAAGCAACCATGGGTTAGAATTTTGGAAAGGCAGATTTAAGATTCACCATTTGAGGTGGGGTGTAACAGAGAGGAATTATTTGCTGGATCGTGGGGGGACGGGGAACTCTTTTCATCTGAGATTCTGTGAATCTGCCTGCATTCAACCTGTATTCATTCATTCATTCCCTCCCTCTCTAGTTATTTATTAAGTGCCTACTATATGTAGGGTGAAAGACAGCATAGTGGAGTATATAGTATTGATGGGCTTAAAATCAGGAAGACTCTGACACTTACTGTGTGACTGTGGGAAAATCATTTAACTTCCATGCCCTTTAGGGTAATTCCTAGGATTTACTAGTGTTTAGAATAGTTCCTGGCACTATTAGGTGCTTAATAAAGATGGATTGATTAAGTTGAAGATGGGTTAGGATGTAGTCTACACTGGTGGAGGGACTTCACAAGCTGGGATAAATCACAGTGCCAATGCTTGACTTCCAGTAGTGGAACACACTATTCCACAAGCACAAATAAGGGGAAGATTCATTTTCAGGTTGAGGAAAATCAGGGAAAACTACATGGAGGGGGTAAACTTTTTTGTGGGCCTTTCCAACTGAGTCAGATTTCATCAGGCAGAGATAAAGCACTGGGAAGAGTCCAGAAGAGGATGTTGGGCATGACCGCGTCTTCCTCTACTTCTGGGCACTTTGTAATTGTGCCGCAGTGAGTTATACAACTTTCTGGCAGACCAGCCAGATGCGGTGACTCTTCTTTCTCCATCTGCAATACATCATAAACCTGCATTCATTCAATTAAACAGGGAAAAGGACACTATAGATCCTTCCACAAAATGACAGGCCAATTCCATATGCTTTGCCGGCAGACATAGAAAAGGTTTCTTTTATTTGTTGTTATCCTCCCCCCCCGCCCCCTCAGGTTGAAGTGCAGCCAAGCCAGTTCTGATTTTAAAAAAAAAATCAATTATTCTCCTTTCAGCCAACTCCTTTGCATAAAGACATTTTAAGCCAGTAATCCAACTGTACAACCTCCATTCATGGTACATTCCCCTTTGGAGCTCATAGGATCCAAGCTAGAAGGAACCTTTGGGGTCAATTCATGCAGGCCCTCCATTTTACACATGAGCAAACTGAGGGTCCAGCAGGCAAGAGACTCATCCAAGGGGGTACAGCTAGTGAGAAGCTGCAGAGCTTAGATTCAAAGCCCCTTCAAAGAATCCCAGGCTGAAATTCACAGCTTATCTAGGGGAGAGGGAGGAACCTGCCACCTTGAGGCCACATGGGGCCTTCTAAGTCCTTGTGTGCAGCCTTTTGGCTGAATCCAAGTTTTACAGAACAAGTCCTTTTATTAAGGGAATTTTTTCTCTATGAAGTTTGGATTTAGTCAAAGGGCTGCACTTGAGGACCTAGTAGGTCCCATGTGGCCTCAAGGCTGCAGGTTCCCCTCCCCTGATTCTAGTCCAACCCCCACTTTTTATAGATGAGGAAACTGAGGTTCAGAGAGGTCCAGTAATTTGGCTGATTCAGCAGACTAATCTAGGGTCACACTGTCAGATTTATGAATCAAAATTTCCGCCTAAGTTTTCCTGGCTAAGAGGCTTGCTCTCTATGTGTTTAGATATACACTATAGTATTTTTCATGATTTATATTTCTTATTCACATTAACACTATATATTAATAATAAGTTTTGTATAATATATAATGCATTATATTATATATATTATATACATAATATAAAATAATAAGTTTTACAAGGTGCTATACATACATTGTTTTTTTGATCTTCATAACAATTACTTGAGATCAGAATCATTCTTTTCCTGTTTCACAGGTGAAGGAAACAGGAAAGTCAGGTGGCTTTCCCAGAGTCACATAGCTAATAAGTATCTGAGGTGGGATTTGAACCCAGGTTTGTCGTTCCATGGGTGACCCTGAGGGTGCCCTGCACACAAGCAATAATTGATTGTTGAGTTGAGCTAAATTGAAATAATCCCATTGAATCTATTCACATCAGTGGCCTATTCTCATAAGCTCCTTCAGACATTTCTCAGGCCCTTCTGAAGGATCCATGAGCAGATAACAGTTACCGATCTCCCTCTCATCAGAGTCAGCTTCATGAGGAAGCCATCTTGACACAACGTCCCAATATCTCGTTGTTGGCTGCATCTTCCCTGTTTTATGGGTCTGGTCCTATTATGGATGGGGAACAAAAACATGATGTCCTGAGGAAAAGACCTGTATAGGAAATCACCAGGTCTGCTATTTAGTAATGGTATGACCTTGGGTCAGTCATTTTACATTTCTGGACCTTACTCCATCATCTCTAAAATAAGAAGACTGGACTGTCTCTTCTTGCCCTACATCAGTGATCCTGTAGTTTTTTGCATCAGACTTGCAATTCTGCCAATAAATTACCAGTGAGACAATGCCCCCTTCTAATGCAGAAAGACACGCTTGGAGTCTTAGAGTGTCCTGATGCCATAATTCTTTCATTTTTGTCCTTGTAATCCTCAGCACCCAACACCATGCTTGCCATATTTTTGTTGTTCAGTCGTTTTCCAGTTGTGCCCAATTCTTTGTGACACCATTTGGGGTTTCCTTGCTTAAGATACTGGAATGGTTTGCTGTTTCCTTTTCCAGCTCATTTTACAGATGAAGAAACTGAAGCAAATAAAGTTAAGTGACTTGGTCACAGAGGTACTAAATGTCTGATGCTAGATTGGAACTTAGGCTTTTCTGTCTCTAGAACTTGTACTCTATCCACCGTGCTATCTAGCACTGAGAGGGGAAAGGAGGAGAAGGAGGGGAGGGAGGGAGGGAAGGAAGGAAGGTAGGGAGGGAGGAAGGAAAAAAGGAAGGAAGATCCACTCTTTGTTAAGTGCTGGGGATACAAATACCAGTAAACAAGACTGTCCTTGTACTCTAATGGGGAAAGTCAACACCAAAAGGAGAACCACCAGAAGGGATAGAAGACAGGTGTATTCACAAGGTGTAGAGGATCAGTAAGTAATTGTGGATGCCTGGTTCTGGCCAAGATCAATGTAAATCCCACCTATCAGAACCTCACGCCCCAGGAAGAGAGTCCAAGTTTCCAACAGGAGAGGAAGGGAGGAGTCAGAAAGAGATAGGGATGGTGTGTAAGTAGCACTAGTGTTGAGCTATAAAGGAAACCAATTGTTTATAAATTTATTTATGAATTTCCTTATGAAAATTCATCAGTTTATTTATATTTAATTATATAATTATATATTTATATTGTAATTATTAAAAATTTGATTATAATGAAGATAAAAAATGAAGAGGGGGAAAAGAGCTATATCCAGGATGGTTCAGTTCAGCTAATCCAACTGCACAAATATTATCAAATATATACAGTATTCAAACAGCCTCTGGCTTCAAGGAGCTTACATTCTATGCTTAGGGTTGGGGTTGGTTGGCAACGGTATCTACCCAAAGCAAAAAGTGACAAGCTAATGTGAGGACAAAGTGAATCCCTGGGGGAGGGGGGGCGATGAGAGAAAGGTTCTCTGGAGAAGTAACCTTTGAGCCAAACCTAAATGGAAGATCAGGATTCTGAGGAGGCCTAGGTGACGATATGGGGAGTACCAGGCATGGCCAGAGGAGCCTCTGCTTGTGCAGGAAGAGAGAGACAGCGTACAGTTTGGAAAACCGCTATTACTCCCCCAGGGCTGTAACATAGAGAGAATGGAGGGGAGTAATATGATGGTCACAGGGAGGATGGGTTTCATGAAATTACCGTGAAGAATCCTGACATTTCTTATTTTGAAAATTGATGTGGCCATGCTGGAGCTTGTCACCGGGAGTGCATCCTGCCCGGGGTCCCCATAGTGCAACACTCTCAGGGAGTGGAGAAAAATCAATTTCCCCTAGCTGCTGGGTGGTGGGTGATTTATTACCATTTGAGAGGAGAAATTCTTTCTCTCCCCCACTCAGAAAAGACTGTTTTACAGTTTGCTGTTGGAGAGAGACACTATAAAAAAAGCTATATTTGTCCAAACTGTGATATTTTGATAACTTTTCTTCCTCTTCCAAGGACACTCAGCTCGCCTGTTTTACGACGCTCATTGACTTTTTGATTAAGGAATTGCAGGTATTAACTGAAAAATCTATCCAGTCAACCGTTCCCAGTGAGGCAAGCTGTTTAAATGGCCATATAGCCATCATAGGAAGACTTTTAATTCTGCTCCAAAAGTGGCAGGGGTGGGGCCTGCTGGAGCAAAGAGCTTTTTGCTTCAGCTTGATATGTGGTGGCACCGAATGACTCAGAGCCATCTCTCCTTTCTACCCTCCTCCCTGGGAAAACATCCGTGATACAGAATGACATACTTTGCAGTCAGAACATTACATCAAAGCTTCAACTCTGATAACAGAAACCAGAGCCTAAAGCTCCAGTGAGCTACACTTCTGCAGTTCATCTCACACCCCTTCTGCTTTCCCCCACACAAAGATCTGTGGGGGAAAAAAAGAGCTTAAGGAAGGGATGCCAGAAATCAGAGTGCCTTTTGGTATCCACACAGGAGGGCTCCATACTCTTGTAAGAAGACATGCGTGTCAGTTTCACGACTGAAATCCACATCAAAGTCCTGGACCAGTTCTCACGCAGAGCACCTCCCTGGCAGGTCAGGTTCTGTGACTGCCGAGGTCTGTGGTTTCACCTTTACGGAGCTGTTTCCTCATCTGGAAAAGGAAGGGCTTGGAGATACTAGGGAATGATCATCGCTGAGGTCTCATTCGGCTCTTGTCATGTGCTGTTCTAACCTCCCTTTCAAGAACTCTTTGTGTTCTAGGATCATTCATTTGGAGCTAGAAGAGATACTAAGATCTTGAAGTACCTGATTTTTCGAGACCTGTAGAGAGAAAGGATTCACCCAGTGTGACAGGTAGCAGTTTCCTGAGGTGAGATTAGAATGTGAGGCCCCTGATAGCAAATTCAGCCATTTTTCTGTTGCGTCACAATTTTGAGTTCATCAACATTGTTCCTAGGAACCTTCCACTTCTGGGACTTCGGTGTTCTGAAGCCCCTTCCAGCAGTGAGATGTGATACTCTAAAGATCCCTCCCAGCTCCGCCATGCTGTGTTCTAAGGCCCCTCCCAGCTCTGGCATTCTTTGTTCTATGCCCCTCCTACCTCTAGATTTTTATGATTCTTATTTCTTTCAAACCACCAGCATTCTCTTTGGGGAGAGATATAGCAGCTCCTCAGAAGAAGACAGAGGTATGAGGGATAAGAAGAGAAATGACCTCAGATTGCTTATTCAACCTCATTCTGCAATAAGACCCTTCTTACATTTTCTTTAGTGACCTATGGCCTTAAAATGGAGGCCAGCTGTGTGAGCACAGAAAAGATGTCCATAAATCTATCCCCAGTGCCTAGAACAAAGTCTGGCACACAGTAGGTGCTTGGGAACACATTAGGTGCTTAAGAAACTGACTGATTACTCCAACAGAACCTACTTCATTAGCAACGTGGGGGTGGGGGGCAGGGAAGGGAGTTAAGCACGTGGATCTTCCCCCTCCCCTCTTCTCATTTGCATTCCTCTGACATCTAATGAAAAGTGCTAAGATTTCTCCCATCTAATCTCTGTTTCAAGAGCCTCTGAGTTGGATTGGGGCCAACCATCTTTCTACCACCTCAGGAAATATGAGGCATCCCCTCCTCATCACACCTCCCCAGCCAATACCGCAGCCCTGCTCCAGAGAAGATGACAGTCACCGAGGAAGGAGAAAAGGTGTTTCTCGACGTGACTCTGAGTTTCCTGCCAAGCGTTAGGCATTTTTAGCAGCCAAAGCTTCATCTTCATCTTTCTTCTTTCCCCTCCCTTATTCCTGGGCTGTGGCTCAACCCTGCCCACAGGCTCAGAGCATCTCCAAGCTGGAAGGGACCTCAGAGGCCAACTTGTCCAACTTAAAACTCTACCAGGCAGCAAGCCTTTACCAAGCAGGCACTGTGTGCCAGGCACTGTGCTAAACACCACGGTTACAAAAAAGGGCAAAACTTGAATAGAGATTCCCTGCGCAGACTGCCAACAAGCGGTTGTTTAAATATTGCATTATGGGATCCCTTCAGTCTTTGTGTTCAGGAAAGGCAGCAAGTGACTGGCCTCAGAGCCAAAAAGACCTGGCTTCAGGGGCTGCCTCTGATTTCTACTGTGTGACCCTGGACCAAGTCTCTTTGCCTCTCGATGCCCTAGGCACTCTATAGGACTCTAAGAGAAGACATCAGCCTGCATTAGTAGTTGAACTTCCCCAGCTCATGCTTCCCTACAGGAAGGAATAAAACCACTGGCCCAGTCTCTGTCCCTCTGCATTTATATCCCCTAGTGTCTGACACATAGTAGTGGCTTCTAAATGCTTACTGATTTATTCCCATTTTTTCAATATATGCCATAGCAGTATTTATCTAAGAAGGAATAACGGAGGCTGGGAGTCCCTATTTCACTCTTTACCTGCAGCTGAGTCAACTGAAAAGTTCACTTCTGAGTTGGAGATGTGGGGAAGGGGAAGTTATAGAAAGAAAAACATTTCCCACTTCTTAGATTTGTCTCCGAGTGAAATGAGCTACTTATCAGAGAGTGAGCTTCCCATCACTGAAAGTCTTTGCAGGAAAATTGAATGATCACTTATCAGGGATGTTAGAGAGTGAATTTTTGTTTGGGTATGAGTTGTTTAAAGTGCCTCAGGGGCCTCTTCCTCCTCTGAAAGTCTGTAATTCTGTTTAGGGGCTGGCAAATTGATCAAGGTTGGTTGATGAAAGTAAGAACTCTTTCTTCTTCATCTACACAGTGCCGAGGCAGGATAATCTGAAAGGTATTCTATAGAATCTATTCTATTTTGCCTTGTATCATATGGTTTTCTATCTACAGCAAGTTTTGATGTCTTTTCCCTGGCAACCTCTGATTTATCAATTTCTTCATTTATTTAGGAGAGCTACTATTTTATTGATATGCATTTAAATCTTGCCTCAGACACTTACTAGCTGTGTGACCCTGGGCAAGTCATTTTACCTTTGTCTGCTTCAGTTTCTTCATCTGTAAAATTCCCAGGATTGTTGTAAAGCTCAGATGAAGTTCATATGCAAAGCACTTTCGTTACCTTAAAGTGCTATTTAAATATTATTATTAATTATTATCAAAAATTGTAACAGCTACCTTTCCTTTAGTGCATTAAAGTTCACACAATGCTTTCCCTGAAATGGGGCCACAAAGTAGGTTATACAAACTTTATTATCCCTATTTTACAGACAGGAAAACCGAGGCTTAGAGTGTAAAGGAATTTACTCATGGTCATACTGCTAATATGTATACACTCAAGGCCAGGTCTTCTCCTGCCAAGGGGTCCATCCACGAGATGATAGCTTTCTTCTTCTGCTCCCAGGTCCTGTGACACTGAGGCAAGGGTGTCCTTGAGGCCAAAGGTTCCCCACCTCTATACTAGGGGTTTTGGAATCTAGGAGAACACTCAGGAAGCAGGTAGTGATTTGGTCCCAGACTCCTCCAGGAGGGAACCTCAGTTTTGAAATTGCCTTGGGGCAGCTAGATGGCACAGTCAAAAGAGCACTGGCCCTGGAGTCAGAAAAACCCGAGTTCAGATGCTGCCTCAAACACCTGACACTTACCAACTGTGTGACTTTGGGCAAGTCACTTAACCCCAATTACCTGGCAAAAAAATCATCTAAAGAAAGGCCTTCTTTTATTCCATCTGCCAATCACCGGCTGACCTGTCTCCCTCTTGAAGTGGACCCTCCTAAAATTCCTTCCCTGAATGGAATTTTACCCTCCATTTCCTTTTTTAAGCAAAGCCCCATCCTCCTGCCCCAAACCTGCGCTTCCACATCAAAACACACATACACATTCACTCAAAGGAAGCACTACTGTCGGTGTGCTGCCCTGAGATTACACACTTAATTAAGGAGGGATTTTGGAGTTACTTAACATCTGGGGTAGCAGGTTTTTTTTCCCCCTTCTCAGCTCGGGGATGGAAGAAATAATTACCATAACGTCTGGTCTTATTATTTTCTCTGATGCATACTCTAGTGATTCATTGCTAGAATTAATCTTGTAATAAAGCGAACTTCTTTAATCTGTCTGTGGGCCCCTCCACTTTAAAGTACCCAGAATGTGACATATCGAAAAAAAAAAAAAAAACACCATGAAATGGGCTGTGTGCCACTCATTGATTCATTCTTTCACCTGACAAAGTGTGTATCAAGGGCCAACTGCATGGAAAAGGGTGGCAAGTAATACTGAGGGTCTCCAGAGTTCAGATGATATCTAGTCCTTGCCCCCATGAAGTTTCTGGTCTAGGGGTGGGGATCAGACATAAAGCCTTCACAATCAGACTCCTTCTGAACCAAAGAGAATTCCTGGGAACAGATAGTTATATGCATGACTTCCCTCCCCTGAGTCAGAGAAGATGGCGACTCAAGGGATGTGTGTCTCCTTGTTTCTGTTTTGTGAGAAAGGGCAGCCAGATGGCACAGTGGATAGAGCAGTGGACCTGGAGTCAGGTGGACCTGAGTGCAAAGCCAATCTCAGACACTTACTGTGTGACACGGGGCAAGTTACTTTACCCTGTTTGCCTCAGTTTTCTCATCTGTAAAACGAGCTGGAGAAGGAAGTGGCAAACCAGTATCTTTGCAAGAAGACCCCAAATGGGATCATGAAGAGTCAAACGCAACTGAAAAACATTATTAAAAGCAGCTAGCTTTCTCAATGGTTAGAACACTGGATCTGGAGACCTAAACTCTGGCCACAGATACTTACTGGCAAAGGGAGTCACTTAAACACCTTCTGTCTCAGTTTCCTTATCTGTCAAATGGGGCTAATGATAGCACTTATGTCCTAGGGGTTTTATGTGGAGAAAATGAGATAGTATTTGCAAAGTGCTTTGCAATCGTAAAAGTGCTACATAAACATGAGCTATTTTTATAGGTGTTAATATTTCATTGGTGGTTTTCTGTAAACCTGGAGTGAGCTTAAGGTGAATAGGATCATGTCTGAAATCCCATCCCTGAATGGCAGAGTAGGATAGGCATTATTTTCCTCATTTTGCAGATAAGGAAACTGAAGGTGACAGAGATTAAGTCATGGATTGGTGAATTATAAGTGAAGGAGCCTGGAACTGGACCCCTGTCCCTTGTCTACAGTCCACGTAATACTCACTCTACAATATGGGCTCTGAATTGGAGGAGAGGTCTAAGGGGATTCTGCTACATCTAAGTTACAAGAAGACAGACCAAGGCCAACACTGTACATTGTGGCAGAAAAGAGAAGTAGCCCAATCTCATAAAACCTGAACAGGTGGAAAAGAAATGGGAGATGCTGTACAATAAAAATGAATAATATTATTCTCCATGTACAAGGGATGCCTTCTCATCAGCTAAATGGAGAAGAGTACTTCCATTACCTAAGAAGGGGTCTGAACCTTTTTATGCACCCTGGAACCCCTTGGATAGTGCCTGGCAAAGCCCAGGCACCTCTTCTTAGAATTGTGTTTTTAAAATACACAAAGTAAAACTACATGGAATCAAAAAGGAGATCAATTATACCAATGTAGTTATCAAAAGATACATTAATTAAAACCATAAGCCCATGGACCCCAGGTTAAGAAGCCCTACTCTAAATTACTAGGAAGTTACTTTGCAAAATTCTATAGAAATGAGAGTCTGATAATGTATTTCAGGGAGAGAGGTTGTGAGGCCCATGGAAGGAGAAGTGTGTGTTTTGGGAGTTGGAGGGCATGAGAGCCTCCATCATCACCTAAAACTTGTGTGACCTAAAGTGATTCATTTGTACTTACTGGGTTTCTGAAGTTTTCTCTTCTGTAGAATGAATGGTTAGACTAAATGACCTCTAAGGGCCCTCTCAATTCTAGATCTATGATCCAATGACCCATTTCTCTGGAGAATTCCCATATGGAAGATGTTGCACCGATAGTCAGGCATCTACCCAAGTCAGGCATTTCCCATCCTGGATGATCCCTTGCCAATCATTTTCTCTAAATTCCTCAAAGAGGCTCTGCCCAATAGACACTGATTCTTTTAACATTTTTAACATTTAACATAACTTGGGCTGTCCATCTGTCCATAGCTGACCCATGTCCATTTCCAGTTACCTATGTCCTTGATGATGCTTCTTATAATATTTCTCACCTTGTGGTAACATGCTACCCTGCTCACACTGACTGTTGCCCTGTAGGTCACCTGCAGTTTTAATTCCTCTCAGATTAGGATCTTCCATGGTTCCCAACCATGACCCATCCTTTGAAAGGTGTTGGAGTTTAAAAGATGGTCTATATCTTCCTTCCCTCTTTGTGGAGGTGGGGGACTATTGATGTGGAATATTACATATGCTATCAAGCATGATTCATACTTTTGTTAAGCTGTCATTTTTTTTCCTCTTTCTTTTTAATCATGAGCTTATAAATCATTCTTTTAAACCTGGAAGGAAACTCAGAGGTCATCTACTCATAAAGACATAAGTGCCCTGGAAGATCATAGATAAGTTTGTCCAATACCTTCCCTTTACAGATGAGGAACTGAGGCACAGAAAGGCTCATCCAAGATCATTCACATAGCAAATGTTGTTTCAATCGTTTTCAGTTGTGTCTAACTCTTCATAACCCCATTTAGGGTTTTCATCTCAAAGATACTGAAGCGGTTTGTCATTTTCTTCTCCAGCTAATTTTACAGATGAGGAAACTGAGACCGTTTTTATTGTTTTAATTGATTTATCCGAGATCACATAGCTAGTAAATGTCTGAAGAAAGATTCTGAACTCAGGAGTATGAGTCTTCCTGGCTCCAGGCCAAGTACTCTATCTTTTTTGCCACCTAGCTGCCCCTATGTAATAAATAAGTAAATCCAATATTCAAATTCAGCTCCTTTATTCCAATGCCCCTGTACCACACTCCTAAGGATAATATGCTGGGTAGCAGAGGGGGAAGCACATATTGGGAAATGAAGGTCATGTAAAAACAAAAGACAGCAACAAAAATAGAATTTTAATAAAGATAAAATCACCAGCTAGTTTTGACTGTTTCACGAAACAGATAAAACTTTTATTAATTATTTTTGTGAATGCTCAGGAAATGTTTGTTGATAATGCTCTCTTTCCTTCTTGCCCTAGTTGTTTGGAAATCCATCACGTAGTCTGATTTAAGAAAGCCGTTCACCAGTATTAGCATCTTGGGCCCTTGCCATGGTGGCAACACAATGGTGGTTACCCAGAATTGCCTAGTCAATGAGGAAGTCAAACCAGTAAATAATTGGAGGGGACCCCCAAATTAAAAAGGAGACATATGAGGTCTGCCATATTTGTATTTATAGCCCCAGATCAACAGTAACTATGGCTCCTTAGTGAAGAAATCATTTTCCCCTTACAAGAGAGCTCCAAGACAAAATCCTGCAGTGAATTCTGTGGGGCCTCCTACGTTTATTGTTTCAGTTTCAAGGATCCCACTTTTCCCGATTAGTTATAAAATGCTTTATGACACCATATAGGATCCTGGCTCATGTCAGCTACCACCACTGGGTTCTCCAGGCTGCCAAGGCCTTCACCAATAAGCGTCTATCTAAAGCCCCTCCACTCTGCCTGGCAAAATCATTGTAGCCTGGCAGACTTTCAAGGGAAAGAATATTGAATCTCAGCTCTCAACTCTCAACTCCCAACACCCAACCCCCACCTCGCCCCAACAGCAACTGCAGCTCAAAAAATGGCATGATATTTCAGAGTCCTGATTCAAATCATAATGAATGCAGAGTGATGCTATAATAGTCGGTAATTATCAGGAATAGGTTACCGGCCAAATGAGCAGCTAAGAATGTGGGACTGGACGATTTCATTTATAGTAAGTGTGAGCTGATACACTGATGATTTGATTAGTCCTAATTAAGCCTCAGCACCGATATTTACGCTTGTTCAAATTAAACTGCTTGCCTACCCCTCCAAGGAAAAGTGTATGTTTCAGGGAAGGCGCTAAGTGGTGCTTTGCATGTGTAGCCCAGCTTCTAGGATGGAGCCAACGGGTAACGTGTGGGAAATCCCCCAAAAGTGGCCTTGCCCCCTGGCAGAGATCCAGGTCCAATGCCTTCCTCTTACAGATGACAAAGCTCAGAAAAGGTAAGCAATCAACCCATGTTTAACCAAGTGGTAAGAGGCTGGGGCAGTATTTGAACATACATCCTCAAGCCCTAAATCCCATGCTCCTTAGATTCACTCTGTTGCCAGTTCCAAAGGAAGGATTCAGATTTTTTTGAAGCAGTGGGGTGCCTTCTCATCCACCGAGGAGCCCACCTCCTCAAAGTTCTGTTGCAACTCAGGCCCTAGGGATTGTTTCTGGAAGAGATGCTGCTCCCACGGGGATGAAGATAGGAGGCCTGGCATGTTCCTTGAGCTGAGCGACTGTGGGTTACGCTTCCAAAAGCACTAGTTTTCATCAGCTCTGCATTAGAGTTTTCTCTTTGCCTCTTTTTAGCTGTGTGATAACATTGGGCAAGACATTCTGCCTTCAGGTTCCCCATCACAGAACATCTCAGCACACGCCTCCCCTAGCCCAGGCAATACTTTAAGACTGTATCTTACAGACAAGTTGCCAATCTTTATGAGTGGAGAGAATTTCCACCTCAAGAGTTCCCTACTCTTAGGAGATCAGAGCCTGATGAAAGAATGCTAATATCAGCACGACCTACTTTCAAGTAGAGAATGGATTCCCACATGTCAAATATTTTGTAATAAAGATTCTTATTCCAGTATGAGTTAGATTACAAGGATGGCTGAGAAATCCTCCAGTTCCAGGATGCTGATAGATGTCACAAGGTAATTGGGAGAATATAATACAGTCACACATATTTAAGAACTTTGTACAAGAGAAAGCAATCAAGCTATGGAGTCAGAGGAACTTGGTTCAAATCCTCCCTCTGACGCTTACTACCTCTGTGACCTTGGACAAGTCACTTAAATTCCCTAAGCCTCAGTTTCTTCATCTGTAAAATAAGAATTGGACTAGAGGACCTCTCTGGCTCCTGCCAACTCTACATCTATGACCCTATGAACCCTATATAGATCATAGTATATAATTTTGTAATTCATAATAATCATTACCACTGGCTTTCTTGTGTCTGAGTTAAGGAAGTCCAGGCTGACAATAAGGAGATACTGTTTTGTCACTGTTGGTTGGAATCAAAAATTCAATTCAATTTAACCAATATTATTCCAAGAGCTGCTCTATATGCTAGAGATACTATAATAAAAATGAAACAGTTCCTACCCTCAAGGAGATTCCAAGATGTTTTAAGGCAAAAAAAGGTTTATTTCTCAGTGCAAATCTAAAGCACAGAAAGCTCTCTCCTGGCAACTTAGGGGGATGATGGTCCAACTCTCCAATGAAATTGGAGAAGTCACAACTGTGACTTCTCACTACTGTGGACAGATGTCTATTGGGGTATATGTGACATGTTCAGAAGTATGAGACAAGGTAGAGTGTGGTGGGGGCAAAGGAGTGACCCAAGCAAAGTACTCTGGGAAACAATGAAGAGATGAGAGGTAAGAGGGAATGGGATAAAGGAAGGGTAAACTGAGCCAAGCTGAGCTTAGAGTAAGAGAATTTCAACAGGTAGAGATAAAGAGAGATTGTGTTCCTAGTGTAAGTGTCCATGGAGCCTGGGTGGATGCATGAGGCAGGATATGGGAGACGGTTGGAGAGATAGCTCCAAGTCCAATTCAGCCATAAGGTAGAGTGTGTGAAAGAGTTATGTAAAATATAAGAAGAAAAGTACAATGGCCCCAGCTTATGAAAGGCTTTCAAAGTCAGGCCAAGTATTTGGTCCCAAATTCAAAATCCCCCCAGAAAGTACCTTCCTCCTATTACATTATATACAGATTACATTCCCCTCTTCCAAACAAAGTTTTGCTAGGTGAGGCAGCTTACCACCTCCAGAAGTCAATTAGGAATCCCTCTCTTTCCCTAAAATTTATCCTAGCGGTAATGGGGAACCACTAGAACTTCTTGAGCAGGGGAATGGCATGGGTAGATGTGTTCTTAGTAAGATCATCTGTGCAACTGCATAATGGATGAGAGGAGACTAGAAACGGAATAATCTGGAGGCTATTAGGATCGGTTCTCTTCCCAGGCGCTAAGACATTACCGTCGTCCTCTTTCCAGTCACAGCAAGATGAAAAACGAGGGTAGACTTTTCTCCAAAGGGTCTGGAAAGTCTGCCTTTCATTAGCTCCTCCATGCTGAAGCAGGGAGCTTTTCTTCAAAGGGGTAACAGCTTGATCTCTTGCCATTTAGCTATGTAAGTCTGAACAGCAGTGGCAGAGCCAGCTGGTAACTAACTGATGTGGGTGTTGAGGCATAGGGCGAATGCCTTCCTCTGCCTGAACTTCATGCTATAGAACTGAGACATCGAGGTGTTTTGTGGAGTATATATTACATGCCAGAGAGCCAAGTCGATTTTCTGTCCCCTGGAAATAAAGGAAGTCAGAATATAAAATGGCAAAGCTAACTAGCCTTTATAAAGTCAAATTTTAGAACTAGAAGAGATCTTAGATCCGAAATTGTCAGAGCTCGAAAGAACCTTAGAATACAGAAGGTCAGAGTTTGGGAGATAACCCTAGGAGAGAACACATGCAAGTTGAAAGGAACCTCAAAATACAGAATGTTCGAGTCAAGAGGTCCCTTAGAATAGAAGGACCATAGAAATTATCCAATCTAGCCCTTTTAATTTCATAGTTGAGTTGACTGAGGTTCAGAAAGGGAAGCTACTTGCCAAAAGTCACATAGAAATTTATCGGCAGCACCAACTGCTACTGATGAGCACGGGCAAAAATATAAGGAGAGAGAAATCTTTCTGACAAAGTGTCATCATGATCCCAGAAAAGCATCTGTCTCCCATCCCATGGTGCCAAGTTAAATCCTACTCTTCCAAACAAAGTTTTGCTAAGTGAGGTGGCTTATGGCTCACCACCTCCAGAAATGCCTGTGTGATGTCCTCAGCTGGGGATCTCCCGCTTTGCCTCAAACCCCCACATTCAGCAGAGACTACTTGTCCAGGAACTCTGACCACCCCACCTACAGTACCCTGGGCCAGCAATGTCTTTCTGCCATTTTATCCCCATCCTGATTTCCAGCACTCTCCTCAAGAGTATTGAGCCTTTACAGAAACAGTCGCCTAGAAGGCTTGATATGATCTCTTCAAGGAGCAGGCTTGGAGTGCATGTGGATGCTACGACTTTTCAGGATGGCTCCATGACACCTCTCCTTTCTTCCTTTCTTCTCCCTTAAATGATCTTCTTTGCTTAATCATTTAACATTTATTGAGCACCCTCCAAGTTCCAAATCCTGTAGAGAAAACTAGGATTATGAATTGATTAAAACTGATTTTCTTGACAACTATGTCTTTTCTCGTCAGAGTTGGAAATTCCCACAGTTTATGGGAGCAGGTGGTTTTTTTTTTTTAATTACTGGAATAGTTTGGGTTTTGTTTTATTTTTTTTTAACTAAGAGGAAAACTTAATGTAGGAGTAACTGTAATACCAAAAAAAGAAAAAATTCCTTGGCCAAAGAACAATGCTGGGTTTGACAGCTCTATCTAAAATAGAGGAGCCTGGAGAACTGGAGTGGAGAGATAAAGCTTAATCCCACAGGGGAGATAGCAGCCAAGCTCCTACTTTGCTTGTGATTTCATTTGGCTGATATGCATGCAGAGTTGGGTAACTTGGTATTTCCCTGTTTTCCGACCCTAGCTGATTTACTCAGTAGTTTATAGTCTTAAATATTATGCAAGTACAATTTCCCATGTCCATGGGGCAGATAACTCGGGAGGATCAGGGGGTGCGGGGAGGCAGGGGGTTTCGTAGTATAGCCAACCACCTGAGTTTCATGGGATCCTGCAATTAGAATGAGAAGGGACTGATTCTCAGTCCTCATCCTTCCATTCACCAGTTTGTCACACCCTCTCCTCCTGGATACTCTTCTGCTCTGGATTTTCTTGACACTAATCTCTTTTCTCCTATCACTTGTCTGATGCTCCTCAATCTCCTTCACTGGATTATCATCTGTGTCACACCTACTAACTGTGGGCCTTGCTCCTCAAGGTTTTGTCCTTGGTCCATTTCTAGCCTTTCTACATTCTCTTACTGCAAGACCTCATCACTTCCCATGGGTTTACATATCTTTTTAAATGTACCTCCCAGATCTATACACCAGTTCTCCTACGTCCTTTTTGAACAGCTTGAAATGGATGTCCCATAGATATTTCAAACTCAACATGTCCAAAATAGAACTCATTATCTTTCCCCCAAAACGCTGCCGTTTCACAGACTTCCCTAATACTCGTGAGGGAACTCCAATCTCACAATCATCCAGGTTTCCAACTTCAGCGTCACATCTAATTTCTCACACTCACTCATGTGAATGTCCAATGATTTACCAAATCCTATCATTTCTATCTTCATAACATCTTTCTCTTCTTGTCTCCTACTCTTTATTCCCTCAAGGCTCAATTCAAGGGCCACCGCACACACATGGAGTTTTTCCTGATTTCCTTAGTTATCAGTGTCCAAACCAATCACCATATATTTATTTTGTATATAACCTTTATTTAATTATCCTTGAACATGTATTCCTCTAATAGAAATGTAATCTTGAGGGCAGGGGCAAACTCACTTTGGGATCTGGATTCCCAGAACACAGCCTCAAACAAAATAGATACTTAATAAATAGAATACTATGTGTTAAGCTGGAAGGGAGTTCAAAGTCCATTGACTCCTAATCTCTCATTTTACAGGTAAGAAAGCTAAAGTCTGGAATTGATACAGTGGATAGAGCACCACTCTGAAGTCAAGAAGACCTGAATTCAAATCTGACCTCAGAACTAGTTGTGTGACACTGAACAAGTCACTTAACCCTGTTTGCCTCCATTTCTTATCAGTAAAATGAGGGGAAATGGCAAAGAAAACCCCAGAAGGGACAATGAAAAGTAGGACATGACTGAAAATCGACCAAACAATAAAAGGCTTGGAGAAGCAAAGTAATTGATTGCTCATGATCACAGTCTGTTGGGGCACAGGCAGGATTCAAACCCAGTTCCTCTGACTCCACACTCAACAATCTTTCCACTACATCCTGTTGAATTTTGCTGCTTACCAAACAGTGTGACCTTAGGCGTTGTGTGACTTTTATTAATGAAGTGCCTGAGGTTTGGAAAATGTCAGTGACTGACCAGAGATCACACATTTAGCAAGCGTCAGAGGTCTTCAGGACCAAACATTGCTCTCCAAAACATTATTCAGCCATATTGCCTGTCGTGGGGGCTGGAGGAACACCGCCATTCAGAATAGTACCACCCTGGGAGGAAGGAGAGAAAACAGGTGGAGGAAGGGAATCTGATCAATCAAGAACAGGGGAAGGGATCCCCCTGTGGGGAATCAGATGGAAAACTGCCATTCTGAGGAGTGTCACGTGCTTCCCAGTGGGCACATAATGGCCATTTTGTGCAACATGGTGATACTCCATGAACACAGGGAATTTAACTGACTCTGAACCAAGAGTGGAAGAGTATTTATAACTAGCATGGGGAGGGGCACTTTTTGGCAGTAAAAAGATGTTTCTGTGGGAGGATACAGGAAATTTTTAATTGAACTGCCACAAAAGTGAATGTAAAACTGAAGCGATAGCCAAGGCAAAGATAAATATGTCATTTCACCATGGGATAAGGGATGGAGTTACCAGAGAAGTTGAGTTTATGTATTTTTTTTGAAGACTTGTTTTTAATCACTAAGTTAAAGGGGCAGCCCAGAAACAGGCTAGCCAAAGTTTGAGCCTGGTCAGACTGCAAGTTTCTACACCTAATACCTGCTAAAGCATAATGCCTAATATAAGGAAAGAAACGCAAGGAAGGAAGAAGGGAGGGGGGGAAAGGAAGGAAGGAAAGAAGGAGGGAAGGGGAAAGAGAAGAAAGGAAAGAAAGAGGGAAAGAAGGCAGAAAGGAAGAGAAAAAAGAAGGAAGGAGAGAGGGAAGGAAGGAAAGAGGGCACCACGCCAAACCCTTTACAAATGTTTTCTCATTTTATCCTCAAAACCACCCTGGGAAATGGTTGCTATTATTTTTTTAACATAAAGAAACTGAGGCAGACAGACTAAGTCACTTGCCCATGGTGGTACAGCTAATAAGTATCTGAGGCAGAATTTGTACCCAGGTCTTTCTGACTCCAAATCCAGTGTTCTCTCTCTATTTTCATGCTCTAACCGTGAGGGGGTTGGACTCAGTGGGATATCTCTAAGGTCCTTTCCAGCTCTAAAGCTTATGCATAAGATGAAAATCCTATGAATTAGTGCCCAAGACTCTGATCTGAATGCCCAGCAACCTGTTCAGACAGTGAGCACAGATAAAATCTAAAATGTCTTTCCTGAGATTTGTGCCTCGAAACACTTTCTGTGTTCCAGAGAATCCTCTATTGCAGGCTGTGATTTTTCCAGCTCTTGGATACTTAATGACTGCATCTGTTCAAGGAACCAGATTTCCCTTTGTAATTTCTGAATGATTTCAACCGTTTCCTACCTCTTCAAAAATAACAGGAGCCTAATGTACGTGACAACCTTTGCAAATCCAGTCTCCAAGTCCTCCCCTTTTTTTGTCAATGCTAATGGAAGAGGTGCCTGTAAATTCTATGCGCATTTGTTCATCTGTAAAAAAACGGATTAAAATCCACATAGAGACAGAAGAAAAAGGAAAGAGTAGCCGCTACTGTTGAGGTTTTTGTCAACCTTGTAGCTATAATAGACAAGTCTATTGACTTCCTTATGCATGGAATGGATATAAGATATAACATAGAATCACCAAAATGAATGACATCTCCCCACTTCTGGTGATTCATGTGAACACAGATGACACCTTTCAGAAGGAAATGAAAAGTGGTGTTAATAATGATGAAGCGTAGGACAAGAAACAGAAGACCATAGGAACGCAGGGCATGTTTTTTTACTGCTAACCATTGAAGGCAAAGGATGATGAAGAGAGAAGTTCATTTGGGAATGAGATTAGAATGTCTTTATTCCAGCTTGCAATATTGGGTGAAAAGATTCCTAACCAGAGATGGAGTATACCTAAGAATGTACTGTACTTGCCAGGTGTTTTGCAAATCTAACCAAAAGGAGTTTAAACTAAAAAAAAAAAGATGGAGGAGAGAGAAAGCTGCCTATGCCTTAGTTATCTGTCTCCTAAGTTAGATAATAATAGATATGATAGTGAGTAACTAAAAAGAGGGAAATAAAAGAGTATCTGAGATCCCACCAAAGAAGTGCACAGGAGGGGACTTATTGATTGGAAGTGTTTGCTTGGCCAGACAAGACTCTGGACAGCCACTAAGGAGTCCCCTGGCTTTGAAAAGCCAGATATTGGTGCTTCCCTCCTATTTTTGTATGTGATGGTCAGACAGTTAGATCTGTCTGTTGATCTGTGATGTATGTATTACTTATGGTCAGACAGTTGGAAGCCATGTCTGCTGGTCTTTATTTCTCTGTATTTTCCCTGAAGTTCAGGGTGCTGACATTTTCCCCTGAAATAAGTGAATGATACATGTGCTTAATTAAAGTGATTGTTGACTCCTCAAAAAAAAAGTTTACAGGAGACAAAACCCAAGAAGAAAGTCAATAGTAAAGTGATGGTATCCAATGTCTATATAGAAATATCAGAGTGTAGTTAGCAAATAAGAAGAATTAGCAGTCCTAAAGCAAAGAGATAAATTCAACCTCATGACTAGTCTCTGGAGAGGTATACCAAGGAAAGTCGAGCCTAGAGAAGAGTTGAGAGGAACAACATAGCTGTCCCTAAGTATTTATTCAAAATATAGAGGAGGGGAAAGGACATCCAGGAGCAATGGAGGAAAATTGTGAAGAAGCAAATTTAACCTTTGTCAGAAAAAAAACAAACTTCCTAATAATCATAGCTGTCCAAAAGTGAAATGGATTGCCTAGAGTAGAGGTGGAGAACCTGCAGCCTCAAGGTCATATATGGCCCTCTAGATCCTCAAGTGTGGCCCTTTGACTGAATCTATGAAGTTTGATTTCAAAGGGCCACACCTAAGGACCTACACAGGGCCACATATGGCCTCAAGGCTGAAGGTTTCCCACCCTTGGCCTAGAGGATTCATGGATTGCCCCTTCTTAAGGGTCTTCAGAATCTGGAAACCACATTTGGGTGGGCATGTTTCAGTAGGGATTCACTTGGAGTATGGGTAGGACAAGATGACCACTTAGGTCCCTTCCAACTGTGAATCTGGCATTCCTCTTTGGTTTTCATCTGTTCATCTATTCATTCAATAAAGTGAAATTCTGAACTTGGCCCTTTGAGGATATCAACATATGAGTCCAATGTTTGTTTCAGTCAAAAATCTCTCCAAAATTAATTATCTCAAGTCAGTAGCCACTGTTCCACATGAGGCTCATGTGTTACAATTATACCTTTATACCTCTGTGATCCTAGCCTAACCGATAAGACAGAGTTGGGATGATACATGGCATCACCTAGGACAACTAGCATGAAAGATACTCTATTTCCATGATATGAAATGTAATACAGATAAATGTAAAATCTTACTTAGGTTCAAAAAATTTTATAAAGTCATGGAGGAAGCATGAAGAGCCAGACCTGGGAATGTTTAATATATCCTAAGGGGAAGTAGGTGGTGCAGTGGATAGAGCACTGGGTTTAGAATCAGGAAGGCTCATCTTCCTGCGTTTAAATTCCACCTCAGACACTTACTCGCTGAGTGACCCTAGGTAAGTCACTTAATCTCGCTTGCCTCAGTTTCCTCATCTGTAGAATGAGCTGGAGAAGGCAATGGCAAACCACTTTAGCATCTTTGCTAAGAAAACTTCCAATGGGGTCAGGAAGAGTCCAACCTAACTGAAATGACCGATCAACAACAGAGCCGTTGAAGAACAATTTTAGTTCTTCACATGACGTGACATGACAGACAGGTGAATTTAACCTTGGACTGCATTTAAAAAAGCTGTAGTTTTGAGGGGCAATGAAAGTGACGATCATGCTATGCTCAGCCTTGACCAGGTTGCTTCTGGAGTACTGTTGTGGGCATACAGTTGTGGGCACTATACTTTAGGAAGGCAACAGATAATTGGACCCTGAAATCAAGCGCTGTGAGGATATTTTTAGATGCAGCGTATTACAGTGGAAAGAGCGTTGGCTTTTGGAGTCAGAGGTTCAAAACTTCTTTCTGCCACTGGCTGTAGGAAAATCACTTAAATGTTCTAAGCCTCAGTTTCCTCCTCTGTAAAATGAGAGAGATGGGTTAAATGGCCTCCTGAGGTTCTTTCTAGCTCTAAGGCAATGATCCGGGAGAAATGTTAGAAGAAAGAAAAGAAAGCTAGGGGGAGGTGGAATTGGCGCTTTCATAAATTATTTAAAGGGCTATTACAGGGAAGAGAAATTCTATTTGTTATGCTTGTTCCCAGAGGGCATAAGTAGAAGCAAGGAGTAAAAGTTCCAGAAAGGCAAATTCAGATTTGACTTCAGAAAAAACCTTCTGGCCAATGTAGAACAGGCTCCCTTGGCGAAGGTGTTGGAGTCATTGCCAGTCAGAGCCCACCAGCACCACCATAGTGCAGAGTGATGGACTTGGAGTCAAATCCAGGACCTGAGTTCAAATCCAGCCTTAGACACTCACTAGCTGTGTGACCCTAGGCAAGTCACTTGATGGGTATCTGCCTCAGTTTCCTCCTCTATAAAATGGGCATATAATAGCACCTCCCTCACAGGGGTGTTGTGAGGATAAGATGACATAATAATTGTAAAGTGCTTAGCCCACTACCTGACACCTAGTAAGAGCTAAATGAATGTTGGCTATTATAAAAGGAGGAGATTAGGTTCAATGACCTCAAAAAACCCGTTTAGATCTAAGTCTATGATCTTACGATCCAATTACCTCCAATGTCCCTCCTAGCTCTAAATCTATGATCCTTTAATCCCCTCTATAATTAGGTGGGGAAGGGGGAAGATTGGATTTAGCTATTTCTTTTTTCTTTCTGCTTTTGTATAACAATTTATTTTTTAATGGGTATATTAACTTTAACCAAACAGATAAAAAGATAAAAATGGACAATTTACTAGCAGTGTTCCTGATCTTGTGTGTGTGTGTGTGTGTGTGTGTGTTTCTGTTTTGAGGATGATGATTATGTCATACAGGTTTAGTGGTGGATATTTTCTGATTCTGACTCTGACTCTGCCTCACATCATAAAAATCTCCCAATATTTCTATGTAGTCTTCATATTTGTCATTTCTTATGGTGTAATAATATCCCACCACTTCCATATTGCACAATTTATTCAGCCATTCCCCCATCATTGGACACAGCAGTTGTTTCCAGCTTTTTGCTCTTATAAATAAAACTGTTATGAATATGTTTATACAGATAGGGTTTTCTTTTTCCTTCCTATTGCGTCCTTAGGGAATAGTTGCTGCAGTCAGATCAGTGGATTAAAGGATATAAACAGTTTTGTGGGTTTTATTGAATATCACTATATTGCTTTCCAAAAAGATTATACCAGTTCATAGCTGTCTACCCACAGTGGTGATATTTCTCAACAGCCCCAGCTCTATTGGGTCTTACTGTTTAAAAGTAATCTGTGTTAACCATTTTAAAAGAAATGCCTTACTGATGATAATGACCCCATCACAGAAAAGAATGAAGGATAACCAACGTACAGCCTGCCATGTCTTCCATGGGCATCCTCACAAGGTCAAGAAAACAAAAAGATAGCCCTAAGCTCATGGGTGGACGCAAACTAATGAGAGAATATATTTTATAGGATTCCAGATCCTTGGACACAGAGGGGACTATAGAAGTTCTGGAATCATTGATATAGAGCTGGAAAGGACCTTATTGTTATATGTTGTTCATTCTTTTTCAGTTGTGTCTGACTCTGTGTGACCCATTTGGAGTCTTTTGCCAAAGATACTGGAGTGGTTTGCCATTTCCTTCTCTAACTAATTTTACAGATGCGGAACCTGAGACTAACAGGTTAAGTGACTTGTGCAGGATCACACAGCTAGTAAATGTCTGAGGCTGAATTTGAACTCAGGTCTTCCTGACTCCAGACCTGGTCTCTATCTACTGCACCACCTAGCTGCTCCTGGAAGGGACCTTAGTGTTCATCTACTCAAAACCTTTCATTTTATAGATGAGTGAAATGAGTCTTGAAGAAGTTAAATGACTAACCCAAGGTCACAAAAAATGCCAGAGCTATGTTTTGAACCCAGATCCTCAGAGGTGATGAGTCTTTGTCCTCATTTCCCACATGGTCACACTCTTTCTGGACTTCCCTGACCTCTCTATCAGTTTCTTTTTGTGTGTTCTCTTCCTCTATTAGATTATAAAGTCCTTGAGGACAGGGACTGGCTTTCTTATATCTGTATTCCCAGAACTTAGCAGTCCCTGGCATGTGAGAGGCATGTAATAACTATTTACTGACTAACTTGTGTCAAATCCCAGCTCTCCTACTTAATGGTTGTGTGGTTTGGGCCACATGACATTATCTCTCTGAGCATCCCTTTCTTTCTCTCTAAAATAGAGGGGTTATCAGGGCTAGGGAACCTGTGACCTTGAGGCCAGATGTGACCCTCTAGGTCCTCTAGTGTGGCCCTTTGATCGAATCAAAGCTCTAAGTGGGCTAAAGTTGGAGACATGAATTTAAGGTTAGAATCAGAGATGCATTTAGAGTAAAGGTCAAAGGGCCACACTTGAGGACCTAGAGGGTCACATGTGGCCTTGAAGCTGCAGGTTCCCCACTCTGAATAATCCCTAAGGTCCTTTCCCCATACCCTCCGGGAGAAGAGTCACACTGGATAACCAGGCATGGATGGGTTACTCTCTGCACCACTGGAGGGAATACCCCCATATGCCCTGAGAGTCATGTTCTTGAGTGGCAGTGTCTCATTAGCATACACATACACAGTGTTGCTCATGAGGTTTTCATTGGCCAGGGGAGTGACTATTCGCTTTCTCTAATTAAGCCAACCTCCATATGAATCTGCTAGGTTTCAGACAACTCACACCCATCCCAGTTCTTTAGAACTTCCTTTAAGAAAAGAAAGAAAGAAATCTCTCAAAGAAAATGCCAAGGCCCCAATATTGATTTGCCTGTCAAAAGCTTCAAGGAAACACAAGATAAGGAGTTGTCAACACTAATTATGAAAAAACAGTCCAGACTCCGAGTTTTCTCTCCATCTTTCTCTAACACTTTATGATCCAGAAATGGCCTTGCTTGTCAGTACAGATGCCCTACTGATGAGAGCCTAGGGAGGGAATCCACCTAAGTGGAACACCAGTGTGCCCATAGGAGGGATCTGCTGGGACTCAGCAGAGGCAGCACCCTACTTACTTCCTCTCTGGGCTACAGTAACCACGAGGGCACACCCTTCCTGGGCTGATTGTCTTTGTCCCGTGCACCAAGAGCTCTGACTCCCTGGACAGTCTTTACAATTCTCCACTGGCTGCTGACCTTGTGAAGCTTTCACTAAGATGCTGGAATGGTACCCATCTACCAGACTTGACTCCCCAAGTTCTCTCAGACAGGACATGACCTTGGCCTTGCTCAAGGTCACACAGGTAGTAAATCGTGAGAGAGTCTGTGTTCTTACAGCCTCAGTTACTTCATCTGTAAAATGATGAGGTTGGAAATCAAGAGGTGGAGAAACTGCAGCCTTGAGTTCCCAGCCCTGGCCAAACCATCAGGCATGTAACCTTCCTTAGTCTCAGTCTTCTGATCTGTAAAAAGGATATAATGATTTCCTCAGTTATTGCCTTATAGATTCAAGTGACTTCAGGTTCAAACGAGATGAAATAGATAAAAGAACTCTGCGTCCCTTAATATGCTGTGGATATTAAATTAATGTTGATGCTTTTTCATTGTTAGAACCCTATCCAGTCTGGCCTCAATCTATATTTCCTACCTTATTGCATATTACTCTTAAACACACACACACACACACACACACACACACACACACACACACACACACACTACAATCCAGCCAAGTCGGACTCCTTATTGCTCTTTGAACATGATATTCCATTTACTGACTCTGTGCCTTTGCCCAGGCTGTTCCCATCCCTGGGTGACCTCCTTCTTCACCTCTACCTCTAAGAATCCCTAGTTTCCTTCAAGGCTAAGCTCAAATTCTACCTTCTACATGAAGCTTTTCTTGAATTGTCCCAACTATTAGTGCTTTCCTCCTTCTCCTCCTCCTCTTCCTCCTTAAAAAAAAAAATTCTTGCATCTATTTTGTATAGGTACTACTATCAATCTGATTTCTACTTTATAGAATCCTGATGACAAGAGGGATAAGAACCGAACCTGTGGTTTCACTGATACAGGGAATAGCTCCTTTAACAATGCAGATGGACACCTCTGCAGGTCTTATAATCTTGGTCACGTAGTCAGTAAGTTTCAAAGGCAGGACTTGAACACAGGTCTCTCCCTAGAGGCAGCTAGTTGGCACAGCGGATAGAGCAATGCAGTCACTTAAAATCCCCTCTCAGATATTTACTTACTGTGTAACCCTAAGCAAGCCACTTTACTGCTGTCCACCTCAGTTTCCTCCTCTCTAAAATGGGAATCCTAATGTTTATCATTAAATACCAATGCAGATACAACATCTACTATCCCAACAATAAAGATAGGATATCTACTAGCACTTACCTTGTCCCTTGTGGTGAGGATCAAATGGGATAACTTATATAAAGTGCTTTGTGAAGCTTAAGGTACTAATAAAGTGTTGTTTTGGGGAGGAGCAGTAGTAGTAGTAGCAGTAGTGGTAGTAGTAGTAACAGTAGTAGTGGTAGTAGTAGTAGCGGTAGTAGTAGTAACAGTAGTAGTGGTGGTAGTAGTAGTAGCAGTAGCAGGAGTAGGAGGAGGAAGTGTTGATAGTACTAATAGTAGTAGTAGTAGTAGCTGTTGATATAACTGTAGCAGTTGTAGTAATTTTAGTTGTCTTTATTCCAAGATCACCTCCCAGTCAGCATCAGTGATATCAAACACAAGGAAAAAATAATCCCTTCTGACCACATATTGACTTAGAAAACCACATATTAACATTATCTATGTTGTATGTATTATTTATTTTGTTAGGGGCAACTAGGTGGTGCAGTGGTTAGAGCACCAATGCAGGAATCAGGAAGACCTGAGTTCAGATCTCACCTCAGACACTTGACACTCACTAGCTGTGTGATCTTGGGCAAGTCGCTTAACCCCAACTGCCTCATCCTGGGTCATCTCCAGTCATCCTGATGAATATCTGATGGTCACTGGATTCAGATGGCTCTGGAGGAAAAGTGAGGCTGGTGACCTGCACAGCCCTCCCTCACTCAAACAAAGTCAAATGCAAGTCATGTCATTATTTCTCTGATGGCATGGTCTTCTTCTGCAATGAAGGATGAACACACATTTATTTTGTTAAGCATTTCCTGATTATGTTTTAATCTGGTTCCTACCACACTCTGGAGTTTTTCTTTCTGCCTGTGGGCTAAAAGCTTGACACCTCTGAACTAAAATGCAACTGCTCCTCTGGACATCAATATCTATATATTTATAAATGTAGAAGCAGATAAAAATATAAATATAGTTTTAGATATCTATATCAGTATCTACCCATAGATAGACAGACAGATAGATAGATACATGTTCATATGTTGTCCCCTGTGGCTAGATTGTAATCTGCCCAAGGCCAGGGAATATTTCAGTTTGGTCATTGTATCCTAGTTCTAACACAGTGCCTGGCACACAGTAGGTACTTCATAAATGCTTTCTGATTGATTGATGACAGTCTGTAAGGACCCAGTTCTAAATCCCATGATCCGATCCACACAAGGCTGGCAGACTCCAAACATACACTGAATCATAGCTTCCAGAGGTATTGATTATTCCCAAGACCAAGCTGGCCCTGACCTCAAATCTTTAAGCTGAATCCTTTTATATGATTAGAGCTGCTTACATCTGTATTTCTACAACATTAGCGGTCAGCATTTAGGAAACAGAAGGAATAAAATGTTCATAGGTTTACTTTGTATGTCTTTATTGAATGACTTAAAACATTCCTTCCAAGTATAGTTAGTAGCTATCATCCTGTTCCCTCACCGCCCCCATCCCCAGCCAGCAGTCAGTTTCAATAGGGAGGCCAACTCTATATAAACAGAACATTTCCCAAATACAAAGCCCTCCTTCTGTTAGGATCTAAAGCTGGGAATCCCTCCCAGACCTCATTCAGTTAGTCTCTGGTGAGTGCAGGTCTTTAACTTACACTGAAGTGTAAGCTCCCTGAGGAGGGAGTAAATCTCGTTTGTCTTTGTGTGCCAAGGGAAAGTTTCTTGAACTGAATTTGAATAAAATGGTGTTTGGTTTGAGCCTATTTACCAGGGTGGAAAAAAGATGAGGGGGATGGGAGGAGAGAGGAAAAGAGGTAAAAATCAGACCTGTGTTTTATGCTGTATATTCTAAGGGTCCCCCCAGCTGTGACATCCTGTGTTGTAAGAGCCCCCCCAGCTGTGACATCCTGTGTTCTAAGGGTCCCCCCAGCTCTGACATCCTGTGTTCTAAGGGGCCCCCCAGCTCTGACATCCTGTGTTCTAAGGGTCCCCCCAGCTCTGACATCCTGTGTTCTAAGGGCCCCCCCAGCTCTGACAAACTGTGTCCTAGAAGGCTTTCATCTCTGACATTTTATGTTTTAAGGTTTTTTTTCTACCTGGGCAATTCTGTTCTGTTCTAACCTTCTCCTCTTGCCCTCAATTCTAACAGACTATGTTTTAAATTTTCCTTTCAACTAATCAAGTCAACACGTATTTATTAAGCCCTACTATGTGCTACCAGTACATAGGATACAAAGAAAAGTCAAAGTCAGTTCCAGCTTCACAGTTTCTTGGAGGGGGGTGGTGTGTGGAAGGAAGTAACATGCAAACAACTACGTATAAACAAGATATATACAGGATAAAATTGGAGATAATTCACAGATAATCCACTGGTATTAAGAGATTAGGAAGGGCTTTGTGCAGAAAGTAGGATTTGAGCTGTGACTTGAAGGAAGCTGGGAAACCAGGAGGCAGGGAAGAGGAAGGAGAGCATTCCCAGCATGGGACAGCCCCTCCCCAAAAAGTCAGGAGATGGAGCCTCTGTTGTAAGCACAGCGAAGAAGTCAGTGTCACTGAGAGGAACACAAGTATGAGAAGTCCCGAGATGCCTCTAAAAGCCAAGTGGACTGTTTGGTCCTGGAGGTGACTTAATGGGGTGGGGTGGAGTGAGGGGGGCAGTGACATGGACAGAATTATGCATTAGAAAGGTGACTTTGGCTGATGGACTGTGGTGGAGAGAGACTTGCAGGCAAGACAGAGCCACCAGTCTGAGATAGCATTTTTTCCTTTTTCCTGAGATGATTATTTCCTTCCAGATGATTATAACCCTCCAAGTAGCCCAGGAGTCAGGTGATGAAGACCCACACCAGTATCAGAGGGAGAAAGGGAACATATAGGAGAGATGTTTAGTCATTTCAATCATGTCCAGGGGGTCTCTTTGACCCCATTTGGGGTTTTCTTGGCAAAGATCCTAGAATGGTTTGCCATTTTCTTCTCTAGCTCATTTTTCCAGATGAGGAAACTGAGGTAAATAGGGTGAAGTGACTTGCCCAGGGTCATACAACTATCTGAGACTGGATTTGAACTCAGATCCTCCTGACTTCAGGCCTGCTGCTCTATCCACTGTACTACCTAGCTGCCTCAGAAGTGGCGTTAGAAAGATGAAGTACACAGGACTTGGCAACAGATTGTTAACAGGGTGTAAGCGAGTGAAAAGGCAAGATAATAACTAAGTTGGAAACCTGGATGACTGGGAGATTGATGGTGCCCTCTACATCAATAAGGAAGTTAAGAGGAGGAGAGGGCTTATCGGGGAGGGGATAAGGAAACGAGTTCAGTTTGGGACCTGTTGAGTTTAAGATGAGTTTAAACAGTGCTGTGGAGAAAGAAGTCAAGAAGAACCTGATTCAACTCTTTACACACTACAGCTAAGATCCTGAATGAATTATTTAACTCATCTGACCCTCAGTTTTCTCATCAGTAAAATGGGGATCATGAGTACACATCATTGGCAAGGTTTTTTAGAGACTCAAATGGTATGTTTGCAAAGTGCTTAGCAAAACTGAAATCACAATATACACGTCATCAAACCTTATCATTCTATGAGGTCTCTTCTATCAGTGACTTTCTTTTGACTCAATGACCTAAGTAAGTGAAGTCCCTCCCCCATTTTTAAACTTTCATTCTTTGTCTTTGTGTCTGGGGGCCTAGCATACTTCTCTACATGTAATAGGTTCTTAATAAGTGTTTACAGATTAAAGGAAGCCCCCCCCGTTGGCCACAAGGAGGCAGTGCCAGCCTCTTCATGCCACCAGATAGATTTAACCTCGGTACCTCCAGCCTGCTTGGTGGGCTTAGAGCCCTGGGAGCTGGAGCCAAAGACAAGTGCTCTAAGTTTTCATGAACAAAGGAAGACCTCCGGAAACAGCGAGGGAGTTTGGACTCATCGCTCTTTCTCATGACACACTCGGATCGCTGTATCTACAGGGAGCTCATGAATATGTTTACTTCTGGATTTCAGGGCTACCATCTATTAGCAGTGCCCCCTGACCTCCTTCAAGCATTGAACAAACAAGATGTAGGTCTGCGGGCCAATTGCTTTCTTTCTGATCTACTCAGCTGGTTATTATTGATTATCTACCCAGGAGTATGTTAATTTCCTTCTTGACAGTATCTCTCCTTAGAACATTCCTGGGATGATCTTGTTTGCTGGGGTTTTTGTGCAGTTTTTTCAGGGTAGTACGTTCCTCCTTGAAAAGATTCGTTAAAAGTTTCTCTCATTCTGCCCACTGCCTTTATCAGGCCCACACTCGGTGTTGGCATCACAGTAAACACTCCTCCAAGCAATTCTGCATGTTCATAGAGTGACAAGATCGCAGGAACGGTGCAGAAAATGACTTTGTCCCTTTGTATGATTGGGAGAGTGATGTGGTGGGAAAAGCCCTGAACTTGGGATCAGGAGATAGAGATTTGAGCTTAGACTTCTTTTCTTCCTTCCTTCCTTCCTTCCTTCCTTCCTTCCTTCCTTCCTTCCTTCCTTCCTTCCTTCCTTCCTTCCTTCCTTCCTTCCTTCCTTCCTTCCTTCCTTCCTTTCTGTGTGTCAAAGCACTTTCCATCCCTGAAATGTTTTAATGTCCCTTACAGCTCTAGCTTCCTATAGTCTAGGTCCCTCCCACCATGACATTTTCTCTTCTATGTTCTCAGGTCCCTTCCTAAGCTAACCTTCTATGACATGGTGATTAATGTAAACTTGTAGTGAGGGGCAAAGTGGAGTAGAAGAGGATTGTAGCGTCTAGTGCAGAGAGACCTTAGTTCTGTCCCAGCTCCCATATTGCTCATCGTGTGACACTGGGGAGGCTGGTTACCTCTCTGATATCTCCTTTTCTATAAAATGGGAATAACAGTACTTGAACTCCTTTTCTTCTCCCTCTCCTTCATGGGAGAGAGAAAAAAGGCTTTGCAAGTCATAGACACATCGCCAATTATATCATCACATCATATCATTTTTGTCATTCTTCAGTCATTTTCAGTGTTGTCTGACTCTTCGTGCCCCCATTTGGGGTTTTCTTGGCAAAGATATGGGAGTGGTTTGGCATTTCCTTCTCTAGTACATTTTACATTTGAGAAAACTGAGACAAACAGAGTTATGTGACTTGCCCAGGGTCACTCAGCTAGTAAGTGTCTGAGGCCATATTTGAACTCAGGAAGATGAGCCTTCCTGACTCCACAGCCAGTGCTCTATACACTGTGACGCCACCTAGCTGCTCTAACATATCCTATAATACAGCCTATCATATCATGTATAAATATTGACTTAAGTCAATGCCAGATAGCATTAGCATCTTCCAGGATGTTTGAAGAGGACAAAGAATTTATCATCCTGACTTTGACTTACAATTCTTTCTCACTAGTAGAGGGGAAGGAAGGCTGAATTGCTTCAACTCTGGATTTATATACTAGTTTCATAAGCCAAGATTCAAACTAATAGATTTCTGAATGTAGAAGCATTTTATTTTTAACCTTGCCTAGTGGATGGAGCATGGTACTTGAAGCCAAAATACCTGACTGAATTCACGTTCTTCTCCTCATACTAGCTTTATGACTTCAGGGAAAATAAATTTGACTTCTCTGTGCCTCAGTCTCATCATCTATAAAATGGGATGATAATTCTCTTCCTACCTCCCTGGCAGGGTTATTTTGAGGAAAACATTTTGTAAAACTTAATCACTAGAGAGATGGAAGTGGTTATTATCTAGGGGTCAGGTGGGAGAGAAACTCAGAAGATGTAGTGTTTTAGAAAAGGGAAATATCTACTGAAATCAGTCCTGTTTTGTGGATCCATACATCACCAGGCGCACCTGCTGCTGGAGTTATTACAGAGACTTCAGGGAGTGGGGCGGAAACTGAATCAACCCAAGAAATAAATAAAATGAATGGAAATGCATAAAACCTTCTCCTTTTCGAACACAGCACCATAATGCCTCATTTTATAATCACCATTTTTCTATAACCGCTTTAAAAATTAATGCCTGAACATTTTCAGACATGGCCAATATGTTGGTGTGTTTTGCTTAGCAGTAACTCGTTGCTACAAGGCAGGTTTCTATGGGGGGTGTGTGGAGGGAGTGATAGAGGAGAGTCTTTGGGATGAAACAGGAATGTAAATAAGAAAGAAATGATGATGTCTTGGTTCGGTTTGATCTCAAGGAAGATCTGGATGAAGACTGCCTTCCTTCTTTATGGAGATGGGGGGATGGGTGGGGGTGGAGTGCTGTATGTACGGAATTCAAAACACATAGTCCAATTTTTTTTTATCCATTAGGTAGTTTTGCTAAATTCTTTTTCCCCCTCTTCTTTTCCTTTATTATAAAGAATAGATCCCTGGGAGGAGGAGGAAAAGGGATACGCTGGGGGATATAGATGTGAAGACAAAAGACAGAGATAAAAATTCATATTTTAATGAAAATGATAACCATAGCTTATATTCGTAAAACTTTAAGATTGTAAAGAGCTTAAAATGGCATATATTACCTCATTGGACTGTCACAAGTCTATGAGGTAGATCCTGTTATTCTCACTTTGCAGATAAAGAAACTAAGACAGAAAGAAGTTGAGTGACTTGCCCAGAGTCACACAACTGGGAAGTATCTGAGACAGAATTTGAACTCAGTCCTCTCTCTATCCTCTGTACCTCCAAACCCAAGGTCAGCTTTAGAATACAGTGTAGGCAGGAAGAAATATGGGACCTTGAGTAAATACTAGGTAGGGGAATGTGTCTAGAGAATGGTTTTAGCTGCTAGCTTTAACTCTGTGAGTGGTGAAAAATTCAAGTGTAGAAGTGAGAGGTGGGCATCTCAGATTCCAAGATCATGAGAAGAGAAATTAACGCAAGCACCAAATTTTTATTAAGTGCCTACTATGTGCCAAGCATTGTCTTGGTCCTGGGCATTTAGAGACCCCAAAATGAAATAATCCTTGCCCTCAAGATATTTATTTTCAACTTTTATTGCTATTCAGTTATATATGACTTCATAATCCCATTAGGGATTTTTTCGGCAAAGTTACTGGAGTAGTTTGCCATTTCTTTCTCCAGCTAATTTTACAGATGAAGAAACTGAGGCAAACAGGGTTAAGTGACTTGCCCAGGGTCAGACATCTAGGAAGTGTCTGAGGTCAGATTTGAACTAGGGAAGATGTATCTTCCTGACTTTATACCTGCCTATCTATCCACTGTACCACTTAGCTGTGGTGAGGTTGGGGGGTGTGGGATAGATCATTCCAGTCATGGTGGACAGCCTGGACAAAGACAAAGAAACAGGAAATGGAATGATAGTGTGTATTGGAGAACTGTTGGAAGGTCAGTTTGAGTTTTTTTAATTTTTTTAGAATAGAGTATGAAAGTAGCATTAAAAAAACACTAGGAAGATAAGAAGGAGCTAGGGAGGAACATAAATGATTGACTGAGAATTTTGCATTTTATCATCAAGATAGTAGGGCGTCATTGAAAATTCTTGAACAAGGGAACAACTTAGTCACATCTGTGCCAACTGAGAGGTTGTGTGGATGATGGGAAAAATCAGTCACACCTGGGGAATTGTAGCATCTGAAGAAGATTCAATTGAGTGGGACAAAAGGACAATCCACTCTAGGAGGATGTAATCATGCTGGGCAGCCTCTGAGAGGAGGCTGGGAGTGGGGAGGAGCAGAAAAGGAGGGAAATGACATAAAAAGGGAATGAAGGTGGGAGCCCTCGTGGCAAAGGGCCAGCTCCAGGACAGGCATAGAATTCTAACGCATGCCCCTGGCACAAATCCCCAGTTATTCTGCCCTGGGATTTTCTCCCAGGGCTGTTAACCATTGAGTAGCTTCCGGACCAAGCAGACAGAAGCCCATCAGTGTAGTATGCTTGGAGGCCAGGAGCCGTGATCCCCCTGCCATGTTCCAATCCCTAACCCACTCAATATGTCAGACCGTGATGGGGCTGATATTGGAATTCTGCTCCTCTGCACCAAATGCTACCTCCAGAGCCTGGTGGTTATCTGAGCAGAGATCGGAATGTTTCGATTTTATCTTAAAGGTCATGCAAGAATCCAACCTAATGATTATACCCAGGCCTGCCAGCAAATTCTCACCTTTCAGAAAGAGCCTGGTTCCAACATGCAAGGGCTCTGTGAACAGGGAACCAATTAAAAAGATACCAAACAACACCTCCGCTGTTGAAGGTGACCCCAAGATTCTTGCTGTTGGTGCAGTCCGGAGCATCCCTTGGACAGGTGGAATCCTGGCTGTGATGTTAGTCAGGGACTCCCGACATTCTCAGCCTTTGGCCTCTGTTGGTAGGGGGCTCACTGACTCTGAGAGACATCAAAGTTTGTTGGTCAGCCAACAAGCATTTATTAAACATTTACTATCTTCCTTTTTTAGTCTAAATTTCCTTTTTATTAACTAGAAAAACATCAACAAATATGAAAATTGTAAACAAGAGGTTCATCTATGAAACTTGTGAACTTTTATTAGTACTAGCTACCTTTCCAAGCTCAAACTTTCACTTAGATGGATTCATCTGAGCCAGCTGGGTGGTGCAGTGGAGAGTGTTGGACTTGGAGTTAGGAAGGTCTAATTCACATTCTGCCACAGACACAATTACTAGCTGTATGCTTCTGCGCAACTCACTTAACCTCTTGGGTGTCGCAGTTTCTTCATCTATAAAAAGGGCATAGTAGTAATCCCTATCATAAGGCTGCTGTGAGGCACTCATGAGATAACATATGTAAAACATTTTACAAACTTTAACGGTCTATATAAATGCTAGTGGTGATGGTTGGAATTATTATTCAACTCTGCAAGCAATATACAGCTCACATGATATACAGTTTTCCCTTCCACATCTTTGGATTCAGGGGCATGTGGCCCCCAAATCTGGAAAATCCACACAAAATTTTCCGGCCCTCCTTGTGTACCAGCCAAAAAAATCTGATTTTTTTCATTTTTTCTTTATGAGTTACTTACACATATGAGGTAATATATTATGAGGTATTAAAAGATAAAATATATTGATATTATATAATATGGTGCATATATTTCATACATTTCTGAGTTTCTAAACTCTTTCATCTGCTGACCTTTCTGTGTCACCTGCAGTTTCCTCAAAACTCCCCCTAAAATTCCTATTTAATTTCTTATAGCAAGCCACAACATATCGAAACCACAATGGGGAAAGGATAACTGGGAGGGATAACTGTACTAAGATCTAAGTTAGTCTCTGAATATACAAAGCCAAAAATTATATAGTCCCTGTCTCCAGGGAGATTATATTCTACACCTCTCATCCAGCATGGGAATGATGTGAATTACTGAAGGAGCCAGAGGCTATTTACCTAGCTGTTCTGAAATACATTAGCAAAAAGAATCCAGTCTTTGTAAAACCTTGAGGGTCTCTCATTAAACATCTGGGGGATGAGGATAGATAGCTGGATAGCAATTCACATGAAAAAATAGCTGAAAGTTTTAGCCAAGTCAATGGGAGGCAAAAGTGTGACATGGCAGGTGAACCTGGACTGTATTGAAAGAGACATAGTGTCTAGAGTTATAAAGGGCATAATTGAACCCTCCTTTGCCCTGGTGGGGGGCATACTGGGTGTCATATTTTAGAATGCTTCCTTAGAATGGGGGCCAGAAAGGTAAGGAGACTGGAGACAGTGTAATGCCAGGAGAAGGTGAATGAACCAAGGAGACTTGATAATATGTTATATGTAACATATTATATGCAATATATAATGCATATTATATATTTAATATGTTATAAATAATAAAAGCATAGCATCTAGGAAGAAAGAGATGAAAACCTTGCTGTCCTCTATCCTGGCTAAGCCACATCTCGGGGGCTGTATCCATTTCTGGGAGTCACATTTTAGGCAGAACCTGGGTAATCTGCAAAGTGTCCAGATGAAGGCAGTCAGGGTGGAGGCAGGCCTCCAGTTCATGCCAGCTCAGCTGCTGCTCTCTCCTGGTGTTCAGGCATCCTTCACTGGACCTTTGCGCATATTGAGCTGAATTGACATTAGATTGCAACTTGACCTTTGAGAAGAATTGAAAAAATGAACCTCCTTCCTTCTTTTCTTTTCAGAGAATGGGGCCATGGCTGGGGAGAATCACACATGTTGTCAGATAATGGCGATGTGTTGACTGTTTTTGCTGAACTGATTTTTTTCCTCTTTTTTTTATTCATTATTACAAAAGATGGCTCATTATATCAAGGAGAGTGGATGGATATTTTCAAAAATGGAGATTAGCAGTGGGCTTGGATCCATGAGTGACCACCGGATTTCCAGTTTAGGAGAGACAGGAAAGCCTAGTATCAAAAAATATATAAAAAGAAAGGAATCTGGATTATCAGTTGAATCTGACATTGGTAGAGGGCACTAGATGGGAGCTTGAGGGATGTGAGGTGACCTGCTATTTCTGGCCAAGGCAGGTGGGGAAACAAAAGAGTGAGAGAGGGGCAGCAGGGCCTGGGGCTCCTGGTCATTCTGTGTCTGTTGTGTGGACTCAGACTTCCTCCGTGCATACTCATCTTCCATTCCCTCAGCCTGCGGTGCTCGCCCAAGCTCCCAAGGCTTTTCTCCTGTTGTACCAACAGAGCCCATCTTGTGATTAACTCAGTCACATCACATTGACCAGTCATTTTTAGAATATTGTGCTAATGATTGAAAAGAGGTCAGTTACTTGTTCTGAGACTATTCATTTCTTCATCTGAATCTATCCTCACTTGTCACAATTGAGTGTGGATGTAGTTGCTGACCACCAGCATTAATTAATCAATGACCACCAGCTCACTCTTCCTATCTTTGTTGTAGGTTGTAGTACGAATCAGAGACTTAAAGCTTTGGGCCTTAGAGGTCAACTAGCCTGACCCCCTCATTTTGAATGAGATGAGAAATGAAAGAGGCCCAGAACACAGAGGCAGTTAATCAGATTGCCGATTTGGAGTCAGAAGGCTCGATCTTTGAGGTTATCTATCTAGCTTATCCCCTTCATTTTACAGATAAGGAAACTGAGGTCCATAAAGGTGAGTCCACCCAAAACACAAAAGAATTTAAATTCAAATCTTCTAACTCCAGACCACCATTCCATTGACTCATTGGAGCCTCCCAGTAGACTCTTTGAAGTCTTGGGGGCTGGATCTTGCCTCTGTTGTTTCCTGAGCCACCCATACCTTTTCTCACATAGGAAGCAACATCTAACACATCCGCCACCCTTGACCCTCCTCCAAGCTCCTCATTTGTCATCCAGTGCCACTACAGGAGAGTGCACATAGTTCTTTGACTTCCCTATTTCATGACCCTGAGCTCCAGTTCTTTGCATTTTACGTGGGCTGGCATTTGAGAGCAGCATCCAAGAAGTAAAGATTTCTGCCATAACCTTCATGGTTGCCACCTCTTTAGTCAATGCTGTATGTCGATGCTGCTAAAACCAATCCAAGCAGCTGTGTGTCTTCTGCTCCGCAACCGATCCGTGGAGTTGTTTTGATGGAGCTTTCAATGGAGGGTTATGTATTTATCCATTGAACCATTCATTCATTCAACAAATCTTTGTGAGTCACTAACTGTGCTTGAAGTATAGGCAATGGTAAAGATACAAAGTTTAGATAATACCTCATCCCTCCCCAACTTCCTGGGGCTCTGAATCGAGGTGGGGGGGAAGTATATTAAGACATGCATGCATTCATTCATTCAACAAACTTTTATTAAGTAATCCTTGACTGTAGAGCACACTATGCTGGTCACTGGAAGTGATATAAAGTTTAGGGAAGAAATAGAGCCCCCTCATGGTACTCAAAGTGAAGGTAGGAGAAGGTCTAAGGCATTCCATTGATTGATTATTAAGCACTGACAATTGAAGACTGTAGCTGTGACCAGCCTTTTTTGCCCAAGGGCAGCATAAGCCATGGTCAGGCAGCTGGCACAAAATGAACTCTTCAAGCCTTTACACTAGCTTTGGGGCTAGGGAAAGAAGAGAGGGTTGGAGTCCAGACTTTGGAGAAACTTACCTGGGATGTGGCCACACTGGGAGAACATGGCAGCTTCCAATTTTAAGTAACTCCTTATTCTGAATTAGGTGCTAAATTCAATTGTACTTTCAGGCCCCCTAAGAGTATCACCCCAGGTCAAAGCCCCAGTTACCCCACCTGAGTTATAGCTATAGTATAGAATAGTGTGGGAGATATTTAGCTCCTGCCTTTATGGAGTTTATGGTCTGTTTAATTTATATCTCACTCTCTCCTCTAGCCCATAATAATTAGCATGATTTCTCAATTCTCCCTGTCAACATGGACGTTAGTCTGGGCAAGAGAAAACTCATCACATTGTCTATTTCCCCCTTTAGGGTTGGCTGTCTGGAGCAGATTTCCTTTCTCCATGTGCTTTCTCCCCCTTTGGCAACTGCAGAGTTAATGTTTTCTATGATGCAAAGCTTTTCATTTGCTCCAAAATCTGTGGGAGTCAGGAAATGGAGCCATATTTTTGCATATGGCTTTTGAGTGATAATATATCCTTCTCCAATACTGGAGGTAATTTGGAGACCAGACTTCCTCAATCATAAGTCTCAGGGCACTAAAATCTCCAAATGGGCAAAAGGAGATCCTGGATGGATTCAGGAATCAAGACCCAGTGTAAACAGATCTAGAATTTTAGCCTGTTATTTAACCAAGGAAAGTTATTGCTTTGCTTCTCAGTTTGGGGGCTCCAGCTTCAAATGCTCTCCCTCCCTCCTCTGCCTGACTCCCTAAACCATTTTGAAGAAACATTTTTTATTAGGATACATCGTGGTACTGGGAAAGAGAACTATCTTCGAAGTCACAGGACCTCTGGTCTGTGCTGCTTGGGTGACCTTAAATCAATCATTCATCTTCTCCAGGGTTCAGCTTCCATGTCTGAAAAATGAGGAGGTCGGACTCAGTGAACCCTAAGGTCTCTTCTATATCTGTGTCTATGATCCTACAATATGGAGGGACCCAAAGAATTTGTAAACCCAGTGCTTCCCACACAACCCTGCTGCTCGCTCTCTCTCTCTCTCTCTCTCTCTCTCTCTCTCTCTCTCTCTCTCTCTCTCTCTCTCTCTCTCTCTCTCTCTCTCTCTCTCTCGGAAGAGAGAACATTGGGCTCATGTCTCCAATTGTAAGGATATTGTTACTTGAAGGAATAGGGCCCAGTGGATGTGCTAGTAAACAGCAGTGGGTTATTATAAGTTCAGCTAAATGACCCATTTCAGAGCTAATGAACAGCATTCATTTGGAGAAGAGTCAACATAGTGAATCATGGCTTTTTCCTCATTAATTTGCAGACTTCAAATACAAACTCCCCTCCCTCCTCACCACTTCTCCCTCTGTTGCTCCCATTTCTTCTCTCTCTCCCTCTCTCCCTTTCTCTCTCTTTCTCTCTCTCTCTTTCTCTCTCTCTCCCCCCTCTCCCTCTCTTTCTCCCTGTCTCCCTCCCTCCCTCTCTCCCTCTCCCTCTCTCCCTTTCTCCCTCTCTCCCTCTCTTCCTTTCTCTCTCTCCCCCTCTCTCTCTCTCTCTCCCTCTCAGTCTCCCTCTCCTTCTGTCCCTTCCCCTCTCTTCCCTCTCTCTCCCTTCCTTTTTCTCCTTATCTCTGTTTCTCTGTGTCTCTTTCTCTGTGTGTCTCTCTCTATCAGTCTCTCTGTCACTTTCTCTCTCTCTCTCTTTCTCTCTCTCTCTCTCTCTCTCTCACACACACACACACACACACACACAAGCATACATATGCAGACAGCATTCTTAATATAAACTAGACAATACTTACTCTGAGGTATAGAGAAAAGGAGACTCTGCCTGGGCATTGTGGACACTGACTTCTAGCTTCAGTTCTGCTCCCCACTTTCTGTGTGACCCTGGGAATCAGTTTTCCCATCTATATAATGAGGGATAGAAGGGCCTAGAAAATCTCTAAGGTTCATTTCTTTCATTCTGTGTTCTCGTAATTCTTACATTCTGTGTTCTAAGGGCCCTCCCAGCTCTGACAGTCTGTGTTCTAAGGGCCCTCCCAGCTCTGATATTCTACATTCTTAGGTGCCTTTCAGTGCTAACAATCTATCATCTTTTTCTAGGAAAAAAGAAGAGCATTGGTAGCTTTATATGATATCTTTTGCTGCTATACTGAAAAATTAGAGCACTAGTAGTGGAAGGCCCCTGTGACATTGATTTCCAAGCCCTTGATTTTACAGTTGTGGGGACTGAGGGCAGGAGAGAATTTCCAGCCTTAAGTTCCCCCATTTACAGCAGTTACCAAGTCACAACTAGAAGCTCATTCTTTTGCCTTCCAGAACCGTAGCTGTTCTTTCCATTGCCCCGTGCTACCTGTCATAGTTGACAGATGTTGGGGAACCCCAACATCCAGACCACCATCTACAAAGAAGGCAAAGCTGATCAGGAGCATCCTTGAGGGAAGGTGTTTGCCTGCTTCATGTGATCCCAAGAGAGCAGGGAATGCCCCTATCCACTCCCCTCCTCCAAAGCACCTCTCCTCATTCGTGCCTTAAATTCCACCATTTGAGAGCCAGTCCTTTGATTTAAGCACCCTCTCTGGTAGCTTGCCTTGTGATATACATGCTCTAGGAGTGACTTACCAAATGCTTTCCTCTTTTATGAAAAAATAACCTGATTTTCCACCTGGCAGGAGGAATGAGAATGTGAGCCAGAGGGTACAGGGATCTTGGGGGGTGGCAGGACAGATGATGGAGGCGAGTCTTGGAAGGAAGAAAAGGACACAATCTGAAAGGGAGCCTAAGGACACCAGACACACTTTGCCCATCTTGCCATGTTGATAGCCATTCACTGGGCCTATATGGACAGTTGTAGAGTCATTGATACCACACAATCTCAGAAGGAACTCCAGAGGAAAAGACCTTTTTTTCTCCCAGTTTGGATGAGTTGCTTTGGGACCTTTACAACATCCCTGCTCCCTCCTCCCTCCCATGACAATGGTGCCCAATCATGAGAGGCCGCACATTTTGAGAATTTTATACTCTACCAAGAAGCAAAGCAATGCCAATCTAGCCTTCGACTTTCGGTCAAAGGATCATAGATTTAGGAGGAACCCCTTTAGTTTACAGACAGGGAAACTGAGATCTAGAGTAAGTAAGCACTTAGACGAAGGTCACATAGACCATTAGGAATCAGAGCCAGCAGGACCTAGATTCTCTGATTAACTCTTTCTACTAGAGTCCACTGCCTCTCCAAGTTGTACTAGACTGGAATTCTAGTCCTCTGAGGCCATCAGGTAGATGGAACTGTCAGTAAAACCCAGGCCTCCTAAAGTCTCATGCCCTGCCCTATTCATTACCTACATCTCTCTCTTAAGTAAAATTACCAAAAGACAAATTTGTGGCAGGTAGAGAAAAATGGCTTAAGATAAAACATGACTTGGGGAAAGGGGCAGGACTAGGGGATCAGGGAAGGAGAAAGAGGACTGAGGAGGAAATAAATTTTTGGCCCCAATGAATGATGATGAACCACCAAGAGTAACAAGAAGCTTCAGGGAAGCAGATAGGTGGAAACTGAATTCATGGGGAGGCAGCTCACAGAACTTTCAAGACTTGGCTGTTTAGGGAAAGATTAATGTAGCTCCGAAGCTCATTGGGTTTTTCCCTTCACATCAGTCTCTTAAAGTGATGAGGAATGTATGTGCTCCTGTTATCTAGCAGCATGAATAAAAGATACCTCCAGACGGAAGCAGCCCCTCTTATACCAGGCACTAGAGAGCCTTTTTGGCAACCATCTCTGCCAAAAACTTGATGGAGGTGACTCTCATGGTGCCAATAAGCAAATGCTAGGAGGCAGTGGAGTACAGTAGAAAGAGTGGTGACTCTAGGGGCTGAGGGCCTGGGTTTGAATTCTCCCTATGATATCGGTGATTGCCCCATGATACTGGGCAAATTACTTAACCTCTCAAGGCCTCAGTGTAAAATGAAGGGGAGGGGTTGAATTAGACGGGTCCTGAAGCCCTTCAAGCTGTAGATCTGTGACCCTATAATCCTATGATGGAGTTCCCTTTCCCCTCCAAGAATCACTTCTGATCGACATTTAGGGAAGCTAGGTGGTACAGTAAATAGGGCATTGGACCTGGAGTCAGGAAATTGAGGGTTTTTTTAAAATTTCTAATTATTTATTCATTTGTGTCCTATTTGATGTGGCCTCATTTGGGGACTTCTTGGCATAGATACTGGAGTGGTTTACCATTTCCTTTTCCAATGGATTAAGGCAAACAGAAGCCAGGATCACATGGCTAGTTAGTGTCCGAAACTGAGTTTGAATTCAGGTCTTCTTGACTCCAGGCACTCTATCCACTGCACCCTCTAGCTGCCCCAAGGAAAACCTGAATTCAAGTCCTGCCTCAGATATTTACTGGCAGGTGAGCCTGGACAAGTCATTTAATATCTGTCTGTTTCAGTTTCCTCATCTGAAACTGGGGATAATAATAGTACCTACTTCACAGGGTTGTCATAAGGATCAAGTTTAAAAAAAAACCATTAAGGACAGTGCCTGGTATGTAATAGGTGCTATATACATGTTAATTCCCTTCCCCTGGCTGCCCAAAAGTCAATCAACAAGAATTTATTAAGTACCTACTATTTCCCAGGTACTGTGGTAAATGCCACTTGTATCCAATGAATAAAATGACCCCATCTTGAAATGAGCCTGTGTCTATGTATACATGGCATGGTGTCAATTTCAAAGGATACATTGACAAAAGTTAAATCATTCCAGCCCTCGAGGAACTTATACTATAGGGATTCATGTATGTAAGTAGTTAAATAGAAAACATACTAAAGAATTTCAAGAGGGATATTCAAGAAAGGAAGGAATACGTATCAGATAGAGGGTGCACTTGTGAAAAACATGGAGGTAGGAGATGGAATAGTAAATATAAGAGATAGCAGGCTGATTTGACTAGAAGAAAGAGTGTGTGAAAGGAAGTGATAGGAAATTATACTGGGAAAGTAAGTCAGAGCCATCCTGTGTGGCTTGATGGAAGGGGCACAGAAAGGGTTCTATGCCTAAAAAATGTCCCCTTTGAACATCTCTCCTTGGCAACCTGAGTGGGGGAGGGGGAACGATCCCCAATTTATTTATTTCTCCAAGGGTACTTAGCTTTAGATAGATCAATGTAACACTCCACACAAAGCAGAGCCACTTACTAAGTATTTCTTATTATTAAAGGGTACACAATGTCCAAGATGGGAAATATGAGTCTGGCAGTTCATCTGGCAAAGATTGAGGATGCTGAGTGTACTGCATGCTCCCCAAGAGTCAACAGTGAGGCATGGAAATCCAAGATATTTTATGATCTGTTAAGAAAGCATATTATCTGGAATGAGGAAAGTGATCCTTACCCTCACTGTCTTCAGCCTCATCCGACTAAGTCTAGAGAATGAGGGCCTGGGTGCCACATTTTAGTAAGGATGTTAATAAGCTAGAGAACATCCAAAGGAGAGTGACTGGAATGGTGAATGTTCTGAAAAAATGTGGCACCTGAAAGCTGGCTGAATTAACTAAGGATATTTAGCCTAGAAAAGAGATGGAAAGGGTACATGGTGGATACCTTTCAATATTTGAAGGACTGCCTTCCACAGGAAGGGCTAGACTCATTCTCTTTGACCCCAGGAGCATAATTACAGAGTCAAGTTTAGGCTTGGTGTCAAAATGAAACAGTGAGAACTGACTTAAGCACAATGGGCCACAATGGTAGGGAGGGGGTCCCCCCTCACTAAGAAGCTTCCAGGGAACCCAGATGACTCTTCATTAGGGATGGTGAGGAATTGGACAAGATGGTTTTTGATGTCTCTTCCAACTTTGCAGTTCTGTGATTCTGTGAATGTAAGTTTATATTTAAATTATTTGTATAATATATAGTAATATATTTATACATATATATTTTATACAACTTTATAAGCTTGTTCTGCTTGGCTCTAGATGACAAAACTGGGAATATTGGTTATATCTTATAGGTCATATTGGATATATATTATGGTAGGTCATGTATAAACCTAATGTGACTTGAAGAATGTGGGGTCTGGTTTCTAGGTGGTCTCTGAGAGTATGTCCAGCTCTGTATATATGACTATATGAAGCTACCAAATGGCAGTTCCTCCCCCTTGCCCCTGTCAACTCCTGGCGGTGTCCTCATACCAGGGCTTCTGTCTTTCCCCTTCCAGGATTATCTCCATCCCACACCCCTTCAAACAAAGGGCCCTTCTCATACCACTTACTATAGGCTTGGTTTAGAGTATTTTCCACAAATGCAAAATGTGCCAGTGCGTTCTCTGCCTGGAGTCAACCCAGAGTGGCCCCAAATTAGGGCTGCCGTCCAGCATCCCTAAGCAGATATTCAGAGTGATGGTGGGATCCAGACAGCGTTCTCACAGAATGCCAGCCCTGGCTCCTTCAGCTTCCGAGTCTTATCCTATTTCCTCTCAACTCCCATCTCTCTCCTCCTTGCAATTTTGCTTATGCGTTAGAGAAAGACCAATAGTTTAAGTGGTCTTGAAATGAGGCTAAATCATCTGAAGTGATGCTTCTCTGAACTCCTCTTCTTGGCCCGTTAATCTCCTTTGACGTCCTCTCTCCTTGTGCAGTTTATTAAGATTTCATTACCTGGAAGGCAGAGCTAGCTCTAAAGAAGAATCGGCTCCCTGCTGGGTGCAAGAGTTACAGTAAGTGGCACTGTTGGACAGTTCATTCTCCTAGAGATGTTTCCACCCTGGAACAGCTCCCATAATTCTTTCTCAGATCCACAGGGTCCTTGGAGGCCTTAATCTTTGCAAAGCTTTCTCCACGTCCATCTGCTAATGGCCCCACAGTCCAAAACATCCTCTTAAAACATGCTCAGACAGCTAATGCCCACCTTGGATCTATGAGCCTTCTGCTTTCCTGTGAATTTCCCCCCACCTACTGAGTATGCACAAAGCCCCCTACATCTCCCTTCTCCCACAATTCAATCCAGCTCAAAGAAAACTTTGATTAGGCCCTTCCTGGGTACCAGACACTGTTTTAGGTGCTGGCTATACAATGATCAAAAGCAAACAGTCCCTACCTTTAAGGTGCTAACATTCTGCTGGTAGAACACAATCTATACACTGATAAGCAAGATCATTTGAGAAGAGAGAGAGAGGTCTGATAAGCTGAGAAATCAAGGAAGGCATCAGGTCAGAGTTAGCACCTGGACTGAGACCTAAGAAGCTAAGGGTCCCAAAGAGAGACCTAAAGGATGCTAAGAGCAAATATTTATATAGTTTTTTTAAGTTTTAAGGTTATATATTAATATTATATAATAATATATTAATAAAATATATTAATAATAATATATAATATATATTGATGCTCAAGGTAAACCTGTGAGGTTGGCACTATCATTATTCCCATCTTATATTTGGAAAAACTGAGGTAAACAGGGTTAAGCAACTTGCCAAAGTCACATAGCTAGTAAGTATCTGAGGCTAGATTTGAGCACAAGTCTTCCTGACTTCTTGACATCACCACCCCTGCCCCAGGCAGTTAGGTGGCACAGTAAAATAGAGCCCTGGAGTCAGAAAGAATTAAGTTCAAATCCAGCCTCAGACATTTACTAGCTGTGTGATCCTGGGCAAGTCACTTAACCCTGTCTCAGTTCCCTCATCTACAAAATGGCAAACCACTCCAGAATCTGCCAAGAAAACCCCAAGTGGGGTCACGAAAACTCAGACAGGATGGAAACAACTGAACAGCAACAGTAGAAAGAATCCCAGATATGGAGTCCAAATCTTGGACCTGGGTCCAAATCTTGGTTTTTCTATTTACCTCCTGCGTGACTTCGAGCAAATCTTTTCACTTTTCTAGGTCATCATTTACTCATCTCTAGAATTAGGCATTACCTCTTAGTTTCCCTTTAGGTCTTGAGAGAGGTAGTGTGGTGTGGTGGATTGAAAGCCAACCTCAGAATCAGGAAGACCTGTGTTCAAATCTAACCTCTGACACATAGTAGTAGTTGCATAGCCCTGGGCAAGTCACTTAACTTCTCCATGTCCCGCAGAGGAGTTGCCAGGCTGTATCGGTGAAGGCAGTGTTCACATCAGCTTTCTCCCACCTGAATGAAATTGTAGCTCCCGACCAGAACAGGCATCAACATTTATAGAGTGATTTAAAGTTTAGAATACACTCCCCATGTGCATTATCACATTTGACTGTGTGAAGCAGATCCTTACAGGTACCATTAGCACCATTTTAAAGATGAAAAACCGAGGCACAGGGGGATGCTTTGTGGGGAGTCATATAGGTGGTGACTTTGAACTCAGGTTTTATTAACTCTGAATCCAACTATCAGATGAGAAGACAGAGGCCTGAGGTCAGAGAGTTAATAAATAGCAGAGCTGAGAGAGATAAACCGAATTCTTAGGCATTGTTTCCCCAGCACCTGGCTGCCATCCTATGACTCAGTAGAGAGATCTTTGAGAATGATTCCCACTGTGTGAATGTTGAATTTGCAGTTGGTAAAAATGTCAACAGCATCAGCAAATTCAATGTGCACCCCTCCCCGGCCCCCCATCTCCTGATGCCGTGTTTGCTCAGGGAGACAGGCCTGTCTGCTGCAGGCACTCGCTCGGCTGATCCCAAATAGACACGGCGGCATCCGAGAGGCATTCGGCTTCCTCGGGAGGAAATTAAAAAAGAGATTGGTTTTGAACATAATCAGAAGTAATACAAAAGGGCCTGACCTTTTGTTCTCAAGTAGTTATAGGAGTGACATTTGCTAAAAACAAAACTTGAATCTTTGTTTTAACTGCTCTCCACTCTGACTCCAAAGGAAGCAAGCCTACTTTCATCTCTTTAATTTGGGCCATCAATTCTTTTAGGTTATTAGAGGCAACTATTATTATTGTTTGGTAACCTTTTAGAAGTAATATGGTGCAATAAAGAAGAAAACTCAAGGTGGCCCAGAGAATGCTGGACCCAAGGTCAGAGTATCTGAGTCCTGCTTGAAGTTCCTGTGATTTCCAAAATGGAAGCTTTGGGCAAATCACTGTAAGGGGACTGAACTAGGTGAGCTCTCATGATTAATTATTTCATTTTACTTCTGAAATTATATGCCCTATATAAAGTCCAAGGATTCCTTTCATCTATGCAGTTCTAAGGGCCCTCCCACCTCTGACATTCTGGGTTCTAAGGGTCCTCCCAGCTCTGACATTCTGTGTTCTAAGGGCCCTCCCAGCTCTGACATCCTGGCTTCTAAGGACCCTCCCAGCTCTGATATTTCATGTTCTAAGGATACATAGTAGTCCTTTAATAAAGACTTGTTAACATAGGTTTAATTGCTCCCTGGTTACCACCCAGTGAAGAAGGAGGAACAGGGGGGAATTCAGAGTGCAAGGAATGATGATTTCCATCTTTTTCATCATTTCATGATCTTTTTTATATTTCTCCAAAGCACTTCATTGTGGATACCTGTGAGAATGGTGGCTTTCTGTCCCAGGGAGCCAATTTTAAAAGCAGTCATTAGGGATGATAAATTATTCTAAAAGGAGTAAAGGCAGGAATATCTTCTGCATATCTTCATGGGCCCTCCAGTTCTGGAAATCTCACACACACACACACACACACACACACACACACACACACACACAGGTCTGTGGCCCAGTTCCAGGTTCCACTATTACAGCACCCAGGTGCATTGTTAGAACACTAAAAAAAAAAAAACTGCCCTGACCAAACATAGGGAAAAGTCTCTTAACTCACCACTCATTGATTTAAACAGATCAAATAAATGTCAGGAAAATAAAATTCCCATTGAAGTGGGCACGACTTGCAGGGCCAAATTAACCAGCTGATCAAGCCTCAACAGAAAGCCCATTTTATATGTATATATATATATATATATGTGTGTGTGTGTGTGTGTGTGTGTGTGTGTGTGTGTGTGTGTGTATGTATATGAAAGGTGTAGTCACTTTGGAGAGATTGTTCACTCTACTTTTTCTAAAAGCATTTCTTATATACTAGGGTGTACCCAAAGTGTTAGTTCAGTTTTAAAGGATTTCATATTAAATGCTATGATGTTGTTGGGTTGTTTTTCAGTTGTGTCTGACTCTTCATGACCCCATTTGGGGTTTCTTGGCAAAGATATTGCTGTTTCTTTCTTCAGAAATATTGAGAATCCTTCAAATTTCAGCACCTTGGACAAGCCCATCACCCCACCCCACTCTGTGCGTGAGTGCATGCGTGTGTGTGTGTGTGTGTGTGTGTGTGTGTGTGTGTGTGTGTATAGAGATAGAGGGGGGGTAGGGGGAAGAGAGAGAGAGACAGAGAGAGAGAGAGAGAGAGAGAGAGAGAGAGAGAGAGAACATGGGCTCAGAAGTGTAAATTCTTTCAAAGTTTTTCCAAGTTTCATATTGGACCTCTCCAAATGCCAACTGCCATGAAGTATGCAGAAAAAGTCACCCTAAACTCCTCTCAGAAGAGAAATTAGAAGGTGGAGTGGAGTGACTACAGGAGCAGAATGTCATATACACTGTTAGGGTCATTGTCTTAGCTGTTTTTGTGTAGCTATTTACTACAAAGGAGCAATGAATTCAGCGGTAGAGAGTGACAATGAGGATGGTACAACTATATATCTAGAAATGACTTAAAAATAAAAGTCATTAATGAAGCAAACAAAAAAGACCTAAAAAATGTCACATTCAAGGTGTAAGTGCCTGGAGCATATATATCTCTTGGACAGACCCTGTCATAAAGTCTTTATAAGCAGAGAAAGTCCAAGATGAGAGGAATACCAATTCCCCCAGTCTCTTCCCTTGTCAGATGACATTTGGATATCATGTTCAGCTCTGGCTGCCTCATTTTATTTTTTCCCAATATATGCTTAATTATTTCATTAAATATTTCTCAGTAAAAAATCTTACATTCATTTTTCAAAATTTTGAGTTCCAAATTCTCTCCCTCCTTCCTACAAGTTGACAAGGTAAGCAACTATGTAGGTTATACATGTGAAATCCTAAGAAACATATTTCCTAATACATTAGCCACATGGCAAAAGAAAACACAGACCATTCTCCCCTCACAAGAAAGCAAGAAAAATAAAGAAAATTTTAAAAGTACACTTCGATCTGCCTTCAGACTCCATTAGTTCTTTCTCTAGAGGTGAATAATATTTTTCCTCATAAGTCCCTTGGAATTGTCTTAGGTCATTGTATTGAACAGATTAGCTAAGTCATTCACAGTTGATCATAACACAATATTGTTACTAAGTATGGTGTTCTCCTGGTTCTACTCACTTCACATTGCATCAGTTCATAAAAATTTTCCCAGGTTTTTCCTGAAACCATCCTGCTCATCATTTCTTATAGCACAAAAGTATTCCATCACAATCATATACCATATTTTGTTTAGCCATTCCCCAACTGATGAATATACCTTCAATTTCCAATTCTTTGACATTACAAAAAGAGTTGCTATAAATATTTTTGTACATATATGTCCTTTTCATTCTTCTTTGATTTCTTTGGGATACAGATATAGATACTATCTCATTTTTGTCATTCTCTTTAATAAAATTGTTATTTCTATGATTTGTTCTTCGATCCACTCATTCTTTAGGATTGGATTACTTTCTGATTAATTTTTTATCTATTTTCTATGTCTTATTGAAAATGGTCATAAAAGGATGCATTTAATATTTCTGCTTTTCTGCATTTGATTGTGAAGTTTGTATGCCCTAATGTATGATAAATATATGGTAAATTTTTGTGAAAATGCTATGTGCACTTGAGAAAAAGATCTCCTCCTATCTATTCCCATTCAGTTTTCTTCCGAGATCCATTATATCTAACATTTCAAAAATCCATCTCATTAAGATTTTTCTTATTTGTTTTGTGATTAGGTTGATCTAATTCTAAGAGAGGAAAATATAGTTTTACTATTTTTTACTGGTAATACAGTTTTACTATTTCCTTCTGTAACTCATTTAGCTTTTCCTTTCTAAATCTAACATTCCTTGAGACTGCGAGGGCCAAAAATGTAGAGAAACCTACAAATGACATTTGTGAAATGGTGTATTAAGGGCAAGTGCAATGTTTTGTGGGGGCAGAGAATTCCATAACCATTGGAGGCAGATGTCATGGAAAAGAACTGTGTCCTTCCATCCCATGATCCAATGGGATAATGCACATGAAATGTTTCACTATCCTTAGAGCTCCATGTGAATTTCAGCATTGCTCCTGTCTTCATCAATAGTGCCCCTTTTTGATTAAGCATCGTGGACTCAGTAGATGGAGATATGATCCACTGTGTCTCTCCATTCTCAAGGCTGAAGGACAATAAGACTAAACTGTCCTGTACTGTGATTAACCATCAAAATATATCTGAATATCATGGCAACTCCAGCCCCATGTTATTAGAGGTCACTGAAGACACAACAGGGACAGTCAAAGAATACTACATTTTTACCCTCTTTGTGGACTTCTCTATTATCTCTGTCTGTCTCCAAGTTCCTTAGGGAGCAGTTTGCTTTTTACAAAGGCCAGGAAATTAGTCTGTGAGGAAATGAGGAAACATGATTATTAGGGGACCTGCATTGCCCTGGTGCCCCGACACAGCCCTCTCCAGCAGAAACAATCAGCAAGTGATTGAGATGAGGGCTGAGTCAATGACTCCAGTCTGACTCATGCCTCAAAAATATTTCAGCCCTTTTCCTTTGGAGCCATCCTGACTCTGCTTAGACTGAAAGGGTGGCAGTGGTGATGTAAGATGAGCAGCTCAATATCAAACTTCCATTTTCCAGGAGAAAGAATAAGAGTTTCCCTACACTTGGGGTCATCCATCATGCCCTACCTTTCAGCAAGAGAGTTCCAATGGCTGACTGCGTCCTAAGCTTTCTGATAAACTTATAGGCAGGATACCCAACGTCTTTCTCAAATTCATTTTTTCCCTGGTACCATTCTCCCTGTCAGGTATACCATCTGAAAACAGTAGAATCAGAGGATCTGGGTTCAAGTCACATTCCAACACCCACTACCTATATGACCTTGGGCAAATCAATTAAGCTCTCTTTAGCTTCCTCATCTGTTAAAGGAGTTGGGGCTAGATGGATTCTAAGTTTGCTTCCACAAAGAGATCTGTGTTCTCTGACATGTGTGACCTTGGACAAGTTCCTTTGCTTCTCTGTGCCTCAGTTCCTTTTACAATTTCTGTAAAATGAGGGAGTTGATATAGGTGGCCTCTCAGACCCCTTGTAGCTCTTCCTCCTCCCTTCCATCAATCTTTGTCCTTAACTTTCACCAACTCCTGTTTAAAACTGCCAGGAAACCTTCCTTCTAAGAGAGCCTCTCCTCTAGAAGAAGGAAAAATGAATTGTTCCAGGTCACACAGGGAGGACTAAAACCAGTCTCCTCTCCCCCAGTGTATTCCACTACACCAATCTGATTTAAAAATCTGGTTTGTGTTATCTTGGTTTTGAGTTCATTTCTTTTAGGCTCAAGACAGCAAACATTTATTAGATACCTACTATTTTCCAGGCATTAGGCTAAGTGCTGGGGATATGAGGAAAGTCAAAAATCAGACATCCCTGCCCTTGAGAAGTTCACAATATGATGGAGGGAAGATGGAAACAACTATATACAAACAAGACAGATACAGGATAAATTGAAAGTAGTCTCAGGGGAGAGGAGCTAGCTTTAAGGGGAGTTGGGAAAGGTTCCTTGTAGGATGTTAGTAGAGATATGAAGGAAGCCAGGAGGCAGAGATGATGAAGGAGAGCATTTTAGGCATGGGGGACAGCCAGGGAAAGTGCAAAAAGTCAAAAGATGGAGTGTTTGGTGCAAGGAGTGTTTGGTGCAAGGACAGTGTACGAGGATGGTAGAATTCGTGGAAGAGAGGGAGGTGTAAAAAGACTAGAAAGATGGGAAAGAACCAAGTTCTAAAGGACTTTGAAAGGCACACGTAGGGTTTTATATTGGAGATGGAGGTAATTGGGAGCCATGAGAGGATACTGAAAGTGGAGAAGGGTGGTGGCGATCTGGTCAGACTTGTTCTTCAGGAAAAGCAGTTTAAAAGAGAAAGTCACCTTCATGCCATAGAATGCCATACGTCAGGAAAACTGCCTAACAAGAAAAATATGCCACTGGTTATGTGGTTCCTAATATTTCCAGTAGAGCTGAGCAGAGGGCAGACCAGCGACCACCAATGACCATCCTGTGAAGGCCATGAAACTGACGGGCATCCCTGCTATAACATCATGAGAGATGAGAAGACTGAATAAGATTGTTCAGTGTGGAATGGACCCCATAAATCCCCTTTCTTGATAGGAAACCCTGCAGTGTATTATAACTTCCATGCAAGCTGACTTTGACAGGATGCTTCCAAACAGGCTCCCGCTCTTCCGTAATCACCCAGAAATGCATTGGCCTGCCACAGACGCCGGTTTGATTCACTGCTCTTCTCCTCTAAGTCTGGCCATGTACTTTTAGTTCTGAAAGAGAGGCTTAAAATAGTCTGGAGAGAAAGGCACAGGACAGTATATTTTTAATGTGTTCAAATACCCTCCTCCCTCCAATGTGTCCATTCATTCATCTCTCTGTCCTTTTCCTTTGAGGACAGTCAGTAAGTCAGCAAGTATTTACTAAGTACCTACTATGTGTCAGGCATGTACAAAATATTGGGGATACAAAGAAAGGCATGGACAATCCCTGTCCTCAAAGAGCTCACAGTGTAATGGGAGAGATGATATAACAGCTATGTACATACATGATATAGAAAAGACAATTGGAGACAACATCCAAAGGAAGGTACTTGGTAGTATTCCACCATCAAAGGGGGAATTTGAACCCAGGCACTCTGATTCTAAGGCCAATGCCTTGAGTAGGGGTGGGAAGGAAGATCAAGAAAGACTTAACAGAAGATGGACTTTGAATTGAGATGGATGGACTTTGAATTGAGATTTGAAGGAAGCTGGGGAAGTGGAAAGGCAGAGAAAAGGAGGAAGAGCATTCCAGGCATGAGGGACAACCAGTGATGCTATACCATTGAGGGGATAGAGTTCTGAGTACGAGGGATGACAAGGAGTTCAGTGTTACTGAATCACAGGGAGTAGAGTAAAAAGGGGCCAGGCTGTAAAGGGCTTGAAAAGCTAAAGAGAGATGCCAATGGAGCTTATTGAATGGGAGTGGGGTGACAGTGCCAAGAATTTAGGATTAAGTGTCTAGGGACTCAGGTCACTGTGACTTCACATAGCATGGGGGGGGGGTAATTTTATAATGTACTTGAGCTTTTAGGATTATAACTCCAGAGCTGGAAGGGTCTTTAGAGGTCCATATAATTCAATCTCCCATTTTACAGTTGAGGAAACTGAGGATCAGTGAGTTGAGTGACTTTTACAAGCTCACACAGGTAGTGACCATCAAAAGTGGAATTTGAACTCAAGTCCCATGACAACTTTCTTGACAAGTATAATAGATAGAATAGGTAAGCTTGGAGTTACGAATATCTGAGTTCAAGTTCTACTTCTGATATGATATCTTCAAGTCATAACTCTTTGAAACTATAGATTCCTAATTTGCAATATTCCATACCATAAATTTCCCATACTGATGAAATCTCAGGTATGGACCCCCCCAAAAAAGGATATCATCTAAACTGTAAAGCTCTTTGAGCCCCCTAAACAACAAACCCAGTGCTCTGCAAACAGTAAATATTTAGTAACTATCTACTCTATTACCTATGATTCAACATCCTCATTATAGGGAATTATATGGGATAAATCCAATCTTCAGGGTAGCCCCAAACCTTCACACTCTCATTGACTTGAATTACCCTCCCCCAGAGCCACCTCTGGAAAATAAATATAATAATATTATATTGTAATAATATATAATACAACATACAATAATATATTGTAATAAATAAATATAAATCTAATATAGCTCATATATAAATCTGCAAAGATATGAATAAAAAACTTCATAAATCACCTACAAGCACTCAAAGTAACCACGTTTAAACTGGGTATAGGACAGTCTTTAATCCACCATACAGAAGATGCAGAAACATGTAAAGGATTCAAAAAATCTGACAAATAATTAATATGATTCTCCTCCCTCAACAGTGATTTTCATCTTACCCAAATTACTAAAGACCTCTATTGTAGTGTAGAGGAAAGGTAACTGGATCTGAAGTAAGAGAACCTGAGTTCAAGTCCCTTTAATAGATTAGCACAAAAGGGTGACTCAGAGCACAGCTATCTGAACCCACCACCTACAACCTTTTACATCCATGAAGTCATCCATGACATACAAGAGTCCTGTCTTCTCATGCTACACAAAGGCATGCCCATACCCTACAGAGGAAGATCAGCCAGTGGTTCTGAACACCCTATAAGGCCCTTGAGTTTAGCATCATAGATTTTAGACTGAAAAAGACCTTAGACACCATCTTGTTCAACCTTCTCATTTTATAAATAAAGAAAATGAGGCCCAGAGAGGTTAAATAATGTGCCCAAAGTCAAGTCACACAAGTGGTAAATTAGTGGAGGCAGGATTTGAACTCTTATCTTTGCCAAGAAAACCCCAAAAGCAGTCCCAAAGAGTTAGATATGACTCAAAAAACAACTGAATCATGACATAATAGATGTAACCAGGCCCTTCCCATCAGCAGGCACAGCTCCCTCCTGTTCCCTTTTTGCAGTTGATTGAATTACACCAGAGACAGGCAGCCAGAGTGAGAGAGGGCTGGTGATTGGCGCACTGGGGGAGTCAGCCTTGGCTAGCAACCTGGTGTGTCAGGCCGGATGCAGCTCCGTTCATTTCTGCTGACATTTAATTATATTTTTTTCTCATCAGTTGTCATCGCCAGCTTCTTGACAGGACACGGAATTATTTTTGAAGCCAATCATCCCGTCGCGGGTACCTTCCTCATTTAGCGCTCTGTAGCTGGATGGCTCTCAGGGAAACAAGCCCGATTTAGGGGAGACCCTAGGAGAGAATGGAAGCACCCAGTGACATGCCATTTACCAGCTGCTTCCGTCTTATTGACTTTCATTAAAAGAATATGAGACTTTATTGACAGAACTGTCCCTTATCAGGAGACTTGACAAATGTTAACCGATTTGTAAACATGCAACCTCCTACAGATAGGCAGTGGCTTAGAGCCACATAGGACTGGAAGACAGAAGGCCTACCACTACTGAATTTATTTTATGCCTATGGGCCTCAGTCTCCTATATCTTAAATATAGGAAGTGGGAAGAAGGAGAGAATTAATAATTAAAAATCTTAGAGTTGGAAGTTTCCTTGGACTGAGAAGGGGTTCAGTTCAACAATTCAACTCAATGCAACAAGCACCTACTATGTGCCAGGTGCTGGAGATAATACAAAGAAAAGAGCAAAAATGATTCTAGCCCCCAAAAATTACAGAGGAAAAATAACATGGGCACAGTTAAGTAAATACAACCTGTGTAAAATAAAATGAGAAAGAAGGGTGGGGGGATCTCAGTAAAAGGTGGGAGAGTAGAAAAGCCCACTTGTAGGAGGTGCTATTTGAGCTAAACCCTGAAGGGAGATAGTGGGGGTGGGAGATGGAGGGAACAGGAGGTAGAGGTGAAAAGAGAATTCCAAATATGAGACTAGGTGGTAAGAGATTGGAGGGGTATGGAGAGAGGACAGTGAGCTAGCTTAGCTGAAATGCAGAGTGTGTCAGGGGAGGCATCATGGCAAAATCAGCGTGGAAAGATAGGTTGGAACCAGATCAAGAAGGACTTCAGATGCCAGAGAAATTTGCATTTTGTCTTAGAGATAATCAGGGGTCACAGAAGTTCTTGAGTGGAAAAGTGATGAGGTCAGAGCTGTGTTTTATCATGGAGGGATGAAAAGGGAAACAGTCCCTGTCCTCAAATTTCTTCTGTTCTGTTCTCACCACTGCAGAAATAAACTAAGAGGAAGCATCATGGTGTACTCTGAAGAACATTGGATTTATAGTCAGAGGACCTCAGTTCAAATCCCAACTTTGCTACTCATGAACTGAGTGATAAGTAATTCACTTTACTACTGAGTATCCTTATTTCCTCCTGTGTAAAATAGTGCCTTGCTCCTAGTAACTGAATTCAATTGAAATTTAATTGAATTCAATCAATGGGCTATAATTCAGTGCTTCCGACTGAGCTTATTCATTCTCTGTTAATCATTCCAGGCTATTCTTTGAGAGTCCCTTGTGTGGCCACATGTTCCCTTGCTTAGACTGAGAGGAATCTTTTCATATAGGTGATCCCTCCCAATGAACCTTGTTGATACAACCAGTCCAAAAACCAAGGAAACTGGCCCTTCCATCTGATGTGTTTCAAGTGGTAATTCAAAGTCTGTCTCCCAAGGTCAGTTCAAGCTTCCCTCCTCTGCCACTATGTTGAAGTGCCGCTAATATCATACCCAATTACATTATCTGGTTGTACTAGAAAAGAAAGGGAGAAAAGTCTAAGAAAAGTATTCCAGCTTCTGAAGATTTTTTTTGAATGTTGAGAATTCTCTATCAGCTGTACTTTTGTCCTTACTAGAAGGTTCTATTTTTTTTTCCCTCTAAGGGCCAACTCCAACCTTAACCTCACAGCCTTGTTTCCCCTGGGGCACTGGAAAGTGTGGGAAATGAGACAGTGGAATTTTTCCACTTCTCCCTGCCCCCACCTCTGATGTTAAGAGTCAATGCTATCCAAATTCTAGGGCTGAACAGGGCTTAGTGGTATGTTTATTTCTTTCCTCACAGTAATTAGCACTTCAGACTTTCTATTGTAGTATTTATGTGTTTATGTGACAGTTGATTGTTTCCAAATGTACCAGCAACTCTAACTATAAATCAACCTAGAAATGTTGAATTCCATTAAGAGAAAAAACTCCGAAGTTGATTTGACAGACACATCCACAGATAATGGTAAACAGTCAAGGAGGAATGAAAAAGCAGCACTTGAATCAATCAATAAACATTTGTTGAGCACCTTTATGTGCCAGACTCTGTGCTAAGCACTGCAGAGATACAAAAAGAGGCAAAAGACAATCCCTGCCTTCAAGAAACTCACAATCTAATGCAGGGATGGGAAACCTGCAGCCTCAAGGTCACATATGGCCCTCTAGGTCTTTGACTTATTCAGACAAAGGGCCACACTTGAGGATCTAGAGGACCCCATGTGGTTTCCCACCCCTGATTCAATGAATTGTAATCAAATAGCATTGGAGAATGATCAACTGTGTGACTTAGAGGCCAATTACTTGACCTCTTTACTTCAGCTTCCTCATCTGTAAAATGGAACCAATATGAGTGACAGTAGCTTCTTCATAAGGTTTTGGTGAAATGCCAGTAAGATAATATACATATATCATTTTGTAAACCTTCAAGAACAACACAGGGGTCAGCAGTGATTTTGTTTTCATTCAGACTCCTACTGACTGTGTGCATAACCTGTAAGATTTTATTAAGCACCTAGGATTAGGCAATCATAGGCTTATAGCTGGAAAGGAACTTTCAGGCCATTGAGTCTAAACTATGTATTTTATAGCTAAAAAAGAGTTGAGATTCTGAGAGATTGAGCTCTTGGTGAGGTGAAAAGACAACAGTGAAACAGTACCTACTCTCAAGAAGTCTGTATTCACTGTTCACCATTGCCGAAAGCCAGACAAATAGTAAGAGGCAGAGGCAGAATTTAAACCCAGATCTCAGAGTCTGCATTCCACGTATATTTCTAGGAAAGGAAATGAGCTGACTGTGTAGCAAAACTGAGGGAGGATAGCAGCTGGGTAGCTGTTAAAAGACCATGCTTCAGCTGCCTTCTTCCTCTGTTCTTATGATCCTTTTTCTTGCATTGATGAGTTCTTCATTTTTTGAGGTTCTCCTTTTTTGAGGAATGGATGGGTCAATAAACATTTGTTAAGTGCCTACTGTGTTCCAAGCACTCCGTTAAGCATTAGAAGGGTCTAGCTCAGCCATCTTTGAGTCTCCATCACCACCATGCTACCTTTTCCCCCATTTCTTCTCCTCCTTTTCTTCTCTTCTTATATACACCCTGTCGTCACCCAATTAGAATATGAACTTCTTGTAGGCAGAGACTAGACTTTTTGCGTTCATCCTTTTTGTATCTCTGGTGCTTAGCACATAGTAAGGGCTTAATATGTGTTAATATTTATATTTATTAATATTTATTTTTAATATTTTTAATATTTTAATAAATGTTTGTTGACTGGCTGTTAATAGGACTGAATGATGGAAGGAAGAGATCTGGCATAAGGACAGGTCCTCCACAGAGGATACGTGGAAAGAAGCAAACAAGAATCATATGGTATGAAAGACAGATGAGCTATGATCTGTCTGGGAGGAGGAAATGTTCACACTAATGAGATTAGGGGGTCTGTTGCATGGCTACGACATCAAGAGACACTTGGGTTCACATTCTAACTCTTCACTTGCTAATTCTTGGACCTTAGGCAAGTTACTCCCTTTCCATGGACCTCAGTTTCTCCATCTGCAAAATTAGAGTTGTACTAGATGACTCCTGAGGTTTCTTCTAGCTTTAGAATCTCTCACTAATTCCCAGTGGTTTATACATCATCATTATTGCTACCATCTTCACCATTAACATCACCACCACCATCAGCAGCAGCAGCATCACATATGAAACCTACTATGTGCCATATACTGTGATAACTGCCTTAGAGATATGATCTCATTTGATTACCCACAATAGTCCTTTTACAGTTGAGGAAACTGAGGCAGACAGAGGTTAAGTGACTTTCCTAGGGTCATACAGCTAGGATGTATCTGAGATTGAACTTGAATTCTAGTCTTCCTGATGCCAGTGCTATGTGCACTGTGGCTCCACCTAGCAGTCAATACCCATTCTATTAAATCTTAGTGTGTAAAACAGCTCTTGTTATTGGAGAGATTAACAGCTAAAGAGAGATTGTAAGGAACTCAACATGAGGGCCATTAGAGTGTAAAGTCCTTGAGGGCAGGGACTATCTTTTGCCTCTTTTTGTATCCCCGGTGCTTAGCAAGATGCCTGGAACATAGTAGGCACTTAAATGTTTGTTGAATTCATGAATGAATGAGGATCTAGGTTCAAGTCTTGCCCATAATACATATACTGAATTGCTCACACTGTCTGTGCCACTAGGCATTCTCCAAGATTGCTAGACAGGGGCTGACCTGCATTGGCAGAAATTCTTTACCCTGAGATCAAGATACTGATGAAATTCAAGATATAATATTAAAAAAATTAAAAGGGCAGGGTAGCCAGGAAGTTTCTGAGTCATCAGGAAAAAGTTCAATTCAGCCAACATTTATTAAGCGCCTAATGTCTTAGAACACTGTGCTAGGTGCTGGAGCTACAGAGATTGATTATGAAGACATGTTCCTTGCCTGTAGAAATCTAATAGGTTTTAATAGGTAGATAAAAATAAGAATAATTAACATTTATATACTCATGTATATGTATATTCCATTTGATCTGAATATATGCATGTGTTTATGTATGTGTGTGTGTGCATGTGCATGTGTGAAAAGACCTTAACCTAAAAGTGAAAGGGTCTCCCATTGTATTCTGGACCCAGATGGCTCAGGAGGAGAAAGTGAGGCTGGTGACCTTGCACAGCCCTCCTTCATTCATATATAAGTGAAATACAAGTGATGCCATCATCTCCCTACTGTCATGATCCTCTTCAAGAAAAAAAAACAAACACAGCTATATGTACATATATGTGTATGTGTGTATGTGTGTGTACATATAAAATTTGAGACTCACAAAAATCCTATAAGCTATGTGCTGTTATTATCCCCATTTTTATATGAAGAAACTGAGACTTAGGGAAGTTAAATAACTTGTCTAGGGTTGCACAGTGAGTATCTGAGAGAGGATTCATACTTGAGTCTTCCTTACTCCATAAAGAACCCCACAATATTAAATGATACATGAAAGGGGTATAAGAGGGGTCCAGATAAAGCACGCTAGAAGATCTAAGGAGGGAACAATTATTTCTGAAAGGAGTCCAGTATCTGAGTCCAGTATCCAAGAGGACTTCAGGGAGGAGGGAGCATGATAGCTGGGACTTAAAGGACAGGTGGGGATTTGGGGCAGGTTGAGGTGAGTGGGAGATAGAGATGGTCAAATCCTTTTAGTTAATACTAATGAAATAAAAATCAATAAATTAAACAATGTTCATTAATTAACATTAAAGATTGCTTCCCCTGCCCCTTTCACTACTTGAATTCCTACTCATTGTTCATGACCCAATTTAAATGCTACCTCCACCAAGAAGCTTTCCCTGATTCCCCGTTACTAACAGTCTGCTGTGAACTTCACACAGCACATTGTTTTGATACTCTCTGATGCATACATAATTCTATATATTATAATTTAATAAATGAAGGAATAAAAAAGCATATGTTTAGTGCACAGGATGTGCCAAGCACTAGGATCCAAATGCAAAAGCAAAACTATTGTTTACATTCTAATAGGGGAAACATCATACATAGGGGTTTATATTTAGGACCTTACTTGTTTGTAAACTTTCTGGGGATGGGGATTGCATTTTATGTAAACTTCATTGTAAACTTTCTTGTATTTTATCTAAACTTCCTATTGCTTCCCTTCCCTCCCCAGTACAATAAGCATTTATTAAGAGTACCAACAATGCTGGAGACATCCAGTCAACACACATTTTTAAAAGCACTTGCTCTGTGCCAGGAACCATGCCAAGTTCTGAGAATACAAAGCCAACAGTAAAACAGCCTTGGCCCAAAAGGGGCATAGATTATACCATGGGATAAAACATGGTAATGGATAATCACATACCTATTAATATGAGAATGTATCATCTGGGAAGGTCAGGAAGAGCTTGGTATGGCAGCACACTGAAGCGTAGATGGACCCAGAGAGGAAAAGGGGCAAAGGGGAGGAAGGAGACCATTATAGACATGACTGGGAGTCAGAGCTACCTATAACCCTGCTGCCAAAATCTCCATTCTCCTTCCCTTTTCTAGAAATTATGAGGGTACTTTGAAAAGAATGTAAACATGAACTACCTTCCAAAAAAAAGCTGTAATAGCCACAAGAAGAACTGAAAAGAGCTATTAAATAATCATACTCAGAATCTAGCCCAAAGGGATCTCTGGATACAGAAGAAGGTACTTACTAAGGGTTGGTTTCTTTGTTAGATAAGTTGGTGGATGAATGAATGAATTATGAATATATTTTAGTGGTACAATCAAAGAACCATCTATTTAGAGCTGAAAGAAAGCTCAGAGGCCATATAGTCCAACCTTCTCATTTCACAGATGAGGAAACTGAGGCCCATAAGAAATTCGGTGATTTCCTCAAGGACATATAGGTAATATATGGTCAAGCTAAGATTTAAACCAGGTTTCTTACTATAAATCCTATGTTTTTCCCTTGTACCCATATGTCCTTGAGCAAATCACCGAATTTCTTATAGGCCTCAATTTCCTCATCAAACATGTAAGATGAACTCTACATATAGATTTTCAGTCAGAAAGCACAATTAGCAAACTTTCAGTCATCCTTTTGGTTTAGCCTTTGACATCAAAAGTTATTCTACTTAAGTCCTGACAAAAAATTCTTAGCATAGGAAGTCTCTGATGCTGGCTATTCTTCTGGGAAGAAAAAAAGGTAGAAGTAGGAAAATCCAATATAGTTTCGAAATCTAAACTTAGTTTCATTTACTGATGGCCACTCACTCGAGGAAGGCCCAAGATGTTCACTAAACCAATAGGGAGCTTGTTTGTTTGAAGTTTAAACAGAGTATAACTTATTAATTTAGTAATTATTCTTCCCTGCTGAGAAGCAACCGTATTACCCACAATAAGCCTTTAAGCGGGACATTACCATTCTTCAGGGTTTATTAGGCCCTGCAATGTACTCTATAAACATTTTATGGAAGCATTATCTATCTATTGAAGATCTATTGAAGATTCTATTTACTGGTGAGTTAAGAGAACAGTACAGTTGGGTACCCACCCTAATGCCTGCTAAGGGAAGTTTCTTAGCCTATAAAGTTAATTACTTTCTGTAGTCATAAAAACAGGGTTAATATGACAGAAAATCTAAGGCCAAATTGTTATTTCCAATTCCTACTACCATTGGCACCTAGGGCACGGAAGCCCCACCCAGAACTTTGGCCTCTTAGGCCAGGCAGTCATAGCAAGTGAACTATGCTGGGATTTTTGGAAGTGTCTGGCATTAATAAGATCATTGCTTTATATCTGAAAGGGACCTTGTAAGACCGTATAGGGTCATAGGACTGGGAGGGACCTCAGAGGCCATCTGGCCCAAATCCATAATTTTACTGAGGACAAAACTGAAGTGATGTTAAGCGACTTGATCAATATTACACAGCATCTCTGCCCCAGTTAGCCAAAACTTGAGGTGATGTTAGCAGCCTATGAGAATGACAAAGTAGGTTTTAAATTTTAAAATCTCGACTCTGGGTCTCAGTTTGAGCCTGTCACATTAAAGCAGGTCTTTGAGAGACTCTGGTTATTAAGAGACTTACATCTCCCTTACTCCTAGGGTGACACACTCACTAAAGTATGGCCTGAGCAGACAAAGGTATGGGACAACTGGAAGGGTCCCTTATTCAACAGAAATAATACAAAGTGAAGATGTCTAAGTTTATCAGTTCTATTCTACAAGTATTTCTTGAAGACTCTGTGGCTGTTTGGTCATGTCTGACACTTCATGACCCCATTGGGATTTTCTTGCCAGACACACTCTATGGTTTTCCATTTCCTTCTCCAGTTCATTTGACAGATGAAGAAACTGAGGCAAACAGGGTAAAGTGATTTGCCTAGGGTCACACAACTAGTGAGTGTCTGAAGTCAGATTAGAACTCAGATGAGTCTTCCTGATTCCAAGCCCAGCAGTCTGTGCAATGCACCATCTGAAGACCTGTGTGCCATATCTTAGGCACTGACAGCCATATGTTAGGATTGGTGTTATTGGTGGTGATGGAGGATTATGACGCTGATGATGATAACGGAGACAATTATGTCTACCATGATAAAGAGGATGAGTTTGTGAAGGTGAAAATTAGGATGATGAAGATGGACATGGAGTATTTTTTAACTTTTGTGTAACCTTTATCCAAGGACTGGCCTATATGTGGCCTCATGGTTAGTAGAGTATATAGAAGATGAAAGATTGTCAACCAGTGGCCAAGTTAAGAGAACTCAAGTGGCCTATCTCTCAGAGCAGTATTTGTAGATCCAAAAGTTGGAAGAGACCTGGGATGCCTTATAAAGCAACCCCTAGAGGAAGCTTGTAGTTTACAAATAAGTCAACTGAGGTCTAGGGGGGTTGAATGACTTGCCCAACCTCAAACATCTGGTGAAGCACGAGAGACAGGATTTGAAACCAGGCTTTCTGGCTCTTCCCAATTCCTGTGATTGTGAGAAATTCATTCTTATTTTGACTCTAAATCTGCCACCCAGTGATCCTACCTCTGACTCCTGGAGACAAGCAAAATTAATGCAGATCCTTCTTCCATCTGATAAAACTTTGAAGAGTTCAGTCATGACCCCCAGGACAGGCAGTGTGGTACAATGATTGATTAGAAAGTCCTGGGCTCAAATTCTGCATCAGACACTCTCTGTCACTTTGACCAAGTCACTGAGCCCTACTAGGTCTCAGTTTCTTTATCTGTCCAAGGAGAGGAATGGAGTAGGAGATGTCTAAGATGCCTTCTAGTTGGAGATGCATGACCCTGTGCTCTCTTTGCAAATGATATGTGTTTCTTTCCTACCTCTCACTGATTTAACATATACTGCCCACTCTACTAGGTCCTATGGGGGAAATGAATAAGACAAGATCATTTCCTCCCTCAATGGAACTTGTAGTCCATGTGCTTGGCAGAGTGCCTGACACATAGTAGGCATTTAATAAAATTTATTGAAATGAATTGAAAGTTGAGAGAGAAATTTAACTCATGAAACATTATCTAATCATTATAAGAGATGTCCCAAGGCATTATGTTCTAACTGTCTGGTGTAGGGTATAAGTCTCATAATGCTAGTAGGACACGCAGTATGCCATAGTAAATGGAGAGCTGAACTGAGAACTAGGAAAGACCTGAATTCAGATTCTGATTCTGCCCCTTCCTAGCAGTGTGACCATGGATAGGTTTCCCCTTTCTGAACTCTATTCCCTTATCTGTAAAGTGGAAAAACAATTGTCATCATGTCTACCTCTCAGGATGGTTATGAGACTCAAATGAGATCACATACAACAGAGGGATTTGAAAGCCTTGGCAGCAATTTTTAATTTATACTTCTATAGTTCCTTATACTTCTATAGTTCCTTATAAAGAACTTGTAGTGCTTGGAATCAGAAAGAAATTCATTTATAAAGAACTTGTAGTGCTTGGAATCAGAAAGACTCATCCTCATGATTTCAGATCTACTCTCAGACACTAGATATGTGACCCTGGGTAGGTCACTTCACCCTGTTTGCCTCAGTTTCTTCATCTGTCAAATGAGTTGGAGAAGGAAATGGCAAACCACTCCAGGATCTTTTCTAAGAAAACTTCAAATAGGGTCACAAAGAGTCAGTCACAACTGAACAAAATATATCTTATAAGTACATAATTATTTGCATGTTGTTTCCCCAATGAGACTATAGTTTCATTCAGGGCAGTGACTGTCTTTTTGCGTCTGGTTTCCCCAACACTTGGCATAGTATCTGATGTAGTACAGGCCTTAATATATGCTTGCTGGTTGGCCAACTGATGGGGGTCGAGCAGAACCAGACCAATCCCTTACCTACCTCTTCTTTGCCCAGCTGGGCTGTTTTACAAGATCACCTCCAGCACCTGAAGATTCTCCAGGGTGACTGTCTCTCCTACCCCCAACCCTCTACTGCCAAGTCACTTTTTTCCATTACTCCATGACCCAGCCCAGGAGGATGATATAGTGTTTCATTACTTCTTAAAGACTTGGGATTGTTGTTGACTGAAAAGGAATCCATTTCCAAATATCAGAGTAATGGGAGCAGTTATAGAAATTGCACAGAAATTAAATTAGGGGAACACAAACAAACTTGGCATTTATCTCCCTTTTGTGTGCCTGCAAATCGGGATAATTATACGCATCCTCCAAGCAGATGGCAGATCCTGGGCTCTAACTGCAGTGGTGGCTGAGCTGCTGTTTCTTGGGCAGGGAGGTTAGTTTATGCCCTGTTTTCTCTCCTGGAATCAGAAAAGTGAAAAGGAAAGAAAGTTGGTTATTGTTTGATGCTGAGGTCCCCCTGTCCCATTGGGAGATGCTAAGATTTCATTGGATCTCAGTTGTGTGCCTCCTGTCTCTAAGGGGGTGGTTGCCAGCTGTTACTGTGAGCATGGGTGCTGAGTGAATGTGGAGGGAGTTAAGATATATTATGGAATGCCCTTTGGGTAGCGTAGCTCATTCCAACCATGTAGGGTTTTTAGGGTTTATTGTCTTGCTTCAGGCCTATGTGTAATTAGACAGAGGGGAAGGCTGGAAGTGTCTAAGGGAGGAGTGCCTCTATCACCTGAATGAATGCCTCCTTCTCAGTGCTCCTCCAACGTACCATCTGTAAAATGGAGGGTCAGAGAAAGGAGGAGATTGGAAGTAATGACCTCTGAGGTCCCTCCCAGTTTTGACAGCCTAGGTTCTAGGAGCTAGCTGGCTCTAACATCCTGTGCTCTGAGGACTCTCCCAGCTCCAACATCCTGTGTTCCAAGGTCCCTCCCAGCTCTGACGCCCTGTGTTCTAAGGTCCCTCCCAACTCTGACATTCTATGTTCTTAGGACACTCCCAGCTTTGACATTCTGTATTCTAAGGGTCCTCCTAACTCTGACTTCCTGTGTTCTAAGGTCCCTCCCAGCTCTGACATTCTATGTTCTTAGGACACTCCCAGCTTTGACATTCTGTGTTCTAAGGGCTTCTCAGTCCTCCCAGACATTCTCTGTTCTAAGACCCTTTCCATCTCTGGTATTCTTTGAAATCACAGAATTTCAGACTTAGAGGACACTTTAGCACTGTTGGCAGGCTGGGAGGTGGCACAATAGATAGACTACTGGGTCTGGAGTGAGGAAGGCCTGAGTTAAAATCCAGCCTCCTTACTAACCGTGTTACCCTGGTCAAGTCATTTAATTTCTTTGGCCCTCAATTTTGTCATCTGTAAAACCAGAGGACTGGAATTGGTGGTAGGTAGCTAAGACCCCTTCCATCTCTAAGGCTCCCACCCTACAAGCCCTGTCTTCTCTTCCTGGGGGAGGGGAGGCTCTATCTCAGCTGCCTTCTACTTATGAAGCACCCAGGAAGGAAACTCCCCTCACAACAGTCAAATCTAGGCCCTGCCTCAGAAGTTTCCACCATATGCCTGCAAACTTCAGGTCTCCTTTTCATAAGAGGGACCTCTGGAAGATAAAAAGGCTGCAATTATGAAAGTCATGTACAGAGGAGAACATGGCCTCTCATTCAAGGGATCCTAATGACACTTTAACAATGAGTCCAGAGGATAATAGGCCTATGGTGATGACTTGGCCTGTCAAATCCTGGGGAAGGATCCTGACGCCTGCTCAGAGACACAGCCACAGTTAACCTCAGTGTTCTTGCTCAGATACAGCTGCTTCATTGTAAAATATAAGAAAAAAATTGGCTGAATTTGCCAAGCTCTCTGTTGGGCCAGCTGAAGGTTGGAAACTGGACTCCTTCAGGGATCCCTGTCCCCTGTTACTGGCAAGCCAGAACAGACCAATAATAGAAATGAACAGTGATCCTGTGCTTTCAGTCTTTCAAAGCTGTCTTCTCTGGGTCTCAAGAAAACCCTGTGAACCCTATCATTCCTACTTTAAGATAAAAAAATACTGAGGCTTACTAAGGTGAAATGATTGCCTAAGATCACCCAGCTAGTTAGTGTCAAAAGACGGATTCGAACTCAGATTCCTTCTCACCCTAGCCTTCTATCTACCACAACACATGACCTCTCCAGTTTGGCTTGCCCTCCCCCTACTCCTGCCAACAAGTTGGTAGACTCGGCATCATTTTTATTTTTGGATCAGGCCTGTGATCAGATCAGGGTAAGGAACTCCCAACTAGAAAATTTTCTCTAGCAATGCAGATGAGAGTCTCAGAGAATTGTTGGGGCCCAGGGGGTCAAACCTTCCCCTGACATGAGCATCCTCTGGTCAGCACTCAGTGTGATCCAAAGGAGAGGAAAGCGTCACTGGGAAAGATTGAACAAAAAACAAGAGAAAGACAATGAAGATAGATTCTGTTAATACATGGTTTTCTAAGTCATTTGTGGCTTGCAGGAATTCTTAAGTAGGGTCTTCTTGTCTCCAAGACTGGTTTTCTATCCCTTCTATGATGCCTCTCATTACTTGTTATTCTTTATGTAAGGAAAAGTCTACACTTTATCCCTTCCTCCTTTCTTTTCTTCCTTTCTTCCTCCTTTCCTCCCTCCCTCTCTTCCTTCTTTCCTTTTTTCCTCCCTTCCCTCCTCCTTTTTCTTCTCTCCTTCCTTCCTCCTTTCTTTCCCTTCCTTCTTTCCTCCTTCCTTTTTTCTTACTTTCTTTTCTTTTTCCCTCTCTTCTTTTCTCCTTCCTCTCTTCCTTGTTTCCTTTCTCCCTTTCTTTTTTCTTTCTTTCATTTCTCCCTCTCTCCCTTTCTTTCTTCCTCCTTTTTCCTCACTCCTTCCTTTCTTTCCTTTCTTCCTTCCTCCCTTCCTCTTTTCTTCCTTCCATCTTTCCTTCCTTCTGAACAGCAGCTTCAGATTTGCCTCTATAGACATTAGTTTTATAGGTCAGTTTCCTCTTTCATAGTAAGTGATCAATAACTGCCAGTTGAATTGAGTGGAATGCAGTAGACTTGCATGACTCCTACATCTCCAGTCCCCTCTTCTCTAAGAATGACTGGTCCAAGCTCTTCTGCAGCTACAAGTAATTGGTAAGGAGGCTTGCAGTTTCCCAGGACCTCCAATCTCTCTGTTAGTACGAGGCACTGTGTCTGGTTCAGCTTTGGGTTCAGTGTCTCTGGAGTCAATCATTCTGTATGTCTGCAATTCCAGAAAACATCCCATTGGGATTAGACGTTCTCCATGGCAAACATCACAGTCTTGTTTCTGTTTGGTTCCTGCAGATGTGAATACAGATATTTTCACCCCCAACTGCCCAGGATTAAAATGGAAACAGTAGTGTGAGCCACACCCATGACATAGGATGGACTTCTTTCTCCCATAGGGAATCATTAGGCTACTACCAACTGTAATAATAGTGGTTTGCCACTGCCTCGGTGTGATATAGTAGAAAGTACTCCAAGCCTAACGTCTTGGATTCAAATTCTGACTTTGTGACATAGTACTTTGTGACTTTAGGCAAATCAGTTAAACTCTATGAACCTTGGCTCCCTAGTCTGTAAAAGGCAGGAGCTAAGACTCCGTGATCTCTAAGTGTCTGCACTGGAAATCTGTGATCCTTGTGCCCTCTTCATTTTTTCTGGGTGCCACTTTTGGCTGAGAAGCCCATGGAGGACTTCATGGCAGAGGGGGATTGGATCTAGGCCTTGAAGGATGTCACCAGGGAAGGATTGGTTTGGCAGCACTGGGGATGGGAAATGGGAATACAGTCAGAGGCTAGGTTGCTAAGGTGGAAATATCCAGGGTTTGTTGTGGAAGCAACAAATAGGCCATTTGGCTAAAACATAGGGAGCAGTAGTAGAGGTGGGCAGAAAGACAGGCTGGGGCCATATTGCAGAGGGCCTTGACTTTCAAACTAAATGTTGTTCAGTCGTGTCCAACTCTCTGGGACCCCATTTGGGGTGTTCTTGGCAAAGATACTGGAGTGGTTTGCCATGTTTTTCTCTGGTTCATTTTACAGATGAGCAGGGTTAAGTGACTTAACCAGGGTCACACAGCTAGTAAGTGTCTAAGGCTAGTTTCGAACTTATGAAAATGAGTCTTCCTGACTCTAGGCTAATTTCAGGCTGAATAGTTTACACTTTATGCAGGGAGAAATAGGAAGCCACTGAAGGTTCTTAAGTAGGGGACATTCAGAGTTTCTGTCACTTGTGATCAACACCCGTTGTACAAACTTGTGTGAAATCTCAAAATGGGAAGAAAAAATGTAGGGGGTGGATGTGGATGAGAGAGAAAAACCTCACTAAGGAACATGGACCCATCTCCAAGCCTGAGTTTTTATGCCTTTTATCATCAAATAGCCACATTTTTTTCATTAGTTACCCATCTTTTGAGACTTTTTAAAAAATATTTGTATGTAGTAGCTGACCTGCTGACTCACTGTGGCAGTGAATTACATGGCCTGACTATGACGCACAAGCGCAGACAACAACAGTGTCTAAGTGTTCTATGTGTGGTCTGATTAATACAGATTTCTGCACCTATTTTCAAAGGCAACCTGTGGCTACTTGCAGGGCCCTCTCCTACACTACAGATTTGGGGAGATGTTTGTCTGAGGGGGATAGACAATGGCTCCTCTTGCCTTATAGATATCACATACCCTTCCAATCAGGAACATGGCTGAAGGACAGTTCTCAGGGCCACATGGTTGATAGGTTTCTGGACTTTACTGCAGGGGCTGAGATGGAGCCTTATGGAGAAAGGGCCAGCCTTGGAGTCAGAGCCAGCTCCAGATCCTTCCTGCTTCCAACGTGTTCTAGCTGTGTGACAATGAACAAACACCTTTATTCCTCTCAGCCTCAGTTTCCTCATCTGTATAATGGGAATCTGAAGTCCTGTAGTCCTTTTCTCTCAGACTTTTGGAGAGGGTTAGATGAGATAATATATGGAAGGCATTTAGCAAACCTTATCAAGATGTCAGTCATCTGTGTGCCTGTTTCAGAAAGCCCACTCCCATCCCCCTCTAAGTAAAGTCCAAGCTGGAAGTTTTCAAAATATTTGGACAAAGCAAGAGAGAAATGTTCTTTGTTTTCTTTGAATCGTTTATTATTTAAAACAGTACCTAAAAAGAATAAATGATGTAAACTCACATTTTGGCATTTCCTTTGTATCCCCCACACTTAGCAGAGAGCCTGACACATAGTAACTACTTCATTAAATACTGGCTGATGGTTGATTGACTGAAAATCCTCACAACAGCCCGGTGAGGTGTATGCTGTATCATCATCCCCCTTTTGCAGATGAGGAAACGGAAGGAAACGAGATCCCTGAAGTAACACAGCTCTCTGGTCTGAGCCCAGATTCAAACCCTGCTCTCCCAAGGCCATAACCAGCTGACTCTTACTTCTCTGACTAGTGGTTAAAAAGAGCCAGCACCAATGAGCCCACATGTGGCAAGAGGCAAAACCTCATCATGTCACTGGCACCGAGGCTCCAGCAGGTTCTGATGAGAAGAGTTTCTCCAGGATCTAGGCTGGGTCTTTCTCAGGAAAGGAAGGAAGTAAAGGAAGGGAAGGGAAAGGAAGGGAAAGGAAAGGAAAGGAAGGGAAAGGGAGAGAAAGGAAAGGAAAGGAAAGGAAAGGAAAGGAAAGGAAAGGAAAGGAAAGGAAAGGAAAGGAAAGGAAAGGAAAGGAAAGGAAAGGAAAGGAAAGGAAAGGAAAGGAAAGGAAAGGAAAGGAAAGGAAAGGAAAGGAAAGGAAAGGAAAGGAAAGGAAAGGAAAGGAAAGGAAAGGAAAGGAAAGGAAAGGAAAGGAAACTCTTTCTGTGAGATCTGAGGACTCTTGCTACACCTTTTATTCTGACTTATAGTTCAGTCATTTCACATACTCTGTGACCCCATTTTGGATTTTCCTGGCAAAAATACTAGAGTGATTTGCCATCTCTTTCCCCAGCTCATTTTACAGATAAGAAACCTGAGACAAACAGGATTAAGTGACTTGCCCAGGGTCACACAACTAGTAAGTGTCTGAGGCCATATTTTTAACTCAATAAGATGAATCTTACCGATTCTAGACTCTGCACTGTATCCACTACACCACCTAGCTGCCCCAATTCAGTACCCTTTCCAATATACCATGCTTCTTTATTATCCTTTAGCTGTACTTCAGCTAATCATTCTCCTTCCTAAACTGTGGTGCCCAGAACTAATCTAACCTAAAAGGCTCATCCTGCTCTAATGGAGTATCTCCATCCCTTGCCCTTCCTAAAGTTGTATCCACCAGATTCTGAAGAAGGAATACCTGAGAATGGGAACACTTCTAATATCTCTTGATAACCTTACACTAATTGTCCAACACATCCACGGTCATCAAAGAAAACAATGTGGGATGGCTCTATCTCTCCATCAGGCACTTAGAGGGTAGCCGTATGTATTTATTCCAGTAACTTTTATTAGGCACAGCTTCTGTTGAACATGGAATGACTCGTTCATTCAAGGCCATACCAACATCACCTAAGCCTGGCTCTGTCTTCATCCTCTGCTCCAAATTCCTTGCCATGACAGGGAATGTGATTTTAGGAAGCAGAGCTTAAAAATTCTTTCGTTCCACCTTCCCATCAGCCACTTATCCTGCTGGCTGTGGGTGAGCAATGATTTTTTTTTCTGAAAGAGTGATGAATGGTCTCTCAAATGGAATAAGAATGATACTGACATTAAAGGGTACTTTAACAGGGTCCTAAATTTAGCACTGGAAGGGACCTTAGGCACTACTGAGTTGAACCCCCCGCATTTTACACTCATACCCACATGCTGCTGAACAAAGACGGAGAAAAATCATAAACCCGTCCTGACCAGGTCTGCTATGAATTTGTTAGATAACTAAGTACTCACTGCAGCAAGGCAATCCTCCTACATCTCCCTAACTGATGCACTATCCCACTCACCAGAGCAGCTCTTCTAACCTTTTGATCCCTTCTCAAATCTCACATTGTTTCCCTTCCCTCTCAGCTGAGAACTTTGCCCTGTTTTTTACACACATACACATACACACACACACACACACACACAAATGAGGCCATTTTTCATGAGCTTCCTCCTCTCTCCTCTTCCTTTTCCTCATCTCATATCACTCAGATGCCTTCTGCCATGATCTTCTCTCCTTCAGCCCTGTGTCTCACAAGAAGAGATGACTCTTCTCCATAAAGCCAACCTCTCCACATGCACAAAGTGATCTGATTCCATCCTGTCTTCTCCAGTAGATTGTCCCTCCAGTCATGCCTACTTTTGACTAATCTTTAATCTCTTTGTCTGTCTACTGGCTGTCTGAGCAACTGCAGTGTACTTAAAACAGTAAGGTAGGTGCAGCTGATACAGAAACAAATAAAAATGCAAAAATAAAGAGTCCCTGTTATCAAAGGGTGAGTCAGACATAATAGAAATCCCTTGGAGTCAGGAAGATCTGGAGAATCCTTCTTCAAAGCTTTACTAGTTTTATCATGTAACCAGATCCCTCTCAGCTTCAGTTTTCTCTTCTTTGAAATGGGGGTAATAATCCTAGCTACCTCCCAACTTTGTAATGACTACCAAATGAGATCATGTACACAAAATCACTTTGCAAACTTTAAACTGCCACATAGATGCCATCTATTATCATTAGGGAAGTCTCAGTCTTATAGGGGATACCACATAGAGAGACTACATGAAAGACAGAGATCAGAAATACTTCCTATGGAAAGCAGCCCCTTTGGTTATCCTTGAAGGAAGCTGAGATTCCTCAAAGGCACAGAGGAGGAAGGTGTATACAGCACCCCTGATGAAAATCATGGTGGCAGGAAATGGATACCAAGCTTGGGAAACAGTAAAGAGGTCAGTTTGATGAAAGCATCTGATACATGAATGGACATAATATAAAAGCAAATCTGAAAGGTCAGCTGGAACTGTACTGGGTAGGACCTTAAAGACCAGGCTGAAGGGCTTGCATTTTCATCTTGAGGCAGTAGAGAGCCACAGAAAATTCTTAAGTGGAAGAGTGACTTGATCAGACTCTGAGAAGTTGATTTTGGTAGCTGCATGAGGGATAGAATACAGGGGAAGAGGCAGAAGTCGGAAGGGCTCAGCCCTACTCTCAAAGTGGCTCACACCATTAGCCAACATACACACTCTCTCTCTCTCTTAAAGCAACTTGATTACTGTAGTTAAAATGTGTATCGTTGCACAGCATAAATATTCAGGACCCTGGAGATTATATCTCAGTTGTCTTATTATTAGGCTGTTTTATTCCAGCACAAACAATAAATACATTCCAGAGCAAATGTAAAACTGTGTTTAAGAATTAACCCGATTACTAACAATTGAGGGGAATCATTACAGCGATCAGTTAGTAATAGGATCCTTCTTGGCCCAAAGGGGGAGTGTACGACTCTTGAAACTTGGTCATTGTTTATTGATGGCTGCTACAGTTGCTAGAGGGCAGCTAGGTGGCACAGTGGGTAGAGTACAGGACCTGGTCTCAGGAAGACCTGGTTTCAAATCCGACGTCAGACATTTACTAGCTGTATGACCCTGGGTAAGTCACTTAACCCAGTTCGCTTCAGGTTCTTTACTTGTAAAATGAGCTAGAGAAGGAAATGGAAAACCACTCCAGTATCTCTGCCAAGAAAACCCAAAATGGGATCACAGATACTACAGAAAAACAACTGAACAACAAATGGGGTTTGGTTTCAAAGGATTGGGGTTTGACTCCTTGCCTTATGACATACTACGTGACCTTGAGCAAATCTCTTTCCCTCTTAGTTTCATCATTTGTCAAATGTAGAAATTGGACTGGAGGGCCACTACAATCCTTTTCTAGCTCTCAATCGAGTAGTACACTAAAGTGAAGAGATCATTGAACAAGAGACTCAAGTTCGAATCCTATCTTTGCTTCTTGCTAGCTGTGAGACCTTGGACAAGTGCCTTAACCTCTTGACAAAGATGAGTTACCTCATCTTTAAAATGAGGCTTGGCCTCAGTGACAGCTAAGGTCCCTTCTAGATCTATGACCATAGGATCTAAGAACTGAGAGTTCCAGGTTCTAGGATAACTAAGATGACTATCCATTAAGCAGGGCAGCTAAGAAAGGGAATGGCAGTTACAGCTGTCTGTCATACTGTTGGTCTCCAGACTCTGATGCCCAGAAAGCCCTCAACAAACATCCTTCTGCCCCTGCCCTTGATCACCTACCTTTTAGACACTTTTAGGTGAGTATGGAAAGTTGGCCAAGCCTCCTTTTAGATATTTCAGACATGGAAAGTTGGTCAGCCACCTTTTAGACATGGTAGCCATGGAAAGTTTGTCAGTCACTTTTAGATGTGGCCAACATGGAGAGTTAGCAAGTCACTTTTAGATGTGGTGGGCATGGAAAGTTGGTAGGTTTCCTAGGCTTTAAAGGGATTTGATTGGATAGCACCTGAAGAGATAAGACATTTTTGAAATCACTTAGTCTAGCCCTTTCATTTTATAGATGAGAAAATTGAGGTCCAAAGGGGATAAGTAATTTGCCCACTTACACAGAAAGGCAGTAATATAACCGGAATTCGAATTTCTTTCAACTCTACTTCCAGAGTTCTTTACACTCCACCATGTGAAATTCATCATCCTCAAGGCAGTGGTGATTATTCCAGTATCTGACCTCATAATGCTTTGCCCTCTTAGACCATTCTCATTTGAATTACACTTTTTGAGTACATTTATTATCTTTCCTATTAAACTTTAAGCAGCATGAGGGAAGGAATGACATCTCCTAAATCTCTGTGTCTCCCCTATATCCTAGTATGGTGCCTTGTATGCAGTCAGTATTTAATAAATGTTGGTCAGATGAACGAATAACAATGACTAGCCATCTCAACTGCTTCATTTACACATGTCCCTCATTTCCATGATCCCCTTCAGCTTTCCCTTTCCCTCCCCTTCGCTGCCCCTGGCCTTGTCCAACTGCTTCCCTCCCCAGGTACTGAAGACTGCATCGATTGCCTTTGACTTTAATTAAGAAAAATGATGAAGTGTTTCCTTATGGCTACAGAAAACAGTGACACAGGGATGATGTAAGTGATGGCTTTCCCATTCTAGAGATATCGATTTATTCCATTTAGCATGCTGTATGATTTGTTAAAGAGTTTAATCATGCCTAGCATTTCATGCAGATATGAAGTGGTCTTTCAATATGGATGAAAGGAGAGTGTCTCGGCCACCCTTGGACACTTGGCAGTGCTATGTGCAGTCTTGGGGAAGTCACCTCATTCCTTTGAGGTCTTCGTTCTGTCCTCTGTGAAATGAGAAGGGGAAAAATTTACCTTTCATAAAATTGTGGGGAGCCCAAATGATATACCCTCTATAAAGTAATGCTAAATCACCCACAGAGAGTCTGTATTCATTCAATCCAAATCAGCAAGAATTAGCTACCTACTGTGTACCAGGCATGTCTGTGAATGCCGGTGAAACAGACAAAAATGAAACATTCCCTACCTCAAGGAGTTTACAGTCTCCTGGGAAATAGATTCATAAGACATAGACCCTATGCATTATGCTGATAGGCTCAAAATACAACAATGACTGTTTACTTCATGTTATCTCTTGATCCTGACAATAGTTCCTTTATCATTATCGCTATAATACAGAGGCATCCTAGAACTGTAATTAACTCTCCTAGGAACCTGGAGAATCTGAGTTCTTGAACCTATTCTCTGACACATATGGGCTCTGTGGCTGCAGTGCTAGGTCTGGAGTCAGGAACTTTTTGTTCAATCATTTCAGTCTGTCCAACTTTTCATGACCCCATCTGGGGTTTTCTTGGCAAGAATACTGGAGTAGTTTGTCATTTCCTTCTCCAGTTCATTTTACAGATGAAGAAACTGAGGCCAACAGGGTGAAGTGACTTGCCCAGAGTCACATAGCTAGTAAGTATCTGAGACTGAATTTGAACTCAGATCCTCCTGACCCCAGGTCCAGTGCCCTCTCTACTGTACCATCTAGGTGCCTTTGTACTTTTAATCACATAGTAACCTAGGCAAGGGAAACCTAATCAACTCAATCAGCATTTAATAAGCCCCTACAGCATGTGGCACACTATAAATCCTTGAAAAGCAAAGATAAAATAATCCCTGTCCTCAACAAGCTTCCATTCTACTAGAAGACACAAAGCTGGGATTCAATTCAGCAATGATGTATTAACCATCTGCCATGGACAGGACCATTTACAAGGTCAGGGAGTGGGCATTGATTATAGAAGCATAAACAGGAGATGGTGGCTACTCTCAGGGATCCTACTTCCACTCCATAAAACCTACCATGAGAAGTCCAACAAAAAAGGGAAGGAGAAAAGGAGGCCCTGCATCTCCTCTGTCCAACCTTTATAACCACTTCTGGGAAGCAGAGGAACAGCACCTTCCCTTCCAAGACTTTGATGAGCAACGTAGTTAATTAGCAATTTGTAACAGACACTAATCCCTTCACTGAGCCCAGCTCTCAGGGCGTTTGCTGCTCATAATTGCTCAGTAACATGGATGCCCCCCGCCTTTCCCCTGGAATTGCAATTGCCTCCTCCAGTAATTGTGAGGAAATGCAAATCTTCCCAGATCGTAGCCTGGTTGTTATAGAATAAGAAGCCTTTGTTAGCTCTTGAAGTAATATTTCATCCTCATTCTCACCTCCCCTCCCCTAATCCTTTGATCCTTTCTTTTGCAAGATGAGAGTCATTCTTCGGCATAGATGTTGTCTTCCCAGAAAAGGTCATTGGAGTCCAGGACATTTTTGTTAACATTCAGAGGCTCTCTAAGACCCTGTGGAGTTAGGTCTCGAGCCTTCGGGGGTCTTTCTGGGGTCTCAGATCACTTGGCAGGTGACAATTTCCCAGTGAAACTTCATGACATTGGGGTGTGCTTGATTCACCTGCCAGTCAGAGTCCCATAGTAAGTACCCCCCAGAACACAAAGTCCAGTCAATGAGAGAACAATCCCATTGGATCTAAGCCAAGAAACACTATATTGGGCCCTCTGGATACAAAGGTAAAAATGAGACAGCCCTCTGCCCTCAAGGTGTTCACTGTCTACTAGGAGAGACAACATTCAATTTAATTCCATAAGTATATCTTAGGATCCACTCTGCCAGGCACTGTGCTCTCTCTCACTCTCTCTCTCTCTCTCTCTCTCTCTCTCTCTCTCTCTCTCTCTCTCTCTCTCTCTCTCTCTCTCACACACACACACACACACACACACACACACACACACACATTTGCTGTCTCCCATACATCCCTTCCCTTTTCCAGGATAAAAATTAAAGCCCCCAAATGCCTTCCCAATCATTTTTCACACTTGGTAAAATCCAGTCCCCTCACCAACTTGGTCAAAGTCCTTTGTACAAGCTTCACTTTGTCAATATCTGTTCTAAAATGTGACAACCCCCCCACCAAAATGACCCACAGTCCCCTAGATGATCACAGCAGAAGGCAGCAGGATGCCCTGTCCCTAGATCTGGCCACTGCTCCTTTTAACAGAACCCAAAACTCCTTTAGCTATTTGGGCTGCCATGTCACACAATTGACTCATTTTTCACTGTCAGCTCTTTAAACCACCAGATTCTTTCCATATGAACCATGTAGTATCTCAATTCAATTCACTTGAGTTCAACAAGCATTTATTAAGTGTTCTCTCTCTCTTCTCACTGTGCTTTCCCCGAAGGCTGGGTTTGGTGTTGTATGAAAGTAGGCAGAGATGAATCTCAGTAGTCCCCAAGAGAAAGTTAGGTCTCTCGGAAGTGACCTTCATTGTGCTAAATGGTATCCATTTGGGCCCTCTAGGTCCTCAGTTGCGGCCCTTTGACTGAATTCAAATCCAGAAGTCAAAGGGCCACACTTGAGGACTTAGAGGGCCACATACAGCCTCCAGGTCTCAGGTTCCCTGCCCCTGCAAGTACAGTAGAAAATGTGCTCAACTTGGAACTACAAGACCTGAGTTCAAATTTTACTGCCTTCCTACTTAGATGACTTCTGGCAACGCACTTAATCTCTCTAGGCCTCAGTTTCTTCATTTGCAAAATGAAAGAGCTGGACCAGATCCCCTCTACCTCTAAATTCCTGATCATTTGCAAATAATAAAGACCCACAGGGCATTAAGGAAGTGTTAAAGGCATTTCAGCTTAATGGATATTTTTTCCTTGATTTAATCAGAATTAAGAGATTGAAACAGAGAAGGCTTTGAAGGGGAAAGTGGGCAGTCTTTCCAAGTAGTGTGAGTCAGAAACAAAGAGGATAATAAGATTTAGAGCTGAAAGAGACCTTGGAGATCATATCATCTAACCCAGTTCGTTTTCTAGATGGAGGAAATGAATTCTCCCTTTCTATATCAGGGAATACAGAGAGTCTTTTCCCTGAAAATAGGGAAACCTCGAGTGTTGTGGCTAGAACAGTGGACATCGAGTCTGGAAGAGCTGAGTGGGAATTCTTCCTCACTGTGTGACCATGGGCAACTCAATTAACTTCTCTGAGCCTCAGTGCCCTAATCTATAAAATGGGGGGAGGAGAGCATCTACCTTACAGGGTCATTGTGAGGGTCAAAGGAAATAGCTTCTTTAAAGTGCTTTGCCATCCTTAAAATGCTGAGTAAATGGTAATTTTCATTATCATTATTAAAGTGGGAGAACCTCATACATTATAAACATACAATGATTGAAATGTTTTGTTAGCAGTAAAATGTGTGGAAGTAGGTTCTGTGTGACTTGATAATGGGTACCCTGTGGTCTGGGCACAAAGTCAGGCTTCTATTCCAGGAAGGAGAAGAGAGTGACAAAGAAGCCCCACCTTCAGGGAGAATTCCAGAAATCCCCTACTGACCCTTCTCCCAAAGTAAAAGGAATTTAGGGTCAGCGAGGAAGTACGATGGATAGTGTACTAGCTCTGGAGTCAGTAGGATCTGAGCTCAAAATCAGACTCAGACACTTGCTGACTGTATGACCCTGGGCAAGTCATTTAACCCCTGTTGCCTCCAAACAAATAAGAAACTAAAAGAAACTTCTCTGGGTTCCTACTCTACCCATAGAGAAGAGAACTGGTTGCTACAGGTTGGTTCAATATTCCCAAGAGTTATAGGGTAGTCATACAGTAGGAATATCCCATTTAAAATCATGTCATCAAATGAATCATTTTTCATAAAGTCAGTTTGGAAAAAGAAACATGGACCTAAAATTAGAAAAGATCCAGGTTCAAATCTTACCTTTTATATTGACTAGCTGTGGGACTCTGGACAAATAACTTGCCTCTCTGAGCATCTATAAAATGGTAATTATAATATAAGTATTATCTATCTTACTGGGCTATAGGTGGCTCAAATGAGATAATGTTTTAGAAAGAGCTTAGCCAACATTAAAGCAAGATAGAAATCTCCTCTATTATTTCTATCCTTATCAAATCAGCCTGCTTTCAACTAGGTTACCCTACAGATGAGAGCAGGCCCCATTACCATTTCCTGTATTACCTTCAAACCATTTGGAGGAAACCACCAATGAAGCAGTTTTTCAATAGAAGTGGAATCTCTGCATGGGAGAATATGGCGTTTGTTTATTGAAATTGCCCATCACTCCGGGTGATTATTTTTTATACACTCAGAATCACATTGTATTCCTCTCACCTGCCATCACTGGAGTCTACAAGGATCTTGCTGTGTGATCACTAAGAGAGATGCTGCTATAAAAATGGCCAGAATGGGCTGGGATGGCAAATTTTTGGAGGCTCATAAATTAGAGAAAGGCTAAAAATGTAATGCTCAGAAACGCTCTCTAAGATGCTGGGATGTAACCTGGGCAGGCCTGAAAGGTAACCTACAGCCCTAGGGTTTCAGGGCACTTCTCAGCCTCAGCAGCTATATGAATGTGAACAATAATTTGATAGCAGAAGGCAAAGCAAGTCTCCAGAGATGCTGCCATAGTCACAGAGCCAAGAGGGAATTGCGAAGTCTGTCTACAATGCCTTCTTCCTCTCTTCAGTGCAAGCAGGTCACTACTTCTGCACCCAGACGTTCTCCTCACCCCACCCTCAGTTCCCCAGGCATCTAATTCAGTCACAGTTTGGCACAGTCCCTCCCACCCCCATCCCAACTCCCTCCCTTCATCAAAACTGACCTATCCTGCGTCCATTCCTTCAGATTCCCATTCTCCCCTTGAGAACCAATCCAGATTCATGGCATGATAGATTTCAAACTGAATGAGACAGCTACTGGTGTATCCAGTGTTGGGTTTGTTGTCTTGTGTTTGAGTCCTGTATCAGACCCTAGTGATGTGAGACGGGGCAACTTATTTGACTCTATTTTCTTTATCTATAAATTGTGATGATAAACCTCTCATAAGCTATTATATATTATGTAAAGTGACTTGCAAACCTTTAAGAACTATACAAATCTTAACAGTTTTTGTTATCAAATGGGACCCTAGAAGCCATCTGATCCAATGCCTTCATTTTAGAAACAATGAATCTGAGAGCCAGTGATACGGAGTACTTGGTGAAGTTTACACATAGGCTACAGGTGACAGAATCCCAAGCTTGATCTTCTCATTGTACCAATATCCTAGGTTCATGTATTAATAGCTAAGTATGGGCTACCTGGACCAAGAAAGACAATTGTGACTTAACCAGGGTATTTTAGAGATTGTGCCTTAATTCAATTCAGTTCAACAAACATTGATGAAAACATTTTCTATGAACAAGTCTAGGGCTGCTAAGTGACATACTGGATGGAGCACCGAGCCTGAACTCTGACAGACTCTTCTTTATGAGTTCAAATCTGGTGTAATATGCTTACTAGTTGTGTGTGACCCTGGGCAAGTCTCTTCACCCTGTTTGCCTCAGTTTCCTCATCTGTAAAATGAATTCAAGAAGGAACTGGCAAACCACCCCAATATCTCTGCTAAGAAAACCCCAAATGGGGTCAGACATGACTGAAATGACTGAGAAGCTATTATTATTTGCCAAGGAATGTGAATTTATTATATACCTACTGTGTGCCAGGCATTGTGATACATGTTGGGAATACAAAGGTAAAAGTTAAGCAGTTCCTGTCCTTATTAGTTTTTGATTTATCAGAAGTTGCGAAGAAAGAGGAGACACAGAAACTACCCTCAGAGAGCTTACAGTCTTGCAGGGAGACGCACATTTGACTCTACTATAAGAACAAGAAGGGTTGTACAAGAAAGTGTGACGTGGAAATCTGTGGAAGGAGAAATTAATTTCACCTGGGACAAGAAATGGAAGGATTAGGGATAGTATCCTATGAGAGTTTTCTCTTTACCTCCAATACATGTGTGTATGTGTGTTTATGTGTGTATGTGTTATGCCTCAAAGGAAACTGGGCCTTGAAGAAAGACCAATTGTTGAGACTTTAATAGATGGGGATGAAAAAAGTGGAGGAGAAGGAATCCCTTCTAGGAATAGGAGAAAGGTCTAAGGATGGGAGAGAGTGGGAAAGAATGAGGAACAGAGAGTAGGCCAACTTTGGTTCAAATGTTGAATACATGAAGAGGAGTGGGAAAAGAGGGTAGAGAGGCAGAGTCAAGTAGGGTTATGGTAGGCCTGGGATGCTAGGCTCAAGAGCTACTTGGTAGGCATTAGGAGGCCGCTGAAGATCTCAGAGTAGGATGCCATGATTGGAATGTCTCTTTGGCAAGTTCACTAAGAAGGTCATTACCAGAGTCTAGAGAGCAGAGGATTGGCCAAAGCAAGAACTTTAATGAGTGAAGTTTTAGGGACCACAGCAGGCTTGTGGAATAGGGGTAAGTGGGCATTTCCCACAAATCATATCACCCTACCCAATCTTTCTCACAAGCCTGGCCTACTCTGTAAATAACACTTAGTATTTCTCATGGCAACTCCTCATAGAGTTCTATGAGGAAGGAAGATCAGTCAGTAAACGGAGAAATTGAGATTCATTTGTCCATACAAGTTCAACAGATTGCTGCAGCCACTTTATTTTCTAAAATCAAATGAATATTCATTATTTTCCACAGGAGTCAGTTTGATTCTTTCTGGACCAAAATACAAAGTCATATATGTGCAAAAATCTTCATTTTTCCACACAGGTTTGAGCATTTTAGACACCTGTAGGTCTATGCAAAAGGGAGCACAAGGCAGTAGAATAAACACTGAATTTGAAGTCAAAGGACCTAAGGTTAATTCCAAGTGTTGTCCTTCAGTCATGGCTGACTCTTCATGACCCTACATGGGTTTTTTTGGAATGGTTTGTAGTTTCCTTCTCCAGCTCATTTTACAGATGAAGAAATTGATACCAATAGACTTAAGTGTCTTGCCCAAGGTCGCACAACTAGTGTGTGTCTGAGTCCAGATTTGAACTCATGAAAATGAGTCTTACTGATTCCAAGCCCAGCACTCTATGCTCTATGGCACCACCTAGCAGCCCCCGGGTGTCAAGTATTAGGCTCATAGATTTGGAGATAGAATAAACCTGAGAAGCCATTTAGTCTGAAAATGAGACCAAGTAATAAATGACAGAGATGAGATCCCATAGGATGATAGATTCGGGGCTGAAAGGGGACATAGGGAGCATCAGTTCCAACCCCTCAGTTTTACAGATGAGGAGGCAGAAGCCCCAGAGGTAAAGTGAGTTGCTCAGAATCACACAACTGGTAAATTAATGTCTAAGGCTGGATTTTAACACAAGCCAAAACCCAGCATTCCTAATTCTGCCTGTTACCTTGGACAGATCACTTCCCCTCAAGGATATAGCTTCCTCCTCTTTGAAATGAAGGGATAAAACTAGATTAGCTCCAAGGCTCCTTCTAATTTGAAATTCTGGGAATTGTATTTTTCCTTTCAATTTTGCCTCCATTCTCTACTCTCACTCCTTTCCATCAACCACACTCATCGGACATGGAGCTCAGGGGTGTGGGTTCAGATCTGGCTTCTGTTGCATACTATCTTGTAAAAAAATTCCTCTGGGCCTCTAATTCCTCTTCTCAAGTGAGAGAAGCTTGACTGAATGGCCTCCAAAGTTAGACTAGATGGTCTTAAAAGTCCCCTCCAATTCTAAATCTAAATTCCTTTTCTTCTGTTGGAAGATCCTCATGTTACTGTTCACCTTAGAAAAGTCAGTTTTTAGGAGGAAGACCAAATGATTCCTTTTTCGTGCCTCTGGACTTGGCCAGCATCCATCCCTCAATTAACTTGCTCCATATACTCCTGTGGTTCTTAACTTGGAATCCATGAACCAGTTGTTTTCTGGTGTTTTTTTTTTTTAAGTTTGATATCTGTATTTCAGTGTAATTAGTGTTCTTTGTAATTTTCTGTTTTATTTTATGCATTTAAAAACAGGCTTTACCAGGCTGTCAAAGGGGTCTGTGATTAAAATTTTAAGCCCCTAGTCCAGCTATATGCTTACCAATCATTGAGGTTTGGGCAGCTGGGCAGGGAAGGAAGGGGTTGCCCCCTAGGATACTGAGATGCAGAGAGTACAAACACTTTAAATAATGATTTTTACAACACTTTTATAATTTGTAAATCCTGAAGGCCTCCCCTCATGTTCCTAGCTGTCCATGGTTCTTGTTGACCCAGGTCTTTCTCCCAGTGAGTTAGTGACTGATGGCCTGCACCCCTAATCGATCCAAAGGAACATTTGATTGTTTTCACCCCAGACCCCAAAATGGCTGTTGGGAGCTCTGGCTCCAAGACTACTTTCTCATCTCCAGCCCCTTCGTTATAATGAGCCTCCTTGTCAACTAGAGACTTCTCCTCCTTCAGAGATGGATGCCTGCTCAATTTAGACTTGGCCAGCCAGAGCCTCCCCCGCAGAAATCTTCTGAATTGTTTTTATTTCTATTGGCTGTTTAAGGATTACCGATTCCCTCTGAGAACTAATTGAACCTGGAAGAGGAGAGACATCGATAGTGATTGCCGACTCCAACCTAGAGTGTATTTCTCATAGAGGTCAATTGCTTCCTTTTTAAAATAATAGCAATTGAAAATGATAGGATTGTTGGGCTTCTTCAAGGCAAAGGAAATCTTGCCACATTCATAATTGGTGGCCAAACATTTCAGCTCCTTCTGCCTAATCAGGATCTGCTCAGCCCTCTGGTCTAGTTGGAGCTGTGGCGTGTTCACTCAGCTGCTGGCATTCCTGGTATTGATGTGTGTTGGTCTACAGGTGCACACAGGGAGATAACTTCATGGAGCATATTCAATTTTTCTTAAATAGAAAGGCACAGGCAAAGACTCAGGCTTTTTTGATTCGAAGAAGAGATTACTCCGTGAAAACGCCTGAGTCAGTTATTCTTTAAGTCAGTGACACTGAGAGGCAAGTGACGGTAGAAAACTTGGGGTGTGATTTGCAGAATCCGATTGAAAAGGAAGAGGGTTGAGAAAAAGGGAAATCATGGAACTGACAGCTAACTAGAATTATAACAAGGGTGGGGCAACTGGGACTTGGTCCTGAGAAGTCTATATCTTAGGAATAGTACCTTGTACCCCCAAAATTGTCAGAAGAAGAGAGAGGAGGGAAACTCCAGGCCCCCAGTCTATCAGTTCTGTGGTCAGAAACAAGTCACAATAGGGTATTCCAGACAGATGCTGGTCCTCACTACCAGGCAATAGGGCAGTAAAACACCCAGGCAGAGAGCAAGGATGTAGTTCCTTGGACTAATTTCTAGGTGTTCAGAGTGTGCCCTTAGAACCATAGTACTAGAAGGCATCATGGAGGCATTCAAATCTAATCCTCATATTTTACAGATAAGAAAACTGAGGCCCAGGAAGTTTAAGTGACTTGCCTAAAGTCACAAAAATAGTAATCATCTCTGTGAATAACTGTGGTATTGATTATGAGATATGAGAAATATTGGCACAGGACCATCCAGTATGGTGTGCCCATATCAAGGAAGGCACTGCACTATGAGGGAAGCAGAATTGCAGGAGCTCAAAAGAAACGTGAGATTCGCAAATTTCCACTTTAAATGTTTATATGGACTATGTATGCCCAACTTGTGGTAGAACCTTCTGAGTTTGTACTGGTCTAATCAGCCACAGTCAGACACGCTGTAACTTGACTACAACATAGCAATGTCATTCTGGTCCTCTTCAGAAACAAAAGACAACAGCCAACCAGCAGTAATCATCATAAGCAGAATCTGAATCCAGGAGCTTTGACTCTAGAGCCAGCGTTCTTTCCACTATTGTATTCTGCCTTCTTCAGTTTCCTTTTTTCTCCATAAAGGCAGTGTGCCCCTCTGGACTTCATTCCTCCTAAAAAGAGAAATGCAGGGGAAGCTTAGTAACCTAGGAGCCATCACAGTCACACACACACACACACACACACACACACACACACACGCACACGCACATGCACACGCACACACAGAGTCATGCACAGAACAATGAACTTTCTCCAAAGCCAGAATTCCTAGTCCCAACTCTACAAATCCCATTGATAGTTCAGCACCAAGATGGCGCCCCTTTAGCCAAGTGAGAAGAAAAGCTCACTTCTCCCCTTCAGTTGGCCAATGTCTTAGACTCTTTTTCAGGGCCATGCCCTGTTGTCAATAATATAGTTAAACAGTACCCTTAGATGTAGACATATCCTTGAATTTCAAGCAAAAGATCAATTTTATTTGACAAATGTTGATTTCATGGGAGTTTCAGGGAACCAGAATCACAACATCATGTGGCCTTGTTGCATAACGTGTGAAATTCTGACCTCTGTGAATTGTGTGTAGATGCATGAGGCTTTACATTAGAGAGAGTAATGTGCTTTTGGGGTGTTATTGGGGAGCCTTCAAGTAGATTGTGGGATTAAAAGCTATAGACTCTTAACCATGCAATGAACGAGTTGGGAAGGATGTGAATTGGGTGTGAGCTCTCTCTGGCCTTTCACTTATTGAGCTATAGCAGTTGCTTACAGCATCTTTTCCTCGAGTGAATATTATCTTACTATTATAATTAGCATTATTAATTATTATTATACTGACCAGCTCTCCTTGGGGCACTTTTGACTCTACAAAATACTTTTATTTGGAAAACCATGTGGCTGTAGGTAGTGTCAGAATCCCAGAATTGAATTCAATAAACCTTTCTTATTTGCCAGATGCCAGGCTTTGGGCTGGAAGATAGGAATAGAAAGATGAAAAATAAAAATATACCCTGCCCTCCAGGAGCTTAAGCCTGCTTCAGGGATACAATACCAGAAATTCAGGGACTTGCCAAGCTGGCCTTCTCTCTCTTTCTCATAGATGACATCTCCCATCTTTATGCCTTTACCCTGGCTATACCACACCCATAGAATACATTCCTTCCTTACCTCTGCCTCAGTAGAGTTTTTCTCTTCCTTTCTGTTTTTCATTCTTTGTTCTCCAAGAGAACCAATTATGTCACCAGGGTGAGGTCTTGACTTGCTCATGAATTGGATTTAAGTGAGGCAGAACTGAGCTAAGACATCAGCCTCACTATCTTCTCCAGAGTCATGAAGTTCAGTGGTAAGACATAAGAAAATTGGCGATGGCTCAGAATGGAGGGGGCAGCCTTGACCTTTCTAAATTAAGGTCTTTCTGAGACCTCAGTTTGTCCTTAAGACACAGCCCAACCCCTATCTTCTGCATGAAACTTTTCCTGTTTTCCCCAACTGCTAGTACCCTCCCTCCCAAACTGCCTTTTGTTTAACTACTTTGTATATATTTGCATTTATTAATTTTATATTTATTACATATATATAATGTACGTGTGTTCTTATTGTATACCCTATTAGAATGTAAACTTCTCGAGAGCAGAGATTCATTCTTTGTCCTTGCATCAATAATCCTTGATTATACAAGGAGCTTAATAAATACTTATAGATTGATTGATTGTCCAAGATCATCCTGAACGAAAGCTAATTCACCGCTGTGCCATAATGGAAGACATTATAATATAAGCACTTAACTTGGGAGAAACGGTGTAGGTGACGCTGTCAGAGAAACATATAACAGGTGGGTCAGCCCACAAAATGCAAGCAGTGGACCACGGATGAATTTGTTCATGTGTTCCATTGGTCTCTGCCCTGCACTGTCAAGACATTCTGAGAAGGGTCTCAGTCCCCTTGGATGGACCCCTATTGTAAATTTATGGGGAGAATGAATGAGATTAGGATAGGCAGGTATCAGTGGGTTACAACTGACATCACTGCATCAATGGAGAAAACTCAAGCATTGAAGATGCAATAATAATAGTACATTTACATAGTGCTTACCATGTGCCAGGCACTGTATTAACTGTTTTATAATTATTATCTGATTTGATTTAAGTCCCTTGCCTGTAGGTAAGAAAGATTTGAAGTGGCATTTGAATTCAGGTCTTTCTTACACAGATCAGATACTTCCTAGCTGTGTGACCCTGGACAAGTCGCTTCACCCTGTTTGCCTCAGTTTCCTCATCTGTAAAATGAGCTGGAGAAGGAAATGGCCAACCACTCCAGTAACTTTGCCAAGAAAACCCCAAATGAGGTTGCAAAGAGTCAGACACAATTGAAACAATTGAAAAACAACCTCCTGACATCAAGTCCAACTCCCTAACCATGGTGCAACAAAGGTGCCTCAGATCTACTGCCTTCAAGACCATTGACAGCAATCTGAAGGCATCAGTACCTTGGGATATGATTTGATAGACCTGAGTGGCATAGTTATTTCTGGAAAGCGCCCCCAAATCTACTAAGACCAACACTCACAGGTTACTCTTTTGCCCCTTCAAAAAAAAAAAAAGAAATCCAGAAAGCGCAGAAGGCTGCTGATGCCCTCTTTTTTCTTTTTTCTCTTCTTTCTGCACGTACAAGTATTTCAGAACCCGTTAGGAATGACTCCTCTTATCGGGAGGATTATAACTGGCTCACTAAACAGGCTAATGCCTGTATCCCCCCAAGCAATCTGTCAGAAGGATCTCAGGAAGGGTTAGAGAAGACCGTCATCCTCTGCATGTTGTATTCTGATGAACAGAAGAAGCTTCTATGCCACTGTGGACATGTGTAGCCCTAGGTACATATATATATATATATATCACACAGATAGATAGATCAACACCTGGGCACATGCTTACTTGGAACATGTGTGCATGCATGTATCATACAGATATACACCTGGACACATGCTTACTTGGAACATGTGCACACACACGTATCACACAGATACCCACCTGGGCACATGCTTACTTGGAACATGTGTACACACATGCGTGTGCAAATACACACCTAGGCACATGTTTACTTGGCGCCTTTTGCTTGGTCCCTGAGCAGCACCCACCTCTTTTCCTTCTCACCCACCCCCAACACACACACACCTGCTTGAAATCTCCAGACCCGCTCAGGTAAACATGCCCCCTACCATTTAAACTTTACTGTATCTGTAATTGGACTGATCATTATCACTTAAGTGTTATTCCAGGTGTCTCCACATGTACTTCAGAAGATTTCTAGACTCCCGAGGATATTATCTGCAGCAGCACAGCTCCTTCTCGAGGGAAGATTCTCTGAGTGGGTTGTGCTACATGATCTCAATGGTTTCTTGGAGTTTAAAAATCTATGATCCAACGTAGTCTGACCAGAGCAGGATAGCATAAATACTAATTATTATAATTAGAGCAGGTAGGTAGTGCAATGGGTAGAGTGCCAGACCTAGAGTCAGGAGGACCTCAGGTCGAATCTGGCTTCAGACACTAGCTGTGACTCTGAGCAAGTCATTTCACCCTGTTTGTCTCACTTTCCTCATTTGTCAGATGAGTTAGAGAAGGAAATGGCAAACTACTCCAGTATCTCTGCCAAAAAAAAAAGGCCAAATGAGGTCCCAAAGAGTAGGACATGGCTGAAACACCTGAACAATGATAAAAATTATACAATTTTGTAATGATGAAGAAGGTGATGGTAATGATGGCTATCACTTAAAGCCCTTTAAGATTTGCAAAGCACTTCATGTTATCTCATTTGAGCCTTACAACGCTCGGAGGAAGGTAGTATGTTTATTCCCATTTTATGGAAGAGGAACCTGAGGTCAAGAAGAGTTAAGTGACTAGCCTAAGGTCACAGAAGTAAATGAGACAGACAAAGGTTAAGTGACTTGCCCAGGGTCACCCAGCTATTTAGCGTCGGAGCTGTTTAGTGTCCTAACTCCTTGTCCAGCGTTGTGTGATAGATTGTGACAACTAGCTGCCTTTGTATGGTGAAGCATCACCTCCCTTATTCTAGATAGCATACCTCCCTTTGAGGGGAAATCTTTTTAGGTGGCCAGACTCACGCTAAGGTCTCCTCCCCATAATCTTTGTCCTCAGCTCACATCTCCAGGTGTTCCTCCATTTTCTAGGGTCCAAAAGTCCACTGCTCAAGAGTAGAAGGAGGAAAGCATCTCCACCAGCCAAAGGGTAAATGACTTAGGGGCTAAGATGTCAATTAAGGAAATTTCCTAAGGAATGCCTGCCAGGAGGTCTGAGGGGAATCATTTACATTGCAAGACCAGCGGTGCTGGAACATTTACATGTCAGTAATGAGGTCCTTAACCAGGGCCCTGAAATCACTGTCTCTCCCTGGACTTTTGTTGACTCATTGGTAAGTGGATGGACGCTGGCATTCCCTAAGAGGGCTTTATTCTAAAAATGACAGTTAAATTGAGCCCAATGGGAACAGTGCACAAGATGGTGGGCAAATCCCTTGTTGGGGAACTTCCTTCACAAACAATGAAATTCAGCAGCAGCTCAGCTTCCTGTACCCACATCCTTCCCGGTCCCATCAGGGGCCTTCCCAGGCATAAAACCTCCTGTTACTATAACCCTCAATGGCTTAAAAAGTTTTCTTCACAACATCCCTGTGAGGGATACCATGCAATTCCCTTATCTCCATTTTACTACTGAGTAAACTGAGATTCAGAGAAGTATGAGAGTAAGTCTGTAATGGCTGCAGCCTTCTACATGACACCTGTACTTTCTGGTCCAGCCCACCTGTCCTCTATGTTCTCCATGCACCACACTCCATCTACTATCTCTCTAACTTTGCCTGGAACATGCTCCCCAACCCCAGCCCCCCATCTTAACCTCTTATTTCTTTCAAAACTCTCGAGTCCACTCTGGAAGTTATGAGTGTCTAAGCTGGGACTCGGATCACTTGTTGTTCTGTCATTTTCAGTAGTGTTGGACTCCTCTGCTCCCATATAGGGTTTTCTTGGCAGAGATACTGGAGTAGTTTGCCATTTCCTTCTCCAGCTCATTGTACAGATGAGGAAACTGAGACAAACAGGGTGAAGTGACTTACCCAGGGTCACATAGCTAAGAAGTGTCTGAGGTCAGATTTGAACTCAGGAAGAGGAGTCTTTCTGACTCCAGGGCTGGTACCCTATCCTCTGTGAAGTCACCTAGCTGTAGGGGCTTTAAGGATCACCTAATCCAACTCCCTCATTTTACAGAGGGAGAAAAGGAAGTAGAGAAGGTCATTGACTTGCCCAAGGTCACAAGCGTTAAGGGTCAGAAGAGACTCCTCAGTCCCTGTCCTTGGATTCCAAATCCAATGTTCTTTCCACTAGGCCAAGCCATGGACTTAGCAATCACTTTCACTAGGTTATGACCATTCTTGGCAGAAGAAGAAAGTAAATTCCCCATCTCTACAGGCCATGAACATCACACCAGAAATAAATTACAAAGCTAAATTTTGAAGTCGGGTCTCCTGGCTTCAAATCCAGCCAGGGCTCTTTAGACAACAAAACATAGTGAATAGAGTGCTAGTCCTGGAGTCAGGAAGTTGTGAGTTTGAATTCAGCCTTAGATACATACTAGCTTTGTGACCTTGGGCAAGTCACTTAATCCCTGTTTGCCTCTGTTTTATCATCTGTAAAAAGGGGATAACCTACCAGGGCTGTTGTGAAATCAGATGAGATTAATATTTATAAAATGTTTTATATAGTGCCTGCCACATAGGAGGAGCTAGATAATGTTAACTTTTATTATTGTCTTAAACTCCTCAACCAACACACACACACTCAGACACACACACACACACACACACACACTCACACATTCATACTCACACACACACACTCTCACACACACACTCACACCCACACACTCACACCCACACACACTCACACACACACTGCTATCCCCTTTCCAAAAATGCTCCCCACCTTTCCATCTAACTCTGCCTTTGGAAGGAAAGCATTAGTACATTTTTTTTTTACAGTAAAAATTTTGCTTTAAAATGCCAATCTATTTCCTAGAAATGAGTCTCCAATCTAAATCCCCAACCAGATGGATTCTCTTTGCCTCAGCTTCCCCAGAGCCCTCAAAGAACTAGACGGGGCAGCCTTGACAGACGTTGAAGGCTAAACCACTAAAAATGGAAATCACTTTCTGCGGGTTAAAGGGGGAGGGGCTGCTTTTAATGGACTTTCCTTTTTCTTCCCCGTTGAATATTCAGTCTCCCCAGAGAACCAACATCAGAGTGTTCTCTAAAGGGAAGCTATTTTCTTTGTAATTGGCGCCTTTTAGCTTCCATTAATAAGCCTTTAAAGTCCATTTCACAAAAAGACTTTTTTGCCTCCGTGCCTGGTGCTGCCCCACAGGCCTGCAGGTGGACCTCTCCTCACACAATGCACCCAGATCTGGCAAGATAAATGCCCTTTGGATTTGTGCAAATCACATTCAGTTTTAAAGGTAAAAGGCAAGGTGACCTACAGCTGTTTGTTGAATTGAACTGAAATTAAACGCATGGGGCAGAGTCATAACTAAGGTGGAGCAATGGGCCCTTTGTCTCAGGATGTCAATTTTATAGATGAGAAAACTGAGGCTGAGAGATTAAAGGTCTTTCCCAGAGTCTCATAGCTGGACAGAGTCTAAAGGAGGGATTTGAACTCAGGCCTTCCTAATTCCAAGTTCATTGCTTTACCTTCTGTGTCACAGCCCCAACAGTTGTAGAAAAACTGCAATTCAAAGCAACAATAAATGAGCCAGAGAGGTAAGTGCCATCGTTGATCCAGGGGAGCAGGGCTTGATCATTGATTGGGCTATCATTGAATCATAGACTTGAAGCAGATTTTAGGGGCTTTGGGGTCCAGGCCCACCCCCACCCTGGACAAAAAGTCACTGTACAACTTCACCAGGAAGTGACCAAATGGCCTGTGAGCTGGGATGGTACCTACCTGCATCTTCTCAGTACAAATCCAACATGTTTTCTGCTGTACCATGCTGTGAGAATGACAGAGCTGGGAGAGTCTTTCGAACACAGAATGTCAGGGCTGGGAGGGCCTTTAGAACATGGAATTTCAGAGCTGGGAGGGCCCCTAGAATACAGAATGTCAGAGCTCAGAGGTAATCTATTCCAAATCTCTCATTTTGCAGAGGATGTAACTGACTCTCCATGAGGGAACATGGTTTGCCCAAAACATACAACCAGTAATCAGAACCCAGATTCAGCCCCAGGTCTTCTGGCTCCAAGTCCTATGATCCTTGGAGCAACCCCTTGCTCTTCCCATCAGTCTGTAGACCAGATTCCTTCAGAGGGGGCCACATGGATGGCCTGGTGACCTGGTTGGGAGGCAGCAGTTGAGGTGATTCTCCAGCCCAAGTTGCTTCAGAGTCCAGTCTCACCCCCCAACCCCACTCCCATCTCCTCTCCTCCGATCCCCTGCCTCCTCTCCCCCCACCCCTGCCTCCCCACCCCCTTCTCCCTTAGTCACAGACTCCTGGAACAGCAGCTGAATCTTTTCTGACAGTCCTGGCCAGGGGCTTGGAGCTTCACTCCTGCTTAAATGCATCTTGGGAAGTTTATTGAGGAGACCTGCCTTTAGGCCCTATGCCAAGCTTTAAATGAGATTTTTCTCAATGAAGGAAATTTAAACAGCAGAGGTCTTTATTTCTGTCCCATCTGAATTGGAATCAACACAGAAAAGCGGATGCCTTCCCAACAAAGAGGAATTAATTCAGTGCTTTCTTCCCAGGTCTCTCCTTGTTACTTGCATTGTGTTTGCAGGGGAAGCCTTTAGGAGCTGACCCACTATGCGACAAGGATCTTGGACTCTTGGCACTTCTAGGGACCTTAAGTACCACTATCTTACCTACCAGGGTAAAGGTTTTCAAGAACTCTGATGTGTGGTTAGCCCCCGTGAAACCCTGAAGACCCCCTGATGGGCACTGCTTGAGTACAAGGACTGTCTTTTACCCCTTTTTGTATTCTCAGCACTTAGCAAGTGCATAGTAGCCCGGCACATAGTAGGCTCTTAATAAATGTTTGATGGCTTGGTACATGGCAAGATTACTGAACTGGAAGTCAGAAGACCTGGATTCCAATTTTATGTTTGCTACTTTAGCACATGTGTGACTTTGGACAAATCATCTTCCCTTTCTGGGTCTCAGTTTTCTGAGTTGGCTTCAATTACCTCTAAGGTCCCCTCAGATTCTAACTATATCATTGTATGACCCATTAGCAGTTCTAAGATACAGATAGTCAAGAAGGGATGGAAAAAGAAAAATACAAGAAGTCAACAAGAAAGAGGAGGAAAGGAAGAGGAATGATTAGTAAGTCCCATCCATTTCTGTGTCTGATCCTCTAGAAACTGGTGCTATATCCTTCCTGAAATCAGTCTGTTACATTACATGAGAAACTTACTCATCAGGAACTGTTCTCGTTTTTAGCTGTCGGTATACAGGGCCTACCAGAGTATCTGCAGCTGTGTACACAGTAGGCCAACAAAAAGCATTGGTTGAAGCATTTTAATTCCCATTTTGCAGGTAACGTTGTCGTTCAATTATGGCCAACTCTTTGTGATCCCATTTGGGATTTTCTTGGCAAAGATACTGGAGTGGTTTGTCGTTTCCTTCTCCAACTCATTTTTCAGAAAAGAAAACTGAGGCAAATAGAGTTAAATGACTTGCCCAGGGCCACACAGTTAGTCTGAGGTTAAATTTGAATTCGAGTCTTCCCAACTTCAGGCCCAACACTCTTTGACACCTTGCTGTCCTTTACAAGAAACTGTAGCTAGTATTTTTACAAAGCTTGAAAGCTTGTGTCTTAAGACATGGAAATGATTGTGAAAACTGAAAATAAATAGATTAATTTTTAAAAAGCTTGTGAAGCCCTTTATATACATTATTTCATTGTAACTTCCCAACATCCTAGGTGCTACTAATATCTGTATTTTACAAACAGGGAAACTGAGGCTCAGGGAGAGATATCATTTTCCCCAAGGGTCACACTTGAACCCAAGTCTTCCTGAGCCAAACTCCAGAAGTCTATCCACAGCACCACGATTTTATGCTGTGACTGGAGGCTGGACAGAGAAAGCCATACACAAAAAAACCGAGACTCAGCCAGTATAAGTGACTTGCCCAGGGTCATGAAACTTGTAAGTGACTGGAACAGGATTTGAACTTATATCTTCGCAGTTCCAAGTTCAGCTTTCTAGCCACTATACTGTGCTTTAAACTGTGGCTGGCCAGAGATGCAGATGGGAGAATGGGGGCATAAAGAAAAAGAGTAACCTGCTCATCGCTCACACAGCTGGTACTGAAGGGCAAGATCTGAACTCATCTCCTGATACTGAGTTCCAGAAGGGTTCTTTCCACATCCCTGATACTGTCTTGACTCCCCAAGGTCCCAGAGGGAGCTAACCTCACTGACAGGAAATTCCTCCTTCTCCAGCCAGCCTCAGCTCCACCCTCCCCAACTCCTGCCCCTAAAGCCCACATCCTCTCCCACTCCCTCCTGGGAAATGGAAAACAGCTGACCCTCATCCTCCTCCTTTCCTGGAGCCAGTTTTATCTGGGAGCAGGCAGGCCTGGCATTTTTAGCAACAGCTCAGCAAACTCTCCTGTCCTCAGGAGCCCACAGCAGGAAGTGGAGAATGTGCCAACCCATGAACCACGGGATGGGAGGCTTGGACCTTCTCCTTATGGGCAGACTATGGTTGGAATGTCAGGCTGGACTGAGTAGCCCAGGGAGTGAGCACTGGGCTCACATGGGGCTCAATCATTGCAATCCTTCCCTGGTCAGAATCACAAGATCATAGGTTGAAGAGCTGGAAGGGACTTTAGAGACATCACCTAGTTCATCCCTTTCATTTCACAGAAGAGGAAATGGATTTCCAGAAAGGTGGGTGGGGAAGGGAAGGAATAAGCATTTATGAAGCACCTACTACATTCCAGGCACTGTGCTTGGTGCTTTACAAATACTATGCTATTTACTCACAACAACCCAGGGAGGTAGGTAAGGTTATTATTCCCATTTTACAGATGAGGAAACTAAGGTAGAGAAAGTGGTAGATGACTTGCCTGAAATCATACAGCTAACACTAGTGTCTAAGGTAGCATTTGAACTCAAGTCCTCCTAACTCCAAACCCAGTGCTCAAGCACAGCACCACCTAGCGGCCTGGGTGAACAGCACATTACTAACCTCTCTGGGCCACAGTTTCTTCATCTCTACAATAAGGGGTTTGGACCAACTGACTTGTAAGGTCTCTCCCAGATCCATATTTATGTTCTTATAATCCGTGATCATATTTAGTAATTTAGTTCACAAGGTATTTTTCCTGATGACTGTGAGGTAGGCAACACAAGTAGTAACATTCCCATTTTTCTGGTGAGGAAACTGGAGATCAGAATTGATTTGAGTGAGTCTGGCAAGTGTAATGGCAGGATTTGAATCCAGTTCTCATGACTTGCAGGTCATGAATGAGACAGTGTGATAGATAGAGGTCTGGATTTGGAGTGTTCTCTTGCTACCATACCTTCTCTTTTCTTTTCTCTTTTCCCCTCTTATCTCATTTCCTCTAGAGAAAGGCAGCCCAGTGTAGTAGAAGTATCCTGGATTTGGAGTCTGAGAGGCTTGGTCAGGTAGAAGCTGTGTGACCCTGGTCAAGTCCTTTCCCCTCTCTGGGAGTCAAGGTTAAATGTGGAGTTTGATTAGATTGAGAGTTCTTAAGGATGAATGTGTGTGTGTGTGTGTGTGTGTGTGTGTGTGTGTGATGGACTCTATTAGTCTAGAGAAGCCTGGAACCCCTTCTTAAAATCATAATTTTAGATTCATAAAATAAAACATAAAGGATTACAAAGGAAACCAATTATACTGAAATATCATTATAAAGAATTTTTTCTTTAATCTCCAAGGTTGTTGTTGTTCAGTTGTGGTTTTCTTTGCAGAGATACTAGAGTGGTTTGCCATTTCCTTTTCCAGTTCATTTTACAGATGAGGAACCTGAGACAAACAGGGTGAAATGACTTGCCCAGGGTCACACAACTAGTACGTCTGAGACCAGAAATGAATTCAGGAAAATGAGTCTTCCTAATTCCCAGCCCTGAACTCTATCCACCTCAGTGCTTAGCCCCTAATCTTCAAGGTGGTCACTTCCCAGTCAAATTCCCAGAATCCTGTCTGAAAGATGGTCAGCAGAGTGGGGAAAGCAGCCTATTGAGAAAGAAGTCTGAGCATCCCCAATGGGGGCTCCACACTTGGAGAGCCCGGGAGAACACTGGCCATTGTCTCTGCCATGCCTTCAGCTCTACCTCACAGGACCCTGGCACCAAGGGAATCTAGCCACCCACCTTTGAGTGGGTGCTGTGTGGCCTGCTCTCTGTCAAGGCTCCCAAAAGGCCCAGTCACTATAAAGAGAGGAACGATTCCCTCCCCCTCCTTTCTTTTACTGCTTTCGTTTATTGCAGGACAAATCATTGCTGTTTACATTTGCATTTCTAGCACAATGAAAATAAAAGATATGCCTGACAATCTGTTTAAAAGCTTATGCTAGGCCTGATTTTGAGCTGTCGGGCTTACACCACTGCCAGTACTCACCTTTTTCTCCGGGGCTATCTCAGCCTGCTAAGGCTGGTAGGGAGGTGTCTGACCTCCTCACCAGGGGCCGGGATAAGCCTCTGGAGGGCAGGAATGGGGTCTATGGTTTACTTCAGCAAGAGCTACACCTGAAGCAGGTGCTGAAAGGCATGGCTCATGTCGCCATCAGGGACATGTCAGGGGGCTGAAGCACAAGTGTGTGCAGGTCTCATGCAGAGATGCTGCAGACTCCGGGGTTCTGAGTGCCAGCCTCTCTCTAGTTACCTCTGCCATGGGATCTAAGACCCGGGCGGATATGAAGGGGCTGGAAGGAAGGGAAGGGGTCAGCCAGAACCAGAGGCATTGAGACACTGTAGTAATGCTCTTGTCCTTTCTCTGTCACTTCTCTCTCTCTCTCTCTCTCTCTCTCTCTCTCTCTCTCTCTCTCTCTCTCTCTTTCTCTCTCCCTAATTCCCTCTCTTTCTTTCTCTGTCTGTCTCTCTTTTTCTATCTTTTTGTCTCTATGTGTGCCTCTATCTCTCTCAACTCTGTCTCTGTCTCTCTCCTTTCCCCCTAACTCCATCTCTGTTTATCTCTTGCTGTCTCTGTCTCTAGCTTCCTCAGCTCTGTCTCTTTCTGTCTCTGTCTCTGTCTTTCCCTCTCCCTCCAAACTCTTTCTCTGTTTCTCCACCCCCTTACTTCATCCTCCTTTTCCCCTCTCCTTTCTTCCTTCCATACCATTAACACGTAACCCACTCTCCCACCTCTTGGCTGTTTGTGGCCAAAACTTGGCACAGTCAGCTCAGCATCCAGGTCCTGGCCCTCTTAGCCTCTGTGTGACTGAGTGGGAAACCGAAGAGTTCCAGGCATCTTGAACCCTCTTTGCACATCAGCTAAGTTGTACATCCAGAGACCGGAAACTCCTGGCTTCTGTGGCCCCGAAAGAGGAGGCAGATGGGAATTTTCTTCTTATTTCTTTATTATAGAGCAATCAGACCACAGGAATAGCATCTTCCTACTGATAACTGTCCAGAAAGTTGGGGATCTATGTATAGTGATGGTTTCGGATCACCAGTGTAGATTGGGAAGGGGCTTCAGAGGTCATCTAACCCAGGCCCCCTCATTTTACGGAGGAGGAAATGAAGGAAGACCAAGAGAGCTCATGTAACTTGCACAAGGTCACAAAGATAGCAAGCTGCAAACTCTGCTTTCAAATCCAGGTCTTTGAACTATAGTACAAATTAAAAATAAAATACCTTATCATCTGAGGCTAAATTATAAGTAAATAATAAATGAAATGATAAAATGAAATAAAAATAAATAAATCTCATCATTCCACATTTGGGAAGAGAAAATGCTTACAGGCTTCACTTATAATCCCTGAAAATACAGGGATAGGGTGGAATTGTTCCCAGATCTCATCTAAGCTCTCCATGGCTTCAGGGACCAGATCTGGATCTGGGGCTAGAGGGAGGGGTGGCTGGGGAGGGGAGGGTCATACAGGAGTGCTAGACTTCAAATGACAATAATCCTACCCACCTGCCTTCCTCCATCTGTCTGAGAAAAACCAACAGGCTTTATGAAAAGCTGAAAAGTATCTCTGCACATAGCTCTACCCCCAAGCTATTGTGACTTGAAAATAGTCTGGGATTGACATTTTCCTGGTGATTAAAACCAGCTTAATTGGGCATCCGGCTGGATGTGGTATTGATTGGCTCATGCATTTGTAATTAGGGTTCCAATGCCTATAGACACATCCCTCCAGCCTCCCCAGTATGCCGGCAGACAGCCCACCACACACTAGGCTGTTGTTTACTTGCGATCTATAATGAGCCTTCATTAGATTGTCACCCCGTGTGCTCCGGCATTCCATCTGCCTAAATTTACCAGGGTAACATGGCTTAGTGGGAGAAAGGACAAGCGGGGTAGCTGGGCTTCCTCCTCAGACTTGGCCAGAAGTTCTGCTTCTCCATGTGGGGACCATGCTAGCCTGTAGCCAAGAGTCCAGAAAAGGGCGATAAGCTGGAAAAGGCTGCCTTGCTGCCCCTTGGAAGTTTGAACCTCTTGTTCCCAGCCCCCTCTGACCCAGGATAGGAGGAGAGCTAAAGCATCAACCAGTCTAGGTGAGCGGACAGCTTCTCTGGACATCAGGGTCCAGTGGCTGTTCAACTCATATTTGAAATCAGTACTTGTTTCTCCAGCCCCCAATGATAGCAGCACTTTGGGAATCGTAGAGTCATAGAACGTACAGTTGAAATCAGCCTTGGTGTGTAAGATATCAAAACTGGGAAGGACTGTAGAACATAGACTGTTAGATCTGAGAGGCACCTTAGAACTGAGACTGTCAGAGTGGGGAGTGACCTAAGAACAGAATGTCAGAGCTGGGAGGGCCCTTAGAACACAGGATGTCCAAACTGAGAGGGCCCTTAGAACACAGGGTGTCAGAGCTGGGAGGGCCCTTAGAACACAGGATGTCAGAGCTGGGAGGGCCCTTAGAACACAGGGTGTCAGAGGTGGGAGGGCCCTTAGAACATGGGATGTCAGAGGTGGGAGGGCCCTTAGAACACAGAATGTCAGAACTGCAAGAAACCTGAAGGATCATTTAGCCATAGACTCTTAGCCTTGGGAGGAACTTTAGAGGTGATCTACCTCAGCCTTCCGTTCCAGACAAGAATCTCTACTTCAGAATCAAGGACCTAAAAAGAAAAGGGATGTCAGTGATAATGGTGAAATAAGTTACACATAATGTCACATGTAGTGAATCCCTGCCCGGGTCTATAATCCTGTGTCCTTAACTTTTCATTCACTCATACATTAAGTGCCTACTATACACAGAGCACTGTGTTAGGTGCTGTGGGAGATGAGACATGCTCCCTTCTATCACAGGAGTTATTGCCAGGAACTGGGTAGAAACATGGATAATTAGGATACATCTTAAGTATGTTAACTGTAATATATCATGAGGAGCTACAAGACATGGCACTTATGCCATTCTCTCTGGCTGTCCCCTACCCCTGGGAGGCTCCACCTTCTACAAGAAGCCTTTCCTAACCCCTCCTAATTCCAGTGCCTTCCCTCTGTTAATTATCTCCTATTTATCCTTCATAGAGTTTTCCTTGTATATATTTGTTATTATTGTAAGCTCCTTGAGGGCAAGGGATTTTTTTTTGCCTTTTTTTGTATCCTCAGAGCTTAGCACAATGCCTGGCACATTGTGTGTGTGTGTGTGTGTGTGTGTGTGTGTGTGTGTGTGTGTGTAGTTTATTCATTGAATGACTAAGTTCAAATCCAGGATCAAGAGGAGGAAAAGAAAAGGCCAAGGAGAAAGCTCAGCTTGGTACTGAGAGTGCAACATGGGATTTACAGTGCAGAAGATCTGAATTCTACCTCTACTACTTACTAGCTTCGTGACCCTAAACAAATGACTTCTCTTTATCCTTTTGGACTCAATGATCTTTCATCTCTAAATCTAGGAAGGAATGAAGAAAGAAGGATGGAAGGAAGGAAGGAAGGAAGGAAGGAAGGAAGGAAGGAAGGAAGGAAGGAAGGAAGGAAGGAAGGAAGGAAGGAAGGAAGGGAGGGAGGAAGTAAATCAGCATTCATTAACTACCTAAGAATTAAGTCCCACTGTGCTAAATGCTTTACAAGTATTATCACATTTGATGCTCACAACAATGCTGAAAGATGCTTTTATTGTCTCTGTTTTACACTTGAGGAAACTGAAGCAGGAAGAAGTTAAGAGACTTGTCCAGGGTCTCAGAGTTTACCTCTCACTATTTCACTTTCATCCTACCCTTCTCTTAGATACACTTCTTTCCAAAATGCCTGTTATTGAAGGGATGGTGGAGGAGCAAGCACATTGATGCATGGCCTGATGTAGCCATGAGTCAGGCCATTCATTCTGGAAAGCAAACTGGATCTGTGCCCCCAAAGTTCCCTTTGACCCAGTTATGATACCATTAGGCCTAACTCCAAAGAGTAACGATCAAAGAAAGCTGAGAAGGAGCCATATGTACAAAAATATTTATAGAAGCTCTTCTCAAAGTGGCCAAAGCCTGAAAACTAAGAGGGTGCCCATGGATTAGGAAACAGCTAATGAATTGTGGTACATAAATGTGCCAGATATTATGAGGCTGTAAGAAAGGATGAAATGGAGGAAACTGGAAAGGCTTCTATGAACTGATACACACTGAAATAAGCAGAGCTAGGAGAACAATTATACAATGATGATAGCATTACAAAGAAAAATCAAATTACATTCGAAAGAGGAGAATTCCGCCCAACACAATGAGTCCAGAAGGCTATGTATAGAGAGCACACCCACCCACCTGCTGATAGAGAGGTGATGGATTTAATATGAGACACATATTTTTGGATATGGCGATGTGGGAATTTGTTTTGCTGCATGATGTTTGTTTAATTACGAGGTGGGTTTATTTTTTAATTTTTCAATGTTAGGGGGAGGGCAGCCAGAGAGAGAGAGAGAGAGACAATAAAAACATGTAAAATTAATGAATATATTTTTTAAAATTCCATCTCTGAAAAAGCCACCAAGATCCCTGGATCTGATGGAACCATAGATCTGTTATTAAGGGTGCTGTGGAACCCCTTCTGGCTCACACGAATCACTAGAGTTTCTACAGCCATCTCAGTCCAGAGGGGAACATCTCTCTCCACTAAGCCAATGGGGTGTCACTAGGTTAAAACCTAAGACCATCTGGCAAAAACCCCTTAAAACATCTGCCGGGGGCTTCCTTAATTGAACAGATGGTCCCGACAAAGTCTCTCTGCTTTTGTCATCAAGGGCAGGTCATTCAAAGGCATTGGCTTTTCCAAAAGAAGCTGCAAGGCACCATGATATGGTTAAAAAAAAAAAAAAGACCCCTCATCTCACCTAGTTCTACTTCTGCAATGAAGTTGAAAAAGTCCAGTCCTTTCTCCATGGCACAGACTTTCAGATACTTGAAGATAGCTATGATGCCCCACCTAATTAGGTAATTTCTTCTCCTCTTGCTTTAATTGAGCCTCCTGTAAGATTAACTGGAGGCCTTTCAACATCCTGGTTACCCTGCACAGAATCAAGTGATTAAAAGTCAGCAATCAACAAGTCTTTCTCAAGTAACCACTGTTTATAGGACCCTGTGCTGGAGATGGGCAGCTCAGGCCTGGAGTCAGGAAGAACTAAGTTCAAATCTGGCTTCAGACACTCATGAAACACACATACTCAGACACTAGCTGTGTGATCCTGGGCAAGTCACTTCACCTTGTTTGCCTCAGTTTCCTCATCTGTCAAATGAGCTAGAGAAGGAAATGGCAAACCACTCCAGGTTCTTTGCCAAGAAAACCCTAAAAATGGGGTCAGGAAGAGTCAGACAGAACTGAACCAGTCCAATAACAATAGTACTGGAGATGTGAATACAGCTCATGTTAGGCTAAGTGTTAGGGATTTAAATGCAATATATGAGGCAATCCCTGCTCACATGTAGCTTACATTGTAATGAAGGGACATGCATATAGAATAAATATAAAGAGGAAAATAAAAAGTAGTCAAATATCAAATGATTAGAGAGGTCACTAGTTTTATTAAGCAATCAATACCAATCAATCAAAAAACTAGGAGGTACCTACTATGTCAGGCACTGTGTTAAACACTAGGGATACAAAGAGAGGCAAAAGAGCTCAAAGAGCTTACAATCTAAGGGAGAGACAGTTGGCAAACATAATCTATACAGGATGAAAAGGAAATAATTAACCAAGAGAAGGCACTAGAATTAGGAGGGGTTGGGAAAGCTTCCAACAGAAGATGGAATTTTAGTTGGGGCTTAAAGCCAGAAGGTGAGTAGCTGTGGCAAAGAAGGGAAAGCGTTCCAGGCATGGGGAGAGCCAGAGAAAATGCTCAGATCCAAGAGAGGAAGGGTCATGGAATAGCCAGGAGGCCAGGGTCACTGAATTGAAGTCAGAAAATAAGGTGTAAGGACCTTAATAAATGCTTTCCAACTTATCATGCTCTTCCTAAAATGAGTGATTTTCCCTCTCCGTGCCTCAATTTCTTCATCTGTAAAATGGTCAGCATAGCACTGTCCGAAGGAATATCATGAAGGCAGAATGAGGTAATTGGTATGAAAGCACTTCAGGACTTTAAAAAGGATCTACAAGTGTTATGACCTTATTATATTGTTTCCAAGGAAATAGTCTTGCACCTGGTGGGGGCTGCTGTACTTTATGTGTTATAAAACTTGGAGGGGCCTCTCTTTGCCCTGGAGTTCCCCAGGAGGCCCTCCCCAGTGGAGGGGGATACCCACAGCAGCTCTTAAGTCTGAATCTACAGATGTCAGCCGTCAGCAAGATGGACAGTTCCATTAGGCAGGCGCCCTCTCTGTGAGTGATTAAGGTGTCCCCACTTATACCATTCTCCACACATCATATCCCTGAGTTGACACTCCATCTAGGGCTGAGAAAGTACATGGTATTTCTCCTCCTTTTCAATTGTTTGGTGCCAGAGGGAAGGAGGAGTAGGTGGGAGTATGAGGAGGCCCTGGGCCTGGGAGCCTCCAGAGCGGTGAGGACAGAGCTTTGAAGAAAATGTCAGAGCTGGGAGGGCCCTTAGAACACAGGATGTCAGAGCTGGGAGGGCCCTTAGAACCTAGGATGTCAAAGCTGGGAGGGCCCTTAGAACACAGGATGCAGAACTGGGAGGGCCCTTAGAACCTAGAGTGTCAGAGCCAGGAGAGGCCTTAGAACACAGAGGAGCTCTTAGGATATAGAATATCAGAACTGAAAAGAACTTTGGATCACGGAATAGTAAAGCTACAAAGAACCACCAAAAAAAAAAAACCCATCTAATGTAACCCTCTATTGTTGAAGAAAACTGAAGTCAAAATGCTGTGTGTTATCAGACCAGAATTAGACCTCAGATCTCCTGATTCTCAGTCCCCTATCATTAGATAACATTTTTTCCAGAACTTGCCCCCAAAGGGCTGTGTGGCCTCAGGTGGGTCTCTGATTGCCAGCCTCCTCGTCTGTATAATAAGGAAGTTTGACTAGGTGATCTCTAAGTGGCCTTCCAAGTTCTATTGAACTCTGAACTTGCAACTTGAATAGAAGCATGGCTTCATCTGCATGAGCCCATGCTTCCTCATCCTCTGCCATCCTTGTCCCCATCTCTTCTAGCAAAGAAAGAGAGAGGGAAAAAGTCAGCCCAATTAACCCAACACATCAAGCAAATCTTAGAGTTATAGAGTTAGAGCTGGGAATCAGTTCCAGCCCACTAATGTTACAGGTGAGGAAACTCGGGCTCTGAGACACAAAGTGATTTTTGCCGGGCCGCCAAGCTAGTAAGTGTCTGAATCAGTATTTGACTTCAAATTTCCCTGGCTGTAAATCCAACAGTCTGTCTTCAATGTCATCTCTGAGGTCTGATGCTAACTTAGCCTTGGGGCAGATCACTTAAAACTCCTGGGCCTCAGTTTCCTAGCCTGTAAAGTGAGGACATTAGATTAGATCTACCCTAAGCTCACTTCTAACTGGTTCTCGGATCCCAAATCAGACAGTGTTTCCCACACATATGTAGTACCTGCCTTGTGGAAGAAATTTGTGTCTAATTAAGGGCTGGTCTGCAATTTAGAATCTTTTTTTTTTTGGAAGTACTGCATTTATTCACAGGTCCAATCCTAATAATTATCAATATGAAAGCTTTAGCCTGTCCCATTTTTCCAACCTGTACCAGTTCACCACCACCATCACTCTTTAGAAGCCTGGCAGGATATTAGTGCCAAACAGTGCAGACATCCAATCAGGATTAACCCTCCTGCCACACAGAGCTCCTGAGCTCAAGAGATCCACCAGAGACAGTCTCCTTAAGCCACAAGGATTACAGGCCTGTGCCACCCATGACTAGCCTAGAACTCAGCCTATAGATGGTCTCTGAGATGCTGGGATAAACCTTAAACGTGATGTCACATTCACCTCAGCTGCCATCTTCCCAGCCCAGTTCTCCCCTTTCCCCACCCCCATCTTCTCTGTATCCCCCTCCACAGCTGTAGTTCCAACAGGAAGAGGCTATGAGTGTGACCCAGAACTAGTCATGGCAGGGGGAAGGGGTGCCTTGTCCCCAGCATTCTGGGTTAGCCAAGATTCCCACAATCCCAGACCCTGTGGAGTGCTGAGCCCCAGCTGTGTGCTGAGCAGGTGGGGTAGATGAGCAGCTTCTCCACAAACAAAGCTCTTGTTTCTTTACTGGAAAATGAAAAAGAAATGAGAACTGGGAACAGACCAATCCATTGCTCAGAGTTCTCCCCAAACAGAAGGTCATTCAGGACTTTCAATGAGGCAGCCGTTGGCTTTTATCCCTTTGTGAGAATTAGAAGCCTGAGCTTTTAGTTGATCACAACATAAAAATGCCCTGCCCTTCCTTCCCTCCTTCAATTACCTGAAACGGCTTTCTATTTCATATTTCTGCAACCCCATCCTATTCTCACAGAGTCTTAAACTTGGAAGACTTCTCAAAGTTCGTGTAGTTCAATGTACCACCCCATTTGCACCCTCTGCAAGAATCCGAGAGAATTCTACATCACCTTCAGATGTCCTCTGAGCATCTCCTGTGCCCTCTTATCCCCAATCTTTGTTCAAGTTCCACTTCCCACCTCCGTGTCTTTGCTTAAGTCATTCCCTCTGCCTGACATACCTTTCCCCCATCTCTTTGCCTATTGGAAATTCCCACCCATCTCTTGAAACCCCATTCCATTGCTACCACTTCTAGGAAGTTTCCCCTGACATTTTTGGTAATAAATGTCCCAGACATCTTATGTAGCACTTCTCATAGGATCATAGAAAGAAGGGACCTCAAAAGCCATTTAACCCAATCTGTTTAGGTTCATTGATTTTTGCCCCAGTTTACCCAACTGGTATCAGAGATGAACATTTGAACTCAGGTTTTTCTTCTCCACAGCCAATTAATTCACTCTCTTCTCTGAAGGAGTCCCTCCGCCTCTAATTTCCTTCTTATACTCTATTGTGAACCTTAGCTATCTCTATGCCTGGTTGTTTTTTTAAGACTTAATGGTCCATAAGAACAAGTGTCTTTTATAAAGTCTATCTTCTCTCAGTACCTTTGCCAGGGTTCTCTACCTACAGGTGCCTAATAAATGCTTGCTCCATTTTTATTCAGCTTGGGAATGCCAATCTCCAGACCAACTCTGGAAATCTCCCCACTGTCTCCTACACTGCTTAACCCACCATTCTCTTGTTCTCTTTGGAATGAGCACAGACTTTGGAGCCTGGGGATCTGGTTCTGAATCTCAGCTCTGCTACTGGGTGTGACCTGGGCAAACCACTTCCCCATCTTGACTTGTTTTCTCCTCTGAAAATGAGTGAGTTTGACTAATGGGTTTCCAAGGTTCCTTCCATCATTAAATCCCATGATCCCATCTCACTCTCTCCCCTTTCCCTTGATTTTCTCCCATTTTCTATTTTTTGGAGGGCAGGGGGAGATCTTGCCCTATATGGTATGGAAAGTTGCCTGGAGGGACTAGGAGGTGAAGAGATTTGTGCATTTTCACATAGCTTGTATGTGAGAGTCAACACTTGAATCTGACCCTTCTAGACCCTAAGACAAGTCTCTACCCCATACTGCCTCTCCAGTCTTCCTAATATGTTAGGGAATGAAATCATTTGGTTAACGGTGTCAAACATTCCATTGGGTTCCCCACCCACAGATTTGAGGGTTTCTTTTCCATTTCTGCCATTTCCAGGGACATCTGGGAAGGACTGAGAAATCAGAGATTTTCACAAGGAAGAGATATCAAGTGATGGACTGCTATGAAGACAGAGGCTTTTTGATCCTTGTGGGGCCGCTTATCTCACACAGCTGGGGTGTGCTGTTTGGCATCAAACATGTGGTTGTCAGATGACATTAAAAGGCTTGGGAAATTAGGGTGGTTGACTCTGCCTGGGAGGCAACAAGCTCATGATATTGTCATTAAACCCCTCCCACCACGATCATTCAGATTTTTTACCCTTTCTTCTTAAGTATGCAGAGCAGGTCTCCCCAAAGCTCTGCGACAGACAATAGAAACAGGAAGAGGAGCCCCCATCAGTGTTTTCTGGAACCAATCACTGCCAAAAATGATGATCACGTTAGGAATATTTCCAAAAAGCCAGATGGCCTCTTCCAGAATGGTGGCATGGTTCAAATCCAAGTTGATTTGAACCCATTAGTAGGAAAATATATCTGGGGACTAAGGTATGGGTAGATTCTGTGCCCTGAATCTAAATGGGACTATTTCAACTGAGAGTAGCCAATTGGCAGCTCTACTCATCACAGAGCTCTGGAAATTAGAACTAGAAGAGATATTAGGGTTCATCTAGTTTAGCTTCCTCATTTTTCAGTTGAGAATATTGTGGTCCAGAAGGGGAAAGTGACTTGTCCCAGATCACATGGTATTCCAATCCATTATTGCTTTTGTTTTTCCATAGGAACATATAAACTCCAAAGGTCTTTTCTTACAAGCACATTTTATCAAATCAAGGGCAGGTATTGTGATTTTAGGAAAAGGGATAGAAAAGATAGAGGAAGCAATGCATCTGGGTCACTCTCATCTGAAAAATAAGGATATGATGCCTCTAGAAGGGGCAGCATACACTGAGTCCCTATATTGGGTGGGATAGTTCTCAGGAACTTCAGCAGGAAGTAGGGGAGTCAGTGACTCTGGTGAAGGCATCCTCCTGCCTGCCCTAGCACTCTGGTAAGTCAAGGCCATCAGCCATTCTTCTTTTTCTAAGTAGGACAACCAGGCTATCCTACACAGCAGATTAGGAAACTGTCCTGCCATATACAAGAAAACTGGACAATTTATAGCAAAGGGGAGATGGAGTCCCTCTGATTGGCTTCCCACCCCTGAAATAACAGTGAGGAGGGCTTCAAAGCAGTGAGGTTGAATGCGAGATGACAATGCAAGTTTCCAACATGGAAGATTCCAGATGATATAGAAGGTCCCAGAGAAGGAGTGGAGTGTGAAGAGAGAGAAAAGGCGTCTTAAAAGTGGAGAGGATCTGTCAAATAGCATTAGACAAAGGGAACAGAGGTCTTTCTTGGCTAGCTCACACAGGTAGAAATGGGAAACCAGGTCTTCTGTCTCAAATTCAATGCTATACTATACCTCAAGGTGTGCTTGGTGGGGGGAAATGTTCAGCCCAAAGATGGAAGGATGCTATCTTAAGGCTATGTGGTGGTGTTGGTGGTGTTCAGTCCAACTCTTCATGGTCCCATTTTGGGGTTTTCTTGGCAAAGATACTAGAGTGATTTGTCATTTCCTCCAGCTCATTTTACAGATGAGGAAACTGAGGCAAACAGGGTTAAGCAATTTGCCCAAGGTCACACAGCCAGTAAGTGTCTGAGATTGGATTTGAACTTGGTAAGATGAGTCTTCCTGACTCAGCCCTGGCGCTCTATCCACTATGGAGCCCCCTAGTTTCCCTGTTTGTGGTACATACAGTCCTGGACATAGAGGCTGAAGAGGTAGAGTCACATCTTCATTCTACCACTTATACTTGTGAGACATTGAGTAAATTGTTGGACCTCTTTGGTCCTTATTTGTAAAATTATGGGGTAGATGGTCTCTGACGTATCTTTCAGTTCTAAATATATGATCCTAGGTTCTGATTTGAGTTTGGGATGCAATGGCCCCTTTTCAGTTTGGGTGAAGTGAGATTTTCTAAGAATCTGATACTTTAATTAACTCTCTGCTTGCTTTCATTGTATGCTTAATTGAGCCTAGGTCTTTGACTGCAAATCTTTGACTCCAGAGCCCTAACTAGTAATTGTGCCAATCAAAGAAGCTCATTTGCCTGGGTTGGTGGGGAAAGGTGGGAACGGGTCCCATGGCACCATGGGGTTGCTTCAGAGAAAGGGGCAGAGAGGTCAGGCTGGGGTAGGGGGTGGGGAACACCTGGAATGCAGTCCTGGTTGGGGGAAAAGCACCATCTAATAGCTTCTTATTTTAACTATTCTTGGTTACTTACTACTCAGTTGAGTTGTTTCTAGCTAGGTGTCACAGTGAGTGGAGTGCACCAGACCTGGAGTCAAGACCTGAGTTCAAATTCCCTCTCCCCAAAAACTAGATGTATGACCATGAACTAGTCATTTCACCTCCATCTGCCTCAGTTTCCTTATGGAAATAATAATAGCACCTACCTCCTAGAGTTGTTGTGAGGAGAAAATTGTATAATATTTTTAAAGTGCTTTGTAAACATAAAGCAATGTGTGAATGCTAGCTACAAAAGGCATACAAGCACTCTCCTGTGCCTTCCAATATCTGTACCCTAGACTAAAACCCCAATCCCTCTGCCCCAGTTACAACTCAGACCACTTCTGTGTGTAGAAGAAAACTAGAGTTCTAGAACATTCCCTTATAGGCTTTCACAGGTAGAAGGGACCTTGGAAAGTTACTCCAACTTCAGCCCTTATATGAGAATCTTTTCTCCTCTGACAGGGACAGTCCCCTTCCACTTATATCAAATGTTATATTTAGCTCATTCACTAATCCTAGTGATTGTCCCGAAATCTATAACATCAGTGTTCAAATCCCAAAGTTTTCCCTAAGTCAAAGATGGGTATAGGACCCAGAATTCGGAGGCCTGATAAGGTTTGTCCTCCTGACTGTCTGCCTGCTTATCTGGCTACTTGTTCATTCATTTACTTTAGTTAAAAACTTAGAATCGTGATTATGAATTTGGAGAAGAAAGGGAAACTTTTTTCTAGGCTTTTCTGAGGCCCAAGAAGTGATGTGATTTGCCTACACTGAAAGTAAAGGATAAGACTGGGTTCAGACTCCTGTCCTCTGAGTTCTCTTTGCCCTGTGTCACCCTTAACAATAGTCAATAAAAATACAAAACCCAAAAATAGGCAGAAAATGGGTAAGATCTTACTCCAAACCTTCAGCCTTTCACAAGGCAAACCCAAAGGAATGAACATTCAGCCTTCCCCAGTCTTAGCACCTCCCGCCTCCTCCATCATGTTCTTCTTTTTTTTAAAAGCTGCAGTTATCATGTACACAGTTTTGATCTCTCTGCTTTCCATCTGCCTCACTTCACAGAGGATTTCTCGTATTTTGTCATATGTTTTATATTTATCTTTTTTTATGGTGCCATAACATTCCATTATGTTAATACACCATAATTTATTTAGCCGTTCTCCAAATATTGGACATAGACATTATTTCTACTTTTTCACTCTTGCAAAATAGAGCAACAAGAATTTCTTTATGATGATGGCTCCTTATTTCTAATCTGGAAAGTAATTTCTTAAGGGCTTTCTGAGTTTCTTAGGCATGGTAAAGCCTCAGAAGAAAACAATTGGCCTGGAGACTCTAGGAAACCGGAATGACTAACACCCTTACATCTTTCCTGCCCTTCCAACTAATCCAAAGAAAGGAGCAATAATTTATCGCCTACATCATCCCCACTCTAATAACCTAACACCGTTTATGAACTAGAGGGAACAGACTAATTCTCATCTTTCTGTTGTGATCCCCATTCAGGATCTGTCATAGACAGGAAGTTTTCAGATATATATGGTACTGAAGATTTATGTTTGCTCAGGTTCAGAGCGTTCTTTCAAACTTTCCATTAGCTTCGAGTCTTAAAAATGTAACTTCTGAGTTATAGGAAATTTTCTTCTCACTTCTTTCTAGGAATTGATGTCTCTTTGCACACAGTAGGCTCTCAGTCAATATTCATTGGGGTTTTTTTTTCCCAGAGGACAGAACCAGGAGCAGATGGTTGAAGCTTGTTGTTTTCGTTTAGTCATTTTTCAGTTGTGTTTGACTCCCCGTGACCCCATTTGAGGTTTCTTCAGCAAAAATATTGGAGTGTTATGTCATTTCCTCCTCTAGTTCATTTTATGGATAAGGAAACTGAGACAAACAGGGTTCAGTGACTTACCCAGGGTCATACAGCTAGTAAGTGTCTGGGGCTAGCTTTGAACTCTGGTCTTCCTGACTCCAGGCCTGGCTGCACCCAGGTATGATGTAGTAAGGATTGATTTCATGTATGGTTGGATTGAATTCTGTGATTCTGGGTTGATTCTCCACTTCTGCATAATATTGCATTGTATATTGTGGTAACATAGCGAGGTGACATAGATAGTATCAATATCTTTGTTAAGGAAACCCCAAACAGGACCACAAAGAGGCAGACACTACTGAACAACAACATTCTGTTACTGCTCCCATTTTACAGATGGAGAAACTGAAACTTAGAGAAGTTGAAAGACTTGCTATAATAGTACAATTAATAAATTCCAGAGTAGGGTTTGAACTCAGGTTTTGTTGATTCTATGTCCTGCACTCTATCCACTACAATACATCACCACTCATGAAGAAGTAGCAGGACTGCCATGAACCCACTGCCATCTTCTGTCCAATAGTCTCCCCATAGTCTGAATCACCAGGAGGTGACTTCTGCTTGCCCTCTGCTAACTGGTGACGATGAATTGGAGCTAATACCAAGGTTATCTCTTTACCCAGAACTCAGCACCCTGGCAGGACCAAGTGCTCAGTTCAACACTCAGGATGAGGACAATGATGTCAGTGGGTGTTCAGAATGTGTTTGAATCATAAAAAAGGTAATTTGTCTTTATGATCTAAGTAATAAAGCCACACACCAGGCAGGGGTCAGATTTCAGCTGGGATAACTGTATTATGCTTGGATGCCCATGATCATTTCATTTCTAATGAACTGTTTCTATGAATGAGACAATACTAAGAACTCATCAGACATGGCCACAGCCCTAGAGGGACATTTGAATGTAGTCACCTTTATGTGGCCCAAGTGCCCAACTCGTCTTCTCTGGCATTACTCTTTTGGGATAGAAGTTCTTGACTCGTGGCTCTACTCAACAACCTTTGCATCAACAAGGATAGAACTTCTTTAGGTAGGACGTTGGTGATACAAAGAAATCCATCCATCAATCAATCAACCTTTATTAAGCTCCTACTATGTAGTGCTAGGCACTGTGCTAAGAAAGAAAACTGTACCTGGCCATCCCTGGGTGGAGAGGGGCGAGGTTCTGCTATGGCAGAGGGCACTGGTTCTATTTGTCATTGGTTGAAACTTTCTAAAATATTACATTGATCTTTTAAAAATCACTCTCATTTTCCAATACCCCACTCCAGAAAGAAAAAAAAAGAATCCTCCCTTATAATAGGGTAGAACATTTAAGCAAAAGTAGCAGACATGTTGGCCATGTTGCCAGTGTATGCCTCCTTCTGTCCCCTCATTGCACCGTTAATCAACCAAGTAAAAGGAGATGTGTTTCATCACCAATTCAAGCCCCAGTAAGTCATTTCCTTAATCTAAGTTCTAATCATTTCCAGTGTTGATTTTCTCTGTCATCGTGGAGATATGTATGGTTCTCTCCTCATTTGTATTGTTACCTGCTGGTCTTCTCAACTTTCTCAGAATTCCTCAGCAAATATTACGTTTCTTACGATACCATAGTTGTCTGTTGTAGTCATGTATGTCCCAGTTTGTTCAGTCATTCCTTGGTGCATAGGCAGTTACTTGCTATCCAATGCATTGCTACATCAAAACAGGCTTCCATGGAGTATGAGGCAACCCAGTGGCTAGAGTGCTCCATCTGCAGTTAGGAAGAGCTGAGTTCAAATTTGGCCACAGATACTTACTAGCTTGTGATCCTGAACAAGTCACATAGCCTCTGCCTGCCTCAGTTCCCTCATCTATAAATGATGGGGTAATATTAATATATACCTCTCAAGATTATTGCGAGGATGAGAGGAGATGAAATTTGTAAGGCACTTTGCACATTTTAAAGGACTATATAAATGCTAACTGTTATTATTGGAATCTTTTCTTCTCTCTCTGACCCCCTTGAAATGCATTTCTAGTTGTGGGATCTCTTGATCAAATAGTAGCTTTTCTTGAATAATTCCAAATTACTTTTCCAGAACAGAGAGTCAAATTCACAGACCTGCCAAGAATATACCAGTGTGATTTCCCACAGTCCCCACCCCCACCCCCAGTGTTGGATAGTTCCATTTCTGGCCATCTCTGCGTATTTGCTGATTGTAAGGTGAAGCCTCAGAGTTGCCTAATTTGCATGGTCTTTTTTTTTATTAGAGATTTAAAATATATTTTCATAGGGTTATTGATCATTTTGGCATCAGTCTTCCAGCGACTCAGCCTCAGGGGAACATCTGGAAGCAGCTCCCCAGGAGGTAAGCCTCAGGGAGCTCTAGACAACAGAGTCTCATTGTTTGAGAGCTCTGTGAGATGTTTGGAAAAAGGAATTCATTCAGCTTTGTAGATGGGGAGAAAGCAGAGACATGGTTCACAGATTTAGGACCTTAATGATCATTTAACCCAAAGGTTCTGAACTTGTTTTGCATGATGGATATATCATCCGATAAAACCTATGGACCCCTTCTTGCAATATTTTTCCAAGTCATAATTGAGGAAAAAACTAAATTTTAGTTACAAGTTAGCAAAAATAAAGAAGTAATTTTCCCCTATCCAAATTCATGTGCCTCCTGAAATCTATCTAGTCAGTCAATAAACATTTATTAAATATCTACTATGTGCCAAGCACTGTGTTAAGTGCTGGGGATACAAAGAAAGGCAAAAGAAAGTTCCTACCCTCAAGGAGCTCACATTCTAATGGGAGAGACTACATGCAAACAACGACATACAAACCAACAATTGACAGGAGAAATTGGAAATGATCAACAGAGGGAGGGCACTGGACTCAAGGGGAATTGAGAAAGGCTTCCTGTAGAAGGTAGCCCTTGACCCCAAGTTAAGACCCCTGTTATAAGGTGCTTCATTTTACAAATGAGGAAACAGAGGCCCAGAGAGATGAAGCAAGGTTCCTAGAATCTCATAGCTGGTAAGCATCAGAGGTCAAATATGCACCCAGCTGAATCCTCCTTCACAACAAAAAAATCATAATAATCATTTTTCTATTGATTTCCAAGGTAAGAAGAGTACTCTCTGCATAGTACCCTGTGAAGAAGAAAGTGTATATATTATCATGCCCTTTTACAGATTAGAAAATTGAAGCTCTGAGAAATCATAAATGCAGAACTGAAAGGGACCTCAGAGACCATGTATTTCCACCCTTCATTTTACAGGTAAGGAAACTGAGACCCAGGTAGGGGAACTGTCTTGTCCAAGATCAAACACATCCAAGCGTGAGGATTTGAACCCAGGGACTCACACTATTGTGCTGCATCCCCCATGAGGTGACTTACTCAAGGTCAGACCACCAATAATATCAGTGCCAGGACTGGAGCCAACGTGTCTCCACTGGACTACATGGGCTGCTCGTTTTTTCTTCCTGACTTACATGGATGAGCCTAGAACTCTAGTTTCAATGCCCTGGATTTATTGTATCTCTTAGCCCTTTTCATAGATGGAAAGTAGATGGAGTTAAATTGTAGGATGAATCCACAGTGCCATCCCCTAGGAAGGAGAGAGTGAGGCTGGTGACTTTACACAGCCCTCCCTCCAATTCAGTTCATTTGTACGTCATGACATCACCTCCCTGATGCCATGGTCTTCTTCAAGAATGAAGGACAAACGGTGACAAAACAACTATAAATGACTTATTCAGGGTCACATAGTGAGGATGTAACAGAGTCTAGACTTGGACCTAGGTCTTCTTGATTCTAAGACCAGCCCTCTATGCATTATATCCCATTATTATCACCATGACCATCACCACCGCCGCCATCATTCTCCATATACTCCAGCCTTCCAATGACCCTGTGACTTTTCTTCCTTGCTACTGCTCTCAATTCTTCCATGCTTACCTACTCTATATGACTGCCAATCAGGTCCTACCATCAGTTTTTTATAGGGATTTTGTCAATCTAACCTGTTGGAGAACCACAGGATCAGAAGCTCATAGATTTAGAGCAGGGAAAAATGTTAGAGACCATCAAGTCCAACACCATCACTTTAAGATGATAAACTGAGTCAGGGTGAGGTTAAGTCACTTACATGGGATTACATAGCTAGCAGGATTTGTACTCGGGTGTTCCTGATTCTGAAACCAGTGATCTATCCATTATGCTCCATTGACATCAAGAGGATACCAATAATTTTATTTTCCAATAATCCCCATATTAATACTATTGTTACTAGTAAGGTAAATAGTAAAAGCCTCATTATCCTCATTTTTCCCAGATAAGAAAAATGAGGCTCAATAATATTAAATAACTCATCCACTAGTCACAAAGTTGGCACCCGCCCAACCAGGGCAGGGCTTCCTTTGGACTACAAGGTTATCATCCTTCTTATGACACGTGCCTCCCACTAAGGAAAAATAGGAATAGCTGATATTTATATAGAGCCATAAGATGTGCAAAGTTATTGACATAAATTATCTCACTGGTTCATTGAACTGGAAGGATGTGTTCAAATACAGGGAATCCCCAAAGCTCAAATCGGCCAATCAACAAAGCGAGGGGGGCTCTTCCCCCCAGTTTGGAAGTTTCAAATTGAGGCAGGGGTTGTATATTTCATGAGTAAATCTGTTTTGTTGAGCCTATGTTGAGCCATATGTGTTGCAAACTCCTGGGAACAAAAAGTCAAGTCTATCTCCAGAGAGAGCTGCAGGCAAAGGTTTCTCATGCCAGGGGCAAATTTAGTTGTGGAAAGAAAAGGAGAGATGGCACAGAGGACAGTCTGCCTCTTAGGGGCAGTCATGTCAAGAAAGTGGGCAGCCAGCAAATATGGCCTCAGCCTCCGAAGCTGTGGAAGGAGGCAGCAGAGGAGATGTACCAGGGAAAACAATAGGGGAAGGCAGACCCTCGGAGAGACCCTGAGGGCTGACATCACATGGTGCAGGGCTAGCAGAGCTGCTGAAGGTGTGGGATGGCAGGCTGGAGGACCACCACAGGAGGATAGCATGGCCCTTGAATGCTGGTGACCTTGAAAGAGCCCTGATTATTTGTAAAACAGTCCCATGGGATGACTTTGTAGGCTATGTCGTCAAGTGATTGGTTGAAGTCTAAACTCTGTCTGATTAAGAGAGGCAGAGTTTGTGGAGGTTCAGTTGGATCCTTATAGGGATGGGAGATAGCAGGTGATGGCTGGTCCTTCCCCTCCCCCTCTCCCATTTAGAGTGATTGCTGGCACTGAGAATGAACTCCTCTTAAGAATTTTGATGGTCCTTCAGTTATCTGCTTCCAACTTGCTGAACTGATTATGATTTTAAAAGAGGGCAACGTTCTGTATACTGTACCCTGCCTTATTATCTGTCTCCCTGCTGCACTGCAGTTATTTTTATCTGTTGTATATTGTTCTCAGGAGAATTATTCTGCCCAGGCCTGCTGATAAGGACTGCTGCTAAATGAATTTGCACTTTGCTTGAAGGTTAAATGGCTGTCTTTTACAAGTTTGTGAATAGCCTCTGCTCCTTGCCTGGCCCCTACTTAAAAGGCTAACTGATGCCTTTCACCTTGAGAGGCAGCGTGGGTAAGGAGTGAAGCGGGGAGATGGCCTCAGAACCAGGAAGACCTTGGGTTCTACTCCTGGGTCTGGCATATACTAGCTGTACACCCAGAGTTAGAAGGAATGATAGAGCTTGTCTAGGGCTAGGCCATCCCTCTCATGTTATAGATAATGAAGGGGGGAAAGGAGAAGCGAATAACATTTATATAGTGCCTCCTATGTACCAGCACTATGATAAGTGCTTTACAAATGTCTCATTTAATTCTCATAACAATTCTGAGAGGTAGGTGCAGTTATTATGCCCATTTTACATTTGAGGAAACTGAGTCAGCACAGATAATGTGATATCCCCAGGGTTATACAACTAGTAAATATCTGAGTCCACGTTTGAACTCAGGTGTCTCTGACTCCAAACCTAGTGCTCTAGCCACTGTACCACCTGGCTAAGGAAACTGAGACTCAGAGAAGAGATAGAGAAGCAAGAAGGAATGTACACTGAGTTCACAGAGGTAGAGCTAGGAAAGACCTCAGAAGCCTTCTAGACCAACTCTTTGATTTATAGACGAGGAAACTGAGATACAAAGGGGGAGTCACTTGCCTCAAACCACACAGGGAGTAAGTGCAGAGGAAGGATTTGAATCCAAGTTCTCTAACTCCAGAGCCAGACTTCTCACTGGACCAGGCTATATCTCCCACCGAGTGACTTAGACAACCAAGAACACAAGAACCATCATTTGAACTCAGGACCCCAAACTCCAGGCTCAGCACTAGTTCCAAGTTAGGTCCCAGGCAATTCTCTCCAAGTCATATAAGAGTAAAAGGGAGTTTCTACACTGGAATTTCCCTCACTGATGAAACATAGGTCCAACACACACACACACACACACACAAATACAAATATACACACCTCATCTTGTCAAATATCAAGTGTGGCATTGTTACATGATGTCACCGAGAGTCTGATGAAATCACTGACGGACTCACTTCATAGGACCTGGGTTCCAATCTTCAGCTTCCATTTACTCATATTTAAAATAAGGAATCCTGAGTAGATGGCCTCTAAGGTCCTTTCTAGCCTTTAGTATACCACCCTACCATCTTCAATTACTCTACTGCTCAGAGCCTTGTTTCCTTCCCCTGTTAAATGAGGGGTTTGGAGCTCCCTTCCAATTTTGAGGCTAGGATATCGTAATCATGAGCCACTTCTCCATGGGCCTCAGTTTCTTCATCTGTAAAATGGGCAGCTAGGTGGCACAATGGATAGAGTGCCAGGCCTGGAGTCAGGAAGACTCTCCCTGTGTTTAAATCCAGCCTCAAGACACCTACTAGCTGTATGACCTTAGGCAAGTCACTACACTCTGTTTGCCTCAGTTTCCTCATCTGTAAAATGAGCTGGAGAAGAAAATAGGGAATCATTTCAGTATCTTTGCAAAGAAAATACAGTCAGACTCGACTGAAAAACAAACAACTGAACAGCAACAAAAAAGGATGGTGGTTTCTGACTAGATAATTTTAAGCTTGACTTTAGAAGCTGACACTCCTACCTATAGAATCTGTGATTTCACTGGGGCATGCATGTTCTCATTTGCAGGGCACAAACCCTAGGTATCTTTGTACACTGCCCTCATGAGCTCTTGTGCCTGTAAACATTCCTCAGCTACTGCCCGGGCTTCTGTTGCTGAAAGCCTCCTCCAGTTGATTTAGGCTCCATCTGTAGACAACAGAAATACAGTTCTCTTGCCAATCCCATATTTGAAATTTGTCTAGTTTGTTAGAACCTATGAAAACCCATTCTTCTCTTACAGGGCTTTGGGGAGTATGGGGCTATTTCCAACCCATAAAGAGGCATCAGAAGAAGACATTAGCCAGGGATGATCAGCCAAAGATAGATAGATACATATATACATACATACATATGTAGAAAGATTCATATATATATATATATATATATATATACACACACACATAGTAGAAAAATTGCCTCAGAGGCAATTAGGTGGCACAGTGGTTAAAGCACCTGGAGTCAGGAGGACCTGAGTTGAAATCTGACCCCAGATACTTTCTAGTTATGTGATCCTGGCAAGTCACTTAATCCCAATTGCCTTCAGGAAAGAAAGGAGGAAGGAAGGAAGGAGGGAAGGAAGGAAGGAAGGAAGGAAGGAAGGAAGGAAGGAAGGAAGGAAGGAAGGAAGGAAGGAAGGAAGGAAGGAAGGAAGGAAGGAAGGAAGGAAGGAAGGAAGGAAGGAAGGAAGGAAGGAAGGAAAAGAAAGAAAAATAATATTATTGTGCTATAAGAAATGATGAACAGGAGGACTTCAGAGAAGCCTGGAAGGACTTATACAAACTGAGGCTGAGTGAAAGGAGCAGAACCAGGAAACACTGTACAAAGTAACAGCCACAGTGTTCAAGGATGTTTCTGATAGACTAAACCCTTCATAGCAATGCAAGGACCTAAAACATTCCCAGAGGACTCGAGGCAAAATGCCATCTACATCCAGGGAAAGAACTATGGAATCAGAACGCAGAATGAAGCAGACTATTTTCTCTTATGTTATGTTTTTATTTGGTTTGGTTTTTCTCATGGTTTCTCCCATTCATTTTAATTCTTCCATGCAACATGACTAATGTGAAAATATGTTTAATAAGAATGTATGTGTTGAACTAAAAGAAAACAAACAAAAAAAGAACAGGATAGAGTCTCTAAGAGAACCCAGGATAACGGATTTCAAGCTAGAAGGTGTCTTTAGAGTCACTGCAATCCAACCGCCCCATCCATATTTCAGATGAGGAAACTGAGGCACAGTAGAAAAAGTGATTTGTCCCAAGATATAAAGTTCAATTCAACTCAAAATAACAGACATGCACTAGATGAAAACTATGTGCACAGCTTTAAGCTAAGTCTTGGGGACACAAAGACAAAGCGAAACTTCAAGAGTTATACTGGAGAATATCACCGAAACCCAGAAAAGTAAGCACAAAATAAAGTCAAGGCTCTCTCAATCCAAGTCTTGTGAGCCTGTGACTTGACTCGTTGATCTATATCCATATAATGGGCTCTATTCTAGTGGGGTTCTACACTATCTTCCCTATATCAGTGTCTTTCATTTGCTCCCCTTGTTCAATTAGTCAACCAATCATCCACAAGCACTTATTAAGTGTCTATCACCATGCTAGGTGCTAGGAATAGAAAGACAAAAAAAAAAAAGCATTCCTGCCCTCAAGGACTTTACAGTCTAACAACATGTCCATAAGAACGAAATGCACATAAGGTAAACACACAATATTGTTAGGGAAGCAGGGATGGGGGTGGGGTGGCCAGTCCCAGCAGCTGGGGAAGTCAGAAAGGTTTCATTTAAGAGTCCGGGACTGAGCTGAGCTTTTAAGAAAGGCAGGCATTCTAAGAGATGGAGAGAAAGAAGGCGAACATTCCAGGCAGGGGGTCAAACTGAAATTGTCAGGTATGTTGGAGGAAATTTTTATTCAGGTATGGGTTGGATTAAGTGATCTCCAAGATCCCTTCTAACTCTATAATTCTACTTTGTCTACATGTAATTCTGTATGCCAGTACTAAGTACGCTGAAGACGGAGGCTATTGGATGGTCTGGAAGAACTTTAAGGATGAGGCAAAGCTCAAGGATATTCTATCATCTCTATATCTATATCATCAATGAGTCCCTTCAGTTGATTTAATTCAGCTAATATGACAATCCTATGCATTTACCTCAAGGTGCCTAGGAGACAGAAAGTGAACAGGGCAGGTTCCCTCAATCTCATTGATCATCTGCTGTGTGTCATGGCAAGCAATCAGTTCTGGCAATTCCTTTTTTTGCAAAGCTATAGGTCAAATATAGTTTGACTAAGTGTGATTTGATGATGGTAGTCTTGGATATGGAATCTAAGCAGTTTGGTTCAAATCTAGGCTCTGTCATTTACTACCTCTGTGAACCCAAGCAGAAGAAAATGGTTTGCTCTCAAAAGAGCTCTTCAGGAAAAGGTTACATATCACACTTGTTGGGTAAGATGCAAAAGCTGGGTTGGATGGGGTGGCCAATGAGGCCCTTTCAAGAAATGTCACTTTACTAGTGTGGATCTCAGTCTTCTCTGTAAGGAGCACTAAAGAATTTTCTAAGACCACTTCCATCTCAGACACCCATGACTTGCCTAACTCCAGGGCTGAACATGGCCCTGGGTCCTGTGGACTCAGGATGTTGGGTCTCAGTCAAAGGCCTTGCAATGGAATCGTACCAAATTCCTGGCTGGAAGGGAAGGAGCTGGCTGTGTCGATGCAGAAAAGAACCTGTTCTTTCTATCCCCCCTCCCCTAAAATGTGCAAACTGCTACTGTCCAAGCTGTTCAGCTGAGAGATGGATTTTCCAATAAGAAACCATATGATGGCATATTTACTTCTCATTTAGCTGACAAGGAACACGTTCATCATTGGAAAGTTACTCTAAGTAATGTCAGATGACTAATGCTGTGATTTATGTCTGTAGAAGCTTTGGTTCAACATCTGTATGAGTTATACTGATTCTAAGCTATAAAACTGGACACGAATGGGTCAGATAAGCCCTGCTGGAGAAACTTGAATAATCTTCAGTATTTTAAGTCATATTCAAATGAAAAAAGGAAGAGGGAACCTACGAGAACATTTCCCATGCCCTCTGCCTCATCCTATCACCACCACCACCACCACCATGTTTGGTATTTGTTCTAAATGAAGAAGTGGAAAATGGATTTGGAGTCCAAAGATCTGGATTCAAATCTTGACTTTACTCTGTAAACATAGGCAAAAAATAATACACACAGATATAACTTTAAAGTTTGCAAAGCCCTTTGCCTATACTCTCATATCTAAACATTACAGCACAACCCTAGGAGTTGTGCTTCTCTCTGGTCCTCTATGATCTCATCTGTAAAATGAGGTTATTTTGGCCTAGATGACCTCTGAGGTCCCTTTCAGCTTCCTGGACCCATTTTTACAGGTGGGGAAACTGAGACACAGAGAGATTAAGGAACTTGTCCATGCTCTCACATCTAAGGGACTTGAACCTAGTTCTTCCTGACACCAAGCCAATGACTCTTGTCTACTGCAAGATGGTGTCATTCACTTGGCCTCTCTGGACTTCAGTTTCCTCACCTGTAAGATGAAAACGATGAACACACTGGCCTCTAAGTTGCCTTCAGGCTCCAGAGCTATGACTCTGGCTCATAGTCCTCTCCTCTGGTTCATAGGTAGTTCTTCATCTCTAACATGAGGAGATTGGACTATGTGATCTTCAAGAAGATGGTAGATATCCACTTGGCTGTATTACCACATTGTTATCATTCAACTGTTTCAGTTTTGTCTGACTCTGCAACCCCATTTGGGGTTTTCTTGGTAAAGACACTGAAGTGATTTGCCATCCCCTTCTCTAGCTCATTTTACAGATGAGGAAACTGAGTCAAACTAAGTCAGGTGACATACCCAGGGTCACACAGCTAGTAAATGTCTGATTTGATCTCATGAAGATGAGCCTGCATGACTCCAAGCCCAGAACTCTATCTCCTGTGCCACCTAGACATCCAGCATTGCTGTAGGGATTAGGTTTTTCTTTTTCTTTTTTTTTCAGTTATGGGTGGGATTAGTTGCCAAGGTTCCTTCAAGCTCTTAAATTCTTCAATTCTCCAATTCCATGCTCTCCAGGATACCTCCCCACTCTAAATCCTATGCTTTTAAAAACAACCCTAGTTTAAAACAACAAAACCTGATACTGTTCACTCAGTTCAGTCAACTGGGTCCAAATATCTTCACACTCCAACTTGATATGGTAAGAGTAAGGTACAACCAAATAATCTTCTGCTGCTCTGGTGTTTTCAGGTTCAAAAAGGGCTCAGGTCAAAACGACACTGACGAAGAAGCAGCTCAGGTGTTTTTATCCCATTTCATAGGAGAAAAAACTGGAGCTAACAGAAATCATAGATGATCATAGATTGGAAGGGACATCAGAAGCCATCTAGTTCAACGCCTTCCTTTCAAAGATGAGGAAACTGAGGAACAGAGCAGTCATGGCATCAGAAATCTAGCTTGAGGACCATAGAGCTCAATCCCTCACTTTCTGAAGGTCACCAAGGCAATAAGTAAGTAGCAAGGCAAAGATTTGAGCCTAGGTCCTCAGGTTCGAAATCTCATGCTCTTTCCAAGATCACAATAAGTCATAGGAGTTTGACTGAGAGGTAGAAGGGACCATAAAGGTAATATATTCCAACTCAAGGATTCTGGATTTGTGTGGTTTTATTTTTGTCATTTTACAAATGAAGAAACTGAGGTACAGAGAGGTCAAACTGCTAGAGTTCAGGGCAGGATTCAACATCGTATCTACTGACCCCCAGTCTGTCTTCTTTCCATGCTCCTTAAACTGCTTTTCTACAAATGAGTATAGCTATTACATCTTGTTAATGAGCCATTTTTATGTGCTATGATATTAATACTTTTTCATGAGATTCAAAATACTAGGGGTTGTTCTATAATATGTAGATAGTCAGTGCTGCGTATTAAACACTCTTTGATGCCAAAGCCCAAGATCAGATGCCATGAAGGGTGAAAAAATTAAAAATGAAAACAAAAATCCCAGAAGATATAGCTCTGGCCCCTGGAGTTTGCCATATAATGGAAGAAATAGGATATAGTCATGGGAGTAAAAATAAGGTCAAAAACCCTATCCAGGATCCCAGATTTGTCCAGCTAGGTGGAGGCAGGGTAGGGTCAAGGCTGGGATGTTAGATTGGGTACAAATCTTACTATCTGTGTAAGCTTGAGCAAGTGACTGACCCCTCTCTGGGCCTCAACTGGCAAATGAAGAAATTGGACCAGATAGCCTCTAAGGTACCTTATAGGTCTAGCTCAAGAACGAATTCAGGAATTAGCCTGTCTGCAGAGGTATATACCTGAGGTATGTATCATATGTATCTGAGACAGGATTAATCCCAATGGGCTAAATAAGAGCTGTGCAACAGCTGGAGGTGTGGGGCAGGTGGACTTCAAAAGGCTTTAAAAACCAACTGAAATGTCAACAGGTTTGGAAAGACAGTTACTTAGCTTTCCACAGATGCTGGATTACTATGTTTGTGACAAACACAGTAAACAAAGAAAGGAAAACCCGTTAGAAGGTACTTGTAAGACATTCAGCTTTAATGAGCTAGAAAAGACAGGAAGACAGAACCAGTTCTCATAGAGGTAGGAGTCTGATTATCCTGCTTAAAGCAAGTCAGAGTCAAAATACCCCAGGGTTTTGAAGGGCCCTGAAAAGAGTCAGAGAACATCAGTGCTAGAAGGAACTTTGGGGCACTAAATGCCAGAGCTGATAGGGGCCTTAAGAACACAGGATGTTGGAGCTGGGAGGGCCCTTGGAACATGGAATGTCAGAGCTGGGAGGGCCCTTAGAACATGGAATGTCAGAGCTGGGAGGGGCCTTAAAACACAGGATGTCAGCTGGGAGGAACCTGAGAATGCAAGATTCAGAACAGAACTCCCCTCAGAACAGGGAGGGGAGAGGCCCTTAGAACATGGAGCATTAGAGCTGGTAGGGCCTTTAGAACATGAAATATCAGAACTAGGAGGAGCCTTAAAACACAGGATGTCAGAGCTGGGAGGACCCTTAGAACATGGAATGTCAGAGCTGGGAGGGCCCTTAGAACATGGAATGTCAGAGCTGGGAGGGGCCTTAGAACATGGAATGTCAGAGCTGGGAGGGGCCTTGGAACACAGGATGTCAGAGGTGAGAGGGGCCTTGGAACACAGGATGTCAACTGGGAGGGCCCTTAGAATGCAAGATGTCAGAACAGGGAGGGGAGAGGCCCTTAGAACATGAAGCATTAGAGCTGGTAGAGCCTTTAGAACATGAAATGTCAGAAGTAGGAGAGGGGTCTTAGAACACAGAATGTCAGAGTTGGGAGGGCCCTTAGATCACAGGATGTCAGAGCTGGGAGGGACCTGAAAGGGAGTAAGTTTGTAGAAGGACTTGGACTAAGATCCAGGTACCCTGCCTCTCAGTCCCATCCCTTTTCCACTGTGTTCTGATCCCATTCAAAGATAAACTGAAACAAAGATCTTCCAGTCACTGACTCTGAGACCTGTCCACAATAACGTTCTCTTCTTTCTAGAACGGATCATGAAAAAACCCTTTTCCAACTCTCCATGCTGGTCCCCTGTTTTTCTGAATCATTATTTTGCTGAAAATGATCTCTGTGATGAACTGTGTCCAGCAAGTGGACATATAAAGAAACCGGATAACGTAATAGTCCCTAGAGCCTGGGAGCTACAATAAGGAAGAGGCAGGTCTCCGTTCAGTCTTGGATACGTGCAAATTGTACCACTATGAGAAAGTCACTGAATCAGAACCTCAGTGTTCTCATCCATGAAATGGGCACTGTAGTGCCTGCCTCACAAAACCAGTGTAAGGTTCAAATGAGATGATGTCTTCATGCTTTGTAAGCTTCTCAAAGGGTTGCTATATCAGCATCAGTTGGTTCAACCCAGGAATTGCCTCTAATTCTTGGGGTATGTGAGATGTGCAAGACCCCAAGCCAGGGCTCAGGTTTTCATATCCCAGCCCTGCTAATGATCAATCCCACTTCCCATTCAGATTCAGATTCATTGTAGACATTTAACTGCTCTGAATTGGTTTTTGCCAGTATTTCTCTGGAACTCAGATGTGGAACTCAGCTCTGTTCAGTAAGCAGTTACAGGCCAGGGCTGGTAGCAACTGGCATCGGTGACAACTTGCTGCTGAAGGAGAAAATGTAAACTGATGACAAAATGAGTATTTTCAATAGTCCTCCACATAAGAGCAGGCTTTTGAGGAGGAGTCCAGAGGGTACATTGGGGTGGGGGTACCTGCAAGGCTTAGGTTATGCCCAAGAGAAAAAAAGTAATTTGTTTTAGTTCTTAATGGGATCTGTCACTTCTCTGCTGTGTGGAGCTCTGGGTGAGGAACTCCCTCTACCTGCATAGGTCAGCACCTTCTCTGGAGTTTGGGGCCCTTAAAGAGTGGCTCAGAGCCCCCACCCTAAAGTCAGAAGTCCCTGAGTTCAAATCTAGCCTCAGATACTTAGTAGCTATGTGACCCTGGGCAAGTCACTTAACCTCAATTGAGAGAGAGAGACAGAGACAGATAGAGAGAGGGAAAAAAGAGACCGAGAGAGAAAGAGGCAGGCCCTGGACTTTAACAAGTTAGGAGACTTTCCCAGAATCACAAAGCTAATGTGTAACAGTCTGGGTTCGACCCCAGGATTTACCTGACTCCAAGACCAGTTGCCTAGCCATTAATCGAGTCTATCTCTCAAGAAAACCTTTCCCAGAATAGTGCTTATACACAAAGTCCTTGAATACTCAAATTAGAAAACCAACTCCTTCTCCCACCCCACCCCAACCTCTAACTCCTTTGAAACTTAAAGGAAGTGGTTTTAGGCCAGATTAAGCACTGCTTTGCTCAGCAGGTAGTAACCTGAGAAAACTTATTACCAGAAGGAATTATGCTGCCTGAAAACAGGGTTTCAAGAAGGCTTTTTATTGTAGGATTCAGCGCTGGAAACAGTTTTAGAAATAGCCTGGTTTAATCACTTTGTTGTACAAGTAAAGAAACTGAGGCACAGAAAAAGAAAAGAATTTGCCCCAAGTTGCTCCATTTACAAAGTAGCCAGGCTTCAAATCCAGGTGCTTGGACCCCAAACTCCCTTGCTGCTCCATTATCCAATGATGCCAAAGTCAAAGATTGTCAGTCTACAAGCTTGGAAGGAAGACGTTACATAGGGCTGTCCTTTCAAGGGCACTAGGGCTTTCAAGAGTTCACTAGGGACTTACCCAGGGTCTCACAGCTAGTGTGTGAGGTCAGATTTAAACTCAGGTCCACCTAACTCTATCCACTGGTTTACCTAACTACCCTGTTAGAAAAGACCTGAGGGAGCATCTATCCAAGCCCTTAATTTAACAGATGAGGAAACTGAGGCTTAGAGAATGGAAGGGGCCTGGCCAGAGTCACACACATATAATAAATGACAGTCAGCATTTGAACCCAGCTCCTCTGAGCTATGCTTTCTGCCCTATCACACTGTCTCTCAAAAGGTTGATATCATGGAGAGTAGCTACCTCACAGTCCAACAGAGTGTTCTGAAGATCTCTCTCCCCACAGATAGGGTCTTGGGTTCCATGAACCAATGGACCAGGGCAAGTGGGTCAACTCACATGCCCTCACATTTACTCTCATCTTGTACCAGGTGACCTGACTGGGACAAATTTTTACCCAAGCTAAAAATCATCCAACTAAATATCTATCTATCTATCTATCTATCTATCTATCTATCTATCTATCCATCCATCTATCTATCTGTCTGTCTGTTTGTCTTTCTGTTTATCTATCCATCTATCTATTCACCTATTTATCTATCTATCTATTCATCTAGCTATCCATTTATCTATCCATCTATTTATCTAGTTGTTTATCTGTTCATGTATCCATCTCTTTATCTAGCACTTATCTATTCATCCATCTACCTATTTATCTATCTATTATGGATAGGAGACTGTGATTGGCACCTTTATGGATCCTCCACAGTATTTAGCTCAGGGCTTGGCCGACGGGATGTGAGGGAGGCGCCATTTTGTAAATATTGGTTGCATAAGTGGATGAATGAGTCAGTTGTATTTATTTGGTCTGTGCAATTGTAAAACAAGAGTCTCCTTCTTTCCTGAGTCTTTTTAATGCCTTCAAAGTACATCTGGTCACATTTGTCCTTATCACATGAAGTAGCCAACCACTGTAAGATGGGAATTCCTGTGAACAAGTCCAGCGCACAGAGATTGCTCCCTGGAACCCTTGGTTTGACTCCATACTTGGTAGACAAGGGAGCAGGAAAGGAGGCTCCCAGGAAGATGATTCTGCCTTGTCTCCTCAGGATGGAAATAAATTGCCACAGGAATGGAGCAGTTAATGAAGATGATAATTAGAATTGCTTATTAGGAACTCACTTCTAAAGTTTACTTGTGCTTATAATAGAATCTACAACACATCTGCTTAAGGAGAATGGCAGATTTTCCTGTTCTGATACACTTTAAGTAAAGATCCCTAAGCCCTTTCTTTGGGTCTGCCAAGCACATCTTCTTTATTTAATTTTGAGGGCTAGGGAGTCCCACCAGCTAGAGTCATGTACATGGTACTCTCCCCTCCCCCCATCTTTCTTACCAGCCAAAGCTATTGTAATTGCAAAAGAATGAATGCTCAGAAGGACAGAAGTAGGCTGCTCACCTCCCACATGGTTTTCCCTTTTGAACCAAGGAACCAGAACTGAGAGAGGTCTTATAAAGCCTTCTGCTTAAACCAAGAGTCCTAGACTTCGACCCCTTCCTAGAGGACATATTTGTGACCCAAAGTTCTTTTCTCTCAGACAGAAAAAGAGAGGAGCTATCTCTTGCCTGGGTCACCTTGGCCAGGTTCATGGTTGGAAAATGGGGCATTGGGATTAATATGATAAAATTAGTGATCTAGAACTGAAAGGGGTCTTAGAACATAGAATGCAAGAGCTGGGAGGTGCCTTAGACCATAGAATGTCAGAGCTGGGAGGGATCTTAGAACAGCATGTCAGAGCTGGGAGGGCCCATAGAACACAGGATGTCAGAGCAGCAAGGAAAACCGATTGATTGAGCCAGAAAACACCACTTGAAAACTTGTGCTTTAAGGCACCCCACCCACCTCTAACCCTCCTTAAAGATTTACTGCTCACTGTGTAACTGTTGAGCAGGAAAGATTTATTCTTCGGTCTGCTGTGAGTGGGCCAGGAGGAGAGAGAAAAACAAATGGTGTTTGACTCTGGCCATGGAACCAAAATAGGAAACAAAATCTCTCCTTGCCCCAGGGACTCGTTTTCCACTCCAGCTTTCTCATGCAACCCTTTTAGCTACTCCATTCATGGACTCCTGGTTCTCAGACTAGGGGATCTCATAGCTTCCATTGTTGCCAGTAGGTAGCACTTAGCACTGAGAGGGTCCCAACCATCTCCCACAGGGTGCGGACCCAGCAAAGAAAGAATGGTTTCCCTGCTGTGTATCTGAAACACCAAAACAGTGGCCAGTTCCATGGTGGGAAGAAATCAAAACTATTCAGGGAGAAAAATAAATCGTGTTTGTTATTTGTAGATATTTGGCTAAATTTGTCTCCCATCCAACTAACTGTTTTGGTGTCCTGTAGACCTGATCTGGAGGTGAGCTCCTCATCAGATTGTGACTTTGGGAGAGGGATCAGTGAGCTTGTGAATCCAAAGCTGCCCTCAGCCCCTTGCTGGCCCCATCCCCAAAGCAGCAGGAATTGAAGATTGGGGCTAGGAGCAAGGGAACAGCTGATCATCAAATCACAGGATAGTACGTTTAGAGCAAAATGAGACCTAAGTGATTATCAAGTCAAGTACCTGTATTTTACAAAGGAGGCATAGAGAGGGGTCATTTAGAGCTCAAGGAAACCTAAGAGATCATCCAGTCTTGTAGTCTCAGTGACATCTGAGATTCTTTAGTAGCCTTTCAGGGAACCTGAAAGGTTAAAACTATTTTCATAATAATACTAAGATATTTTAATTTCTAATGTGATATTGATAGAACTCACATCTATAAATACACTTTTGGGAAGGGTCCTCAATAGTTCAATAGTTAGTCCTGAGACCAAAAAACTTTAGAACCAATGATCTAGTCCACCTACCACCATTTTATAAGAAAATTGAAGCAGGGATGGGTGAATTGACTTGTTCAAAGTCTTACAAGGGATAAGTATCACCCCATGATTTGAATCCAGGTCTCTAACTGCCTAACTCAGTGCTTTCTCAGCCATTTCATGTCACTCGTATAAGACCATTTCTTTCCCACCTTCCCCACCTCAGATTGAATACTCCTATGGACAATGTTGGCTCAAGGATGCCAGGTGATAAAAATAAATCAATTCATGAACAAACCTTTATTGAGTACTGTGCTAGATGCTGGAGATATAAATATAATATGCCCTCTAGTAGCTTACATTCTACTTCAGGGATATCACATGTTCACAGTTAAGGGTGTTCAGGAAGGGGAGAAAGAGACAGACAGAAAGAAAGAGAGATTGATAAATAGATGGGTGGATGGGTAGAAAGATAGATGGATGAATGGATAGATGGATGGATGGAAGGAAAGATAGATGATAGATGACCAGAGGGATGATAATAGAAAGCTAGATAGATAATAAAAAGATAGCTTGATAATACAAAGATAGATGATAAAGAATAGAAAAATAGATGATAGAGGAATAGATAGAGATAGAGATACATACACAATGTAAGCACAAAGTAATGAGGGTGGGGAGTGATGTAGGACAGTAAAGAAAAGAAGAGGTAGCAGTGAAGCTGAGTCTCCGAGGGAGCTGTGGAAGGAGAGCTCTTCAGGTATTTAGGGGAGAGTGTATTCAAAAACACAGAAGTGAGCCATCAAATATTGTGTATGGAGAACAGCAAACAGACTCATTTGGCTGGACTCTTGAATTTATGAAGAGGAGTAATATGTAATCATTCTGAAAATGTCAACTGGAGCCATAATGTAAAAGACTTTAAATGCAGTTTTTGTTTTCTAATTCTCGAGGTAATAGGGAGCCACTGTACTTTAGAAATAGCAATTTGGCAGGCATGGAAAGGATGGATTTGAGTAGTGAGAGGCTCGCTGCAGGGAAACCCAATTAAGAGAGCATTACAGTAGCACTGGTTGGAGAGGATGAAGTCTCAACTGGGGTGTGCTTGAGGCAGGGCTAGAGAGAAGGCAGCAGATTTGAGGGATGTGAAGGAGGCAGAAGACACAAGATCCCACACTTACAGGCTATAGGGCATGGAGGACAGGGAAAAATGAAGGATGACTCTGAGGCTGCAAACTTGAGTGCCAGGAAATATAATGGCACCTTTCATATAAGACAGAGAAGCATGTCAAAGGGTAAGTGAAAAGATGATGAGCCTTTTTTAGGCATGTTGAACTTGAGATGCCTGAAAGCCTGACTATCCCACAGGAGATGTCCAGCTGGGTGAAGCAAGAAACATTTATCAAGTACCTACTATGTGCCAGGCACTGTACTAGATTCTGGGAATTCCCAGAAACAGGAAAGACAATCCCTGCCCTCAGGGAACTTATAGTCTAATGGGGGAGAGAATGAGCAAACAAATACGTACAACCAAGATAAACAGAAAATAATTAACAGAGAGAAGGCACCAGAGTGAAGAGAGCTTAGAGAAAAGCTTCTTGCAGAAAATAAGATTTAGCTGAGACTTAAAGGGAATTGAAGACATAAGTCTAAAGGTCAAAAGAAAGAAGAGGGTTATAAATCCAGAACTGACAGGAACCTCAGAGGCCCTAGCATCTAACCCCCTCATTTTACAACAGGGGAAACTGAGATCCAGCAAAGTTAAGGTCTGTGCCTTACTCACGGTGGCATAGAGAGTAAGCCAGCAGAAACGAGATATGACGTCAGAGCCTCAGACTTGGGAGTCAGGGCTCTTTCCACTGTTCTGCCTGGGGACTAGATGACACTTCCTGAGAACTTGATTCCTAATTCTCCAGTAATACTCTTTAGTCCAGAAAATAGACATCTAGAATAGACAATTCCCATCTGACCAAGCCCTACAGGATCAATATTCTCTAGCCTCCTCCACCATTTCCTGGGAGTGTCGATCTTTGCCTCTTGGCATTTAAACTTCCATCTTCTGCTGGCATTTACACAGATCTGCAGAATTGTTTTGATGTCTTTTTTGAAAATTTTCATTAAATTTCAATTGTCCTTCAAATCTCCACATTACATTTAAATTGACTTTGGCCATTACTTCAACTTTGGCGTTTTAATCTGATCTCATTTTCCTCCCCAACATTGGTAAAGCGGAGCTTTTCTGTGTTCTAACTGTATGATCCAGGGGGCAAATGTTGTGCTTTCTCTGCAGCTGCCTCTCATGGGCCATGCACGTGTGTGTGCATGTGTGTGCGTGTGTGTGCTCATTCCAGATAGACTTAATTACATGCTGTGCAGAAGAAACTAGTCATCTGATGAGCCATTAACCCACGTGACTGTTCCTTGAAAATATCTTTTGACAAATTCTATAATTTTTCCATCTTCGCTTATGATGGCACCTTCGTGGTGGGAGAAGGGGGTGGAGAGCCAGGGGACAGTGTTATATGCTCCAAGATGGTTTTGCTAAAGGGAACTTCTCTTGGATTTCTAAAAAGAGAAAAGTACTGTTTCCAGAAGGTTTAGGGGTTCAGAGCTGGCAAGAGCCCACTAATCAAGGTTACAGCCATGGATGCTTGTTGGTGATATCTGAGGGTTCTCCCATTCCCCTTCCTACTGGCAAATTACAGGCTTTAGGTAAGGCTCACTTCATTTTGCAGTGATTGTGAGAAGTAGGTTTAATTAGCCATAGACTCAGCAGGGGCATGAAGCTGGCAGGTATTATTAAAATGCAGTTTCCCTGCAAAGTGCCCAGCTCTCTCTCTATGGCCCCTGGACTCCCCAGCTTTGCACTCATTTTGTCTTAGTCCCCAGGCAACCAGAACCTAGGGATAAGAGACACAGAAAATCAGAGAGAGAAAAAAATGAAAAGGAAACAATATGAGACCAAGGATGCCTCCTCACCAGAGGCAGGCCACAGGGCTGCCTACCCTGCTTGGACCAACTTTCAGAATCTGATCATTGACAAAGATTCTCAAACAGAAGAGGCTCCTGGTCTAGTCAGTTTCACAGGATGAAAGTCAATGGCTCCCCCTGGCTTTGACCTTCATCTCTAACCCAATGACCTCCCCAGGCTTGCTGAATGGGGACACAAAAGATGGGGTCAAAGTTCAGAAGAGGCAATTTAGGCCCTCTCCACTCCTTTTCTGTCCAGTGGGCCTGAGGGAAGGATGAAGAAGCATTAAATGTTTGTTCAATGAGATTGAATTGAACTTTTGATTAAATTAACATCCATTAGAGAAAACTGTACCCAGACCTCTACTAGAACAGCTATTTGACAAATGGACCTGAACTTCATGCTTTCATTGTTTCTTTTTTAATTCTAACCTAAAAATCCTTTCTTTTCAACCTTTACCATTAATTAGGCAATTTATTTATTCATTCATTTATTCACTCACTCATTCATTCACTCACTGGCCAAGTATTTATTAAGCCTCCTCATGCCTAGACTATTCTAGGTCTCAAAGGGAATCACTGGATCACAGACTCAGAGTTGGAAGGGCCTTCAGAGGACCTCTGGCTCAACCCCTAATTATATCGAGCATTGAGATAGAACTTGAAGGTTTGCAAAGTACTTTCATGGGTTCTTTCATGTGATGTCCATGATATCCCATGAAGGAGGTGCTTTGTTTTGTCCCATTTTCTAGGTAAAGAAACTGAGGCTTAGAGAGTTGAGTGATGACAAATTCAAAAGTGTCACAGGGAAGATTAGAACTCAGATCTTCTCGATTCTGCTTTGTACTACCTACTTGATTTTAGTTTTGCAGATGAGGAAACTGAGGCTGAGAGTAATTAAATTACTTTTTCAAGGTGACAACAGGCATAATAACACAGATGCTAAGTGGCAGAATGATCATGAGCACTGAGCTTGGAATCAGGAGGACTCATCTTCCTGAGTTCAAATCTGGCCTGAGTCACTTACTAGCAGTGTGACCCTGGGCAAGTCACTTAACCCTGTTTGCCTCAGTTTCCTAATTTGTAAAATGAGCTGAAAAAGGACATGGCAAGCCACTTTATCAAGAAAACCTTAAATGAGATTGAAAAGAAGCAGAACTGACTGAAACAACTCGACAACAATAAATGTTTGCTGACTGTCTGATGGAGATGGGATTAAAACCTAGGTCCTCTGATTCCAAATGTAATGCCTTTCATTTTTACTACCCAATTCCTTCTCCCAAAGATCTTTCTGGATAGTTCAGGAGGTGCTGGATAACATTTTGGATTTAGAGTCAGAAAGAATAATACTTACTAACTTTGTGACTCTGGGCAAGTGATTTAGTTTCTCCATGTCTCAGTTTCCTCATCTGTAAAATGAGGGGATAGACTCTAAAGGCCCTGCTAGTTCTAATCTATGACACCTTCTTGGGAATCGTATATATGTGATATATAAAGTATATATAAGTATATATATATAAATATATATAAAGTGATATATAAAGTATATATGTGATATATAAGTATATATAAAGTATATATAAGTGATATATAAGTATATATATAAGTATATATAAAGTGATATATAAAGTCATATATAAGGTATTCACAGTGGTTAGATTATCACTGGAATTAATCAGGAAACATTGGTTTAAAATCCTGTCTGTCCTGTTCATGAGTTTTAGAAAGTTGCCTAGAGCATTGAGAGGAGAGACTCTCACTCCATCCCTCAACTTCATACATTGGAAGAGGAAGAGGACCTGACCTGAAGTCCTTCCATATGATTGGCTGGTTCCTCCCAGAAACTCCATCTTAAATAGGACTCCCAAATCAACCATGTCTCTATTCCTCTCCAGGCTGTGCTCCTGACTCTCCCAGACTTTCCCTACAATGGCCTACACCAGGCACCCTCATGTCTTCCACTCCTCATCTCCAGCTCTTCAACTTTCCGTTATGTGTAGTCTTCTCCTGTTAGAATGGAAGCTCACTGAGGTCAGAGACATCTTTCAATTTGCTTGTCTTTATTCCCATTACCAGAGCTTAGCACATTGCTAGTATACAGTGAGGATTTAATAAATGCCCATTGACTTAACTTGATAATAACCGGGGCAACCGTCTCACAGGTTGTTGTGACATCCAAACAAGACACCTATGAAACATTTCCCAAGCTTTGAAACACTACAGAAATGCCAGTCATTAGCAATTGTGTGGCTGTTGCTGTTACAGTATTCCACACTTAGCTGTGGTTTCATCACAGCTGTGGGTCCTCCCTCCACCATGAGATCCCAAACCCTCCATGACTGAGGAGAGAGTTGTCCAGGACCGGGCTTCAGTGGAGATGAGCCTCAGTCCACTCATTCAGAATGACCTTTGAAGAGTGGTCATCCCAACCATCATGGGCCATTCTCAACCCTTCTCCGGCTTGACAGGAGCGGCCAGAGTTGGAGGCTGTGTCAGAAAAGGCTCCAAAAGCCAATGGGAACAAACAAATTGGAAATCATTACAGCAGAGGCTGTAGACAATCATGCATGAGAGGATGCTTTGCTATATGCTATTAGCTTGTGGAGGAGAATGAGAGGAAAAGGAGGGAAGGAGGAAAAGATGGAGGAGGAAGAAAAGGAGAAAGACGAAGAGAAGGAGAGGAGGAGAAGGAAAGGAAGACAAGGAAGAAAACAGAGGAGAAAGCAGAGGAGGAGGAAGAGAAGAAAGGGTGGAGTAGAGAAGGGTTGGTCGTTGGCTTATAACTCTAGAACTAGAAGGAAACTCAGAGGCTTTGTAAGCCAGCCTCTCATTTTACAGATGAGGAAACTGAGACTCGGTGAAATCTTAGGGTCACACAGTTAGAACTGGTAGGGACCTCAGAGACCACCTAGTCTAATCCCTTCATTTACTATATGAGGAAACTGAGACCCAAAGGTTTAGTGATTTATTAAATATCATATAGTAGTATATGTCCGAGGTAAGATTTGAACCCAGGTTCTTTGACTTTGGACCTAGGGCTTTCTCCATTGTACCACTCTGACCTCAGTTCAGGGAAGTCTTTAGAGGCCAGCAGCCTACTAAATTCCACAGGAAATGAATCTCATTCCTGGCCCAAAGATATCAACTAAAATGTAATCAAGAGAGGGCAGGTTTCTAATTTCCCCACTGGGCCATACTGCCTGCCCATTCACCCATAATTCTGGGTCAGGATAATAGGCATTGTTACTGCATCTGTAGACCTTACATGGAAGGGAGGCCTGAATACCTGATCTAAGGAGTATATTGCAGCAACCACCTACCAGACCTCTAGAGACATTGCTGTGGAATGCCCATTAGGCAGCTAACCCTCCCATCAATGGCATGTAGGTCCTTCAACTACCTTTACCATCACATGCCTTCCTTTTGGAGGTACCACATTCCAACAAGGTGGTCTTCATGCTGCTTCTCAAGTTCACCATTCCTCCAGGAGCGGAATTTCTCCCTCATCAGCTCTACCACCTAGCATCCTTCAAAACTCAGTTCCTGGGCCACTTCCTAGAGGAAGCCTGCCCTGGTCCTCCCTCCCCCCAACCCCAGTTGTCTGGGTGCTCATCCCTTCAAAACAATATGCACAAGCTCATCTGCTTCCAAATGTCCCTCCCTGGGCAGATGTAAGATCCTCAGGAGCAACAAATCTCATTGCTTGTGCTGTGCCTGTATCCCCACGTCCAGCACCATGCCTGGCACAGAAGAAAGGGATAAGGCTAAGACCTGTGATTTTGTTGTATTAACAAACCCTCCACGAATGTGGGCTGGTACCTAGCTTTGTAGCCAACAGTCGCTGCCTATCGCACTGAAAGGCTAGGTAGCTTCCCCAGGGTCCCGGAGCAGGCATGTGACTTCTATACTGGGAGTCCGTGACCAATGAGGGAGGGCCCCACCTCCACCATTTTCATTTCGAGATGAGACAGAGTGAATCACACAGGATGAGCTGGGATAGAAGGGTTGAGATCTGGATCACAGATAGCATTCAAATATCCTGTTCCCTTCCAAAAAAAAAAAAAAAAAACTACCCATCTTTCAAGCTTCCCTATTTTGAAAAAGGCACCATACCTGCAGTCACCTAGATTCTCACAACCTCAATGAAATCTTCGGCTCACTTTATTTCACTTCACCCTCATACCCAGACAATTGCCAAATCTTGTGAGGCAGCTTGATAGCACAGTGGATAGAGTGCAGGGTCTGGAGTCAGGAAGACCTGAGTTCAAATATGGCCTCAGACACTTGCTAGCTGTGTGACCCTGGACAAGTCACTTAACCTCTGCCTCAGTTTCCTCAATTGTGAAATGAGTATACTAATAGCACTTACTTCCCAGAGATTTTATGACAGTTAAATAAGATAATATTTGCAAAGTACTTCATACATACTAGGTGCTATGTTAATGCCTTTTCCCTTCTCTGTCTGCCTCTATATCACTTATATTTGTTCTCTTATTAATATTTACACAGCTACCACCCTAGTAATCCTCATCCCTTCTTGCCTGGACTACTGCAGGGAATGTATTCTGCCCTTGCCCTATAAAATTTATTTAAAAAGGAATTATATATATGATATTATATATTATATATATAATATATATGATATTTTATATTATATATATATAGGGAGCATATGCTCAAAATTTTTTACTGATAGAGGTACAAAATCACAAGTGTTCGGAGACCACTGCCCTCAGCCACTAGAGTAACTAATTCTAATCAACTAATTAACCTCTATTTGCCTCAGTTTCCTTCTCTGTAAAATGAGGATCATAGTAGCACCAAACTGCCAGGATTGCTGTGAGGGTCAGATGAGATTATAGTTGTTTGGTATTTGGCATAGCGTTGGCACATTTTAAGTACTATGCAAATATTATGCATGTCAAGGTGGTGAAGGGGATACAGTGCCCAGCCTGGAGTCAGGAAGACTCTTCCTGAGTTCAAATCTGACTTCACATGCTTATTAACTGTTTGTCCCTGGGCAAGTCCCTTAATCCTGTTTGCCTGAGTTTCCTCATCTGTAATTAAAAAAAAGGTGAAGGAAATGGCAAATCACTCCAGTATCTTGACCCAAATGGGGTCATGAAGAGAAACGACGGAACAATAAACTGTTGTTATCATCCCCACCATCATCATCATCATTATCCTTCCCACTTCATTCAATTTTCTTGATCACTCATTTTTCTCTTGTCAGTTGATTAATTACAAAGTTGCTTCCCAGTCACTTTTCATGGTTTTTGCCCCAGTGGGCAAAAGTGGTTGCCCAGATTCTGTCATTACTAATTATAACTGGAGCAGAGCAGCACTATTGCAGGGGGAAGGGATTCCTATTCAGGAATGGAGATGCAGATTGGACCAGGTGCCCTCTGAACTCCTTTCCAACTTTGAGATTCTGGGACGCCAAAATTCTGTGTTATTTTCTTTTGAGTATGGAGAATAGAAAGGAATGAACAAGACAAATAGAAGACCCATCTCCGTGACTATGGATGTATGTGGTTTTGTTGGGATCAAAGATTTCCCACTTGGGATGCAGCCAGGCCCTTCTACAAAGTCAGAGATGCAAGATGATCTCCGATACATCCACGCTCTGCCCTCCCTTCCCCCTACCAAAAGTCCTCAGGTCACTTTCCACCTGAGCAAGAAGGGCAAAAAAGATTTCTGGTGCTCCTGGAAGCTTAGGTTAGACATCTGTAAAATTATGTCAATTCCATCCTCTCACCCACCCCCATCAGATCACACAGGGACCAGTGTGGTGCAGAGGACTGGGAGACGGAGAAGGAGCAGGGTTCAGATCCCAGCTTGGTCATTTGCTAGCTGTTTAATCTTGAGCAAGACCATCAGCCTCTCTATGCCTGCAGACCTGGAGAAGGGACAGCGGGTGGGGACAGTAGAGGTACCTACTCCACAGGATTGTCGGGAGGAGCCAATGAAATAATATGTACAAAGTCTGTTCCAAGTCACGTGATTGTTAATTATGATCGTGGCTATTGTGCACCCACCTAATCCCTCTGGACCTCAGTTTCAGCATCTATAAAATAAGGAGGCTGGACAAAGTGACAGCTTTGGTTCTTGTCCGGCTCTAACCCTATTCAGTCCTGACACCTCAGGTAGACTTTACCAGGCCAGCCTGCTTCTGATTGTCATTGATTCAGAGAAATGCTGCTCCTCACTCTTTGTTAAGGGGAAGCACAGTCCCTTCCCTCTGATCCCCTTCCTTGAATGAAAGGAAGAAAGGAAGGAGTGGAGGGAGGAGGGATATAAAGAGGGAGAAAAAGGGTGGGAGGAAGGAAGGAGGAAGTAAAGGAAGGAGAGGAGAAGGGAGAAGAGGAAAGGAGAAGAGAGGAGAGAAGGGAAGGGGAGAAGAGGAGAGGAGGGGAAGGGAGGGGAGGACAGAAGAGGGGAAGGGAGGGGAGGGCAGGGGAGGGAAGGGAAAGGGAGAAGAGGGGAGGGGAGGGGAGGGGAGAAAAGTGATGACAAGAGGCTCTGACTGTGGTCTTAACAGATGTTAAGATCTCATCTCTTTAGAATACCTGCAGAGTTAGAGGTAGACAACAAACCAGAGATAGGGCGATAGAGGCTGTTACTGAATTGTCCCTCTTATCACCACCATGTCCAGAGTCCAATTGACTTAGGCACCTCTGTTTCCATTCCCTGTCCAGCATTCAGGGCTCATGGTGCTGCTATTTGCTAAGTGTGCCAGCAGACAGTAATGCATGACGGCATCGGGGAGAGCTTCCGCTGTCTCATTAAAACACAAACCATGGCAGTCAGGCAGGGTCATTAAGAAATGCCTTCGGCAGCAGAGCAGAGCAACATCAACTGATCATTTGAATATTAAGTGTTTGGGGTCAGACCCTGGGCTCTTCCCCGATCGTTCATATGAATATATTGTGGCCCATTGGCAAAAAAAAAAAAAAAAATGCCCATTTGCTGATAGCATACATGGTTGGAGATGGGCAGGACACTTCAAAGTCATTAGCACTGACATGAATCAAATCAAATAAACCACCCCCCAGAATCTCCGGTTTTAGAGCCTGAAGTCACCTTTGATTTTTTTTTGTTTCCTTTTTAAAAATCTTTTTCTTCCTTCCTTCTTTCCTTCCTTCCTGCCTTCCTTCCTTCCTTCCTTTCTTCATTTATTATTTATTTATTTCTTAAGCTGGTCCTGTGATGCACTTAGCACATGGTTGGCACTTGTCAGGGGAGTAATATTTCCTGGGGAGTAATTTCCCGGTATGGGAATTTCCCCCACTGATGAAGAATGGTTGTTTCTCAGGAACTTGCCCATGGATATACAGGCAATATGCATCAGGGGAAGGATTTAAACCTAGAACTTCCTGATTTTAAAGTGAGCCTTCTATACTACACTACCAACCCAAAATTATTTTCAGATATACACAAAGTGGTTGTTGTGTTGTTAAGTCATATCAGTGTCTGGCTCTTCATGACCCCATTTGGGGTTTTCTTGACCAAGATAATGGAGTGGTTTGCCATTTTGCCATCTCCAGATCATTTTACAGATGAGGAAACTGAGCTAAAATGACTTGCCCAGGGTGGACAGCTAGTAAGTGTCTGAGGCTAGATTTAAACTCAAGAAAATGAGTCTTCCTGATTCCTATGCCAGCACTCTATCTACTTTGTCACAACTTCTCTGATCCAAAGTGAAATGGAATCAAAACTGAAGCATTTGGTGACCTTGAATCACTTAAAATAACAGAACCTCAAAGTTGCAAAGAACCCCAGAAGCCACATAGACCAACCTATTGCTGAACAAGCCTCCTCAATACAGCCCCAACAAATGCTCCTCCAGCCATGGAATGCCTCTAGTAGAGAGGGCCCCACTACCACCTTGGGTGGTACATTCTATCCCTAGATAATTATGCTGCTACTTAAGTTTTATCCTTACACCAAGCCAGTCTCTCCCATTTTGTAACATCTCCCATCACTCCTGGGTTTGCTCTCTGGAGCCAAAAAAAACTATATCTAATGCCCCTTTCACATGACAGTCCTGAAGACACTTACAGATTTCATGCCCCTTCTAAGTCTTCTCCAGGGTAGACACCTTAACTCCAACTGATATTCATAGTTGTCTGGTTCAGACTAAGACTGGGCAGAATTCATCAGACTAGGGCCTCACAGACACCATGATATACATTCTATGCCATAATGGTGCTGACCCATAGTGGAGGTAGGTACTGAAATCTTAAAGTGAATAAGTTGCCCACCCCCACAATCACTCTAAATTTTTTTGGTGAAAATGTATTGTATCCCAGGATTGAGAAAGAGAAGGCCATTCACATTGTCTAATCAATCCAAGGTTTCAATACTTGTTTGATTACTCCTGTGCCCCACCAGTACTAATCACAGCTCCCTTTGGCCAGGAGGCTCTCCCTGTTGCTGTGGTTACATTTCCCTCCAAGATCCCCCTGGGAGTAGTGGAGTTGATTGAATATTAATGGACTTATGAGTGCCATATTGATTGATATTGAACTGAATCCTTGGGAGCACATATGCTTTCCACAGAGCCTGCCCCCAAGTGCCCTCTCAAGGCTGGATTTCCATTTCAATGGGAAGGTCTCTTGTGGTCCTGAGAGACAACCTTCCTGAGGATGAAAATAGGAACTTGACTAAGACAATCTTTTCAAAAGCCTTTTTCAAACTCCTTTATGTACTTTAATGTTTCTATGTCAATAGTCACCATGCTCGTTGGAAAAAGAGGATTTATCAGAGAAGGGTCCTTCCCAGTCTTTGTATAAAGAAATCACTCAAGGTTCTTCTCTGCTCTGCTCTCAAATTCCTCAACTCAAGTCCTTGATTATTTTGGCCTGGTGAGCCATACATAGTAAGAGAGTATATTGTTATGGATACTGCATTAGATTTAGAGTTAAGAAGCCATGAGTTCAAATTCTGCCTTGGAGGGAAAATGTTTTGCTTGACTATGAATATTTGTTATAAAGGTTTGAGTTGGGTTTTTTTCTTCTGTAAGAGGAGTTGAAAGGAAGAGAAAATAGATTTTTTGTTCATTGAAACAATGTAGCTTACTAGCTATGTGACCTTAGGTAAGTCATTTAGATTCTCCAGGCCTCAAATTCTTCATTTGTAAAATGAAAATGGTAAGAGTACCTGTATTACCAGCTTCATACAGTTATTCAAAGGCACCTCAGAAGTCATCTGGTCCCATTTTCCCATTTTACAGATGAAGAAACTGAAGCCTAGTGAGTTTAAGTGATTTGCCCAAGTTCATGCAGGTAAAGCTGAGAGGTAGAATTTGGGCCAAGTCCTCTGACTGCAGTCAATATATATTCCCCTGTATTATGCTGTCTCTCTTGTTTTAAGGATCAATAAGTTAATAAATGTAGATGTTTTACAAATCTTAAAAACTCAATATAATATGAATTATGTACTTACCTGCATACATGTTATTCCTCTCCCCTAATACATATTCCATATAGGCGATTTCATTTTTGTCTTCACAGTCCAAACATCTAGTACAATTCTTGGCATACAGTAAGTGTTTAATAAGTGAAATGGAAATAAATTGTATTAAGTGAACAAATATTTGACAAGCTGTTGAATTGCATAGCAGAATGAAACCCAGGCTGCATCCAAGTCCAGAGGTTCCAAGTAATATCCAGAAATTTAATTCAATTTAACAGCTGATTAGGGATCTAATCAATACATCTCTCTAACAATAAGCATAAAAGTTATCAGAAGAATTCACATTTTTGTAGCACATTAACATTTACAAAGCCCACAAGAATCCTAAAGAGATAGCATAAATATTCTCTACCCCGTTTCATATAAGAATAATAAGCCCACAATCATGCAGATATATAACATTGATTTCTAAAAAGTCAGGATCAATATTTAGAGTAAGTATAGTATCCAAAACACTCACAATCTCCAAGTTACATGAAATCAAAAGCCTTCAAAATATAGAGACTGCCCTTAAAACTTCAGGGTCAAGTGGAAATTGGATGAAGTATCATTGCCTTTGTCCCATCCACCAAAAATGACTTTGGGGAACCAAGAAAAGTGAAGCTTTCTACCTAATACTTGTGAGACAAAAAAACAACTGTTTCATCCAACTGAGCAAAAGTCCTTAGAACGCTAAATATGAAAAAAATAGTTCGATAGTAACTTTCCTATGAAAAAATTGAGACAAATGAGGTGAATAATAATACTGACATTTTAATCACAGTAGCTAACATTTACATGGCACTTTAAAATTTGTAAAGCACGTTGCAGATATTATCATTTTATCCTCACAACAATGCTGGGAAGTAAATCCTATTTTTATTCCCTTTTTACAGATAAATAAACTGAAGTAGGTTATGTGATCTGCCAAGGATTACATAGCTACGAAGTGTCTGGGGCAGGATTTGAAACCAGATCTTCCAGACTAGATACACAGTTCTACCTCGTTGCCTAGTTCCAAAAACTGAATTTATGTAGCACTGGACAAAGTGATTTACATATTTTAGCTCATCTGAATCTAATATCAACCCTACCCTGGACAGCTCAGTCAGTAGAGCATCGGATTTTTTAATCTGAGGGCCCAGGGTTCAAGTCCCTGTCTAGGTACTTTTCTAGGCAGCTAGGTAGTATAGTGGCTAAAGCACCAGGCTTGGAATTAGGAAGACTCATCTGGACACTTACTTGCTGTGTGACCTTGGCAAGTTACTTGACCCTGTTTGCCTTCATTTCTTCATCTATAAAATGAGCTGGAGAAGGAAATGGCAAACCACTCCAGTATCTTGTGACCCAAATGGGGTCACAGAGAGTCAGATATGCCTGAAATGACTGAAAACAAAGAAATGTTAGCTTGAGTCATCGTAACTTCCATGTCCAGCACTCTATCCAATTCGATACAATTTAGCACACATGAATTAAATGCCTACTGTACCAGGCTCATCCTAAAAACTAAGTTTGCAATGATAAAATCAAAATAGGCCTTTTCTTCAGAGAAGCTATATTATACTGAGGGAGTGGAGTGATTTCAGCACTCTTTCTCACATCGCACTGTCTCGCCTAAGTTTCCATCCTCAATCAACAAATAGAGTTTCCAAAATCTGGGATAGGGAGCATCTCTCCTCTGTGTTGGCATTTATTGGAACCCAGTAAAACTCCAGTAAGAGGCAACTTGCCATTACGTAACTCAGAATTTAGCCACTTTAGTCAAAGTGTCCCGAATAAAGTCCTGAGAGAATGCAGCTGGCACCAAGGTCAGATTTACATCTTACAATCCTTGTAAAGAGATTCCAAAAAAGTAGGGGTGAGGGGAGCAGAAGAATGGAGCCAGATTTCATGGCCTGTGAGGAAAATGCTCTTTGAGAAAAATCAGGACATTTTGCCATGCGAAAAAGACTAGACTTGAAGTCAGAAAACCTGGATTCAGTTGTTGTACCTGTCACCTTTGTGACCTTGGGCAAGCTGGCTCTTTTTACTGGTCCTTAGTTTCCTCATCTGTAAAATGAAGGGATTGGACTAGATTCGGTTCTACTTCAACAAACAGTTCTTGTTTTGTATGGCTATGTGTGTGTGTGTATGTGTATGTGTGTATATATGTGTACACACACATATGTGTATATGTAATTTGTTTTTGTTGTTTTCTTAATGGGTAGAAAAAGGAGAGAATTTAAAACTGAAAATAAAATTGAATTTAAAGCAAACATTTCTTAAGTACCTATTATGTGCTGGGTGCCATAATATATGCTGGAGATAAAAAGAAAGCTCCTGTCCTCAAGAATATATTTTAGTGGGGGAGGTGAGGGATAAAATGTGTACCAGTAGGTAAACAACAGATATACATACATATGTGTACACATGCATGTACTATATATGTGCATGTACCTATATATCCACAGGTGTGCATCTTTATATACACATGTATGTGTGAATACATGCACATGTATATATGCACACATGCGTGTACATATACACATAACATATACACATACACACACAAAGCAACTTCAAGGGAGAGAAAGAGAGCATTAATAAACAGGAAGATCGGGTGTAGGAAGTGTCTCTAGGTGAGCTCTAACTGTCCTTGCAGCTTTAAATCTGTAATTCTGTGAAATGAGACGTTCTATGCAGGACTTTGTAAACTGAGAAGCATTCTATGGGCGTGAGCAATCACGATTATCAGTCATCTCTGCGAGGGTGGCCTGTCTCTTCCTGCTCCAGGGTGGTTGGCTGTGGCTGTATGACATAACTCCAAGTAAGATTGTCTTGGTTGTTAACTAAAGGGCTGACTCCCAGGGAGTCTGGTAATTACCCTCGGATGGCTCCTTACCAGCAGCCAGAAGAACCACACACACCATTGTGGTGAGTGACAAAGAGGGGCCCACATGTTGTGTTTGGCCCAGCGGAACGGAATGCTTCCGAAGACTACAGGCCCCGATGAGATGCCGACTGTTTCCGGTTGTACCAGAAAAGCCAGAAAAATGACTGGCCTCAGGGCTTCTCAGAGAACCCTGCTTTATTCCTTGTCAGAACCAATGTATTCAGGAAACAAGTGAGCATCTCACGCAAGTGGGCTGCTACTTAGCACAGTAGGCGAACTGCTGGCTTTGGGGTCAGGAAGGTCTGAGTTCAAATCTTACCTCAGATACTAGCAGATGTGTGACCATAGGCAAATCACTGTCTCAGATTCAGTTTCCTTATTTGTAAAATGGATATTATAATACTACCTCAAAGGGTTGTTGTAAGGATCAGATACAATGATAAGGAGAGAGAGAGAGAGAGAGATGATGCATACATGCATACATACATATGCGTGATATGTATGTGTGAATAGTGTTTATTTCAGTATTTTCTATTACTGCTATCATTAACAATTCTCCATGTGAAATACTATTCTCATACAACTCATTTTCAAAGCAATGGAAATCACTGAAATAGTGTGGTTCAATAAAAGAAAAGAGTGCCCCATTTGGACCCTAAAGACTTGGGTTCAAATCCTGGCTCTTCCATTTTCTACCTATGTGACCTTAGACAAATCACTTTCTTTCCCTGGGCCTCAGTTTCTTCATGTGAGAAATGAGAATATTGGATTGCAAGGGCTCTAAGTTCATTTTCAGCTCTTAACCTATGACCTTATTACCTTAATTTGCCATACTTGAGGATAAAAAGGATGAACTTCTAGCTTTTGAACATATAATTCAGCTCTTGTACGATTAGCCAAGTTTGTTTGTTTTTTACATGTTTTAAACTTGTTTTTTCTCCTAAACCATACACTATTCCAGGGCAGAGATCATTTATTATTTTTCTGCTTTCTTCCCATCACCCTGGGCATCCAATCTGTGTTTGGTAATCCCATACACAGATCGGTGATAGGAATGCTGAAGGTGGCTATGTTATTTAGGAGTGTGTATAATGTTAATTATGAGCAGAACACATCTGGCTAGCCATATTTTCAACTTCTAAGGAGGATCTGTTGAGACTCAGTTTTAAGATTTCTGTCATTCCTCGTGTGTTTCCAGTTTGAATTCCTAGAACTTGGGTTGCCTAAGGAGCGTTGTTTGTGTGAAGTGAGAAATGTCTTGTGACATTCTTCTGGGGAATGGGTGGAGGGGGAGGATGGAGTTATACAAAGGCTGCCTCTAGGGTCTTTGTTCCCTTAGACCTAACTCCTTCAAGAGCAGGGTACTGCCAGACCTCACAAATTCTGACCCATTTGGAGGAAGTCTCCTGTGGATCTGAGGACTCGATCTTATTCTAGAATATTGTCAGAGCAATGTGACCGTGCTGCCTTCAAGCTGGTAACTGAAACTAAAGCAAGATAAGCAGAAGTAGATCCCAAGGGAAATGGTTTTAACTAATTCATATTATTGAATTATAATTGACACATTGATTTTTCTGCACATAGTTTAATTAAAAGTAATTTATTCTCTCAAAGTAATCATTCTTCTTGAAATTTCATGTATTATCATTAAAATATAAACAATAGTAGAAAAGATTGTGATATGGTGAATAGTGTACCTAATATGTACCTCAGCATGCAGCCAGGTGGCGGAATGGAGTGCCAGGGCTAGGGCCAGGAGATCTGCGGACTCTTCATTATGCAACACTTCCCCTCATAACAGCGCCAACAATAACAGTTACAACAATCTAGTAATAGTAAAGGATAGACATACTCTGCTTGTGGTTGCCCCTAAACAAGATTACTTGGTGATATCATTAATACATTGTTACTGTAAACCTGCAGTCCTCACCTGGGATATGCTGCTGCATGGGTAATGCATATTCCACTGTTCCTATGGAACTAACTACCCCTTGTAATATTGTTTCACCTACTATCTGAATTTCGCAAAAATCAATTCGTGTTTGTGTATATGTACATATATGTACATATGATAAACATATACAAAGTAAAAAAAGGTCATTCAAGGAGAAGCTTTAGAAATTCAGGGGATCAGGAAATGCCTCATATGGGAGGTGGTGTTTGAGCCAAACTTCGGAGAAAACTAGAGACTTTAAGACATGGAGGTTATGAGTAGATAAATTGAAGGCTTGGGGAACCATGTGCAAAGGCACAGAGAGGAGATAAGTAGTAGGTATTTAATAGAGAGAGGAGATAAATAATAGGCATTAAATACATTTACCCAGTGGACTCTTCCTTCCTAGCTCAAAGCTGAACCTGGCCCCATTCCTACCCAAACACATAACAGCTTAAATTGTTCATGTTCTATGTGCACGACCACTGAGATACATCTTTAGCATGGCTGGAATCCTGCCAGATTCCTCATACATGACAATGAGTTATCCCTGGAATCATGGATCCCCAGGGCTGCTTGAATATTCAAATGAGTCATGGAGTCCATCCACCTGCCTTTGGGCAGGCCTTTGCTTGAACCTCCCCCAACCTAAGATATTCAGGTCCATTGCAATCTCTGTAACTCAACAAGATTAAATCCACTGGAAGCCTGGCTCAGAAGAGACACAAGAAATATGTTTCTCAGTCAGTAGAAATCACTGTCAAATATTTCAGCAGATGCATGGTGAGGAGGGGGCAGGAAAACGGGGGAGAGGGACATTAGTTGGCCAACCACAATGGAGCGGCATTTAACACATGGCATAAAGCTGAGCTTAATGAAGGCATTAGCCTGCAGAAGGGACATTACTATTGAAGAAAAAATAACTGAGTCATTAACATCTTCCCTGGCATGGTGTCATTAGGGGAGCAATTTCCAAAAGGCTTTAATGAGCAAGCTAAAATCTAGAGTTTCAAAAAGCTTCATCCACATGTGCTCCTTCATCAACCTGGAAAACATTGACTTCTAGTCGTAGTTCATCCCCATCACCTTGTCTTCATTCATTAGCCCAATGTATGACTCACAGCATTGGTTTGACAGCATCCTCATACAAAGTGGGATGGAGGGGAGTCCGTGTCTGGTGATGAAACCTGCCTATTGCCTCTTGGCAGAGAAGCAGCAGATTATCAGAGCAGAGGAGGGCATACATTTGCAGACCTAGTCAATAGGTTATTGTTTTTGTTTGACTCAACTTACTTGTTTCAGGAAAAGGATTCTTTGGGGGAGAAGGGGGTACAGAGTTATTATGAATTCCCAAAGAGCAAGATGAGTAGGGAGAAACAGAGACACAGAGAGAACCAGAGACAGAGAGAACATATCAGTGAAATACCAGTCTTGGAGTCAGAACACCTGAGACTGAATTCCAGATCTGATTCTAGCTAAGGGACCCTTGCAAGTCACAGAACTTTTCCTTGCTATGGTTTACATACATACACACACACATACATGTGCGCATATTGTGGGGGGGAGGGAGATAAAGGAATTCAGATTTCTGATTTTGTCAATGTAGAGAACTCATCATCTGTCCACCAATGCAGACCAGCAACTCTTCTGTATTTCATAGTCTTTAAGGGAGAGAATAAGTAACTGCCCACGATCATACAGCCAGTATGTGTCAAAGATTGGACTTGATCCCAAATCTTCTGGACTCCAACGCTGACTTTCTATCTACTACATCCCAATGCCTCTCTTTTCTCACTTCTTAAATAGGAGTAATACTGATACTGCCTATCTACCCTAATGAACATGAAAAAGTTACCTTAGAAAGCTTAAAGATCTATAAAAATATGATTTGTTATTATCTGCTTTTGAGTAGAGAAAAGGTATTTTATTTATAGAAAAAAGGTAGTGCGGTGTAGAGGATCAAAGGCTGAATTTGGGGTCAAAGAGAACTAGGTTTGAGTCTACCTCAAATGTCAGTCATCTCTGTGACTTAATGAGTTAGTCTCTTAATCCGTGAACAAGCACTTATTAGGTGTCTAATATATTCCAGGCCCTGGGATACAATGACCAATTTAAGTGTGCTAGGAAGTGCCTTATTTCATGATATCATCATAGAGAGATCATTGATTCAGAGCTAGAAGGAACTTTTAGAGATGATCTAGCCCAAGCCCTTCATGTCGTAGATGAGGAGACTAAAGTCCAGGGGCTTGTCATGGCAACAAGCATTTACTCAGTGCCTATGGTAGGTGAGCTGAGCACTGGGAATCCAAGGAAAGGCAAAAAGATAATCCCTGAACAGTCTACAAAGGCTCGGGAGTTTCTGTCCACAGTACTCCCTTTCATTTCAATAGATTTCTATTCTCTTTTAGAAAAGGGATTTACTGAAAAGACAGAACAAGAACGGTAATTACTAAATAACCTCCTTTTCCCTCACCCCAAGGCAGGGGCATACTCTTCCTTTAAAAACACAAAGTCCCTGGAGAGAGTGGTCACAAATTTAAAACAAAATGGGAGTAAGGCACATATGCAGACATTCTGTGCCACCAAGTGTCACCTCCCAACCCTGGGCTTCCAAAGTCCCTTTTTTCCTCTCATGGAATCCTCATGAGATTCCTTTTAGCTGCAGCTTTCTACTGGGCTCCAAAGGTATATGTCCTTTTAAAGTTCAGAGCCAGTATTTCCCTGAGGCCATGAGTTCCAATCCCTAAAACTGCTGCCATTCATGGGGGGCTGTCTTCTCCTCTCCATCTGGAGATGTTTCATCTGTTGTTGGCCATTACCACTCTTTCCATCTGCTACATGCTAGTTGTCAATGGGGCCACAGTTGGATCTCGTGTATCTCCTGCTTCCCTGGGTACTCTCAACCAGGAACAAATACTCATTCACCTAAGACCAGGAAGGATTAAACCATGAAAGAAACAGAGTTACTATGTGCTCACTGACACAAGGCATCAGGGTAGAAGATCAGGCATCTACCTTTCTCCCTACCCACCAACTCTGCCACCTGGAAGGAAAGGGAAAAAAAAGAGTTAATGAAAGGGTAAACCACTTCTTTTTATATGAAGACTCTGTTCTAGTTTGACAGCTCATGAGCTAACAGTCCTTCCAGTTCCTCATACAGTCAAAAGACACTTCATCACTACCAAATACCACTAAGGACCAGTCACTCATTGCCGAAAGTAGGCTCATCAAGTCCCATGTGTGGTTCGCTTGGATGCCAATGGAGAATATTTGCACATACTCAAAGCATTAAAACCAGGCAAAGAATACCCGTGCCTGCTTCAAAGACTGGCCACCCTATTGGCTAGTCCCCGTTCCACTTACATGTGATCTATGTGTGTATGTATATATACATATGTATGTGTATATGAAATATATATTTTTGAAATGTAATAAAATTGATTGCTTTGATATAATAGAAAGTCCTTGAGAACATGGTCTCTTTCTCTTTTGTCTTGTATCACCAAAACCTACCACAAAACTTGGAACATATGAGACACTTAGTAAATACTTGCTGATTAACTCAATAGAGGAAGTTTCAAATCAATCAATAAACATTTATTAAGTACCTACTATGTGCCAGGCACTGTATTAAGCACTCAGGATATAAAAAAAAAGCAAAAGACAGTCCCTGCTCTCAAGGAGCTCAAAAATGAATGGGGAAGATAAATAAATTTGTACAAACAATTAGAATAAATAGGAAATAATTAACGGAGAGAGGAACTAGAATTGAGGGGCTGGGAAAGGCTTCCTGTAGAATGTAAGATTTTAGTTGGGACTTAAAGGAAGCCAATAGCTGGGAGATAATAAAGGAGAGCACTCCAGGCACTGGGAACACTCAAAGAAAATGGTCAAGAGTTGACGTGTCTTATTTAGCTGGGAGGGCAGCGTCCCTGGATGGAAGAGTATGTGGATGGTAAGAAGGTGTTAGGAAGACTGGAAAAGTAGAAAGGGGTTAAATATGAAGGGCCTTGAAGGCCAAACAGAGGATTTTGTATTTGATCCTGGAGGTAATAAGGAGCCACTAGAGTCTGTTAAATAAGGAAGTACCATGGTCAGATCTGTACTATAAGAAAGTGGATCTGGTGTCTAAATGGAAGCCAGACTGCACTGGAGAGAGACTTCATGCAGGCAGGCCCACCATCAGGCTATTTTAATAGTCCAGGCATGAGGCAATGAAGTCTGCACCAGAGTGGTGGTGGTGTCAGAAGAGGGAAAGGGGCGTATTCAAAAGATGCTGCATAGCTGAAACTGGCAGGTCTTGGCAACGGCTTGAATATGGGGGGTATGATACTCATCACAGATCCTTGAGATCTCCTCAAAGAACTTGAGAGTTGGAAAGAACCTTAGACATTATCTAGTCTGAACTCCTCTCCGGGAAAAGGAAAATATTAAGACTCCAACAAAGGAAACAGCTTAGCCAATTAGGGGCCCAGCCAGAGCTGGAACCCAGGTCCCTCAGTTCCCAGTGCCTGGATCTTTCCTCTCTCCTCTCCCCGCTCCCCCCAGCTTGTGTTTTGCCCTTTCTCTCTCTCTTCATGCTCAGCATTTTTGGAGCTTCGTTAGAATGGAATGCGCCCCCTCTCCCATTCTCTGCTTCCGTAATGATCTTTATCATTAGGGTGAATTAATTCCAAGAGTTATTTTCTGTCTGTTGTTACTGGGACTGGTGTGTGTTATGCGGGTGGATGATTGGTTATTGTTGTTTTATTGGGGAGGGGGTTGTTTTTGGTTTGGTTTGGCTTTTTCCCTTCTTGTGAATAGCTAATGGGGAAGAGAACTCACCGAGCATAATATTTTGTGATAACTACCGTCATGTCTCAGGACAAAAAAAAACCCATGATGAGAGCTGGAAATGGCCTGACATGAGACTCCTTCCTGACAGCCTGGAGATCATCAGGAAGAATGGGGAGAAGACACAATAGCATTTGTCCTTTCTCCTTGGCAGGCGCTTTAATGAGGAAAGGAAATTAACCAGTCTTTTGACATTCCTGTCAACTCAGGGCTCTGGGAATGTTGGTTATGAGGTTCCTTCTCCATAGCAATGAGCTCTGGGAACTCATGTACACATGCTTTAAATGTCTCACAGGCTAAAGAGCCTTTCAGAAGCCCTGTTTCCTTAGCTGGACTCGTGTATGGAATCTGGTCCTTTAGGGATGAGGAGCATGAAGACTCCTCCTTTTCATAGAATATCATTGCCATCCATGCCTCAACTCCAGTATAGAAAGCCTGGTATAGAAAAACAGTGACTGGCTCTTTTTTTTTTAAGTATTTATAGCCCCAGCACCAAATACATTACCTAGTACACAGTCAGAGCTTAATTAATGTGACTTGAATTTGCTATTAGATTCTTTTTTTCTTTTAGTACATTTTGAGTTCCGAGCTGTTTCCCTCCGAACCCTGCATTAGAGAAGAAGGCCAACATTTAATACAGATATATAAGCGGAACCATATAATATATACTTCCCTATATCAGTTTTTTTCTCTGGAGGTGGATAGCATCTTCCTTCACAGGTTCTTTGTAGTTCATTTTAATATTCATATTATTCAGAATAGCTTAGTCATTCACAGTTAACTCTTCATACGATGCTGCTGTTACTGTATGCAACATTCTCTTCGTTCTGCTTATTTCACTGCATTATTTCATGCAAGCCTTTCTATGTTTTCCTAAAATCAACCAGCTTGTCATTTCTAACACAGTAGTATTCCATCACAATCATATAGCATAAGATATTCAGCCGTTCTCCAACTGATGGGGAATCCCCCGCAATTTCCAGTTCTTTGCCATCACAAAGAGAGGTGCTATAGATATTTTAGAACACATTTTAGAACTTATTTTAGAATGTATATTTTAGAACATATTTTTCCTTGATCACTTTGGAAAACAGACCTAATAGTTTTCTTGCTGGGTCAAAGGGTATACACAGTTTGATAACTCTTTGGGCATAATTCCAGATTGCTCTCCAAAATGGGTGGATCGGTTCACAATTTCATCAACAGTGAATTAGTGTTCCAATTTTTCCATATCCCCTCCAGTATTTGTCCTTTCTCCCTTCTATCATTTTAGCCAATCTGATAAGTGTAAGATGGTACTCAGAATTGATCTAATTTGTATTTCTCTAATCAATAACGATTTAGACTTGAATAAGTTACCAAAGCGGGCAATATTTCCCCTGGGGAGGCACTGGAGTGATGGGGGGCAGAAGCAGTTTCAGGTGATGCAAATTTTTGAAAAAACCGTTAAAGAAAGATTTTGGGGAGCACTGAGTAATTTTTTTAAGGTGGCAGCAGGTCAAATAAGATTGGGAACCTCTGAATTTTAGGCATATTTTCATATGACTTTATAGAGCTTTGATTTCTTCATCAAAAAACTGCCTGTTTGTATCAATTAGGGGATGACTCATATTCTTATAAATTTGACAAAGTTCTCTCCGTATTCCAGATATGAAGCCATGTTGTCAGATTCTTAATTAAGGAAGACCTGGGGTCACCTCACACACTTCAGCATCCTCTTTTGGGGGGAGGCTTGAGGACAGCCTCTTGTGGAAAGAGTCCTGTCCTACGAGTTAAAAGTCTTTCATCTAGTCCTGACTCAACTACTAACCTGCCTAGAGGACCCTGGGCAAATCCTTTAGCTTTTCAGAGCATTCATTTTCCTACCTGTCAAATGAGGGAGTTAAAGGCAAGAGTCTCTGTCAGCTGCTCTCAATTTCAACAACCTACATTCTAAAGTCTCTAAAGCTCCAGCATTCTACGTTCTAAGAGCCCTTTTTTGCTCCAACATTGTGTTCTAAAGCACCTCCCAGCTCTGACATTCCATGTTCTACGAACCTTTCTGGTTCTGGCATTATCCATTCAAAAGGTCCCTTAGAATTCTAACATTCTAGGTTCTAAAGTCCCTTCCATCACTGACAGTCCATAAGCCTGAGTTGATGAGTTCTCATTAACTTCAACGGTCTGTGGCAGAGGGCCAGGGAGCTGAGAAGTTGAGGGGAGGAGAGAGGAGGAGTATCAATCAGTCCCCAAATGCTTATTATCTTCAAAGCACTCCATAGGTGTTAATGAATGAATCACCACCGCCAAATTTGCTTTGTACAGTAGAGGAATCCCTGACAAGTTGGGTGCAAATCCAATTTTTTTTTATAAATTGAAGCCCTTTTTTAATGAAATAGGAGAGTTTACTCAGATTGGAAGCTTTCAGGGAATCCTTCCATAACCCTAAAATTAACCAATACCCTCCCCCAATAGACACACACATACACACACACACATACAGACACAGACACACACATGCACACACACACACACACACACACAGAGAGAGTCCGTTGGCCTTGCCGGCTTGAATGTTGACATGTGACAAAACCTGAGGTAAGCAGCCCACTATATGCTCTGGCTGATTAGATTTCCCGGGCAGTGGAAGGTTAAGCAGATAATCTATTTTGTGTCAAATCCTGCTGAAAATCTCCCCACCATCTGAGTCCACTTGCCTGCCATAAGTCCAATCTAATGAACAGAGTGGACTCTTTTTTGATGACTGTGGGTCTGGCAGGGGCTCAGGGCCAGAGCTCTGAAGATCAATTCTCTTTGCCCAGAATGACGGGAATTAGAGAAAAAAGGTGCAGGCTACTGGGCTGAATATGAGAAACAGTGTAGAAAAGAACATTGGCCCTGGATGGAGCCTGAGCACCTGCATTTCCACTGTTGTTCTGATATTGGCTACTTGAGGTAACTTTAAGATCCTCAGTTTCTTTATCTATGAAAGGGGAATTACATTTGACCTCAAGTGTCATATACCTAGTAAAATACTATATAATATGAGTTACTTGGGGTACAATGCTAGACCAACAATGAATCCAACCAGGGAAGACTTAAGCATGGTACAGCTGAGTGCTGGATTCATAGACAAATGACATGAGTTCAAATCCTGGTTTTGCTGCTTCCTACTTGCATTTCAGTCAAGTCGTTTGACGTCAGTGGGCCTCAGTTTCCTCACCTAGAAAATGAGAGAATTGGCTAAGATGGTCACTTTCATTTCTAGATCGGTGATTTCCACCCCCACCCCACCCCACCCCCCAAGACATTGAGTGACCTTAAGCTTAACCTCTTCAAGGCTTACATTTCTCTTTTGGTTTAGTCTTGTAAATTCATTGAATACCTGAAAGTTCCTAAGAGGATACTCCCTCTACCACTTCAAATTGGCACTTTTCCCCACAATTAATAGTCTTAGAGAGTTTTCTGAGGCACTGACAAGTGAAGTGACTTGTGCAAGGTCACATGCATCAGAGAATTGACCCGACTCAGGCATTTTTGACTCAGAGGTCAAAACTCTATTGATTTTTCCACACTCTCTCACATCTATAAAATGTAGATTCTAATATTGATAGGACCTGTCTTCCAGGGTTGTTGTAAGGCATAAATAAAACAATGGAAAGAAAGTATTTTACAAAATTTAAAGCACTCTAGCTATCCAAGAAAAACAAATGTTCTTGATGTTTAAAAAGTAATTTAAAGTTTTATACACTTGTTTTCTTATTACTCACATCTTTTAAATTAATTTATTAAAATTCTTCTAATGAAATGACTGGTTAGTTAGGTTCTGATTGAAGGAGGTTCTAGTGTACTAGGACCCTTTCGTGAACCCTCTACATACACACATACATACACACACACACACACACACACACACACACACACCTAGAGATAAGTATTTGACATTTTCAAGTCATTTCCCAGCAAAGACTTTTCTGATTTTTCTTTTTTCCAGTCCTTGAGGTTGCTAAGGGGATGACCCAGCACAAAGCCATTTCTGAGACTGGAGAATAAGTCACTGGAGAGATGTGGTGGGGGTGGAGAGTGCCCTAGTGCTCCCCAAACCACTATTCAGTGACTAACTGGGCTAGCGGATCTCCAGGGTGCCCAACGTAGCACCAGTCACTGAAAAGTGGAAGGGGACAGAAATCCACAACAAGAGGGAAGTTAACCCAGTGCGCACCTCAGGCCAGTCCCGGGCATTCCTAAGGTTCTCAATCAATGGTTTTAATCTTCTCTCCCTATGGTCAATAGAGGTCACCTTTCCCCTAGAAAAGGCGTAACATTCCACTTATTGTTATACATCCTTTTCTTTTTTAGCTTTATTTTTATTGATTTGTTTCATTTTTACATCACCTTCCTTTCCAAATATTTCCTGTCTCTCTCTTCGACCCAACAGGCCATCATTTGTAATAAATAATTTTTAAAAAGAAAGGAGGGAAATCCAATTCAGAAAAAAAAAAAAAAAGGAACACATCATCCAGGTCTATATGTAGGCTTATAGGTTGGAAGGAACTCAAGAGGTGATCGGGTCCAACCCTATCAGATCTAATCCATTTTACAGATGAGAGTGCTGAGGCAAGACAGGTTAATAGACTTGCCTGGGGTCATACCATTGGTATCTGCAACGGAATTTGATCCCAAGTCTTCCTGACTCCAATGTTCCATATCCAGTCTCATCGTCCACCTCAGGATTCTAGGAATTCTTAAGGTAGCCATGCCCTAAAATTACATATCTCAGAATCACTGTTGGGGCACCTTTGCTCAGAGAAATATAAAATGAGTACTGCTGGAAGGGAAAAGAAGGAGTGTACCTCCCATAGGAAATCCCAAGAAGAATTCCACACCACACTTTCCATGGAGAGGAAAGAAGGGAGAGCTCTTTTTAGGATCAATTAAGTGGGCTGCTTTGCAAATTAGAGGGTTGCTTCTCAAAGTCCAAGTCCTTTGCTACTGAACACACCCAAACTGGGAAGCTCAGCACATGTTCCATGGGATACCCAGATTCTAACCCATCTATCTCCTCAAACACAGTGGGTAAGGAGTGTGTATGTGCATGCACACACACACACACACACACATGCATGCATGTACATTCAGAGCAGATACATAGTCCATGCTGTACCTAAAAAGGAATTCCATCTACCATACTCCCACATCTGCTGGAAAACCTCCAGTGATAGAGAAACCAACATCTCCCCAAGGAATCGATTTCATTTTTGAGCAGTGTAAATGGTTAGAAAATTTTGCCTGCTGCTAAACTGAAATCTCCCTCTGTGCAACTTGTGTCTATTAATCGTTGCTGTCACGTTCAATTCCCCTTTGACATGGTGGCCCTACTCATGCTTGCAGATAACTCTTATATTCTCCCTTTCTCCTCTTCTCTAAGCCATTTTCTCTGTCCTCCTATGGCATGGTTTAGAGTCCACACTCTCCTGGTGGCTCTCCTCTGGTCCAGTTAATCATTGCCCTTCCTAAAATGTGGCACCTTGAACCAAGAGCTTTAGATGTGATCTTATCAAGGTAGAAGACACCAGGCTCACCAACTCTCTCATTCTTGATAGAATGTAGTTATTAATCCAATCCAAAATTACATTCTCTCCCTCTCCTTTTTTGGGGGGCTACTACATCACACTGGTGATTTATTTTGAACTTGCAGTCAAAAAAAACCCACCAGGTTTCTATCCATGCTTCCTCCATCCTGTGTCTACATATCTATGTGATTTTTATTAACTCAAGTATACAATGGAAAGAACATTTTAGCTCTGGAATCAGAGAACCTGGGTTCGAATCCCACCCCCAATACTCACCATATTGTGACTTTAGACAAGTCACAATTTCTTTGGACCTTGGTTTCCTTATCTATAAAATGAAGGGATAGGATGAGATCACCCTTGATGTCCCTTCTGGGTCAGGCTCTCCAATCCCATGAATAAACTTTACATTTCTTCTTAAGTCTTATTTTACCTTCAACACAAGGAGATCTCTGTGACGCCCAGTTCTGTGGTACAACCTGCTAGCTATTCCTCCCTACTTACAGGACATACCAATGTGATATCCTTGTGATCTCTGCCCTTGTCTGAGTCATTGATCCATTGCTGAGTGGAATGTAAAGCTGAGGGCAGAGCCCTGGGGACCAGCTGGAAGGAATTTCATCAATGAAAGGTGCAATCTCAGCATCACCTGTAAGGTGAACAGCCTTGGTGTTAATAGCACCAAGGTATCACTAGGCTGCTGTAACTGAGAGTCTCATTTCTAGTTGAATGTTACATGAAACACAGCTCAAATGCCCACAGAGCTGCAAGAGCATGGATCCAGTTGCAATTACAAAGGTGGCCGCTAAATAGTTGATGAGGAGTATACTTAATCATCAGCTAAGGCCCAGTGGCAAGAGGTCTAAAGTTAACTGATCTCAAGAAACCGTTCCAAAATCTCTGTGATTTAGGGTGATACTCACTGACGAATCCCATCAGGCTATTTACCCCTTCTTCTATCTGCCCCAAATTGACCTGAAAATTGTGAATTGCCTCAACCTTTTGAAAGCACAAAATCAAAGAACTTCAAAGTAGGAAGAGAACTCAGTGGATATTTAGTCTAACCCAGACACGAACAACAATTCCCTTTGCCTTATTCCTGATTCTCAGGCATCCAGTCCCTGCCATGTCCTTGACCCTGGAGATTCCAGCCTCTGACACATCCCTGACCCCCACCCATCTACCTCTACCTCATCCCTGACCCCCACCCATCCACCTCTGCCACATCCCTGACCCTCACCCATCTACCTCTACCTCATCCCTGACCCCCACCCATCTACCTCTACCTCATCCCTGACCCCCACCCATCCACCTCTGCCACATCCCTGACCCTCACCAGCCCAACCCCTGCCACATCCCTCTCCCTCGCTCGCCCAGCCTCTCTGGTTGCAGACCTCACCAGCAGCAGACGCAGCCCAGTCTGCTCTTGGACAGTTCTCAGAGTTGGAAAGTCTTTGTTTTTGTCTCATTTTCCTAAACTCCCACCTAACCTTCCCTCTTTGTAACATCTACCCATTGTTCCTACTTTTGAAGAGAAAACAAAAAATCACAAATGATAAATCTTAAGAAGGGTCTAGATTTCTAGAGCCACGATGTCAGGAGAGAGCCTGGCATCCTAGTCTACTTCACATCGCAGTTAACCTTTGGTCAATCAAGTGTCCCCAGGGAGTGAACAATCTACTACGAAGGAAAGGACAGTAGCCCAGGGGACATGGATGCAGATAAATAAATACCAAAAATATGCGAGTCATGTCATTTGGGGGAAAGTATCTTGATACTGGCTACAGCTGAAAGAACCTCAGAGGTCTCCCAGTCCAGCCCCCTCTTTTGATGGATGGGGAAACTGAGACTGGAGAAAGGAATTCTCTTGTTCAACCATAGACAGGTTGTAAATATTAGAGCCAGGGTTTGAACTCAGGTCCTCTCTCACACCAGATCTTCTGGTTGCATAGCTGGCTCTTTCCATCATACCACACTGCCTCCTTCATGTGAGAGCCAGGGAGAGCAATCTATATGTCCACAGTAACACAGTTAGCTAGGATAGAATGGAAATTAGAACCCAGTCTTCATGAATCCCAGGCCAAGGTTCAAGTACATCTGCTTCCAGGTCCTAACACTGTACCAGGAGCATGAGAAATAAAAGGAAGATTCCCATATTCTCAAAGAATTCTTTGCTGTTCTGTAGGTCAGATGTGGGTGGGCTTGACAAATCAGCTGGGAGCCCTCCCCACTCCCTGTGGCAGCCTCTAAAGGTGGCTCTACCCTCATGGCCCTTCTGCCTTCTCCAAATTTCAACATCCTTCTCTCTGGCTTATTTTCTGCCTTCCTTAACCCCTTTCTCCTGCCATTTTCTCTGGCAACAACTGATATTTTGTAGCATTTTCTAGTTTGCAAAGCAACTTCCTTCTAATGGCCCTGTGAATAGCCCTAGACACAGCACTAGTATTGAATCATCTATATTTTAACAAATGAAGAAATAGAGGCTTGGAAAGAGGGGCAGTCAATTGCTAGCATCACATGGCTTATGAGGGGCAGAGCTGGGATTTGAATCCAGATCTCAGGACTTTAGGTCTGAAGCGCATTCTACTATACTCCACTGCTTCTCAGCTGTCCCTTTTCCTGACTATCAGTGCCTAAGGGGGTAACCCAGGGCCTTTTGGGTACACAAGGCAAATTTATGTGTCTTCAGAATTCTTTCTTTCCATAGAGGGTTCTTGGTACCATGGAGTTGACTGGCTCTCAAATAGGCATGAAGGAACTTGGCTGAGGTCCTCTGTGTTCAGCCTCTTTGTGCCTATTTTCCTTTATTCACGGGTAACTGGGTGGACCAGTGGATAGAGCACTAAGCCTGGAGTCAGGAAGATCTGAGTTCAAATTCAGTTTCAAATACTTGCTATTTGTGTGACCCTGAGCAAGTCACTTCACCTGGTTTGCCTCAGTTTACTCATCTGAAAAATGAGCTGGAGAAGGCAATGGCAAACTACTCCAGTATCTTTGCCAAGAAAACCCCGAATGGGATCATGAAGAGTTAGAAATAACAGCAATTCCTCTTGCTCAACCTTAGGGCCTGGTGGACACCTCCATGCTCATGCCTGGCCATGGTCCCTACTCCAGTCCTCTAAGAAACACAAAGACCCATTTATCTACTTCAACCTTGGGTTTTCCTTGGCTTACATCTTGAGCTGTCATATCCTAATTAGAAAAGCAATGCAGATCATCGTGCTTTCTCACTAATTCCCAATCTTCCTTGAATCTGTCTTAACTGCTACAATTTATTCCTTTAAACCACGCCAGAGAGAAAGAATAAATTTATGTGATATATACAATCTTCCCCAGAGTTAACACCAGAGGCCTAGTGCTGAGATGCAGATAATGGTTCAAGAAAGCTAATAACATTTACCTTTGGCCACTACGTAAGTTCTCCTAGCTCTTGTCTTCCTTTTATCATGGACCCAAAGGCCCCTTGAGAACCGTTCCAACCCTATGCCCCTGAATCTCTCCTCTCAGGTAATTAATCAATTCATTTCAGTTTCACAAATATTTATTGAAGACTTGCTGTGTACAGGGTACTGTCCATAGGTAACACCATAAGTTTAGACCTAGAAGAGATGTTAAAGGCAATCCAGTCCAATGAATGTTTGGTAAGAGTCCCTCATAGCCAGCAGTGGCCTTGGAGGTTAGCTCTATGTAGACAGTGCTTATTCCAAGTACAAAAATTCCCAGTGAGAGCCCAGACAAAAAGACAGAATCTTTCATGGTGACCTAAGGCCTCCAGGATAATGTGTTCCCTAGGTTAAACAAGTTTCTCCATTACCTTTTTTCACATCACTATCCACACATCCCATTCAGTTATTTTTTACCATATTCTTGTTCCAGGTTTTTTTGTCTTTATGAACAGGGATAAAATGAGAGTTTTCAGAGGAAAGAAAATGCCTAAGTTATACAGTTGGAGCATTGGAGACATGACAAGGTGATGCCATCTGTCCAAGTTAACATAATTGGCATATGGAAACACATCCATGCTTGTGGGAGCATCGGACTAGGATCTGGGGCTGGGGCCATCTCAGGTGAAGAGGGCATAGAGAACAGGAGCAAAATCAGGCACACACAAAAACAGAGACAAGGCATTAAGCCATGGTCACAAGCACTGAGAATCCCAGGATGTGAAGCTGGAAGGAACTTCAGAGTTCACTTAGTCCAACTCTCTTATTTTACAAAGGAGAGAACTTTAGCCCAGAAAAGGGAAATTGCTTGCCCAAGGTCACACAGTCCCCCTGATATTTGAACACAGGTCCTCCAATCCAGTTCTCATCTGTAAACTGGAGATAATAATCCTGTAGCAATTGCCAACGTGGCTATTTTATCAAATTAGATTGTGTACATAAAGCAGTTCAATAAACTTAAAGCATTTCACAAAATCTGGATAGGATTATTTCTCTAGTAGAATGTATGAACCTCGGTTGAAGGACCAAAAGACTTACTAAGACAGAGACCCTTGGTACTTTACCACAGGGAGCCAAAATTTAAAGGAAGTCAAAGTGACAGCCTCATGCAAGCCTCTTCACCCATCAAAAGCTAGATAGGAGATCAGGGGTTGTAGAGGCAGATTCCAGACTTCCCTTGGTGATGCTTCTCCCACTCTTCACCCCAGTTTGTAGATTAACCCTTTGTTCCTAGCCTCCCTGCTTCCCCAGAGAGTCTGACAAGATGATAAGATCAGAGACTGAGAAAGATCCTGCCAGCTACTCTCTGAGTTTGGCCCCTAACATAAGCAATCATATTCCCACAATAGGATAATGGCCAAAAAACAAAAGCAAAAGACACCCAATCCTTTCTTGTCTTGGAAATTGACAGCCTAGGCTAGACTATGCAGAGACTGATCTGCCAGGCATTGTCCTAGGAAGCCAGTGAAAGTCAGACCAAGTCACTTCCCAGAAGCCTAGAGAGGTGGTGGATGGAGGTCGAGCCAAGGTCAGTTCAGATAATGGAGGAAGAAGACAGCATATGTAGCCTAAACAATTTGGAACCAGAGAAGAAAGGCAGTCTTTGAACCCCAATGGTGCTCCAGACCTAGAAAGGCATTTCAAGAGTGGATACATCATGGTTAACCAACTGGCAGCTCTTACAGGCCCAGGCCTGCAGGCTTGATAGCATGAGCAATCAATCAAAGCGTCCCACACCTTCATCCACTTCTCTTCTCCCCCACTCCTTCCTCCTGCATCCCTCCTATCTGCTCCCTCCCATACAACCAGCCCCTATAAGGTAACCATGGTAGTGGAAGCTGTTTAGTTAGAAGGACGTTGCCCAGGAAATGTGCTCAGGTTCCTGTAAGGGCTTGTATGAGAAGGCTTTCCTCATCCCCGGGCTCCCTTTGTTGCCCTGAATTTCTTCTTGGAGTATTTAGGATGAGAACTTCCTCCTAGATCCTCCCCTCTTCCTCCTCTCCTACCCCCCAACAAAAGGCTTATCCCCTAATCCTTTCCTCCCACCCAGACACACAACCCTCAACTATTCACCAAAGGATGCCTTTCATCCAGGAACCAGCTCTCTCCCAGACCATTAGCCACTGGGTCTCTTTGTCAAGGAGATTTGGGGGCACACTGGTAGTGTGTGCCAAGGAATGACTGAAATGACCCAAGGAAGGGCCCCTGACTACGTAGCATTTGTGAGTCTCTATAGTCTGGTTGTACAAAATAGCCTAGGTCTTTGTAAATTTCACAGTGTTATACAGAATAGTTTGGGGGGGGCCTGTAGAGCAGACTTGGACCTAAGAGGTGTTTAGAACGTAAAACTGATCTGGGAGAGCTCTTAAGACAAAGAAGGTTAGAACTGAAAGAGAACAGGACATAGACCATCAGAACTAGAAGGGGATTTAGAACAAAGAATGTTAGGGATAGAAAGAGTCTCTGTGATCAAAGTCCTCTTTTCTGGATGAGGAAACTGAGGCTCACAGATGAAGTGAATCACTCAAGGTCATTCAGGCAGCAAGAAGCCCATATGACAGGATTATAGATTTTTGTTGGCACCTCTATGGCCATCTGTTCCAACTCTTACCCACCCCTACCCCCCTGCCTGCCAAAAACAAAACTCTTTTAAAACATACTTGACAAGGGACCATCCAGCTTTTGCTGGAGGACATCCAATTTAGGGAAGCAAACATTTCCCAGAGTAGCCATTCTGCTCTGGGACAGTTCTGATGATTAAGAAGTTTTTTCTGTTATCAGATCTAAATCTTCCTCTTCCGATCCCCCTCTCTGAGCCAAGTAGTACAAAGTCTGGTCCTCCTAAGTGACAGCTGGCCAAGTGTTTGAAGGCAGGATCATATCCCACCTACACCTTTTCGTCTAACATCTCAGACCTTTCAAACACTCCTCATAGCAGAACCAGAAGAACAGTGTACACTCTTCTCAGCAATAGTGCTCCAAACAGTTCTGAAGGACTTATGATGGAAAATGCTATCCACCTCCAGAGAAAGAAGTGATGGAGTCTGAATGCAGATCAAAGCATACTATTTTTCACTTTATTTTCTTCATGGTTTTTCTTTTCTTTCTTTTTTGCTTGTGTCTTCTTTCACAATTTGACAACATGTTTTGCACAATTGTACATGTGTAATCTATATCAAATTGCTTACCTTCCCAGGGAGATGGGAGAGGAGGAAAGGAAGGTGTGAATTTGGAAACCAAAATTTAAAAAAAATTGAATATCAAAATTGTTTTGACATATAATTGGGGGAAAATAAAATATTATTAAAGAAAAAATAAAAATTAAAAAATCCAACAGTGTTCATATGTTATGGACTCAGGGCCCAACACTGCCCTGCTTTCTCTCCTCTGGATGTTCTCCAGTATATCAGAAGACTTGCTTAACTGTGGTACCCAGAACTCAACATAGTTTTCCAAATGTGGCCTGGTGAAGGCAAATTCCCATAAGACTATCTCATTCCTGGAAGCTCCAGCCTTCTTAAGAAACCCAACTTTGTATTAGCTTTCTGGCCATTATATGACATACTGATTCATTTTGAGCTTGCAGTGCACAAAAATCCCCCAATCTTTTTTCAAATAAACTACCTTCTAATTGTTCTTTCCCCATCATGTCCTTGGAAAGTACTTTTTTTTTTTCAAAAGCAATACTGTAAGACTATCAAGTTTTGCAACAGGTCTCCAAATCCAGGGATCTTTTCACTGCTATATAGAGTAATCAGAAAATCAGTCCATCAGTAAGGACTTACTCCGTACGAATGTCCCATTTTTGACAAACTAAACAGTAAGGAGTATGTTAAGATTTAAGATGCTTCTATAGGGAGAGATGGACCTCCTATTATCCTAACATCATCATAAGCTCATAGGGGACCCTAGAGATCATTTACCCCAACCTCCTCACTTAGTAGATGAGGCCAGAGAAGGAAAGTGATCAAAGTAGAGGCAAAATTGTGCTATGAATAAATGGGAGCCAATGTTGGAGCCTGGCATACATGGACTCAAATCTCACTGTTTGTACCATTGGAGCTTAGGCAATTCACTTGACTTTTTTTCTCGGGGCACCTCTCTAAAAGACAGGTACTGTTCTTCATTAGGAGAGGGAGTTTATTCATCTTGGAGTTTCCTATATGAATGAAATTACAGAATTGTGACTTCTTTCCTTCCTCCCTCTCTTTTTTCTTTCTTTCTACCTTTCTTTTTCCTTCCTTTTTTCATTCTTTCCTTTTTCCTTCCTTCTTTCCTTTTCCCCTTCCTTCCTTCCTCCTTTCTCCCTCTCCCTTCCTCCTTCCCTTCTTTCTTCCCTCCTTCCTTCCTTCCCTCATTTCCTCCTTCCTTCTCTCTGAAGGTACCCTATGGTTTAGAGGAGGACAAAAGGAAAGTACACAAATGACCAATCCCTGTCACACATATAGTATGTCATCACCAGGAGTCTATTCCTTTCTTATACTTCTGTAGTATGACTACATAGTAAAGTAAATTCGTGCCCATATGAGGATGGAGTATAGATTGTGAATGATCCCAAGGTGAGTAAAATCAATCTTCCTTAACAAGTTTGGTGAGACAACCCTAGTCCCAATCTAGAAATAAGAAATATAGAGTAAGAAACATGAGTTGGAATTTTCAGCCTAAAGGAAACATAGCCTATGCCCTTTTGGGCAAGTTGGATGAGCCAAGTCTGTTCTACCACATCATTAGAAGGACATTGAAAGACCAAAATACACCTGGGGAAGGAGAGTAGGGTAGTAACAGGTGTGATACACTAATGTGTAAGGACTGGTTAACGGAATTGGAGGTATTTGATCTGAGGAAAGCTCAGAAAGCGCATGATCGTTGACTTTGAGTACTCAAAGGGTTATCTTTACCAATATAAGAAAAGGATTTGATTTTTTTTACTTGGGCCTGAAGAAATAGGAATAATGGGTATGAAGAAGGAAAGAGATAAGCATTTATTAAACACATTCTATATGCCAGCAACTGTCAGGTATCATATAGATATTATATCCTTCGTCCTCACAACAACCCCTGTAGAGTAGGTGCTATTATTTTTTATCTTATTTAATATTTTATTTTTTCTCAATTACATGTAAAAACAATTTTAACATTCTTGTTTTTCAAATTTTGAGTTCTAACTTCTCTCCCTCCCTTCCCTCTCCCTCTAATTAAGAAGGTAAGCAACTTGACATAGGCTATGCATGTATAGTCATGCAAAACACATTTCCATGAAAGTCATTCTGTGAAAGAAAACACAGACAAAACAAAACCAAGAAAGAAAAAGAAAGTAAAGAAAAAGTGTCTTTGATCTGCATTCAGGCTCTCCCAGTTCTTTCTCTGGAGATGGACAGCACCTTTCATCCGAAGTCCCACAGAATTATCTTGGATCATTATATTGCTGAGAACAGCTAAGTTAATCATAGTAGATCATCATACAACATTGCCGTTCCTATGGACAATGTTCTCCTGTTTCTGCTCAGTTCACTTTGTATCGGTTCTGAGACCATCCTGTTCATCATTTCTTATGACATAATTCACTTCTTGTTCAGCCATTCCTCAACTGATGGACATCCCTTCAGTTTCCAATTCTTTGCCATCACTAAAAGAGTTGCTGTAAAAATATTTGTACATATGGGTCCTTTTCTTCTTTTTTTTTATCTCTTTGGGATACACACCTAGTAGTGAGTAGGTGCTATGACTATTTCCATTTTGCGGACGAGGAAACTTAGGCTAACAGGGGCTACATGATTTGCCCAAGATCACACCAATATTAAGTTTCTGAGACTAGATTGATTTCAGATCTTCCTTACTCCATGCCCAGGGCTCTATGTGCCATCTAGCTGATTGCTGCAGAAGACCAGATCTAGGCTTGATACCAGGAAAAAAGTTTCCTAAGAACTAAAGTTGTCTGCCTCTTAAGGTAGTGAGTTCCCTGTCACAGGAGGGCATCCCTGTCACTAGTTCAGAAACTAGTTAGGTAACCATTTGCATGGATTCATGTAGAGAGTACTCCTTCTCAGTCTCTGAGGTTTCTTACACTTGTGAGGTAATGATTCATCCACAGAAAATAGCCTAGCTCAGTGGTTAATGAGTCAGAGGGTGAAGGCTCCTGCAACACTATAAAATTGACCAAGGTTTAAGTCACTCATTTTAAAAGGTCTCATTAAAACTTTGGTCAGAGCCCCTACCTCTCTCTTGGGATAGGTTTGTCTCTGTCAACCTCCCCTAGCCAAGATGCAGCCAGAGATTGTTAGGGATAGATTAGAACAATACAGTGACTTGTCTGAATGCAGCCCTGACACCAAGGAATCCTCCTTTAAAGAGGGTATCAGAGTTTCCATGGGGCAGCAGGTGCTTGGAGTCAAGGAGCTTGATCAGTGAAATTTATGACACCTGTATGTTCAGAGAACACAACCAGCACAGATCTGTCAGACTCACGCACAGGCATATTAAGGTTATGGTGATAAATAGCAGTGCATCATATCTAGCCAGGATTACGCCTGTGGTCTTCTATATGTGTCCTTATAAATACTGTTTACACAAAGGTGCTTGGTGAAAACAAAGAATTATTACATGCTTTGCATGAGTCTAGGTTTTTATGGGTTGGGAAATCAGAAGTTCTGATAACTGCCATTTTTTATTTTCCCTGTTATTTCCAAAGGGACCCTAACGTGACTGCTAGAGCTACGAAATATTTGGCCAAGGCCTTTCCCCTCCATTTTTTAGAATTTAAAAAAATGCCACCATTAAGCCAATGTGAACATGATTGAAAATCTTGAAACTGCAGAGAAAGCCATGAGAACAGAAGGGCTATCCCGACCAAAAGGAAATGAGGCAGAGTGGTTGTGGTCTCCTGAATTCAAGGAAAGATGAAGCCTTCAGGTATAAGAAAGAATTAAACCACTGGTAAGCAATTGTTTGAAAGAGCCTGGAGAGTAGAATACAGACTCCCTGAGGATGAAGACTGTCAAGATATCTTTATCATGGCATTCTTAGCGCTTGGCATAGTACCTTCCTCAGAGCAGGCATGTTCTGCCTTTCTGGGTCTATCCTTTTTAGTGACATACTGACTTTGCCTTAGACCAGGGTTTTGTTATCTTGAGTCTGTGAACTTTAAAAATTAGATAGATAGATAGATAGATAGATAGATATGGATGGATGGACAGATAGATATGGATGGATGGACAGATAGATAGTTAAGCATATTCCAATATAAACAGTTTCCTTTACAATCCTGTGCATTTTCATTTAGACATTTAAAACCATGATTCTGAGAAGTCCATAAGAGGAGAAGTGAACCAGGTTGGTGACCTGCAGAGCTCTCCCTCACTCAAAGCAAAAGTCACGTGCAAGTTATGTCATTAGTTCTCTGATGGCATGGTCTTCTTTAGCAACAAAGGACAAACACACAGGCCTTACCCAACTATTAAAGGGATCTAGGACTCACAAAAAAAGTTAAGAACCCTTGACTGTAGACACAGTCCTCTTACTATCTACACCTTCTTCTCTTTTCAGGAATTTGTGTGTGTGTGTGTGTGGGTGGGTGGGTGCGTGGAACCCTCCTTACTAGACATTCTCAACTCACATGCTAATCAACACCTCCTTGCCTGTGATCTAAGATCTTAATAATATAGATTTAGAGCTGGAAGGGACCATGGATATTAGCTAGACCAACCCCCTTATCTAACAGATGAAAAAACTGAGGCCCAGAGAAGTTCAGTCATACAATTGGAAAGTTGGAAGGGACCTCAGCCACCATCTTGTCTAATTCTATACCCAAAAGGAATCCCCATGGTACCATACCTGACAAATGGTCATCTGGCCCATGCTTAAAGAATTCCAAAAATGGAAACCCACCACCTCCTAAGATGGCCCATTCTACTGATTTGTCAAGGAAACACAGAGAGTAAATAACAGAGCGGGTCCTTCTGACTCCAGAAAAAGCTACTCTTTCATTGATCTTACCACACTGAGTCCCTTATCAGACCAAGAAACTAGTCAATCCAGGAGCAGTGGTGTACCTAATAAAATCAGGAGGACCTAAGTTCAAATTTGGCTGCAGGTACTTGACATTTATTAGCTACTGAACTTGGGCAAGTCATTTAACTTTTCCTTTCCCCCCTCCAAAAAGAGAAAAAGAAACCAGTCAATCCTAACTAGAAAAGACCTTGTTCCTTCCTATAAAACTGCTGGCCCACTTTGGCATTACTTGTGGGATGATCTAGGTGTTAACCACACAGAAGAAGGAAGAACCTGGCATAACCTGGTTGCTGGACCAGGAGGGCCATCTGTCACTGGGTCTTTAATCCCTTCCCAAACAGTTTCCCAGGCCTGAAATGCTCTCCTTCATCTCTGCCACTCAACTTCCCTGGCTTTCCAGCTCAAATCCTCCCCCCTTCTACAGGAAGCCTTTCCCAATCCCTCTTCATTCTAATACCATCCTCCTGCTGATTTCCCCCAAGTGATCCTATAGATCTTGTTTATACATATTTGTTTGCATGTTTTCTCCCCTTCTCCCCCTCAGATTGTGAGGAGCTCTTTGAAGACAAAGATTGTTTTTTACCTTTCTTTTGCGCCCAGCACTTAGCACAGTACCTGGCACACAGTAGGTGTCATAGTAGTAGAACTGGCCATCCCTCTTTGGATTGAGTTACTAATGTAGCCTGATACCTTCCCCTTCCACTCACTGCCTCAAATCTAATTATATGCTTGTGTCCAATCTGAATGGATGTGTGCCTGACTCCCTGTAGCCCTGGTTGTTCTAAGATGAGTCATAAGCCTTTGCTTGTGAATAAAGGCCTGTTGTACTGCTTTCAGCATTCACTGGCCAGTCTGTTTCTTCTCTATGAGCAGCCAGTGCCTTCCCCTCACACTTGCACCCATTCTATAAGGATCTCCCATATACCAAGCTTGATCTGATTGGTTAGGGCCCCACTGGGCAGCTATTACAACCAGAGAAACAACACCTGCTTATTTACACGTAATCTCCCCAATTAGAATGTAAACTCCCTGAGGGCTGTGAAGTATCCCCAGAGATATTCATAGGGCCTGTCCTATAGTAAGGGTTTAGTCAATTGTTGACAAGGATTCTTAATAAATGTTGTTTATTTGAGAGGAGTGGAGAGTGCCTGCTGGGGGGCCACCCAAGGTCAATGGAGATCCTGGATGGATCAAAGGTGGACCTTTTGCCAGCTCATCAGAGGGAAGGAAGGCCAACAGGGGCCTGCTGTAGCTTCTACCTTCCTTAGGATACCCTTTCCAGTTTGTATTGGCTGAGCCTTCCTCAAGAACTTGGAATCACTCTGACCCAAGCCTCTTGTCTCCCTGATAAAATGGAAAGTTCCCCAGGGACCAAGTCAGTGTGTTCTTCTCCTGCCTAGCACAAAGCTGAGGAAACCATATTAGCCAGCTCAGTCAATAGGAAGGACTGTTATTCTAGAGGAGAGCATATGAATGTTATGTTCTGGACCCCTCTGGCAGTCCGGTAAAACCTACGGACCTCTTCTCAGAATCAAGCGTTCAAGTGCATAAATAAAATACGTAAGATAAGAAAGGAAACCAATTGTATGATAACAGTAACAGCAACCATTTCTACAGTGCTTTAAGATTGGTAAAGCATTTTACAAATATTCTCTCATTCAATGCTCACAACAATCCTGGGAGATGGGTACTCTTATTATCCTCGTTTTACAGTTGAGGAAAGTGAGGCAGGCAAAGATTAAGTGACTTGCCCAAGGTCACACAGCTAGTAAATGTTTGAGGCTGGATTTGAATTCTTCTTCCAGGTTCAGTGCCCTTGCACTATGGTACCATCTAGCACCTATACAGAAATAATGTTGAATAATAACCCTCTTCTAGAGAGATCTAGAGGGTTCCACTTCTGCTATTTCACAATTCTGTGAACCTCAACAAGTCATTGAAGTTCTTGGTGACTCAGGTTCCTCCTGTCTAAAATGCAGAGGGGATAATTTTTGCCCTAACAACCTCACAAGGTTGTAAGGAAAGTGTTTCAAGAAATAGGAAGATAATTATCATGTATTTTAAAATATGGGGAAACAGTATGGTAAAGAGGACAGGAAGCTAGCCTTGAATCTAGGGAGAACTGGGTCCGAGTCTTGGCTATGTGAATCCAGAATCAATGCTGTAGGCTGGTGGTTCTCAGACTTTTTGTTCTCAAGACCCTTCATACTCTTTATAATTATTGAGGACCCTAAATGGCTTTTGTTTTGTGGTTTATATCTATCAATATTTTTTGCTGTCTTTCTGTCTTGTCCAACGCTACATGACCTTCCCCTTTCTAGTCCTCCATTCATCAGCTGTAGAATAAGGCATTAGACTAGCCACATCTCCCTCCATCTCTAGATTTTATAACCACATCAGTAACCAGGGTCATATTTGGAATATGGGCTTCTCTTCGAACAGAGAGCTGGACCAAAGGGGAGGGCAAGGTCGCCTTCTGATCCAACAGGGATCAGTGCCTGTCTGGGCACATTCAACTGGCCCTGAAGTTACACTGTTCTCTTCAGGCAAAAGAATCAGGCATCCGGCACAGGGGCTCCTGCCAAGACGTCTGACCACAGTTCACAAAAGAAGCCCCAGAAACAAGCGTCTTGTGTTAGAGAGAGGTCATCCAAGTTTGCCCACCAGATCGATGCCCTCCTAGCAAGGGAGGGCTGAGCCAAGGAAAGGCAGTGAAGTGTTTTCCTCGGTGACAAGCCAAAAGGCTGTGGAAAAGACTGCATTCTGTCCGATCCCCCAGTGTGTTGGCTCATTGACAAGAATAACAATGATGAGCCTAATCTTTAATAAAAATGCTTTAATTAAAATAATCTATAACTAGTCAGCTCTCAATTATCTGCCCTACTGGAGCAGGAACAGGTACATGGATAATCCAGAAACCATTTATCTATTTGACTTTGGAATATGTCATCATAGCATCTTTTTTCTTTTCTTTTCTTCCTTCCTTCCTTCCTCCTTCCTTCCTTCCTTCATTCCTTTCTTTCTTTTTTCTTTCTTTCTTTTCTTTCTTTCTTCCTTTCTTTCTTTTTTCTTTTTTTCTTTCTTTCTTTTTTTTTTGGCAATCTCCTAAAATGAGTTGCTAAATCAAATGCCGAGAAAGTGTATGGGATAATCAGTGAATAGAGTACTACTGGACTTAGAATCTGGAAGACCGGGGTCCAAGTCTTGCCTCTGACATCTGGGGGACCCTGAGTAAATCACTGAACTTCTCTGAGTGCCTCCAGACAACTCTCATTCCTGCATCACCAGTTTCCTATTGGACATTTCGAAAGGGTTGTCCCAGAGATATATGGAATCTGACGTGGTCCAAAAAAGGTTTCCCCTAAAACCTTTTCCTCTTCTCAAATTCCCTATTTCTATTGAAGGCAACATCATCTTTCTGGCATCCCAGTTTGTAATTTTCTACTCTCACCCTCCACACCATTTCTCCCCTTCTCTCTTTCCCTCCCCAAGCAGCTGTCATATCTTGTAGTGACATCTCTCTCACCTGACCCCTTCTCTACTCATCACTTCAATTTCAATACTTCCTGTATTGTTTATTGACACCACTACTTCATTGGTCTCCCTGCCTAAAGACTTTCTTTTCTTCAATCCATCTTCTGTACAGTTGCCACAATTGTTTTCCTCAAGCACAGAAATGACCATGTCATTTCCATTTCCATTATATATGTGTCTCTCATAAACAATTTTTCCATGTTGTCTCTCCCATTTAGAATCTGAGCTCCCTGAGAGCAGAGACAGTGTTTTTGCCTTTCTTTGTAACTCAGACACTTAGCACAGTGCCTAACACACAGTAAATGCTTAATAAACATTTGTTGACTCATTTGGTTGACTGAGTAAACACCTGTGACTGCCTGTTATCTCTTGGATGAAATAGAAATTCCTCTTTATAGCTTTTTCCCAATTTGGCCCCAGTCTATCTTTCCAGGCTTATTGAATATCACACCATCCTGCCCCACTTTTCTGTCCTACCTTCATTCTCATTCACTTTTCCCATCTCAGTTACTTGACTCTGGTTGCCCCTCAGGCCTAAAATGTACTTCCCTCTCACCTCTACCTCCTAGAATCACTCTCTTTCTTTAAGATTCGGCTCAAGCATGAGTTTCTTCATAGAGCCTTTCCTAATTTTGCTATCTGCTTGTGCCCTCCTCCCTCTGTCTCTCATATGTTCACTATTTTTATTTTGTTTCCTTCTTTTTGTTTTTTATTCTCTTTATCCTTTTTTTCCTATATATGTTACATATGTTGTTTCCCTTCCCAACAGAAGATCATCAGTTCCTTGAAAGTACCAGCTGTGTAACACTGGTCAAGTCATTTAGCTTCTCTGGAACTCAGTTTCCTAATCTGTAAAACGGGGAGCTAGGATAAGAATATCTTTCAAGATCAATCTCTAACTGTAACATCAGCTAGCAACTGGAAGTCTTCTGGCACTTTTAGCTGATGGAGAACAGGGAAAGTTTTAGCTGATAATGTTGGAAAGCAAAGTAATCAGGAATTCTCCAGGTCTTGAATACCCAGCCCAAGTGTTTGAAATTTACTCCCAAGGCAATAGGAAGGCCCTTATGATTTCTGAGGAGAATGGCAAGACCAGACCAGTGCATGAGCAAGCTTATTCTGGTAGTGGCCTGTAAGAAAGCTTTATCTTTCTATCTCTTCTAGTGCTTAGCCCAAGGCCCAAAGCAGTAAAATAATAGGTGCTTAATAAGGGTTTGTTAAGTGAGTGAATGACTGAGTGAATTGCCTACCTCTTGCGGCAGTCGAGCCAATTTTCCTGTAGGCACTCATAATGTTTGAGAGAAGGGCTGATGAAGGGAATGATGTCCAAAGGCAGTGTCTGCTGCCTCCCATCTCTTGATTAGACCTCTGTTTCTTTAATAACATTCATTATTGACCTTTTAATCATGAGCCCGTCTATAATGATATCTCCTTTCTTATTAGTACTAACAACAAATGATGGCCCATGCTGTCTCCTGCTCAGCCCCAGGCTTCCTAGTTATGAAAAATGAATTGGTCTGGAGAGATAACCTGGGTTTGATCCCTGGAGTAGGGCCCTCTTGGGTTTTCTGCATCTATGTCCTCTACCCTATGAATGTTCTGGCTTTCTCTCTACCTGCTATGCTCTGATGATGTAGGTTGCTTCCAGGATAGAACTGGGGAGGAATGGGGCAATATGTAAAGAGAAGAGGAGGAAAGAAGAGTCATAGATGAGCATGAGTCCCCCAGTGGGAGAAGTTGGAATCTCTTTCCTGGTAGGCATTTGGAGACATGTCCCCACAGTTCCAGAATCTCAGAACCAGAAGGGAAGTCATCTACTTGGACATTTACCTTCTGTGACATGCAACATGGGGTCATCTAGTCCCTGCCCAAAAGTTCCAAATGAGAAGGAAATCCATGTGTCTCATGATGGCCCATGTGATCTCTTGACCCCTTGGATTATTAGGAAACTTTTCTTTAATTCAAACCAAATAGATTCCTCTTTATAATTTCTACCCATTGTTCATAGTTCTTCCCTCTAGATCCTCAAGTGTGGCCCCTTGACTCAGAAGTGGGGAACCTGACTGATTCAAAGTGGCCTTGATTCATGTGGCCTTGAGACTGCAGGTTCCCTGCCCCAGCTCTAGGGTCAAGCAGAACAAATCTAATCTGTCTTCCACTAATCCCTCCAAATACTATCTGTGATCATGACCCTCTATTCCCAAGTCTTCTCTTCTCCAAGACAAATATCTCTGATTCGTTCAATAAGTCCTGCATTGGCATAGTCTTCAAAGCTCTAGTCTCCCAGATTTTCCTTCTTGGGATGGGTTCCATGTTGTCAATGAGCTTCCTAGAATGTGGCACCTAGAACCATTCTCAATGTTCTAGATAGTCAATCAGGGCAGAAGATGGTAGAACTATTGACCATTTTCCATCTCTCTTTCACAGTCGAAGTTATCACTGACCTTTTTGGTAAGTGCCTTGGGGTATCATTCCCCCAGCATCAATCCCTCTCTCCATCAGTCGTTATGAATGCCTGTCAGACAGTGACTGGACTGAAACATCATTGACTCAGACTGAGGGGCCTGCAAGTCCATAACAATACTGAAGTCATTTTGACCAGCCCTCATTAACCATCTTCTTTCTAAGCTGGTTCTGACTCTTACCCAGAGGCAGGGCCATGGTATCCCTAAACACGCATTAAGCCTCTCATCCTCAGCTGCTCTGTGCCCGGTAAAGGTAATCACAATAAAAATGGCTCATCTTATATAATGATTAATGAGTAATAAAGCATTTCCTATCCATCATCTCATTCAATCGTCACAACAAATCTGTGAGGAGAAAAAGATGAAGATGATGATGAGGATGGCTAAGAGGCAGTATTCAAGGCAAGTCTGTTGTGGTCCTTAAAGTGCTACAGAAATAAGAGTCATCTTCATCTTCATCATCATCATTGCCCCTCCTTTTTGTATTTCCTTTTCCTTTCTTTTCCCCACCCCTTAGAATATAATCTCCTTGAGGACAAGAACAGTGTTTGTTTTTAGCCTGTATTTATTTTTGGCAAATAGGTGCTTTATCTACTCCAACCCCAGATCTGGACTCAGAAAGTCCTCAATTCAAAGCTAGCCTGAGATATTTACTAGCTGTGTAACCAAGAGCAAGTCACTTCTCCCTGTTTGCCTCAGTTTCTTCATCTGTCAAATAAACTGGAGAAGGAAATGGCAAACTACTCCAATATCTACTTACTAGCTATGTGGCTCTGGGCAAGTCACTTCACCCTGATTGCCTCGGTTTCCTCATCTATCAAATGAGTTGGAAAGGAAATGGAGTATCTCTGTCAAGAAAACCCCAAATGGGGTCACAAAGAATCAGACACAACTGAACAAAAAACAAATCTCTCTAATATCTAGGCCATTCAGTTGATACTTAATAAATGCTTGCTAATTGACTGAAATAATTCACATTTCTATGGAGCATCCTAAAAGCTAATAAAGCTTAAAACTGTACTGAGACTTTTGGGGAACCCTGTGCTTCAAAATTTATTGGGCTATGAAGTAAACAAAGCATTTTGCATATATTATCTCATTTGATCCTTACAACAATGCTGTGAGCTAAGTATTTTTATTATTTACATTTTTCATATCAGAAAACGGTGCCTTTGAAACTGCCAACCAAGGTCACAGAGAAGTAAGTGGCATAGCTGGGTGTTTGCCCCATTTATTGAACCCTAGAAACAAACTATATTTTCTAGGTTGGGGACCCTTCCGTCTCCTATCACTTTCTGGGGCAGACTTGGATGGTAAAGTGGCGGCTTCTGTTACTGGGAAGCAAGGACATAATTATGGGGAACCAAAACTCTGAAAGACTACCAGTTTTTAAAGCCAGAGGCGCAGGATGTACAGGTGGTTGGGATTCTGCAGGATAATGGGCCATGCTGCTGTGGCCCCTACAGTGGGCCCAAATCAGAGAACATGGACTCCAATACGAAAGGAAAGAATGAAAACAATGATGAGAACAGCTTGAATTCTGAGTAGGAGTGGCCATAGCTATTTATTTATCAATCAATCAAGAAACATTTATTAAGTACCTTCTATGTGGTGCTAAGGAGTCTGCTTTACCAGGAGTAAGACAAAAGAGCAAATAATATGAAGTCAGGAGGCCTAGGTTCTCGTCCTATTTCTGACTGAGACTTACTGTGTAACGGAGCAAGTCATTTCACTTTTCTGGTACTCATTTCTTTATCTCCAAAATGAAATTAATCTCCAAAGTCCCTCCTAGCTTTGACCCTCCATGTCCTAGTGTTTTCTAATTCTAACTTCTAAGAGGCTCCAATTCTATCACAAATTCAGTTGTTCTACTTACCCACTTGGTGCCCAATGCCCTGTATTCACTTGTGCTCATCCGCAGACAGGCCTGGGCCTCTATCTTCAGGGTCTAGGACACCCAGGATTGAGAATCAGTGACCTGGGCAATTCAGTTTTCCTGCCTTGACTATTTAACTTTTTTAAAGGTGGGGAACAGGATAGAGTGGTCAATCTTTACATGGTTAATCCCAAACTCCCCTTCCATATACTAGGAAACTTTTTTAAACTACCAAAAGGTATAAAAGAAAGTAGACTTGTTTCCTTAAAACTTCTTATCTTGCCTTTCCAGTCTCCTATGATTACTTCAGTTGAACAAGGGGAAAAAAACTCTGCCTTTCCCCCACATCAGAGAAGGGGCTGTGCTCTATGAGCAAAGCAGGATTGAGGTAGTTCAAAAGAAACTTGAGATGTGAACATTTAGAGAATCTACCCCAAATGTTCAGGCGGACTTTTTGTGCCTGACCTGTGGTAGGGCATTCCAAGCTTGTATTGGTCTGATTAGCCACAGTCAGACTCACAGAAACTTGACTCTAGCATAGGGATGTCTTTGAGAACTAAGGACAGTAACCCACCAATCATGAAGGAATGAACGATTATTAATTTTTCCACACAGCAGTATGGTTTGGAAGCATCAGTGTGGTACAGGAAGACATAGAATGATATAGACTCAGAGGTTTTTGTTTTGGGTTTGTTTTTTTTTTTGGAGAGGGGAAGGCAAGGCAATTGGGGTTAAGTGACTTGCCCAAGGTCACACAGCTAGTAAGTGTCAATTTTCTGAGGTCCGATTTGAATTCAGGTCCTCCTGACTCCAGGGCAAGACTTAGAGTTTTTCACCTGAAGTTTGTGAACTTTTCATATATATGTATATGTGTACATGCATATTTCAGTTAATTGGCTTCCCTTGTAATCCTCTGTATTTTATTTTATACATTTAAAGACATTATTCTGAGGAGTCCATAATTGAGAACTATATAACTGGGGACATAACTGAGGAGTCCACCATACTACCTTGAACACACAGGACTCTAGAGAAAAAGTTAAATGTAGAATCAAAGGACCTGTGACTCTCTAAATACCCATAGGATGTTGAGCCTATCCCTTACCCATTCTGTGCCTCAGTTTCTTCATATGTAAATGAGAGGTTTAAAACTGGATATTTATTAAGGTCTCTTCTAGCTTTAAATTCTATCATCCCTCTTGTCCAAGAAAAAACAACTCTCCAAAGACAATACAATTCGTCATTATTGACTGATGGATTGACTGAGTAATCTGGAACCACCACCAACTGGCAATTCCTAGCCCTGAAAGGGGCAATGAGGTGGCACAGCGGGTAGAGTGCCAAGTCTGGAGTCAGAAAAACTCACCTTCCTGAGTTCAAATCTGGCCTCAGACACTTACAAAATGTGTGGCCCTGGGCAAGTCACAAAACCCTATTTGCCTCAGTTTTCTCATCTGTAAAATGACAAACCACTCTAATATCTTTGCCAAAACAATCTGAAATGGGGTCATGAAGAATTGCACAAGTGAACAACAGTCTTGAAAAGTTATTGATTTTTTTTTAACCTCAAGATCTAATTAAACTTTTTCTTGCTTTGCTTGTTCTTAATAGGGAACTTTTGAAAGTAAAGGCCGGTTCTACCTAATTTCTGTTATGCAAATACTCCTGGTCAAAGGACTCCTAGAACTAATTAAAGGAGAATCCAGAGAATAGAAGTACTTTTAGAACAAGTGGTAATTAGTCCCTTTGGGAGCAAAGCCCTTTGCAGATTTCTGCCTTTAGGTGCTCAGTGAAGAAAGAAGCAGGTTATTCTCTCTGTCTATAGCTAGAGGTCCAGGAGACCTCTATGGCAGCAGACATAGAGCTGCCTCCTCAGAACCTGCCCCGCTGATGACTAGGGTTGAGTATGAGGTACTAGGCTCTAGGCCATGGTCCATTCCATTCAATTCAGTTAGTTCAATTTAACAAACATGACTATACAATTTTTAAAAAAATCCGTAGGGTATTTCCATTCTACCTCAGAGCTACAACATGTTCATAATCAGCAAACACAAAATATACATAAAGCAAGGCATAGAAATGTCAAAAAACTGGACACTCAGCCCAGTCCACTTTGGATCTGCTGCACTGCCTGGTTTCAGCTTCATGGAAGCCAAGCACTATCCCCTAGTGTCACTTTCCTGATTGCTTTTGCATGTTGTTGCCTCCATTAGATCGTAACTTCCGTTGAGGGGAAAGTCTTCTTTGCCCATTGCCTGGCACATAGTAGGTGGTTAATAAACGTTTCTTGAATTGAATTGGATCAGACTGAGTACTGGGATAAGAAATCAGACTAGCGATCTGGCATTGGCGCTTACCTACATAGTAGAGATTATTAAAGCCATGAGAAGAGGGGAGATTGTCAAGAGACAGGGTCTTGTGGGAGCAGTTAGGCAGACCAAAGCCTGAGCCAAGGGATCCAGCCACTTCAGGGAGGATCAAAGTCACCAAAGGAGACGAGGGATTAGCCATGAGATATAGGTAGGATGAAGGAGGACTAGGCATTACTCCATGGCTATCCAGGAGAAAAGAGGTCTTTGAAGGAGATGGTCAGTAGCAGTAGACTGTGCAGCAGCTCTGGAGAATGAGCTCAGAGAAGGGGCCATCGTATTGGATGATGATTGTTAAGTCTAGCGAATGGGGTAGGATGGTGGAAGAAGTGGAGGCAGTTCAGGAAGTCTATCAGTGATAAGAAAGAGACAAGTAAGATGGTAGCTATGGTTGGTAGCCATGGGGGATGTCTCATGTGAAGACTTTTCAAGCTGAAGATTGAAGGCAGAGGAAAGGAGCTAGACAGAGATCAGGGATACTAGGGGGAGCAATAGTGAGTAGAGGGGAACTGAGACCTGTCTGAAACAGTCGTTCATCTTGTTAGTCAATAATATTCATTAACATCAACTACATGTCAGGCACTGTGCTGAGCACTGGGGATGTTTTGCTGTCGAGTTATGTCTGACTCTAAGACCCCATTTGGGGTTTTCTTGGCAAAGATACCGGAGTCATTTGCCATTTTCTTCTCCAGGTCATTGCACAGATGCAAAAATGGAAGCAAAGTTAAGTGACTTGCCCAGGGTCATACAGCTCGTGCGTGTCTAAGACCGGATTTGAACTTAGGAAGGTGAGTCTTCCTGACTCCAGGCCCAGCACTCTGCACTATGCCACTTATCTGCCTCTTCACTGGGTATACAAAGGCAAAAAACAGTCAGCATTTAAGAAGCTCCAGTTACAATGGGGGAGACCACATGCAAACGACTATATCAAAACAAGGTCTATTCAGAATAAATTCATAATGATGTCAGAAGGAAGGTATTAAAAGTAAAGAGGACTGGGAGGTCCAAGGAAACAGACCCCATCATCCCTGAAGGGTATTTTGGGGCGGGGGGGGGGGGGGGGAGAAACAATGAAGGCTGGCAGAGTCCAATAGTATAATTGAAAAATAAAATGTCACAAACCTTATGCTACATTTGCCTTCTCACACTCTGCAATACAGCCAAACTGGCCACCTTGTGTCCCTTGGTCATGACACTCCATGTTCCACATGTTCCATCTCATTGACTGTCCCCCACTCCTGGAATACACTCCCACCTCGCCTCTGCCACTCTCTAATTATGCAAACACAGGAAAATTGTTTCCATTGCTTTGTACCTCAGTTTCCTCATCTTTAAAATGAGGTAGTTGGACTAGATTGTCTCCCTGAGGTTCTTTCTAATGCCCAGGGTCTATAACTCCTTCCTTTTTCCTGGATTCTACCCCACATCACTGTCGTGTCTTCACCAAGCTTTGAGCAGAAAACCCAGAAAGGGCAGTAGGAGTCTCTGCTTTTGCCCAAGAATTCTAAGCCTTCTAAAAAAAATGGTAGTTTGGGTGGTTTAGCAGATAGAGCACTGGATCTGGTGCCAGGAAAACCTTTATTCTAATCGTACTTCAGATACTACCTAGTTGTGTGACCCTGGGCAAGTCATTTCCCTTCCCTAGGTCTATTTCCTCATGTCTATAAAATGAGGGGGTTTTCGGGATGTCGACACCTCTGAAGTCTCTTCCAACTTTAAGACCATGACCCTTTGCATCTAAGTCCTGGGGTGGGAGTGGGGGCTGCTGATCCTTCCTGGTTTCTCAGGGGATGATCAGGCTACTCAGGAGTATTCCCCAGCTAAATACACAGGAGACAGCGCAGGCTGAACTGTTCTCTGGACATCAGTCACTGGGCTGTGTGACTCTGAGGAGCAGGTAATCACCCTGGCAAATATGCTTGTAATTCTAGCTGGCTAATGAAGCCCATAATTAAAGCAAGTGCTACAGCAAACATGAGGCTGGCCTCCCAGAACCTGGTCATGTGGCTCCCTCCCCACTGGGAGGGGCTGGTCCACCAGGGGAGTACAGATTCCAAGGCCTAAAACCTGTTCTACCCTAACCTGGGGGAAAAGGAAGCAACAGCAGAGTAAGCCGCAGCTGCAGAGAAACCAACCTGGCCAGTCGCTGATCCCTTTCCAAAGAAGAAAGAATGGAAAACGCAGCTACTTTTTCTGCTGTGGCAATTTGAAAGCTTGTTCACTGGCCTGGATGAGGGTAGGAGTGGAGAGACATCCAAACACCAACAGCTGTTTCTTGCATCCAAGTATAGCATTCTAAGTCTCTGACAGTGTTGCACAACTTTTCTTGAAGTTTCAGTCTTACTGATCTACAAAATGGGTTCAGCCATATGTTTGAAAACAAAAGGCTTGGCCAGGGAGTTGGGTGGAGGGGGTGGGGAAGGGGAGGAATCATAATTATTCTGTGGGGAGTTGTCTCAGCCTCTGGGGATGAAAGGGCCTGGTTGTACATGTATATAAGAACCCTTGTTTCATCATGCTAATTTATTACTGCCATACAACAGGGCTAGAAGGCCAGACCACACTGGGTGTAGTTGGTGCTAATAAATTCTTTTAGGTGCCATAGAAGCATTAGTTATTATTAATATTATTTTTATCTTTTTTTTTAACCAAACCTGTTATTGCTTTGGCATAGGGAACTCCCACAAAGAAAATGTCTTCTCCCCAAGCAGGTGCAGCCCAGCTCTGCAATTTACAATTTAGAGACTTGCCCCAGGACATTGAGAAGTGAAGGGACTCTGTCCAGGGTCATAGGTGGGATTGAGCCCTGTTTGTCTTCATTCTGAGGCCAACCTTACTTTGGGGTTTGCATCCTGAGGTCTATGCACTTTTATATTTGGATAACTGTATTTCAAGATAATTGACTTCCTTTGGCATTTTTTGGATGTTATTTTTTTTATGGATTAAAAAAACATGATTAGGGGAAAGGATCCATAGATTTCCCCAGACACTGCCAAAGGGGTCCACGCGCCTCCCTCTCCCCTTTACCCTATGCTGCCTCTCCAATCAATAGGCATTTACCAAGCACCCACTACAGTCCAGTGACAGACATAGCATAAAGGAAAAGAAAACAATCCCTGCCCTCCGGGAATTTCCATTCTTTCGGAGATGTAGCATGTACATGTGGAGTGGATAAAATGTGTCAAATAATACACACTTTGATTATAGCATAAGCTTTATCAAGTCAGCAAGCATTTATGAAGTAGCCTACTATGTGCCACGTCCTGTGCTGAGCACTGGAGATACACAAAGAGGCAAAAGACAGCCTCTGCCCTCAAGAAGCTCCTAAATTCTATTCAGGAGATAATGAACAGAGGGAAGGTGCTGGAATTAAGAGAGGTTGGAAAAGACTTCCTGTAAAAGCAGGCATTTCAGCTGGGACTTAAAGGAAGCCAGGGGAGTCGAGAGGCAGACTTTAAGGGGAAACTATTCTAGGCATGCAGCTCAGCCAGAGAAAATGGCTGAGGCGGAGAGATGGAGAGTCTGGTTCACCATAGGAACCAGGAGGCCAGTGTCCCTCAGAGACCACGTGGCAGGAAATAAGACGTAATATTAGAAAGTTAGGATGGGGCAAGGTTGGGAAAGGCTTTGAATGCCAGGCAGAGGTTTCTGTATTTGCTCCTGTACATGTAAATGACTATGTACAAATAAGATGCAAAATGGAAATAATTTCAGAGAGAAGACATTAGTATTAAGGGGAACTAGGAGAAACTTCTTATAGAAGTTGAGATTTTATAAGTTATAATAAAATTATTATTGCAGCACTAGTACTTATTCAATCATATCTGACTCTTTGTATCTCATTTAGGGTTTTCTTGGCGGAGATACTAAAGTGGTCTACCATTTCCTTCTGCAGCTCATTTTACAAATGAGGAAACTGAGTTAGACAGGATTATTATCCTTGGGTAAATAAGGGACTGCGGACAGGGATTCATCCCTGTCTAGCATGGTTTAGCAGAAAATAGCCTTGGATTTGGGGTCAGAGACCCTGGATTTTAACTCCAGGTCTGCCATTTGGGGAACATCACTTAAATATTCAGAGCCTCAGTTCCCCCATCTATAAAATAATCTGTTTCAGCTTTAGAGTACTGAATAGAATGCCAATAGGTCCTTAGCTCACACTTGGGAAATGAATGAATGAACCCAGTCTGCTGACAGTGAGAAGGTTTTTCTTCATCCCTCCCTCCTCCCCCTCTCCATCTCCTTCTGAGATTACCTACCATTAACACTGCATAGATCTTGTGTGTGTGTGTGTGTGTGTGTGTGTGTGTGTGTGTGTGACAGTATAGGATCTGAACCTAGCTCCTATGACTCTGGGGGCAGCTAGGGGGCACAGTATACAAAATGCCAGGCTAGGAAGACATGAGTTCAAATCCAACCTTGGTCACTTACTAGCTGTGTGACCTTGGGCAAGTCACTTTAACCTTGTTTGCCTCAGTTTCCTTGTCTATCTAATGATTTGGAGAAGGAAATGCAAATCAATCCAGTATCTTTACCAAGAAAGTGCCAAAATGGGGTCACAGAGAGTCAGACATGACTAAAACACCTAAACAGCAACCTGTGGTTCTAGATTTACTATCTCTCCTGGACTATACTATCTCACAAAGGGATGTCTCCATAGTCAAAGAAGATGAAATCTCCTGCTCCCTTATCATGCTGCTCTTCCTTCATCTCCTCCCCTACCATAATCTGACCTATTATCAGTTTACAGGAAAGGGTGGAAGCCAGCTAGACTAGGTGCAGGCTGTGGATGTTGAGATCTATGAGGAGGAGGGAATGTGGCTCAACACAGCACATGCCAGGGCATGGTGTGTCACAGGGACGGGTGTGCAGGGAAGAGGCTGGTGGAGTGCCCAGACTGCAGCATAGCTTGCATTAATCACCACATGCTCTGGTCTAGACATTCTGGGTTTCACTGGTTAGCACTTCCCAGGAAGCCCCCAAAATAGATAGCCTCTCTTTGGTTTCCCTTGAATTTTGCTAAGTTACTTACAGGAAGTGGGTACAGTGGGTCACAAAGCTGCTTGAGTAGCCTAATTTGGCAGAATACCTATCTAGAGATAGATCTAAAAGGTAGGTGTGATATCTGGGATGACCACTAGGAGCGATAGAGATCAGCACCTCTCTCTACTAAGACAGGCTGAATTCATCTACTTGAGGAAGGACCAGACATTCGCTCCCCCATCCCTGTGCCCTACTGTCCAGACACAGAGATATTTATAAAAACTCTCCTGAGACAAAAAAAAAATCCTTCACTTCAGTATTAACTCCAACCTTTAAACGCCAAGCAGAATTCTAGGTTGCTCAAAGCACTTAAGAAAACTTTCAAGAAAGGAGTGAAAAGAGACAGATAAATACATGGAGACAAAAAAAAGACCAGATAGTTAAGGTTTTTAGAGCAACTAGAAATGATAATAAAGGAAAATATGGACTCTGAAGGGTCATAGGTCTTGGGTTCAAAGTCTGGTTCTGATACTATCTATGTGATCTTCGGGATAGCACTAGACCTGGCTGAGCCCTAGTCCCTTGATCTGTGAGATGGGATGACCGAGCTAGAACAACTCTGAGATCCTAGCCAGTTCTGAGTCTATGACTCTATTATCCTAATGATTTTCATTTCTACAGTGCTGGCCTCACAACAAAACAATTGTAGAATTGTTTGCACTGTAGCATAACAAGTATCATGAAACTCTGGAAAATAATAACAGTAACTAATGTTAAACTAGCATTTAAAAGTTTGTAAATTGTAATATACATATTAACTCATTCGAGCTTGCAACCACCTTATGAAGTAGACCATGCTGCTATCATTAACCCATTTTACAGATGATGAAATTGAGGCTTAAAGAAATTATGTAAGGAGGGTTCAATTTGAAGAAGAAAAGAAGGAATATTTCCAGAAATGACTGTGATTTTAAGAAAATTAATAAGACTTTGTGACTTGCCCACTATCACTAGGAGGTATCAGAGGTGGGATTTGAAACCAACACTCACCTGATATCAAGTTCAGCACTGTTGTTGTCTCTGTGACCCCATTTGGGGTCTTCTTGGCAAAGATACTGGAGTGATTTGCCATTTCCTTCTCCAGTTCATTTTATAGATGAGGAAACTGAAGCAAACAGGGTCAAGTGACTTGCCCAGGATCACACAGCTAGTAAAGTGTCTGAGGCTGGATTTGAACTCAGGAAGAGGACTGACTCCAGACGCTGCACTCTAACCACTGTGCCACCCAGTTGCCCTATATTATTAACTAAAAGTCCCCAAATAGATGTACCAGTACCTGGGGTAGGTGGTTGGCTAGGAAAACATATTGATTCAAGGAAAGGGCCAGGATTCTAGGGTGGAACAAGAGGGAAGATGAACTTTGCAGGCCCCCAGAGCTATCCAAATCCTTGTCAGACCAGCTCCATTCGCTGGCCCCCGGACAGCATGGAAAAGCATGGGATCCTGTCTGGTGGTGGGAGAACCCTGCAAGGCTCTGCCCAAGCCAATCAGGATCCACTGGCCAGGAAGGCCCCAGAACCAGCTCAGATGGCAGAGACAGCCAAGGGGATGGTTCCCAGAGTGAAAGGCTGCATCTGGAACACCATGGGGGAAGCCCTCTTCTTCGATCTGTCTGTAATCCTCAAAGCCGCACCTGTGTCCCAGAGACCCCTGGTGAGGCCAAAGGGGAAGATGGAGCCAGGCGCCTGCTGGCAGCCTGGGGCTGGGAGAGACAGAGCAGCACCTGCCAAGCGCCTTCAGGGCATCTCCAGAAGTGGGTTTAAGACTTTGGATTTCCAGAGAGATTTGTAGGGATTGACTGTGTGTGGGGTGGGGTTAGTGGGGGGGGGATGGCAATGAGAGGGGGGTACTTAGGGGAGGGAGGAGTGGTGGGAAGCAAATATTTACACCATACTTTAGTCTCCTTCCCAGGAGCAACCCTCCCCCTCCCCAAAGGTAGGGATCCTGCTTCTCTGTGAAGTCCCAACTATTGCTTTAGCCCCTGAAACTCAGAGCTGGATGTTCCCAGGTCCAAAAGAGTCAACCCCAACACTCTGACCAAAGTATTGTCACAACCAAGGGAAAGAAATGATTGTGTGTTAAGATTCAGAATTGGAAAAGACTCATCAGTCCAACCCACACCTGAACAAAATGCCCTCTCCAACCGCTCTAAGTGCTCATTCAATCTTGGGGATCCCCTGTGAAAAGAGCCCACTCTCTCCTGAGTCAGTCCATTCTACTTGGGGATAGTTCTTCCTGCCCTCTATTTGCCCCCCTTTAACTTCTACCCATTGGTTCTAGTTCTGCCCTCAGTGAACAAGCAGACCAGACTGTGTACCTCGCAGACACAACAAGCCTTTTGAAGACAGCTATTGTGCCCCTTCTCCAAGCTGTGCACCACATATCCCTAGTCGAATCACGCAGCCCCATGGAGCATGATCTCAGGGCCCATCATTCTCTTAGCATCCATCTTCTGGGGCTTTCCAGATTCTCAATGACCATGCTAGAAAATGGTCTGGCTAAGGCTGCAGGATTATCTCCAGGACTGTCCTGGTCACGATTTTCTTACAGACACCCAAATTCACCTCAGGTGTATTGGCTACCGTACCAAACCACTGATTCAGACTTTTTCTCAGATGAGCTACTATCTAGCTGTGATTCTCCCATCCTGTGAAATACAAGAGATGGTACCCTTGGTATCATGGAAGAAAAAAACCCACTGGATGTGTAGTCTGAGGACTTGGGAGTTCAAATCCTACATTTCCCAACACCTAGTCACTTGACTCTCTGGGCCTCAGTTTCTTCATCTGTAAAATGGATTGGATGACCTCCAACATACCTTCTAGCTCTGAATTTTCAATCAACTCTCATGTTGACTTTTTGTGCCCAAGTATAAAACTTTACATTTCCCATAATCATGAAACTGATTTTTGAACTCAAGTATAGACTTTACATTTATCTGATATTTGTGAAATTGATTTTTGAACCCAAGTATTTAAGACTTTAAAAAAAAATTATCACTGTTCAATTTCACCTTACTCAGTTCAGCCTTATGGTGCTAGTCTGCCTGAGTCTTTTTGAATTCTGATTCTCTGATGTTTCAGCTATGGTTATTAGCTCCTAGTCACCTCCAAATCTGATTGGTTCTAGTGACAACTGTGTCTGCTATCCAGACTGTGCTGCAAAGCATGGAGTGCTTTCTCCCTAGAAGTTTGCCTGCTAGATGAGGAATTGTTGGATCACTGTTGAGTATGAAGCAGGTCATTGTTATCTACAAATTAAAATACCCAAAGAGTCATGTTGGAGAGAAGGGGGATGGGGTATGTCCCCATAAAACATTTGCTGGTTTGATTGTGGGTTTTTTTCTTCTCCTAAACTAAACATGCTTTGTTGTCGATTTTACAAAGCAAATTTTCTAGTCTAGGTTATAGTAAGCTGATCATGTTATGTAAATCTCAGTGAAATAGGGGAATGTCATGAATGGCTTTGAGCACTTGAACCACCCCCTCACTGGGGCTAGTCTCCTTTTGTGTTTTCTTTTGAGATCCCATGTCACTGTAGGGTCAGAGAGACAAGGGACAGCGTCTGACCTCAGCTCATGACCCTGGCGAGCAGGGACCTCTGATTCCACATCTGTGTGCCCATGTTTCCTCTTCTTTAATGTGGAGTCAGTCAGCTCCTGCCTCTTTCCCAAAGAAATCCTCAGATTTTCTGTGACTGAAAGGCACATTAGGAATTATCTAGGTCAAGTGTCTCATTTTGCAAAGAGATAAGGAGACTGAGGCCAGAGACAGGGAGCAGCTTATTCAAGGTCAAAGAGCAGGGGGATATATCGGAACTGGGATCTTGAACCCAGGTGTTAAGCCCTCAGGGAAACCTCCCAGGCTCAGCTGCTTCCTGGCCTTGTAGTATCAAGAACCATGCAGCAAGGATCCTTGGTCCATTACCTGCAGCCCTTTGTAAACATTACTATTGAGTAATTTCCCCACCTCCACCCCTCACTCAAAAAAACACACACATTTTTGGGGGACTCTAGGAACAAACATTTATCAGGGACCTACTATGTGCCAGGGACTATGCTAAGAACTTTACAGATATATCCTCCCTTGATCCTCACAATAGCTGTAGGAGGTAGGTACTATTATCCTCATTTCACAAATGAGGAAAGTGAGGCAATAGGGTAAAGTGACTTGCCCAAGGTCATATAGGTAGTAAGTGTTTGAAGCTAGATTTGAACTCAGGTCTTCCTAACTCCAGACCCAGTGCTCTGCCCATTTTCCCTATCCAGATTCCTCAGGAGACAATGGATTTCCTCTCACAAGAAATCCTCACGCAAAAGCTGAATGACCAGTTGTCAGAGAGATTTGCAGAGGACATTCTTCCTCTGGTTTGGGGTGAACTATTTGACCTCTGAGTTCTTTTCCAGCCCAAGGTACTTCCAGTGAAGCAACTCCCCCAACAAAATTGCATAGTACCTGTCCTACCTGGAGGGAAAGAGGGAATGAGCATGTTTATGTTGCCTACTACAAGCACTTTTTGAGATTAGATAATCTCAGTGCTCTTGGCACTGGTTAAGAGAGATTAAGGGTCACTTGTCCAGTATGTTTGAGGATGGGACTTGAACCCAAGATTTTCTGACTCCAGGGCCAGCTTCCTATTCACTACACCATATAGTCTCTTCTGGGTGACACAAACCATAACACTGTATAAGTATGAGCTCTGAATATAAATCCTAATATTTGGGACTAGAATTGGCCTTAAAGACCATCTTTTCCAATTTTCTCTTTGTATAGTTGAAGACACCGAGGCTGTGATTTACTTGAGGTCATGCAGATACCAGGTGGGATTTGAACTCAGGTTTTCTGTCTCTAAATTCAGTCCTCTTCTCCAGGACTGGGCTATCCTTGTCTGCAAGGACCTATCTTTCAAGTTGTTTCAAGGCAAACTTTAGCTGAAAACCAGTCTTCTATTCCATTGAGGGCCTCCTGTTGTACCCCAACATTAACATCCTGCAGTGAAGGTCTCTGGTCTCCCCTTAATCAGAAACACACTCCTCCCACCGCTAGCCAACCCCTAGCAAATGGTTTCTAGAATGGAAAGGAAATGTCAAAACCCGGGAGCAGGGGGAGAAGCATGGATATCTGAACATTCTGAGGTCATACAGAGGCAAGTGGGTGGATGAAGAGCCCTGAGAGAGAAGTCAAACTCCAGCACTGCCAATGGCTGCCTCTGTGACCTTGGACAAGGTGCAGCCCATACCTTGGCTTCAATCTCCCTTCTGCAAAGGGAGGGATTGGACTAAGGGAACTTTGAGGTCCCGTTCAGCTCCAAACCTATGAACCCCAACTCAGCTTCTTTCATACCTGGCATGATCTTGGACACGTCACTTCTTTGTGCCACCGTTTCCTCTTCTACAGAAGGAGGAGGTTCAACTAGCTGGTCTTTGATCTGTGATCTGGAAACCTCTACTTCAGTCATTTTCAGTCATGTGTCTGACTCTTCCTGACTCCATTGGGGGTTTTCTTGGCTAAGATACTAGAGTAGTTTGCCATTTCCTTCTCCGGCTCATTGTACAGAATTGGAAAATAAGGTAACGGGTGAAGTGACTTGCCCAGGATCACACAGCTAGTAAATATCTGAGGCTTAATTTGAGCTCCAGAAGATGAGTCTTCCTGACTCCAGGCCCAATGCTCTATTCACTGGGCCACCTAGCTGCCCCTATGACCTCTAATTCTAAGTTCTGGGATATAAAGAACTCACACACACTTGGAAAAGCTCACACCACCAAGACCAGACCAAGCTGGATGTGCATCCTAACCAAGTTCCCTGGGTCAGCTGGAGAATGTAGGGGGCATGTGGAATGTGGGCAGTTGTTTCCAGAATGCCAGGGACAGAGGAGATTGAACATCATTCTAAAGTCCTTGAAAGAGTGAGTTTATTGAACAGTATTGGGAGAGGCAGCAGGCTGAACTCGGGGTCACAGGACCTGATTTCTAGTCCTGGCTCAGTCACTACCTGTGTGACAGTCACTACCTGTCTACTACCTTGGACACTTACTCTGTGCCTCAGTTTCTCCATCTATTGGAGGAGATTGAATTTGATGGCCTGTGATTCACATTGGCTCTAGCTCCACAATCCTATTATTTCTATCTCCTGTTCAATTCAACCTACTTTCTGGACACGGGAAGAGAAATTGGGTTGGGGTAGAGTGGGGTTGATGAATTTAGTCTTACGTCCTTGACAATCCCAACTGTCTTACTTATATTTGTATCCTTGGCACTTAAAAGAGTGGTTGGCACACAGTAAGCACTTAATACATGCTTTACTTATCTGTCTCTTCTGCCCTTCTGTATGGATCTTAGGATCATGGCTCTTGAGTATAAAGGGACTTCCAAAGGCATCTAGTACAATCCCCAAGGTCACCCAGGTAAAACGCGTCAGATGTTGGATCAAGCCCAGTCCTCTGACACCAGAACCACAACTATTCTCACAGGCCAAGTTTCTTCCCCTAAGAGAATCACAGCACCTTAGAGTCAAAAGGGAAATCCAAGGGCAAGAGGCTCTTCAGCAATGCTGGCAAAGTGGGCCTCCTCCATTGGAAGGGAAGCAGCCTGCCTGGAAAAGGCCCAGAGAGAGGCCCTGATTGATCGACATCTACACAACAAGTTAGTGGCAGATCTGGACCCAGGACCCAGTTCTCTTTACTTCCAGTTGAAAGTTCTTGATTGGTGGGTGTTTAAACTGATTTCCCCAGAAGCTGGAATCCTGCCTTGCCTTCCGGGGACAGACATGTCTGTCCACCCACCATTAGAAGGTGCTAAGACATTGGGAGCAGCTGGGCCATCTCAGGCCCTGCTCCCATCATGGAAACATGTCCTATCCTGTCTGATCTGTCCCTTTGGACCTCTTCCACTTGAGCTGGTGTCAGGTAGGGAGGATGGCCCTTGGGCATTAGCTAGGAGGCTAAGGAGGGAAAGCTGGGAAACTGGGATTGATGGTATGCAGTATGGATTCCAGTGATGAGGCAGAACTCCTCCCTCTCCAAAGGAAAATTACTTGGGCGGGGCTTTAAACCCGAAGAGGAAAGCTCCTATAGAGTCTCAGAGAGTAACTTCCCTCTGGGTCCTGTATTGTAGAGATGGCCAGGTCCCCACCTAAGGCTTTGGATGTGGGGCAGGGGCTAATTCTGGGACCTTTGCTGGGGGAAAGTAGGGGTAGGTCTGCAGGGCAGAGGGGAAGATGGGACCCACAGGCAGAGGACTGTTTGAGCTTTGTTCATGCCAGGGAATCCAAGCAGGTTTTGGCCCTCAGCCTGGCTGGGCTTTTGATCATGAGTTGACAATGGAGGGAAATCTGATCTGCCTCATGGGGGTGCTGGGAGAGATAAGTCTGGCAAAGGTGAGGCCTCCTGAGATGGGGGCAGGCCCACACCTGCCAAGTCATATTGGGAGTACCAGGGTAGACACAGGGAAACCCCATCTGAGAGAGGCCAAATCTCTGAGCTATCCAGTGTCCTGCTCTCCCAGCTCAGGGAATGTGGGTCTCTGGCTGGAGGCTACAGGGAAAAAGGATAGGGCTTGACCCTACCCAGGTTCCCACCACACCCCAATGCCACAGGTGTTCCCTTCTAGGTGTGCCAGCCTGTACATATATACCTACGAGCTCACTTTGGGTCCCAAGCATGAAGAGGTAGATCTCAGAAACAGGAGTATTTGAGGAAAGCCTCTAGGATTTCACCAGACTCCTGGGGAGAGGATAGTACTCAGGCCTTTCAGTAGGGATAGGAGCAGGCAGCAGAAAGAGACGAAAGAATAACTACTGTTCCCATTTCTTTCCTTGAAATCATCTTGTAAAATACACAATGCAATTGCAACCACAGTTATTCTTCCTTATGGAGAATGAACAGACCTATGATTGCATTAGTGTAAAGAGGAATGATAGGAAATGCCTCATGCTCATCAGCATTTGCTCAGCAACTTAGGGACCTAGAGAGCCACCTGGGACACTGCTTGGGTCCCATAGCCTTAAAGTCATAGAGCCACAGCTTTTAGAGCTAGGAAACTCCACAGAAACAATAGACCAAGGGTGGGGAACCTGTGGAACAAATCCCCTTAATAAAAGGATTTGTTCTGTGAAGTTTGGATTCAAAGGGCTGCATCTGAGGACCTAGAGGGCCACATGTGGCCTTGAGGCTGCCTGTTCCCCACCCCTATCCATTGTACAGATAAGGAAAATTGAGACCTCAGAGGTTAAGCATCTCACCCAAGATACCTGAGGACTTGAAAACTAGTCTTTTTTTGGCTTGGAGGCCAGCTCTGTTCACTATATTATTCATTATACCATACTCCCTTTAAAAAAAGTGGATTCCAGAGATGAGACAGAGCTCCTTCCTCTTTTACATCATATATTGACTATCTTTTGCAGATACAGAAACTGATTCTCAGGAAGGTGATTTGCTTTATACATGGGGACTTAGTCTTAAGTTTCAAGGGCAGTGTGGTCCACAAGGACATAGGTCTGGATTTGTGGTCAGGAAGACCTAACATCAAACCCTGTCCCAAACACTTACTTAACTGTATGACCTTAGATAAATCACTTTATCTGACCTCAGTTTCCTCATCTGGAAAATGGGGATCAGTAGCACCTATCTTACAGGTTTGTTGTAAAGTGTTTTACAAACTTCAAAGCAATATAAGATCATTGAGAGAGAGCTGGAAAAGATCTCAGAAGCCATCTAGTGTAGCCTCTTCAGAGTATATAAATGTCAGCTTTATTATTCTAAGCCTTAGCACTGGCAGAATATTACCTTCTAAAGCTTCTGTCTACTTATCTGTTAAAGTCCTCTGATGGTTTAGTCCAAGCCTTTCATTTTATAGAAGAGAGAACGAAGCCACAGAAGCAGCAGTGACTTGCCCAGGGGCACACACACAGGTCGTTAGGTAACAAGAGTCTTGTAACCCAAATCCAGCTACTTCTCCTGAGTGACTCAGTATTTATAGCCCTCACAGGGTCAGTGCTTTAGTGTGACATCCTTGAAGAATCTTCATTCTTGTTTACTGGATGAATACAGAGAGACTGACCGAGGATGCCTAGTTTCTGAGAGACTTGAGAGGGAAAGCTTGTCTTTTAGTTTTCTCATGGGGCTGTAGGAGAGTTTGCATTAGATGATCCATCTCTGAGGTCCATTTAGGAGTTTTGGATTTGAGATCAGAGGACCTGGGTTTGTATCCCATCTCAGACGCTTAGCAGCTATGTGACCCTGGGAAAGTCATTTTACTCTTCTATGTCTCAGTCTGTGAAATGAGAGGGTTGGAGCAGATGGCCTCTGAGGTCCTTCCAAATCTGTCTGATTCCTATGAATCCCAGCTCTGCCTCCTACTCCTTGGGTGACCCAGGGCAAGTCGCTGAAATTCTATGGGTCTCGGTTTCCTCATCTGTAAAATCAGGGGATTGGACTACGGTGTCTTCCCGCTCTCACTCCTGGCTCGGGTCCCGTAAGACTGTGCTCTCCCGCGGCGCCGTCCGAGGGCAGCTCCCTCGCAGCGGGTCTGGGAGCTGGGTAATTCACTCCTGTGGGTGGGATCGGAGGGGAGGAGCCGGCAGGGGGATGGGCTGGGGGAGGGGCCACCGAAGAGCCTTCTGCCATCCCGGAAGGAGGAGGAGGAGGAGAAGCTAGATTCCTTCTCACGTGAGAAGCCGCCGATGCCCAGAGCACCCCGTCCTGCTCACTGCGGAGCCTCGGCTCACCAAGTGACCTATTTCCGAGAGCCCGCTTGGACCCGACTCGCTGCCAACCTGCAGCCAGGGCTCCGCGGAAGGTGGGGGGCGCCGGGCGCGATGAAGTGGGACCCCTAACCCGGGAGAGATCCCGGACCTCCGAGGCGGCTCCAAGTTGCCGGCCTCCCAACTTGGGCTCTCCGTCCGTCTGGAGCCGGGCCCGACCGACGACCTCCCGCTCGCTCTCTGCTCTCTGCGCCCGGCCCGGCTATGAAGTGAGGGCCCGTCCCCTGGCGGTGCCCCCGGCCCCCCTGCCATCATGAGAGCGGCGGACTCCGCCACCTGGGAGAGGGTCAAATTCCTCACGGGCCAGGTAGAAGCGTGCACTTCCTGCGGGGCCGGGGAGGAGCCCGCGGGGGAGCGAGGCCGGGGAGCCAGCCCGTGGGGGCGGGGGCCGGAGCCCGAGCCCCATCGGGCGTCCCAGCCGCGGCCCCTCGGAGCGCAGCCCGCGGCGCCCACCATGAAAGCCGACGGGGACCAGACGAAGCCGGGTAGGTGGCGGCCCTTCGGGGGGCTAGGGAAGGGGAGCCGTTTGGGCAGGGGGGACTGGAATCCGGGGCCCCGGCCGGCCTCGGGGTGAGGCGGGCGGGAGGACGAGCAGGGCTTCGGGCCCTGGCCATTGTCGAGTCCGCGGATCTGCCCCGGCTTGCGCTCCTGGGCACGGATGGAGACAATGCCGCCCGCCAGGCCGGCCGGCCCTGGGACGGAGCCGAGGACCGCCCCTCCCCCCGACGGAGCAGATGTTTGCGGGGAGTTAGCGAGCAAAAGTTCTCGCGGCCCCGAACTTGTTGGCGTTGGCCCGGGGAGCGAGGCGGTCGGCGCGGTGCCCTTCTGGTGGGAGCGGGAGGCGGCGCCGCGGTGTTTACATTCCTGGGCTCGCAGCTCCGGCGACTGGCCCTGGCGCGGGTCTGGGGAGGCGGGCTCAGCGATCCCTGCCCAGGTGCGGGCTGATCCTCCCCAAGTGCGGCTGGCAGGGCTCAGGTGAGAGGGGGCAGAGAGCTGGAAGGCCAAGGACAGAGGCCATCGGATCATCGCTTTAAGGCTGGAAAGGACCTTAGAGGTCAAGGAGAAAAGAGCCGTAGCTCTCGAGCTCAACTCGTCTTTCTTACCTGGGTGACCTCTGAACCTCGGCTTGCTTATTTGTAAAATGAACTAGATGACCTCTAAGGCCCTGTCCAGTTCCAAATCTATCAACTCCTCTCATTGAACAGATGGGGAAACTGAGACCCAGACAAGGCTACGTAGGGAAGGTCCTCCAACCCCCATGCTTAGAGCAAATAATAGAATTTCGATCTGCAAGGGGCCTTATCAACCAACTAGCCTAGCCCCCTCCTTTTCTAGAAGAAAATGCTAGGCAGAGGAAATCAGCTGTCCAAGTTAGTCGTAGAGATGGGATTGAAATCCAGCTTCTCAGACTCCAAATTCTGGGTGAGAAACTTTGCCTTGTGGGTGGATTTCATCTTTACTGAACCCAGCTGGATGGGATGTGTTGAAAAGGCAGCTGGACCAGGAAGGGAGTTAAGATTACAATAAATTCCAGCATCTACCTTTAGTTAATCCATAAATGATTCAAAAGAACTCATTGTCATCTGCAAGCAGATATCACTGGTGCTTCTTTATCTAAAATGCAGGAATGGGTGCATCTCTTTAACAGTTGAACTCCTTGGAGATCAAGGAACACAGGAAAAGAAATTTCAGTGGAGGAGAAACATATGTGCTACTCTAATTGTAGAATTTTTGCTAATGTGAAACATTTGCCAAAAGAACAAAAGACACATTTTAGCTTTTAAAGTGATCTCAGTTGAACATGCTTGGACCATGCAGTTACATGGTCAGTTTCCTTCCTGTCTCTTCTTTTGGTTCTGATGTGATAACTTCTCTAGCACTATTCATGCTTGATGGCTCTGTGATTTTATATGTAGTAAGCAGTTTAGGCATAGGTCCAGGGAATCTCCAGGGTCCGTTTATAGAAGAATGCAGAAGAGTTTAGGACAGAGAATGCCCTAACTGGCAGGGACCTTAGATCTTAGACTATCAGAACCGATAAGTTCCTTAGGTCATAGAATGTCAGAGCTGGGAGGACCCTATGAACACAGCATGTCAGAGCTGGGAGGGCTCTTAAATCAGAATATTAGAAACTAGTGGGATCTTAGCACATAGAATGGGAGAGATGGGAGAGGGAATAGAGAATATCAGGCCTGGCAGGGTGGGGATCATGCCTTAGAAACTAGTTCAACCCACTTCTTTGACAGATGGTAAAACTGACCCTAGAGAGGTCAAGTTACTTGCCCACGGTTAAATAGGGAGACCCTGGCACAGCTGGGATCTGACTGTAGTTGCTTTGACCCCTATGACCAGTATTTTTTTTCCGCCTAAAGCATAATCCATGTTTGAAGCTTTGCCTGGTATTTCCAGTGGTGAAAGATTTCCTGGCATTACCAGGGCTTTTAATTCTTTCCTTTCAAGTGAGGGAAGTTAGTTTGGAAGGCCTCAAGCCCTAACCTGTCTAGGCTGCTTTGCTCTCCAGGGATACAGGCCCTAAGACCGCTCTTCCAACTGCAGAGACTAGTCCTATCTGCCCACAGCCAGGCCAGGATTGGTCACCACATTGTTCTGTTTCTAGGAGCAACTGAAATGCTGGAACACTATTGGTGATTCTGGTGAACCCTGAATGGGCCAGTTCCTATGGAAAGACTGGCTCAGGAATGGACTTTCCCAGAAAATGGTCACTTCTGTGCCCTGGAGAAACCTCACAGGAAACTTGCAGTGTTTGGATTTTTGGGGAGACAGAGGGCAGCAGTGGCGTGGCCTGTTTAAAACAAGCCCATCCTCCTGTAATTTTGTCTTTCCCTCTCTCCCTGGATCTGGCAGGGAATTGTGATCCCTGTACAAAGATGGAATGCTGCAGTAACCTAGGACTCCAGGCACATTTGCTGGAGGAGTTATTTATGCTGTGTATGTGTGTGTGTGTGTGTGTGTGTATGTGTGTATGTGTGATGTACACAAAAAAGGCACCTGAACCTGGTCCAAACCGGTCAAAACCTTTCCCTGCTCCAAGCAGACAGCAACACAAAGGGATAGAAGTGTCATCTTCCATATCATGCCATTCTAGAAAGAAAGGGGATATGAGCTCTCCTGACTTAAAAAAAAGTTCATTATTCAGATCTTTAAAAAATTGTTTTTATCTCCTATATCTTAATACATGCTATATATCTTTATATCTTCCCCCCTACAATTCCTCCTAGAGAGCAGAACTTTATGCAAAGAATTTAAAGGAGAGAAAAAGGAGGAAGATGGAGAAATCAGCAAAACCTGTCAATACATGGGAAAAAACATCTGATGTCGTATACAGGCACATCTATGGCCCCCCATCCTCCCAGAGAAAGGGCTGCACCTCATTCTCAACAAAGCTTTCCTGTACTACCCAGACAATGTAGGATGATGGAAAGACCAGATTGGAAAGCCTCAGGTTTAAATTCTGCTTCCTGAATTTGCTACTAGTATGGTGTCTTGGGCAAATCTTTTTAACTATTTGGTGCCTTGGTTCCCCCATGCATAAAATAGAGATGAGATGATACCCATCTCACCTGAATCTCACTGCAGTGTAACAAGAGTGCTTTGTAAACTTTGAAATGCTACAGAAATGGGAGGTATTATTATGTAACCATGGGCAAGTTTATGCCACTTCTGGTACCTCAGTTTCCCCCATCTTTCCTGCAGTGAAGTGGAAACAATCCTTTTGAAAAGGAGCCTTTTCAGTATTCTGCTATGTGCCAGGCACTGTGCAGAGAAGGAAACTGAGAATTTTACCTTCTGACTTTGTGTGACCTTGGGCAAGTCACTTCAATGCAATAAACCTTTTTTTGGGGGGCGGGGGAAGGGTGGCGTTTTAACTGCTGGGGACATAGGAGTTGTTTATGATCAGAGAGAATTTTGGAGCTGAGGTTCAAGGAGGGCTGACAGTTGGGGTAATGGTTAAAAAGAAGAGGTCATGATTATGCTGGGGTGTGTATGTGGAGGTCATGTGTGTATAAGTGGGGGAGTAAAGGTGCAGATCCTAGGAGTAATGGAAGTTAATTACCTAGCCAGCCTGGTGGTTGAGGGAACATTGACATAAATATGGATATCCCCAAGGTGGAGGTTATCTGGGTAGGAGGTTAGGGTCAGGTGGTGGGTTCCCCTCTCTGAGCCTCAGTCTCTAAACTTCTTGATGACCTGCATCCTTTTGTGGTGATGAATATAGTAACATATCTCTACACCCTCAGAGTTCTGTCATTAAATACCCTGTAAATAGAAGGTGCTATTATGTAAATACTCATGTAGAATGTTGCCAGACAGGGATGTGTGCTTCTCTTGTATATAAGTAGATGCCACTGGTGTATTTGTAACAACAAGATCTTAATGACACAGTCCATTCTTAAGACACCTATCTTCAAGGCAGCAACTCCAAAGTACCATTAGCCCTCATGACAGATGGTCCTTGGGGGTGGAAAGAGATTAGTTTTTGTAATTGACACTTTAAATATTGAAACATATTGAAACAACTTTATATCATATCTGTAACTACTGCAAGGAGGCTATTATGCCTTTACCATGACTTGGACATGCTGTAAATGATAGAAAACACACACACACACACACACACACACACATTTGCAACTGTGGGAGTGGGTAAGTGATTTGCCCACGATGCAGAGGCAGGATTAGAATTCAGGTCCTAGGACTCTGAACATAGTGTTCTTTCCCCTAAATCAACATTGCTTTCCCCCGCTCAACACATGAGGATCCTAAGCTTCCCTGGCTGAAACCTAAGCTTCATTTCACTTGTCAGCGTGGCTTGGAGATGGGATTCCTACCTGGAATAGGTTGGACCAAATAAATGGCCATTGAGAGCCTTTCCAATGAACACAAAAGGGGTGGGAGCAGTTGTGTTTCAGCTGGGCAGTCTAAGTGTTGTACTGGCATCCAGAAAATATTAAAAGACCCAGAGGAAAGGCCTCTGGCAAGTTTGGATAGGCAGGGAGTGGGCAGGCTTCAATCTAAACTGGTGAAGGGAGTTCTCATTTTGATGATATAATCGTAGTGATGACTGACATTTATATGGCTCTATATAAAACTTATCTCATTTTATTATGTGACGTAAGTATTATAAGTGTTATCAGCCCCATTTTACAGATAGGAAAACTGATTGGAAAGAAGTTCAGTGATTAAGCCCATTAAAGTATAACACCAAGACATGTAGCAGAGAATCAATTTTTTTTTCCAATCAAGTCAACAGTGTAGACTGAATTTGGAGTCCTGAGATCTGCTTATTTTACTACCTTGCCTCCTGATCAAGTCACTTCTGTTTTATCTCCTGTGTTCAGAAACCAAAGAACACCCCTTCCCTCACCCTAACCCCACTTTTTCCTCCCTCCCTTCCCTCACAGTTCCCATAATGGACAGGCACTGAGGCTCTCTTGGCCATAGGGATGATGAGCTATATGGTTTCTCTGGCTGCTGTTGATATGGCCAGGAGTTTTCCGTGGGGAGATCAACAGAAACTATTTTGGGTGGAAATTGTGACTGAAGTAAACATTCAGCCCAGCTACAAGGAGGCTTTACCCTGGGAGCCCAGCAGACGAAATTCCCAAGAGTTCCTTCCTTGTTTTCAAGAGATGAAAGGAATTCCAAGTTGGGTGAAAGGAGCTGGGGAAATGAGGGCAGTTTTGAGATTTGAGGCTGGATGGCTGAGTGGGGAAGGCTGGACTTTCCCACTCCTCCCTGGCAGGCACAGTTAAGGTATGGTATGTCTTAGGAAGTGGTTTCAGACTGACTGTAGGGGACAATTTGAGAGGGCCCAAACTGGCCTGGGTTGTATGGCCAGGCAAGATAACGCATCTTAGGGCAGTAACAATAATAATGGCTGAGAGTTATTTAGCATCCCAGCCATGATCTCATTTAATACTGTGTGTAATACATACTTCAGGTACCAAGTTGTCAACATTCTGCATTCCAAGTGCCCTCCCAGCCCTGGCATCCTGTGTTCTAAAGTACTTTCCTTACTTATCTGTGGAATAAAAGAATCCTCCCAAGAGGAGGGACATTTTAAAAACTTGTCTTTGTATCACTCACTCCCCTCATCTTATACCTAGTAGGTGCATAATAAATGCTTATTGCATAGGGGGAGGGAGGGGGCAGACTAGGGAGAATCTGATAAACAGTTGGACCTCAGTGATGGAAGTGAAGGTGGGGAAATGCTTGTCTCAGATGCTGTAAAGGGGATTTTTGTTCCAGGGTGAACTGGACCACATGGGTGGGGTTCAGTGAAAGGAGAACCCTAGAACTGGGGTTCAAATCCCACCTCTGAGGCCAACGACCTTGGGCAAACTACTCCTTTGCTGGCTTCTGTTTTCTCACCTGTAAAATGAGGGTAGGACATCAAGGTTGTGCAGTGGAGAGAACTCTGGGCCTGGAGTCAGGAAGACTTTAACTCTTCCTGAGTTCAAATCCTACCTCAGACACTTAGTGGCTCTGTGACCCTGGGCAAGTCATTTGACCCTGTTTGCCTCAGTTTTCTCTTCTGTAAATTATGAGCTAGAGATGGAAATGGCAAACCAATTCATTATCTTTGCCAAGAAAATCCCAAAGGGGGTCAGGGAGAGTCAGATACCCCTGAAACAACTGAAAAACAACAGTCAAATGAGGGTACTGGTTGAGAGGACCTCAGAAGTCCCTTCTGTGTCTATGAGCCTGTACTCATACACATACTCTTGTACACACACATATATACAAATATACATACACATGTGCATCTATGCATACATCTACTCTTATACTCTGTATCTATCTTGTATACATATTCATTTACATATTGTCCCCCCCCTTTAGAACATTAAATCCTTGAGGGTCACGACTGTATTTTCCCTTTCTTTGTACCTGTAGCCCTTAGCACACAAGGTTCTTCAAACATAGATAGGGTAGTAGAGAGAGGGCTGGACTTAAGAGGCAGAAAGATCTGAGTTGGAATCTTGCCTCAAACCCACCTCCTAGCTGTGTGATGGAATTGGGCAAGTCTCAGCCTCAGTTTTCTCTTCTGTTCGCTGGTAATTCCAATAGTTGCTTCCTCAGGTGTGAGGTGCAAATGAGATAACAGATGATGGAAAGGGTTTCGAAACATGAAAGCACTATATCAAAATTATAATTATTTTTGTTGGTATTATAAGAACTTAATTCTGATTGGCTGCCTGAGCTTCTAACCCCTCTGAAGGCCCTTCCAACACTGAGATTCTGAGGTCATGGGAAGGCCCAGCAGCCCAATGAACCTCCCTCATTTGCCCCAGTAGAGCTTTGGAAGTCACCTAGCAGGTCATTTCCTAATATTCGGGCAGGTGTAATAGGCATGGAATCTTTAAAGGGAAATTTCCACTGCCATGGCTCTCCTGGAGAAGTCAACTCCCCGGAGACTTTCTCCTGGTGGTGCAAAGAGAAATAAACAGAGCCACCACCAAGGCCAAACCAGTTAGTTTTTATTTTTTTTTTTTAATTTGCTTTTTCTCTTACACAAATAGGTGCTCTTTTCTTCCTTTTATGCAGTTTAAGTAGTGCCTTATCTCAACGCCCTTAGTAACTTGTCAGTTTTCTATTAGCCCTTCTGAAAAGGCAGTGGGGATGAGATTGCATCTCCAATTTCTGAGAATTAAGGAGGCTGGGAGAAAACTGCCCATTAAGGCCAGATGAGGGGATGTTATGTCCTCAGAATGCTCCCCTGGCCTGGTGGTAGGAAGCTGTGGTGTTTGCAGCCTCCCTGAGGTCTGTAGTGAGTGGAGCCAGCTTTGGAAAGATAGCATATGAGCCTTCCCATTAGCAGGGTGGGAATGGACTGGAATCTGTCTTAGTTATGCGCAAGGACTAAGGCAGTGTAATATAATGAACTTGGAGGTAGAGTCTTGGCTCTTCTGCTATACCCTTTTATTTTACAGATGAGGAAACTGAGGCCCAGAGGAGTTAAGTGACTTGGCTAGGACCACACAGCTACTAAATATCTTGAACATAGTATTCCTGACTCCCAAGTCTAGTGTTCTATTTTTGGTGTCTTTTAAGTATCTGGGTGACCTTGGGCAAGTGACTTTTCCCTTCCCGGGCCAGTAGTTTTCTCATCTGTAAAGTGAGGACTTTGGATCAAAGATCCTTCAGGTCTCTCTAAAGTCTGTAGTGCTAGGAGGTTAAGGGCCAGAGTCTTGTCCAAAGACTTCCCAGGTCAGAGATGGTTAAGTATTGAGGTTAAGACTCAAACCCAGGCGGGAGTGGACAGGAATCTCAGAAGTCAAGTAACTGGCTGGGAAAATGCCCAGAAAAGGGAAGAAAAATAAGACTATAGAAAGCTACTTTGATGGGGTACAGATGTTCCCGCCTTTCAATTCTGATGACGAGGAACTACTCTTACCATCAGGGAAAGACGTGGAGGTCGGGGCCTCTCTATCCCAGACATCCGAGGTGGATGTCCGGTGGGTTCAGGCCATGGAAGAGCTCAAAAAGGATTTTGAAAAGCAAGTTAGACAGGTGGAGGAAAATCTGGGAAGAGAAATGAGACAGGTGCAAGAAAAGCATGAAAAACAGGTCAATACCTTGCTAAAGGAGACCCAAAAAAATGCTGAAGAAAATAACACCTTGAAAAATAGGCTCACTCAATTGGCAAAAGAGGTTCAAAAAGCCTATGAGGAGAAGAATGCTTTCAAAAGCAGAATTAGCCAAATAGAAAAAGAGGTTCAAAAGCTCACTGAAGATAATAGTTCTCTCAAAATTAGAATGGAACAGATGGAGTCTAATGACTTTATGAGAAACCAAGAAATCACCAAACAAAACCAAAAGAATGAAAAAATGAAAGAGAATATGAAATATCTCATGGGAAAAACAACTGACCTGGAAAATAGATCCAGGAGAGACAATTTAAAAATTATGGGACTACATGAAAGTCATGATCAAAAAAAGAGCATAGACATCATCTTCCAAGAAATTATCAAGGAAAACTGCCCTGACATTCTAGAACCAGAGGGCAAAATAAGTATTGAAAGACTCCATGGATCACCACCTGAAAGAGATCCAAAAAGAGAAACTCCTAGGAACATTGTGGCCAAATTCCAGAACTCCCAGCTCAAAGAGAAAATCTTACAAGCAGCTAGAAAGAAACAATTCCAGTACTGTGGAAATACAATCAGGATAACTCAAGATCTAGCAGCTTCTACATTAAGGGATCGAAGGGCGTGGAATACGATATTCCAGAAGTCAAAGGAACTAGGACTCAAACCAAGAATCACCTACCCAGCAAAACTGAGTATGATACTTCAGGGGAAAATATGGTCTTTCAATGAAACAGAGGACTTTCAATCATTCTTGATGAAAAGACCAGAGCTGAAAAGAAAATTTGACTGTCAAACACAAGAATGAGAAGAAGCATGAAAAAGTAAACAGTAAAGAGAAGTCATAAGGGACTTACCAAAAGTGAACTGTTTATATTCCTACATGAAAAGACAATATTTGTAACTCTTAAAATTTTTCAGTATCTGGGTAATTGGTGGGACCACACACATACACACACACACACACACACACACACACGTACGCATGTGCATGCACACACACATACACACATGCACTCACATACAGAGACAGAGAGCACAGAGTGAATTGAATAGGATGGGACCATATCTTAAAAGAAATTACGGTAAATGGTGAGAGAGAAATGTAGTGGGAGGAGAGAGGGTGAAATGGAATGGGGTAAATTATCTCTCATTCAAGAGGCCAGCGGGAGACTTTTTAGTGGAGGGAAAAAGAGGAGAGCTGAGAAAAAAAACAAGAAGTTTACCCTCATCACATTTGACTAAAGGAAGGAATAAAATGCACACTCATTTTGGTATGAAAACCTATCTTACAATACAGGAAAGTGGGGGAAAGGAGATAAGCAAGGGGGGGGGGAAGATGGTAGGGAGGGCAATGGGAGGAGGGAGCAATTTGAAGTCAACACTCTTGGGGAGGGACAGGATCAAAAGACAGAATAGAAACAATGGAGGGCAGGATAGGATGGAGGGAAATACAGTTAGTCTTACACAACATGACTATTATCGAAGTCATTTGCAAAACTACACAGATAGGCCCTGTATTGAATTGCCTGCCTTCCCAAAGGGAACGGGTGGGGAGGGAGGGATGGGGAGAATTTGGAACTCAAAGTTTTAGGAACAACTGTTTGGTATTGTTCATGCTACTAGAAAATAAGAAGTACAGTTAATGGGGAATAGAAAGTCATCTGGCCCTACAGGACAAAAGAGAAGATGGGGACAAGAGAAGGGAGGGGTGATAGAAGAGAGGGGAGATTGGTAATAGGGAAAATTAGATTGCTCGGTGTATTGGGGTGGGGGGAGGGGACAAAAGGGGAGAAAATTTGGAACCCAAAATTTTGTGAAAATGAATGTAAAAAGTTAAATAAATTTTTATTAAAAAAAAAAGACTCAAACCCAAAGTCCAGTGTACTTTTTACCCTACCCAGCTTCTCAGTAAAGTTAAGAGCTATAAAGCAGCATCTGGCAGTTATAAAAAGGTGATGTCAGGAAAAAAACTTCCTTAGAATGATAGCTGTCCCAGGGTAGAATGACATTCATTGGGAGATGGGATCTTTAAGCCAAGGCTGGAATGATTAGGAGGCATGTTGTGGTGTAGAGAAGCCTGTCTAGATTCAAATCCTTTTTGATCCTTGTGAGCTGGGGAAGGTCACAACCTCCCTGGGCCTCAGTTTCCTCCCTTGTAAAATAGGTGTTAGACTAGTTTTTTAAAAAATAAATATTTACTAAGTCCCTGCTATGTACCAGACACCATGCTAAGCTCTGGACTAGATGGCATCTGAGGTCCCTTTCAGCCCTGGATCTATGAACTCATAAATGACTGATTGAAAAAAAGCATTTATTGAGCACTTGTTATATGCTACTCACTGTCCTTAATGCTGAATATAGAAAAAAGCACAACAGTCCCTTCCCTCAAGAAACTTACATTCTCATGGAGGAGACAACACAGTGGAGTGATGAGTGATGGTCAGGGAAGGGAGTTACTTTGTTCTAGGAAGTCACAAATATTGTGACTGGAACAGAAGGGCAGACAGTCTCTGTCCTTTGATTTAGGGGTAGGTTGGTCTGATGAATGAGGCCCCCTCTGACCTCTAAGGGCTTGTGGTTCTGTGAAGGACAAGCTCCCAGGTAATCAGAGCTACCCAGGAAGGGAATGGAGCTACCCCAGCAAAACAAGTAGAGCTCCTGATCATTCAAAGTGCACAAGTAGAGGCTAGATACCCATTTGTTGAATACAGATGAAGAAACTGAGGGTCAGAGAGGTCATGTTTTGCCCAAGGTCACATAGGTAGTAAAAGGCAGAGCTGGAATTTAAACCCAGGGCCAAATCTAGCATTAGTTTCACTGTCCCCTTGGGATTGGCCCAGGTGGGTCCCTGAGGTCCTGTCCTCCTCAGCTCTGAGATCCCATGACCCTTCCTGTCTGAAGTCACCTATGTTCTAGACTTGGCCTTCAAGGATGGCGTCATGGCCACCATCAGCATGCATGTTTCATCAGCGTTCCCAGCCAGCCTTTCTTCATCAGTCTCCCTGGCCTTCTGTCAGCTGCAAGCATATTTGAATCATCTGTAGTAATTTCTCCAAACTGACATTCATTGTTTATCTCGGGGCAGGCATGGTAATTATCCTTTTTAACTTCCTCCCCATCTCTTTCCTCAGCCAGATTGTTTATGTTTGTAGAAGATGTCTGCTCATTGCCTGCCCGCGCCCTCTACAACTCCTTCCCCATGTTGGCCTCCTGTCTCCTGTTTGGCTCCGAGGATGACTTTTCCTGATTATCATTTCTCCAATTAAAATAATTCCTACCTTCCTCCAGCAAAATTTCTTCTGCACGTTGGAAAGCCAAATGAGAATTCCTTGGGGGTGTTGTAGCTCCTTCCAATATTAAGCACCAAGCAGCTGCTCTCCCCAGAACATAATTCTTGCAAAGTCTTCTCCAAGTGAATGACAGCCCTCCGTCAGCTCTGTTGGCCCCAGATGCTTGTGACTGGACTGGGTTTTTATTCCATGAGCTCTTTCTTTCAGGAAGTTTGGACTGCCTCCCATGGACCTAGCTAAAAGAGACCTTAAAGCTCTATTCAGTCCAATCTGTAAATTGTTATGAAAAGTTCGAGTTGGAGGCCGAGTTCAAATCCCAGTTCTGCCACAACTACCTTGGGCAAGTGAAAACCTCAGTTTCTTCATCTGTAAAATAAGTGTGTGTGTATGTGTGTGTGTGCGCGTGTGCACGCATGTGCATGCACACGGTGGTAGGGAGTGTGTTCAACTAGATGACCTCTAAGGTCCTTCCTAACTCTAAATCTATGACCCTTCATTTTACAGAGAGGGAAACTGACTTGCAGAGAGTTGAAGGGATTTCTCCAGAGTCCCACAGCTAATAAAAGGCAAAGCTGGCACTCCAACCCATTGCTTCCCACTCCAAGTCGTTTTTACTCCATGCTCCTTTCCCCAAGGAAGTCTGGTTATCTGACCCTTCACTTAAACCCTTGACAGCATTGCTATTAATGATGCCATATTGGTGAAGAGCCTCAGGTTGGGTCACGTGAAGATGGGTTGAAGGAACTAGGGGATGTTTAGTCTGGAGAAGAGAAGGCCAGCAGGAGACAGGGTAGCTGCCCTCAAGTATTGGAAAGGTTGTCATGGGGTAGGAGGAGGGATGAGATTTGTTCACTTTGACCATAGAGAACAGAACTAGAGGTAATGGCAAAAAGTGTGAGGAAGATGGACTTCAGGTCATTGTAAGTTGGGAGTGAGGAAAATGCTAAAGAAAAGACCTTAAATATAGCTATTTCTATGAGATGATGATAATTATTTTTTTTGTTAGGGTTATTAGCCAGGTGTGGTAGTAGACTGAGTGCTGGTCTTGAAGTTAGGAAGACCTGAATTCAAATCATGACTCAGGATGATGCTGGGCAACTCACTTAACCTCAGTTTGCCTTCTGTAAAATGGAAACAGTAACGGGTTGTTACGAGGATGAGATAATTCATATGACGTGTTTTGCAAACCTTGTAACACTTTATTAACCATTGTTATTCTTGTTCCATGCGGCCTTTTGGGAACTCTGGTTCTCTTAGGGCAGCGTCTGACCCAGGCTTCCTCCTCCCTGGGACCTCCCTGGTCTTGTGTTGTCTTTTCTTCCACCTTACCCCAGCTTCCTGGCAGGTACAGGTAGATAATCTCATCAACTAGGCCCTGCTAGGTTTTAATAGGGGTTAATGTAACTCTTCCTCGTAAGAAATATATTGATGTTTTGGGGGGAGGTGGTGGAGGGAGGTCTTCAGAGACCTGGAAAACTTTTATTGAGTACCTTCTGTATACAGTGATCAGTTGGCCAAGATACAAACATGAATACGGTACTACCCTAAAATGGAGGAGTTTACAGGCCAGGTCGTATTCTGATTACTGGTATCTAGAGAGTTTGGCGGACGGACCACCTGTGTGACTTTAGGCAAATCACTTAACTTCTCAGGGCCTCAGTTTCCTCATTTATTAGGAAATCAACCTAGCTCATTCCTGAGCTTTTAAATCCTTTGGTGTCTAAAAAGAGTATAAGATGCCTTTTGCTTTAATCCAAAAGAAGAACTGCAGTAGGAGCAATAGGGATTATGGTTTATTATGACTACTGCTGCTGCTACTACTAGTACTACTAGTAGCGTTAATACTGGTATACTATTAGTAATAGTACTACTAGTGGTGTTAGTACTGGTATACTACTAGTAATAGTATTACTAGTGGTGCTAGTGGTGTTAGTACTGGTATACTACTAGTAGTAGTACTACTAGTGGTGTTAATACTGGCATACCACTACTACTAGTACTACTAGTAGTGTAAGTACTGGTATACCACTACTAGTAGTACTACTAGTAGTGTAAGTACTAGTATACTACGAGTGCTACTGGGAGCTAGCATTTACATAGCACTTTAAGGTTTAAAGTCCTTACGTGATCTTCACAACAGTCCTGTGAATTATGGGTGCTAACATTGTCCCCATTCCATAGAGGAGGAAAACTGAAACTGAGGGAAGTGAGTTGACTTTTCCAGTTCCCACAACTGGTAAGCATCACATTAAGGATTCTAATTCAGCCCTTGATCACTCTCTGCACCAGCTGCCCACCCAGGGCAGCCCCATTTCCTTGCCCCTGAAAAGAAACTGTTTCTTTGCAGAAGACACTTGTCTCGTCTCTGTAAGTCCACACTCCCTCCATCCAGGGCTCAGTATTTTAGGAAGCCCAAGAGACCTTCTGACTGACAGCTTCTCTCTTTTTGATTTCAGCAATGTCAGAATCATCCAGAACATCCCAGGGCCAGGCTATACTTCTTATCTATTTTACCAAAAAAAAAACCCCAAAAAACCCCCGAATGCCTCCTGACTTAGAGGTGCATATATTTTCCCAAGGCCGCATTGCACCAAATCACTTGGACCGGGCAGGCCTGCTAAAATAAGTCACTGCTTCCGGGGAGACTGACAGGACCTCTCTCTCCCTTCCCCTCCCCCTGCTCCAGCAGCTGATGCTTTGTGTTCCCGGCTATTACAACACCCTCAAATTTAGAGCTGGAGTGGGCCTTAGAAAGCCTTTCCTCCTCCATTCTGGTCCAGATTTGGAGTAAAAAGATGTACATTTCCAGTCCTGGTTCTGCTATTAACTAGCTACGTGACAAATTGGAGCAAATCACTTTCCTTCTCCATCTCCAGGCCTTAGTTTCCTCATCTGTCAAATGCACAGGTTTAATTCAGTTGTCTCTGAATCTAAGGTCCTCTAGCCTCTTCACTTTATAGAGGAAGAAACTGAAACCTGGAAATGTTCAATGACTCACCCAAGGTCATTTAATAAGTTTAAGCTCATAAAATCCATCTCAGTAAACTTTTAGAGTCATAGAATGGGGTAGAACTCAAGGGGGAACTTAAACATCAGCTAGTAGGAATGGATAAGCCATCAAGGCACTTACAGTCTCTTCCCCACCAGACCTTCCATTGCCTCTCACTCCCATATGGTTAACATGTATTATTGTGTGTTATAATTACCTACATTTGTGTCTGTCCCTTTACTAGAGATGTAGGGAGGCAGCGAGGTCAAAAAGACACTGGTTTTAGAGAGGTCCTGAGTTCAAATACTGCCTTTGAGGCTTAGTTACCAATGTGGCTTTGACAGGTAACGTGACTATTCTGGGCCTCAGTTTCCCCATCTGTTAAATGAGTGAGTTGAACTAGAGGGCCTCTGTGGTCCCTTTAGGTAGAAGTCTGTGGTTCTGTGAGAATTATGAACAGTAAGCTCCCTGAGGATAGGAATTGAATGTTATCTAAATTTGTTACTCCACCCCCAACTCCCAACACTGAGTACCATACCTAGAATTGCTTAATAAATTTGTCTAATACAACTGTCAGTCAGTCCATAAACATTTATTAAGTGCCTTCTGTGTGCTGAATACTAGATTAATTATTAGCTAACTTGAGGTGCATTCAGTCAGTCTGTAAACATTTATTAAGTGCCTGCTGTGTGCTGACCACTGGATTAGATTGTTAGCTGGTCTGAGGTGCATTCAGTCTATAAACATTTATTAAGTGCCTACTGTGTGATGAACACTGGATTAAATTGTTAGCTGGCCTGAGGTGCCATAGATACAGACACAGGATAATAGGGCCATAGCCCTTGGGCTCAGTCCTGAATGATTCTGAAAAGTTGGTGGGGAGGGTTGGGGGAGGAGGGGGAGTGGGCTTCAGCAGGGACTGCGCATTCCTTCGTTCCCCCTAGCTGTTTGATGTGGCCTTTAGGCCATGCTTTCCCATCCTGACCACTTAATGAAATGAAATGCAGTGACTAAAGGAGTGGCCTGATTGAGCCCCCAAAATCACATATTTCAGTAGCCTTTCAGTTCTAATGAAAGAGCGTATTCCTTCTGCTTCTTTTGTGCTGTGTTCTGCCTTTTATTCTAGCTCCTTACTCACTCTTTGCAGGTAAACAAGTGAAGGTTGGCCTCCCCGAGCTTCGTCTTGCTCCCCAAGGTCCCTGGTGTCTAGGGGATGAATCAGGAGAAGACTTTGGCTTCTCTTCAGGCTGAGTTCTGAATCCTGACTTTCCCTTTTTCATCACCACCTGACTGTGTAAAAATGGTGTTGTCAGAGGCAGAAGATCTAGGTTTCTATATTTGAAATCCTATGGAGACCTGGGACCCTCCCACTGAGGGCCTCCATATAAGACAGACCCTGATCTGGGCTCGCATGTGAAATCCAAGCAGGTAGAAACATTAAACCAAGACAATGGACAGAGAGTACTCGAGGCTCCCACATTCCATGAGCATCCTATACAAATTCCCCTATTTGGCATCTCAAAGCCTGCCTCTAATCTACCTTTCCAGACTTATTTCACCTGTCTCACCTTTACACCTGTGTTCTAGCCAAAGTGGTTTATTTGTCCTTGTTCACAACAGTTCTATGTCCCATCACAATGCCTTTGCACTACACTGTCCTCCCTGCCTGGAATGCCCTCCCCCCTCCTCCCATCAGCCTCTTTGAATACCAAAGCACAGCTCAGGGGCCACCTTCAGTGAGACCTTTCCTGACCTCTGCTCCTCTTATCCCCCATTCCCTATCCCCAACTGATGACACCATCTGAAATGACTTCACATTTTCTCCTCATTTATTTTGCATCTCCTTCTCCATGCACATGTTGCTTCACCCATTAGAATACAAGGGAAGGGAAAATGTTTCTTCAATACTTGACTGCATGTTGGGGCAACAGATAGAGTACTAGATTTCAAGTCAAAAAACCTGGGTTTGAATTCTGGCTCTGACGCCATTAGTGTGACCTTAAGCAAGTCCCCTTTCCTGGCCTCTGCTTTGCCATTAGAAAAATTAAGGTTTGTGTTAGACTGTCTTGTCAGGTGGTAGTAACCATGCTGGACTTACATGCATGGGACCTGAGTTGGAATCCTACCTCAGCTACTTAATTCCCTTTGTGACCTTGGGCAAGTGAACTGAACCTCTCTGAGTCTGTTTCTTCAGCTGTTAAAGGAGGGGATATCCTAGATAGCTGTCTCTTCCAGCTCTAGTGTTATAATCTTATGTTCCCGAAGGTCCCTCTCAATCTTAGGGTGTGTGACCCTGCTTGTGTTTTAAGGGCAATTTGAAAGGGAGGGGACAAGATGCCTGCCCCAGGGCATCCATTGAAGTGGATGTGGCATAGTAGAAAGAACACAATTTAGTGTTCTAGTAGTGTGACTCAGAGCACCTCAGTCTTCACATCTGTAAAATAGGGATAGTTACCCTGGTTTTGCCTCCCTCTCTCATAAATTGCTGTGAGTAAAGTGCTGCAAAGACTCTGTAATGTGGAAAGCCACTAGATGTGGGAGCCACTGTTTGAGTTTTGAGGAGGATCAGGAGAGGTTGCAGAGAGGAGGAGGAAGCAGGCTCTGTAGAGTCAGAGATCAGCGGACATCCAGCAAAGCTCCATTTCCCAGTGTCTCCCTGAAGATGCCCGCTCTGCCCCCTCCCTTTCTTCTCTGCCTTCGGACAACCTGATTTGTTTCTACTTGGAGGAACAGAGCCTGGCTGTCTTCCTGCTTCTGCTCCACTGCTCAGGACTCCTTCCCCATTTCCTGGATTAACTTGCCAACCCTGCTTAGTGACAGCTCTGACCTTGGTTTCTAGGAGACTGATCAGCGTCCTGTGAATTGGGGCCTTTGGACGGAAATGTCTGACTGGCAGCTGGACTGGCCGGCGTCTTCTGTGGTCTTCTGGCCTGAGGCACTTCCCAGCTCCCCAGTTCTCCTGGTGGCCTTGAAGAGTCCTCTGCAAGTTCCTGGTGCCAAGGTTACATGCATAGAGATAACCCTCCATCTGTGGCTCCTTCCAAGGGCACATTCTGAGCTCTGGGATAAGTCATGAGATCAAAGACTTAGAACCGAAAGGAACTTTAGAGACCTTTAGATCCAACTGGTCTCATTTCAAAGTTGAGGAAGTTAAGGCATAAAAGGACCAAAGTGACTTGTCCAGCTAATAAGTGTCTGAGGCATAATTCGAATCTGAGTCTCCTTGATTCCAAGTCCAATACTCTAGTAAACCACCTAGTAACCTTAATAATAGCGGACATCTACAGAGTTTTACAAAGTGTTTTCTGTACTTTATGTCATTTTGCCCTCACAAAAGACCTGTGAGGGTGCTGCTATTATTATCTCCCTTTTATGGATGGGGAAACTGAGACTCAGAGAGGTTTTGACTAACCCATGGTCCCATAACCAGTAAGTATTAGTGGGAGGATTTGAACCCAGGTCTTCCTGAGCTCTTTCCATTTTTCACAGTGCCCTCATCAACCAACAAGCATTTATTCAGTGTCTGTCATTGCTGTTCTGTTGTTTTCAGTCATGTCCCACTCCTTTGATCCCTTTTTGGGGAGTTTTCTTGGCAGAGATACTGGAGTGGTTTGCCATTTCCTCCTCCATTTCATTTGACAGATGAGGAAACTAAAGCAAAGAGGGTGAAGTGACTTGCCCAGGGTCATATAGCTTGGAAGTGTCTGAGGTCAAATTTGAACTCAGGTTTTCCTGACTCCAGTCTCGGTGCTCTGTCTACCACATTACCTAGATGCCTCTATTAAGTGCTTACTATGTGCTAAGTAATGGGGATACAGAGTGCAAAATGAAAGGATCTTGGCTCTCAAGCTTCCGTTCTTGTCAGTATACTAAGGCAGGAACCACGTTTTATCTAAACTTGTATTTCCTTCAGTGCCTAGTCTTAATGGTTTACTATATTGAATTTAAAAAATCTAGAGTAGCCTGGTATTGGAAGAATGACTCTAGGAGATTTGATTTCAGCCTGTGGCTTGTCCACTCAGTAGCTACAACCTGGACCAGGTTAATCTGACCTCACCAAATAATTGCCTCAATGGTCAAACGTGGAAGGAGGTGACCCTTGCCAGCTCAACATCTGGAGATGATGGAATCTTAGAGGATTCTCACAGGAGCCATCTGTCCTGCATGGCAAGGCACCATGGGAACCAAAGGGCTTTTTGTCTTAAGAACACTTTGTAGTGGCTAAGAGAGAGAGATTGCGCCTACCTGGAATGTTGTCTTGGAGGGAAAGGAAAAATGACATTTTCTACCTGGGAGGGGCCCAGCCTACAATGGTGGAAAAGGCATTTTGACTCCTGAACTTTGGGCTCAGGGAACCCTAGTCCTCTCTCTCTAACTGGAGGGAAATGGGCAGAGACAGGTGGGGAAATGGTAGGACTCTAGCTGGAGGATCGCCTGTGACTGCCCTCAGACTCTGTGGCGTCAGGACTTTGGGTTTTCAGGTAGAGTGGTATTTCCAAATAGTTGACCTAGTAGCAGGGGTGGGGAACCTGCAGCCTCAAGGCCACATGTGACCTCCTCGGTCCTCAATGGCAGCCCTTTGACTGATTTCAAACTTCGTAGAACAAAGCCTCTTAGTAAAAGGGGTTAGAACTTAGACTCGATCAGAAGAGTATTCCCACCGACCTGGAAGGCCACAGATTCCCCACCTAGTATTCTATACTGTTCTATACTGTAAAATACTAGTAGTCCTAGTATTTTAGAGGGGAACTGAGAGTAAGGGTGTCCAAGTGACTGATACTCACATTTCAGCAGCCCTCCAAGGTTTATAAAGCATGTTCCTCACTGCAACCCAGTGAGGCAGGTAGCAGGAGGATTTTGATTGCCACACACCAGAGAAGTGTTTGAGAAAATCTTTGAACTTTTCCACCATGCTTTCAAAGGTGCTAACAAGGCTTAGGTGACTTATTAGACTGACAAAGAGCTTCTGTTAATGAGCATGGGGAAACCCCCAGCCCAACAGCCAGAATTTTCATATGATGAGTTTGAATGTTGTGGAAAGAGACTATGGCCTGAGAACTGAGAGATATGAGTTCTTGTCTTAGCTCTGACACTGAGAGTGAGACCTTCAAGAAATCATTTCCTCATCTCTAGGTTTCCATTTTCCCCTGAATAAAATAAGGGGCAAGGGGGACCTCACTGATCTTCAGATGACTTCCAGTCTGACAATCTGTACTGTGAAGACCCTCCACCTCTGAGATTTAGGCCCTTCCTAGCTCCTATGTTCTCTAAGTTCCTCCCAGCTTTGACAGTATACGTTCTAAAGGTCCTCCCAGCTATGGCATTCCCTGTTCTAAGACACCTTTCAACTCTCATATTCTATATTCTAAGGCCCTTCCCAGCTCTGACATTCTGGTTCTCAGGGCCCTTCTAGCTCTGACTTTTTCTATGTTCTAAGGACCCTCCCAGCTCCGACATTCTGGTTCTAAGAGCCCTTCAAACTCTGACTTTCTGGTTCTAAGGGCCCTCTTACTTCTGACTTACTGAGTTCTAAGGACACTCCCAGCTGGAGCATTCTCCAGTTCTTCCTTTGGCTGTTGTGGGGTAGATAAGAACACACTTGCAAAGCTTGGGGTCTTTCCCCACTTGCATGGATGTTGCCACATCAGGGGCCCTACAACTGCTTTCGAGTGATTCCATGTGGGCTGGGGAGGGGGGGGGCGGGTGGCGGGGCAGGGTAGGAAGAATTGGAAAGCAAGAAGGGAAATGAGCTGGAAGAGTTTGGCAGAAGAGTCTGGCCCTGTGGGGCTGGTGTGGGTGTTTGTGCATTCTGAATGGCTTCCTGCCTATGGCTCCTCAGGGGGCCCAGCTGGCCTTGCCAGGCTTACCCAGAACAGGGCCAGGGGATTCTGAACAGTTTCTTCTCATACGTGGTGACAAAAGTAGTGCCAACCCAGAAAAAGAAAAAAGCCCATGGACAGTGAATGACAGAAACAAAGCTTGACTTCAACATGTGACTCGGTTCACTCCTTCCCCTGCAGTTCAGCACCAGTGTTATCCTTCGGCTTCTTCTGGAGGTGTGCCCACCTCATATCCCATCTTTGCTATCATTGCTATTTCTTTTTTTATGTCATCCTAGACAGCTAGGTGATAAAGTGGACAGAATGATGAACCTGGAGTCCGAACTACCTGAGTCTAAATCAACCCAAATGAGATAATATTTGTAAAGCATTTAGCACGATGCCTGACACATAGCAGGCACATATAAATATTCATTCTCTTCCCTTTCCCCCGTCCTCAGATGTATGACCTTTCTAGATATATGACCTTGGGCAAGTCACCTAGCTGCTGTCCACCTCAATTTCCTCAACTGTAAAATGGAGATAAAAATAGCCCCTCTGCTGATTGTAATGCGGGTCAGATGAGATAATATTTACACAGATCTCCGCAAAACTTAATATATATGTATATGTATATATGTATGTGTGTATATATGTTTATATGCACTAGCTTTCATCAGTATCATCCTTTCTGTCTCTGGCCCTGGCTGCATCAGGACTGCATCAGGAAAACACAGATGGACAGTAAAGGCACATGTTTCAGTAGAGGTCAGCAGTACCTGAAACCTCACATTTTACAGAAGTCCTCTATTAGCGGTGGCCCCCAGCTTTGCCCATTCCCTGCAATGTAATAAGCATCATGATTGTAGCTGAACCAGTTGTAATATCCTTCAAGGCACTGGAGACCTTGTGCGTTTCAAACTGGCTCATCCTGGTCACCCAGTGAGATTTCTTTGGTCATTTCTATTTTGTGTGTGGGGATGTGGGTTGGAAAAGAGATAGTTGGTAACATTGACACTGTCCGCTTGTAACTGGTGCTGAACCTCCACACTGGACAACCTTCTCTTTCTGCTTGCTAATGACCTACTTAATCCTCCAGACATTAAATTTCAACCACCCCACAAGTACCAAATGTTCCCTTATACTTGCTTGAGTGGTAAGGGACTGAGCAGCCAGTCCTAAGTCTGAGCAGGCAGCCAGGAATTCTTCAGGAACTCCTCAGGCTGACCTCATCATTCTTCACCATTCCCTCTCTTGAACTTTCCAGAGGAAGGGAAACTGAGCCTGGGAAAAAGGGGAGGGGGGCTCCTCCTGAGCCTGCATGGCATTCCCTACGGTTTAGCTACCCTCCTGTGGAGTGGTCAGCTGCACACTCCAAACAATCTACCAAGTTATACAAACATCCATTATACAAATATCCATATCATTTCTTTGCACAATCTGGTGTGACATATGGTATAATGGGTAGGGCATGGGACTTGGCATCAAAAAGAATTCAGGATTTGGAGGAATGTGGTCCAAATCTCATCTCTGACATTATCTTTCTGACCTTTAGACAAGGTGCTTAACTAACTCTTTGGTATTTCTTAGTGTGTCAGGTAAGTGAATTGGAGTAGCTGACTTATGGGAATGAATCCTTCCATCTCTGAATTCGCAATCCTGTGATCTCACCTCTTGATACTTATTAGCTATATCATTTTAGGCGAATCAGCTGACCACTGTGGGGCTCAGATTCCTCATCTGTCAAACAAGAGTGTTGGGCTAAGTTCCCTTTCAGACCCAATTCCATGACTTTTTGGCCCCATCCCTGACATTTAACACCTATGTGACCTTGGGCAAGTTAACTTGGACCTCATTTTCCTTCTCTGTTAAATGAGGGGCCTGGCCTCTAAGGTCACTTTTATTTCTAAACCTAAGCTTCTGTTAGCTCAGCTTGAGGTCTAACTCTCCACTTAAAAAGCTATGTGACTTGGGAATTGGAAGAGGTCTTGGAAATCATCTAGTGTATGCAGAAGTTCCATCTTGAAGAAACCCTGACCCCAGGTCATTGGGAGAAGTCATTATCTAGAGCAAGAGTTTCTACACTTTTGTATTCTGTGGACCCCTTTGGCAGTCCGGTGAAGCCTGTAGACCACTTTGCAGATAGCATTGTTAAATAAGTGAAGGAAATTCTAAATTTCAGTTAGAAGCTAGTGAAAATAAAGCTGTAATTTCTTTTTCATCTGAATTCATGGGCATCCTCTTTCATGGCATCCTTTGGGGTGCCCCCTCACCCAGGTTCAGAACCCCAGACTCAGAGGGGTAGACTAAAGAGCAGTCAGGGGACTGAGTTTAAATGCTGACTGTGTTGTTCATTACCTGCATGTTCTTAGCAACTCATTTCTCTTCATTGGGATTCAATTTTTTCCTCTGTAAAAATGGTGGATTTAGGCTCGAGATGGTCTCTAATCTCTGTCTAGTTCTAACATGATGTGATTCAGAGCTGTGTTGTGTTTGTGTGTGTGTGGTTTATGAAGGGGAGAGGAGGACTCAGGTGTAGAGTTGACATCTTCTAGGTAGCCTAGAAGAATGGGTGGACTGGGGCTGGGGTCCACCCTGCTCCTTGGTCTCTTCTGAGTCTGGGAGCCCTTGGCTCTTTCATCTTTGTTCTTTAGGGTACACAAGACTCTGTTGACCTTTCCTGCTCAACAGTGATAACCAAGAAAGCTTCCAGGTGGGGTCTTGGGCTTGTTTGTACCTGATGGAGCCCCCACGACCATTCTCAGAGTTCTGACAGCCTCTTTTTGAACCAGGGCTGGGGATGTTTGTGGAAGGAGGGAGGGAGCCTTAAGTGTATTTGATTTCCCTGACACATTTGTCCGGGGAGTTCGAAGTAGGGAACAGCAGCACATACTGAGTATATGGGGAAGAGGGAATGTTTTCCTTTGATCTACCAGGCTGGGCTGGTCTTCAGTGTCCTTTCCCACCAGGAAGCCTTCAGAGGGGATTCAGGAGGAGCTGCAGGGGCCTGGTCAAGGGACAAGTTGATTGTTATTCAGTTGTTTTCAGTGGGGTCCGACTCTTTGTGACCCCTTGGAGGTTTCTTGACAAAAATACTGGAGAAGTTTGCCATTTCCTCCTCCAAGTCATTTTACAGATAAGGAAACTGAAGCAAACAGTTAAGTGACTTGCTCAGAGTCACACAGCTTACTTGGTAAGTGTCTGAGGCCATATTTGAACTCAGGAAGATGAGTCTTCCTGATTCCAGGCCCAGTAGTCTCCACTGCGCCACCCCCAAGTGCGTTGTAAAATTCAGCATTTTGAGCTCCTTTGACATTAGTGGAACTGTCTGCACTGCTGCAGCAGTCAACAGTTCTGGACTTGGAGTCTGGGACCAGAGTTCAAATGCCAGATCTGATGGGGTTCCATGAGTGGGGCACTGGACAAGTCATTAACCTCAGTTTCCCCATCCATAAAATGAGACTAAAATCACTTGCGTGAATTGCCTCCAAGGTCCTTGTGAGAAAAGCATGTTGGAAATCTTAAAATACTCTAGAAATAGGTGTCCTCATTAGTCTGCAGAAGACTGTTGGTGAGGACTGAGAGATTGAGGGAGCAGAGGGGCCCCTTTCTGAAATGTTAATGGGGTAGATACCACTCTGCCACCAGCACTAGGCTGACATAATCTGAACTGGAGAGCAATTTGGTGTATAGAGTAACATTCACCCGTAACAGGCTAATGGAGTAACAGATTTGCAGCTCCTTTTCCAGAATCACAACATTCCAGAGTTGGAAGAGACTCCAATCTAATCCAACCTGTAACTGAAAAAGAATGCCCTTTATCATGTCTCAAAAGGGCTCATCTCAGGTGTGCTGGAAGCCATCCACAAAGGGGAAACCCACAATCCCAAGAGGCAGCCTTTTTCACTTTTAGATGGCCCTAAATCTCCAGAGCAAGATGGCACAGTAGGTAGAGTAAAACCTGGAGTCAAGTAGTACTGAGTTCACGTTGCCTCAAACACTTACTAGCTGTCTGACCCTGGGCAAGTAACTCACCTTGGTCTGCTTCAGTTTCCTCAACTGTAAAATGAGGATAATGATACAGGCACTTACTAGCTGTGTGACCTTGTACAAGTCATTTAACCCTGTTTGCCTTGATTTCCTTATCTATAAAATGATCTGGACAAGGAAATAGCAAACCATTCCAGTATGTTTGCCAAGAAAACCCCAAATTGAGTCTTGAAGAGTCAGACATGACTGAAAAATAACTGGTCAACAAAATATCTTTCTCTCAGTAACCTCCACTCATTTCTCCCAGCTCTGTCCTCTGGGACTGAGCAGCACAGCCTCATTCCTCTTTCAGGTGATAGCTTTTCAGACCCTGGAAGAATGTAATGGATCAGGTATAATCTGACTCCTCCTTTTCCTAGTCTAAAAATTCATTCAACAAGATTCTTTTCCCCTACAATCCATCCTCCCCTTGTTTTTGTTTTGTAGTCTCCCCCTGCCCTCCCAGTGAGCCTTCCCTTGTAATGAAGAAAGGGGGAAAAGAGCCTATTGACAATCATTTTTTAAAGCACCTACTGCTTTTTCAGGCATTGGGCTAGTATTGAAGATGCAAGGACAAAAATGAAAGAGTCTGCAGTCTCCTACCTCCTAATGGAGGTATGTTATGTGTAAAGCATATCTAAGATAAAGAGGATTAATCAACAAGCTTGCATCTAGGCGGTGCAGTGGTTAGAGGTACTGGGCCTGGAGTCAGGAAATTCTGAGTTCAAAATCTGGCCCCAAACTCTGAGGAATTCTGAGCAAGTCACTTAACCTCTATTTGGCTCAGTTTCCTCATCTGTAAAATGGAGATAATAATAGTACCAACCTCCCAGGATTTCCATGAGGATCAACCATGGTAGTATTTGTAAGATGCTCAGCTCTGTGCCCTCACATAGTTAGTGCTACACAGATATTAGCTATTTTTTTAAGCTCCTACCATCTACCTGGCACTATGCTGGGTGATGGAGATGCAGAGACAAAGATAAAATCATCTTTGCTCTCTGGAAGCTTATATGTAGAGTGTGTTCATCCTTTGTTGCTGAAGAAGACCATGCCATCAGAGAAATAATGACATGACTTGTACTTGACTTTGTTTTGAGTGAGGAAAGGCTGTGCAGGTCACCAGCCTCACTTCTCCTCCAGAGCCATCTGAATACAGTGACCCAAAGGAAACAGGATAGACCAGTCTAAGTGCATGTGCAATGTAGGCAGAATACAGTCAACAAGCAAGCATTTATGATGTGCCACTAATATGCCAGGCCCTATGCCAGCTTCTGAGGCCACAGAGACAAAGATGAAGTTGTCTCTGACAAGTGGCCCTCTCCTTGGGCACAGGCCCCCAGGTCACCTTGCTGTGTAGTTCATGGAATGCCGACAGGTTAGAAGAGTTTGAATCTCGTTGCCTGGAAATGTTTAACCCAAGCAGGCCCCGTACTTTTCCCTAAAAGACTGTCCCACATTTCCAGCTAATAAAGATAATTTAGTTTTTCCTTCCATTTCCTGAAAATGCGACTTTTTTTTCTGGATGTATTCTTATGACAGTATATTTGACATTTTCTCTCAGAAAGGAGAAAAGGGGTGATTTGGGAGTGGTGGGTTATACTGCCTTAATTTTCATAACTCTTTCAGGGATCACTGTTGAAAACAAAACAGAGTTTGCCATTTATCTTTTTTGAAAGATGCCTTCTCCTTCACATAGGCCTCCTTTAATGAATGCCCTTGCCTTATTCTTACATTTGGCAGCCAAGTCCTGACTTTGGGAATTTGGGCAAAGAACTCTCACAAACTGACCTTCAATCAACCATCATTTCCCTGCTCCAATCAACCTTCATCCCCCGCTTCCCCTCTTTCCTTCTCCTCAGACTCAATTTTGAGATGCCTTTGGGCTTAATCTTTTCATTGGGTATTGGCCAATAGCAGATTCTGGGTGCCTGCTGATGGCAGATACTGGGCATCTCCCAATGGCAGTCTTGCCCTAACCAGGAAGTGGCTTTGGAAGGCCAGAAAAATGAGTGAGAAATTTCCCTGGGCTACAATAGCAACCTCAAATGAAATGGTGGATTTTCTTGTAAAAGCAGAGTTAAAATGTGAACACCTGTTCCCGATTAGCATTCTTGTTTCTCCAAATTGCTTCTTTTCTACTGCTTTGTCCGACTATGGAAGCATTCATTCTTCTTTAAGTGTTCACAAGCTGTAGTTATCCCTTCCCCCACCCCTTCAAACCTAAGAACTCAAATTACAGATATTCGTCCTCTCTCCCCACCCTTTCAGGGCCATGAGCAGTCAAGGCTTTTTCTTACATGCTACAAGAGAGCTGACAAGATCTGGGGAGAGGCGATGTGGTGTTGTGGAAGGGGCCTGGAACTTGAAAGCTTAGTTCTTCTACTTAAACCAACTCTATGACCTTGAATAAGTCACTATACTTTTCTGGGCCTCTGCTTTTAAATGGATGGATTGGACTACATGACTTTAGAAATACATACCACCTTCTGACATTCTGTGTTCTAAGGACCCTCCCAGCTCTGCCTTTCTGGGTTCTAAGGGCCTCCTCTCGGCTCTGAAATCCTGTATTCTAAGGTGCTGCAGCTCTGATGGTCTGTGTTGTAAGAGCCTTTCCAGCTCTGATAATTTTGTGCTCTGAGGGCCCTTCCAGCTATGATATTGTGTGTTCTTATATCAGGTTGCACTCCCCTTTCACTTCTAGGTTTTCAGGTGACAAGGAAGGTAGCCTGGGAGGAAAAAAACCAAAAGAAATTAAAAACCACCTGTGGTGGAGAAAGTGATTTCTCAGCCAAGACCTTGGAGCTTAATCCCTGGGCCAGGCTGGGTCTGTTCTAATCAGTTACCAAGGCCTGGCTGGCAAGTCCACACTTGAAGGCTGAGGGGGTAGTGTTACTTAATCCCACACTAGCTGCAGAATTAGTCCTATGGTTCCCACCTTTGGAGGAGAGAGCTTTGAAAGCTTTGAGTACATTTCTGATTCAAATCTTGGATTGGACGTGTTTCTCCTTCCTGGGGTGGGAGTGCGAAAGGACCCGGTCTTCAGAGCCCTTCCATACACATACGCATTTATTTTGATTGCTCTTGGCCTTGTTATTATATAAGGCAGAAGAAAGCATGCATACTGCATGTTGGTTACAACAGGGGTTCGCTAAAGTGGAGGGGGAGGGATTGGAGAGTTACTCCCCCTCCCCCCACCTTTGTCATTTTTCAAATATTTGTCTCCTCTGTTCTCCCAAGAGGCAGCCTGCAGAGTTGATTATAAACGCAGCATTTGACCTTTGTAAGATGTTGGTACAGCGTCCCAGATTGTCAAAAGAAACATTGCGTAGGGAGTGAATGGGAGCAGATAATGGTGTGTTACTGTGGAAGGAGCTTCAGAATACAGAACCAGGGCCCCAGCTTTCAAATCCCAGCCCCGACACTCAGGACCCATGGATTTCCCAGCAAGTCATTGTGGCCTTTTGGCTCTTGCTTTCTTCATCTGTAAAATTGGGGGGCACTCTTTTAGTCCAAGGGGCCTCTTATCTTCCAGCCTGTTTTAAGTAGAAGCCCCAGCAATGGAATCTCGATTTGGGATGGGGTTTAGACTATCTCTAAAGTACCTTCCTACTCTCAATTTGTGATTCTAAGTGGATAAGCAGGGAGAGGGTGTGATTCCCCAGCCCTAACAAGCAGAGGAACTTGAGTGGGGTCACCCAATAGGATGGCAGCCATCCTGGGACTCTGGATAGCCATCCATCTACAACTCTTAAGTCCTGACTCAAGAAAACCCCTAGAAATAAAGTGGGTGGTCACACTGGCAAGTTGCCAACAAGAGATTCAGACCAGAGGGGGTCAGGAAGACCTTGAATCAATAGACCCATAGGTAAATGGCTCAGAAAGCAGTTGGCCTTTCCAGGCCTTGAAGGGCAGTTTATACTTTAGGGGCCAACACAATGTGGTAGAAATATCCCAGAAACTGACTCAAGAAACCTCATTCTCTCAAGTCTGCCATGGAAGTCATTGACTTCTCTGGTCTGTGATGTCTTCATTCTGTGAAATTAAAGTAGCAGGTATTGCCCTTCCTACAGTGGAATTGTGTGAGATTTTCAAGCTGGGCAGGACCTCAGAGGTCACTGGTGGCAGAGTTCTGATTTGCAAAGCACTTTTCATTTGGGACAGCAAGATTGGGCTTGGAGTCTGAGGACCTTGTTCAAATTCAGCCTCAGACACTTACTAGCTGGGTGACCCTAAAAAGTCACTCAATCTTGTTTCCTCGGTTTCCTCATCTGTAAAATGAACTGGAAAAGAAAATAGCAAACCACTCCAGTGTCTTTGCCAAGACAACCCCAAACAGTCATGAAGTCAGACACAGCTGAAAACTATGGATCATTTCGTATGTTATCTCATGCCAGGTGCCCCAGATTGCAATTCTTTGACCCTTAATAAAATGCCTCATTTTTATTTATTGATCACTTTGTTGGTCTGAGTTTTTATTCTTGACAATCTTGACAACAGTCCTCTGGGGTAGGTGCAGTTATCATCCCCATTTTATAGGTGTGGAAACAAAGGCTGTGTGGTTCAGTGAATTGAGTTGAATAGTATAGTGCCCAGCACATATTGGATTGGATTAAACTGGAATTGTCCGGAGTCATCTAGCTAAAGGGTTTCTGGTTCTGTTCCCAGCTCAGACCTATAACTGTAACCATAGACAAGTCACTGTCCCTGGGCCTCAGTTTCTTTATCTTCCACTGAGGGGCTTGGAAGCTCAGGTTGGTTAATGCAGCTTTCCAGGTTCACAGGTCAGATTTGAGTCTAGAGGACCAGAGCCCTTTCCAGCACACAAGAATTGTGGAGGATCTGTCTGACCAGGTCATTTCCTTACTCAGGAAGCTAAGGAGGTCCCCTATTCCCTCTAGAATAAAATAGAAACTCTTCTTTGATATTTAAAACCCTTTAAAATCTGACCTTTCCCTGTCTTTCCGGACTCCCCCTCATGAACTCTGCCCTCCAGCCTCACTGACCTCTGCTATTGCTCATTTCTTCACTTCCCATCTTTCCCCCCTGGCCATTGCTGGGAATATTTCTTGGTGTGAATCATGTGGCCTGTACTCCCTTCCACCCCTAGGAGACGTTGATTCCACTCAGGGTGACATCCAGGAGTCGCCTTCTACTCAAGGCCTTTTCTGTGCACCGCCCCTCCCCCTTGTCCTCCAGATTCCTTTACATCTGGGGTTCTTAACCTAGGGTCTGGGAACTTGTTTTGTCTTTTTAAAGATGTTTTGATAACCATTTGTTCAGTAGTTTTTCAATTATGTCCAACTCTTCATGACTCCATTTGGGGTTTTCTTGGCAAAGATACTAGAGTGATTTACCATTTCCTTCTCTAGCTCATTTTACAGATGAGGAAACTGAGGCAAATGGGGTTAAATGACTTGCCCAGGGTTGCCCAGCTAGGAAGTGTCTGAGGCCAGATTTGAACTCACCAAGTTGAGTCTTCCTGACTCCAGGTCTGTTCTCTGTCCACTCCACCACCTAGCTGCTCCTTGAAAACTCCATTTCTATAGGATTGACTTCCTTTATAATTCCATGTGGTTTATTTTACATCTTTAAAAACATTCTAAGAAGGGACTTGTGCCTCACCAAATGGACGGAGTCACCGCTAAGGGGAAGAACCTCTAGTATCTGTTGCTTCCCCTCAGTAGAATGGAAGCTTGTGGAGGCTGTTGTTTATTGTAATTATATGTCCAGTACATAAGTAGGAGCTAAATAAATGTAGAATTGTGGTTGAATTGAGGAGAGATGTGGATAGGTGGGAAAATACTTTGAGAAAAATGAAAAATATCATGGCCCTGGGAAGGCTGGGGCCTGCCTCAAGTCTTCCACTTAGGTAAGCATTATTGTCTGAACAACTCCCTTGCTGAAGAGAAGGGTGCCCACTCACCTGGCCATCTGATGTTATCTGAGGCCTTTGCTGACCATCTTTGCTAGAACTTGGGGGGCAATGGGGTGCAGAGGAAGAAATGGTCTTCTCCATAGTCTTTTTGAATCACTGACTCCCAATGGGCCCACCCTACTGGTACATAAATACAAGCCTTGTTTGCCACTCATAAGGTTTCCTGTGGCTCCCCTCTTCCAACCGACCCGTGCCTGTGTTTCCTCAGCCCAGTGCAATTAAACTTGACTGCCTGGAATCCAGTGAGTGACTGGACTGTGGGAAAAGTCTCCGGGCCTGAAGCCTCTTCTCCTCAACCCCCATCCCCATCCCAGGCTTTGCTTCCCAAGAGGGGCTCAGATTACATATCAGGACACAAATCATTTCATTCCAACGTGCTTTGGGGAAAAATCCCAGATGCCGAACTCCCAGGGCCCAGGAGCGGCTGCCTTCCCACTGGCAAATGCCCCTCCTGCACTGCCAGCCCAGCTTCCATTGGCTGGGGCTTCCAGAGCATCCCCCGAACCCGGAACTCGAATGTTACTTGTTAGTGATTTTATTACCCAACAATTTAGAAAGGAAGCCTTGCCAGTTTTCATAAGTGAAACATTTAAAGTATGCAAAACATATTTTACTCCTTCCTGGAGCAGCTGCTCGGTTGGGCTGGAAAATAATCAGCAGTGAATTATATACATTTGTATGCTGCCCTGCAGTGTTCTAAAGCTCTGAGACCGTGCCCAACGTACCAAGTGCTTGTCAGCTCCAGAGCTGGCAAACAACTTGGGGGCCGACAATCAGGATCTCATCCCGCCCGCTGTATTTTTCCCTCCATTCTCCGTATGGTTAATAACAAACGGCATGAAGGGAGAGTTTGGGAAACAAACCAGCTTATTTCTTTGGCTACTCCAAATCACTTCCCCAAACTCAAGGGAGGCACCATCTCCAGAGGGAATGTGGCAGAAGATACTAGAATCTGCTCGTATCTTGAATCCATGTCTGAACCTCTTCTTTAGGTGCTTTATGAGAGCGAAGGAATGATCATGGGGTCAGAGATTTAGAGCTGGATGGAAATCTCAGAGTCCAGCCCTCTCATTTTCCAGATGAGGAAACCGAGGTGAAATAGCTTGCTCAGGATCATATGAAAGAGGTAGCCCATGGTGTCATGCAAAAAGAACGCTGGTCACCAAAGTGCAGAATTCAGTGACCAGGTTCAGCCCATGCCTGCAAAAAAATTGATTTTTCTTCAGTCATGTCCAACTCTTTGTGATCCCATTTGGGTTCTTCTTGGCAGAGATACTGGAATGTGCTTACCATTTCCTTCTCCAGCTCATTTTACAGATGAGAAAACTGAGTCAAACTGAGTTAAGTGACTTGCCCAAGGTCACCCCAGTAAGTGTCTGAGGCCGGATTTGCACTCAGATTCTTCCTTATTCCAACCCAGTCATCTATCCCCTGTGCCACATAGCTGCCCTTCCTTCAGGATAGTTAATATTTACTCCATCAGTAAATATCTAATCAATCATCAGGAATTATGTAAGCAGCAGATCCTGGGGTAAGCACTGGGGTTACAAAGAGAAAACAAGCAAATCTTGCCTTCAGACATCTTATGTTGGACAAAGGAGTAGCAGTGAGCATACAGAGAGAGGTATATAAAATAATAAGGGGAAGGAGGACAAGCGGAGAGAGGCCTTTTTTAGGGGATGGGGCTTGAGCTGAGCTGACTCTTGGGGGGAGCTAGGAGTCATGATGAGGGGCCTGGATTTTTGGGAAGCCCACTGTGAGTATCCAAGAGGTTTGTTGTGCCTGAAGAGATGGCTTACCCCAAAGAGCAGTGACCCAGAGGCCAGTATGACAGTCTGTGAATTTCAGGGGAGCCTTCCCCTAGTGGAGAAGCCTTTCTCCAGCAGCAGGGCTGTTAAGAGTGACTCAGTGAAACTAGACCTGGCTTAAAGCCAGTCTGTATTCTGTTGGCTGCCTTCATGCCTTGGAGTTGGAAAAACTGGGATGCAGGCCTGGCTCACACATCAGCTGTGGGACCTGGGGTTAAGTCACTCTATCAGTTCAGTGCTGGAAGGGGATACTGGAGGCTATTTAGTCTAATGCCTTCATTCTGACAGGTAAAGGTTAAGCAGTTTTCTCAGTCAAATAGAGAGTATTGTGGGTCTGATTTATAGGGTGTTTAAGGTTGGCAAAGCAATAAAAGTACATCATTATATTTGGCCCTCACCACATCATGGTGGTAGGTGTGAGGTAGATGATCTTGCTATGTCCCATTTTACAGATGAGCATATTGAGGTTCAGAGAATGTAAATAAGAGGTAGCTGACTCTAGTGTGTCCACTGGGACATGTATATGGAAGAGTCCTCTGAGCTTCACTTTAACAATACTTACCCTGCCTTCCTTCTGGGAAGTGCTCTGAAAAAAAATAAGTCTTTCGGTTAATCTGAATGCTCTGGATGCATTGGAGTTTATTGGTCTGAGTCAAGGACAGTGGAGATTGACAGCTATCCACAAAAGGATGTCTGGGTCCCCTGATGGACCTCAGTGACTGTCAGCCCTGGGTCTTTAACATCAGCTTTCCTGCTAAAGCCCTGTTCTCCCATCCCTGTTTGAGACTGGCCTCCAAGGAACACAGAGAGATCCAGAAGCCAGAGCTGCAGCTTGGGCTGATTCTGTAGTCATGAAGCCCGCCTCTCTCTGGATTCTGTTAATAAGCAGACACACTGCTCTGCTGGCTCCTGAATCCATGCCAGCCCCTGGTCCTCCTTCCCACGGGTGGCAGCCGGGTGTCTACTTCTGCCTCCTCCAGCCAGATGGTGTGTGTTTGGGGGGTGAGCTTCCTCTCTGTGCCTAAGTAGCCAACCAGGGCAGACGTCCCCCTTCTCTCCTCCACCTCCTTGCTGCCTGGCCACCAGAAGCTTCCTGACCCGAATGCCAGAGGCGTCCCCTAGAATGTTCCTACCACCAGCTGTGCAGCCAGAAGATCCTTCAGGGAACCTGGAGCTTGGGAAGTGTAGTGTGTAGCAAACACAGAGACACACCAGTAATTACAGGCCTTTTCAATGCAAGCCTGCAGGGGCAGCTTGCTACAATACTAGATCCGTAAATTTAGCTCCCAGTGGGTGAGCTGGAGAAAACGTTCAGCCTTGGAATTATATAACAGCATGTTTTTCCTTCATCCTTCCTTCCCCACCCCCTGTCCTCACCTGTACAGCACCACTGTCTCTGCTTTCAAGTTGGCCTTTGACCCTTATGTTCTCTGGTGAAAAGCTGGATGAAATGGTCTAGGGATGCCTGCTGCCTGTGGGGAAGGCAAAAGATAGCCTCAGCACTCAGAGAGGATGATGGGAAGCTCTGACTTTCAGCTGAAAGCTATGTTTAAGATGTTGCTGGTGACCACAACATCCCAGGCAAGTGAGGTGGATGAAAGGATGAGTGAAGGAAGGGGCAGTCACTGAGTAATCACAAAAGAAGGTGCCATCCCCTTGGTGTGATGATTACTGGGTACCCAGGAGTATCTAGCACCCTTTTTCCCTCCCTCTCAGTAGCAACCATCAGGACTTTCTGGCTGAGGGGAGCATGTACATATGGACCAGGATGGTAGGTTGGTTCTGGTCCATTGGATTTTCCCCAATTGTCATCTGCACCTTGACAAATCTAGGAACTTGCCCAAGTGGGTTGCATGGCAGTTGAATGGGTGGAGCTGTAATTCTCCATTGGCACAGTGTCAGCCTACTTTTCCTCAGTCTCTCTGCCCATCCCCATCCCTGTTACTGGCTCATTGGTTTTGACAAATCTGTCTCGGCGTCGCAGGTAGAATAAGGTGGGTCTGGGAAAGTAATATATCCAAGGAATCTCCAAAGAGTCAAGAGCGTGTTGGAAACCATGGCCTGCTTTCCAGTTAGCCAACTTCAGGATGGAGGAGACAGAACCTAGGAGTAGCCTAGGAAATAAATGAAGGAGAAATGGTCAATCTCTTTCCTGGCCCTTTCTCTGCAGTGCCCAGGGCAAGCCCTGAGGCTGGGACTGAGGAGGAACCCTGGCAACTTCTAGTAAGGTCACTTCCTATTTTAAATAGTGCCTTAGTTTTCTCCTAGAAGTCTTGGGAAGGAGGTATATAAGGAGGAAAAAAAGATTGGTTCGGGCCAAGTTCTGCAAAGTTTTAAAGCCCAGCAGTGGGGTATATGTTTTTATTCCAGAGGTGATAGATCGATGTTTGTTCGTAAGAAGACCATGACATTGGGAAAGTGATGTCATGACATGAAAGGAAATTCAATTTAAGTGAGGCAGGGCTGTGCAAAGTCACCAGCCTCACTCTCCGCTAGATACATAAATCAGGTCAACTGGAGATGGCCCCAGGTGCAGTGGGAGGCCTTAGCCTTTTGAAGCTAAGGTCTTTTTCAGGTCTCAGTATGGCTGAGTTTATTGAGTAAGGGAGTAACATGGTCAGGATGATGCTTTAGAAAAGTCCCTTTGACAGCAGTGTAGAGAATTTGGAGAGGGGAGAGAGTTGAGGAAAGGAACCTTTGGGATAGAGAATAAAGAGTGATGATGAGGCCAGTACAGGTGTGTGCACGGAGAGCAAGGGGAAGAGCCAGGCCCTTGAGCCAGAGTCCTGTGGTTCTGTATCCAGTGTACCCTGGCTCTGTCTTGGGGGGCAGTATGGGTTATAAGGTATGTTCTCCCAAGACTACATCTTCCAGGCTGTCCTCATTGCATAGACTATTTTGTGGTACTATTTTTGATGGGATTCTAGCCCTTTTTCTCTTAGTAAGAAATGCCCTCTATCATTGCAATTTTGCACCTGTTCTGGTGCTACTTACAGAGTTTGTTACTTGCCTGGGGCACTGAGAGGTTAGGTGACTTACTTAGAGTCTCACAGCCCCTTTGTATGAGATCTCCTATGCTACACTGCTTGACTGTTCCCCATGTCTGGAATGTTTTCCCTCCTCTCCTCCACCTCTTTTTTAGTTTTCCTGGCTTCTTTCAGGACTCAGCTACCTTCTGCAGGAGGCCTGATCCAGGATTCCCCTGACCCTAGCTCCTAGTGTCTTTGCTCATAGTAAATGCTTTATAAATGCTGGTTGGCTGACTGAGTACAAACAGTTAAGCACCTTTGATTACCTGGTGAATACCTAGGACACTCCCTCATGGTATGGTAATTTACAGATGGACATTTTTGACTTTTCAGTTTGTATAGAGCTGTATGCAGAATCCCCTTGCCCTAGGGACTCTTCATGGGACATGCTTGATACTTTGAAGGTTGACAAAACCCAGGGCTTTCTTGACAAAACCAGGATGTCCAGCTGCCTTGACCTAGAGGTTAAAACATCTCATGACTTTGAGTGTCCTCAAAGCTGCGTACCCAAGCTTGTTTTGGGAAAAAGATGAGTTTGATGATAACTAATTAACAAGTGAGGGTTTGTTCTGGCCCACACAGGCACAGACTGTACTCCTGACTCTGGCCCTCCTGCCTTAGAGACGTGGGTTCTGGATTGGGGGTGGGGATTAGAGGGATGGGAGACAAGAACTTAGAGGTCATGTCCTTTGGAGGGGGGGCCAAAAACACCAGCTCCATCTCTGAAAAACACTATTGTTGAGTTTTGGGTTCTTCACAGACATCTTTCCAGTGCTTCGGAAACCCCCTCATGCTACCCAAAGGCTGCTTCCTCCCTTCTTGAGAAACTTAGCTTAAAATGGGCAAAGCTATTTTCTTCCTTCTTTCCCTTCCCACCCAGTGCTGAGCCCTTGACCTCAAAGAAATTAGAAATGGAAAAAGTTTTTCGTTAATCTGAGGCCTGTCCCTGTGGCCAGGGTGGAATGACTCCCCAGGGGCGCTGAGTCTCTCAGAGCTCCTAGGTCGCCATGCTCCCAGGGCTCTGTCCAGCCTTGTTTTCATTGTCTATGCAGAGAGGAGCCACAATTGTCATTCTCCTTCTTTCTACCTCATCATCTCCTTTTCTTTCTCTTTTTCCCTCTGTTCTCTCTTTTATCCTCTTCTTCTCCCTCTGCATCTTTATCTCTTTCTCATTCCTCTTCTTCCTTTCTTCTCCTTTCTTATCTTTTTCCTTCCTCCTTTCTCTCTCTCTCTCTCTCTCTCTCTCTCTCTCTCTCTCTGTCTCCTTCCTTGCTCCCTTCCTTCTTCCTCTTCTCTCACTTTCTCTTCTCCCTCCTTCCCCTTATGTCTTCTTCTTGTCCTGTCTCGTTCCAGCTCCTCCCCCTCTTCCTCTTGCTCCTCAGGTGCATCTGGATGGGAGTCCCCCTCCCCAAAGGGCACTAGAGAATCCCCAGCCAATCTGGGAGGCTTTGCCATTTGGATTGTTGTAATAGGATCGTTATTAGATTAAAAGATTTGGCTTTGCTTGAGCCTCTCCTACAGAGAACTTCTATTTGTGCTCTTCCTGTGAATCATGCAGGCCTGTGGGCCTAATTCCTGCCTCCCATCCAGGAGGGACAGGGATTTGAGATCTGAGGACCACCTGGGGCTTTTGTCATAGTCCAGCAAACCTGTTCACAAAGTAATTACAGGCGCAGTTGGAGCTCAGGGTTCAAGGGTAACAGGAGTTACTCCTTCAGCATTAGTGTGCCTGGGGGGTGAGGAGAGGGGGAATCCATCCCTGAGAGGGCATTGCTTAAAAGTATTTCTGTAGGTAAACTTCTTGGAGCGGGCATGCCTTGTTGGGAGAGGCAAGTCATTTTGAGGGATTTGGCCTAGCTTTATCTCCCCCACCCCTTCCCATTGGAAACGGGCCATTGGGGAGGGAAAGAGAGGCCTTGAATCATAATAGAAAGAACATTGGATTTCATCTATGGAGATGTACCATAGGTAAATCACTTAGTCTCTCTGGACTTCAGTTTCTTCCTCTGTAAAATGGGTGAGAAATTAGACTGGATGATCTTTCAGGTCTGTATTGGTTCTACATCCTACATACCCCATGAATATTAGACAAGGGAGCTAAGCATCACCAGGACTCCTGCGTCATTTCCCACCAGGACTCCTGGGTCATTTCCCAAGGGCTGTTTTCAAACTAGCAGCTCAGTTTCTAAGACATGGAAAAACCTTTCAAGTCCCTCCAGGCCAGTCAGGTAGAAAGGAGTTCCCTTCCCTGCTACTTCTACCTGAGGAGTGACCCATCACCTTCAGCTCCAGCCCTTGGGAAATAGGGAGCTCACCCTCTCCAGGGACCCCAGGTCCACTGGCCAGCTCTGTGAGTTCTCTAAGCAAAGACTGAGCATGTGGTTGGCTGAGTTGCAGAGTGGATTCTGGGGGTCCCTGAGGTCCCTTCTAGCTTATAGATCCTGTGATTCTAATGGGCAATCACATGCTCTTGCTCATTAAACTGAACTGAAAGTTCACTGTGATTCATCCCAACCTGAGCTGCCACAAGAATCCTCCTGAATGCGTAGCAGAAAAGATGTACATCCAGGTATTGTTGGCAGACCTTCAGTAAGGGGAAACTTGGTCCTTCCAGAGGCAGCTTTGGGGTTGTTCTCACACACATTTGGAGTTTTGCCCTTGGGAAGCCTAAATGAGCATCTTTGCCTTACCCCTTCTCTCCCCCTGGGGCTCCTCGTTGGGCCTTCTGGGGCCAGCCAGTCCAAAGCTAATCCCTCTCTCACATGGCCAGCCTTCTGATATTTGACAGTTATCATGTCCCACCCAGGTCATCTGTTTTCTGGGCTAAGCACTCCCAGTGCCTATAACTGATCCCTACATTTCTGTCTCTTCTAGCTATAGCCCTACTTGTTCAAGAGTTTCCAGTGAGGCTTTCCAAAGAGCTACCTCTTCTCACCATGGAGATTTGTTCATTAATGATCTGCCCCCCTCACATCTGCTTACCCTGTGGCAGCTTGTTCTTAACCTGGAGTCACTGAATTTGGTTTTGTTTTTTGTCTTTATATTTGGATCATTGTATGTAAATAGCTTTGATTTCTCATGTAATCCTCTGTATTTTATTTGTGCATTTGAAAACATTCTTCTGAGAAGGGATCCATGGGCTTCCCATGAGAATGCTCTAGGAGTCTGTGGCTCAGGATAGATGCTCCCGCTCTCAGCTTTGGGCCCCATTTCTGTCCTTCCCATTAACATAACTCTGTAGCTATGTTTCTCCAAAGTGCATCAGAAGGTAGTGTTTCAACAAATACAGTGGAAATCTGAAGGAAGACCTGGTTTATAGGGAGATAGATCTGTGTGTGGCTTCAGGCGTGGTCCGTGGGTGTCAGATCTGTAACAGACAGCTCCTCGAAGTAAGTGCCTAGCCTCGGGGCACGTGGCAAGTCAGTGGAAGAGCCAAGACTCTAACCCAGTTCCCTGTACCCTCTGTTTGGGGCCCTCTTCATTACTCTCCCCCACAACACACACATGCACGCACCCACGCTCTTTCTCTCTTTCCCCCCCACCCCCACCCCCCCTGCTGCCCTTCTTCCTTCCTTCTCCCTCTCTTGCCTGCTGGTCTCTCAGTCTTCTCAGTGGGTTTGTCTCTCTTTGCTTCTCAGTCTCTCTCTCACACTATCGAAAGGTTCCAGCTGACTGCCTCCATCTGGGAGAGAGCCCTGACTTGTGTGGCATGGTTGCAGTCTAGGGAGTTACACCCCAGCTTCCAGCATGTCCTATAAGTCATCCATCAATATATCCTTAGGAGAGAGCCTGCCTCCAGGAATGAGGACGTGATGCGCCCTGCCATTCTTTTGCTCAGACAACACTTGGGGTATCCCAGGTAGTTTGGGACAGCACATTTTCAGTAGGGGATTGCTCTGCTGGATCAAGAGCAGAACTACTGAGATGGTCTAGCCTAGATGAAGTTGGTTGAGGGAACTGAAGACTGGGAGCAAAGGGGAATCGCAGCATATTTGCAGCCCATGAGATCTTGGGACTCCATGCGCCTCAGTGTCCTCATCTATAAAATGTGAAGGTTGAACCGGATGACTTTTAGAGGGCCTTCTGGATTTAAATCTGTCGATGTGTGATCACTGTCGTCAGGCATTTCTAGGGCCTTCCTATAGAAAAGGGATGAACTTCCTCCTGCTTGGCTCTGGGAACAGAACCAGAAGCAATGAGAGGAAGCTGCAAAGACGCCCATTTGGGCTGGAGGCCAAGCAAAGCGTCCTACCAACTGGAGCTGTCCCCACTCGGAATGGGTGGCCTGGGGAGGCAGCAGGGCTCCTCTTCACTGGAGGCTTCAGGCTAGGACTCTGTGGAGAGGGAAGGGTGGGGCACGTTGAGGAGGGTTCTTCTCCTGAGGCTAGGCTTGACCAGATGGCCTCTGAGGTCTCTTCTTAGTCAGTCATCCCCCGTTCTCACCACTTACAATAGGATAGCTCTGCTACAGTTAAAAATCCAGCTGTAATTCTGTGGTCACCCTGGAATTCCAAGGCTCTGGAGAATGAGGGAGGCAGGGGGCCTCTGTGACAATCCCTTCAAACAGTTCACTTGCTGTCCTCCTCTCCTATAATTGGAGGGTGGTAACCAAAGAGCCCTTGGTGATGCTCAGAAGCCACCCCTTCAGGAGCAGCCCATCAGCAGCCCTGTCTCCATCTAATAGACTCCAATTGCTTCTGAGCTATGCAGCAGTGGCGGGGAAGGCCCGACTTATCAGGACTTATATCTGTACTCCAAGGTGGAAACACAGTTCATAAATGGAATCAGGCAGCCACCCTGGCATTGGCAAATAGTCTTGTGGCCCATTGTCGTTATTAAGGAAGCCAGCTTCAAAGGGGTAGGGACATTTTGGAAATGATTCCTGTTCTCTGAGGCTTGGAGGACCCTTGAAGATGATCTCGAGGATTCGTTTGGATGAATTGCACCTTCAAGACTCTGGATGGGGGCCCAATACTCTCCCCATAGCCTGAGGAACAGAGGAAGGACTTAACAGGTCTAGGCCCAGGGGGAATCTGGATTAGAAGAACTAAAGGAGAATTAGGAGGATCTGACTGTGTTTTGTCACCAGTGTGGAAATGTGTGGGGGTAAAGGGGAATCTGAAGCTGCAACAGTCTGAATACCATATCTGGAACGTGAGGGGAATCCAATAACTCCAGGGATTCTCTCCGCCCACAGGTTGCTTTGTGACTACAGTTTGATGAGGCACGAGGTGTCTGACTAGTCAGTTCCTTGGCACTCACTGTAGCTTTGACTAAAGAGCCTGGTTTCAGCTCTGCAACAGAGAAGAACTTAATAACTGGAGCTGTCCAAAAGTTGGTACCTCAGAAGGTAGTGACCTTTCCATCATGAAGGTATGCAAGGGGAGGTGGGATGATGACCATCTCTCTGGAGGGGATTCCTGACCTAGGGAATGGATGCCTTCTGATCATTCTTACAGTTCTGACATTCTGTGGGATCTCTGGAGGACATACTAGGTTCTTAGTCCTGTGCTTTTGACCACGAGGAATACTGAGTATTAAGTATATTAACATATGAGCATGAGATATGGTCTCTTTCTTCTACATAGTCTGGTAAGGAAGACAGAAGTAAATAATAACTCCCACATGCATAGCACTCTCCTCCCAAGACTTCATTGAGACAGGTTGTTATCAGGAAAATCTATCCCCATATTGGAGATGAAGGAAACTGAGCCTTGGAGAAACAAAGTGACTAAGGTCATGGACCATTGAATTTAGAGGTGGAAAGGACATTGTTTTGTCCTTCATTTCAAAGAGAACCGATGACATCACAGAGTGATGTCTTGACTCTTGAGGGTGCTGGACTTAAGTAAGGCAGAGTTGCACAAAGTTGTCAGCCCCATTCTCTCTCCCAGAATTATGCAAGTCCAGTGGTAGGACAAAAGTCAAGACGACTGGCAAAGGCCCTGGGATATGGTGGGTGACTTTGGCATCTTTGTTGTCTGATCACGTTCTAAGCACTCCACAGTGCCTACTTCAGCCACCTTCTTGGACACTGGAACAAATTGTTCTTGTCAGCCCGTTCTTCCAGGGAAAATCTTCCCATGCTTGGAGTAGACATCCCCTCCCCCCCAACTCACCAATGGATTTGAAGCCTGAAAAGGTCTGGTTTAGGGGGGAGGAGGGGATCCAACTTGTTCATTTCTAGCAAAGAATGGATGTCACAAAGAGACCGGGATTGTTTTCAAGAGAGAACTCTTGAAGTTGCAAAGATACTGACCTGCATCGATAGAAGTTTCTAGATCTGGACATTCAATATGTTGATGAAATCCCCAGGTCTAGTCCCTAGCCCTATGAAATTGGGTCCATTTGGAGTTGTCCTTGGAGCGCTAGCCAGTAGACATCTGGGAAGACACAGATACCAATGTTTACTTGGCAGAGATTTTTCATTCTGGCCAATTAGAAACATAGAATTGTAGAGTTGGAAAGGACCTTGGCAGTCATCTTGTCCAATATAGTATACCTGATATGGGGTCTTCCAGTCTTTCCTCAAAAGATCTACAAGGAAGGAGAGCCTGCTCTACCCTGGAGCAGCTTCAATCTAGGGACCCCTTCTCAGAATAATGTTTTTAAATAATTGAAAGAAATGCTTATTTTCAGTTGGGGACTAATAAAAATAAAGGTGTAATATTTTTTTCCATCCCAAGTTCATAGATTCCCTGAAATCTACCTATCCTACCTTTTTTTTTGGGTGGGTGGGTGGAAATGTGTGTGGACCACAGAATCCCTGATATAGAGAGTGGTGCTTAATCTGTGTCTTCAAAGAGGATAGAGACTCTATGAGATGGAGTTGAGGATGGATGACATTGCAAGCATGGGCATGGGGGAAAACAAGCACAAAGATGAGAGAAAGAGAGAGGATTGTAGAGTAAATAAGGTGATAAAGAGAGGATGGGGCCAGGTTGAAAAGAACTCTAAAAATCAAATAGAGTTTACATGAGACAATTCCAGCTTTTTTATCATTACACCCAGCTGAGAGGAAAAGAAATATTCTCTCTCTCCAAACTGTAATTTCTTCCTTCGTTCATTTCCTTGTATCTGGTCATGACCCCTGGTTCCCCTTCCTAACCTTGTTAGCCAGGTTCTTCCTTCCTTCCCTCAGGCTGGGCATAAGAGCATGACTCTTCTTTTCCCACTCACCACAAGGATAGAGCCTTGCCGCCTTCTGGTGAGAGGGGGTAATCTTACTTAATCGTCTCCTTGACTGTCTTTGCTATCCTTCTGCTGACTTTACAAGAAAGTACCAGTTTGGACCATTGTGGATGAAGCCACGTTGGTGCTCACACAGGAGTCCTTTGCCCCAAAGAGTCCTTGTGAGATCACAGATGCCATCTCTGTCAGAACCCTTCAGTCAATGAAAGGAGACTCAAGGCTCTTCAGGACAGGGAGAAGGTTGCCCGACTGCCCTTCTTCCCCTACTTGGGACATCCCCACTTCTGCAGAAGGCTTTTATCTGACTTAAGGCCTGCACATTAAAGCTTTTTTCCTGGATTCCAGTCAACCCTACTCATCCCCAAGTCACACAAAGGCCAACAAGCCAACGTTGAATGGAGGGTGGAGGCAATCATCCAGGTGATTCAAGGCAACAAAAACGAAAAGGAAACCTCTCCAGCAAAAGGCTTTGTTCTAAATTAGCTGAGGAATGCCTTTGGCTCCTTGTTTGGCTTTCTGCTTATTCCCACTGAAGTAGTTACTTGGTGGGAGAGCTTGAGAGGGCGCTTGGGAGGTGTTCTTGTTTTGGTTAGTTATTGTGATCATGTTTCTTTGAGTTTAGGGCCGGGAATCACAGAACGTTGAATATTGGACTTGGAATGTCAGAGTTGGAAGGGTTCTTACAACACGGAGTGTCAAAGATAGAAGGGCCCTTAGAACCTAGAATGTCAAAGCTGAAAGAATCTAGGACCTACAATGTCAGAGCTGGGAAGGTCCTTAGAACATAGAATATCAGTATTGGCAGAATTCTTAGAACCTAGAATGGAAGATCTGGGAGGGTTCTTAGAACATGAAATGTAATAGGTGGGAGGGCCCTTGGAACCTAAGATGTCAGAGATGGCAGGACTTTTATTTTATTTTAAGTTTATTTACTTATTTATTTTTAGTTTTCAGCATTCACTTCCACAAGAATTCAAGTTCCAGATCTCCCCATCTCTCTCCTCCCCCCAGCCCAAGACAACATACATTCTCATTACCCCTTCCTTCAATCTGCCTTCCTTCTATCACATCCCTCCCTTCTCTTATCCCCATCTCCTCTATTTTCTTGTAGGGCAAGATAGATTTCTATACCCCGTTACCTAGATATTTTATTTCCCAGTTGCATGTAAAAACCATTTTTAATATTTGTTTTTAAACTTAGAGTTCCAACTTCTCTCCCTTCCTTGCTCTCCACCTATCCCCACTGAGAAGGCAAGCAATTCAATATAGGTTATACATGTGTAGTTATGCAAAAGACTTCCATAAAAGTCATATTGTGAACTATATTTCCTTCCATCCTATCCTGCCCCCCCTCCATTTATTCTATTCTCTTTTGATTCTATCCCACCTCAAAAATGTTTACTTCTAATTACCCCCCAATTTGCCCTCCCTTTTATCTTACCCCCCCACCCCCCTGCTTATTCCCCTTCTCTCCTACTTTCCTGTAGTGTAAGATAGATTTTCATAGCAGATTGAGTGTGCATGTTATTCTTTCCTTAAACCAAATGTAATGAGAGTAAGGTTCACTTTTTCTCTCTCACCTACCCCTTCTTCCATTGAAAAAGCTTTTTCTTGTCTCTCTATGTGAGAGATGATTTGCCCCATTCTGTTTCTCCCTTTCTCCTCCCAATATATTCCTCTCTCACCCCTTAATTTTATTTTTTTTAGGTATCATCCCTTCCTATTCAATTCACCCTGTGCCCCCTGTCTCTGTGTGTATAATCCCTCCAACTACCAAAATACTGAGAAAAGTCTCAAGAGTTACAAATACTATCTTTCCACGCAGGAATATAAACAGTTCAACTTTAGTAAATTCCTTATGATTTCTTTCCTGTTTACCTTTTCATTCTTCTCTTAATTCTTGTGTTTGAAAGTCAAATTTTCTATTCAGTTTTGGTCTTTTCGTCAAGAATGCCTGTAAGTTCTCTATTTCATTGAATTACCATTTTTTTCCCTTGAAATATTATACTCAGTTTTGCTGGGTTGGTGATTCTTGGTTTTAATCCTAGCTCCTTTGACCTCTGGAATATCATATTCCAAGCTCTTTGCTCCCTTAATGTAGAAGCTGCTAGATCATGTGTGATCCTGATTGTATTTCCACAATATTCAAATTGTTTCTTTCTGGCTGTGTGCAATATTTTCTCCTTGACCTGGGAGCCCTGGAATTTGGCTGCAATATTCTTAGGAGTTTTCCTTTGGGAATCTCTTTCATGAGGCAGTTGGTGGATTCTTTCAATATTTATTTTACCCTCTAGTTCTAGAATATCAGGTCAGTGTTCCTTGATAATTTCTTCAAAGATGATGTCTAGGCTCTTTTGTTGATCATGGCTTTCAGGTTGTCCCATAATTTTTAAATTGTCTCTCCTGGATCTATTTTCCAGGTCAGTTGTTTTTCCCATGAGATATTTCACATTCTCTTCCATTTTTTCATTCTTTTGGTTTTGTTTGGTGATTTCTTGATTTTTCATAAAGTTATTAGCTTCCATCTTCTCCATTCTAATCTTTAAGGAATTATTTTCTTCAGTGAGCTTTTGAACCTTCTTTTCCATCTGGTCAATTCTGCTTTTTTAGGGCATTCTTCCCCTCATTGGCTTTTTGGATCTCTTTTGTCATTTGACTTAGTCTATTTTTTACAGTGTTATTTCCTTCAGCATTTTTTTGAGTCTCTTTTAGCAAGCATTTGACTCGTTTCTCCTGATTTTCTTTTATCATTCTCATTTCCCTTCCCAATATTTGCTCTGTTTCTCTTACTTGATTTTCATAATCCTTTTTGAGTCCTTCCATGGCTTGAGACCAATTCAAAGTTTTCTTGAAGGCTTTGGATGGGGGAGCTTTGACTTTGTTGTCATCTCTCCGCATGTTTTGGTCTTCCTTGTCACCAAAGTAAGATTCTATAGGGTTGTGAAGTCTGGAAACTGCCACAGGTAGGAGAGATTCAGGCTCCCCAAGGCCTGTTCAAGTCCCATCTTGGTGTGGTATGGCCCTTGCTGGACTGAGCCCAGCTGCCAGCTTGGTGCAATAGACACTTCCCAGCAATATTCCAGGCCGTCTTGTGCTTGAGATTTGCTTCACTCTGTCATTCTATGGGTTCTGTAGCTCCAGAATGTGTTTAGACTATTTTTTTACAGGTACTTGGCTGGGCTTTGGGGAAACGCTGTAGAAAGACACTCCACCATCTTGGCTCTGCCCCTTGGCAGGACTTTTAAAAGAGAGAAAGTTGGAGTTGAATGGGCTTTTAGAACACAGAATGTCAGAGATAGGAGATGGCAACATTAGAACAGAGAATATTACATTTGGATGACACCTTTGAACACAGTGTCTGTACTGGGAACGAACAGAAAACAGAGAATGTCAGAGCTGAGAAGGACTTAGAACATAAAACATGAAATGTGAAGAGCTGTGAGGGACCCTAGAAAATAACTAACCCCGTGGCCTCATTTTATTGATGAAGAAACTGAGACTCATAGAGGTAATGTGACTTGCCCAAGATCACACAGTAAGTTGGTGGCAGAGCCAGTAACAGAAGAAACTGGGTCATCCAACCCCCCAGTCTAGAACTCTTCCTCCATAAGCCCTCACCCTGTAATTTTCTCCCTCTGAGCAAAGGACAGTAGCCCCCCAAAAGGTCTTAAGAGCATCATCACTCTCAGCTGATACAGTTTCTGTTAAGCTCTTTGGAACTTTTCTCTTTGTACAAGTGGTTTTTCCACCTCTTCTGAAACTGCTTCTAGGATCGCCACACCTGGTGGCACCTCCCTCCGTTTTTTGTTTTGGGTCGGGGAGGGACTCGGATGTCAGGTACACCTAATGGGTGAGCCGGGCAGAAAACAACTATTGCTCTCAGTAACCAAGGACAACAACCTTGGTGCCATAAAGGAAAAACAAACATTTCTTAAGTGTGGAAGGGGGTTGGGGGAGGGATTGGCTCAGTTTTGTTCTCCTTTTTCCTCTCACATAATTTGTAAATAATTTCCTCTCACACCTACCTCCCCTAGGTAGGGGAGTGGGTTCTCTTGCCCTTAACATCAAGGTTGTCCTTATGAAGAGATAGAAGGGTACCATCTATGAGGTTACTCCAGCCCTTTAACCTTTGCAAAAACAAAAACAATACCCATCTCCCTTATCTACTGGTCATAGAGCAGGAACTTTTACCATTAGTGATTCATTCCTTTGGCTTAAGAAATTTCCCAAAGAGTCTTCTGTTAAAATATAAATACATTAATCTTTTAGATGAAGCCTTGTATAGTGAATAGAAGCCAGGAAGATTTAGGTTCACATTGTGCTTTTGACATATACTTTACTTTGGAATTTTTATGGTCAACACTTACCACAGTACATGGCACATGGCAAGTATTTAATAAATGCTTTTTCATTCTTTCTTTCAGACTAGATGTGTCTAGATGTCTAGATGTCTTGTAAGCAAGTCATTTAAATTCCCAGTGCTCCTAGGTAACTCTTAAAAAGATCTCTAAGACTTTAAGTAACATGCATTGCCAAATTGCATGAGTGGCAGGAGGGAGTTTCTACGCTGGAAATTGGCTATACTAATAAAAAGAAATAGGAAAGCAGCTATTGTTAGCCACTGACACTTTAGCATAAATCTTGAAAATCTCCTTTCTAACATATATCTTGGGAAGGGGGCAATGGGAGATTTTGATACAGCACAGTAGATTTGAGGGAGGGATAAATTGGGACTCTGGGCCCAGAGTAGGCAACCTAGATAGAAGATTTACTTAAAGGGGCAGAAGTACACAGCAAGGTTAATGGGAGAGGCTTCTTGGATAAACTGTCTGCTCAGAAATGTTGCTTAAGGAGGACTACCTGAAAATGGAAATGGAAAGAAATTATACCAGAGGAAACAACTTAACTCTATGGGTTAAAGAGAAATTGGAAGCTGCCTTGCAGATTACTACCAGCCCAAGTCATATAACCAAGGATGGACTGATAAATGTTTAACAATCACTGATGTTTTTCCATCAGGGAAAAACATGTATACTTTTAAGTTTAACCTTTACTATTAACATTTGCTCCATCATTTTCCTCAGTCTAGACAATCCACAAAACAATGAAATGGGCACTGAAAAGCTCATGCTGAAAACCTAACAATTTGAGCTGGCTCAGAGGGGTTCAACCCCCTCCAGCCTTTAGGCAGTGGATGGAATGCTGGATTGACTGCTCAATTCTAGAGCTCCTTAAAAGGCTAGAGCAAGACTCTAGCTCTTTCCTTAGGAATATTTGCTCAGTCCAAGAACTTTGTTTCTGGAATTTTCCCTTTTAATTCTGTGTGGGGCCTTGTCCTCTTTTTTTGTACTGGCCATCCCCATCAACCTCTGAGACCATGTGATTGTTGTGGGAGGCACAGGGTACCCTACTCTTCTGTAACTTCCTTGCCTTTGCCTCTTTACTAAACTAATCATCGGGGTTAGGAGAAACTTGAATGTTGAAGAACATAGATTCCAATTCTGATTCTTGCCTGCTGTGTGACGTGGGACAAGTTGATTGCTTTCTCTGAGCCTTGGTGTCTTTATCTGTAAAGATGGTAATACTGTATGAGTGCCCTTCAAGGTAGATGTGAGGAAATTGCTATATGAATTAATCATAAAGCACTCTAGAAATGTGAAGTCATTTCATTCTGTTTTCCTCTCTTCTCTCCTTTCTTATTAAGGCAGATTGAGTGTTTTGGGAGTGAAGAGATCAGTGAGTAAATGCCCTTTTAAAAGTCACAGGCCTTTGGATTACAGAAACGAAGGGGAAATTGTGTAGGAGAGAAGAGGCAAGGAGAGCTCTTTTGAGGATCTGACAGTCCCAGTCTTGCATGTGTGGCCCTGCCAAGCCAGAGGCTGCTGTTGGTGTAGTCCTGTGTTCTGTGTGGTTTCTGGGATTTCTTTGTTTCAAGAAACACATACCATTGTAAGTCAGCACCTTCTTTTAGAGAATTTACTGAAAAATTAAGTAACTTGCCCAGGGCTACACACAGCCAGTTATGTGTCAGGGGCAGGACTTGAACTCAGGTCCTCCCTGTTCTCCATTCACACATCCCATCCCCACCCTCCACAGGATTGACCTCCTGTCTACTGCCACCTCTCAAAAGGTGCTGTAGTGGAAAAGGCATGGGCATAGAATCAGGAGAGAGTTGGAGTCCTAGCTCTGACACTATCTGAGTAACCCTGGGTAAGTCACTTAAACTCCATGGGCCTTAGTTTCCTTGTTTATAAAATGAAGGCATTTGGCTGAATTTCTGAGGTCTCCTCCATCTCTAAATTGGTCATAAGCTAACCATATTTGCACCACCTCTAAGGTCCTTTTTAGCCTCATCTTTCAGGGAGAGAAGACTCTTTTAATGGCAGTGTTTTAGTGACTAAACAGTCACAGCTTGGAGTGAGCTTATTAGAGAGCCATCAAAAACATAAATTATTCATAAACTGATAAAAAAGAGTTAGTTCTTTAAAGTTCACAGAGTTCTCTTCCTTCTTTTTCTTTTCCTTCCAGACTGGGACCGAGAAAGGGACCGAGAGACCGACTGACCGAGACAGAGACATACATATATACACTCCTTTTCCCCTAAGGGATCTTAGGTTTCCAGCCCTAATTTGCCTGGACCATCCCTTTCCTAAGAAATTATACAAAGCTAACCCTAAGCCCAGTCCTGAACTGATTATTCCACATGAACTGATGAGAGGAAATTGGCTTCCCCCACCTCCCAAGCAGGGCTTAGGACCCACCGGCATTATTCAGCTGAACATATCTGGACTTGAGTGTCTGTTCATTTGACTTGTTGGATGAGGGACTCAGAATGTCAGAGATGGAAAGATCCAGAGAGTAGAAATGTTAGAGCAGAAGGGACCTTCACATACAGAATGCTACAGCTGAGAGGACCCAAAAAACACAGAATGTCAGAGTTGGGAGGGCCCTTAGAACACAGAATGTCAGAGCTGGGAGGACCCCGAGAACCCCTCTCATTTTATAAATGAAAACCTGAGGACTAGAGCAGTTCCTGGCTTCACCTAAGTTCACACAGATGACAAAAGTAGCAGAGTCAGAATTTGAATTCATGTCCTCTGACTCTAAGACACGTGACTGGTATGGATCTGGGAGAGACCTTAGAGGTCATCTAACCAGACCGTCTTAACCTTGACAGATGAGGAAACTGAGGCATAGAGATTAAATCACTTGACCAGTGTCCCAAATATAAGATGGCAAAAGCCAGAATTCATACCCAGGTCCATTTCATCCCACCTAGTACTGCTCTGTGTTGCTCCTTCACCAACAAAACCAAGCCAGGCCTTCTTGTCTCTTCGTTGCATGGAAGGAAAAAGAGTTCCTTGTTGCCCATCCTGTGCCCTTTATTTAAAATTACTGTGGATTAGGGGTTTGAAAGCTACCCAGGCTGGTTTAGCAGAATCTGATCCTTTGCTCCTGTGGTCTAACAGGCAGCTAGGTGCCGCAGTGGATGAGGGCTAGGCCTGAAGTCGGGATGATTTGAGTTCAAATCCATTCTCATACACTTAACTGTGTGACCCTGGGCAAGTCACTAACTTCTGTCTGCCTCGTTTTCCTCAACCATAAAATGGTGATCATAACAGCACATATTTGCAGGGTTAGTGTGAATAAATCAGATAATATTTGTGAAGTGCCTGACACATAGTAAGCACTATAAATGTTTATTTCTCCTTCCCCCATTCTCACAGTCCTTTTTCCTGACCTATCCTTTTCTGAGGGAGTGTATAGGGCTAGAAGTATATATGTGTGTGTGTGTGTGTGTGTGTGTGTGTGTGTGTGTGTGATAGATTGCATAGACTTCTTTTCTATGATACCTAGCTCACCAAAGTTATTTGTTGATCTAGTTTCAAAATTCTTCCAAAAACCGGCAAAAGAGAAAGATCCTATTCTTTTGAGGTAGAAAGGGACCTTAGAGGTCATCTGTCCCACTCTTCTCATTTAGAGATGAAGAAACTATGGTTCAGGGAACACAAGTGATTTGTGTAAGGTCATTTACTTTGAGTCATAGGATCATAGCACTGGGGCTGGAGAGGACTTCAAAGACTAATTCAGTCATCTTTTTACAGCCGAGGAAACTGAGGCCCAGAAAGTCTAAGTGACTCACCTCATCCAGGTAGTAAAAGCCAGTGTTCGCTCAGGTCCATCAACTCCAGGGTCCATTCTGCTTAATGTGCTGCTTCCTTTGTCCCTCAATCTAAAAGTCATGAATTTAAACAAAAAGGTTCAGCCTTCTATGAGCTCCCTGGAACTCATAGATTGGACCACAATAGGTCCCTGCCCAAGCTCCACTAATGGCTATATTTTTGACCCTCCTGGCTCTGAGTGAATTATCAGTAGTAACTGTTTCCCTTTTGACCAGCAACCCTGAGGGTTTTCCCCTCCTAGTTTGATTTTTTTTTTTAATTAAAGGGGCCATCCCTTGACTCACTTTTTAAAGAGACCTATTCACTGAATGGGCGTTACCTCACTCCAAATGAGAACCTGAAAAGGCCTTAGCCTGAAAGGGCCAGAGTCTCCCATTGCAACCTGGGCCATCTCCAGTCTTCCTGATGAATATCAGGCCGCTGGACCCAAATGACTCTGGAAGAGAAAGTGAGGCTGGTGACCTTGCACAGCCCTCCCTCGCTCAAAACAAAGTCCAGCGCAAGTCATGTCACCATTTCCCTGGTGTCATGGTCCTCTTCAGAAATAAAGGACAAACATACGACAATGTGGCTCCCAGGAAAAATAAGAGAGTGAGGCTGCATGTTGCACACCCAAGTCAGGGGACGGAATCTTGTCAATTCAGTAAGTGTGATGAGGGCCTGGGCTTTCTCCTCAGACCAGGAAGATGTTATTTCCACTTGAGCAGACTGGAATAGCTGAGTGTGGCCTCCCGCATGCCTAGAGAGGATTCCTTCCTCTCCTCTGACTCTTAGAATCTTTTGTGGTTCAGTTGTTTTTCAGTCTTGTCCAACTCTTTGTGACCCCATTTGGGGTTTTCTTGGCAGAGATACTGGAGTGGTTTTCTATTTCCTTTTCCAGCTTATTTTATAGATGAGGAAACTGAGGCAAACAGGGTTAAGTGACTTGCTCAGGGTCACCTAGTGTCTAAGGCCAGATTTGGCCTCACCTTCTTGATGCCAGGTCCAACACTCTGTCCACTACGCCACTCAACTGCCCACCTGGCTTAGAATCTTTCCCTTCCTTCAACAAATGCCCAGCTCGTGTCGCCTTTTAAAGGAGTTCAATCCCCATTTCCCCAGTCACTACTGTTCTCCCTACAGTAATTGCTGTGTGTGTGTGTGTGTGTGTGTGTGTGTGTGTATTACTCACAGTTGGAAGTCCAGTCCTTTAAAGGAAGGGCTGGTTTCATTTTTGTCTTTGTTTTGCCCAGGGCTTAGCACAGTGCCTGGTACAGAGTAGGTGTGTGACAAATGAACAAATGTGGAGGGATAAATGGATGGATGAATGAATGAATGGTGGATGAGGGTGAGCTCCATAGAAATCTCCCTGTGTTGGGAAAGAAGGGAAGGGCAAGGTTGACATGAAGCTGTTTGGTACAAACCGAACTGACTCTGTGGACTCAGATCTCAGTGACCTGGGATTAAAACCAGGGTCAAATTTGGTGCCATCTTTGGGCTCCAGCTCATTCATTACAGTGGGGATTGAGGTAGAAGCTTTCTCAGGTCCATTCCAGCTTTGGCCTTCTGAGCCTAGGAGTAGGTAAAGAAGGTTGGTTTTAGAGTCAGGATGGCTTTGAATCCTGCCTAGGACATTTATGACAAATCTCACTGTATAGGATCATACAGTTAGGGTTGTAAAGGACCTGAGAGGCTGATAGGCTTAGCTCCCTGTTTGTCCAGCATCAGCTAGTATCCAAGGTGAAATTTTAGCTCAGGCCTTCCTGATTCCAAGGTTATTGCTCTGTCCACTACACAGGGAGGCAGCTAGAAGATCCTAGCTCAAGCCCTGCATCAGATACTTACATACTTACTCCCTGGGTGACCGTGGGCAAGTCATTTAACCTCTGTCTGCCTCAGTTTCCTCATCTGTAATATGGGGATAAAAATAGCACCTACCTTCCAGAGTTGCTGTGAGAATCAAATAAGATAATATTTGTAAAGCATTTCATTTTTCTTTCTTTTGCATGGCAAATATCTTTTAAATAATATTTAATGTTACATATTAATGTTATGTCACCGTACATTATGAATGTTATACAGTAATACCATTATACATTTTAAATGTAATTTATTAATAATTATTTTCCCCATTACATGTAAAACATTTTTAAACATTTTTTTTTTTAAGTTTTGAGTTCCAAATTCTCTTCCTCCCTCTTTTTCTCCCTCCCCTGAGATAGTAAGCAGTGTGATATAGGTTATATGTACCATCATAACCTTACTTGCTGGTTTCCATTTCCTCATCTATAAAATGGAAATAAAGGCACCTACTTTTCAGGACATTTGTAAGCACTGAGTAAAATGACGCCTTTGTAGTTTTGAAATTCTCTAGAAATGTCAACTGTTATTACCATTTTTATCGTTTATGGCTGCTATTCAAAGATCCCATGACTCAGTTAACGGGAATCGCCTGGTATGTCCATCACTGAGGTGGTATTCCCCAGCTACCGTACCACTGGGAATACCCAAATGCTTTTTCCCTTTCTAGGAGAAGCTTGAACAGGCTGAAAGTCTTAAATATACCTACCCCATCTTGCCCCAATGCAAAAAAAAAGGAAAAGAGATGAAGATCAGTTAGTCATTTCCGTGCATTGTCCTTGTTTCCTCCAGTGTTACTCCGAGAAGAGGTATCTCAGCTGCAAGACGAGGTTCATCTCCTCCGGCAGATGAAGGAAATGCTCACAAAGGACCTAGAAGAGTCTCATGGAAGCAAATCCACAGAGATTCTCTCAGCCACCGAGCTCAAAGTCCAGCTGGCCCAGAAGGAGCAGGAGCTAGCCAGAGCCAAAGAAGCCCTCCTGGGTGAGTGACATGTACTGCATGCCCCCTTTGAGGACTGGGTCCCCTTCCTCAGTGAACCCTTCATCTGCCCACTCATATGGGCAGTCCTAAAGGAAGCAGACAGACAGACAGGGAATTTCAGGGCTAGGGTGGGAGATGGCATGGACGGGGCATGATGCTCTGACCAGAAAAAGTCTGGGAGAGGTAAGGAGTCCAAAGAAAGTCTCCAAGGCAGAATTGGGGTGGAATGGTATGCTGTAGCTTGAATTTGCATGACTGCAAGGATCCCTCGAGCTTTCCCGAGGAGCAGGACATGGGGTCTCATCTGAGCAATTGCTGGAATAGATTTTATGTTGTCCCTGCTTTCCCAAGGAATAAGTCTACTTGAGTATTGATGCACTAGGCGGAACTGAAACTGAGGTAGGGCAATCAAGCCTTTGTCCCAAAGGCTCCGAAAGCACTTGTGCTGTTTTAGTATCATAGCCACAACAAAGCTCATAGATCAAGCATTTATTAAGCTCTTACTGTGTGCCAGGCATTGTACTGTCATTACCATTATTGTTTTCACACCTAACTAGTTAAAACTGGATGCTAAGTGCATCAGAGTGGGCTCCTGCCCTACCTCATCCCCTGTTTCTTCCCCCCAGCAGCAGCCTCACCTTGGCATCCTTATTACACGATGTTATCGCCTCTCTCCACTATGTTTTGGCCTTACTTCCCTCCTTTTTCCCACCCTGTCCCAGTCAGTGCATCCCTCTCAGGGGCTTGACTCCTGCTCCCCCACTGGGATCCACCATCTATCATCCCAAGATTCTTGAGCTATTCTTTGCTTGGCACATTTTTTCAATTACTTTGCTTCACTATCATCATCCATTTGGAGGGAAAAAATCCAATATTTCAATATCCTTTCTAAGTATGGGGTTCAGAAATAGATGTGGTCATCTAGATAAGTGATCTGAGCAAGGCACAGAAAAACGAAGCAATCATGTCCATTTCTTTGGATAATGGGACTTCGTGCCATCAAGGGTCATGTGACTTTGGGGCTATGCTATCTCATCATTGGCTTGTATTGAGCTTTCAATATAGTCCCTTCACCCAGACCCTCTAACCTCAAGTCTTTTTCACATGATCTGTTATCTAACCAAGTCCTCTTCCATGTTATACAAGTACTGTTGAGTATTTGGTCCCAAGCTTAGGACTTTATATTTATTCTTATTCAGTTTCCTTGTTTTCTGTTAGCCCCTCATTCTAGCCTAGTGAGCCTACCACTCCACAAGTTAGTTATCCCTCCCGCTTCTGCATTGTCTGCTGATTTTATCCTTGCTAGAGAACTATTAAAAAGGCCTGTGGTCTTTTTCTCCACAATCTTATGCAGATCCTTGCTGGGCCTTTTTGTATTTCAGCCTTAGTTCTAGGATAGTCTCCACTAACAAGCAGCGAAAGCATCCCTTGCTGGAAACACTCAAGACTAGTCTGAGCAGAGCCCCAGAGACTCTCCCACAGGGGAAATGCTGGCTAGCACTGGGTGGGGTGAGCTAGCAGGCTCTGCTCCCTGAGCTCTGAGCCTCCAGAGCGTAGGGGCTGAGGCAGGCGTCAGCCAAGTGCTGTTTTCACAACCTTTCCCAGCATTGATTCCAGAGACCGCAAAACCTCTCTGTGGAGTTAACCTCGGAAAGCACCTCAGCCCCATTCTCTCCCTCCCAGGTCTGTACCAGCATGCCCTGTGGAGCTGGAAAGAGGAGAAAGTCCTTGTTCCCTGGACTCTTCCTGGAAAGTAAGGGAATGGGGAAAGGGAGGAGGCAGAGCCCAGCCAGCTAACCTCAACACACGAGGTGCTCCCCCGTGCAGAATTATAAAGTTTATAAAGTTTAGAGTTATAAAACTTAGTCCAAATCACTTATCAGGGGATCACACTGAAGAATCCCAGGGGGTCACTTGAGGGCACCATGTGATGTCCTAACAGAGTGCTGGATCTAAAGGAACCTGGGTTCAGATTCTGGTTCTGCTACTTAGTACCTCTGTGACCTTGGTGAAGTTATTCAACCACCCTGGGACTGTGGTTTTCACAAGAACTCAGAAGGATATGAGGGAAAGAACAGTTCATTTGGAGGCTGGAATCCTGGGTTCAAATCCTGACCCTTCTAGTTACTAGAGCTGGGAGACCTCAGACAAGTCATTTCATCTCTCTTGCCTCAGTTTTCCCATGTGTAAATTGAAAGCGGGTGTGGTGTTAGACTATATGGCTCTGGAGTGCCTTCCAGATTTGTGTGAAGTTGGATTTCATGAAGCTGATGCCCAGAGAGATCCAAGATCATACAGCTACTAAGTAGCGAGGCAGGATTCAAACCCAGTACCCTTGTCTGTAAGCTCACTGCTATTTCCAAAAACCTTTTTGCCTGTCAGCAGATAGGATGTCTGGCATCAACTCAGTTCCACTAACAGCAGGGAACAGGAACCCAACCCAGGGATTGAGGTGCAGGGACAGGATTTTCTGCTTTTAAGATGGTATGGAAAGGAAGAAGGTTGGCCCTTTCCCAGAAGAACTCAGGTATGCAGGAAGGACTTAGGCACTGGGGGTGGGGCAGAGGAAAATAAGTCAGGTTGAGGCGGGATCACAGAAAACACCTTAGAGCCTGATTACTAAGGCCCAGCCGTAAAACCAACAACTGAGGCTTGGCTACAAAGCCAGAACAAAGCCGGACCGTTAATGAAGTTGACTTAATCCAGCACCATCTCGGAAAGTCTACAATGTACTTTCTGTGTGACAGGTAGTACAACAGCTGTGATTTCTCCCCATTTTACAGAGCAGTTGACTGAGTCTCCTGGGAATTGAAGCGTTTCAATCAAGGGACTTGAGGTCTCTTGGCTCTAAGGCCAGCATGGATTCCAGTCTTCTTACCACATTGACTATGTCATTGTAGTCATAAAGACCAACTGAGCTAAGAGTGACCCAAGGCTCCCTGAATTCTCATCTGGGAACAGGGCTAGCCTCAGAGTCTAGGGTGGGGTTGGCCCTACAGGTAAGAATTAGAGGCTAGATGGCTTCAGTGGAAGCCAAGCAGATAATAATTAAATTACATCCTAAGTTCTCTACTTATTCATCCTTTAAGCTTCTCTCTAAAGAAATTATAGATCTAGAACTATCAGTTGAGATTTGGAAAGCACCTAAAGGTCATCTAGTCTTCTTTTTACAGATGGGGAAACTGAGGCCAAGAGAGGTAAGGTTGCCTATCTAAAGTCCTGCCAGTAGGAAGTAGCAAAGTCAGGATTTGATCTCAGGTAGCCCAAAGCATGATCATAGTCCTTGCTTTTATAATATAAACAGAGAACTCTTGGCATGGAAAAGTATATTACTTTGCCCTCTGGCTGTCCAGAAAACCAGTATCTGGGGATCACATGTAAGACTTCAGGTTCCAGATGTAGTAATCACCATGATGTTATCTTTTCTCTCTCCAATGAGGAAATCACAAATTTGGTTCTTTAAAGAAATTGATAGTTGTCAAAGCCACATAAAAATTCTTTGCCCCCATCATAACAAATCTGTAAAGCAGCTATTATTCCTTTTACCTGTCAAGGAGAAACAAGATATAGAGGGCTTCAGATTCCAGCCTTAATACATACCGACGGTATGGCCCTGGGCAAATCACTTAACCCCTCAGCGCGCTTGACAGCTTTCTAGGACCAATATATTCAGACAGAGTGCTGATCTGTACTAGAGAAGGGCATTTCCATACTGGAAATTCCAAACATGTACAAAAATCACAGACCTGGGAGTTCCCCCCCTCCAAGAAAAAAATCTCCATTTGTCCAAGGAGGACTCTAAAATGAGGGGATTGGAGTAGGTGAACTAGCTGTCTTCTAAGGTTACTTTAAGGCCCTTTGAGCATGTATGGTCTCTCTGGATCTTGGTTTCCCCAACAGTAAGAAGCAGATTGGACTAGATGAAATTAAATGACTAATCTAAGGTCATACAGCAAAATCAGCAAAAAAGCAGGTGTAGAAGAGTCATTGTAATTAATAAGAATTATTATAATTGACATTTTCCCGAACTCTCAACTCCCTATTCCCCATCTTTTTTTTAAATTTAATTTTATTTATTTATTTTTAATGTTCTACAATCACTACCATAGAATTAAGATTTTGCCTTAGAAAACCAATGGGATTTTTTTTTTAAGTTCTTGCATTATTGCGAAGTTCCAAGTCTACCAGAAAAAACTGTCACACACTGTGGTCGTTGCTGTGCACAAAGCTCTCCTGGTTCTGCTCCTTTCGCTCAGCATCAGGTCATATAAGTCCTTCCAGGCCTCCCTGAAGTCTTCTTGTTCATCATTTCTTATAGCAAAATACCATTCTATTACATTCATGTACCATAATTTATTCAGCCATTCCCCAGTTGATGGACATCCCCTTGATTTCCAGTTCTTGGCTACCACAAAGAGTGCTGCTATAAATATTTTTGTACACGTGGGACCCTTTCCCATTTTTATGATCTCTTGGGGTTACAGTCCTAGTAGCGATATTGCTGGGTCAAAGGGTATGCACATTTTTGTACCCTGTGGGCATCCTATTCCCCATCTTGATGATGATGATAGCATCTGACATTTCTATAGCACCTACTATGTGCTGTGCACAGTGCTAAGTACTTTACAGTTATTATCTTATTTGATTCTCACAACCTTAGGAGGTAGGTGCTGCCACTGTTCTCATTTTACAGATGAGGAAACTGAAGCAAACAGATTAAATGATTTTCCCAGGACCATATAGCTGGTAAGTGTCTGAGGCTGGATTTGAATTCAGGTCTTCCTGATTCCAGGCCCAGTGCTGTCTACACTGTCTATTATTCCCATTTCATAGATGATGAAATGAGTGATCAGAAAGCTCAGGCCACTTGTCCAGTAACCCATACCTGGTAAGTGGCAGATTGGGACCTAGGCTTTCTGACTACTAGTTCAGTATCCCCCTCAGCTAGGGCCCTGGGGAGGGTCAGACTAAGGCAGAGATGAGGCGGGAACAAAAGCTTATACCCTCTGTTTGAGGATGTTTGCTGTGGGTTGTTGAATCAGAGCTGAAGGTTCCCCAGAAGGACTGTCTAGGTGGCAGTACCCTTTCTTTCTTTCTTGTGGTACCACTAGTGCCCAATGCCTGGCCCCTGACTTGGAAGAGATCCTTTAAAAATGCTTATTGATCATCGATCTAGTCCAACTACCTGTTTTTACAATGAAGGAAACTGAGACCCAGAGAAATAAAGTGATTTGCTGAAAGCTCAAAGCTTTCAGCTAGTAAATGGGCAGATACAGGATTTGAACCTAAGTACTCAGAATCCGAATCCAGAACCCTTTCTACTGCCCTGTATCAGGGTTAGTGTTTCATTGGGATGAGTGCAGTGGAGTCCATCGTGGTTGGGATCCGGAGAAGCATTCACCTACTTCCTACTACCTACAAACATAAAGAATAACTTGTAGACTTATGTGGGCAAAGCATTGGCTTGGACGTCAACAGGAATATATATGAGCCTGGAACAAGAAAAACTAAAAGAAAGGTAGCCATAAAGCAACAGCAGATGTTGGGGAACACCTGTTAACAGCCAGTGTCCCCATCAACAGGAAACAAAGCCTGCTAAGAATTCCACCGTTGACAAATATATCAGCAAACGCCACATTGGGAGTGACTGAGGTTGGAATAAGCTGGCCTTTGGAGAGGGTTTACAAGGCAGAAAACAGTCAGAGACCTCTGTGCCAGTTCAGAATCACTGCCAGTAAGAACTGGGAGGGCCCTTAGAACACAGAATGTCAGACCTTAGAACAGGGAATGTCCAAGCTGGGAGGGCCCTTAGAACACAGGATGTCAGACCTTAGAACAGGGAATGTCCAAGCTGGGAGGGCCCTTAGAACACAGGATGTCAGACCTTAGAACAGGGAATGTCCAAGCTGGGAGGGCTCTTAGGACACAGGATGTCAGAGCTGGGAGGGAGCATAGAACTAGGTCAGAACTAGGCAGGATGTTAGAGCAAAAGATACCAGAGTTAGAAATAATCTTGGAACCCAGCACATCAGAAATGGATAGGACCTTATAACACAGGATATAAGAGCATATGAAGAGATATAAAAACTCACAGTGTCAGAACTGGAATAAATGTTAGGGAATAAAATATCAGACTTTAAATACAGACTCTTCAGAGCTATGGGGGGAGGGATGAAGGGAGAGAGGGGAAAATGACCTTAGTTCATAGAATGTCAAATCTGGGAGGCATCTCAGAAATCATGTAGGCCAGCCTCATTTTAATAAATGAAAATTTGAGGTGCTTGTGAAATGACCTGCCCAGGGTCACACAGTTAGTCGGGAAATAAAGTCAGTATTCCACTATAGATCTTCCACCTCCAAATCCAAAGTCTTTTCTCCCCCAGCCTGCTGTCTCTGTCTTTCCTCCTTTTCCCTAAGAGCGGCCAATGTCCTTGAAGCCAAGGGAACACATTTGGTCTGAGGCAGGGCTCTGTCATTACCATCAACGTCAGTCATGAAATCACCGCCACACTGAGGATTATTGAGTTCCTGCTGATCCCTTGGCTGAGCACATAGGCTGGTGTGAGATGTGAGGTCTGCCCTCAGGGTGCTTATGGTATAGTTGTGGAAGCAGATAAGAAGTCAGTTCTCAATTCTAGAAGGACTCTTAGAAGGGTATCCAAGGAAATTCAGCATCTAAAGAGACCACTCCTTACTTCCCACTGTCCCAGGAGGGCTTCATGGAGGAAACCAGACTTAACCTGGACCCTGAGGTAAATGATCAGAAAGGAGAAGGTACTTTGGGTATGGAGACCACCATACAAACCTGAGTGGGCAGTGGAGAATTATAGGGTTTGGCCACAATGTCAAGACAGAAGACAGTGGAGAAGGAATAGGAAGAGGGAAGAGGGCCAGCTGTAGAAATGGCGGCCCTCGCTGGAGCAGAGTAGATGGAGGCTGCACTGGGAATATACCATACCTGCTTCACCTTCCTTCAAAGGTACCTGTATGACAGGGTTGTTGAGAGGATCCAGAGAGAAGGTAAAAAGCCCTTTGTAAGCTTCAAGGCTATAGAAATATGAGTGTACTTGTCATTGACCTCTGTGACCGTGGGCAGATGACTTCCCTCTCCAGGGCTCATTTCCTTCTGTTCATAAGTTTTTGGTTAACTTCTTTCTAAGTTTCCTTTCCTGCACTATGACTCCTGAAGCTATAAAAGATTGGGAGGGCCTTGAATGCCAAGCTAATGAGTTTAGACTTTATATTCTGTTGGCAATTGACAGTGGCATCAAAGGCTTTTGCACTGAGGAGTTAAATATGCAAAGCCATATTTTAAGAAGAATTATCTACTCATTAGGAACAACTGGGTGGGGTCAAGGGGCTTGGAGTTAGGAAGACACAGCTTCCTGAGTTCAAGTTTGGCCTCAGACAGTTTAGCCATGTGACCCTGGACAAGTCACCGAACCCTGTTTGCCTCAGTTTCCTCATCTGTAAAATGAACTGGAGAAGGAAATGGCAAACCTTTAAACTGTCTCTGCCAAGAAAACCCCACAGTCACAAAGAGTCAGACACGACTGAAACAGCTAAACAACAATAATCCAGTCTTTAATTTATCAGGCTTGTCTATACTTATATGTTACAAGGGAGGGTGGAGGTAGGTTGAGTCAGTGTGAAGAGATAGTGATGTCATAAGAGAAGGAAAGAAAAAGGATTAATCTGCCATTCCTCCCCAGGCACCCTCTCTTTGGCAGAAGGAGGAATTGACCAGTTGGCATTTTGCCTGCCATGGAGAGAGCGGATCTATTCAAGTTACCTCCCTGAGACATCAAAATTCAACCCCACCAAGCATTTTTTAAAATAAACAAATAAATAAAAAATAACCATGCCCTGGAGATGCCTCCCTCCCTGCATTCCAAACTCCACCTGGCATTAAAGCTTCAGGGCAAATAGGGACAGTCCTGGAAGTCTGCAGCAGCTGTCCTGGAAAGCCAGGCTGCCTTTGATTCTAGGCCCAGAGATAGGAGGTGATAAGAATGTTGGTGTCTTGGGGAGGCATCTCTGTAATGAGTCATCAGCGCTGACCCAGCTGTGTAATCTGCTGGCTTCGGAGCAGACCCCTGCCAAGCCCAGGAGGTATGCTGATAGAGCTGGTGTGTTTGCTTGGGCCCCTTCCAACAGCCTCCCCCTGCTACTTCTGTCACTGCAAACAGGTCTTGAGCTGCTGGCCACTGTGGTCGAGCTCGGAACTTGGACTCCGTCTCCCATGTATCACTTTTTTTATTTTTATGTGCTCATCTTCTTGGACTTGAGTTTCTTCATCTATAAAATGAAGTGGTTGGATGAGATGATCCCTAAAGACCCTCCCAGCTCTGACATTCATTCTGTGTTTTGAGGGTCCTCCCAGCTCAGACAGTTTGTGTTCTAAGGCCCTTCCCACCTCTGACATCCTATGTTCTAAGGGCCCTCCCAGCTCAGACAGTTTGTGTTCTAAGGCCCTTCCCACCTCTGACATTCTGTGTTTTAAGGTCCCTCCGACATTCCAGGCACTTACTAGCTGTATGACCCTGAGCAGTCACTTAGCCTATCATGGCCTCAGTTTCTTTATTGTAAAATAAAGGATTTGGACCTAAGGTCCTTCTGGCTCTATAAATTACTTCCTCTGAACCTCATTTTCCTCATATGTAACATGAGAGGGTTACTCATTGGTCTCTAATATCCCTTTCTGCTCCAAATCTATGCTCCCATGTGTGACAATAGAAATATATTTATTTTGGAAAGAATCACCCCCATTTTACAAATGGTAAAACCAAGGCTTAGAGTCTGAGGTCTCAGTATCTCATCTGTAAAATGGGGATGATAATAATAGCACCTCCCTTTCAGAGTAGTTGTGAGCATCAAATGAGCTGTCATTTTTATTATATTACCTCAGCCTACCCAAGAGCAACTGATATTTTTCCAATTGTTTAGGTGTGACTTTATGTCAAAAGTGTTTTGTAATTGTGTTCATATAGTTCCTATAGTTTGTCTTGGCAGGTAGACTCTTAAGTATTTTATATTGTCTACAATTATTTTAAACAGAATTTCTCTTGCTATCCCTTGCTCCTAGGCTTTATGGGTAATCTACAGCAATGCTGATGATTTATATGGGTTTATTTTATCCCACAAGTTTGCTAAAGTTGTTCATTATTTCAAGTAGTTTTTTAGTTGATTCTCTAGAATTCTCTGTGTATACCATACTTTCTTCTGCAAAGGGATAATTTTGTTTGTGCGGATCAAGTGATGTATGAAATACAATAACACAATTATATTACATAATTAATATCACATAATAAGTAAATAATATATGTAAAGTGGTTTGCAAACCTTATAGTGTTCAAAGAAATGTTAGTTAGTAATAATACCGCAATAGCACCACACCCTGGCTACTCTAGAGTAAACCTTAAAAAGGATCATTCATTTCTGTGGCCTCCAGCAGCATTGAGCATGCCCTAGGTAGGACTCATAACTCCTTCACTCCCTCCCTAAAACCATCCTCTTTCTTTAAAGCCCAGTTCAGGAGTCTGCTAATCTGATTCCCCTATTGGTTTAAAAGTGACTCCTTCCCTGTGGAGCCTTCCTGTGTGTCTGAAACTTTGCAGCTTTATTTTCCATGCCTTTCTTCTCCTTCCAATGAGATTAGAAGCTCCCTGAAGGTAAGCTCTATCACTTGTTGTCTTCATATGCCCAGCATCTGCAATAATGCCTTACACAGGGCAAGCACTTGATAAACGTTTGAATTGGAATGAGCAAGGCATAGAACGTTGGCTCTGGAAGGGACCTTGGTTGAATGAACCCTGTGGTTTTTACAAGTTAGGAAACTCAGACCCAGAGAAGTCAGTTTGCCCAGAGTAGCTTGGCAAGTTAGTGGAACAGTTACGTTTGTCTTTCATTCTTGAAGAGGACCATGACATCAGGGAGGTGAGGCCATGCCTTGCCAGTGAATTGGATTTGAATGAAGGAAGGTTGTGCAAGGTCACCAGCCTCACTTTCTCCTCCAGAGCCATCTGGGTCCAGGGGCCAGGACAACTGGAGGTGGCCCCATAGTGGAATACAGAAAGAAAGGGAAGGCCAGGGAGGTGGTAATAGGAAAGAGAGTAAAGCAGGGATATACTGAGAAGAGAAGGAATGGGGAGAGAGTAAAGAAGGAATGGGAAGAGAGTGTGGGCAGGGCATGAAAAAGTGGGAAAGAGAGAAGAGGCCGGGCAGTGGGCTACGGTGGTAAGAACCTTGATTTTGGAATCTAAGGACCTGGGTTCATGTTACCTCTGATGCTTATCTCTTGTGACCATGGGCTGCATCCTAAAATGAGGGTGTTGGACCATCTGAAGATTGCTTCTTGCTTTAAATGTCTAAGATTTGAGGACAGCAGGCCACTCCCATTGACATAGTCTAAAAATTGACCCGCCTACCTTCTAGAGGGATATTACCATTTACACCTCACTCAAGTCACTTCGAGTTACTTTTGAATGGACTTACCTATGCACGTCAGTCCCCTCCCCCTCTCCAGTAGACTATAATCTCCTTGAGGGCAGGGGGCATTGTGTTTTTGACTTTTATCTTCCCTGTGCAGGGCCTGGGCCATAGTAGGTATTTACTAAGCATTTGGTGAAAAGGTGTTGGTACCTTTTGAGTTTCTGCTAAAAGAAAATATCCCCAGGAATAGATCAGGAGGTGCTAGTCTTACTGGATCCACAGGCACAGCAGCCACACCCCTGACTCAGCCCCTCTTTTGTTCCTCTGCACGCCAGGGCACAGATGCAAGCTCCAGCCTCATGTCAATGGCATCTCCAGATGCCCTGGCCCTTGGGGCATGAGTCCTGGCCCGGACTTGTTTGGTACTACTCCCAAGAGAGGGTCCGAACCTATCGGGTCCAATTGGAAGAGAGAGAGGATTGATGTGTCTCTGTAAGAGTTAGGGATGAGGCGAGAATCCGTGCTCCCTCCCCACCCTGAGAAGCACTATTCAGCCTCCATTCTGTTCTGATTTTGAGAGAAGGGTAGAGATATCTTTTCACAGAGAAATCCTGCGGTTTGACCCGACCCAGAACTCAGGGCTGTTTGCTGTAGCTGGAAAATCACAGCCAGTCTGGTTGGCCAGAGCCTCAGATGAGAAACTTAGTGATGCCTGGGCAGGCGTATCTTCGAGCTCATAGGAGGGGATCCAGAGTATACCTTAAACTCATGCACCCATTTTCTGGAGGGGGTAACTGAGACCCTGAGAAAAGAAGTAGCAATACCTACCTCACAGGCTTTTGTGAGAATCAAATGAGGTAACAAACCAAAACACTTCACAGACCTACAAGTACTTTGTAAATTACTATTTATAAAATATATACTATGTATAAACTTTAATTTGCTGTTACTATTATTAATGTCTTTTAAATATGAGGAACAAAGTGCTTTTGCCCAAGTTAGATCATTTGAACCTCTGAGATCAGTACTATAGGTTTTATTACCCCTCATTTACAAGGAGGGAAACTGAGGCAATTTGACTGGTCCAGATGCGTAGAATCAGTGTCTCGGATGTATTTATCTAGAGGTCTTCCTGACTCCAAGTCAGATGCTATCCACTGCACCCCCTGTAGCTGAGCTTGCATCTGACACCAAATCTTCTGATTCCTCTGTCCAGTGACAGTACTAGCCACTGATCCTGCCCTTTAACAGTTAAAGTTATGGCCTCCTGACCATGTCAGAGGAAACATATTTCTCTGTCTGGGACCAGACCCTCACCAGGTTAGGGAGTGAAGGCTTTTTCTCCCTGACTGCCTGTTTGTATTTCTCAGCTTTCACAGCCTATCACCCTCCCCCCCTCTCTCAGCCAAAGGATAGGTCAGTGGAATGTTAGTCCCTCCTCCCTAGGGGAGGGGGTAAGGTGGAGGGGGGGGGGGGGGGCTGTCTGTAATGCTCTCCTGCTTCTGATTTATTTGAGGAATTCTCCATTCCCTGGCGAGGCCCTGGACAGTGTCAGATGGGCAGGCTCGGTGAATGAGAATGACCTATTCCCTTCGTATACAGAACCCAGGGAATTTGGGTCCTTCTTGTTTGGCCACCTGGGGAAAAGACCCAGCTGATCATGGGTGCTAGGGGCAAAAAACCTTTTTCTCTCTAGCTAATTCAGGTAGCCTTCTTGTTACTGAAGTGGTGACGGTTAAGGATTATGCTCTCAGAGCATGGACTCACCTGTCCTAGGAAAAACCTCTAAATTGCATCCATGAGACTGGAGCCTCCTCTGCCATCCTCACCCACCAAAGCTCATGATTAATGTCATTAAGCTTCAGGACACCATTCTGGGAAGGGGATTAGAACCCAAGGCGGGCAGGCAGTCTCCATTCTGCTCACACTCCCATGGGGAGTTTAATTCTAGCCTTACCCACTTGTCATCAGAGGCACTGAGGCACACGTTGTGGTCAGGGTGCTACATTTGGGGGTCAGAGGTCTTGGGCTGGACAGTTACCTCTGAGGCTTGCCTTCGTACATGACCTCAGTCAGATCACTTCATCTCTTTCTTAACTGTTAAAAGAGTGGTCGTTGGACTAAGTGACTGCTGATGTCCCATCCAGCTCCAAATCTATGATCCTGTTTATTCAAGAAATGTTTACTAAGCACTTACGGTATGTAGAATTATTGGGACCACTGAAAACATTTATACATTTCCTCTCTAGGCACAGTGCATGGCTGTTTACATTGGGTTAATATTTATAGTGACATCAGAAGGTACTGACCTCATCTGGACTCAAAAAAGGCCAGATTGTTTTACTCTGAAGGAAAAGATAATGGAATCTCCAGCCTAGGGCAAGAGAAGGCATAGTCCTAGATCATCAAGTTCTGCTTCCTCATTTTATGCATGAGGAAGCTGAGGTCCAGTAGCTTGCCTAAGCAACCAGCAACCACCAGCAACAGGAACCAGAGATAGAATTTGAACAAGGTTATCTGACTCAAGAGCCAGTGTTCTTTCCATTGAAACATGAGTTTGAAAGTTACTCGATCCATGAGTTGACACGGCAGTTGGATGGTAGATAGGGGATATGGAGAAGGAAACTACTAAGTCTTGAGATTTACTTCCAGGTGATGCAGAAGAGAAAGGGCTTTCTCTCATAGCATTATGAAGGAGAAAAATAAAGGAGGTGTTTAACAAATTGGCTACTGTCCCTCAGCTATCTGGAATGTCTTTGATGTGGTTCTGAGTGGAAAGGGGAGGGTGGACAAGATTCCTGGCCTCTGATTCCCATACCAATTGGTGAACCTTCTGTACCAATAATGTTTGGCATATCTGTAGCATGGGTCACCCTCACATGTCAAGGCTTCTTAAGAATGTTCTGTACCAAAGGCAGCTAGAGGGTGCCGTAATGCACAGAGCACTGGTTCTGTAGTCAGAATGACTCAACTTCCTGAGTTCAAATCTGGCTTCAAATATTTATGAGCTCTGTGACGCTGGGCAAATCACTTGACCCTGCTTGCCTTAGTTTTCTCATCTATAAAATGAACTGGAGAAGGAAATGGGAAACCACTCCAGTATCTTTGCCAAGAAAACCTCAAATGGGGTCACAAAGAGTCAGGCACAACTAAGGCCGAGGACCTCACACAGTAGGTGCTTAGTAAGTGTTGAATTGGATGGGCTTGGTTGACTTAGAGTTTGAGTGACAACAGAGAAAGCCTTGCCCAGAGGACACTGGTGCTTTTGGAAGGGAGCAGGAATTGAGGGGCCAACATCCTGTGGACCCTTTACCTGGAGGAAAGGAGCAGCTGAGGCCTGGATACACACCTGGGGCTTTGCCACTCTTCAGGTTGATGTTTGTTGAATGAAGGAAAGAATGAACGATAGGTTTTATTTAGAACAAGGAAAGATTTGGAAGTCTTTTTGGGAGAACCATCTAGTCCAGCCGACACTTAAAACGGAATCCTCACTTCCTTATAGCTCACATGGAAGGCAAGTGGTCCTCCAGCTTCTCCTGGGAGCCCGCCAGTGAGGAGAAATCCACACCTTCCTGCTGCAGCCCTTGTACTTCACTGTGATGAAAAGATACAGGCATTTATAAAAAGTCTCATTAGAAGGGGCTTCTTCATTGACCCTCTCCAAATCCTGACTTTTTGCTCCAGTCCAGAGATTCTTCACCTTTTTTGTACCATGGACAACTTCACATTTGGGTGAAGCCTCTGGGCCCCCTCTCAGAAGAATGATCCATTGCCTACATTCACTGTGAATGCAAATACTAAATGTTGGTTAGAGATTAATAAAGATAAATAGGTCATTTTTTTCCCACTGAAATTCACAGATGCCTGGAAATCTATCCACAGACCTCCATGAGGGTTGGTAGCCCTTAGCTAAAAGAACTCTTGCCCTAGGTAGAGAAGCCCACCTAGTCTGCCTAGACTCCTAGCTCTGCCTCTGCATCTCCTCCAGGGTGAGGAAGACTGAGATCTCATTTAGAGACGGTAAATCCTGTTCTAAGAGGTGTGTGTGTGTGAGACAGAGCATGGGACCTAGATTGTTAGACTTGGATTTTCATTCTCATTCTGATACGCTGACCTTGAAAAAGTCACTTCCCCTCTATGTATTTCAGTTTCTTTTTCTTAATTAATTAATTTTTAGTTTTTATCATTCACTTTCACAAGTTTTTGGGTTTTAAATTTTCTCCACCTTCCTCCCTTTTCCCCTTCTCAAGACAGTATACAATCTGCTATAGGCTCTACATATACATTCATATTAAACATATTTTCATATTAGTTATGATGTAAAGAAGAATTAGAACCAGTGGGAGGAATCATGAGAAAGAAGAAACAAAAGAAAAAAAAGAAAGAGCAAATAGTCTGCTTCCATCTGCATTCAGACTCCACAATTCTTTCTCTGGGTGTGGATAGCATTTTCCACAATGAGGCTTTTGGAGTTGTCTAAAGATCCTTGCGTTTTTGAGAAGAGCTAAGTCTGTCAAGGTCAGTCATCGTACAATGTGACTGTTACTATATACAATGTTCTCCTGGTTCTGCTCACTTCACTCAGCATCGGTTCATACAAGTCTTTCTAGATTTCTCTCTGCCTGCTCTATATTTCAGTTTCTACATTTGCAAAACCAAAGGTCTGCACTGAATAACCTCTGAAGCCCCTCCCAGCTCTGATACTCTGTGTTCTAAGGGCCCTCCCAGCTCTGGCATTCTATGTTCTAAGGGTTCTTTTTGCTCTGATGTTTTCGGTTCCAAGGTCTCTTTCAGCAGCTCTGTGTTCTGTGATTTTAGCGTTTTAGTATGCCACAGCTTTAATGCTGCTAAGGCCCAGACTGTGTGTCCCAGGTCCAAAGTGATGGCTGAGCCATATGTCTTATAGGAATGTAGAATTGCATCAAAAGAAAAGCCCTTGTCACCACCCACTCCAGCATCATCATAGGGCAGGACCACATCGGAAGCAAGCCTGGCAATGAACAAGGTAACCCTCTTCTCAAGTCAATCTCGTCTCCAGAAAACATGAAAACATTGTTCCAGGGCCTGTGGGGCAGAAAAGAAACAGCTGAACAGAAAACTCTTAATTTTTATAACATAATAGAGAGAGTGTTAGAACAAGAGTCAAGGATATGGAGAAAATCCAGTATGATATAGTACAGGAGGAAGTCCTGGGTTCAAATCACACTTGGATACTTATCACCTGTGTGACCCTGAGCAAGTTACCAAGCCTCTCTGGGCCTCAGATTCTTCATATGTAAAATGAAAAGGTGGGTCTTAAATGACCTCTAAGATCCCACCTAGCCTGTTAGTTGTGATCTCATCAGCATGGGAATCTCGCTGTATAAGAACTCCTTCAGTCCACAATTCAGATTGTGAATAGTAATCCTAGGAATTTGCCTGAGGAATTGTCCAGGGTAACACAGTTAGGTATGTGTCAGAAATAGCAGAATTTGAACCTGGAATTCCTGAACTCTAAGCCCAGGAGTCCATTTACCCTCCTTGACTCCTTTCAGAAAAAAAAAAAAACAAACTGGGTTTTTAGTCTCAGCCTTTTCGGTGACTGGCTTTGTGAGGAGGTAAGTCGTCATCCCTCCTCTTCCTTTCCTCCACCACCTCCAATGCTGAATCCCTGCTTCCTCAGTGGTAAAATGAAAGACATGGATTTGGCCATCTCTGAGGACCCCATCCAACCCTGAGATTTTGTTTCTGATGAGGGAACCTCTAAGGTCCTTTTCCTTTCTAAGATTTCAAAAGTCTTTCTTTGCTCTGGAATGATGGGGCCCTGTGGCTTACAAGGCAACACAAGGGGAAAAGTGTTCCTGGACAAATTCCAGGGTTCTTTGCCTCTTAAAATGAGGACTGAGATTGTGAAACAGCCAGGCGGGGAGTATTTTTTAAGATGCCGCTAGGTAGCACAGTGTAAAGTACCAGACTTGGAGTCTGGAACACCTGAGTTCAAATGTGACCTCAGATACTTATTAGCTGTATAACCCTGGATAAGTCATTTCACCCTGTTTGCCTCAGTTTCCTTATTTGTTAAATGAATTGGAGAAGGAAATGGCAAACCACTCCAGCATCTTTGCCAAGAAAATTCCAAATGGGATTGTGATGAATCAGATACAACTGAATAACAAAGAAAGAGAAAACTCTACAAGTCATGTAATACTTGCTGTGAATTGCTTTAGAAAAAAATGCCATTTTTATCCAAGTGTAGAGCTGGAAGAGCCCTGCTTCTAGTTCACCCTCCTCACTTTAGAGATGAGTAAACTGAGGTCCAGGAAGGTTACCTTCCCAAGATCAGCCATGAAGAAGCATTCTATTTGAACCCAAATTCTCTGTGTCCAAAGACAGAGATTGTTCCCTGTGCCATGATGCCTTTCACATCATAGCCTGTCTTAGAATTACTCTAATTTCTTAAGATTTTGAGCTTCACAAAGTGCTTTTTCCTCAGAACAATTCCATGAGATAGGCCATGCAAACATTAGCATTCCCATTTTACAGAGGCCCTGAGAAATGAAGCAAGTTGCCTAAGGCCACACAGACTAGAACCCAAGTCTCCATTCCACCTCATGTGTTGGGTCCCTTATACCACAACTGGGCTTGTTAGCTGCTTGCTAACTGTATGTGCTTTTCCTCTCTTTTCCTCTCTGAAATTTGGCTTCTTTACCTATAAAATGAGGAATTGGAATTAGTTTGGCAGCTAAGTGGTATAGTGGATAGATCACTAGGCCTGGAGTCAGAAAGGTCTGAATTCAGATCCAGCCTCAGATACTTACTCATTGCTCGACCCTGCACAAGTCACTTAGTGTGTTTGCTCAGTTTCTTCATCTGTAAAATGGAGATAATAATAGTAACTACCTCCCAGGGTGGTTGTGAGGATGAAATGAATGATATTTGTAAAATTTTAGCACATTACCTGTCACATAGTAGGTGCTATAAAAATGTTAGTTAATGTTCCTGCTGTGTTGTTGATGTTCCAGACTATGACCCTACATGCTGATACCTATTAGGAGGAAATACTTCCTAATTAAGAAAAGTATCCAACAGTGCGTATGTGGGGTCAAAAACAGCATGTAACCCCATGCTTGCTGATCAGAGAGCTAGTAAGAGACTCTAACCCCCTAGGAAGGGTGTTGTCAAAGAGCTGCTCTGATACGAATTCATTGTGGGAAGCCTGTGCTACCTAGTTCTCCATCTGAAATGCAAAAGGCTGGAAAATTGCTTTTACCCGTTGACAGGAGCTGATGTCAGCAGGGAAATCGGCATTTGTAGACTTCGGATCCCAGCATGAGAATGAACCACTAGGACAAGACCCTCCGGGCCCCCTCAGTTTGTCCAGGCGTAGGACACTTGCCCCAGTTTCCTTCTCAGGGTTTCGGGTAGATGGATAACATTATTCATGGTCTCCATTGGATGGGGGCTGAGCCAAGATGATGTGGGAGGCAGCAGTGACAATCAAGGTCATTAATTGAGGAATTGCATGGAAGCCCATAGTCTTTGTTAGTCCTGGTGGCTGGAACCACTAAATTAGGAGAGATATTGAGTACCTGGTGCTTAAAAGCAGGGTTGAGTCTAGGAGAGCCGCAATGGTGCGTCTAGAGTGTTTGTATTACCAGGCTTCACTGATTTTAACAGCCTCGCTTTTGCATAACATTCCTTCACTAATACACACTCCACGCTGGCCAAGGGTGGGTAACAGATGTTAATTCTCTTTTGGAGATAGGGAACTCATGTACAATGATATTACTTCTTCTTTATGAATATTTTAATATTAAAACAGCAAATCCCATAAAATGCTGAGATGACACTTTCCTTAAGTTGTTTAATTCCAGAGAACTGCGGAGACGGCTTTTGCCTTGTGCTAAGCTTAAGGCTGCTAGTGAGACACCAGTCCTTTCTTTGGGGCTGAAGTACATCTCTGACATAGCCCCATCCTTTTCCCACTTGGCTTCTTCCATCTCCCCCCCCCCCCCCAAATCCTGCCACAAGGAATGATAGTTGCAGTGCCATCAGGTTGATAAGCAAATAAATAAATAAATGCAGGAGTCATATTTCTTCTCCTGGGAGGAGTCTGGACTTGGTGTCCTGTGTTTGTCAACATAAAATGGGCTAGCTAGGTGGCACCATAGACCGTAGTTTGCAGAGCACAAGCCCTGAGTTCAAATTCAGCTTCAGACACTTAATAGCTGTGTGACCCTGGGCGAGTCATTTAACCTTGTTTGCTGGGGGTGGGGGGAGAGAGAAGAAAGAAGAGAGGAAGAGAGGGAGGAAGGGAGGGAGGGAGGGAAAGGAGGAAGGAAGGAAGGAAAGGAGGAGGGGAGGAAGGAAGGAAGGAAAGAAGGAAGGGAGGAAGGAAGGAAATGAACTTAAAGAAACTAGAGTCTGACTCATCTTTTCATAAGGTGGCTCTTGGATACCTAGATCCTAGGGTTGTTGTCCTTGATGCCTTCTCCTACTCTACCCTTTTAAAAATCATTCCACTCATAAATGGGTATGTGAAAGAAGGAGAATATAGTTTGTGATACCAGAGGTGGCCTCAGAATCAGCAAAACCTGAATTCAAAGCACACCTCAGATATTTGCCAGTTGTGTGAACCTGAGCAAGTCATTTAATCTCTACTAACCTCAGTTTTCCTAAAATGAAAATGGGGAGGTTGAGCTAGATAGCTTCAGGTTGTCTCCTGGGTCCAGCTCTGGGATCCCTTGATTTGATGGACTCATGAGGCCTCTGGGCAGAGAAGTGATTGGTTCAGAATGAGATAGAGAGTTCCAGACTGAGCATTTGGATAGAGTGTTGGCTCTTTCCCTTCATGTGTGTGTTTGGGTGAATCACTGAACCTCTCCACGCCTCAGTTTCTTCAATGGTAAGATGAAGTGGTTGGGCCAACTCTGCATTTGTGGGCCTATAATGGAATGTTTCAGTAGTGTTCTTCCCCCCACTTCCACAATGTCATTCATTTTCCAATGACCACTTCCTTCTGCCCTTCAAAATAACTCTTAGAACTAAAAAGTATAATCAAGCAAAATATTAAAAAATTGTCTGACCATAGCGTTAGAGCCAGAAGGAAACTTAGAGAGCACTGAGTCCAACATGTTCCTTCTACAGATGAGAAAAATGAGGCAGAGAGAGATTGTCATTTGTTCAGGGTCACACAATTAGTGTGTCTGAGGAAGGATTTGAACTCAGTTCTTTCTGACTTCAAGCACAGTAGCCTGTACAATATCGCAGGCTGCTGGGATCTAAAACATCTAAAACAATGCCTCTGGTCCACCGTCTCTTTACAGAAAGACAAGAGATGTGCTCCCATCACGTCCTCTGAAGCCCTGCTAGGCCCTGCCCTTTGTCTGCTTGTTGGCAGAGTCGTAGAGGGAAACGTCCTGGGTGTTAGTACACCTGGCTTCAACTTCTGAGCCTTCTGCTTGGGGGCCTCAAAGCAAGTCCCTTCACTTTCTCTTCATGCCATCAAAAGGTGAGAAGGTTGAACTAATTGATCTCTGTCCTTCCTGTTGGTGATAAATACCGTGAGTGTTTTCAGGAGCAGAACTCCTGTGGACTTTCTAGTCAACCCTCTGCATTCAGATCAAAGCCCACTTTCAAGGGGGTGTGAGTGGTGGTAGTCCCTCAAGACTCCAGCCCTCACTGATTTCTCCTTTCTCTTTCCTTCCTGTAAGATAAGGAAGATAGACCCAGTGGGATTCAAGATCCTGTCAGTTCTTGTGTTCTAAGGCCTCTTCCAGCCCTGACATTTTACGTTGTAAGTTCCCTCCCAGCTCTGACATTTTGTGTTCTAAGGGCCCTCCCAGCTCTGCAATCCTGTGTTCTAAGGACCCTTCCAGCTCTGACACCCTGTGTTCTAAGGGCCCTCCCAGCTCTGACATCCTGTGTTCTAAGGGCCCTCCCAGCTCTGACATCCTGTGTTCTAACGGCCCTCCCAGCTCTGACATCCTGTGTTCTAACGGCCCTCCCAGCTCTGACATCCTGTGTTCTAGGGCCCTCCCAGCTCTGACATGCTGTGCTCTAAGGCCCCCCAGCTCTGATATTTTCTTTGTCAGGTCTACCTTGGTGTGAGGTCCACCCCCAGCCCTCTAAAGCTGTTCCATCTCCCCATGGTGGCTGCCTATAGGCATCCCTGGACCTGCTCCCATATCCACCAGCCAGGCCCCCTAGTGCCTTAGGGTTGGGTCCCATATTTCCCCCTTCCCAACACTGCCCTGCTGAGTTGAATGGGGACTTGCTTGTGGGATGAATTGCTCCCAGCCTCCCAGCACTGTCCTGGAGGACCTTCTAGAGGGAATTGTAATTAAATACTGGGCGGCTGCACTTAGGATAATGACACACTGTACTCAGAATTGCATTCCACAGCTCTGGATTACCTGATGCCAGAAAATCCAATAACCCGGGGTTAAATTGAATCAGGGGGTGGTGTTGATTTGATTTGTAAAAATCTGGCCAGCATTCTGTGGGGCTTTGACAATTCTTATGCTTATTGTTTGTTTGGAGGTCTCAAGCCCCCTTCCTGTTCCAGCCCTCCACTGGCATGACTTTCTATGCAGGATGGTTAGGAGAAAGAGTCTGAGACTCTGCAGTCAGGAGGATCTGGGTTCATATCATGCCTCTGCCACTTACCTGTGTGACCCTGGACAAGTCCCTCTCTGGACCCACTTCCTCGATGACAATATAATGCATGGATATGGCAGGATGAGTGCAAGGACCTAACGAGACAGTGTGTGTTAGGTACTTCCTGGGCTTTGATCTATAAATGACTGAGGAGAAATGCAGGGATAGCTCTATGGGTCTTTATGTCCCTGTGTAGTCAGCGAGGGTGATTATTGATACCTCTCCAAAGTAACCAAGCAGGGCTCTTGGGAGGTCAAGGAACCTACAGCAATACCAGTGACTGAACCAGCACCTGGCTGTTAGCCTGGTGATCAAGGTTCATTGGCATCGCTTCAGCCTTTCCCCCGACAGGGAATTCATCTGCCCCTTCCCTCCCCCTATAGCATCTTCAACAGGTGACCAGCTCAGGAAGGCATCCGTGGAAGGGGCAGCCCTCAATCTCAGGGAGAGTTCTGTGGCAGGGAATTCATAATCATTTTTTGAGTTTCCAAGGATGAGAACTGGAATGAGGTAAGGTTAGGAGGAATGGACTTGGACCTATAGTCAGCAAACATGAATTTAAATACTGTGCTTTTTGCCACTTAATTATTCTCTGTCCAGCGGCATTACTTTGACCTGTATAGGCCTCAGTTTCCTCTTCTATGAAATGGGTTAGTGTTTTCAGGGATGAGGAAAGCACTTTGTGAAATATAAAGAACTGTGTAAAATGAGACTGTTTTTTTTAGTACAATTGGAATCAGTCAGGAGCATTTATTTAACTCCAAGACACTGTGCTAGGCACTGAAGGATACAGGTGAGATCATACCTAGCCTCAAGCCTCCATTCTGTTATCAGTCACAAGGCTCAATGTTCAGACTATGTCAGCGATCCTTCTATTTGTTTTGGGCAGCTATGTGCCACAGTGGATAAATAAAGCTAAGGGCCTAGAGTCAGGAAGACTTCTCATCTTCATGAGTTCACATCTGGCCTCAGACACTTCCTAGCTGTGTGACCCTGGGCAAGTCACCTCACCCCATATGTCTCAGTTTCTTCATCTGTAAAATGAGCTGGAGAGGGAAATGGCAAACCACTCCCATGTCTTTGCCAGGAAAATCCCAAATGGGGTCAGAGTCAGACAGGACTGAAAACAACAGCAGAAACATGGTAGGTTGGATAAAGAGCCAGCCTGGAAGCCAGGAGAACTTAGCTCCAATCTATCCTCTGACATCCTAGCTGCATGGCCCCAGACAGACCACGTAGCTTCTCTTTGCACAAGGCAACTCTCTAAAAATTCTTCTAAGTTGCAGAGATTGTGCCAAATTACATTGTTTGGAGGGGTTTCCTGACTCCGAAATTCCCTAAACCAGATATCACAGTTCTAGGCCCTACCTACCCATCCATCTGAATACACATGTCACTTCTTCCCTGCCAAGGACAAGAAGGGACAATATTCCAAGGGGTCCATGGTGTACACAGGAAACATGGAAAGCCCTGTTCTAGATTTTTTTAAGCTTCTGCTTCCTTTAATCCTCCATTTCCTTCCTTTAATCCTGAATTCTCTCTGTCTCTGTCTCTCTCTGTCTCTCTGTCTCTCTCTCTCTCTCTTGCTCTCTCGCTCTCTCTCTTTCTCTCTGTCTCTCTCCTCCCATCTGTCTGTCTGTCTCTGTCTCTCCCCATCTGTCTCTCTGTCTGTCTGTCTCTCCCCATCTGTCTCTCTGTCTATCTCTGTCTCTTGCCCCCCATGTCTCTCTTTCTCCTTGTCTCAGTCTCTCTCTCCAGCCTTGATCTCTCTGCTTCTGACTTCCTTCTTTTCTCTGCTTCCTGCCTTTGGGCCTTGCCCATCTTAGATGCCCTCTCTGACCTCTGTATCCTTCTTTGTTCATATTCTCCCTCTGTTTGAAATGGCTCAGAGGATGGTTGTTGACCACAGAGGAGGGCTGCCTCTGCTCCCTTCCCCTCCCCTTTGCATGCTGAGGTGGGGGAACAGCAGAGAACCTTTGGGTTCAAAGGATGCTCAGCATCCCCTCCTCCAGGGCAAGGGCAAATCCTGAAGGGCTAAAACTTTGAGATGAGAGTCGTAGAATGTTGCGTGGGAACTGGTTAGAGAAAGGTGATGGGAAAGCCTGAGAAGACATCTTTGTGTGTTTTATACACACACACACACACAGCTTCCTATGTGTATGCAGGCACCTCAGCATGTATACTTAGGTACTCCATATACACTAACTGCACTTATTAAGCACCTGCTAAATTCGTGTACTGCTCTGTCATTGCAGTGGGGAGTGGGACAAGATGTATTGTCTCACCTCAGGAAGCTTATAGGATAGTAGACAGGCATCAGATAGAAGGAAAAGACTGTAATATAGAAGGTTGCATGTTCAGTCCATCAGAGAAGTGTGTTGTTACAGGCCCACAGAGGAAAGTCATTAGTAGTCTTGGAATGATGCATGCATTTACACTGAAGGTAGAGACAGGACACACCTGGCTTCAAATCCGGGCTCAGACACCTCCTATTTGTGTGACCTTAGGATGATAGACTTCCAAGCAGGAGAGACCTACCTCTAAGGCCATCTGGTCCAGCCCTTTCAATATACAGATGAGCAAATGATGACGGCCCAGGAATGTAGAGGGTAAGTGAAGTGTACAGGGTGAGATTGGCCATAAGCAGGAGAGCCAAGGTTGGAACCCAAGTCTCTTACCTTCCCTGTGCCTCAGTTTCCTCATCTGTCACATTCAGTTAGTCACCAAGCATTTAATAAGCATCTGATGCACCATGTGCCAGTCACTGTGCTAAGCTGAGAATTGAAACAAAGTCAAAAAACAGGATGGGAAAATAGCATGCAAATGACTATATACAGACAAGATACAGACAAAGCTAATTAATTAATTGAGGGAAGGGAAAAGGCTTCTTGTGGCAGGTGGGATTTTTAGCTGGGACTTGGAGAAAGCCAGGGAGGCCAAGAGAAAGAGATGAGAAGAGAGAGGGCTCCAGCCATCGCAACAGACAGTTGGAATGACATCGTCACAACTGTGCTTGAGAAAGTCCAATTTACAGCTAAGTGGAGGAAAGCCTGGAGACTTGAGGTGGGGAGACTACCACCAGCAGGCTCTTTGGATAGTCTAGACATGAGGTGTTGAAGGCTTGGCCCAAGGTGATATCAGTAGTAGAAGAAAGAAGGATGTGTACATGGGGGATGCCAAGAAGGGCATGACTTGGCAGTAGATTGAATGTGGGGTGTGAGAATAAAGAGTCCAGAATGCCACCGAGGTCAGGAGCCCAGGGCATTGATGGTACCCTGGACAGTAAGAGAAAATTAGGAAGAAGGGGTGGAGGCAGGCAATGAATTCCATCTGGGACACATGGAATTTAAAATGTCTATTGGACACACAGTTCCATGTTTCCAAGAAGCAATTGGAGATGCAGACTGGAAGTCAGGAGAGAAACCAGGATGTGTGTCTGGGAATCATCTGTCTCTTGATGGTCATTGAGAACCCATGAGATCGCTAAGTCAGTCAACAAACATTTATTAAGCACCTAGATTTATGGCGCTGTGCTAAGCCCTGGGGATATAAAGAAAAAAAAAGACAATCCCTGCCCTCAGGAGTTTCCAATCTAATAGGGGAATAAAGCATACAAAAGGAGCTGAAAAGGCAGGCGGGTGCACAGAGGAAGTTGGCTGGTGAAAAAGGCAGAGAAATCCCAAAGGAGTGCAGCCAGGGGAGAAATGATGTTCTGAGCTGTTTCTCCCTTCTTAAATAGAGGCTTTGGAGTTCATGGCTCCACCCTCCAAACGTAGGGACAAAAGGTGGTGATAAGGTGGAGAGATACAAGCAGACCTCCTTCGATTATGCTTTGCCGATAGTGTTGTTTTTGTATAAACTGAAGGTCTGTGGCAGCCCTGCATCAGGCAAGTCTGTTGGCCCCATTTTTCCATAGCATATGCTCACAGCGTGTCTCTGTGTCACCTCTTGGTCATTCTCACAGCCTTTCGCACTTTTCCATTATCATTTTGTCCGTTATGGTGATCTGTGATCAGCTATCTTTAATGTTCCTGTTGTAGTTCTTTCAGGGAACCATGAAATGTGCTTGTGTAAGATGGCGAAGTGTGTGTCCTGACTGTTCCACCAATCAGACATTCCCCTGTCTCTCTCCCTCTCCTCCGACCTCCGTGTCCTGAGACACAACAATATTGAAATTAGGTCAGTTCATAATCCTACAATGGCCTTTAAGTGTTCAGTGAAAGGAAGAGTCATTGAGGTGGCAAAGTTCATTGTTGTCTTATTTTGAGAAACTGTCACCAATCTTCAGCACCCACCACTCTGATCCGGCAGAAGCCATCGAGGCAATACCTTCTACCAGCAAAAAGATTATCATCTGAAGGCTCAGATGAGAGTTAGCATTTTTTAGCAATATTTTAATTACATATGTACATTGGGTTTTTTTAGATATAATACTATTGCGTACTTAATAGATCGCATAAACGTAACTTTTATATGCACCGGGAAACCATATGAATCACTTTATTGAGATATTTGTTTTACTGTGGCCGTCTGAAACCAAAGCCACAATATCTTCAAGGTATGCCTGTAGTATAGATAGAGAAGAGAAGAGCCTGGAGGAGCAGGATGCTCACTGTTAGAAGGTGTGACCTGGATGAAAATTCATCAAAAGAGATTGAGGAAGAGTAGTCTGGCAGATAGGAGTAAAACCAGCATAATTTCATGAAAACCTAGGGTGAGGAGATAATCAAGGAGGAGGTGATTGACGATGTTAGAAGCTGTAGAGAAATCAAGAGGGTTGAGGATGAGATCTGGCAATTAAGAGAGTGCAGTTGAAGTTGGAGGATGGGGTCAGAAGCCAGATTGTAGAGAGTTAAGTAGAGAATCAGAGGAAAGAAAGAAAGTAGAGGGACCCCTTGTAGACAACCTTTTCAAAGAGCTTAGCCACTAAAGGAAGAAAAATATGGGATGAGAGCTAGTGGGGACAGATGGGCCAAGTGAGGGGGAAATGACATGAGTATGTTTGGAGGTATGTTGGGAAGCAACCAGGAGACAGAGAGGGATTGAAGGTTAGTGAGTGGGAAATGGACAGTGGAGGAGGCAAATCCACTGGAGAAGACTTGTGCCTGTAGGTGAATTAGCTTTGGCAGTGAGCAGGACCACCACTTCACGCGAGACAAGGATGAAGGAGGAAATGCTGACAGAAAGCATCTGAGGTCTGTGACGTAAGGAAGGGAAAAGAGAAGACTCCTGAGGAATGACCTCAATTATTTTTAGTGAAATAGGAGGCAAGAATCTCCGCTGAGAGGATGGGGGGAGAGGACACATGAGAAGTTTGAGGAGGGGGGAAAAGGTTTGGAAAAGGGGCTTTGATGAGTAGGAGAATGAATTGGTTAGAAAGTTATCAGTGGAAAAGCAATGCCTTGCTACAGCGAGAGCCCAGTTGAGATTATATCATTTAAGTTCTTAGTGGATCCAATCAGCACAGTTTCACGATTTTCTGCAGCTTAATTCAGTGGCAAATGAAGGCAGTGGCTGGTGGGAATAATCCAAGGCCTGGAAGATAAGATCTTCAAAAGGATAAGGAGTCAAAGCCTGGAGAGAAAGGGACAGTGAGGGTTGGAACTGGTTCACCAATGGGCCAAGATGGAAAGAGAATAAGAACCAAAGAGAACTGGGAGAGAACCTGAGAGAAAACTGAAGGGTAGAGGGATTGGAGGCCACAGTCCAGAGGAAGGACAGGTGAAGAGGGGGAGGCACAACAGGTTATAATGAAGTAAGGGAATTTTAGAGTTGGTGAACTTAGAAGGGGATGGATGTGGGGGAAGTACTACCTGTTGGGTTTATCTCAGTGTGGTTCTGAGGATTGCATGAGAATATAAGTTGTTATATTTTTATTATACAGGTGTATATATTATATGTTTTATATCATTTGTTATATACATTATATAAACTATTTAATATATCATATATAACATACATATTTGTTTTATACATGTATGTGTGTGTGTGTGTGTGTGTATGATTTGTTATATTTTTAACAGGGAGCAAATGTGACTCTGTCCACACTGTGCCTTACACACTTTGAAGTGCTATCTAATATCAGCTATTGGGATTATTCCTGCCTTCTACACACTGTGGAGCAACGTTCTTAGGAGGCTGACAAACTGACCCATCATGATGCCTGTGACTGGAGTAATATCTGGCTGTTAAGTCATAGGGGCATAGACTGAGACCTAGAAAGAACCAGAACCTCGTCTAACCCTTTCATTCTATAGATTGGAAACTGAGGCCCAGAGAAGTTAAATGACTTTAGATCATGGATTTAAATATGCAAGGGACCTCCTGGGTTATCAAGTCCAACTCCCTATCTGAGGCCTAAGGAAGTTAAGTGACTTTCCCCAGGTCACTATATCTCATAGCCCAAAGAATCATTTGTAGGGATGATTAGAACCCAGGACCTCTGACTCTAAAGCTTGTGCTCTTTCTAATAGATCCCTCTAGTCCCCAGACTTGAGAAGTTTCTACTAAGCCACAGCAAGTCCCTCTACTTCATTGACCTCAGTTACCCAATACGTGAAATGAGGGTGATAATTCTGACTTTATAGGCTGGTCTTTAAGAAAGTGCTTTGTTAACCTTAATTCACATTTCTATATAGTTTCATTATTATCATCTTAGTTTTTGAAACCCATGTTCATAGTGAAAAATATAGGCACACATAAATGTGAATGAGTGGATAGATAAATATATAGAGAGATAAGTAGATTAGATAGATGGATGGATGGGTGGGGGGGTGGATGGATGGGTGGGTGGGTGGATGGATGGGTGGGTGGGTGGATGGATGGATGGATGAAAACATTTGTCAAATACTTTCTGTCCACTTAGCACTGTGTTGAATGCCATGGATACAAAGACAAGGGGGACAGCCTCTTTTCTCAAGGAGCTCATACTAATTGAAAGAGACGACAAATATAAGAGCTTGCCTTGAGTCTTCTCTCCTTTGAGCTAAACATCCCCCCTTCCTTCAGCCCATTCTCATCATTGTGGGCTCCGTTCAATCCTTTCATTGTCTAGACAATGTCCTTTATCTGAGAACTCCTCAGTTTATCAACATCTAAGTTCATCCCCCACTAGACTGGGAACTTCTTGGGAGCAGGGACAGTTTTTTATTTTTCTCTGTATTCCCTGAGCTTAGCCCACTGCCTGGTGCATAATAGGTGCTCAGTGTTTGTTGACTGAACGAATGACTATACTCCAGTTGAGAGATGAAGGTATCCGGTTTTGTCATTTCACTAACTCTGAAGAATCCACTTCTGTCAACCACGCTCATATCGCAGAAGGGCTGAGAGAGGAACAGCTGAGTTAGAAGGCAGTCACTCTTTCTTTGACTGCTTCTGGCCATTGTGCCTGATTATTGACAAAAGTAAGCAGTGAGGACTAGGTCATAGAAGAAATCTTGGCAGCTGGTGGTGCAGCGGACAGAGAGCTGGGCCTTGAGCCCTGAAGATCTTAAGTTTAAATCCAGGCTCCAGACATATATTAGCTAGGTGACCCTGGGAAAATCACTTAACTTCTGTTTGCCTCAGTTTCCTCAACTGCAAAATGGGGATAAATCATAGCAACTTCTTCCCAGAGCTGTTATAAGGATCACCTAACATTTGTAAAAAACATGTAGCACAGTGCCTGGCAAATAGTAGGCACTATGTAAGTGATTTTCCCCCACATACAGAAGGGCAAGAAGGTCCATCTTGAAGGTCAGTTTCTGCCGGGGTATTAACACTAGGTCAATGACTCTAAGCTGGAGCATGATCAGAGCAGGGACAGAAAGACCTGGAACAGGTAGATCAGAAGAAGGGACAGATTTTATATCTGTAGAATAGGAACAGTACATCTCCTACCTCACAGGTCTTTAGTGGAGAAAGTCATAAGAGTCATCCCTCCTCTTTCCATTCAGTAAACTTTTTTTTAATCATTGACCATGGGCAGGGCTGTGTGATTAGGGAAGGACCAGGGGACCCTAGAGACCAAATAATGGATATGGGGGCTAGAGGTAAAGATCTCTAGAGCAAAGTGGAACCATCTAATCAATATCCCCACCTCCCATTTTATAGATGAAAAAACTGAGGCCCAGAGAAGTTAAGTGACCCAGGTAATAAGTAAGCCACAGAAATGGGATTTGAACACAGGTCCTCTGACTGGAACCAATGCCCTTTTCCACTATATCTCATAGCCTCTTTATGACTTCCAAGTTCACAACCTTCAGTTCTTTGGAGAATGGTAGCCATTAGTGGTCAGGAGGGAGGGCCTTTGCTGGAAAGCCTAGGGAGGACGTCACCAGGATTCAAGTGCTGAGCCCACAGCTATGGCCTGGCTTGCCCATACCAGCCTCCATGATGTAAGAGCTTGGGAAGAAAGTTGAGCGTAGTAGTAGAAATCACTCTGACCCGAGTCAGGAGGAATGTGGTTTGGGGATCCTGGTTCTGTTACTTATATACTCTGAACATACCTAAATGTGTACATACTGGCTGCTCTATCAACACAGTGCCCAGCATACAGTTGGAGCTTAATAAATGTTGGGAGGGGGTTGGTTGATTGATAGATATCCATGTGACAGTGGGCAAATTATGGAAGCTCTCCAAGCCTCTGTTTCGTCATCTATAAGATGGGGATTCATTCTTTCAGCAAACTTTCATTATTAAACACCTGCTGTGTACAGTACAAGAGGATAGCTGTGCTGTAGTAGAACGAGGACTGATTTCAGGGTCAGAAGACTTCCAGATCCATCCCTCACTAGCTGTGGGACCTTGGGGCAATCTTTTCACCTCTTTTTCCTCTGTAAAATGGGGTCAGTATAACCACATTCCTTCCATTACCAGGTGATTGTAAGGAAAGTACTTTCAAAACCCTAAAGCCCTATAGAAAGAGAACTGTTTAGTTTATTATCCCTGCTCCCTAGCCTCCAGCTTGGCTTGGAGCCTCATTCCAGGTTCTCCAAAATAGCATTTGCCCTAGGATATGGCTCGAGACCTGCCAGCGGCTGTAGATAACAAATCACCTGTTGGGTTGTTTTTTTTTCCTCCGGGTCCTTTCAGATCTCTTGGTTGGGGGAGAGGAAATTTCTGCCATGGAGGGAAATGAAAGTGGAGGATAGGAGCATGGAGTGTTCATCCTTCACTTCTTGGGGACCCGGAATGCAACCGTTTCCAAACCCAGGGCTCCTTGTTGCTGTAGCAACCCCCCAGGCCTGCTGTAACTCCACCTCCCTCTGCCAGCCCTGGAAACTCGCCTCCTCTCAGAGCAAAGGTCCCCACACACGTGGCCAGCCTCACTTCAATAGACAGTGTTTCCTCACAACCGCCTCTGGGGAGGAATATGAGAACTCTTTAAAATGTTAGCTCGTGATTTAGGGCAGGAAATGGTTTCTTCCCTCTGCTCTCTCCTCTTGTTGTTTGGACTGATAAAGCTGAAATCCTGATCAACCCCAGCCAAGGGCTCTTTCTTCTTCTCTCTCCATGTAACCAGGGAGGACCATCTCTCGCAGACCGATCCAATGGGACTGTAGGATTTGGGTCTGTAAGGGCCCTTCAGTAGATCACAGAATGTCAGCACTAGGAGGACCCTTAGAATATAGCTAGAAAGGCCTCAGAACATAGAATGTCAAAAGCTGGAAGGATCCTTAGAAAACAATGTCAGAGGCAGCTAGGTGGTGCAGTGGATAGAGTACCGACCCTGGAATTGGAACCTGAGTTCAGAGGCAGCTAGGTGGTGCAGTGGATAGAGTACCGACCCTGGAGTTGGAACCTGAGTTCAAATCCAGCCTCAGACACTTGACTCTTATTTGACTGTGTGACCCTGGGCAAGTCACTTAACCCTGATTGCCTTACCAAAAAAAAGAAAGAAAGAAAGAAAGAAAAAGAAAAGAAAGCAAAATGTCAGAGTTAGAAGGGACTTTACAACATAGAATATGTTGTAAATATATAATATTTAAATATACTTTAAATATAATGGTTATGTAAATATAAATGTAATATACTATGACTACTGTTAACTAGCCTTTTATGTAGCACTTTAAGGTGTGCAAATCTATTTACAGATACTATATTATTTACATGATTACACAAATAAATGTGTAATTACAAATAAATGTAATACTGATTTACATGATTATATTATATTTCATTATTTATGTTGTTATAAATATTACCTCACAACAGTTTTTCTCTTCCCAACAACCCTGAGAGATAGGTGCTATTGTAATACGCATTTTACAGATGAGGAAGCTGAGATATAGAGAGATTACAGTGACCTGTCCAACTACTGAGTATCTGAGGCAAGATCTTCCCGTCTCCTGTAGGTACAACACTCTTACCTACGACCATGTCTAGCTGCCTGTAAAATATCAGAGCTGAAAGATCTGGGATCCTAAACATCACCTGGTCCAACCCTCTCTAAATCCCAAAAGTCATGCCGGTTCGTAGCTAAGATTCAGTCGGCAGCTATGCTTGCCCATTAATTGGATGTGCAGCAGATGACTACCAGTGGAAATAGCTAGCTACAAATCTCAGGGAGTCCTTTAAATAAGTCCCAGAGCAAACAGTCTCTCCTTGAGGTTCGTACAGTCTACTTCGCTTAAGAAGAACCCAGGACTCGATGGGAGAATTCTTGGATCCTAGATTGTAGCCGAAAGGGACCTCAGAGGGTAAACGTGAACTCCTCGTTTTATCGTTCGTTCATTTCGGTCATGTCTGACTCTTCATGTTCCCATTTGGGGTTTTCTTTGAAGAGACCCTGAAGCGGTTTGCCATTTCCTTGTCTGGCTCATTTTACAGATGAGAAAATGAGGCAAATGGGGTGAAGTGACTTGCCCAGAGTCACACAGCTAGTATGTATCTGAGACCAGATTTGAATTTAGGTCTTCCTGACTGCATTCTCCAGACCTAGTGCTCTATGCCCCAAATCCCCTCATTTTACCAAAAAGGAAACTGTGACTCAGTGATAGGGGAGTGACTTGCCCAAGGTCACACAAGTTGTTAATGGAGGGGCTGAGTTTTCAGCCCAGGTCCTCCAACTCTACATCCCTGTTTCCAATATCTCATTTGGCTTCAGGTTATTTTTGGGGGGGAGGGGATGGGGTGGCGGGATCACATTGCTTCAACAAGAACATCCCTAGACCTGAGGTACTTAAAGAAGTCAATGCTGACCATGTCTCATTCTGGCCGTCAGGCTCCAATGCTTGATTGCATCTAGTTTTGAGTTCTCTGGGCACAGTGTAGTTCATAGAGGCAGCTGGTGGATTGGTCTTCGAGGTCTCATCACTAGACACTAAACATCCCTTTCTGTCACAGTAATAGTGATGATGACGATGGTGATGATGATGAGAACTGATACTAACAAAGAACCCTCAGTTTCGCTGGGTACTCTGCCTAGAGCACTAAACTCCATGAGTTTAGGGCAGATAGATTCCCATTCATTTTACAGAGGAGACTACTGAGGTAAAATTGTCCAGGCTCAAATACCTAAGAAACTTCAAAAGTGATATTTGAACTTAATTTTCTCTAGCTCCAAATGCTGCCCTGTCTCCACTAAATCATGCTTCCTCATCCAATAATAGGTCTGTGAACAATATGTTTCTAATCTGGTGTATGGGAAGGAGCACTTGGATGTGGGACCATGAGGGAGTCACTTTTCTAGGCTCAGTATCTTCCTTGGCAATGTGGGGATAACCCAACCTGCACGACCCATTTGGTGGAGTCCTTGTGTGGAAAACACTTGGTAAAGTGCTTTTTGCAAAGATAGAAATTCGAGCTATTATTACTTTTCTAAGCAGTGCTCAGCCTATCAAAATTCTAGCCCAAGGAAGGAGTTTGAAAGAGTCCTTGGGAATTTATCGTCATGGACTGCAGCCTGTGTGTAATTGCATTCTGTATTCTCTTGGTATCCAATTGCCAGTGCTCCGAGACCCCAACCTAGAACACCTTGCTGATGGATGGCTGTGATACTCTTTCAGTTTGATTAATTTCTCCCAATAGGACCTGGTTTTTGATTGAAAAAAAAAACATGCCCTATAACTACTCGGTGAAATAAACACCGAACTTTCACTCTTTGCCAAAGTACAGTTCACCGTGTTCCCTCTCTCCAAGACTCCAAGGCCTATTCTAGAGGCCAGCCCTTCTAGCAATCACCTGTGCCTGATGTCCTGGTGTGAGCTTTGGTACATAGGAGGCTGCTTATCTTCTCTGGTGTTACCTTGTCAGATGCTGGTAGGAATAGCAGTGAAAGCTGCAAACAACAAAAAAAGAAATAATAGCTATAATAAAAAGTGTAAGAGGCAAGTACAGTGTAATGGCTAAAGATCTAGTCCAGAACATCTGACACATCGTGGCTGTGCCACTACTTATCCTTCTGGTAGCCAAGGCCACTGGTGTCCAACTCAAATGGAAATGGATCCTTGCAGCCCTATTTTGATTTAGAAAACCACAAATTAACATTATCTATGTTGTTTTGTATTTTTGTGTATTTTGTCAAGTGTTCCCCATTCCATTTTTATCTGACTCCTGCCTCATGCTCCTTAAGACTTTGTAGTCTTTACTGAGAAGGTGCTGACCTATGCGGGTAGAGGGAATTCCCTATAATAATGAAATAGCTAAAATCCTTATCCCCTAAGTGTATCCCATAACTGCTTATGGAGATATGGTTCAGTCAGTCCGCAAGCATTACTTACTATGTGCCAGACTCTGTGCTAAGCTCTTGGGAATACAAAGGTAAAAGCATAAACAATCCTTACTGTCATGGAGTTCACAGACTAATGAGAGAGATAACGTGTAAGTAACTAGGTAAATATAAGATATATACCTAGTAGATGGGAAGTAATCTCAGAGGGGAAAACGTTAACAGGTGATGGGACAGGAACCGTGCCAGCTTCCCTTAGTAGAGGGAATTTTTCCTCATCTGAGAGTTCCATGTGCAGTGAAATTAGCACTATAGTAAGTCTCTGTCTTTCTCCCCTCCTTTCCCCTATCCTCTCTTCTCCTCTCCTCTTCCACTCTATCTCTGTCTCCCTCTCCCCTGTCTTTCTCTCTTTCTCCCCTTTCCTTGCTTCTCCGCTCCCATTCCATTTCTCTCCTCCCTCTCCCTCCTTCCCTCTCTCCTTTTCTCTTTTCCTCTTTCTGTCTCTCTTTCTCTCACCCTTCTCTCTCTGTCTCCCTTTCTCTGTTTCTCTGTGTCTATCTCTTTGTGTGTATACACACACACACACACACACACACACACACACACACACACGTTGTCTCTCCTGATAAGATTACAAGCTTCTTGAAATTAGGGACTCATATGAATCTGGGGTAGAATTCAAACTCAGGTGTTACTGGCTACAACACCAGCTCTCTGTCCCCTGCTCAGCAGCTTCACAGTTAAGTCAATACAAAGTAATTTCAAGAAGGAAAGAACACTTAATTACTAGGGAGATTAGGAAAGGTCTTGTGTAGCAGGTGCCCCCACTGCAGTATTCTCAGAGGTAGAAGTGAGAAAGAGAGCACATTCCAGACGTGGGGACCAGCCTTCTCTGTAAAGCCATGGGTTTTTTCCCTGACCTGCAGAGAGAGTTGAACCAGATGCTCTCCAGGGGCTCCCTTAGCTCTCAACCCTTGGATCCTCAGGTTCTGGGTCTCCTAGCTAATTAACCACACAGCTATATGGACCTGAGAACAAATCCAGCAGGGAGATGTAGAGGTTCAGAGAGAACTCTAGACAGGAGGTTATGTTTTTCCATTTGGGTTTTCCTCCCCGTCTTGAAAATAAGGGGATAGGATTTCTTGGCTCAACTCTCTGACTCTGATCAAAGTCCCCATGGCCAAGGGAGCTGCTTGGTCTCAGCTGTTCTTTAGCTAAATCTGGTCTCTGCCCTTGAAGAGCAAACAGAACCCTTGAAAGCCCAGGAGTTGCAGCACAGGCCTGAGGGAGGGTGGGGTAAAGCAAGGCTCGTCCCTGCTGCCAGGTACCCTTTATTCTCTTCTATTTCCACGGAATAACCGTCTCAGATTTGGGAGGGTGATTCTTCAAGGTCCTCTTGGCCATTGCTTCTCAGAACTAGATTCCCCATTTTACGAGTCTCCAACAAGTTGTCATCATCCAGGCCTTGCTAGGATACTCAGAGTCAAGATGGTGCAAAAGAATCACTGGCTATGAATCTGGATCTCAGCACACTGACTTGTTGTGGACTTGACCTTGGAGAAGTCATGTAATCTTTCTCATCTGTAAAAGGATGGTGTGGGACAGGAAGACCCATAAGGTCCCCTTCAGTTCTTGAGAGATGCACCTGAGGCTTTGGAAGAGGTTTTACCAGAACATTCCCATAACATCAACAGACATTTTTTTTGCCTAAATAAAATTTTGATATATTTTGTTTCTTGATATATATTCCCCCCCCCAAAAAAAGAGCCATCCTTTACTACAGAGAAAAAGAGAAAGGGGGACAGAGGGGGAAGTTTTGACAAAACTAACAAAGACAGTAATGTAGTCAGTGTTCTTTACCCATAGTCCCTTTCCTCTGTGAAGAAAGTAATATGGCATCAGCAGGCTAGTTCAACTGCTAGGATTTCCAACTGGAAAGAATTTAGAGTGCATCAAGTCCAAGGATTCTTAATATTGTCTGTGTCCTGGTCCTCTTTGGGGGTGTCTGGAGAAGCCTGTGGACCCCTTCTGGGAATCATGTGATTAAATGCATAAAATAAAATAGATTGGATTACAAAGGAAACCAATTAACTTTTGCAACTTTTTTTAAGTTCATGAACCACCTAAGTTTAAGAACCCCTAATCCCTCATTTTACATATGAGGGAATTTGGACCCAGAGAGAGAAATTGATTTGCCCAGGGTCACACAGAGAGTTAAGTAGCAGAACTTAATACAGATTGAACACAGATCCTCTGACTCCCAATTTAGTTCCTTTACATAAAGATTTGCACTCATTTTCACTCTGTCACCCACCCCCCTTTTCTTCACAGAGCAAGGGGACTATGGGCATGGAATATATTGAACATAGTATCAGACTTTTTCAATAGGTGTGTTAAGTCCCCCCCCCCTTTTTGTTGTAAAGACTGGCTCTCTGGGTGGGGCAGGGGGGATATATTGGGAAAATACGGGTGACCAAGAAACAAAAATATATACAGGAGAACACTGCACCCCCTCCATGCCCATGGGCATTTCATGACCACATGGGTAATGTAATGACAAGCTTTATCGTCCCAGAAGCATTTCTTTTTCCAGCTTTTGGTCTGAAGGAGATGTTTGGGGATTTGCACCCCCACCCCTACCCTGAGGCATTCACAGGCCACCAGTTTTCACTAAGCTTAAAGGGAGTCCGTTCTGTAAATTATTAAGATCCCTAAATCTGCCGGTTAATTAGGATAAGTTGTGGCTGTCAGTCTTAGGTATTTAATTACATTCTTGGCAGGCCTCCTTGACTTGGCCTGCTGGTTATAAAGTAGCAGCAGGAGGGGCTGGCTCTACCCTTAGGAAGAGGAGGTGGGTACCTGTGCCATGTCATTGAAGGGGGCTGCCCAGAGCAAAAATTCACCCATCCACCCACCCCCCAGCTCAAATTGGCTTAGGGCTGAAAATTCTCACATTCTTGGCATTTCTTTGAGCTAATTATCAGGACAGTTTTTTAGATGTCACATCATCTAAACATCTCAATTAACTTTCGTTTTCCTTGAAAAATATGTTCAGTATCTTTTGTTTTTATATCACATATATTTCAAGCTTTAATTATCACCCCTTATAACAAGGAATTCAAAATAAGGAGGCGAAGGCTCCGCAAAACTAAGCACCACATTGGACAAGTCTAATGTGATATACAGTGTTCTGCACCCATAGCCCCCCACCTCCGCAAAGACTAGGGAGGATGGGCCACAGCTACCTCTCTTCTTTAGGGCCAAACTTGGTCCTTATCATTTTACAGACTTTCCTTTTGATTACATTCCACCTACCTCATTTTATAAAGAGAGAAACAAAGGCCCAAAGAGACTGAGTCATCCAATTAATCAGTCAGTATTTAATAAGCACCTACTGTGTGCCAGCCACTATTCTAAGTGTTGAGATTAAGTGACTTGTTCAAGGTAGCAAACCGGGGAGTCTCAATTTGAACATAGGTCCCCTGACTCCAAGTTCTGGTACTCGTTATTTATTCTGTTATGCCAAGGGAACTGCCAGCTGCTGCATACTTCCCTGATAAGCTTGTCACCCAGTACTGAGTGCTGCCTGGCTCCTGGAGAAGGGCCACAGTGCCCCTTTCCTTTTCAGGAAAAGGGATATAGGAAATGCAAGCCTTTAACAAACCAACATTTCAGTACATGAGACTACTGTACATGTGGTGAGTTTGCTGCTCTGTTAACTGCTGACCCCTAAGTGCCAGAGAGAAGAACACGATGTATTTCAGTTGGACTCACCAAGTATTTGTTAGGTGTGGACAGAAAGATCTGTAAGGTGCTTAATTAATGCTTATTCCTCCCCTCCCCTCTTTTTTCCTCTCCCCTCCTCCCCCTTTCTCCCCTTCCCTCTAGTCCCCTCCTTTCTCCTTCCTCCACTCTCCTCTCCCCTCCCTTTCCTCTCCTTCCCTCCTCTCTTTTCCCCTCCCCTGGTGGGGGGAGATAGGGGGCACACTCAACGGGCCAGAGGAGGAAGCCAAGATACAGAGACTTTTCCGCCATCTTCCAGAAGCTTTTTGCTCTTTGCGATTCCCTTTACCTGAAAGCATTCTGCCTCTTTGCAGGTTGCTCCCACACGGCTGGGCTTCCTCCTCGGAGCTCCAAGTATCTTTGTTGATTGATAGATTACACAAAACATTACAATATTTACCATAGACTCAGATTGCAGGTACCATCTGTCAGTACCTCTCTGCATTGCTCTCGTGCCCCGCCCTCAGTTCTTTCCTTCCATCCCCCACCCCCACCCTAGCCCTTCTCCAAGGAGACTGAGGCCTGGGAAACCTCCCAGGGCCCTCAAGCAAGCCGCAGCCTGCCCCTTCTCTCAGGTAACACCACCCACAGCCCCCATTCAGGGAAAGAGGATCACCCAAGGGAGCTGGGTAATTTCAGTTTGAATGCAAAGAATTCAGTATCTTGTTCCGGCCCTCCTTCCTTGGCAACCTTATATAAATGCTGTATATACTTTAAGCATTTCCATAGAGCCTACTGTATACCAAGCACTACGCTAAGAGTTTTTATAAATGTCTCATTTATCCTCACAAGGCAGGTGCTGTTATTATCCCCACATTACAGATGAGGATACTGAGGCAGGCAGAGGACAAATGACTTGACCAAGGTCACACAGCTGGGAAGTGTCCAAGAATGGATTTCAACTTAGGTCTTCCAGACAGCATTCTGTCCACTGTGCCACCAGCTGCCTAATAGCTAATAATAACATATTAAAATGTAATATATTATGTAATAATAAGAGCTAACATCTATATGGCACTTTAAGGTTTGCATAGTGTTTTCCACATTTTATCTTCATAATCCTGGGAAGCAGATGCTATTGTTGTCGCCATTTTATGGTTAAGAAAACTGAGGCAGATGGAAGACAAAGGACATGCCCAAGGCGACACCACCAGGAAGGGTCTGGGGCTACATTTGAACTCAAGACTTCCTGACACCAAGCCCAGGGCTCTATCCCTTAGGCCACTAGCTGCTTCATTTATTTATATGCTGTCATCCCCAACCCAGTGTAAACTTCTTGGAAATAGAGGTTGTTTTTCTATTCTCTTTGTATGCCCAGCAACCAGCACAGTGCTGGGCACATGGAAGAGAGGGGCTGCACTCGTGATCTTGGTGGGATAACAACTCTCTGAAGGAAGAAACTCCCTCTGCTAGTGAGGTCGGACACCTTCTCTGCAGCTTAGAGACAGACAGTTGCCCACGGCACTGAGGTATTCAGTGACTTGCTCCCGGTGACACAACCATGAGATATCAGGCAGGATTGAACTTAGGTCTTCCTGGTTCTGAAGCCATCTTACACTTACTGGCCAGTTGATAGATAATGATAGATAGTTGATAGATAATGATAGATAGATAGATGATAGATATAGGAGAGAGACAGCAACAGAGAGGGAGATACAGAGAGTTGATAAAAGAGCATTTGAATAGGAATCCAAACTCTTAAGAGGCAGCCCAGTCCAGTGTGAAGGGCCCTGGCTCTAAAGCCAGGGACCTCTGTTCAATTCCTCCCTAGGACTTTGGCTAATTCTATGACCTTGGACAAGTCACTTCTTTGAGGGCCTCAGATTCCTCGTCAAATGAGGACATATTGGACCAGACAGCCTCTGTGGTCCTCTCCAGCTCCACAACCAAGATCCGATGAACCTTTTAGTACCTTGGACACAGTAGATGATTAGTAAATATTGGCAGGATTGCAGATTTGCAGTCTGATGGGCAGGAAGGAGAATTTGAGCACACTATTAACCACGATAAATGAGGGAAAATAACACGAGGGCCAAGGAGAAGCCCACATAAAGTGCTAGGAGAAATTCAAGGGGAGTCAGAAGGAGGGCATGGAAGGCTTCCTGGAAAAGGTGGTATTCACATTAGGCTTTGAAGGAACCAAAGTCTGCTTTCATCCATGATGCTCTGTGAGGGCAGGGTCCATGGCTTTGCCCTTTATTTATATCCCCAGGGCTTAGGATACTAAGCAAAAAAACAATTCCATGCCATGATGCTGATAAGTGTTTGTTGACCGACTGCCTGACCGAATTTGTCAGTCCCATGTAGCCTTGGGGGAGGATGCAGATCTGGCTGCACACCACAGTGTGGCAGGGAGTCAGCAATACCTCTGCCGGCCTGATGGGCAGGTATCTCCACTGCGGTTTCTGACAGATGTTTAATGGGCTGTGTAAAGTGGATAATTCTAAAGCGTGAGGAGGTTGTTTAGGAACATAGCTCCCATCTCCATTTCCTGCACATTACCGCTTGCTAACGAATCTGATTGCTGCTGCCTATTAAACTCTCAGGCTTCGATTTGCATGAGGATTTTTTTTTTCTCCTGAAAGATTTATCAGTTTCTACCATTCCCAGAGAAGCCCTGACAGGCACAGCCTTTGAAGTGTTCTGACTGTCTCCAGGTGAGGAGCCAGACCCAAAAGGGCCTGAAAAACCCACCTCAAAGCTGCTGCACTGGCTCCTCCAACCACCTGCATCTCCTTCATCCTGGGTGCTCCATGTGGGCACTAGGGACCAAGACGGTCTGGTTGACTGAGAAAGCATCCAGGCATCTCACCTCTTTCTGTGGGGACTTCTCCCTATGAACTAACTCACTGTAAGCTGATGCCAAGAGGACCTTGGGAACGTAGGTTTAGAGCTGAAATGGACCTTAAAGATGGAATCCAGTCTCCTCATTTGGCAGATGAGGGAAATGGGCCCTGAGTGGCCAAATTATACATCCAAAGCCCAGAATTCAAATGTCAATTTCCTCATTCCGAATCCAGTACTTTCCCCACTGCCCCATCTTGTTCCCAGGAGATGATAATACCCCCAGGACAGTGATGGAATTACAATAAGAGCAGCAGTTTTCAAAATGACATTTCTATAGCTTTTTAAAATTTGCAACGTACCTTCACAAAGATACTGCAGGGATTTGTAATCCCATTTTAGAGATGAGAAAACAGGCTCCCACGGCCACAGAACAAGGTGGAATTTAAACCCAGGTCTTCCTGACTCCGAGTCTAGGAATATAAGTACTGATCTTTGCTACCATCAGCAGAATGGCCTATTAGAGTGTTGAACTAGAAGGCAGGAGACCTGGATTCTAATCTTGGCTCGGTGGTGGAGCTCACAGGGTTGCTGGTGGTGCAGTGGACAGAGTGCTGAACCTGGAGTCGGAAAGACCAGAGTTCAAACCCCATCTTTGGCACTTCCTGGTTGGGTGAGCCTGGGCAAGTCAGTTTCCTCATCTGTAAAATGGGGATAATAGTACCTGCCTCCCCACGGTTGTTGTGAGGATCCAATGAGATAAAATTTGTAAGGTGCTTAGCACAATGCCTGATACATAGTAGGTGGTATATAAATATTAAACATCATTAGCCACTGAACTTTGGGCTTAGATGAGAATGGGGGGATGTGGAGATACAGCAGCAACATGTCTTCCTTTGTTCCCACAGCACCTGTCCCAAAGCCTTCCTCCCTCCTGCCAGTCCCTATCCCTACTCCTTATTGAGGTTGTTACTCGCTGAGTTCTCAGCTTTGTTTTGTTTTCGATTGAGAGGACAGGATGGGAAATCATTCCCTTCTTTACCCCTGTGAGAGATCAGATACCTTTTCTCTTTTTAATATATAATCATTTTAGTAATAATAAATAGATACCACACACCACATCAGCATTTTTGTAGGCTGACCATACTGTAGCAAGGCTTTAGAGCTGGTGAGGGCAGCCTGGTACAATGGCACAGTTGATAAGAGTGTAAGGCCTGGAGTCAGGAAGACTTCATCTTCAATAGTTGAAATCTGGCTTCATATACTTACTAGCTTTGTGAACCCTGTTTGCCTCAGTTTTCTCATCTGTGAAATGAGCTAGAGAAGGTAATGGCAAAATCATTGTAGTATCTCTGCCAAGAAAACCCCAAATTGGCATCACAGAGAGTTGGACAAGACTGAAACAGGAGTAATCCATCACTTTCTCATTTTACAGAAGAGGAGAATGAAATCTAGAGAATTATCATGACATGCTCAAGGTCACACAACTAGTAAGTAGTAGAGAAACGGGCTGGTGAGTGAAAGGAGCACCCTGGCCACCCACCTGCCAGGGAAAACAACAGGTGTGTTTAGTCAGGGAGGGAGTGGTAGGAGGTAGCCAACTTCTAAGATTGTAACGTTCAGCTTTATAGCTTTTCAGTCAGTCAGCAAACATTAAATGGCTGCTGTATGCCAGGCACTGTGGTAGGCATCAAAGGTACAAAGACAAAAGCAATCCCACTGATGAACATTTACATAGAGCTTACTACGTGGTGCTGTTATCCTCATTTTACAGATGAGGAAACTGGAACAAACCAATGGTAAATGACTTGCTCAGGGTCACACAGATAGGAAGTGTGTCTGAGGCTAGATTTGAATTCTTGTCTTCCTGACTCCAGGTTTAGTGCTCTATGCACTGCACCACCCGGTTAGATTTCCACAAAAAAAAAACCCCAAATGTCTGCAGTTCAGGTATGACTATACCCATTTGCACTTGACAGAGAAGCAGAGGATGAATTCAAGATACAGAATAAGATGTACTTTTTCAGACAAGGCCAATGGGAGTATTTGTTTTTCTTGAATGGGCTTATATGTGAATTTTGGTTTTCTTTTAATTGGAAGGTTGGGGAGAGGGATGTAGATATAGAGTGGCAAGGGGAAAAAAAATGTATTAACATCTTTATTTAAAATGCCCTGAAAAGAACAGAAAGAATGCTAGAAACAATCACAAATAACACAACATGGAACCTATCATCTATTTTATTTTTTTCCTATCATATATTTTAAAAGAAAAGTGAGATGTACATAATAGAGACCTATAGTTTTAATGTATAGCCTTATTTTTCTTTTCTATGTATAAGAAAATGCCCATTTTATTTGGTGCTTAAGTTTAAAATAAGAAAAAAACTTTTAAATCATTATACCCATTTTTCAGATACAAAACTGCAGCTGAGAGTTGAGAGTTACTAAGTGAATGGTCACATAGCTAGTTAAATGGTAGCATTAGGAGGGAAGGAAGGATCAGGATTTTAAGCCCTTACTGTGTTCAGCACTGAGGATAAAAATAGAGACAAAAAGGTAGCCCTTGCCTTCATGGAGCTTATGATCTAATGGGGAAAGACAATACCACAAAAAAAGGAGCCAAAAAGGGAATGGAGGAGATGAGAAGTTATGCCATGGGACATGGCCTTCAAGTCCAGAGTCAAGCAGGGCCAAGAGTAAAGTCTGGGCACTTCTGCAGAATGGAAGACCCCAGAGGCTCTGAACCATGGAAGATGTGGGCCAGCCTGGAGAAGGGAGTTGGACGTTCCATGGGTATGAGGCCCCAAGTCCTGAATAATCCCAGTCTAAGACAGAAGCTGAGGCATGATTTTGAAGTCTGAACTTCAGGAGCAGAATCAAGATGGAAAATCAAGGCCTCCTACCTTGAAGTCCAAAATCTTGACTTAATACTTAAGACCGAAGGCCTCCCAGGAAACATGAACTCACTCATTCCAAGGTTTCTCAGCCTTCACTCTCAGAAAATCCTTCCTCGGTCCCTTGGGTCATGGCTTTAGCTTTATTCCACCCCTTTGGGTTTCAGTGGGGACAGAAAGCATTTGTATTTTTTTTAACCACCCACGAGGTTGGAGCCTATAACATTTGTAATCTAACAGTCATCCATCTGGCCTTGCCTTTTGTCACATGGCAGAATCAGTTTTTGTTTGTTAGAACTGTTCCTAACCACAGCCATCCCCACCCCAGGAGATGGAGGTCCCACAGTAGACTTCTTGGAAGGGTCTGGATACCATGGAGAGAAGAGAGCTGATGAGGAAGTGTAATGGAAGGACTGGAGGTTTCAGGAGGAAGACAGAGCACAAAGAGAAAGAATAAAAAGGGAGAAGATTGGAGAAAGGCAGCTATTGCAAAGAGAGAAGAGGGAAAGTGGAAGGGGGAGAGGAGAGGAGGGTTAAAGAGGACCATGACATCAGGAAGATGATGCCGTAACATGCAAGTGACTTGGATTTAAGTGAGGCAGGGCTGTGCAAAGTCACCAGCCTCATCGTCTCCTCCAGAGTCTTCTGGATCCAGTGGCCAGATATGTGTGTGTGTGTGTGTGTGTGTGTGCGTGTGTGTGTGTGTGTGTGTGTGTGTGTGTGTGTGTGTGTTCATCCAAGAAGACCATGCCATCAGAGAAATAATGACATGACATGCACTTGACTTTGTTTTGAGTGAGGGAGGGCTGTGCAGGTCACTTCTCCTCCAGAGCCATCTGGATCCAGTGACCAGATATTCATCAGGATGACTGGAGATGATCCAGGATGAGGCAGTTGGGGTTAAGTGACTTGCCCAAGGTCACACAGCTAGAGAGTGTCAAGTGTCTGAGGTGGGATTTGAACTCAGGTCCTCCTGACTCCTGCACTGGGGCTGTATCCACTACACCCCCTAGCTGTCCCCAGATACAAATCAGGATCAAGAGAGATGGCCCAGGATGCAGTGGAAAACCTGGGCCTTTTCAGGCTAAGGTCTCAGTTTGACTGAGGCAAATCCTGTTCAGTGATTAGGGCTCAATAAGAAATGAGTCAAAGAATAACTTGTTTAAAAGAATAAGAGGAGAGAGAAGGTGAGTTTGGGGAGAATGGGAAACCCTTTCTCTTGTTTTAGGAGTAACAAGAGAGCAGTGACCCAAGAAGATGACTCTGTCCAGAGGCCCAGAAGGAGAGGGTCTCTGTTGTCTAAAGAGGATTCCAAGTTGGGAAATGAGCCAGATCTGAGGGCTCATTGACAGTCATGTGCTGTCTATGCACAAGGGAGGACCATGAAGAGGTGGACTCCCAAAAGAACCCCCAGAGGTTCCACTATCCCATTCCTCACGCCTTTCTATGGTGGACAGACAAGATGGTAGAACTGGACAAGCATGTCATGATTTCCAATCGTGGGTGACTCTTCAGACTTAAAGAGAGAGATCCAGAGCCTCATGCCAGACAACAGAAAATCCAGTCAACTTGCCCTAATAGGGTTCTGGAATGACGTTGTCCTATTAATTGGTAGAATGAGTTAGTTTTATGTCAAATTTGGAAGTCTAACATAATTAAGATCTCTATAAAATATTTAGACTGTCATGCCCAGAGATATTAATGATTACATATTTAAATGTTAATGAGTGTAATTAGATGAAAGATTAGTTGGGCCTTTCACTAAATATACATTCAGGACTGGTAAACTTTGTAATGCAAAATTATAGCAGATATGTGTGTTACGTGTCTGTGTGTGTATGATGATTGGACTTTGATCTGTCTCTTTGAGCTCAGTGAACCATTTGACCCAGTAAAAGGGAGTTCTTCTGCCCTGAATGAGACCCCAGAAACCAGAAGAGCTTAGGGACCCATGCTGAGCTGTGGTGGACAATCAAATAAATCTCCCTCCACAACATGGTAATTAGAAAGCCAAGGAAGTAGATGGGTGGAGGATAGAAATGAGGTATTTTTTGACTTTTCCTTCCTCCCTTGCTGTCATCAAATACCTGAAGAAGTCTCATTGTCCTTCTTTTCATTTTGTCTCCCCCCTTACATTGTGACCTCCTTGAAGGCAGGAGCTGGCTCTACCTTCATACTTCATAGATGCTGGTTGACTTGACTTGACTTGACTTGGGATCATAATGGTAGAATCTGGAGACTTAGTTTGACCCTCTCATTTTACAGATGAGGAAGTTGAGGTTTTGGGTGATTGATTTGTCCAAGGTCACGCAGGTCCTAAGTGTTCTATTGGAGTCTAGAGGCCAGTAGTGGAGACAGTGGCGGGAATTGCTGATTGACTGGATTCTAGGAAATATTTCCTACCAACATGTCGAAGTAGAATGGACTGCCTGAGGAAGCTATGGATTCCTCATACTGGAGGTCTTCAGACAAAGGTTGGTTGGCCCTTTCTTGGGTATGATGTAGAGAAGGTTCTTGTTCAAGTATGGGTTGGGCTGGATGGCCAAGGGAGCATCCTTCCATCTCTGAGGAATCCCTGGTCCTTAATCTCCAGAAACTAGGGGTATTTAAACATGAGAGCTGAGTAAATTCATACACATGCTACAGAAGAATTGAGACAAGAAATCACATGACCTGAGTTCACTGTTTTTACCCAGCCTGCTCAGTGGAAGCTTCTGTGACTTTAGCCTCTGCACCAGATCCCCTGTCCTGGGATAGAACAAGTCAGTCACAGAGTCCTTGAGGGCACCTGTGTCTCTAGGTGAACCCGTGGGCAATAATCCTGTGTCATGGCTGTGTGCAAAACTTTGGCAATTATAAGATTCCCTAGAACTAGAAATGAACCCACTAAAGTCACTAGCTGACTGTGCTAACAGTTCGTGGTGGACCAGTCATCAATGGCTTCAATTGGCTGTCATATAGTAGCTGACTGGCTGGCTTGGGGCTGGCTGACAGCTCAGACAGCCACTGGCAGAGGAGGTGGGAGTACGGAGATCGTCAGATTGACCCTCAAGAAGAAGGCATCAAGCAGAGTTTTAGCTACGTAAAGTGAGTTGAGGCTTAGGAAATATCAGAGGGTGATTGGAGACTGACTTCCTTTTAAATATCTGGGTAATGTCTTCCAGCTGGGGTCCAGAGAGGTAGCCCCAGAAACATGGCCTGGCCATAAAAGGACTTGATCCCGAGGGGCTCCTCGGTGCTGGGTGGACATGTGCCCCTCTCCCTGCCCCTCAGAACTCTGAGCCAGGCCTTAGAGTGACTTCATAGAACAACATAGAATTTTAAAAATAGAGCCCATTGTGTGAGAAGATTATTGTGGAACGTTCATTTCCAGAAAGTCCCTTCCAGAGTTCCTGTGTCGAGGGAATGTGAAGTGTCCTGAGCCCCATCTACTCCTATTTTTAGTTTCTGCTGGATTGTGATTCTGAGGCAGAAGAGCTCTTCTTGGACCCCCGTCCCTTCCCCTAGTGAGGCCAGGAAAACAAATATTCCCCTAATTGCCATATGAGATTCCTCTGGCTCACTTTTAATAGAAAGAGGAAGTTGAGTTCCGCCATCCCTGGGAATCAGCTTTGTATATAGTGGAAAATAAACACAATCCAGCTACCACAGCTGCCACATTGAAATCCCTAAAGCATAGATCTGACCCTGCCATTCTGCTCAAGTCACTTCAGCAGTGCCCTCCAGCCTTGGGGATGAAATGGCACTTCACAAGCTACATCCAGCCTCTCCAGATACATCACATCTTACCCCACCACACATGTTCTGTGTTCCCATCAAACTGGCTCAACTACTGCTGTTCTTTGCCTGAAATGGATTCCATTTCCCACTGCCATGCCTTTATCCCCTATACCTGGAATTTGTTCATGTTTCCCCCCTTAGCAGCCCTAGGTTTTTTCAAGGCTCACCTCAAGTGCTCTTTGATACCCAAGGCCTTTTCTGAGTCCCTCAGTTGTTAGTTCCCACCCCCCCCAATAGTTTGTATTTGCTTTGCCTGTATTTTGTATCAATTTACCCAAACGTGTTGCTTCTTTCCAATAGAATATAAGCTACTGTGCTTTAAACATAGTAGGCATTGATCCATGCTTGTTGAGTGGGTCAATGGATGGGTGGATGGATGGATAGATGGGTACATGAATTTGTAAGCTAGAACTGAAGTTCAGATCCTGACTCTGATACTACCCTGGACAAGGGAAATAAGAGAAGAGAATAAGTATTTATGTAGCATCTACTATGGGCCAGGCACTGTGTACTAAGTACTTTGCAAATATTTCATTTGATCCTCACAGTAACCCTGAGAGAGAGGTGTCATTGCTATTCTCATTTTACCGTTAAGGAAATGGAGGCAAACAGAGGTCAAGTGACTTGTCCAAGGTCACACAGCTAGGAAGTGTCTGAGACTGGATTTGAACTCAGAGTTTCCTGACTCCAATTCCAGGTCTCTATCCATGGTGCCACTGTCTCGGACAAGTCACTTTCCCTTCTCTGGGCCTTAGTTTCTTCTCTGTAAAATGAAGGGATGTCCTAGATTAGAGGTGTCAAATTTGTGGCCCTTCAGTCCACAAAACAAAACTTCCTAAGCATGGCCCTGAACCAAATTAAAATGTAATTGAGAAATGTTTAGCAAAATAAATAAAGATACAACATAACATAGATAATATTAATTTGTGGTTTTCTAAATCAATATGCATACTGCAGGAGCTGGTATTTGAGCTTGACCCCATTGGACTTGATGATCTCAAAGGTCCATTTGAAGAGGCAGGGGGATAGCTAGGTGGATTAGTAATTAGAGAGCTGGACTTAAGAATTAGGAAGACCTGTGTTCTCATCCTGCCTCACACACTTTCTAACTGTATGACTCAGGACTAGTTGCATAATCTTTCTTTGCCTCAGTTTCCTTGTGTATAAAATCACATCAAGTTGGCCTTGATGCTCTTGAAGGTCCCTTCCATCTCTAAATCTGTGTTCCTATGATTATAATGTGTAGGAGAACAGAGCCTTGAATTGGACAGTGTCTGAGTTCAGATGTCTATTTCCTAGTGTCTCTATCATGATCTCAGAGATTCAGTTTCCTCAGCTGTAAAATCAAGATAATAATAGCACCTACCTCATTGTCATGGTCTCTTACGAGTTCAGGTACGTAAAATAATTTGCAAAAGTGATATATAGAAGTTAGGTACTATATTCTAGGACCATTTAAAGCAAGACATAGTATCTTTCATTGTATCTTCTGCATGTGTAAAGAGTCTTACATACAGTAGGCCTTTAATATGAATGGATGGAAGGATGGATGGATGGCCAGATATGGATGGATGGCCAGACATGGATGGATGGATGGCTGGATGTATGGATGGATGAATGGATGACTGGACGTATGGATGGATGGATGGCCGGACGTATGGATGGATGGATGGCCGGACGTATGGATGGATGGATGGCCAGATGGATGGATGGACGGATGGATGGACGTATAGATGGATGGATGGATGGATGGACGTATGGATGGATGGATGGATGGATGGACGTATGGATGGATGGATGGATGGATGGACGTATAGATGGATGGATGGATGGATGGATGGATGGATGGACGTATGGATGGATGGATGGCCAGATGTATGGATGGATGGATGGACGTATGGATGGATGGATGGATGGATGGATGGATGGCCAGACGGATGGATGGCCAGACATATGGATGGATGGATGGCCGGATGGATGGATGGATGGATGGATGGCCGGACGTATGGATGGATGAATGGATGGATGTATGGATGGATGGATGGCCAGACATATGAATGGATGGATGGCCAGATGCATGGATGGATGGATGGCCGGATGGGTGGATGGAGTGCTTAGCCTTCTACCTCTGCTCTTATTCATCCATGTTGTACCAGCTTTGCAGATTTACCTGTCTGTTTTCTAGTAACTTCCTGCCCAGACTCATTTCTCCTCCTTTTCTTCCTTCCCCCCCGCTCCCTCCCTGCTACAGATGTGCTCACGGTCTTGACTGACTTTGTGGTCTCAACTACGGATAGATAACTCCATCTGTGACTTATTAGCACTTCATACTCATTCGTTAATAGCCTGGCCGGGAAGGAATTTCGAGGATAGGGCAAGAATGTTCACTTGGCTTCAAGGGGGCCATTTCCAGTGGCCCTGACCCCAGAGGGCAGTTGGCTTTGATTCTTCCTCCTCCGCCTGGAGGCAGGGAGAATATCAGGCTCTGAGGTGATATGCTCTGGAAGGAAGTTGAGAACATTAGGGTGGGAATTTCAGGATTCCAAAGGAAAAGAAGTCCATCCCTCTGCCTTTGGTGAGTGAAGACATTTGCCCTCTATTTCTCCCTTGGACTTCATGGAAATATGGCTTGCTCTAGGATTTTGAAGCTGGACAGAACCCTCTCTCCCTGAAGCCTGCAGCCCCTATTCTGGCCCTTTCTGCCCCTAACAAAACTGACGTAAGATTCTAGAATGTGGGGGCTGGGAGGGGCCTTAGAATACAGAATGACAGAGCTGGAAAGGCCCTTAGAGTATAGAACATAGAATGTCAGAGCTAGAAGAAACCCTAGAATAACGAATTCTTAAGTACCCTTAGAACCTCAGAGTTACCCTTTGGGAAAGGAACCTCAGGGCCCAAGCTGAACTGAGGAGGAGGGCAGCAATCCCTTTTCCTCTCCAGGGCCTTTGAATTTTCTAGATAGGTTGCTTGCCAGAGGCAGAATAGTGCAGTGATCAGAGCACTAGATTTAGAGCCAAAGGGCCTTGGCTCTCATCCTCATTCTGCCAGTGACTTTCTCTGTGACTGTGGCAAGCCTCCTAGGCTGGACCTCAACATCCCCATCTGTAAAACGAGAAGACGATTGGATTTGATGACCTTGACCTTTTCTGGTCGTATCTCTGGTCCTATGAACCTGGTTCAGCTTTAAACAGCTGTCTTCCCTTTTAATCCTCCATCCACTTCGAGCCCTCTGTTTATAGGCTTCCCATAGAGGTGACGCTGCCATGCTATCCAACACCGGCTGATAGAAATGTAAAGCAGCCCCCAGTCAGTTGATCGCTGATCTTACTGCGCTCTGGCTGGAACAATAACCTTTTATGTTAACTTTGAAAACATCACAGCCAATGGCCCGTTTCATGTCAGGCAGTACAATGAAATTCGAATTGGGTTTGATCCAGGACTGCCAGGGGAAGGTGCAGGCAAAAGGATGCCCCCCCCACCCCTTCCAGGCCACAAAGGGAGGGCAAGCATTGCCAGCGACAATGAACGATCAGCCTGCTACTGGGCTGCTCACAGTGGGATGACCCAACAGCTAGACTGTCACTCCCACCCTTTCCACCCTCAGACTGAAGCCTGGGAAGGTCGTTCTGGGCCCCACTCTGGCAAGACCAGCATATTAAGGGGCAGCTAAATCAATGCTGGATTACTACTGTAGGTATGTCTCCCAAAGACTGATCAAAGAAAAGGGAAAAGGACTTATTTGCATAAAAAAATTTATAGCAGCTCTTTTCGTGGTAGCAAAGAATTGGAAATCAAGGGATCCCAACAATTGGGGAATGGCTAAAGAAGTTGTGGTATATAATTGTGATAGGATACAATTGTGCTATAAGAAATGACAGGCAGGATGGTTTCAGAAAAACCTGTGAATACTGAGATGAATTCATTCAAAGTGAAAGAACAGAACCAGAACAACATTGTACACAGTACTTGCAATATTTTAAGGATTATCAACTGTGAAAGACTTATCAACTTTAAGACAATGATCCAAGACAATTCCAAAGGGCCCATGATGCTATCCACCTCCAGAGAGAGAAATGATAAACTCTGAATGCAGATTGAAGGATACTTATTTTAACATTGCTCTTATTGTTTTCTTTTGTTTGTTTTCTTTTGCAAAATGGCTAATATGGAAATATTTTGCATGACCTCACACATAGGATCAAAATCAAAGTATTTGCCTTCACAAGGAGGGGTAAAAATTGGGAGGGGGAGAGAGAATTTGGAACTCAAAAAAATTTTAAACAATTGTAAAAATTCTTTTACATTTAATTGGAAAATATTTAACAAAATAAATGTGATTTTTTTTTCAGTGCTCCAAAAAAAATAAAAATAAAAAAAAAATAAATCAATGCTGGAATGCCTGAAAAGTCCTATTTAAAAAACAGATGTTAAAAAGTTTTGTTTTTATGTAATTGAGAAAAAAAGAAAATAATATAAAAATTAAATGTAAAAAGAAAAAAGTCCAGGACTAATCGGTGTGACTTTAAACAAGTCACTTTCTAGTTCACTCATTAAAAAAGTAACAGTAATGACAGGCATTTATAGAGAGATTGAAGGATCATAGGCTTACGGGCTTACACCTGGAAGGAGCCTTCATGTCGTATTCATTAGTTTAGGCTTGTCCAATTCTTTGTGACCCCATTTGGGGTTTTCCTGACAGACACTGGAATGGTTTGCCATTTTCTTCTTTAGCTCATTTTACAGATGAGGAAGCTCATCTGAAGTGGGGTTAAGTGACTTACCCAGGGTCACCCAGCTAGTAAGTGTCTGAGGCTGGATTTGAACTCAGGGAGATGAGTCTTCCTGAGTCCGGACCCCTGACTCTACATACTATGGCACCCTGTAGTGCCTAAGGCACATTAAAGCACTCCAGTTCCATTCCTCTCATTTTAAAGATGAGGAAAAAGGGAAGTGGTCTGTCCAGGGGCACACAGCAAGTTAATGGTCCCAGCTGGCCTAGAACTTGGGTTTCCCAAATCCCATTTGCATTATGCTACAATAAATCTAAATGAAGGCAAAATCTACAAAGCAGTATAATTCTGAAATCCACAGGTGAGGGCCCAGAGGTAATATGCATATAGTACACTAAGCTCTGGTGATACAAAGAAAGGTGAAAACACAATCCCTGCCCTCAAAGATCTTACAATCCAGTGAGGGAGAAGAGGAGTAAATAAGTGTGTAATTCTAGAGTTAACCTCCAGAGAAGGGCCTAGGATTGAGACCAACTCCCTCACTTGACAGGTGAGGAAACTGAGACCCAGAGGAGGGTAAAGCGGCTTCCCCAGGGTCACTCAGGCAGACGTGGGGAAGGTGCAGGATATTTGTATCCACATCCTCAGACTCTGAAGGCATTGAGAGTTCTTTCTGTTAGACCAAACTGCCTCCTCAAAAGGATTTGAATTCAGGTCCTTCCCATTCAGGTGCACTGACTCATTGAACCCCCAGAATTGTGAAGTCTAATTATTGAGAAGTATCCCTTTCAACTCTGCCTTTAGGCAGAAAAAGACAAGGGAGGAAGAAATGAGCGTTTTGGGGAGAGGCTGCCAGTTCTTCAAACCAGTACATGCATAGGATACAATCCATACATATTGTGGTTCCCTGAGGAGCCATTCCGAAGTGCGTTATGACCTCAGAGTTCCCTTTGCCCTTACCTCCTGCTCTTCCTGGACACACATCTAGCCTCCTTTCCTGTGGTAACTGGATTTACAGAGATTTCCTAACAGCCCAGAGACCTGCCCCCATCAAGCACCTACTGAGTAGTCCCTACTCTGGCCAAGCCCAGAATTAGACCCTGAGGTAGTCTAGACTCCCTTACTGTCCTCACAATGACATGATCTAAGCAGCCTATCTTAACATTTTATGCTCTGAAATCCTTTCCAGTTAATCATTTTGGATTCTGAGGTACCCTCCCAGCTCTGATGTGCCATGTTCTAAGGCCCTCCCAGTTCTGACATTCTCATGTTCTAAGAACCCACCCACTCTGACATTCTGTGTTCTAAGGGCCCTCCCAGCTCTGACATCCTGTGTTCTAAGGGCCCTCCCAGCTCTGACATCCTGTGTTGTAAGGGCTCTCCCAACTCTGACGTTCTGTGTTCTAAGGCCTGTCCCAGATCTGACATCCTATGTTCTAAGGTCCCTTTCCAGCTCTGACATTCTCTGTTCTAAGACCTATCCCAACTCTGACATCCTGTGCTCTGGTGGATATTAGGGGGTATTAATTAGTACTTCTTTGATAAATCAATACTCAGGATGACCATAATTCCCGTCTCCATCCGTGTTTCTAGAACCTCCTTAAACTGGAAGGTGCCCCCTACATGAGTAAGGTGCCATTTGGAAAGATGGTTCTCTTGTCCCTCTCCCATCATCCCCTGCACCTTCCCCATTCCTATTTTCCCCATCCCATCTGAAGACTCATCCCTCTCCCTTACCCCTGGGCTGAAGGTATCCAAAAGGTCAGAGCAGCTCAGAGCCCCCATTCAACTTGGGAAACCTGACACGTAACAGAAAACCCACAAGGAGAGACATTTTATTTCCCTTCAGTGTGAGATATATGGCCAGGTCACCTGCCTGGGGAGGGCTTTTTAGAGACCTTTTCCTTAGTGAACATGTGGGCTACAAGGAGGGAGATTCCTGGAGGAGGGAGGAAGGAACTAAGGCCAGGAATGTGGCCTGGGAAAGACAGGCTGTCCCCCTGCTGGGACTGGAGGGAACACCCTTCTAACAGACAGCTATCGAAGGCTGCAGCTGGCCTTTTTCATGGGAAAAGGGTGGATTTTACTGGTAGTGGGGTGGTTCCCGCACCCCTCAAGAGTGCCTGGCTTCAGACTTTCCGGGAAATATTTGCTTTTACAAGAAAGCAATATGGAATAGTGGAAAGAGTGTTAACATTGCAGTCAGAGAATCTGGTTTGAAGGATTGCTCTGTGGCTCACCAACCGGGTAACCTTAAGATGCTCAATTCCCTGCCCAGCCTTCAACCTCCCCCTCTAGAAAATAATTCACTGGGTGATCCCAAAGATCTTGTCTAATATTAAATCTCTAATAATGACATGCAGAAATAATGTCCAAATCTACCTTGGGTTAGCTGAGAATAGAGGGGCATTTGTGGGCCATGGACTTTGTGGAAGAGGTGGCTGTCTGCTGTTTCTTGGCCTGTGCATATGTCTTCTCCCCACCCCAACCCTTTCCCCTACCACTTACGCCTAAAGAGTAATTTAAAAAATAACTTCCTCTTTGTGTAACGTGAACGTATATGTAGAGCCTGTATGTTGTCTTGGGGAAGGGGTAGGGGTGAGACGGAGGGCAACAATTTAGAACTCAAAACCTTGTAAAAATGAACACTTAAAACTAAAAATAAATAAATGAAATTTTAAAAATTTAATTTCCTCTTCCCCATGTGATTAAATCACTTATTCATAGCTCATGGAAATACATTTTTATGATACATTTTGTTTTCACATCGCCTGCATTTCCCAGTATACCCTTCTCTATCCCTTATAACAAAGAATAAAAAACAAAGTGAAGAAACTGAAGTGAGGCATTAGACTCCCCCACCTCATTGAAGAAGCAGGGGAGCTCCCTTCTCATATCTCTTCTTTGGTCAGTCAGTCAAAAGCATTTATAAAGTGCTTACTGTGTGGTAGATACTGTGCTGAGGGTACAAAGAAAGGCAAAGACCAGGTGTCTGGCCCTCAAGGGCTTATATTCTAAAGTAGGAAAGAACAGGTTAATAACGCACGTGTATGTGTGTGTATACACAACTATAGTTATATATATATATATACACTATAATTATATATAGTATACTGTATAGTATGTATATTACATATACTATAACTATATAGTTATATACCTATAACTATATATAAAATGATACATATAACTATATATATGAAACTGTGTATGTGTGTGTGTGTTTATGTGTATATATATATATATGAGAGTAAAGGAAATCTCTGATGATATTCTCTCTAGCAGTGGGTAGAATCAGGAAGTGTGGTCATTTTAACTTTCCAGTGTTCAATTTCCATTTTCAGTGGAACACAGAATGTCCTTTGAATTTGCATCACTATAGTTATGACACAGAGTTTTCCTGCTTCTGCTTACTTCCCTTGGCATTATTAAATACACTTATCCCTTCCACATCATGGGGATTAGGGATGTGGCACTCCTCACAACCTTGAAAATCCACATAAAATTTTTTGGCTCTCCCTTTGTAACAGAGAAGAAGTCTGAATTCTTTCTTTTTCTTTTATGGGGTGTTTACAGTACCTTATTGTAAAGTTTGGACCATTATTATACAGTACTATACATATACTTTATGCATTTCTGAGTTTCTGAATTTTATTTTTTGTTGTCTATGGCTCCCACAAAACTCCAAAAAAGTCACTTAACTGTATAGTAAATTCTTTCTTTTCATCATTTCTTACAACATAGTGATATTCATTCCCCACTTGATGGATGCCTGCTTCTCTTTGCTCTTAGTGGTAACAATTTTGAGCTGTCCAGAAGTGAAATGGGATACCCCAGGTTTCTTCCTCACTGAAACTGAAGGTCACCTGGCCATTTGTTAGGGAGAATGTTCTTTTTCAGGCATAGAGTGGACCTCATCACTGAGGTCCCTTCCATTTCTCAGATTCTGTGACTGACATTTTCTTCTTCTTGGCCAAAGTGGACAGCAGGAACAATGGGTAGAGGATGCGGAGGCCAATTTAGGCTTCATAGAAGGAAAATATTCCTAACAATGACTTGTAGAATGAACGGGGAGGTAGTGGATCCCCTCCTAATTTGTATTTCAAGCCAAGACTGGAAAATTCCTAGTCAGCAAGTTTACCGAAGAATCCTAGATGCATCTAAAGCACCCTTAGCATTGTCGGGCAGAGGTCTTTCCACCCTGCAGCAGACCTTTCCTCCAATTAAAGAGCAAGCTCCTTAAAGAGGGTGGGGATTGTGGTTTTCTGTAGGTGTCCCAAACTCTTAGCATACTGCTTACTGCCTAGTCAGCATGTAATATTTCATCCATTCACTCATCTATCTAGATTTTGAGCTGGAAGGGAACATGGAAGCCATCTAGTCCAAACCCATGCACCCCTTTTTTTCTCCCAGAGGAAACTACAGCTTACAAGAATCAAGTGACTTGCCCAAGGTCACACGAATAGGAAGCAACAGAGTTAGAATTTGAACCCAGAGTCTTCATATTTTGAGCTAGTGATTGATCTTTCTTGTGTAGTTACAGATAACACTAGGTAGCATCCAAGATCTCTTCTCACTGAGATTCTGCAAGAATTTGGACACACTCTTACACAACAGGCTTATTTCTGGGACCAGCTATATTTGCACCTCCCCTGTCCCCTTTACCAGCTGGGGACAGAATTACCTGTTTTTTTCCTCATCTCTTTTCCTCTCCAACACCCTCCATCAGGCTCTGGAATCCTTGGGAGCCTGGTCTCCCACTGTGATGTGCATTCAGTGCTCCTGGCCCCAGCCTGTGGTATGACATCATCCGTTACCATGGAAATAGTTCTGGTGGAGTTGCAGTGGAATGGGACATGCCCGAGTGAATCGGGTTTATTAGGGAGGAGAACTGGGGGCAGAAGCTGGCTGCCAGATCTGGAGACACTCAACAGCTTTCCCAGATTGTCATTGGCAAATCTAGCTTGGAAGTGTTTGGGGACGTGTTTTGCTGGGGAAAGATCTTTGTAGCTAGGTGAGATGGCATGTATTTATGAGCATGAAAAAGGCAATCTGAGGGTTAACAAATATAATGATAATATAGGCTTGTTTTTTTAAACTGTACCTGTGATGCCATTGTTATAGGGATCTCTTGGTGAGGAAATTCCCTCTACCAATGCAGACAGGTATGTCTGTCTAAAAGGTTGCTGGGGCCCTAAGAGGTTATTTGAGGCAGCTAGATGCTGCAGTGACTAGACCACTGGCCCTGAAGTCAGGAGGACATGAGTTAAAATCTGGCCTCAGACTTTTATTAGCTGTATGACTCTGGATAAGTCACTGAACCCTGTTTACCTTAATTTCCTTATCTGTAAAGTAAGCTGGAAAAGGAAATGGCAAACCACTCTAGTATCTCTGCCAAGAAAACCCCAGATGGGGTCACAAACAGTCAGACATAACTAAAATGACTCCACAACAGAAGCTTATATGACTTGCTCAGGGTCACACAGGTGACAGAGATTTGAACCCAAGTCATAGGCTCCTCCATTAGAACTGTAGGGGACCTCAGAGTTCAATCCATTATACAGATGAAGATACTGAGGACCCAAAGGTCACACAGTGTAAGTGGCAGAGCTGGGATTCGAACCCAGATCCTCATCTTTCCACTTCCTCCTTGATGATGAGGGTGAACCTGAGCACCAAGGAGAGCTGCCTGTCCAAGAATTCCCTACTCCCATTCCCTTGGCACTTGCCCTAGCAGGGCAGCTGTTGCCATGGAAACCCCACACAGGGCTCCAGACTAGAGGGGTTTCCTGGGGATATTGCTGGAATGTTTCAGAACCTTGTGCTTTATTTCTTATGGTACGCCCTAATGCCGCCAGCCACCCCATCCCTGGGCTCCTCCAAGCTTTTGAAGCACAATCTGTGCCAGGTTATCTTCCCTGGGGGTGGGAGGAGGAGGGCAAAGAGAGAACAGAAGGCGTCTAGTGGTAGAAACTGCCCCCTCGAATGAGGGCAGCCCCATTTGGCAGCAGGGGAGGGGTCACTCTCATTTTCCCTGATGGAAAAATCACCCAGGTAACACAGTAATGAATTCTCTCCTGGCGCTTTGTAGCCCTCGCTGTCATGGTGATGAGAGGAATGTGAGCCCTGGATTCCAGAGGCCTTCTCCCCGAACCAGAGGAGAGGGAACATTTATGGGCACAGCCATCAGCTCCTGGGGGAGGGAGGCGGGGGAGGCAGAGATCGGGACGCTCTAGTTCACATTATTATCTGGAGGCCGTGGTCAGGTCACTTCATGTTCCTTATTGGGGAAATGAGGGGATTAAACCAGATCATCTCTGAGATCTTGGTGGGCTTGAAGTTCGATGAGAATCCACAAGGCGCTGCCTCCTGCACATCTGTCTCCTTCCACCTTGGTGCCTTTGGCCTCTGGGGCAGGTCATGTTTGCACTTTGGGGCAGGTGCTTTGCCCCATTCTGACCATTTAGTGTCTTCTTCTTTCCTTCTTTTCTCCTTCCTCCCTCCTTCTTTCCTTCCCCCTTCCTGCTTTCATCCTTCTTCCCCTCCTTTCCTCTGTTCCTTCTCTCCTCCCTTCTTCCATTCCTTTTCTCCCTCCTTCTCCTCTTTCCTTCTCTCCCTCCTCCTTCTCTTCCTTCCTTTCTTCTCTCCCTCCTTCCCTTCTTCCTCCTTCCTTCCTTTTCTTCCTTCTCTCCCTCCTCCCCTGATCCCTCTTTCCCTCCTTTTCTCCCCTCTTTCCTTCCTCCCTTTCCTTCCCAACTCCCAGGACCAGTGCTCTATCTATTCTATCCTACCACCTCCTTTACATGTAATTGGTTTTCCTCTTCATCTGATTTTGTTTGAGGGAATGGGTGGATGTGAGGATTGACGGTCTGACTGTCCATGGTGCTTGACACACAGTAAGACAGGGATATGGCCTCTCCCTCTCATTTTGGTCATTTCTGAATGAGGAAACTTCCTCCCCAGTACTGCTCATCACCTTCTCTTCATCTGATAGTTATCATTTCCCAAAGGATTGATCACACAGCCTGCACATATCAATGGCTGGATCTGAACCTGTGTCTTCCCAGCTTTAAGGCCAGGTGTCTGTTCACCCGATAGATATTCTATTGGCACATAGTAGGTGTTTGTCAGTCATTAATACATGCTTCTTCGTTGGTTAGCTGTAAGATCCTTCAGAAGGCCAGCCTGCTCCCCCACCCTTAGAGAGTCCCCTCAGGATGAATCTTGCACTGCCTTCTTCTGACACATTAGAGAAACTGTGTTTTAAGTGCTAGGAAATCCTTTGCCAGATGGCAGGTCTAGGAAGAGACAAAGAGGGTTTCAGTAGCATGAAAAAGCTGTGTTTACTTGCCAAGAGGCTCCTCTCCAGGTAAGATGTTTCATATTTTTAATCAAGCTGGGTCCCCAACCATGGGAACAGGAACAATTGGCAGCATCACTGGCTGGGGTGCATTGACAGCTTCTCCTCCCTAGCTTTCAGAGTGCTCTGTGGTTTATTTCAGTACAACTGTCTGGCCCCATAAAGTCGAGACAAGAGGTCCCAAAGTCTCTCCTGGCAGGCTAGGCCGTGACCTCCTCCCACCTCAGAAATCAGTGCTGATTCAGAGAGAGCCAACGGAAACAAAGAAGGAAGGAGAAGGGGACAAGAGAAAAAGCCACCTCCCAAGTCAGTCTTCTGTTGATTCCCTGTTCTTTCTCTCTCTCAGCCATGAAGGCCGATAGAAAGCGTTTGAAGGCCGAAAAGACCGACCTCGTGAGCCAAATGCAACAGCTCTATGCCACCCTGGAGAGCCGAGAGGAGCAGCTTCGGGATTTCATCCGGAACTATGAGCAGCACAGAAAAGTAAGGCCAGCTGTCCTACCACTATCTTATAACCTGTATGTGCCTAGGCATGCATGTATGTGGATGTGGGTGTGTGCTGGTACAGGTACACAAGATGTCACTCCCTGGTAGGAGCATGGGTAGAGAGCCATTAAGTCCATTTTACAGTTGAAGAAACTGAGGCAGACAGGGGTGGGGAACCTGTGGCCTCGAGGCCATAGTTCAGATTCAGTCAAAGGGTTGCACTTGAGGTTCTAGAGGACTACATGTGCTAGGTTAGGGAACTCATCCAGGATCACATAACTAGAAAATACTTAAGATAGGATTTGAACTCCTATCTTATCCATTATCCTAAATAGATGTGGAATGAGAAGATGATAGGTGATTGGGACCAGGGTCTAGCCATCCTATAGAAACTCCAGCAAACCATGTTCCATATTATTCATTCCTTAAGCTTTCAATTGACATATTGTTCTACAGCCAAAGGACCTTTATTCAAGTCCCATCTGTTGCTTTTAACCTGTATGACCTTGGACAAGACACTGAGTCTCCCTAGAGTTCAGTTTTCTGATTTGTAAAATAAGCAATTGGTCTAGTGGCCTCTGGAGCTTCTGACTTTCTCTGTGATCTCTGAGATCTCTTTCAGATTTAAGTCTAGGATGTTATGATCTCAAGATGGGATGGATGGAGGATGGATGAATAGGTGAGTGAATGAATGGATGAATACATGGGTAGATGAATGAATAGATGGATGGATGGATGGATGGATGAATGAATGAGTGGATGGGTGGATGTATGGGTAGATGGGTGAATGGATGGAAAGATGGCAAATTGATGGGTAAATGGATGGATGAATAGATGGGTAAGATGAAGGATGGATGTATGGGTAGATAGAGAAATAGATTGATGGATAAATGGATGAGTTGGTAGATGGTTAGATAGATGCATATGCCTCATAAAGGAAGCACTATATATAAAGTAGATGAGATAGCATGTATAAAGTGAAAGTCAGTCATAATTATGAATGGATAAGGATAGAATAGATCTGTGGTTTCATCAGCCCAGGAAATCCCAGAACTCTCTCTGCTAGTGCAGGCTCTTTGTAACATAGTCTTAGAGTAATACAGATTTAGAGCTGGGGCACTAAGAGGTCAAATGACTTGCCCAGGGTCACACAGCAAGTAAATGTCAAAAATAGGATGTGACCCCAGGTCTCTCTGGCTCAAAGGTCAATTCTATCCACTGTGCCACACTTCTTCCCTGTTATGGATGGATGAATAGATGTTAGAATAAATACCTAAATGGGTCACTTGTCCAGAATTTGGCTGAAGATTTGCTGCTTTAAATTCAGATACTTTATCAATCAACAAACTTTTACTAAATTCCAAGGCATAGCACATTGTTTTAGGCACAAGAAGAGTGGGGAAGAAGCAAGAGAAATGCAAGGTTTAGATAGGACAGTTCTTGCCTTCATGGCGCATACCTTCAAGTAGAAGGCCAAGACAAATGTAGTAATTCTAATACACACCATGACCAGGTAAGTGAATCTGGGAGGCAGAAAGTGAAGTGTGTTTGAGGTCATGATGAGGGAATCTCATTTCTAACCATGGGAACCAGGGAAGGCTTTTTGGAGAAGGCAGCCACCTTGGTGAGATGTGGACATGATTGGAAATTCATCAGGTACAAGGGAGGGGGCGCCCATTTCTCTGATGGTGCCCATTGCACCACCTTGGGAATGAAACCTGGCTCAGCAACTACATTCCTACTCCTCCACGTTGTTGTTTCTGTGCCCACAGAGCATCTCTTTCCTTTTTCCTACTGGCTGACAATGGCCACCCCCAAGGGATGGATTGACCTAGCCAGTCCCTTCAGATCCCTCCACTCGTGAGATAGTGATGCACATTCCCTGGGGAGTTGGGACCCCCAGATGCGGCCTCCTTTCAAGGTGCTGACAGTTCAAGTTCATGCCTGTCCCTGAGGTCCTTGGCTACCCGAATGTCACCCTCCTGCCCTACCGTCCATGGGAAATGGATACGTTTACCTCGAAGCTGGTTTTTCTGTTTTGTTAATGGCGAGCCAAGGGTACTGATGATAAGTGGACAGTTGTGAAATCAGAAGAGGGAATAAAATTAATTGGAAACCAAGAGAAGAGGCACTGAAGAGCTCTCACTCAGTCAAGGTAGAACAGTACATTTTAGAGGGACATTCAGCGCAGGAGCTTTTGGGGATTGAGAGTGCTGGGTAAGCTGCTGTGATGCTCTCCTTGACAGATATGCCCCCTCAGAACAGGAACTTCCCTGTACCCTCCACAACCTTTGGCCTAAAATAGGAGTTCTCAGTCAGGGAACCCCAGGATCTATGGGGCCATGAGAGTTCTCTGAACAGCCCTTGTGGGAATCCTAGCACCTCTGATCTTTTCACCTAGTTGCCTCTTCCTCTGTTCTCCAGTTTGAAGACCTTCCCCTTAGTTTCTTTTTGCCTTCCTCTTCCTTTTTCCAACCTTGAAGCCGTAATTGGGCCCAATGTAGGTGTCCTGAAAGGGGTGGAACATGGAAGAAACATGCTTACTAATCTCCTCTCCTAGGCATACCAGGCAGGTTTCTGACAGAGATCATGGATTTAGAGCTGGGAGGGCCCTTAGAACACAGAATGTCAGAGTTGGGAGGGCCCTTAGAACACAAAATGTCAAGTCTGGGAGGGCCCTTAGACATAGAATGTCAAGTCTGGGAGAGCCCTTAGAATGTAAGAATGTCAGAGCTGGGAGGGCCCTTAGAACATAGAATGTCAAGTCTGGGAGGGCCCTTAGAACATAAGAATGTCAGAGCTGGGAGGGCCCTTAGAACATAGAAAGTCAAGGGTGATCTTAGAGGTCATAGAGCCCTACTTTTTCATTTTACAGACAGGACAGCTCAGGCCCAGAGAGAGTGATTTGCCCAAGAGTCACACTCCCATTGATAAGAGAAACATGCTTACAAGGAGCTGAATCTGCAGATCTAGGGAACAGATTTACTCATTTAAAACCAATCAAACTGTGAGCTAATTGGCCCATGGATTGCATTTGTGATAAGTTGAGCTGATGAGGATCACTCGAGAACTGCTTACCCTTGAGACACTGCCAGCCCAGCATCCCCTCCCTCACATCCCCTTCACCCCACCCCGACCCTCACGTAGATCAGAGCCAAGCAGGGTTGGGGCTAGAATCGTGCTGAGTCTAGGTCTTGGCTAAAGCTGTGTACAGAAAGCCTTACTGTGACTCTGGATCTGTGAAGGGAGGAGCCGTAGTAGACATGGAGGGAGCAAGGCTGTCTCTGGGCCTGCCAGGATAGATCCCCACATTGCGACACTCCAGCATACTGTGCTTAGAAAACTCCCTTGTGAATGAATGACTGTGGTCTGGGCAGTGTTTCCAGAATGAAAATTGCCTGTGAAAGACGAGTCTTATAGATTTCATGGTTAGAAATCACCTACTCCTCCTCTGGCCCTTTTAGACCATTATCATCCAGGGGCAACCATGGTGCACAGAACTCTGGACCTGGAGCAAGGAAGACTTGAATTCAAGTGGATACTTACTACCTGAATGACCCTGGGCAAGTCACGTCCCCTCTGTTTGCCTTGGTTTCCTCATCTGTAAAATGGGGATAACAAAAGCCCCCATCTCCTAGAGTTGTTGTGAAGACCAGATGAGATGATGTTTGTAAAGTGCTTAGCGTGGCAGTGCCCAGCATGTAGTAAGCATATATAAATGGTAGATGCCATGGCCACCGTCATCACCAGTCATCATCATTAACAATATGATTATTTATTATCACCTCACACCCAGATGATGAGGAATTAGAAATGTCTTGCTAGAAGGTTACAGATATGGGAGGGGGGCAGGTCCAAAGAAGGGACGAGGCAGGAAGAAGAGATACCTCATGAGACAGAGATGGCAAAGGATCATATGGTCTTAGATCTAGAGGTGGAAGGGACTTCAGGGGCCATTTAGGCCAATCCCTTCCTTTTACAGATGGGAAAACAGAGGCTAAGCAAAGTTAAGTAACTTAACAGGTCCTCATTCAGGTATTCAGTGCCAGAGGCAGGATTTAAACACAGGCCCTCTGACTCCAGAGCGAGGGCTTTCTGCTGTACCACACTGAAACACACAGAAGGCTGAGTTAGGAAAACCTCTACCCACCGAATCTCCATAAAGGCTCCCAGGGTGGCTTCTGTTCTTCCCCACTGTGATCCAATCTGCTGCTCTGGGCGGAGTGGGAGGGTGATGATACAGTTGAAATTTCTGAACAGTACATCTCACAGTGCCTAGCACACAGTAGGCACTTTATAAAATGTTTATTTTTTATTTTTGACTGAACAGAATGAAAACAAAAGACTTCAGAGTATAGGTTCTGATGGGGGAGAGAAAGAGAGAGATGGAGGGAGAGAGGGAAAGAAAGAGGAGGAGGAAAAGGGAGAGGAAATGATGGGGAAACAGAGAGACTGAGATAAAAACAAAGAGAGGAAAAGAGAAGAGACCAGAGGGAGGGAGAGACAGAGACAGAGAAATGGGAGGGAGGGAAGGAGAGAAAGAGAGAGAGACAGACAGACACTGAATATTTGGGAGTAAGAAAATCGTGTCCCCTTTTCATCTAAAAACATTTCTTACTTAGCTACCATGTGTACTGTTCAATATGAATCGTCAGTGCTATTTCAAGCTCTGATCCTTATAATACGTGGCCTCCCCACCTCTGTGGATGATAGCTACCCTAACTATGACCAAAGAAACCAGCATCCAACTTCCATTTCAGCTGCTTCCCATATTGGCCAAAATAATGCTATCAGAAATGAGTGAATGAATAAGGCATTTCCTCACACGATCATAGGTTTAAAGTTGGAAGGAATCTTAGGGTTCTCTAGTCCAGCCTAATTTCTTTCCCACTTCTGAACTTATAGGCAGGGGGACTTGTACTGACCAGATAGAAAAGCAGAAGTTTCTTTTCTGGAATAGAAGATTCCAGATGTTATCAACCAGTCTGCAAGCATTTATAAAACCCCTACTGTGTTCCAGGCACTGTGCTAGATGCTAGAAGGAAAGACAAAAGATAGTTCTCAGTGTTCCTAAGGAGCTCAGAGGGAGACAGCCATCAACAGTGAAGGCAGCAGATGGTGGGAGTAATCCAAGACTGAGGCTTGGGGGGGGTGGACCGAGAACAGAAGGAAGGGACAGGGAGGAGCTAGGTCAGAGGCAGAAGCCTATTGGACGGAGAAAACCTAGAAGACCAAAAAAGTCTATGATTACTAGATGACCAGATTTGGAAACTGAGGCACAGAAAGGTGAATTAATTTAGCTGGGTTCTTATAGGTAGTAAATTGTTGAGCCCCTCCACATGGAGAGTGGAAGTTTTAATGCACCTTCCTTGCTCCAAACACATACCAACACACATTACTCTCTGCCCCTGATTCTGCCCCATAATGAGAAAGAACTGGCAGGGGAAGCTCGGTGGTTCAGTGAATGGAGCACCAACCCTGGATTCAGGAGGAACTGAGTTCAAATCCAGCCTCAGACCCTTACTAGCCGAGTGACCCTGGGCAGGTCACTTAAACTTGATTGCAAGGAAGGAAGGGAGGGAGGAAGGAGCTAGTTTCTTTTTTACTACAAAACCGTGATTTCTCCTGCTGTTACCCAAGGACCAAAGGGCTGGCTCTCTTTATCAATAGACAAGAGCCATATACCAGCTCATGGCTTCTTAACATAGAAAAATCTGGGTCTCTGATTGATTTTTACAGAGTGAGACTGTAGTCGTGGATGAAGCTGTGGAAAGTGAGCTGACTGCCTTTCTCTCTAGCAGGGATTCTTAAGCAGAGAGCCACATGGATAAATTTCAGGGTATTAATAAATTTAGACTGAAAATGTATACATATATATGTTACTAACCAACACCTGAAATTTAACGTTTCTTTCAATTATTTTTAAATAGTTTATTATTTTTATTTGTTAAGGAACATGTACTTTCCCCAGTTTTTTGACATTTTTATTTAAAGTTTTGAGTTCCAAATTGTATCCCTCCCTCCTCTCCTCTCCCCAGTCCCTGAGACAGTAAGCCATCAAATATAGGTTATACGTGTGCAATTATATAAAACTTCTCTGTATTAGTCATTTTGTATAAGACGACTGAAATAAAGAGTGAAAGAAAGTGAAAAATAGCATGCTTTAGTTTGTTTTCAATCACTATCAGTTCTTTCCCTGGAGGCGGATAGTATTGGATCATTGTATCACTGAGAATAACTAAGCCATTCACAGTTCTTCATTGAACAGCATTGCTCTGTGTACGGTGTTCTGTTTCTGATCATTTCATTATACATCAGTTCATGTAAGTTTTTCCAGGGGTTTCTGAAATCATCCTGCTTGTCATTTCTTCAGTCATTCCTGCTGTCTTCAGATAGCACAATAATCCTCTATTACAATCATACCACAGTTTGTTTAATCATTCCCCCAATGGATGGACATCCCTTCAATTTCCAATTCTTATCCATCACAAAAAGAGCTGCTAAATATTTTTGTACAAACAGATCCTTTTCCATTTTTTTAGATGTCTTTGGGATACAGACGTAGCAATGGTATTGCTGAATCAAAGCATATACAGTTTTATAACCCTTTGATGCATACCTTTAAAATTAATTTGACCTGCCTCCTCCAACTGAGCAATTTTTAAAAAGAAAAACTCAGCACATCGCTACATAGTTGAACAAAACAGATTGTCACAAAGTTACTGTGTCTAAAAATGTATATATCATCCTCCGCATTTTAAGTTCATCCCCCCTCTGTCAGGAGGTGAACGGCATGTTTCATTGTTAAATCTTCACTCATTTGGTTTCATTTTGTCATTAAAGTCTTTCAAAATTGTTCCGGCTTACTTCACCCTATATCAGTTGATAAAAGTCTCCCTGATCTCCCCGGAAATTTTCCATTTAATTATTTTGTAGGGTGGAATAATATTCCGTTACATTCATATGCCACAGTTTGTTTAGCTGTTCCCCAGTAGGACAACCCCTTAGCTTCAAATTTTCATCCACATAAAAGCTTTGTTTAGTTATTTTAAAACCTTATTCTGATAAAAGCTTAAGAACCCCAGATCTAAGCTAACTCTATTTGTCAGTCTCTCTATCTCTCACTCTCTCATACACACACATACATACATACATACATGTACACACACATACATACACGCACACTTTTTTACCCCTTTCCACTATGATGTGTTGGAGTAAGCTTCTGATTGAAAGGTTGATGGGGAAAAAAGTGACTACCAGAGGCAGCCCTAGAGGCCCCAGATTTAGTTGAACTGGAGGCTCCCCTTTATCCCAAGGGGGTCATAGCCATCCAGAAATACCTTTGAACCAGCAGTGAAAACTCAGCTTGGAATTTGTTTGCTTTATCTAGGGCAAGGGGGAAGGTCATTCAACTGTGGGATTGATTCTTCTTTCTCCCCATGAGAAAGCAATACCCATGCTTAGCAGACGGAAGAGAGAAAAAAACAGCCAAAAGAGGAAAGCGTGTGTATGTGGCTTAATGTGTGTGTGGGGGAACAGAAGAACCTCAGTATCCACTCAGTTGATCAGTGATTAAACTTCAGAGGGTCGTAGATGTAGAACCGAAAGGGATCTTTAAAACCATTGAGTCCAACCCTCTTACTTTGATGGAGGAGGAAACTGAGACCCAGAAAGATTATTGATTTGAAATACAAGATCATAGATTTAGAGCTGGAAAGGACTTTAGAAATTATCAAATCTAATCCCCTTATTTTATAGATAAGGAAACTGAGGCAACAGAATGCTTGAGTGACTTTCCCAGTGCCACAAAGATAGTAAGTTCCCAAGATGAGATCTGAACGCAGGTCTTCCTGACTCCAAATTCTGTCCACACCCTCTCCATAATGCCAACTGGCCTCCCTTTTGGAAGTTCAGATCCTATGTCCCCTTCCCCTCAGACACTGACTGCTACCCTCTCTGTCTGTTCCCCTTTACTTCAGGGAGGGCATCAAACGTCATAGGAACAAAATATGAGAATATAACTTGTATCCTCAGTGACTACCACAGTGCCCAGCACATACATAGTAGGTGGGCACTTAGAAAATATTTACTGACCACTTCTGTGGAGAAACGTGCTACCCAGGAATAAGGAGCGGACAGTCCTCAGGCCCCAGCTACAGAATAGTGTTCCTCCCCGGACACTTGGATGCGGAGAAGACTTAACTGAGCCCAGAGGAGATGTTCTTGAGCTCCCTAATGCCTGTGATTGCTTTCTTTCCACAGGAGAGTGAGGATGCAGTCAAAGTCCTGGCGAAAGAGAAGGACCTTTTGGAGCGAGAGAAGTGGGAGCTGCGCCGGCAAGCCAAAGAAGCTACGGACCATGCCACATCCCTGCGCTCACAGCTGGACCTGAAGGACAACAGAATGAAGGAGCTTGAGGCTGAGCTGGCTATGGTGAGATACTCTGACCTTGCCCCCTCCTCTGCTCCAGCCAATGGGGAGAGGGAATAAAGAGTGTAGGGTCTGGCCCATCCCTTGCTCTACTAAAGAGTTGTAGTAGTAGTAGTAGTAGTAGCAGTGGTAGTAGTAGTAATAGTAGTGGTAGTTGTAGTAGCAGCAGCAGCAGTAGTAGTGGTGGTAGTCGTAGTAGTAGTGGTAGTGGTGGTAGTAGTAATAGTAGTAGTGGTAGTAGTAGTAGTAGTAGTAGTAGTAGTAGTAGCAGTAGTGCAAAGTGGAATTGAGCTAAGCACTTTACAAATATCTCATTTCTATCTCACTTTGGGAGTGAGGTGCTATTGTTATTTGCATTTTACAGTTAAGGAAACTGAGGCAAACAGAGGTTAAGTAGGATATGTCCCTACCCTCACTCTACTCCAGCCAGTGGGGAGAGATAATTCAGTTTAATAACAAAAATAATAATAATAGGTAGGGTCTTAACATCTTCTTGGTCACTGACATGTGAACACACTAAAGGGAAGGCTGGATTTGGAGTCAGAGGACCCGATTCAAATCCCAGCTCTGCTATTTACTGCCTTTGTGACCTTGGGTGACAGCTTCTCTGAGCCTCAGCTGCCTCATCTGTAAAAATGTGGCATTGGGTTTGATGACCTCTTCCATCCCTAAATCAGTAATCTTAAGACAGTGACATAAATTTCACCCAAGAAATTCTTGTCAATTCAGTCCAATTCATGAAGTATTAATTAAACACCTACCGTATGCCAGGCATTATTTTAGGTAGGAGGCATATAAAGACAAAACTAAAACTGAAGCTCCTCAAGGAGTTTATATTTGGGATGGGAGGGTAGGATATGGCATAAGTGAATACAGAGTTTTTGTTCAGTCGTGTCTGTCTCTTGGACTCCGTACTGTCCGTGGAGTTTTCTTGGCAAAGATAGTGAAGTGCTTTGCCATTTCCTTCTCCAGATCATTTTTACAGATGATGAAACGGAGACAAACAGGGTCAAGTGACTTGCCCAAGGTCACACAGCTAGGGAGTGTCTGAGGTCACATTTGAATTCAGGTCTTCCTGACTCCTGGCCTGGCTTTTTTTGCCTCTGACTGCATATAAACTAATTTCAGCAAACAATGACCAGTAACAACTGGCCAGAATCTGGGAGAATGTCCCATAGGAGGCAGTAGCTGGGCCAAGCCTTTTAGGAAGCCAAGTATTCTAAGAGTCAAGGAAAGGAGGGGAGTTTGGGCCAACATGGGAACCTCCTGCCCTGATACAGATCACAGCCTGCTGTGTCCCATTTTGAAGTCCATCGGAGTCACTTAAATAGAACTTACATACTATAACCAGGATGACCCAGCTAGGGAGTGCCGGGGATGGGATTTGAACTGAGATCTTTCCCAGCCCAGATGTCTATCCAGAATGACCTACCACCTCTCAAGACACATCATTGCAGAAAAAAACCATCCTGAGGAACCAGAAATCTGCCAGTGCTGTTGGAGGGGTTCAAACCCTGAGCCCTGGACCCACTGTGGTCACTACCACCCTGTCAGCATTTAAAGGACTGAAGCGAGGTCCTTTCTGTTCTGTATGTGACAGTGGGTAGAACATTTTAGGGAGTCTTTTAGGGAGTCAGCAAACCTGGAGTGAAGTCTCAGGTTTTGCTACAACCTGTTTTCCCGTCTTAGTTCACTTCCCCTCTCTGGGCCTTAGTTTTCTCCTCTGTAAAATGGGGATAAATAATGGCAGTTACCTCAGAGAGCCGTTAGGAGGATCAGATGAAGCACATCATAGGTACTTAATCCATGCTGTAGTCAACTGGGTGGTGATGTGGGTATAGAGCTGGGTCTGCAGTCAGGGAGATCTGAGTTCAAATCCAGCCTCAGACACTGACAGGTGTTTGCCTCATTTTCCTCACCACTAACTTGGGTTTGATGACAACACCTTTCCCTCAGGGTTTTTGTGAAGATTGAATAAGATAACAGAGAAGTCCGTAGCTTAGCACTCATCGTGTGTTAGGCATTACAGAAATCACTTCGCTTCCCTAAAGTGAATAAGGTTGGACTGGCTCATTTCTGAGGCTGCGTTCCCCAAATCAGCATCTCTGCAGCAGAAGGGAGCTCAGAGGGCATCATGTGGTGTCCAGAAACAGGAAGACCTGGGTCCAAATCTTGTCTGAAATGCTTACTAGTCTGTGTGCCCCTGGGCTTGTGACTCTGCCTCATCTGTAAAATGAAGGAAATGCATTAGGTGACCAACTTTAAGTGGATAATCCCTTACAGTGCAAAGCAATTAAGCATTTAAGAGCCTACTACGTGCTAGACACCGCTGCTATGTATGAAGGAAATGGGTAGGTGGGCAATTCTTGTTCAGCTGTGATTCCATTGGGGGGGGTTTCTCAGCAAAGGTACTGGAGTGGTTTGCCATTTTCTTCTCCAGCTTTCTCATTCTAGAGGAGGAAACTGAGGCAAACAGGGTGAACCGACTTGGCCAAGGTTACACAACCAGTAAGTGTCTAAGGCCAGATTTGAACTCGAGTCTTCCTGACTCCTGACTCACTCTATCCATCTACAGAGCCACTGAGCCACCCCTTCACCACCATATCAACATGGAAGCAAAAGGAAGGGAAGAAAGCCTGCACCTACTTAAAACATACCAAATTTTAGGATTGAAACTTGTGTGTGTGTATACATATATAATTTAATTTTATATAGTTTTCTATATTATGTATAAGTCAAATGTATAAAATAACATATAACTATAAAATAACTATGTAAAATAACAAAATTATAAAACTATATAATCATGTATAAATAAATTAGCTGTATATAAATTAAAGATAATTTGGGAAGGGAGAGGCACCAGCATCTGGGGGCAGAATGGAGGGAGCACCTAGCAAGGCCTCCTGCAGAGGGTAGTGCTTGAGTTAATCTTTGAAAGAAACCAGAGATTCTAAAAGGCAGAAGTGAGAAGGGAATAAAAAAGATAATAAAAAAAGGGAAGTGAGGCAAGAGGGGGCACAGCCCATGCAAAAGTGTGGAGATGGGGGATGTCCTGTCACATGTGAAGAGCCTAAGAGGACATCCCTAGATGACAGTGGTCATCTAGAATTTTACTGGAAGACCTCCAGCTCTAGAGAACCTACTGCCCCAGGCAGCCTATGGGGACCAAATGGGGTCCACTCTGGTGGGAATGTTTTCATTGTGACTAAAAACAAATCTCCCTCCCTACAACTTCTATTTGTTGCTCCTAGTTTTGGTCCCTCAGGCCAAGAAGAACAAGGCTTATCCAGTCCCTCTTCCACACAACTGACCTTTCAGGGCTTAATGTGTCCTGTAGGTTTCCCTCTGTTCTGCAATGTGAGATGCTCTCTGAGGTTGGAAAGGTCTCTTCCACAGGCTGGGCTTTGTTGCACAAGACTGACACCTAGTGGACAGATTTCTCTTATCCCCCATTGACATTGGGGGAAGACATTCAAAGCAAGGTTTAGAGAAATCGTCTCTACCTTTCTGCTCATTTTACAGATAAAGAAACTGAGGCCTAGAGAAATGAAGTGACTTGTCCAGGCCGCACAGATTTAAGTCCAAGGCTTCTGGTCCTACCAGTTCTGTCTCTACTACTCAATTCTACTACATCATTCTTATAGGGAGCTAGGTAGGACACTGGATAGAGCACCAGACCTGGAGTCAGGAAGACCCAGGTTCTAATCCTGCCCCAGACACTTAGTAGCTGTGTGACCCTAGTTTTAACCCAGTTTGCCTCAGTTTCCTTATCTGTAACAACATAGATAATAAAAACATCTACTTCCCAGGATTGTTGTAAGGATTAATATTTTTAAAGCACTTAGCTCAGTGTTTGGCACTTAAAAATATATGCTAGTATAGGAAATATGCATAAAAATTGACCTTCAAATCAAATCTTTATAAAGATTCTTACAAGTGGTATTAAAGTTCTTCCAAAGGACCCTTACACTTGGGAAAATTGAGTCCCAGAGAGGGCCAAACAAGACTTGACCCCAGCTTTCCCAACTCACTAGCCTAAGAGTCTTACAGAGCACTCATGGAATTTTAGGAAGGAATTAGGGAAAGTCTTTTATATTAAACACTTTCTATGTGCCAGACTCTACTGTGTGCTTTTCAAATATAATTTGCTGGTTTCGCGGGTCTTATTCAGCTTGAAAGTTACCTAGGTCGCCTCCCTCATTTTACAAAGGAGGAGACTGAGGCCCTGAGAAGGGAATCAGCCTTGCCATAGTCAGAGAGCAAGTTACTGTCAGACCCAGGACTTGAACTCAGGTCTCCTGACTCTCAGGCTAGAGTTCTTTCCCCTATTTCACACTGACCAGATGTGATTTCCCTGAACTAAACCAATTCCCTCTTGAGTCCCAGCTCTTGACTTGTTTTTCCAGAATGGGGATGGGATAAAACCATATCCAGGCCAGATCTGGAGTCTCACCTATAAGAGAAAACCTGATTCTCAGCCATGTCCGAAGGTAAAACTAGCTACCTGTTCTTCTGGTCTGTAAATCTCCAGTTCTCTGCTGGCCTGGGGCCAGGCCTTACATCTGGTTAATTAGTACCTGTGTCCCCTTGGTGGAGGGGCAGAAAGGGGGAAGAAGGTGTGGGTGCAGTTGAGAGGCCAGGAGACACCAGTGTTGGTTAATAATTAGCGATTACAGTGTTCCAAAGCCAGAAATCTTTCATTTATTTATTTTAGTTTTCAATATTCACTTCCACAAGATTTTGAGTTCCAGATTTTCTCCCCATCTCTCTCCTCTGCTCACCCCAGGACAGTGTACATTCTGATTACCCCTTCCCCCAATCTGCCCTCCTTTCCATCACACCCCTCCCTTCCCTTATCCCCATCTCATCTATTTTCTCGTAGGGCAAGATAGATTGCTATACCCATTGCCTGTATATCTTATTTCCCTGTTGCATGTCAAAACAATTTTTAACATTTGTTTTTAAAACTTTGAGTTCCGTCTTATCTCTTGTCCTCCCTCCCCATCCATCCCCACTGAGAAGGCAAGCAATTCAATATAGGTTATACATGTGTAGTTATGCAAAACACTTCCATAACAGTCATGTTGTGAAAGACTAAATATCCTGTCCTATCCTGCCCCCTATTTATTCTGTTCTCTCTTTTGATCCTATCCCTCCTCAAAAGTGTTTACTTTTAATTACCCCTTCTCCCATTTGCCTTCCCTTGTATCATCCCCTATCATCCCCCGCTTATCTCCTTCCCCGCTACTTTCCTGTAGTGTGAGATAGATTTTCATACCAAATTGAGTAAGCATGTTATTCCCTCCTTAAGCCAAATGTGATAAGAGTAAGGTTCACTTTTTCCCTCTCACTTCGTCCCTTTTCCCCTCCATTGAAAAAGCTTTTTGTTTTTTTGTCTCTTTTATATGAACAGAAGCCAGAATTCTGAAGGCAGAGAAAACTGCTTCCTAAACCTAGGACTTGTGCTGACTTAAATGTCATAGACAACTGCCTGTCTTTCATGCAGTCCACAGAATATCAGAATATATGGAAGATTTGGTCTAGACTGGCATTCTGAGAATGGTATTCTAAGAAAACCTTGTTTTCCCCTTTCTGTTGTTAGGTAAACAGGTTAGGTCAGCAGGTTAAGTAAGGATAAAAGCAGGGAAAGACCACTAGATTTAGAGATAGATGACATGCTCTGGCATCCCTGATTTGCCACTTTCTCATACTTGTGTGACCATAGGCATCAGCAGCCATGAGTATTTACTACTGAGATACATAGGTAGTGTTGTATAATGGGTAGAGAATAGACTTAAAGAAATCCTTCTACTTCTGAGAACCTCAGTTTCCTCATCTATAAAATGAGAGAGTTGAGCTAAATGACTTTTAAGGTCTCTTTAAGCATGAAATTAATTATCTTATTTCTTTCCCAAAACTAAAAGACCTGGGTTCAAATCCCACTGCTGTCACTTAATCACTTAGTTCCCTGGGCAACTTTTCAAGACATGTAAATTATGGTGGAGGTAGCAGTCTGCACAGGTGGATTTCCCTCACTGGGATTTCCCTCTGCTAATGAAATCACAGGTTTGGTTTCCCTCCCCCCAAATGTACTGGGCATTGAGATGACATTGGGGACACAAAGACAAAAGTGAACATGGTCCCTACCCTCAAGGATCTTATATTCCACTGGGGAGAGAGAGAGAGCAGAGTGCAAAAAGTAGATGGGCACACAGATATGAAAAAAATATGTACAAGCTTCATACAAACAGGAATAATTTGGTGTAATGTATAGAGAACCAGTCTGGGAATCAGAGAGATGAGTTCAAGTCCTGCCTCAGACACATGCTGACTATGAGACCTGGGCCAGTTCCTGAAGCTCTTTTTGCTTCACTTCCCTTATCTGTAAAATGGACATAATAATAGCACCTACCTCACAGGGTTGTGGTGAGGACCAAATGAGATAATATTTACCAAAAAAAAAATGAGATAATATTTTAAAAAAACAGTGCAGAGCCTGGTACATAGAAATGCTTATTTCTTCCCTACACCCTTTCCTTTCCCTGCTTCCCTCCCTAACCTCTCACTACCTCCAGACAACTCCCTAAGACTTTAAGTCACAGAACAGAGTCAATCCCACTGACCTGCTCTGGGCCTCAGTTTCTTCCCCTGTGAAATAAATGGTTTAGACTAGGTGCTCTCCAAGGTCCCTCTCAGCTTTAAATCCAGATCTTATGATAGGTATAAGAGGCTGTATTTGAACCCAAGTCTCCCTAGCTCCCAAGCCAAGGACTGAGACTAGATAGTCTCTGAAGTCCCTTTTACCTCAAATTCCTGTGAACCTCTCAGTGTGCGCATCCACGGGTGCTCCCTGAATTCTCCTTTCTTGCTGCTAGGTGGTCTGTCTGGGGGGGCCTCTCTCACCATTGATTAGCTGACTTCCTGCAGTTTGGCTACTCCATGGAGCCAGCGCCACCTAAGTGGGAGCCCTAAGCATTTGTTTCTGGCTGTGTCTCCCACAAAACAAGAGGTTAAATTCCAGGAGCTCTGACAGATTGAGTTACAATATTTCTGTCCCTGTTTCTCCCTGTGTGTCTTTGCATGTGTCTCTCTCTTTCCCCTTCACTCCCTTCCTTTAACTGTCTCACTGTGTAAGTAGCTTAGATTTTAAATTTTTATAAATAGCAAGTTTTTAAATTAATCTGTCCTTCCCACTACTGCCATTAAGCAAATATTTTAAAACCTGAAAAACAAAGCCGTCAGTACATACAGTAGTAGTGGTGGCTATGGTAGTGGTGGTAGTAGTAGTAGTAGTAGCAATAATAATATTTATATGATACCTTACGATTTATAAAGTGCTTTACCTGTTACCTCATTTGACCATATCTGAAGAGTTTGGCAAAACAAGTTCCTATGTTAGTCATGTCAGAAAGTGTATCTGTCTTGCAGCATCTCTTTTTTTTTTCTTTTCTTTCCCCCTAATTAAAATGTAAAAAAAAATTAAGTCATTTTTTAAAATTTAAAATTTTTTAATTCTCTCCCCCCCCTCCTTAAAAAGGTAAGCAATTTGATATAGATTATACATGTGAAATCATGCAAAACTCACAGACCCACTCCCCCGCAAAAAAGACAAAGTTAAAAAAAAGTATGCTTCAGTTTGCATTCAGAAAACATCATTTTTTTCTCTGGAGGTGGAGAGCATTTTTTACCATGAGTCTTTCAAAATTATCTTGGATCATTGCTGCAAATAGCTAAGTCATTCACAGTTGATCATTTTCCAGTGTTGCTGTGACTGTGTAAAATGTTTTCCTGGTTCTGCTTGCTTCACTGCGCATCAGTTCATGTAAGTCTTCCCAGGTTTTTCTGAAATCGTCTTCCTTTCTGAAACCACTACCATAGTATTCCATCACAATCATATACCACAATTTGTTCAGTCAACAGATGGTCGTCACCTCAATTTCCAATTCTTTTTTTGTTTGTTTTTTTCTTTTCAGTAGTGTCTAACTCTTTGTGACCCCATTTGAAGTTTTCTTGTGTGATTTGTCATTTCCTTCTCTAACTCATTTTACACTACAGATCCAAGTACATTTACAAGTTACATGTACATTACAGATGAGGAAACTGAGACGAACAGGGTAAAGTGACTTGCCCAGGATCACACATGGATTGAGTGTCTGAGGCCAGATTTGAACTCAGGAAGATGAGTCTTTGTGACTCCAGGCCACATACACTGGCCACTTAGCTGCTCTTATTCTAGGCTACCACAAAAAGAGCTTGTAGCATCTCTCCCAAAAGTACTTCCTCAGAAAAACCCTCTGAGTAGGCACATTCTAAATTTGGAGTCAGAAACCTTGGATTCATATCCTGACTTTGCCACCTGTGTGACCCTGGGAAATTTCAATTCCTTGGACCTCAGTCTACTCGTCTGTAAAATGAGGGAAATCAATAAGATAATCTCTAAATCTGTTATTCATGGGATCATAGGATGATAGACCTGGAGCTGAGAAGGACTTTGGAAGACATCAGGCCCAACCCTTCCCCCACTGTACAAATGAGGAAACTGAGGCTCAGAAAGTGACTTGCGCAAGGTCACAGAGTTAATTCTATGAGTTCAGTTCAACAAGTTACTTCTTACTTGCAAGAGGGTGGTGAGCACTAGAGAGAAAAAGGCAAAACCAGAAGCAGCCCCTGACTTGAGGTCCAGCACTCTCTCTACTACACCAGGATACCTATTGGAGTGGGACTGAATTGAATGGGAGGTTAAATTCATGGCCCCTCCAGCCCCAGAAACTGTATCTGATTGAGGCACCAGGGGTAAATGTGCAGGTTGACAGTTATCTACCTCAGGTTCCAATAACTTCAGCAAACACCTCCTGCATCCAAGAAGACAAGTTAAAATTAGGTCGGAGACTGAGACAGAAGGCCAGGGGAATGAAATATACAGATTACAGAGTTAGAAGAGCCCAAAAGAAAATGTAATGTGAGTGAATCCAAATGCCCTGAAAAATCCCAAAGATTATCTGATTTACAGCCCTCAGGGACTTTGGAGAGAGAAATCAAGCACAACTACAACTGTTTTCCAGAGGGAAGAAAAAGGGGGAAGTACCTTGGAATAGAAAGGTTAGAAGGCACCATAATAAGGGGCTGGACCTACATTTTATTGCTCTAGGGAGCTTCCAGGTAAGGAAAATCCCTCTCCTGATAGCAAGTTGGCACCTCTTCAACTTGAAATGGTGGAGGGAGGGTTACCTTGAACACTGAGCTGTGTGACTTGCCCAGGGTCCCACAGCCAGGAAGCATCAGAGGTGAGACTCCAACCTTGGTTTTCTTATCTTAGAAGCCAGTTGTCTAGTCCCTTTGCCATACTCCCTGACATTTATATGGCACCTTAAATTTGGCATGTGCTTGGTGGATATTATCTCAGAACTTCATAATAATCTTAAGTAACAGTGGATAGAGTGCTGGTCTTGGAATCAGGAAGATTTGAGGTCAAATTCTGCCTCAGATAAGACACTTTACCTCCTCTCACCCTCAGTTCCCATATCTGTAGAATGGATATAATAATAGCACCTCCAGTATAGGGTGATCTTGGGAATCAGATGGGATAATATGTGTGTGAAGTACTTTGCAAACACTCAAGTAAGTTATTATTTCTGTGGTTATTACAGGAGATAGTAGATAGAGAGTAGAGAATAGGGATTGTCAGAATCTAATGTTATCCAATTATAGATGAGAGGGATGTGAAATCAGGCTGGAAATCAGGGGGTATCTGATCATAAATCAGAGGTGACTTGCCTGAGGAGGGTTGGGGGAAGAGGGATCATCATATAGCTAGTGAGTCAGAAGTTGAATTCAGTTCCACCTGAGTCCATGTCCAGTGCCCTTTCTACACTCCCCCACCCCAGACACGCTGGGATGATGAAAAAAATTCTGAGAGACATAATTTCTGGGTAATTTAATCATTTTTATTAGTAAGGCCTGCATGTTTATTAATGAAGGGATGGTCATTTGGCCATCTCTCTTAGACCAAAGATTCCTCATGGTAGTAGGCTCACAGTTTATATGCCTTTGGAAGAGCAGGTATTCCTAAGGGTGGCGATCAATTCTTGTTAACAGTTAATGAGGGAATTAATATTACAGAGAGAGGCTGGGCTATATCATAATGAGGGTCTTGGGATACGTGACTTGGATCACCCAAACTTGGTCAAAGAGACTTATCAACTTCCTTATCACCTGTCTGACTGCAGGGAGGATCCACATTTTCCCAGACTAGTCTGAGCAAACACAGTGTACCTATTATCTCAGACTTAGAATTTCTTTTACTGTCTTTGATTAGATCTTGGCCTGGGTACATCTTTGAGAGAGATTTCCCACACTGGTTGATTTCTGGATGAGGAAGTAGGGGAAAAACTTTGGTCCTGATTCAATACTTAGTTATGTTAACAGGATTTTACTGAGCCAATTTCTAAAGTCTGAGCTATTAATACAAAAGCGAGATAATTAACATACACACACACGCACACAGACACACTCACACACACACACACACCCTTGTTATAATTCTGTCCCTGATAATTTCTCTACAAAGGCCTTTTTGCCTTCAGCTGGGATGAGTTTTCAAAGCCAGGTGACAGGTCCCCAGAACGTCAAAAGGGTCTGAAGTCATCGGAGCATTAACTAGGCTGCCCCTCCCCTGCTGTTGCTCAGCCTCCGGAAACACCTTCTACCATCTGTCTTGATCTAGTACTGAAGGGCTTTTTAGCCTGGGGTTCATGCTATTTGAAAAATAATTTGATAAGTGTATTTCAATAGAATTAGTTCCCCATGGAATATCATGGGTTTTAATTTCTGTATTTTATTATTCATAGCAGTAGTCAGCAATTTTATCACTTTAGGGTTTGCAGAAGGCTTTAAAGGTTATCTCATCTGATCCTTACAACAACCCTGTGAGGTAGGTGTTACTGTTAATCCCCGTTTTATGGATGAGAAAACTGAGGCTGAGAAAGATGAGGTCATTTACCCAGGGTCACACAACTAGGCAAGTTTCTGAGGCAAGATTAGAACTCAGGTTCAACACTCTTATCTGCTGTACCCACACTTCACTGGCTACTTCTGAAAAAGGGTCCTTCAGCTTCTCTAGACTGCTAGAGAGTTCCATGACCCACAAATGGCAAAGTATCTATGCAGTTGAGAAAGGAGGGAGGTGGCGTGTCTGACACAGGCCACTCCAGCCCCATCCTCCCAGATCCTAGCACACCTGTTGGGGGGATGCCCATCAGGCCAGGTAAGGCTGAGGCCTTTTCCCAGTTAACAGCTTTCTCCTGATTGGAATCAGGAAGGGCAGAGAGACTTGGGATGAGAATTATGGAGCATCAGTGCCTGGGAGCTGCGGGCCAGCTGCAGACCCTGGTCTTAGAGCGTTTTGTATGGAAATCACCCAGAGAGGCGAAGTGCGCCTGCGCACCTTCTGAGCTCTGCTTTCTCTGCCTATCCCAGTCTCATTCTGGGCTCAAGCAGATATGGTTGTTTGATCCAAAGCACCTTTCAGCTTCTGCCAATATTTATGAAGCACCCCTTACAGGCAAAGCAAATGGCCAAAATGCTGACCTCAGAGCCAGGAAGCCCTGAGTACAAACCCCACCTCAGACACTTACTGACTGAGTATACCTACGCAGGTCACAGAACCACTCTTAGTCTAAACACTTTGCACACCTTGAAGTATCCTAGAAGTAGGAGATACACCTCAGATGAGCAATGCTGTGATTTTCTCTGTATAGGGACCTCCCACTGTGAGAATATCCCTCCACCAAGGATTGCCCAGGTCATGGTCACATAGCTAGTGTGGGTCAGAGGCAGGATGGCGACCCAGGTCTTTGTGACTCTACCATAAGCTTTCTTTGTATCCTTTATTTAGATGACACAGATTTATGAATTCTTGTAAAAGCGTAGGTCATACCCTTCCCGAGTGACACACAGACACACAGACACACACACACACACACACACACAAAAGCGTAGGTCATACCCTTCCCGAGTGACACACAGACACACAGACACACACACACACACACAAAAGCGTAGGTCATACCCTTCCCGAGTGACACACAGACACACACACACACACACACACACACACACACACACACACATACACATTTCCTAGGTTTAGGTTGAAGCTACGTCCTGCCTAAATCTCTATAATCACAAGCCACTGACTTCTACCTCTGAATCGAAGGATGGAATGAGTCAAGCCTAAGGCCCATGGAATCATTGGCTCATAGATTTAAAACCAGAAGAGTGCTTTTGAGGCCATTAGATCCATCCCCCTCAATTTCCAGAGGGGCCAGAGAAGCCAAAGAGCAGAAGGGATTTGTTGGATTTGCACTAAGTTTGAGAGGTGGGATTTGAATCCAGCTCCTCTGTCCCCTAATCCAGGGTGCTCTTCACTGTCTCTACTAGTATACTTCTCTCCTACCATACCTACTACTAAGGGCAACCAGGTGATGCAGTGGATAGAGCACCAGTGCAGGAGTCAGGAGAGCTTGAGTTCAAATCTCACCTCAGACACTTGACATTCTCCTCTTGTGTGACCTTGGGCAAGTCATTTAACCCCAACTGCCTCATCCTGGGTCATCTCCAGTCATCCTGATGAATATCTGGTCACTGGATTCAGATGACTCTGGAGGAGAAGTGAGGCTGGGGACTTGCACAGCCCTCCCCCACTCTAAACAAAGTCAAGTGCAGGTCCTGTCATTATCTCTCTGATGGCATGGTCTTCTTTGGCAACAAAGGATGAACACACACACCTACTACTAACAGGAGCTACCTTCCAGGAGGTTGCTTTCCTGCCCAAAAGAGCCAAGGACCTTGAGAAGCCCAGGGATGAAGGGAAGTTTGGAGAGGATTAGGGGGATGGAGAAGGGACCCAGGAGGAGATAGGGCTCCAGTCCTCTTTCGGGTCTTTGGTGGCATGGTGTAACATTCTTTGATTCTGATGCCACCTTCAAGGGGCATCATTGTTGACCATGTGTCCAGTTGCCTTGTCTCTCAGTCATATCGGCAGGCCTCTGAGGGCACAGAACGTTCCCTCTGCCCCTGTTTCACACCCTTCTAATACTATCTGGTACAGTGCCCATGGAGGTGGTTGGTGAAGCATCATTGATCATGGTAGCAGGCATAAAGGGCTTTCTGAGGATGGGCTGCACCAGGGTGGGAATGCTGGGGCTGTGCTGGTGTCAGAGCCCCCAGTAATCTGTTTCTTTCCTCCTCTCTGCTCAGGCAAAGCAGTCCTTAGCCACCCTGACCAAGGACGTCCCCAAGCGGCATTCCCTCGCCATGCCGGGTGAAACAGTTCTCAATGGCAATCAGGAATGGGTGATGCAGGCGGACCTCCCACTAACTGCGGCCATCCGGCAGAGCCAACAGACGCTCTACCACTCACATCCCCCCCACCCCACAGACCGGCAAGGTGAGTCCCAAGTGGGCCAACAGCAGTGGCTGGCTTTTAATGGAGCCTTCTATTAAAAGAGAAAGCCAGCTGTTCTGGAAAGTTCTAGAAAAAAGTTCAATATCCTAGCGCTCTGGAGTTCTGGCATTTGAATCCACTAGTGGCCAATGGTCCAAACTCCTGAGCCCCATCAGAGGGGTAGTGTGGTGTGGTGGGAAGACCCTTGAGTTTCTCAGGGGACAGACATGAGATTGAATCCTGGCTTTGCTCCTTTCTGATTCACTGATTCCAGGCAGGTGGCTTTACCTGTCTTCAATTCTTGACATCTTCTATCAGGCATTCTTAAACTTGGGAGTCCAGGTTCTTGGTTTTTAAAAACATTTTTGGTAATTACATTCCAATGTAATTAATTTTCCTCATAATCCTCTACTATTTATACATTAAAAAAAAAACCCCAACATTCTTCTTTAGAGGCAGCCAGATGTGGCAGCCCTGCACTTAGAGCCAAGAAAATCTGAGTTCAAATCTTGTCTCAGACAGTTATAGCTGTATGATCTTGTACAAGTTACTTAACCTCCTTCTGTCTCAGTTTCCTCATATATAAAATGGAAATAATAAAAGCACTTGCCTCCCAAGGTTGTTCTGAAGATAAAATGGACAGTATCTATAAAGCATTTAGCATAATACCTGGCACACAGTAGGGGCTTAATAAATGCTTATTTATTATTTATTCTGAAAAGGGGTCCATACACTTCTCCAGACTGCCAAAAGGGTCCAAGACACACAAAAGGACCCATGTTCTCTGTCTTGAGTCATCAAACCCTGTGCCCCATAGATTCTGTTTTGCCCCCTTTTATGATAATAACATCATCATCTCTGGCATCTGCACAACTTTTAAAAATTTGCAAAACCCCTGCCTTAGATGATCTCATTGAAGTATTCTAACAGCCTCATTAAGCTGAGGATGATAGAGGAAGGGATGCACCCAGTCATTAGTAGTGACAGCTAGTGAGTATCCTAGGTGGGTATGCCCCCAGGTCTTCCTGGTCCCAAGTCTGGTGCTATATCGACAAGATATAAAAGAAAGGTTGCTCCATTTGGGTGACAGAATTGGACAGAGGGAGTGTGGTTCCAGAAGGTCAGCAGGCCATTGCTGAAGACCTGAAGCTGCTATTCTTTCATTTAATTCAACTGATCAACTCCATGAGCACAGAATGGGTGAGGAACAGCTAGATGGAAATATCTGAGGGTCCTAGCCAACTTCAAGGCCACTGGATGACATCATCTCAGACAGAATGGAGAAGACAGAGTGTAACATACAGAACAGAACAAGGTGTCCCAAAAATCTTGCTGCCATTTTAAAGCTACAGCTTTAAATGCTACAACCTTACCCCCCCCCCAAAGCCCCATCATTTGAAAGCTTAATTATTTAAGTTTCTTTTCCATTTATTTACTTTTGTGAATTTTGAATGAATACATTTTAAATTTTTAACAAGACAGAGCATCCTGTCTGGATGACAGTTTCTCAGACCAGCAGATTGGAAGAAGACACTTGATCCATCTTCATTAGACTTTTTCTTGTGGGGTCACGTCAAAACTGTCCTGTATTCATCAAAGCCTCTTTCTTTGGATGATCTTAAGGCAGCAAGGGTTGCAAATGCCATCCTTTCAGTCACTGAGCAGCAGCTGATGAAAGTTTTTTTTTTAACAAGGTTCGAAAGCTGACAAGTGATGCACAAGATACATTGAATTATAATAAGAAAAATAAGTCTTTTTACAATCAAATAATCAATCTTTAAGTTTTTTTTTTGGTAAGTTTGTAGTATTTGTACTTCTGAAGTGATTAAAAGTTTGAACCTCAGTAAGACATTTGAGAAGGGTAGGTAGCTGACTCAGTGGATAGAGTTCTGGGCCTGAAGTCAAGAAGACTTACCTTTGTGAGAGTTCAAATCTGGCCTTGGACATTTACTAGGTGTGTGATCCTAAGCAAGTCACTTCTCCCTGTTTGCCTCAGTTTCTTCATCTGTCAAGTGAGCTGGAGAAGGAGATGGCAAACCACTCCCATTATCTTTGGGAAGAAAACCCCAAATGGGGTCATGAAGAGTCAGACACACCTGAAATGATTGAACATCAAAGGCATTTGAGGATAGGATAGGACAGACAGACCTTATCAAGATTACGATGTCCAGTTCTGGCCACTGCAGTCTAGGACAAGCACTGGTAAGCTGGAGAGCCTTCAGAGACAGGTGCCCAGGATATCAGAGGACTAGAAACATTGGTTTGTGAACATCAGGGAAAGGAACTGACGGGAGGAGCAGACTGCAAGGCAGAGCAGAGACAGGATCGTACATGTTGGAATTCAACAGGAATACCTGCGTTTGAATCCTACTGTTGGCACTAACCAGCCATGTAACCCTGGGCACAACTCTAGGTCTCTCTGGACTTTACTTTCTTCATATGTAAAAATTAGGGGACTTGGACCTGATGGTGCCTAACATTCCTTCCCAGCTTGAAATCTCCAGACCGATGTCAGAATTAAGGGGATGGGAGAGCTGCTTTCAAGTATTTGAATGACTGCCACAGGAAGTGGGATGCACTGTGTTCTACCTGGCCCATCAGGTACTCGGTACCTGCTTATTGAATTTAATTAAATGAATGGGTTTTGGTGGCCCAAAAGATCTTGACACATGGTACCTGTGCTCCCTTGGGGCTAGTTTCTCTTTCTACTGAAACAGATCACATGCCATCCACACCTTCAGGTTCTGGGTTCTTCTCACCCCATCTCTCTGAGAACCTCTCAACAATCTATTCAGTGAGCTGGCAAGTTCCCGCTGATTCTTATGATACTGGGTAGATTTTGGTGAAGTATTTCTCCAGGATTTGCTGTGCCTATCTTAGGTCCCCTAGACACAAAGACAAAAATTAAACAGTCTCTCTCCTCAAGGGCCTAACATTTTGTTGGGGAAATAATGTGGCCACATCAAAGTATGTACAGAATACGTTCAAAATAAATTCAAGATGGTTTTGAGGGGAGAATTTTCATAGACACTGGTGGAGAAAATGCCCACATTCATAGATTCAATTCAACCCAGTCCAACAAGCATTTCTTTAGTTGTTCAATTAGCTATGTTTTTTTGGAAGCAATCAGGGTTAAGTGACTTGCTCAGGGTCACACAGCTAATAGGTGTCTGAGGTCAGATTGGAACTCAAGTCCTCCTAACTTCAGGACTGGCACTCTATTCACTGTACCATTAACTGCCCCTGCCAACAAGCATTTAATAAGTATCTACTAAATTGTCATTGCCATCCAACCACCATAACCATGGTCACTTCACTCCGTACCAAATTGGGCACATGGCACATGGCATTAAGTAGATATGGATATAAAAATAAAGATTAAAAAGGGTCCCTACCTTTGAAAGGCTTAAACTCTGTTCTGGGAAAACAATACATATGCAGATAAGCAAATATACAATTTAATACAAGGTAGTTTTTCGGGGCAATGGAACATTGACAACTGGAGGATTGGCAGAGACCTCATGTTGGAGGTGAACCTTGAAATAAGTTAGAGATTCCAAGAGCCCTGAGATGAGGACTTTTCTGATGCCCCCAGCTGACAATGATCTACTGCATCAAAAAATTGTTAATATTGTATTCCAGATGGGGGAAGTTTGTTCAAAGATCCAGAGATAGGAGGGTGGATATCCTGTACAAAAAACACCAAGTTAGTCAGTGTGGATGGAACACAGAGCACCTTAGTGGGGAGTCAATATGAAAAGACAGGTTAGAATCATATGGTGAAGGGCTGTAAAGAACATAAAGAATCAGTGAAATTAACAAGTATTGGTTAAGCCATCACTTTGTGCCAGGCATAAAGCTAAGTGTCATGAAAACAAAAAGATATGAAAAGGAGCTCACATTCTAATATGTTAGGCTAGAAGGCATAGGGAGTCCATGAAGCTTCTTGAACAGGGGAGTAACACACTTAGATCTGTGGTTTAGGAATATGACTTTGATTATTGATTGGAAAATGTTTTGAAGAAGAGAAAGACCTGGAATCGGGGAAACTGGTAATAAAACTATCCAGGTGAGAGGAGATAAGGGCTGGGGAATCCCAGAATCACCATGGACCTCATAAGTCCTCTACTCTGACCTATGAACTGAATTAGAATTACCATACTGAAAACAAGTAACCTTCCACTTGCAATCTTCAGTGATGATGATGATGATAGCTAGCATTTAGATAGCACCTACTATGTGCCAAGCACCATGCTAAGCACTTTATAAATAGCTTATTTTATGTTCAGGGATTCACTACCTCCTGAGACTGTCCCATTCTGCTTTGGGTTAGCTCTCATTGTTTAGGTGTTAGAGGTTAGGGGTTGGTTTTTTTGTTTGTGTGTTTGTTTGCTTTGGACATTGAAGGTGACTGTGGATCTTCTGGGGTATATAGAGAATCTGATGTGACTATATAAAGTGTCTGAAAGCAAGGCCATCCTTGATTTGATGGATTGCTAGAGTTAGCAGGGACACCTAGGTGGCACAGTGGATAAAACACTGGGCCTGGAGTCAGGAAGAGTCATCTTCCTAAGTTGAAATCTGACCCTGAGCAAGTCACTTCACTGTGTTTGCCTCAGTTTCCTCATCTGAAAAATGAGCTGGAGAAGGAAATGGCAAACCACTCCAGTGTGTCTGCCAAGAAAACCCCAAATGGGATCACAGAGAGTTGGACATGATTGGAAAACAATTGAACAGCCACAAAAGAGTTAGTAGAGGTGGGTGGGATCCTTGTACTTCCCCACAATAGCTGACTTTCAGCTCTTGCTTGAAGCAGAGGAAGGAGTGAACAAGACATCTTCTTTAACTTTGGGAACTGCTTCCTAATCGATGGGCCATGGACCCCACAGGGCACTCTGAAGTCTACTCCTCTTTAAACATGTGCCATGTGCCCTATCTGAAGGGGGAGTAAAGTGATATTGATTGTGGTGGTTGGCCGTGGTGGTGGTGGTGTATTAGCTAGGAGGCATATGCAGGAGGATTTTTTGTACGGATTCTTAGATCGGCTTTTCTAAAAGGAAAGCAACTTTTGAGGAATCAGCAGTCACTTTAATCAAGTACATGTAACATTCATTTAGTTCAGGGGAAAAAGTCAGCATCCTGAACTTCAGAAGAAATGCAAACTGAAATTACAAACAGAAAGACCAACAGACAGGGCTTCCAACTGTCTGACCATAGACAATACATACATCATTACCAGAGAGACCGAAGCACCAATATCTGGGTTTGGGGGATGGGGTGGGAGGGAGCACTTCTTAAAATGGCCACCCAGAGTCTCATCTGGCACACAAACCTTCTTCTAAAAAATAAGCCCCAAAACAAAACCTCAACTCAGAGTAGATATACTCTTTTCAGGGCTGGAGGTGACCCCAGGCCTCATTAGAAATTAGTGAAAGGTGTCCAAGGCCTTTAAGTGGGTGGGGAAGATCTCCCCCACCACCACCGTTAACCTTACATCAACATTACAGGTGGCTATCCATCACTTAATTTAAAAAGCATTTATTAAGTGATTGGGATCATGATATAAAGAAAGGCAAAGCCAGCCCCAGTCTTCATGGAGCTCCCATCCTAACACTAGCCACTTAAGAGGCAATATGGTATGATAGATTAGAAACCCACCTCAGAATCAACAAGACTTGAGTTTAAGTCCTATCTCTGATGTATCCTACTTAGGTGACCATGAGTGAATCACCTAACTTCTCAGGGCCCTACATAACTCTCTGAGGCTTTAGGTTACAAATGAGTTACTGCCTCTCTACATTGGTAGAAGGAGTTTTCGTACTGGGAGTCCTACCATGTAGATGAAATCACGGCAGTAGAACATCAAGTGCTAGACTGCATGGGCCATCATGCTTTAGAGTATCTGAGTCTTTAGAGAAGGAAGAGGATAATGAGCAGAATTCAGGTCAATTTGGTAAATGTTTCTCAAGCCTGACGTTGTGGTAAGAGGGCCCATCTCAGAGTCAGCAGGGTCCTGAGTTCAAACCCCACCTCTTGATAGCTATACACCTTTGTGAAGTTCCTTCCGCTCTCTGGAAATCAATTTCCTCTTCTATGTGGATAATTTAGTACCTGTAGTATATATCCCACAGGGTCAAGTGAGATCATGGATATAAAGTACTTTGTAAGTCGTAAAGTCCTATACTTTAGCCAAGAAATCATCCTTGACCTCTCAAAAGAGTACATGGTCTCACTATGGGATAAGACACAAATATAAATAGCTATAATACCCAATAATAGGTAATAAGAGAAATTCAGGTGTAATGGAGAGAGCGTTGAAGGTTGTAATTAAATGACCTAAATTTAAATCCTGGGTCTGCCACTTACATGATATGTGATTTTGGGCAAGCCACTGAATCTCATGGGTTCCCATTTTCCTCACATGTAAAATAGGAGGGGAAGGGCTATGTGGCCTCAAAATTCCCTTCCAGCACTAGTCTGTACTTCCATGGTCTTATGACCCTGCTAGCTGGATGAGACTGGGCAAGTCATCTAGCCTCTCTAAGACTCAGTTTCCTCATCTGTAAAATAGGAATAATCCTACCTACCTCGCAGGCTCAAATATGCATAAAACACTTTGAAATTATAAAGTCCCATGGAAATGCCCATCATCGTTATTCTCATTGTAGACATTATTGTCATCATCTTTAACAATCATCATTATTTAATGTGTTTGGGAGTGTTTTGGAAAGCAAAGGGGTATAAATAGGGTTGGTATTAAAAGAAGAAAATAATCACTCGACAGAGCGGGGGGGGTGTGTGAAGAGTGAGCCTGAGGAAACTTGGAGTGGGGGGGAAGGACGGTAGCACAACCATCCTTTCCTTCTGTTCCCTTCCTTACGTGTCGTTTCCCAATTTCCAGCTGTCAGGGTGAGCCCCTGTCATTCCCGGCAGCCTTCCATCATCTCTGATGCATCCGCGGCCGAAGGAGACCGGTCATCAACGCCAAGTGATATCAACTCCCCTCGTCACCGGACGCACTCCCTCTGCAATGTAAGGCCAATGGGGGTGGGGGTCCTTGTCTTCGGTTACTCTTCATGCCACCACTGCTTCCTCCCATCTCCTCAAAGCAGAGCACAGGGTGGAGTAGGCAGAAAAGATCATTCCTCTTCCTCCTTTCTTCCTTCCTTCTCTCCCTCTTCCTTCTTCCCTCCCTGTCTTGCTTCCTCTTCTTCCCTCCATCAGTGAGAACATTTGGGTTTCGGCATTTCGCTTCAGACTAACCCAGTGAAATTACCCAGCCTTTTTGGCTCATTTGTCTAGGATTTCATATTCCCTTTCTTCCTACTACAGGAGCATTGGGGTGTAGAAGAATAGAAAAGAGTGGAGACTGTTTGCTATCACTGCCTCAGGGAGGATTGGGGAGTGAGGAACCCTCTAGACTGAGTACCCAAGAGAAAGTCAGGAGTTGATTCTGCCTTTCCATTATAGCCAGGAATAAGAAAAAGTCATTATTGCCAACCTGAGCCAGCACTATTGTCCATATAGCCCTGTGGATGGATGGATGGATGGATGGATGGATGGATGGATGGATGGATGGATGGATGGATGGATGGGTGGATGGAAAAGTATTAAGTGCTTACTGTGTGCCAAGCACTGTGCTAAGTGCTGGAAATATGAATACAAAATACAAAGGCAAAGACAGGCCATACCTTCAAAGAGCTTACATTCCAACAGGGGAAGATAACACACAAAGGCCAGTGGTGGCTAAGGAGACATATATAGTCTGGAAAGCTACAAAAATAGTGAACATAGGGAAGTAGCGTAGCACACTTTTTTCCAGGAGCAATAACAGTTGGTTTGACTGTGATTACAAAGAACCAGTTTCTGGCTGGGCATAGTTGGTGTCTCAGACTTCAGCCTCAGAGGACTAACAGTCTCCCCAGAATATCTCAGTTCTGTCTTTAATTTAGTTAGTTCAACAAACATTTATTAAGAACTGACTATGTACCAGAGAGTCAGAGTGGCGTGATGGATAGGGGACCACCCTTGAGAGTCAGGGCCTGGGTTCAAGCCCTGACGGACACAAACTGTTTCTGTGATGCTCGGTAACTTACTGAACCTCTCAATACCCATTGCTTATGGACATTTAATGGTGCAAGGATATTCTCTAAGACTGTAGGTTATTTACAACAGAGCTATCAAACTCCTCCAGCCAAACTCCAAGTATAGCCAAATCAGATTAAAATGTAGTTCAAAATGTTTAATTAGATGAATAAGAATGCAACGTAGATAATGTTCATTTGTGATTATCCAAGTCCGTAGGGTCACACGAATCTATTTCTATCTGAGTCTGATACCATCATTTTACAAGTAGCCAGTCTATTAGTAGAGAGAATTTCCACCCTAAGAATTCCCAATCCCAATAAAATCACAAGTCTAGAGCAAAAATCAAATTAAATAGCCTTGTAAGATATTGGGCTTGGCACTAAGAATACAGAGACAAAAGAAAACCAGTCTTTACCCTTGTGGACTTTCCATTCTACTTGGGAGAATGCCATATTTACCTAGATCAGTAGGAGATGAGAAAGGGGAACACGTTAACATAGAAGGCAGCTTGTAAATGTGAATCCAGTTTCCAAAAATTTAGCTAAAATTTCTTTCAAGCTATTTCTGTCTTCAGCCTGTCCCACCTCTTTGAATGTGGTTCATGAGTTTGGGCCTTGTAAAGGCACAACTGGCCCAGGCTGATATCCCCCAGGGTAGGACAGCCTTCCAAAATATCTGCCTGTTAGAAATACTGTCTCTCTCTCACCCTCATCTGCCCTGTGTTCTCCTAAGATTCCAGATCTTCTCATGCTCTGGCTTCAACACATCAAGTAAGAGGTCTGTAGGTTTGGGTTGGGTTGGCAAAATCAGAATATTAATTTCTATCTGCATGTTATTCTTATATATTGGGTAAACTATCACCAGAAAATAATATTCCCTTGACTGTGATTTTTTTTTTTGGTCCAAGTATCTAGGTTTCCCAAAAGCATAGGAGAGTCTTCTATTATCGTATACACTTCCACATCTAGACACTGTATGGATGTAGTTAATAGACAGATGCCCACCCTGAGAGTCAAAGGATCAAGATTTTCTGATCTTGAGCCTACCATCCACTAACTATGTGATATTGGGCAAGTTGTTTCATTTATCTTTGCCTCAGTTTCCTTATCTGTAAAACAAGAGTATTAATACCAGTCTTGAATGTTCCATGTAGCTGGGATAATATGATTAGAAGTACTTTTTAAAATGTCAAGTATTATGCAAATGTTAGGTGTTAGTAATATTAACAATAATACTAACTTTGTAGAGCAAAATCTCTCTGTTAAAACCACCTAGCCCAAATTAGATGCCTCATTGAGGTTTGAAGATGAACCTGAGGTCTCAAAGGCCCAACCATGCCCACTGAGTACCATACTCAGGTAGGCTTCTAGGCTAAATTGGAAGAGGTTCGATTTGAGGGGTTGGTGGTGATCTCTGCCTGCCATCTAAGGACCCATCCTGGCGAAGTTCAGAGAGGTTTCTCACCAGACGACTGACTGAGAATCCTGGCAGTTAATGAGTTCTGATTGCTACATCAGGATGCCATCTGGGGTGGGCTCCTAGGCACAAGTTCTGAAACATGGCATTATGATGTTTTTCTTTACATCTCATTGAAAATTTGAATTGTTTAGACTGATGGACTGAGGGCCTCTGTCCAAGGTCCTCCATCTATCCAGGAATTGTGAGCTGTTCTTTTATTTATACATACATACGTACATACATAATTTTACTTTTCATCAGTTACGTTTAAAATAATTTTTGACATTCATTTTTACAACTCTGAGTTTCCAAATTCTCTCCCTTCATTGAGAAGGCAAGCAATTAATTATAGGTTATACATGTGTAATCATGCAAAACATTTCCATAACGATCGTGTGGGAGAGAAAACATAGAAGAAAAATACTCAGGAAAAATAAAGTAAAACAAAAAAGTACATTTCAGTCAGACACCATCATTTCTTTCTCTGGGGCTGGAGAGCATTTTTCATCTTAAGTCCTTCAGAGTTGTCTTGGATCATTATATTGCCGAGGATGGCTTAGTCATTGATAGCTAATCATCTTAAAATACTGTTGTTACTTTGTACACCCAACATTTCACTTTGCATCAGTTCATGTAAGTCTTTTCAGGTTTTTCTGAGAGCATCCTGGTCATCATTTCATATAGCACAATACTATTCCATCACAATCATATACCACAACTTGTTCAACCATTCCACAGTTGATGGGCATCCCCTCAATTTCTACTTTCTTGCCCCCAGGAAAGAGCTGCTATAAATATTTTTGTACATATAGGTACTTTTCCTTTTTTCTCTCTCTCTTTTAGGATATAAATCTAGTAGTGGTATTACTAGGTCAAAGGTTTTATATGATTTTATAATCCTTTGGGCATCGTTCCAGATTGCTCTACAGAGTAGTTGAATCAGTTCACAATTCCACCAACGATGAGCCTTAAATCTTTAAAGATGCTTGATGACATCCTCTCTGTCTCAGAGTACTGGCTCTAGAGTAAGAGGGTTTGGGTTTGGGTTCAAATTCCACCTCTGACACATATTAGCTATGTATGAATCACGGATTTTCCATGTGTTGTCTTGCTGTATGAAATGAAAGGATTGAACGCATTCGCCTCCAGTGTCCTTTCTACTCTGGTCAGTCATCTGGGGTTTATTAAACCCTTATTGTGTAATAGGTACTGTGCTAAGATCTGGAGATACAAAGAAAGGCAAAAATATGGTCTCTCCCCTCAGGGGACTCCCATTCTGCTGGAAAAGACAACTTTGTACATACAAAGTATATAAAGTATAAGTGAAAGGTAACTCAAAGGGGAAGGACTAGCAAAGAGGAGGCAAAGGGTGGGAGGGCTGCGGAAGTGGGGAAGGTTTGCCATGGGAGAAAGACCTCCTGTAGAAAAGTAGACATCAAACTCAGTCTTGAAGGAAGCCAGAGAAGTTAAGAGATGGCAATGAGAAGGGAGGCATAGGACACAGCCAGGGAAAATGCATGGAAGTGGGAGATAGGATGTCCTGTGTGAGCAGCAGAAGGGAGGCTAGTGTAGCTGGACCATACAGAGAAGTAAAAGGTGACAGGGAGGGAAGACTGGGGAGGGGGGAATGGTCCCAGTTATAGATGGATTAGCTTATATACATGTGGGTTCTTAACCTAGCCCAGCCTACTGAAGGCATGCAGGGGAGCCATTGAAATAATCACTTCTATCTTTAGAAGTAATGAGGTTCCCCCTTCATTGGCAGGCTTCAAGCAAAAGCAGAAGAACTGCTGACATGTAAAGAGGGCTTGTGAGGTACCTTGATGGCTGTTGAGGTATTCTCTGATTCTAATGGTGGGAGTAGGGGGAGATGTGATATTTTCTTATGGAATCTATAGTCTCTGTAGGGAGCTCCTGGTCATGAGGGTCTGTGATTATGTTACATCAACTGAATCTCTTTCTTTCTGTTGGTAGGGGGACAGTCCTGGACCCGTACAGAAGAATTTACACAACCCAATTGTACAGGTAGGCTGGAGTTCCTCTAATCAACTGGGCCCTTTTTGACCCAATGCCCAATAATCTTACTCAATGACACCTCTTTATCAGAGAACCTGTCATCTCATTCACCTTCACAACATACCTGTAAGGTCCCCACTTTCCATCTTTGCAGATGGCAGTGGCAGAAATTAAGCCTCAGGGTATGTGGGAAAAGACCAAAGGATTTGGAATCAGAGGACCTGGGTTTAAATTCTCCCTCTGATGCTTATATACTGTGTGACCATGGATACTTCACTTGGGCTTCTGTTTCCTCTTTAAAATAAGGGGGTTGGATGAGATGACCTCAGAAATCCCTTCTGACTTTAAATCTCTCCCTGTGTGACTGAGGTTAATAATGTCAAGTAAAAAAAATTAAGCACCTACTCTGTGTTGGGCACTGTGCTAAGGTGGAAGATACACAGAAAGGCATCAAGTCATTCCTGCTCTCAAGAACCTTATGGTCTAATGAGAGAGACAGTATGCAAACAAACTATAAATGGATAAGTTGGAGCTGATCAATGGGGGGAAGGTACTAGAATTAAGGAGGATGGGAAAGGCTTTCTGCAGAAGGTGAGATTAAAATCACAGTTCACATTTATATACAGTTTCTTGAGGTTTTCGAAGTGTCCTCCTCACAACAGCCCTGTGAAATAGCTAGCCCAAGGATGATTATTTTTCCCATTTGACCAATGAGTAAAGAAGAGCCTAGAAGAGTTTGAGAGACTTGCTCAAGGTCACACAGCTATTCAGCATCTGAGGTAGAATTTGAACCCAGGTCTCCAAGTTCTTGCCCTTCTCCCACGAGGCCACCCAGGGGTCTGAAGCCTGAGGAAGGACATGAACCTGAGCCACCCCATTCTAGGCCCTTCCCTAGAACTTGGCTGCATCATTCCATTCCCAGGCTAATTCTGCAGCCTTACGAAATCATGGGATTATGGGGCCAACCCACTCATTTCCTAGAGGAGGAAACTGAGGTCCAGAGCCAGAAAAAGCCATACCTAAGTATCTGTAGAAAATAAGAACCAAGCTTAGGAAGCGGCATACAGCGTAGTAGAACCAGTGGTGACTGAAGTCAGATGTGGCTTAGAATTTCAGCTCTGGCAAATATTACCTTGTGGTCTCAGGTAGGTCACTTAGTCAGCAGGCATTTGTGAAGCACCTACTGTGTTCCAGGCTCTGTGCTAAGTGCTAAAGATACAAAGAAAGGTGATAAAACAGTTCCTACTCTCAGTGAGTCCAAGATCTAATATGGAAGACAACATGCAAACAGCTACATGCATATAAGCTGTTTACAGGTTAAACTGGCGATGATCAATAGGGAGGGCACTTGCATTAAGCAATGGATTCTTAACCTCTCTGGGCCTCAGTTTCCTCATCTGTAAAATGAGAGGGTTAGACCAGATGACCCTTAAAGTCCCTTTCTGCTGTGGAGGTAGGATCTGACTCTAAAACCTGTGGACCAGTCTTCTGCAAGAAGGAGTGGGCTTCCTGTCATTGGAGGTCTTTGAGTGAAAGCCAGATGACTATTTCTTAGGGATATCTGGTCCTTATGCTTCTTTAGGTGCTTGCTTGACCAGATATTCTCCGTGATCTTTTCCACCTCTGTCATTAAGGGCTTCTGCACAAGTTCAAATGCCCCGTGTATATCCAAGTCTGCCTCACTGGTTCAGAAAGTTTTTGAAAAGCCTGAAAAAGATGAACATCATTCCATAGGGTCAACGGAGCTAGAAGGAGACTCAGAGATAATATAGGCCAGTCCTGTTTTTGACCTATTTCTCATTGCTTTACCTTATAACCATAGATAGAGATGACAACCTTCCTTTTTGAGTTGATAAGAGATAACTTGGTAGTTTTTTGTGTTCTTCACTGTTTTAATTATTAATAATCTGACAACCAATATCAGTATGCACTGGGACTGTGCCACTCAATGATCACATAACCTTGGATGTCCCTTTTGTGGGCCTTCGTTTTCAGACATCTGGCGAATGAGGCCTTTAGACTAAAGTGATATCCAAGGTCCACTGGCATTTTATAAAGTGCTGGACTTGGAAAATCTGGTTTTGAATCTTGCCTTCGGCACTTAATAGTTGCATGAACTTAGACAAATCACCTCCCCCTCTAAAGTCTCATTTCCCTCCTCTGTAAAAAATAAATCATACCACACATTTACCTTCACTCAAGGTTGTGATGGAGAAAGCATTTTCTTTTGTAAATTATCTAGCAGTCTAGAAATGTGAGAAGATACAGTATTTTTGCTGTTCAGTCATTTCAGTCATGTCCAACTCTTTGTGACTCCAAAAGACGCTGGAGTGGTTTTGCTGTCTTCTCCAGTTCATCTGACAGATGAGAAAACTTAGGCCAACAGGATGAAATGACTTGCCCAAGGTCATGTAGCTTAATAGGGATCTGAGGCCAGATTTGAATTCATGATGACAAGTCTTCCTAATTCCTAGCCCATCTATGCATTAAGGCACCACCAGTCATCATGGAGAAGTATAACAGTTATTACCATTATTTCTCTTTTACGATTTCTGGGTCTGGAATCCCTATTCTAAAGTCCCATTCAATATTAGGTTTCCTTCAAAAGTACAGCAATGCCGTTCAACTACCGTCTGCTCCTGTAAGCGGTTTTGTCACGTCTAACCGCTGTTTCCTTCTTCTCTCCTTCCCCTTGACTTTCTTTAGTCACTAGAGGATCTCGAGGACCAAAAGAGAAAAAAGAAGAAAGAGAAGATGGGATTTGGCTCCATCTCCCGGGTCTTTGCCAGAGGGAAGCAGCGGAAATCCCTCGATCCAGGCCTCTTTGATGGTACTACCCCTGATTATTACATTGAGGAGGACGCGGATTGGTGATAACCCGCCTCCGTCTGCTGCCCATGTATGTGTGTGTTCGCGTGCGTGTATGTGCGCCAGGTGCGTCTGTGTGCGTGGGGATGTGTCTTGACATCAAGAAAAACAACAAGTGTGAGCCCCTTCCTCCCCTCTGCCGCCACCTCTGTAACTGATGTATATATTACAAACTGTGTGTGAATATGTTAACTGTTTGTTGTCTCTGGAGCGATGCAGGTGTGTTGTTTTCTGATTTCCTTTTGTTGTCGTTATTTTTTTTTTAATGTTTGGGGCTTTATTTTTGTTCTGTTTTAATCTTTTTTGTTCATTTGGGGGTTTATGTTTTTTTTTCCTTTTTTGCACCCCTTCTTTTATGAAACTTGAAGGACTGCTGTGTATTTGTAAATAATGAAAAATCCGTGTGCACCTTGTGCTTGTAAACGTCTCTTGTCCAAACCACTCTTGCTGGAGCCCAATCTTGTGGTGCGTTCTGTATCCGGTCTGTTTCCCCCACCCACCCACTCCCGGTGTGAGCGTTGGGGGGAGTGGGGTCCTGAGAGTGCACAGGGCACTCAGTGCCTCAGTGACATTAACAACAAAAATACCAACCCCCATCCTGGCAGGGTATGTTGTCCACAAAGACTGATGAGCCCAGCCAAGTGGCTGTCTTCTTGACTGGGTTCATAGGAAATTTAAAAAAAAATAGGCTCTTTTTAATGGCCTACCAGTTTTTAAATTTTTTTTCTTTAAGAAGGAAAAAAAATTGTTTCATTTAATTTATTTGCACAAAAGCAGAAAACTTATTCTATCTAAATTATTGCATAAATATTGGAATTTCTATTTTTCCAAGGGGTGGGAGGGAGGTGGGTGTGTTTCTATTGCCTGTATGTTCTATATTACGCTGCTGCCAAATAGAGATAGCGTTTAAGATGGCCGGAGCCCAGGGAACATGTGATTTCAACCTCTTGTATTTTATCCGGCATTTTTCTGTTCCTCCTCCCATCTCTCTCTGTCTCATGAACATTCTCTTCAAACTCCTCCCCCAGGCTAGACCCACACATAGCCTCAGTCTGGTCTGTCTATATAAATTCATATCAAATGCTGATCACAGGGGTAGCCTGGTCACAGGTAAAAAATCATGAGCAAAAGGGGTGGGGTGCATCGAGCTCACTACCAGTCTGAGAACTGAGCAGACTGATCTGATGAGCAGGATCATCCAAGGGGTGAGCTGCCCGCTGCCTGAGGGGACCTCAAGTTTCTCTCCACAATCACATCTTTGCTTCTTTTTAGTCTGTTTATCAGCCCTTTAAGAGTAGAGGACAGAGTGTCTCCGAGGGAGTCACAGGCACCCATCCCAAGGGAATGTTGTGCCAGGTGTATTTCTCCAGCATGGGGGACCCATTCCATACCAAATGTCTGTCTTTTAGTCCCGTGGCACTTCAACAAAACTCCCTGGGCCTCCTTCTATCTTGTCATCCATCCCACACTGCAACAGGTGAGGTTTAGCAACCCAGGTAGGAAGAGCCGTCTGTGAGTGGCCTCTCTCAGAGCTTCTTGGAGGCATTACCCACACCCCCACCCACTCACCCCATCCATCCCCTTGATCACGTTTCATAAGCTAAAGGGCTGTGTGCGTTGATGATGGCAGGCCAGTTGTGGCCTGCCTGAGGTCTCAAAACAGATGGCCAATTTTATTTTAACTGTGATTTCCCCTACCCCAGCCCCCTTCACTCTCTCTACTAATACAACTCAGAGTCGTGTATACACCATGCATCCCACTGACCATACCATTTAAAGCTCTTTAAAGTCAACCATCTACTAAGTTCTGGGAAGCCTGTTTGCTTTAATAACTCCTCTCCGTGTGCCCTCTTGGAAAAGGGATATTTTATCTTCAAACTACAGAGCAAAGCAAACCTTGGCATGACAAGCTAGCTTCTGGATTTCTTTTGGATGGGATGAGCAGTTTGGGAAAAGGGAAGGGTGGGAAGCCCCAAGGAGTCTTGGGATAGAGACTTTAGACTTGCCCCTGCTTTAGCAAAGGGATCTGGCCTGGGTCTGGGAGGAAACTGCCCTTACCAGCATCTGGCACTATGGAGAAAGAGTCTAGAAAACATTTTATCCCCCATGAATTTCCTTTCATTTCCTTTCCCTGTTATATTTTTTTCCTTAATAGAGAAAACAAAACAGCCTCTCCTGGTAATGAGTTAGTAGTTCCTGTTCATTTCAGTTTTGTCTTTTTAAAAATAATTCTAAAAGTTACTAAGAGGATGATTTATTTAAGAGAAATATGACAAATAGCATATGAGTTATGGGTAACATTAGATAATAATAACCTTTCCTGTGGGAAAGGTTCCTTGAAGGCATGGATGCAAATATAAAAATATAAAAAAAAATCTAAATAAAGCTTATTTTAAAATATGGTTGAATTCTATGTCATTTGATTGTTTCGATTTTCCTCCAGGGTGGGGAGTCTGCCAGCTCAGGGTGTTCCTCCCCTTGCCCCCACCCCCCCACAACATACTGTGAACCTTGGAATTCCAGGGCTAGGTCTGGGAAAGCTGGACTGAATGTGACCCTATTGGAAAGGGAGCACCCCCTCTCCCGAGCTATTTGCTGTAGTCATCTAGGTAGAAGCCTTCTAGACTAATCCACAGGGGGCTCAGAGCAGACACACCCCCCTTGCACCTCCCTCCAAAACAAGAGAGAAGGAGAAAGAGCATTCTAATTTCTGCAGGCTGACTCCAGAGTCTCAGGGGCTAGGTTTGAATGCAACTCCTAACACAAGCCATGTGACCTTGGGCAAGTCTCTTAAATTCATATTCCCTGTCTGTAAAATGAGGGAGTTGGACCAAGACAATTTTGTCTTTAGACCTTCCCAGCCCCAGACACTTAGGAATGCCAAGGCTGCCAGATTCTGATGCCCATAAGGCTGGAATCCTCGTGAAGCCCACCTGGGGTGCAAACAACTCCATAGAGTTCCATGGTGTGTGGTGTACATATCCCCTTTTAATGCCCATGGGCTACTCCCAGAAGCCTTAGAGGCGGCTATTCAAACCCAGGCTTTTCCTGACCCTCAGTATGGCTCTCTTCCTATCATACCACTCTGCCTTGAGAAAGCCCAACACAGGAGAAAAGGTCACCAGATTTGAAACTGGGGCCCAGGATTCGAATCCAGCCTCCTGTCACTTAATAATGTGTGAATCTAGTACAAATCAGTTCACTTCTTTAACTCAGTTTCCTTATCTGTAAAATTTGGATGATAGATTTTGGAAGGGACTGTCAAGGCTGTAATTGGCTAAAGCTGACAGGTCAGTCCCTGAGCTTAGATTCAAGATTATAATGAAATGAGTTCATCCATCAGCAATAGAGGATTTACCTGACCATAGCAAGGAAAGCCTGTTCAAGGGAGGATCATGTGATCTTCTCAGTGTGTATCAAGCATTTCCTTGGGGCTTTTCTGTATCCAGGTAACTCAGAACCTGCATCTCTGACCTGTCAGTGCCCTGAGCCAGATGAGTCTTGACAGTTTAAAGACAGTTTTAAAACCTATTAAAGAAAAGAACTAGCCTCTCTCCCATGGCAAAGGACTCATTATATGGAGAAGGAAAATCAGGGAAATGATAAACTTTTTCTAAAATCCGCTTGTTAGTAGGTGGCCAAGGCAAGATTTGAACCCATACCCTCTCAATCCAAAACCAGTGATTTTTCTGCTTAATCACAATGAAGCGCTGGCCTCTAACATCCCTTCCAGCTCAAAATCTAGGAAGGTGTCATTAACCAGATAATAATCTGACTTTAAATCTCCCCTATGACTGAGAAGGTTAATAAACAACTTTTAAGTTGTTTAAAGTGCTTTATGTACATTTTCTCTTTTGTTCCTCACAACAGTCCAGTTGTTATTATCTGTACTTTAAAGATGGGGAAACTGAGGTGAAGTCCAGGATCACCCAGTTAATACGTATCTCAAACAGAATTTGAGCCCAGGTCTAACTAAGTATATGCTGTGGGGGAGGGGGCAGCAAATGAGCAACCCCTTGTGGAATGACTCATCCCAACCTCCTTTACTCCCTCCACCCAGGAATCAAGAATAGAGTATGCCTTCATAGAACCAGCAGAATGCCAGATTCCCAAGCAAGAGGAAGAGTCCACCCTTCCATCCCATAGCCTAGCCTCCATCCATCTGGTTAGGGGTGAGGTTGCAGAGTGTTGAAATCATCACAGTGGAAAGAGTGCTTATACTTGGATGGGTCTTTTTAACCTCTCTGTGCCTCAGTTTCCCCTTCTGACTCAATGCTCCCTAGATACCTTTGAATCTATAGTCCAATGAATATGTGGGGTCTCTCAGGCCATCTCTAACCTAAGTAGCCATTTAGCCATGTCCCAGGATGTGGGCTTCAAACAACTGAGCAATGAGAGTCCACAAGTCTGGAAGGAATTCCTCCTGCTGTGTTGGACATGGGATGATCATCTCTCGAGAGCCCTAAGCCTTGGGATGCCTCCACTCCCCCAGGGGAGCTACCCTTTCTCATTCTCTGAGGCAGTATTAGAACATTGGACTTGTCAGGAAGACCTGAATTCAAATCTTGCCTCAGACACATAATAATAACTGCAATAATTGTAGTAACTAGCACTTTAAAGTTTGCAAAGGACTTTACAAATATTATTTCATTTGATCCTGGAGGTTGGTGCTGTTATTATCCCCATTTTACAGATGAGGAAACTGAGGGAAACAAGAAGTTAAATGACTTGCCCAGGGTCACCCAGCTAGTGGATCTCTGAGGCTCGATTTAAACTCCAGGTCCAGCCTTCTATCCACTGTGCCACCTACTATCTTAGATACCTTCTAGCTCTGTGACAATGGGCAAATCACTTCACCTGCTTGGGCCTCAGTTTCCCCATATGTAAAATGAAGGGGTTGGATTCAGTGACCTCTGAAGGTCCCTTCTCGATGATCTGTGATCTCTGAGTCACTTCTCCAACCTCTGCCACCAATTAACTCTTACTCCAGTAATCTGAAGGGAAAGCTGGAGAAACAGACCTCTGAGAGATGAAGCCAAGGTGGGGGTAGGGAGGAGAAATTGAAAAATTGGATTGGGGAGGAGGTTTAAAAAAGGGAGATTGCCTGGATGAAATACACGTGATTCCATTTTGAAAAGCAGCTTCTTGTACTGGGCATGACATTGCCTTTATTTAGCGTAGAGTGGAGGCAGGAGATCTGGATTTCAAACCCAGTTTTGCCCTCTCTGGATCTTGGGTCTGAATTCTTTTGATACTAACTGTGAGACTTTGGACAAGTCATTTCTCTCTGGGTCTCAGCTTCCTCGTCTGTAAAATGGGAAGTCCCACTGACACCAACTACCCCAGAGGGTTGCTTTGTAAACCTTGACTGAGTTATTATCATCATTGTTATCAGTGATCCTAGGGTGAGTCTTCCAACCCCAAGGAAAACAAATAACTTGAGTCATCATTCTGGGGCTGGAAGGGACCTCGGAGGCTATCTGGGTCAACTTCATTTTTACAGAGGAGGCAACTGAGGCCCAGAGGAGAGAAGGAGTTTTCACTGAATAGTTTAGTCACACAGCCAGGATTTAAATGCTCCTCATGGGACTCCAGACTCAGAGCTCTGTCCACTCTGCCACCAAGCACCAACCAGAACAGAGTCTAACAGGCTTCCCCTGTGTTCATTCAATCAAGAACTTAGTACTCCCTTACTATGTGTCAGATACTGCTCAGTTCTAGGAATGCCAAGAAAGGCAAAAATAGCCCTTGTCCTCAGTGAGTTTATGGGCTAATGGGGGAGACAATGTATGCAATAAATAATACAAGATACATAGAGAGTGGAGCAGCTAGCTGCTGCGGTGGATAGAGCACTGGCCCTAGAATCAGGAAGCCCTGAGTTCAAATCCAACCTCAGACACTTAGCTGTGTGACCCTGGGCAAGTCACTTAATCCCAATTGCCTTGCCAAAAAAAAAAAAAAAGATACATACAGAGTAAAAGGAAGGTAATTTTAGAGGCCTTATATTCATTTTATCTAGACTATCTAGAATATGACACCCTAATTCTTAGATGTCTAGTTAGTTTAGGGGGAAACCAAAGAGTCCAAGAATCCTAACTGGTATTTAAATAAAAGAACTCCACTAGAAAGCGCTCCCTGTTAAGAGTAGGGAAGACAGATCTCAGACCATCATGCCACTAAAAAATGTGAGAAACAGAACTTTAGTTTCCTGTTTATTGGTACCCTGCAGGCTGAGCCAGCTGTCTCTTCCCAGACCTTAGGCCCCCCTCAGTCTGGAATCCCAAGCCTCCAGTGCTAGAAACATGGACACTTCTTCTCATACCCAAGCTCCCCCAGTTCCAGGAGATGCCAGCCTCCAATTAGGAACAGGGAAGGCAGCTGTGCAGACTCTAAGCCTATTTAAATTCAGACAGAGACCACTTTACTGAGAAGGAAGCAATTAGACTGCCCTGGGGTCACAGAGGGTGCCCTGGCAGGCTAGCCGGGGTGTGCTGGAGTCCCACATGCCCTCTCTCAAAGAACAGTGACTGAATTGCAATGGCTCAGAGAAGGCCCAGACCACAGCATCTGTGCACAGCAGGAGATGGCTGATGGGGGAGAAACACCCCATCCTTTATGGGGGCAGAAGTGGGGGAAACTTCCTCAGAGAAAGAATGCTGAAAATCCTCCAAAGTGTAGGCAGACTGGGGGCTTCCTGGCACAGCTTACATTAGTCGGGGCACCTCAGAGGCAGCTGAGGCCATACATACCTTTCAGGGATCCCAAAGAGCTCCCCAGAATAAATGGCATTTCTGGAAAATGGAGCTGAAACCCAGGGGCCCCTCTCTGCCATTAATGAGTTCTGTGACCTCAAGCAGAAATAATCCTAAGAACAACTGACATTCCTGTAGCACTTTGATGTTGGCAAAGCGTTTTATAACCATTATTTCATTAGATGCTCATAAAAAGGCAATTTGGAACAGTGGAAGGGAAGGCTGGACCTCAGTCCAAGCTGGACCTGCTCTTCTGTAAGAGCCTCCCTGGATCTCACTTTGTTAGTTCATTTGATTCTCACAACAGCCTTCTGAGGTAAGTGCTGCTATTATCCCCATTTTACAGTTGGGGAAACTGAGGCTGGGAGAGGTTTAATGATTTATTGGAAGTCATTCAGCTAGGAGGTATCTGAGGCAGTATTTGAATTCAGGGCAAATTTGATACCAGACCTTTCTGAGAAATCAACTCCCACTCTCTGGGCCTCAGTCTCTCCTCAGTGCTTCTTAAACTATGGGTTGCAACCCCATCTGGGGGCATCGTGACCCACAGTTTAAGAAGTGCTGAAGGGGTCTCCAGTGGAAAAAGTTTAAGAAGCCCTGGCCTATATAGTGAAAGGAGTGGGATGAGATGATCTCTGGAGTTCCTTACAGCTCTGAAATACCACAATTCTAAATCAACAGAGGGAATCCCACTGTTTATCTCTGCAGACTCTATAGGAAGGCCAGCAATCCCCTTACACCGATACCTGCTGTCCACTTGCTCAGCTGAAAAAAAGACACAAAAGCCCAGTGCCCGCTGGGTCAGGAAGCTTCCAACCTGCCTACACATCGGAGGATGTTCAACATTCCACAAGGAAGCTTTCTTTCCCAATCAGACATCTCCTGCATGTCAATCATCAAACATCTACATCTAGGGAGCCATGTGCCTTCCACCCTCCTTGGCTCTCTCAGTAACTTCTGGCAGCCAAAGTGGTGCAGCCAAGCAGACAAGAGGGTGCAGGAAAGCCTGGCCTGGTCTGACAGCCCAGTACCTGCCCCCTCTCTGGGAATAATCAAGGAAATGGACCACCACTTCCATCCCCAGCTAAGTCATCAATACTGTCCTCCATAGGAGCTAAGAAGATGACAAGGGCTTCTTTTATTCCCTAAGCCTTTAAAGCAAGTTAGAGCCCTGAGCCTAGAGTTGGGAAAACCTGAGTTCAAATCTCTCCTCTGACACTTGCTACCTGGATGACCATTGATTGACAAGTCCCTTACACATTTTCAGCCTCAGTTTCCCCAATTCTAAAATGAAAATGTTAATAATAAAACCTACCTCTCAGGGATGTTGCAAGGATCAAATGGGATAATATTTGTAAAATATTGGCAAATGGCCCTTAGAAGGTATTGTCTAAAAGCTAGCTGTTGTATTGAGGAAAGGATAAATGTGAGAAAAATGAAGGATGGCATCCAAAGAAAGCCCCTGCTGTGGAGAGCATAGAAAAGGAGCTGGGGAATGGAACTGCGACTTCATTGATAGAAGGAATTCGATCTATCAATGTAGGTTGGCACCTTCCCTTGTCTAGAGCACAGACATGTTAAGTGATTTGCCTGGAGTTTATCAGCCAGGACTACCCTCCACTCCAAGGTGCCAGGAGCCTACCAGTGTGTAAATAAAATAGGTGACAGGGAAAAGACAGTGCTAAGGAACCAAGCCTAGAACCAAGAGACTTTGGGAAGGAAAAGAAGAAGAGTGCCACCAGAGGAAAAACAAAGGGATCAAAAATATTTTGGGGGGGAAAATGAAACCAATTAGGAAAGAAGGAACAGGTGGCACTAAACATCCTGGTGTCTAGGACCATGGGGGTGGTCTGCCCTGTGTTCAGTTCTTGATTCCACATTTTGAGGAAGGACGTTGGTGGGCTGCAGAGCAATCAGAATGGTGAGGGGCCCCAAGTTCCTGTTGTAGTCTCTAATAAATTTAGAGAAGGGACCTCAGAGGTCATGTGGTCTAGCCCTGTCTTTATAGATGCCAAAAATGATGCACAGAGCTGTTAGCTGACTTGCCCAAGATCATACTGGAAGTGCCTCCATTGAAGAAAGTGGAAGCCTGGATATGTGAACACTGGAGGAAGTGATAGCTGTCCTCAAGGTCATCCCATGGAAGAGTGATTAGCTTTGATCTGCTTGGCCCCAGAAGTCAGAACTAGTAGGGATGGCTGAACGTTGGAAAGAGGCAACTTTAGGTTCATGGAACAGAAGTATATATCTAAGCCATGAAAGATCTCCAGAAGTAGAGGGAATGGCCTTAGGAGGTCATGGCTCCCTTTCACCAGACAGCATTGAGCAGAGGCTGGATTGTTACTCCAGTTGTTGAGTAGGGTGCAAGGAAGACTTGTCCAAGTATGGGTTGAGCTGGTTGATTCTGAAGTCCCTTAGAACTCAGATTTGCTTTGAAGAAAATGGTAAAATCAAAGGACAAAATAATAAGAGTGTGATTATACTGGAATGGGCCATGGCAAGGTCTGGGTAGGATGCTTTAACCCAGAGATCCTCTGACAGAGGACAAGACCCAACCTCCATTTGTTTTCTTGGGTAGATTAATAGAATTTATTGAGCTAGAAGGGAATTTAGAATAGAGAGGTGAGAACTGGCAGAGATTTTAAAACAGAAAATTTGAGATCCCGAAAGAACCATAGTACACAAAATGTCAGAGCTGGGAGGCCCTTTTGAACACACAATGTCAAAGGAGGGAGGGCTCTTACAACCCAAAATATCAAACTTAGGAGGACTCTTAGAACACAGGATATCAGAGCTGGGAGGGGCCTCAAAACACAGAATATCAGAGTTGGGAAGGGCCTTAGAACCCAAAATATCAAACCTGAGAGGGCTCTTAGAACACAGAATGTCAGAGATGGGAAGAACTTTAGAACACAGACTATCAGAGTTTGGAAGGCCCTTAGAACACAGAATGTCAGAGATGGGAAGGGCCTGAGAACACAAAATGTCAGAGTTGGGAAGGGCCTTAGAACATGGAAAGTCAAGGTTGGCAGGGGGCTCAGAAACCTCATAGTTTAATCCCCTCAATAAAGAGAGGGGAAAACAGACTCAGCCATGAACAGTGACATACCAAAGGCTGTGGTGCATACCGAGAACATGGCTCTTTATATCACACCGCTCCACAGAGGCCGAAGACAGCAATGTCTACACCCAGAGGGTGTAGAGACTGCAGGGACTCCAAGACTCAGGAGGGGATCTCAGGGCATTCAGTGGAACATTGCATGCCCTTCTTGACTTGGAGTACCCAGATCATAAAATTATAGATTTAGAGCTGGCAAGGACCTCAAAAGCAGAGGGAAGTGATGTGGCCTTGGTCACAGAAGTGGCAAGTGCCTGAACTAGGATTCAAACCCAGATCCTCTGATACCAGATTCAGTAAAGCTCTTTCCACCAAGCCACACTGTTTCTCAGTGGTCATGTACCCTGGACCACAGAGCTAATTGAAAACTCTGGCCCTGGCCAGCCAATAAACTGAGTTTTTCCCTTTGAGGGAACATCTTGGGTAAGTAAGGAGGAAGGCAGGTCTTGTTGTCTGCTCCCAGGGACTGGAATCTGACTTCCAAGGCTGGTAATTTCCTATTGTCCTCATTCATTGTTCCCATCCCATCCAGGGCTTTTGTCCTGTAGTGGCCTTCAAGAACCTTTGAATGAGGCTGATGGACCTGAGAATCCCAACATTAGAGAGAAGGGACTTCTGAGGCCATCTAATACAATCTGTAGCTGAAAAGGGACACCATCTTCAAGCTAGACACCTGGGCTTTCCACTTTGCAATTATATGTAGTACAAAGAGCCCTGAATTTAGAGTCAGAAGACCTGGGTTCCAATCTAAGCTCTTCTGCTTCCTCACTATGTGATCTTGGACAGGGCATTTAAAAAAAACTGTGCCTCTGTTTCCCCATCTGTTAAATGAGAACAATATTTCTAACAAGTGTCTTGCTTTTTGCAGATACAAAAAAAGTTATAATGCCCACTAAGTGACACTAACTTAAATAACTGGGTATGTCTGTGTTAACTCTTGTGCAAAGTTACAAAAAGGTAAATTTTCCTCCTTTTCAGATGAGAAACTCAAGGTAACCTCTCTGATATCCATCATATAGCCAGACAACCTGAGTTTACATTCTAAATCAGGTCCCCCTCGCACTGGGCCACTCTGTCACATTTTGGTTCTTAGATCTAGGAGACATCCCCACCTACTAAGCCAGAGGCAACATGGTAACATGGGAAGAACATTGGCCCTGAAACCAGAAGACCTGAGTTCAAATCCTGCCTCTGATGATTACTGACTGGGTGACCTTCAAAATGCTATTTTTACCTCTGAAGTCTCAGTTTCCTCATCTGTAAAAAGAGAAGGGTGAACTAGATGGTCTGTGAGGCTCCTTCTCCATCTATGGTCTTATAAGCTCCTATAGTCTTGTCAATTCAGTCTTGTTCAGTCTGGCCCCAGAGCCAAAGGCTGGTAATTTCCTATTGACTTCACTCATTGTTCCCACCCATTCCAGGGCTTTTGTCCTGGACCAGTCCCCAGGAAACTTGGAATGAGGCTGAAGGCCCTGAGCCCCCAAAAACTCTAGACAAAGGTTTCCTGGGGAGGTATTATACCACCATTTTAGAGCATTGGGCCAGACAGTTTCCAAAGACATCATTTAGGGAGTTGAGTGTCAGGGATGATTTTAAAGATGAGGAAAGTGATGCCCAGAGAGGTCAAAGGATCACAGAGTTAGAGCTGGAAGGAGTCTCAGAGGCCAGTCTAGTGCAACCTCCTAGTCTTTTACAGATGAGGAAACTGAGACCTAGGGAAATGAATTAGAATCTCAGCATTAGTTAGAAGGGATTTCTCCAGTCTCTAGGTAAAAAGGGATACCCTCTATACATCTACAACCCATGTAGGTTATAGTAATAGTGGGAGACATTCCCTGGAAACTATATAATGCCTTAAACTTTCCAAAGTATTTCAGAATCTGTTATTGGGTACAGAGTTCCTGGTACCAGGGGCCCCATGGGTAACCCAGGCAGCCCCAGCCAAGCAAGCCCCTTTAGTGAGGTTGGTGAGCTATCTAGGCTCCAGATGGGAAAAAATACAACCACAGTGATCAAACCATGTGGCATTTACCAAATGATAAACCAACCCAACCCCTTGGCAGGTAGGCAGGCAGGCCAATAGGCAGCTTGCAACTGGAGACAGCATTTCACAGGCAAGGGGATATGGAGTAGGGCTGAGATCTAGCAAGCCAGAGACATAGAGAAATGGGCAGAGACATGGAAGCAGAAAATTAGAGAAATGTGGAGAGATACAGAGAAGATAGGCAGAGACATAGAGAAAGGTAAACAGAGAGACACAAAGAAACAGATAGCCAGAGAGAAGCAGAATTAGAAACAATGTAAGCTCATTACAAGTATTTGTATCTCCAGCACCTTGGACAGTTCTCAACACATACTAGGTGCTTAATAAAAATGATTACAGATTGATTGATTGTGGTAGGCATAGAGACACGTAGACTAAATAAAGATAAACAGAGAGACACATATAATGGAGAGACAGGGAAATGGGTGAGAAAGGTTCACAAGAGACAGACACACATAGGGTTGGAGAAGGACACACAGACACCAAGGAAGAGACACACAGAGGGAGAGAGAGGCATAAAAAGACACTCAGGGCCAGACACACAGACAGAGACAGAGACAGACACACAGAGAGGCAGAGAAGGAGACACACATGCACACAAAGAAAGGAAAACACAAAGAGAAATGAAGGAAGACAATTATAGACAGAGACAAAAGAGACATTCGGAAAGTCAGACATAGAAATAATACAGAAACAGAAGGGAAGATAGAAACAGAGATAACACATCAACAAGTATTTATTAAATGCCTACTATGCCCAGGCACTGTTACATGCCATAGATAGAAAGATAAAAGAAAAGCTGTCTCTGCCCTTAAAGGGCTTACATTCTTCCGGAACAACCCAGAAAAAGACAGAGAAGGAGATAGGGGGTTGGAGAGAGAGACACAGAGAGATAGAGAAAGAGAGAAGAGGATGGAGGGGAATAAAGAGAGAAGAGAGAAGGGGAAAGGGAGGGAGAAAGAGACAGAAGGATTGAGGGAGGGAGAGACAAGAGAGGAGGATGGAGGGAAGGAGAGAGACAGACAGAGAAAAGAGAAAGATACAATGAGCTAGACATAGATAACAAGCACACAGAAATTGGAGTCATGGAATAGAGAAGAAACAGATGAAAGGTAGGATGGTTTACATCAAAGGCATGGAGAGTGATAGTCCCTGAGACCCTTTCTGGCTCTAATTCTATGATCTTATGACCTCCCCAGGCCTCAATTTCCTCATCTGTGAAATGAGATGGTTGGACCAGATCACCTTTGAGGCCCCCAATGGCTCTAAATCTATGATCCCCAATCCTTTCCCCAAAGCGTTCAACCCACTAAACTCTGTGTTCTCCAAAATGGGACTCCAGAACCTCTCCAAGAAGGAAGAGGTCAGCAAGGGGCCCCAGGAAACCTAAATAATGTCCTGGGAAAAAAACGTTGGTATGTCTAAAGTATAGGTGGGAGGAAAGGGAGAAAGCAGGAAAAAGAGAAGCTGAGAAAGAGAAAACATTTGTGGGGTGATAAGGGGCACATTAGTGGGGAGGCATAAAGGAAATCTCCAGGAATCTCCTCTTTTGGTAATGCCCATACCATAGACTCCCCATCTCTGTACAGGGTCTAGAATGTCCTGCTCTTTCCAGCTGCAGCGCCCTGAGCCCCCAAAAACTCTAGACAAAGGTTTCCTGGGGAGGTATTATACCACCATTTTAGAGCATTGGGCCAGACAGTTTCCAAAGACATCATTTAGGGAGTTGAGTGTCAGGGATGATTTTAAAGATGAGGAAAGTGATGCCCAGAGAGGTCAAAGGATCACAGAGTTAGAGCTGGAAGGAGTCTCAGAGGCCAATCTAGTGCAACCTCCTAGTCTTTTACAGATGAGGAAACTGAGACCTAGGGAAATGAAGTATTCTGCCCAAAGTCACAGGGGCAATAATGGCAGAGCTGGAATTGGCACTCAGAATGGACAGCTATTTGCTACCTGGGCATCAACTTGTCCCTAGTCTGCAGAAGCCTTTGGTATTGGGGCTGGTGCATAGTGGGAGGGCTGCCTGCCTATGACTCAGGGGTCATGCAGCAGCTAAGGGCTGAGGGGAAAAAGGAGAAAATGAAAAGGGAATGACAGGGTGGAAAGGTCAGGAAAAGCTCAGGGGGAAAAGCCTTTACCACCCCTCCCTACTGCACAGCTCAGAGACCTAAATCTAGAGAGAACATCTATTACAGAAAGTGACCATAGATCATTTCAAGTGTCCTGCCAAGGCTACCCTCCTGGGAGCACCAAATGGAGTTCAATGAAGACTATGAGAGAGCATTCGTAACAGAAAACCCTACAGCCTTAAGAACTCCAGCAGCCATGGGGACAGCTTGCTATGGCAACACTGATCCTTCACCATTCTCCCGAGACTGGCAGTCTCCTTCCCTGTGAGTGCTCCATGCTCTGCCCTCCCCAGCTCCCCAAACACACCCAAGCCCTGAGCTGAGGAAGAACAGAGCTCAGCACTGACAAGACCTTGCTCTCCGATCTTAGACAAGTCATTTCCACTCAGTTTCCTCATCTGGAGGAGGAGTTGGTTGGATTAGAAGAGCCCACCCCCATTCTCCAGCTGTGATAGCCTGTCGATAGTAATGGCTGACATTTATATAGTGCTTTAGGGTTTACAAAGTGCAGTATCTTCTATCACCTCTTCTTATCCTCACAACAACGGGAGAGGTATAATCTATTGTTCTTTTCACTTGCAGATGAGGAAACTGAGGCAGACAGAGGTCAAGTGACTTGCACAGGGTCACACAGCAAGTAAAAGTCTGAGGTCAGATTTGAACTCAGGTCTTTCTGATTCCAGATCCAGCACTGTTTTCCACTGTGTCGCCTAGCTGCCTCAGCAATGTTCTAACACTCTAGGTTCCAAGATCTCTCTCCAGGCTAACATTTTATATTCTAGCTTTCTGTGCTCTAATGTCCCTAAACAGCTGTGATATTTTATCTCCTTAAGTCACAGACTCATAGAATTTGAGAGTTGGAAGGGACCTCGGTGACAATCTAGTCCATCCCATACACAGAAGGATACCTCCCAGCTCTGACATTCCATGTTCTGTAGTCCGTCTGACATTCTGTGTTCTAAGATCCCTCCCAGCACTGACATTCTGTGTTCTAAGGGCCCTCCTAATTTTAACATTCCATGGTCTAAAGGAGCCTCCCAGCTCTGACATTCTATTTTTGAAAGCCCTCTACATTTTTAAGATGTCTTTAGGACCAAAGAAACCTCTCTCACAATCTTTTTCCATTGCCCCACAAAAATGACAATCTTCTAAGTTGAAGAAGTTAAAGAGTCAGCTCCTAGAGGATCTGGAGGACCTGTCACTATGATTTGGAAAAGGGGCAGAATCCTAAAATGCTGCCTCTCCCCCTCTCCCTACCTTTCCCAAAACCCACAGCTGTCTCAAGAGTCTCACTCCAGGTGCAGGTTAAATAGGTCTTTGAAGAAACACTCCCCAGGGCTCCTATCTCCTGTTCCAAGGGGTAGCACAGAAAAATAACTCAACACAAAACAGTTGTAACATTACCCCTTGTCATTGTGAGTGGATATGTAAGAAAGGCAGGAGACAGATGCTTCTATCTCCAGTGGGACACCAGGTCCACCCCAACCCACCCCCCTTCCCCCCGCTGCTCTAAATAAGAGAGCTCAAAGCAACCATCTACCTCTAACTCACCTTTCTGTATCTTCCACCACATCACCCAAGGCATTGCCCTGAATCAGATATTGTTAGCCCTGCTTTTGATTGGGAGGATCTCTGAGTATTTCACCTTTGATATCACTTCTCCTTTTGATCCTCCCTTCATTAGCATTTTTTAATCAATCAGCAATGGAGAAACTGAGGCCCACAGAGATGAAGTGATAAAAATATTTTTTTAAAAGTAGACCTAGGATTTCATTTACGCTGTCTTCACCAATATAGCTCAATGCCTGTTCTGTCATTTAGGGTCTTAGAGAGCTGTCTTGAGCATTGAGTTAAGTGACTTGCCCAAGGGTCACACAGCCAGGATATCTCAAGAGGAAGTACAGGAAACCAGATCTCCCTGACTTAAAGGCCAATTTTCTCACTGCTATTATTACTATTGAGAGTAATTCTTATTACTTTTGAGAGCCATTTTGCTTCTCTATAGTAGTAGTAATAATAGCATTTGTATAGGATTTTAGAGTTTAAAAAATATTTTATAACCATTTCCCCATTGGGTTCTCACAACAGTACTCTGAGGCCCAGTCTGGGACATAGTAAGCCCTTAACAAGTATTAATTTCCTTCCTTCTTTTCTCTCTCCCTCCTTCTTTCCTTCCTTCCTTCCTCCTTTCCTTCCTCCCTTTTTTGCTTCCTTCCTTCCTTCCTTCCTTCCTTCCTTCCATCCTCCTTTCCTTCCTCCCTTTTTTGCTTCCTTCCTTCCTTCATTCCTTCCTTCCTTCCTTCCATGCTATAGGCACTATTAACCCCATTTTGCAGATGAGGAAAATGAAGTTTAGAGACGTAGTATAACTCATTCATGATCACATAGCTCCCAAGAGTAAGCGGTGGAATTCTAAGTCCTACCTTTCCTGAATCTAAGTTCTGTGCTGAGCCACATGGCTCTCACCTGACTTTATGGTGGGCCCAGGTCTAGAAATAGTTTTCCTGAAATTCAGGATTGAGTTCAGGAGGACCTCTCTATTAAATGTACCCCCAACCCTGGAATACTAACCTTAATCTCTCATCTCCTAGACACTGAAAATGCAATACCTGTGTTCTCCATATACCACACCTCCTCCTATTACCCAGTTTGTAGACCAAGAATCTTAAGTCAGTGTAGACTATTCAGGGTTCGGTCAGAGCCAGGGTAAGCCAGGCAGCAGCTCCTCCCTAGACATGACCACTCTCTTCTTTCTCCTTCCCCCAGACACTTACCAGATATATGACCTTGGTCAGGCCACCAAGCAAGAACCTCAGACATTTAATCCAACTTATACTCAAACAAAGATCTCCTCTACAACACAGCCAAAGTGATTACTTTACCTCTGAGCCTCAGTTTCTTTGATTATAAAATGGGGTCATATACGTGAAGCATTTTGTAAACCTTATAAATGCCAGCTAAGATGTCTGTGGTAATTATTGTCTAAGGCAGGGCTTCTTGACAATTTTGGTATCATGTACACCTTGGTGGTCTGGTGGAGCTGATGGACTTTTCCGAATAGTGTTTTTCAACGCATGAAAGAAAATACATAGTATTACAAAAGGAACCAACTTTACTCTTATAATTAAGAAAATGTCAGCAACAAATTCCCAGACCCCAGGCTAAGAATCTCTGCTAGAAAGAGAAGGGCTGCCTACTGCAGCCCTAGTCTGCTACTTGAAACACACTACCACACTATTTCCAGCTTTCCCCTGAATAAAGTAGATATGTTTCTTTGGGAAGCTAAATCAACTTTGGGACCTCCCCAGATGACCTTTTTCTTCCTCCTTTGATGGTGGCCTGGTTTTGGGAGGAGGAGGATGAAGGAGCTCCTGAAGTATGAGGGTCAGGGAGGTGAGAAGCCCTGCAACCCACAGATGAGTCACCATCTCTTTGACAGTGATTTGAATTCAGGTCCTCTGACTCCAAATTCAGCCTTGTTCCTGTCTACAAATAGAGTGTCTGCAGTAATAAAGAAGAAAACGTAAAATCACTTCACAATTCAGAGATGCATAGGATTTAGAAATGGAGAAGGTATTAGAGATCAATGTGTATATATGCATATATAATTTAAATATTATATTGCATATACTTTTATATCATATATAATTATATCTTATATACTGAATTATAAAAATAAATGAATATTTTAAAATAAATATACAGTAGAGGCAGTTAGGTGGTATAATGGATAGAGAATACTGGACCTGGAGTCAGAAAGAACTAAATTCAAATGCTAACTATAAAACCTTGGGCATGTCACTTCGCCCTATTTGCCTCAGTTTCCTCAACTGTAAAATGAGCTGAAGAAGGAAATGGGAAACCATTCCAGTATTTTTGCCAAGAAAACCCCAATAATGTAACAATATTATATACTATCATTACATATAATAGCATAGATTGTTATAATATATAATAATAATACAGGCAGGGAAAGTGAGACCCAGAGAGGGAAGTGAGGGTGAGTAAATAGAATTGGGATTAAAACAGAAATCCTCTGACTGAAGCTAATGTTCTTCTCACGATTCTTTCTATGTGTATTTGCCCCCAGTTTACTTCTCCGTACCACCCACCTTCCCTCTGTCTGTTGGTACAGCCTCTGAAAATATGAACTCATTTTAACACAAGCCTGAGCCAAACATAATTAGGAAAGTAAATCTGTTGTAAAAAAAATTGCATCATGCCCCCAAAGCCAAATAGAAATTATTTTTTACTATCCACTATGTTGCATTATCCAAACATTGCTCTCTTTGCATGAAAAATTAAGAACAGACATACATAAATATATGTATGCCCAACTAAATGCTAATTACTCAGCCTTCTAAGAGATTCCTTTATCCCCTAGACCTACCTTTTCTCCCCTAAGAAGTACCCTGGGGATTATAGTAAGATATATTAATTTCATTGCTCATTCAAGACATCAATTGCTGTTTGCCTAAGCAGGTGGTTATTTGCAAAGCTGATTTTACTGATGACAGTCAACTATTCCATTTAATTCAGTTCAACATTTTAGTAAGCACCTACTGTGTGCAAGCAATGTGAACCTTAGAATTCTAGAGTGTCAGAGCTGGAAGGAGCCCTGGGAACATGAACTGTCAGAGCTAGGAAGAAGCTTAGAACCTAGAATAACAGAGCTGGGAGACCCTTTAGAACATGAAATAATAGTGCTAGAAAGAAACTGGAAACACAGAATGTCAGAATTGAGAAAGCCCTTAGAACACAGGGTGTCAGTGTTGGGAGGGACCTTAGAACATAGAATATCAGGGCTGGGAAGGGCCTTAAAAATCACCAACCATATTATTTCCCAGGTTAGGAAATTAGAAATCATTCTGTAATATGACTGGTGTCTAAAAAACCACGAATGATATCTATAAGAAGACTACCATTTTTTTCATCAAATCACAGCATATTAAAAATAAGAGACAGTTTATGTTTTTGTTTTGTTTTTTGTTTTGTTTTCTTTTGGAGTCTGTGTGTCCCTTTCTCTCCCAAGCTAGAAATGCAGCAGCCACTGAACCAACTCCACTTCCTATGAGCTCAGCTTTGACCTGGGCCGGCCACTCTTTGTCAGGCAGCCTGGTCCTGTCCCCTCACCCTCACTGCCAGAGGCTCTGGTCAAGATAGTGTGAAATAAATAAAATGAGATCGTGCTTCACAGAGTCAGCTGCAAGTTTATGAAACCCGTTGTCCCAACATATAATACAGGCTGAAGATACTAATTGGTTTCAGAAGGGTTTGGATCAATTCCTATATAACATTTCTGTAACAAATTACTCAGGGAGGCTGGCATGTTTGAGGAGTCCTTTCTTTGAAAGCTAACATCTTGAAGCACCAATCAGGAATCTCCCTCAAAACACTCATTGATGTCACTCACTGTCACAAGTGAAATCCTCTACTTGTCCAGATGGACCTTTGATCGGATGAAAAAGTTGCAGTTCCAGTGTTTCTCTACTTTCCAAAGCTTAGTACAATGCCTGGTATCCAGTAGGTATTTAATAAATGTTTGTTGATTGGTCCTCAATAACTAGATAATAATTTTAATATCCAGATAACAATTCCAATATTGGGGTAAAAGGGAGAGATGGCCACACTGCAAACCACACAGCTCAAACCCAAGGCCCTTGATTAGCCAAAAAGTAACAAGGGGTACATGGGTCAAAGAACATGACTGGGTCTGTGCTCTACTACAGAAGGTCTGGTTTAGTAGAAAGAATGTTGGGCTTGGAGTCAGCGGACCTGGATTCAAATCCAAATCCAAATCTCCCAGGTCTGAATCTCTACTTGTATCTGGATAAAGAACGCTTTATGATCCCTAGAGTATAAATGCAAAGCCAGCCTTTGTTTTGTGAGGTCCCCAGTGTGATAGATGGGAGTATTTGGGGGAGATCAGGAGGGGGTCTTAACCTTTACTGGCATGTCTTGGAAGCCTCTAGACACAGTCTGAGAATAATGTTTTAAAGTGCATGAATAAAAAACATAGGAGTCGAAGGAAAGCAAATACACTTAAATCTAATTATTATATATATACGTATATGTATACATATACGTATATATAAAGAGAGGAGAGAGAGAGAAGAGAGGAAAGAGAAAAAGAGATTTTTGGAAATCTACCTGCTCAAAAACATTTGAGAGAGAGAGAGAGAGAGAGAGAGAGAGAGAGAGAGAGAGAGAGCACAGGTTTCAGGTTCAGGTTCAAAATTTCTGCAATAGCTCAGTGTAGGGATCTGGCCTTTCCTTCCTTTCCCTTAGTGTTTGTTCCATGTGACCTGGCTACTGATCTCTCAGACAGGCCTGGTCAGGGTCTTGTGGCATATCTTTGTTCCCCCAGCTGTCTGCACATGAGTTCCACGTCTAGGTCCTGTGCTGCTCAAGAGCCCAGATATACAGAGTACATCAAAGAAGGTGTCAAGGAATAATGATGCATCCTACAGCTTTGGACAAAAATCATGTGTCTGTTCTTTTATAACTGCCCTGTTCTTCACAGAACTTCAGAACATACCCAGTAGTGGGCACTGTAACATGACCTGGATAGCTATGAGATGTGTAAATCAGTATGGGAATTACAATCTGTCAGCAGAGCAGACCTACAGGGGAAAATCCCCCAATACCTCCATGCAGTAAACTGTAGAGAACCCACATGTAAGCCCAGTTGGGAAGTCACACATGACAAAGTCATAGCTATAGCAGGGCAACTGGGACTCTATCCCTGGGTGTCAAAATTTACAAGATGCTAGTAATGCTGACACTTCTTCAGCAGACAGAAACAACCGAATTTAGTACATAATTAGCTGTAATAATTGGGGCAGCTAGGTGGCACAGAGGATAGACCCTCAGGTTTGGAGTCAGGCAGACCTGAGTTCAAATCTAACCTCAGACATTTACTAGTTGTGTGACCCTGGGCAAGTCACTGAACCCTGTTTGCCTCAGTTTCCTCATCTGTGAAACGAGCTGGAGAAGGAAATGGCAAATCACTCCAAAAGGGGTCACAAACAGTCTGACATGATTAAAACGACTGAACAATAACAAAAAATGGAATAATTAGTTAAAATTAGGAAGCTACCCATTGTCTCACGTCCTATGTTCTAAAATCCATCTCACCTCTGACATTTTTCTCCTTTGGCTGCTGCCCTCCCACCTCAAGTGACCTATTCCCAGCCCAAGGAGCACACTAACATGCTGTGTCCTAATATCTCTGTCTCCTACTCTTTCATAGAAGATACTTTAAAAAAAAAAGCTGGTCTGGACAGTCTTATTTCTCTCAGTTTTGCTTCCCAGGTCAACATTCTGCATCCATGGTCCCTTGCCTCACTGGTCCAGAATAGGATCATATTCCCAACAAAACTACTTCCATAAAGACTTTTTTCTCAGTCTTCTTGGGGATTTCATTCCAGATCCATCTGCCCGTGGAGAGATACTATAAGAAAAAAATATTATAAAATAGAGATCACCCAAGAGTGATGATCTCATTGACCTCCTGGAGTGGGGGAAATACTTAGAAGATGGAGGCAGCTGAATATTTGGAGAAAAATGGAGAGCACATACTTAAGTTCCATCAGAAACTGAAGTTACTTGTGAGGGGGATAGTCAGATATTGGAGTCAATTAGCAAGGAGTTTGTAGGAGCATCCTGGTTTAGAGACTTTTATGAGCTGCTTCTTAGGACCACATTTATAATACAATATGAGAATATTTTCCAAGCATATCAGAAAAGCAAAAAGTGCTTAACAAACAAACACTTGGACTTAGAGTCCAAGTTCTAAAATGGGAATATTTTCCTAGAATGTTAAAGAAGGGAAGAAAGGAGGGAGGAAGGAAAAGAGGAAGGGAGGGAGGAAAGAAGGAAGGGAGGAAGGAAGGACTTAATATAGGTTATTTAACTGATGGGGATAAGGAATCAGGAACTAGATCCAGTTTTCTTCTCTGATATATGCTGTGTGTGAGTCTGGACAAGACTGTTAACCTCCCAGTACCCTAGGCCAGAAGTATCCAAAACAAGGCGCTCCAGCCTGGTCCTCAACACTTCTGTACTCTGGAGGGAAACTTGAACCAGATTAAAATGACATTAGAAAATCTTTAGCAAAATAAATAAAATACCATAGGATGTAAATAGTGTTAATATGTGATTTTCTAAATTTTCTAAATATCTGAATTCTAAATATGTGGTTCCCAGGGATCCTTGCAGACTGGCTCTCATTTCTATATGAGTTTGGCGCAAGTTACAGAGAAGGTGATGTTAGCAGGGAAATTTTTCTGAGAGCTACCTGCACTAAGGAAATCCTAGGTCTGGACCCCTTCCTCTAAAGCAGCTGTGAAAAATGGGTACATAATCTGGTAAGTGCAGTATATATTCTGGGAATCTCAGAGCATTAGAACAGAATCTGAAATTTAATGCTTATAGAGAAGAAGCTATGAACTGGAGTGAAATACAAATTGGTTATATAAATGAGGGAATTCGCCTCACATGCCCCATAATCCTCCTTAATCTTGCCGCCTTCCCTCTGTGTGTTTTCTCCCCTATTAAATTGTCGTTTCCTTAGGAATTATACTGGGAGTGTTATTGCAGGGGATGTTTTGGTGGGGAGAAGGGGAGTTGGCCTTTCTTTGTATTCCCAGCACTCACCATGGTGTCTGGCACATAGTAGGCTCTTAATAAATGGTAGTTGACTGACATGGGGCTTGACACTGGGGAGTCAGGAGGGAAATGTTTGGTGAGAAGGAGAAGCGCTACCACATTTGGATAAGAAGCCTCATCCTCACAGGCAGTGAGAGGGCCTTGGGCTATTCCTCTGGCTTATAAAGGCACCCTCTTCTCCCTGAAACTATACTTGGGCTAGAATTCTAAGTCAGGTTTCCAAAATTCTGGTTAATTACCAATAGCTCCATTTTGCTCAATGCCAGTTCTTTTCAGAAGACTACCTGACTTTTAGGCTTTCTGAATTTTCATTCAATTCAGATAGATGACACAATGGGTAAGGTGCTGGAGCTGAGTTCAAATCCAGCCTCTGTGGTGGCTGTGCCACTGGGCAAGTCATATAACTTCTGTCCTCCTCAATTTTCCTGCTTACTAGCTGTGTGACCATGGGCAAGTCACATATCCTCTATCTGCCTCAGTTTCCTCAGCTGCAAAGTCAGGATAATATAGCATTTATCTCCCATGTTTTGTGAAAATAAAATGAAATAATATTTGATAAGGTGCTTTGCAACTCTTAAAGTACTTAAATGAAAGACTAGTTTTTGTTATTCCAACAAGTATTTATTAAGTCATTCTTATAAACGACATCACAATGCTCAAGTCAGGTTTCAGTATGTTCGACTGTGACTGATCACAGCACTATGAGCTCAAAATGTTCCACCCTAGGTGAGACAAAGTCTGTGTAAACATTTGGGGTGGCTACTCTAAATTCTCTCATCCTACATTTCCTTTGATCTGTTTCAGTTCTGCTTTGCTCATAGAGCAAGCACCTTCTCTGATGAGGGCATACACCATGCTGAGCAGTCCTGTGCCAATGTCTCCCGTATCACACAGTCAGTCCCAAGGTTCTTAAGCAAGACCTTGAAAATGTTCTTGTACTGCTTCTTCTGACCACCATGTGAGCACTTGCCCTATGTGAGTCACTTTTATTAAGTGCCTACTATGTGAATGAATGAATAGAAAGGCATTTGTGAACCTCTTACTGTATGCCAAGCCCTGGCAAAACAAATTCAAAGGCAAGATAGTGACCTCCCTCAAGGTGCTTATATTCTCCGGGACACAAAACTTCTGACAAGGAAGTATTATTGTGAAACGCATTTTGAAGATTAGAGAAATTCTTGGCCACTTGTTTCCGTCTTTTGCAGAGAATCAGGGAAGGGGTGGCTGAATGCAGCTACCAAAAAAATTATAATTAAAATTGAACCCAGGAGCTATGATCCACTGCCAAAAATCACTTTCTCCTATTAAAATACAGCATTTTTAAAGCAAGGTTACAGCTTTTGTCTTTAAGTGTGCTAACAGATGGGCTCTAGTCCCCTTTTTCCACAGATAGAGAGCTCTGTCTGAAGAAGGATGCCAGGGCAGAACTTTGTTCCATAGGACGGGAGGTGCAGGTGACCAGTAAAGCAAAGTAGCTTCAGGATATCTGGGGTCCTCAGTCATGAAACATCAGAGGTCCTGACCCAGACCTGCCTGTGCTACGGATGTCAGGCCAAGGAGAAAGTCGAGGCCACCTCTTAGTCCTCTCTGGACCTGTGGAGAGCCAAGAGGCGTCATGCAAAAGACAGTTCACAAGCAAAGACCTAAATGACCTGCTTGCTATGATACCATCAGATCCTCACTGAACAGCACAAGTTAGATCTAGAGGACTCAAGAGCCAGGGCAGGCAAAACGGACAGTCTCCTCTGATCAAACTAATAGCAGATCTGGAATTTGGGGTCCATGGAAGAAATCTAAAATTAGAGGACCTGAATAGGAATCTTGGCTGTATCATAGGTGACCCTGGATGGTCCATTTCTCCTCCCCGACTCTCAGTTTCCTCATCCATGAAATGAAGGCATTAGGTCAGATGATCTCTAAGGTCCCTGCCAGAGTTCAGTCTAGGATCCAATGATCTCTAATGTTAGCCTGAACTTAAAGCAGATCCATAAAAGAGAACTGGATTTTGAAGTAAGAGGATCTGAGTTCAAATCCCAGTTTTATTCTTTCTTAGTTCTGTGTGACCTTGGACTAGTCACCCCTCCCTGGGCCTCAGTTTTCTCATCTTTACTTAGGAGAAAGTCCTGGACTAGATTCTAGATCTTTGAGGTCCCTTCTAAGTCTAACTGTGAACCTAAGTTGACCTTAGGAGGTTGGGGATGGGTGGCAGGGATAATCCTCCCATTGCTAGGTGTGGTTTTCTCTGCAGGTATAGAGAGTGGGAAGCTTTTTCAAGGCCATTCAGTCAATGCTCTCTCCCCCTTCTCCCTCTAATATAAGCTCAATGCTTTCCCAATTCAATTTTCCCTTTCAAGATTGATGGTCATGTTCTCCTCTTTCCTTGCACACTGACCTCATTTACATTAGTGGGGTTTTCCCATGTAAACTCCTTATCATAGCAACAGGAATATAAAAGCCTCCTTCTATTTGGGGGGGTTAGTTCTGGAGGACAGAGTACAATCAACCCTGAATTGGGTTCCAAGCTCCAACAAAATCCTTTCCTTTCTGGCATTCCTTTCCCCTTGAGCCTAACTCAGCCTCAAGATTTGCTAACCTGCATCAGCAGGTGTTTTCATATTGAGAATTCCCTATTCTGAGCAAATTACAATTTTTTAGGAAAAACATTTTGATTGAGTTTCCTTATCTTACATAGGATGGAAATAAAGAGACCTGATTCCACTACTGGACATAGGAGTTTTGACCTGCTCTGTTTCTGACCTGGGCTGGTTGTCTTCATTACAAACCCTTCTGCCCATGGGGGCTCACCATACTGATGTCAGACACTCAAACTTAATCGACTTTAGCCCACTGTGGCTCAGAGCTTTCTGAGCTTGAGAGATCTACCAGCCTTGACCTCTCCAGTATTAGGAGTCACACACACGTGCTTGTGGATGAACCCAAATTTAAAATAAAAGAAATGCCAGTTCTCTTGGTGAGAGACAGAGGTGACCTAGAGATGATCTTAAAATTAGAGAGACCCTCCGGTACATACTGGTTGTGTGACCCTAGACAAGTGACTGTTGGTATAACTGAAAAGCTCTCTAGAGAAGGCACTCACTTGCATTAGTAGAGGGAATTTCCTCACCTGGGAGTTCCCTGTGCTGATAAAATCACAGATGGGGCTTCAAAGTAGAAGAATACAACTAATAAATGAAAGATGATGGACATTAAGCATTAGTAAGTTTGAAGGAAGAAGAGCCACCCCCTATCCTGGGGGGAGAGTGCTCTCTCTTGGACCAGACCTGAGCCCCTAACTCCCAATTCTCAGATTTCAGCTTCCAGGGAAGGGGGAGGCCGAGAAGAGAAGACTCTTCTACTCCAGAGTGGCTAAGCATGAGCAAGAGCAGCCGAGCTGGAATGGGGAAAAGTGGTGATGACCTCAGTCTAGTCCAGGGTTCATACCCCCATGTCCACAAGGAGGCTTAGCACAGGCCAGGCAAGACGAAACCATCCTGCAGCCATCTCCGATTTCAGTGGCTCTCCATCCCGCCAAACCTGGTTGTAAATGTGAGTTATGCCTCCTTTCAGGGCAGATAACGAGCCGAAATAAAAAAGTCAGGAATTGATGGGATTCTAGGGCACGAAAACTGTAGCTATAATGCTTGCATTTCCAAAAGTGCCTTTAATTAATCGTTTATAGCCCAGGCAAGGCAGGAGAGGCCACCCACCCTTTCTGGAGCCTCCTTCTCCTGGCTTTAAATCCTGGAGGGTGGAGGATGAATTGCTCTCTGCCCATTCAGAATGGTCAGAGGAAAAGGAGATATGGAAAAAGACTTAAAGGGCCCTTTTTAATTGGACCCAGACTTGGATAAGCTGGAGACCCCGGAGAACACAGTTTTGTGATGGGGGGAACATCAACATTATCATCATGAGGGAGTTTTTTCCTCCACAGGGCTGCTCAGAGCATCCTGAGGCCCTGGGGAGAGATTCCAACTTAGGAGACAGGCACCACCCAGGCCTGTGAGGAAGGGGCAAAGGGCAAAGCCCCATTCAGTGGGGAAATGGGAACCTCCAGAACTGGCTCTGCCATGGACTCATTATCTAACATCAGCACATCACCTCTCCTCAGTTTCCTATGTGTACGAGTGAAATGATGATCTCAGAAACCTCAGGCAATTTTGAATCTCTACATTTAAAGACCTTTCCAGCTCTGATATCCTGTGTTCTAAGGGCCCTCCCAGCTCTGACATCCTGGGTTCTAAGGGCCCTCCCAGCTCTGACATCCTGGGTTCTAAGGGCCCTCCCAGCTCTGACATCCTGGGTTCTAAGGGTCCTCCCAGCTCTGACATCCTGGGTTCTAAGGCTCCTCCCAGCCCTGACATCCTGGGTTCTAAGGACCCTCCCAGCTTTGACATTCTGTGTTCTAAGGGCCCTCCCAGTTCTGACATCCTGTGTTCCAAGGGCCCTCCCAGCTCTGACATCCTGTGTTCTAAGGGCCCTCCCAGCTCTGACATCCTGGGTTCTAAGGACCCTCCCAGCTTTGACATTCTGTGTTCTAAGGACCCTCCCAGTTCTGACATCCTGTGTTCCAAGGGCCCTCCCAGCTCTGACATCCTGTGTTCTAAGGGCCCTCCCAGTTCTGACATCCTGGGTTCTAAGGCTCCTCCCAGCTCTGACATCCTGTGTTCTAAGTCCCTCTCAACTCTAATATTATCTGTGTTGTGGTCGCTTCTACCCAGCTCTAAATTTATGATCCTGGCTCCAAATTGCTCATGCTCTAAGACTCCTTCTTACTAGTAGTCTAAAGTCTCACATTATGCGATTGAAAGTCTCATCCAGTTCTGACATCACTTCTATGATTCCTTTGAACTCTGACATTTTGTTTCTGTGATTCTCAAAAGGTTTTCAGAGATCTGGTCTCCTTTCCCAGCCCTTGGTGCATCAATGTACACCAGTGACTAAAAAGAACGTGTTTTTCCTTTGAATCAATATATGTGGTTTTCTCTGATTGATATGGTTCAACATGCAGCATGCCCAGGACTTGCATGAGATCAGTGATAATAACAGTGAAGTTTCTTTCCTACCCCTAACCTGCTGCAGCCTTTAGCTGAAAAACACCCTGCTGGCCAGGGACATTCTTATGCACATGAAGATCATTACATTATGTGTTCCTGAGTTTTTACCAGCACCGGTGTTCCAAGCAGGAAAAGCAAACCCATGCCATTTGGACTGGAGAAGGGCTCTGTGGCTCCGCTGGATCTGGTCAGGCCCCATAGCAGGGAGCCCATCTACCTGGCACCAAGCTTCTGATCAATTTCCATTTAGAATTCAGACAGACCGAGAACACAGATCCACATCTCAGTAGCCCTTGACGTGACACAGTTAGCACTGCTGGCATTTAAACACCCTTCCCTCTAAGGGACCAGAACCTAGGCTTAAGATATGCCCAACCTCTCTTCTAAACCTCTGTTCTATGACATTTCTTTCGATCTTTCTCTTTTTTATATTCTCCTGGGCTTTCTATCTTTTACCTGTCATTTCTATTTTTTTTTAGTTATCTCTCTTTCTCTTTTACCATCTCTCTTTTTCTACTTCTCTCTTTTCTGCCTCTCTTTCCCTTCCTATTTTTCTTTCTCTCTGTTCCCTTTCTTTTCTTTCTTTCACCTATCCTATCTAATTTTGTCTCATCCTATCTCTTTCTATCCATCCTTTTTCTATCATTTTTCTTATTCTGTATCCCTATATAAATATATGCACATATGCAGCTCTCCACCTTTCTTTCCATCTCTTTCCTTTCTATCTCTTTTTCTACTCTCTCTAATTTAGAGGGAGTTAAATGGTGCAATAGCTAGAGTCCTAGTCGTCCTAGTCCTAGAGTCAAGAAGACCTGAATTCAAATCTAGCCTCAGACACTTCCTAAATGTGTGACCCTGAGCAAGTCACTTAGCCTCAGTCTCCCCATTTGCAAAATGGGGAGGATACCTCCCAGGTTGTTGTCGGGATGATATTTGCAAAGCACTTGGAAAGCTTTGGAGTACTCTCTATATCTCCCAATGGGTCCACAAGCATGTAGGTGCCTACTGTGTGCCATTCACTATGATGGACATTGGAGACACAAAGAGAAAGTAAACAGTTCTTTTCCCTCAGTTTACATTTTAATAGGAGAGATAGCATATACATACACACACATGTATGTAGGTATCTCTATTGCCATCTATCTTTTTTTTTAAATAAAACTTAGTTCATAGTTCTTTCTCTGGGTGTGGACAACACTTTCCATCATGAGTCTTGGAGTTGTCTTAGATCACTGCATTGCTGAGAAGGGCTAAAGTCTATCAAAGTCAGTCACTGAACAATGTGACTGTTACTGTGTACACTGTTTTCCTGGTTCTGCTCCCCTTACTCAGCATCAGTTCATATAAGTCTTTTCAGGTTTTTCTGAAGTCCGCCTGTTCATCACTTCTTATAGAACAACAGTATTCCATTATGTTCATATGCCACAACTTGTTCAGCCACTCCCCAATTGATGGGCAACCCTTCACTTTCCAATTCTTTGCCACCACAAAAAGAGCTACTATAAATATTTTTGTACATGTGGGTCCTTTTCCCATTTTTATGATCTCTTTGGGATACAAACCTAGAAGCGCTATTGCTGGGTCAAAGGATATGCACACTTTTATAGCCCTTTAGGCATAGCCCCAAAATGCTCTCCAGAATGCTCTCTCTGCCATTTGTCTTTCTTCATTCATCTACCACCATCTATCCACCTATCTATATCCATCTATCTCCAGCATTCCATCCATCTATCTATCTACCTGTATCGATCTATCTCCAGTCATACATCTGTCTATCCATCTATCTGTCTATCTATCTATCTATCTCCATCTGTCTATATCCATCCATCTATCTCCATTCATCTATCCTTCTACATCAGATTGTACACAAAGAAGATGTAAGGTAACCTTGGGCAAGGCACTAGGAACTTTTTGAGCCAGGAAAAGCCTTATGTAGAAAGTACTACTTTGATTAAGCCTTGAAGGAGACCAGGAATTCCAATGGATAGAGATGAGGAGGGAGAGTATTCCAGGCACCAGCAGCAATGTGAACAAAGGAATAGGGATGGGAGATGGAGTATAAGGTACGAGAAGACTGGTTTGCCAAGTCTGTAGGTGTATGGAGCTGAATGATACATAACAAGACTGGGAAGCTAAAATGAGGTTAATTTATGAAGAGTTCTATATGTCAGACAGAAGAGTTGATGTTTTATCCTGGAGGTAATAGGGAATCACTGGAGTTTACTGATTTGGGAAAGGATGGGGTTGATATGTTCAGACTTATTATTTAGAAAAATCTTCCTCATCCTGGGTATTATGCCTTTCAGGTGCAGACTATTATTTTGATATCTTTCTTGACCATCATATTCCACTGTTGACTCAGTCAACAAGTATTTATTACATCCTCCCATGGACCAGACACTGGAATCATATTAAGTTTTCAGTACGCTGAAACCCATAGATTTTTTTCAGGCAAATTGCTGTCTAACCACATCTCTCCCATCTTGTATTTGCAAAGTCAATTTTCTTGAACCCAAATATAAGACTTGATACCTATTAAATTTCATCTTATTATCTCCAGCCCAATATATTGACCTGTCAAGATCTTTTGGGATCCCGATTTTGACATTCAGTGTGCTATCTCTGCCTCCCAGCTTTGTGTCAGTGGCACAGTTGATAAGCCTGCCTTCTATGTTTTCATTCAAGTCATTAATAAAAATATTGAACTGCACGAGGTCAAACACATGCTACTGGAGTGACCTAGCTGACCTGGAACCATGAGAGCATTTTGTGGCCTGGACATTTCTGAAACACTCTGATTGTCCTTTCCTCCAACCCTCATCTCACCATCATTTTCAGTATAATGTAGAAAAATTATATGATATGCTTGGCTAAAATCTGTAATGATCTCTATCATCTGGCTTACCAGCTTGGTAATCTGCCCCCCATAAAAAATGGAAATGGGTTTAGTCTAACATACTCTTCTTGGGAAGGCACAAGAGTTTTCATAGCAAATACATTCCTATACAATTCAACTCCCTCAGAATAATGGGGCTTGCCTCATACTAACTCTTTCTAGTTTCCTCAAAGGACAGGCACTTCATAATTAAGTAATTCACAGAATTTAAGATCTGAATGGGAGATAATATAGCCCAAAAATTCTTCACTCTATGATTTTTAAAAAATATTTTGAAAATCATTTAAAAATTGGTTTCCTTTCCATTTTCTACATATGTTATTTTATGCTTTTAAACACATCTTTCTGAGGAGTCCATCAGCTTCACCAGACTGACAAAAGAATCTAGGTCACTAAAAAAATGTTAAGAAATCCTGATTTAATCTAATTCCTTCATTTAAAGAAATTAATTGTATTGGTATCTTTTGTTTTCATATCACCCATTTCCCACTGTATCCACCCTAGCCTCTCCCCTCCTCCCAGAGAGCCAGCCCTTAAAATATGAATGGGGAGGGAGAAGGAGTTCAGCAGATCTAACATACTGATGTTAATCTGATGCTCTATGCAGTGTTTTCTATCCAGAGTCCTCCAGTTTTGCAAAGAAGTGAGGGGGATGAATCCTCTCATGACTCTTCTTGGGGCTATCATCTTTTGGAAGCATTTTTTTGATTATTTTCCACCTCCACCACTGCTCATTTTACAAATATGGAAATTGGGATGCAGAAAAGTCAGTTGACTTCCCCAATGAGTTAGTAACAAAGTCAGTAATAAAACCTGGATCTCCTGACTCCCAGACCTGGGCTGGATCTGTGAGAGTTGTGCTCTAACTCCTGTGAATTAGTGTCCTTAATGTCCTTTGCTGCTCTAAAATCCTGTGAGTTTGACTTTCTAGGCCAAGTTCCCTCCAGGTTCCCTGAGGCACAGGCCCCATCGTCCCCAGGGTCTAGACATGGGCTTCCTCAGCAGGTGATTCGGATCAGACCCTCACCTACCCAGGGAAGCACAGTTGGCTGTCGGAAAGGAGAGAATGGGTGTCATGGCAACGCCCCTGCAACCTGGCCCAAGCTTCTAGAAAAAACAGGCCTGCAGCTTGTCCTCTGCAGTTGGTGCAAAGAAAAGCAGGAAGGCTGCAGGCTGGATTTCAGAGTGTGGGGGAAGGGCTGGGCTTCTCTGGTCCTGGAAGTCCCTTCTGTTCTCCAGGGTCCTCCCTGCGTCTCCCAACTCCCAGGAATCCCTTCTGCCAACTGCTCTTAGCCTACTGTCTTCCTAAGCCAACTTGTATTTTCATATATAAATATATATGTACACTTATATAATTTTATATATATATAAATATCTATATATCTATATAAATATCAATATATATATAATTTTCCATAGATTTCTGATGCTTTCTGTTTTCTGTGTAGTTTGGTAAAAAAGTATTTCTTTTTCCCCCTCCCCTCTCCTCCCCTTCCCTCTCCTCTCCTCTCCTTTTTTTCTCTCCTCTCTTCTCCCCTTGCCTTCTCCTCCCTTTTCCTTCCCTCCCCTTTCCCCCCAGTCTCCTCTCTTCTTTCCCACCCCTCTTATCCTCTTTTTCTCCCCTTTCTTCCCTTTTCCCTTCCCTTCTCTTTTCTTTCTCTCCACACTAACCCTCTACCACCTCCTCCTCTTCCTTCTCTCTCTTCCTCTTGTACTTTCTCTTCCTCTCCTTTCTCTCTCCCCTCTCCCCTCTCCTCTCTTCTCCTCTCCCTTTTCCCACTGCCCCCTCTTTCTTGATTTATTCTGCTAAACTCATCAGAAACAATTTTAATTTTATTTTGTCTCTCGAAGTGTACAGTCACTTCCCGTTAATCATTCTATGTGGTTCTGGGCCGAGATTTATTCTCTAGACCTCATTTATAGATTGAAGGAGTGAAATGAATGATTTCTAAGGTCTCTCCCAACTCTTAAGTTCTAACAATCTGTGTTCTAAAGTCCCTGCCAGTTCTAACAGTCTATGTTATAACATCCTTTCCTGGTCTAATGTTCCATAGTCTGAAGTCTTTCTTTCAGCTCTGATATTCTAACACATTCTCACATCCCATGCTTCCATTTCCAATAATCTGTTCTAAAGTTCTCATCACATTCTATGTTCTAAGATCCCTTTCAGTTCTGACATTCTATGTTCTAATACCTACGTGCTCAGCTCTGGCTGCATGTTCTAAGGTTCTTCACAGATCTGGCATTCTCTGTACTAAGGCCCCTTCATCTCTGACACTCTCCATTCTTTGGTGATAGAGTTAGCAGTCTCAGATGTGGAAGGAGCCTCAGGGACCACTGAGGGAGGGAGTGTCAGAAATTCTGTTTTCTAGAGAGGGAGCCCATTGTGAAACACCCCTATACCCTCTTAGCCCAGCTCCTTGGCAGATACAAGCTCTCAGTCTCCCAGCTTCCAAGATCAGCTTCTCCCACCTGGTTGTGTGTTTCAGACTCTGATAGCCTGTCCAGCCCAACCCGCCTCAGCCTGTCAGAAGGAGAGGAGCAGATGGACCGACTGCAGCAGGTGGAACTGGTTCGAACCACTCCCATGTCACACTGGAAAGCAGGGACCGTCCAGACCTGGCTGGAGGTGGTCATGGCAATGCCCATGTACGTCAAAGCCTGTGCAGAGAATGTGAAGAGTGGGAAGGTAAAAACACCTAAATTCCTCCAGCTCAGTCACTTATTGGCCATGGAATTCACCCTCCTTTTCAGAGCCTCAGTTTCCCCATATGTAAATAAAATGAGGAAGTTGTGCTAAGGTGCCCTCCTGCTCTCAGAGGTGACTTGTTAAATGTTACTGCTCCTGGAACATGGAACAGTTTTCCTCCCTTAGAAACTTTCATTCCTTAAAAGGGCTACATAGTTTCATGACATGAATGTATGTGAGACTGGGAGACCTGGGTTTTAGGCCTGGTTCTCTCATTGACTCACTGTGTAATTTGGAACAAGGTCTTGTCTTTTTAACCAAGAAAATGGAGATTAATGGCGTCTCCCACACACAGTGTGGATGAAGTAGCCACTTAGGAGGAGAACTGCTTTAAGAAGTTTCTTAGTGCCTGCCCTATAGCTTACCAGCTGTGTGACCTTGAGCAGATGTCTTCATGTCTCTGGGCCCTGATTGCCTCATCTATAAAATAAAAACAAAGACCTTTTTATTTTCACCAATCCTGTGATTTCATTGGTATTGGGAATTCCCAGGTGAGGAAACTCCATCCACCAGAGCAAGTTGGCCCCTCCTTAGCAATTTTTTGTTTTAGAAGTTGCCTAGAGCCCTAAATCACACAGGGCAAGTCCTGTTGCCCAAAGCCACAAATGCCAGAATGAATTAGAGGCAAAACTTAAACCCAGGTCTTCCTGGCTACAATGACATTTCTTTTATCGATTGGCATTCATTGGGCTGTGCAACTGTCTGTCAACAACTGGTGAGGAGAGATTCATAGTAGTAGTGGTAATAATATTATACTTGTTATCATCATTAATTAAGACAGTAGTCACACTTATATGATTTTCAAGGTACTGTATAAATATTATCTTATTTTATTTTCAAAAAAAACCCAGTAAAGTAGGTGCCATTATTATCCTCATGTAAATAATAACAACAGTGCTGTTGTTTAGTTATGGCCAACTCTTCATGACCCCATTTGGAGTTTTCTTGGCAAAAATACTGGAGTGGTTTGCCACTTCCTTCTCCAGCTCATTTTAAAGATAAGAAAACTGAGGCAAGTGGAGGTGAAGTGGCTTGACCAGGGTCACACAGCTAGAAAGTGTCTGAAGCCAGATTTGAACTCAGGTATCCCAGCACTCTATCCACTGAGCCACCCAAGCTTCACATTTTAGATTACAATAAACATCCATAAAGTGCTTTAATCTTTGCAAAATATTTTACGTACTTTTATATGTTATCTGATTCAGTCCTCAAAACCACCCTGTGAAGTAGGTACTATTATCATCCCCGTTTTATAGATAAGGAAACTGAGTCATTAAAGAGATTAGATGAATTTGCCCAGGGTCCAATAACTACTTAAGTATCTGAGGTAAGAATCTAACCCTGATTCCAAATCTAGTCCCTATATGACCTACCTACCTTCAAGGTCTACTCATTATTATGTAAGGTAATTATAAGATATTATATTATTGTATCATATTATATTAATTGTATTATACTATACTATATTATTTTATATTAATTGTATTATATTATACTATACTGCATTATATTATATTGTTCGGTTATATTATTTATTATATTAGCTTAGTAGATAGATAGATAGATAGATAGATAGATAGATAGATAGATAGATAGATTACAAGCTACTCTCAGGATTGTGGCAAAAATATAACTGTGATTGGACATTACAAAGTGGAAATGGGTCGGCCAGCTAGGAGGGCTTAAGTTACTGGGTACCATACTGCTGATGCCCCCTGAGACTTATACCTCTCTGTAGTCTGGGAGGGGCATAGTACAGGGCCCCTGAGAGTCCTGCTGAAACGTGAGCTCCCATTGTCTCCTGGGCACAGGTCCTGCTGAGTCTGAGTGACGAAGACCTGGAGACCGGCCTTGGCGTGTGCAGCTCCTTGCACCGCCGAAAGCTCCGGCTGGCAATTGAGGACTATAGGGATGCAGAGACTGGCAAATGGTAAGCTTCTCACATTCCTTGACTCCCAGCAGGCTCACCACCCTCTTACCCCTTTCTCTACTCTTGGTATTGAGGTCCCTATCAAAGGTCAAGAGTACAATTATTTTTTACACATCGTGACTTCCCCCATAGTGATTTTGATATATCATGGGTCAGCATAAGAAATTAAATGGGAATTTTAGAGGACTTCCGTAGAAACCTCAGATGATACAGGAAAAATTTAGACTCAGAAATACATAAAATGTATGTATGGTATTATATAATGTCAACTTTTATTTTATAATACATAATAATTCTTCTTTGGTATGAAGGGAGGGCCAAAAAATTTTACACGGATTTTTCCAGATAGGGTGGGGCAGAAAAATTCTGTGCCCCTAACCCTCATGATGTGGAAGGAATAACTTGGGGCAGCAGCATTACAGATTGGAAGACTTCTAGAGTTGCATTCAAAAGACTTGAGTTTTTTTCATACAAAGTTAGGACTCTGGGAGAATATAATCTCCTTGAGGACTGGGACTTTCTTGCTTTTGTATTTGTATTACTACCGCTTAGTTTAGTGCTTGTCACATAAAAAAAAAAAACATTTAATAAAAGCTTTTCATTCACTGATTTCTTCTGGGGTTTCCAAATCTTTAAAAAAAAATTTTCCTTTAAAAAAAATTTGCTGATGCCTGTTGTTGAAGCCTTACCTTTTAACTAACAAAAACAGCTAAGCAAAACCAATCAACACTTGGGATTTCATCTGGTAGGATATGTATTGTAACATTCTGCATCCATATTCCTGGACATCTCTAAGAGGAAGGAGGTACATTTCCTCACCTCTTCTATGGGCCCTAAGATGGTTCATGACAAATATAGAGCATTCAGTTTCATTTTAATGCTCTCATTTACATTTCCTTCATCCCTGTGTATGTTATTTTTCCAGTTCTACTTACTTTAATATGCACCAGTTCAGACAAATCACTTACTCCATGTGTCTCTGAATTTCTTACATTCAGCATTTCCTACAGCATAATAATACCCCATTATTTTCATCATGTAACACAACGTGCTCAATCATCCCCAAATCACTGGGCTCTCATTTTGTTTCCAGTTCTTTTGTTCATTTCTTTGAACATTTTGTTATACATGGAACCTTTCTTTCCATTTTTGATCTTCTGGGGCATATGTTCCAGTTGACTTTCTTGTGATACAAACAGTGACTTCCCTCGTGAAATTTCAATTTGTTTTCCAGGATAGTTAGCCCAATTCACTGCTCTGCCAACAATGTATTAATGGGCCTGTTTTCCCGTAATACACCAATGTGGATCATTTCTATGTTATCCTTTTTCTTTCTTCTTATCTATCTTTTATATTTGCCCATCTGTTGGGTGTGAGGCAAAACCCTAGAGTTATTTTCATTGGCATCTTGCTTATTTTTAGTGAATTTGTACAATCTTGCCTATGGTTAATAGCTTGCATTTTTTACTTTGAGACTACCTTTAAGCACTTATCCATTATCTATTAGGGATTCAAAGCCTTTAAAAAGAACTCTCCACAAGTAAAATAGAATTCTTCAGGAATTGGTAGATGTCCTCTCACTGAAGGTTTTCAAACCAAAGCCAAATGACTTCTTTTTAGAAAAGGGATTCTTGGAGAGGTAGAGGTTAGGACTTGGATAACTTTTCCAGTGCTGAAATGCTCTAATTCTCTGAGCCTAAGTTCCCATCAAAATCTCTAAGGTTTCCTCCAGTTTCCAGTTAATCAATACATCTACAAGCATTCATTAAGACATTTCATTGTTCTTGTTTAGTCATTTCAATTGTGTCTGACTTCTCACGACCCCTTTTTTGGTTTTCTTGGCAAAGATACTGGAGGGGTTTGCCATTTCCTTCTCTAGCTCATTCTACAGATGGGGAAACTGAGGCAAACAGGGTAAAGTGACTTGCCTAGGGTCACACAGCTAGCAAAGTGTCTGGGGTCAGATTTGAACTCCAAACTGAGCTCTCTATCCACTGTGCCACCTAGCTGCTCTCATGAAGGTACCTGCTATGTACCAAATACCGTGCTGTATGGACTGAGAGCTGGGGTCTAAGTCAGAAAGACCAGAGTCCAAGTCCTGCTCTCACAAGTACTGACTGCATGACCCCAGCTAAGTAAGTCACTTAACCTTCTCAGTGCTCTAGGAAACTCTCAAAGACTCTAAGTCAAAAGGCAGGTGATGACCTGCACTGGTATAGGGAGTCTGGACTTCCTTTTATCACTGAAATCACAGACTCAGTCTCTATATCTATGCACCAGGCACTATGCCCAGCCTTGAGAATAAAACGATTAAAAGGGAAACAGTCCCAGCCCTCAAGGAACATGAGGATGCTACTAGAGTCCTATCATTTCATGAAAAGAAAGGGAAAGGCACAGACAGAGGACAGGAGGAGAATTCTGACACAAGTGGACACTTGGCTCTTCCCTCAGTACTCTGCTTCTCCATGCCATTTACTTCAGTTGACTGAACCTTGGACAGCTGCCTCACAATGTTCCTTCAAGAGGAAGCTTGGCAGAGTAGATAGAGTGCCAGCCCTACAGTGAAGGCCTGGATTCAAACCTGTGTCACCTTGGGCCAGAAACTTATCTCTCTGAGTCTCAGTTTCCCTATCTGGAGCACAAGGATAAAAACAATGCCAATAGTTTCTATTTCTCCAAGTTGTTACAAAGCTTCAATGATTATAGGGCTTGTAAAGCACTTTGCAAACCTTAAATGTACGTGGTAGTAAGGGCAAGGGGTCTCCCAAAGTGGAACTCTCTCTACCAGTGTAAATCACAACCCACTGATGACTTAGTAGATAAATTCCAAGGAGTTTCCTGGGGAACATAGAAGTGAAATGATTTAATCCATGTGATACAACTGGTAAGCATAATGGCAGAATTTGAACCCAGGTTTTCTGGTCTCTAAGCCCAGCACTCTGAAATCTGTGCCTTATGCTTCTCAAAGTCTACCATAAAGCATTACATTTATAATAGGAGGAGAGCTGTTAGAATAAAGCACCTTTCTTGTAGCTGGGCATGATGGGAGATCCCATAAAGCCAGAGCACTCATGGCTGGCTCCATGGTAGGTACCTCATTCAAAGAGATCATGGAAGTCCCTGAATCACTTCCTCATAAATGTATAATGCCTTAAGATATACATACATATGTGTGTAAATACATATATATGCTTTATATGCACATATACATATATATATATATTGTATATATGCACATGCATGTAGATATATATACTGACATATGTCAGTTATTATTCTTATCCTTCTTATACTACTTCCCACACCCTACAGCCTCTCTCCCTCCTTCCTCACTACTTTAATCCTTCCCCCCCACCCCACCCACCCACCCCACCCCCCCGGCTAGGAGGTAGGTGAGTTTGGGGGGTGCTTACACATTCCCTTCAGCCCTATCAACTTCAGAGACTTAGCCCTTGGGGTGCCAGGAAGGAGAGAGGCACTCCATAAACTTGACACATTTTGTTTTGCATAATTATTTCCTTCACTGGTTTCCCCATCATTTTTTGCTCAGTTAATTAATCAAATCTGGTGGTGTATGCTATTATTTGCACAACCAGCTTTGCAGATTTTTTTAACAGGCTGGTTTGAAGCCAGAAAAGTATACCAATGAGACCTGAGACTTGAGTAGGAGTGTTATAAAGTAAGTAGGAGAAGAGAGGAAAGGGTAGAGGAGGAGAGGGGAAGGGAGGGGAGGAGAGGGACAAACAGAGGCAGATAGAGAGACAGAGAGGAGGAGGAGACAGGGAGAGGGAGAAGAATCAGTAAGACCTATCCAGGGATTGTTAACTCCACTGCAAACAGCCAGACAGTATAAACATACCTTGGCACATGGCTAGGAAACCTTTCTGCCTGAGATCAGTAGGGCATGTGAATAGGGGCTCAGTGGCCAGAGACCTTGGATTCCCTATCCTTGGTCCTGACCTGCTCCAGTTAGGCTTGTCAGGCATCACCTCAGCTCCACACAGGACCCAATTCCCTAGATCCCTGCTCCTGTGTCTTTATTCACTGCCACTCCCAGGACCCCCCCCCAAAGGGTCTGAGGTTGAATTTGAACTCAGACCTTCCTTACTCTCCATCTAGCACTCTATCTACTGTGTCAGTTATATGTCCCAAGTGTAAAGGGATCTATTTGGTCTGTTTGGATTAGACAACTTTCTAATTTGAGAATTCAAACACCAATAGCTAATGCTTGTATGGCAGCAAGGAGGTACAGTGGATACAGCACCAGGCCTGGAGTCAGGAAGATGAGTCTTCCCAAATTCAAATCCAGCCACAGACACTTACTAGCTGTGTGACCCTGGGCAAGTCATTTTACCCTGCAATGCCTCGATTTCCTCATCTGTTAAAAAAAATGAGCTGGAGAAGGAAATTGCAAACTACTCCAGTATCTTTGCCAAGAAAACTCCAAATGATGTCATGAAGATTCAGACATAACTGAAAAAACAACAAAATTTTTGCATAGCCCTTTGCAATATCCCTGACCAAGATCTCCTTCCTCCTGAGGAAATCCATTCCATTTTAGGACAATCTTAACTGTTAGGAAGTTATTGGCTTTCCCCCCTGACTTCAAGCCTAAACTGGCCTCTTTGCCACTATAATAAATCAATTAACAAGGATTTATTAAGTGTCTACTGTATATCAGTCACTACACTAGGCACTGGAGATATGTCCAACAAATGAAAAAAATTCTATTCATAGAGAGATTACAAATTCTAACATGGAAGATGAGTATACAGACACATATATGTGTGTACATACATATTATATATAATGTATATATATGAACTCATATATATGTGTGTGTACATATGAAAATAGAGAATAAATATAGAGAAAAAGTACAGCAAAGTTAAATACCCTTATTATTCTCCAAGGTTCTCCAAGTTCTGTCTTCTGGGACCAAGCAGGATACTTTGTATCATGCCTGGCCCAGAGTAGGCACCTAATAAATGCAGCTGGTTGAGTGATGGACACAGAACAGCCTTCCAAATATTTGAAGACAGTTTCTGAATTGGGTTTTGGCTGAACCATAGATTAGGTAATAGGGAGCCACATAGAATAATCCTGAAAAGGTAGGTTAGAACCAGATTCTAAAGAAGAACTTTAAATGTCAGCAGAGTTTTTTTTCCCTTAGAGGTAATAGGGGATCACTGGAGTATATTAAGTATAGGACTGATATGGATAATCCTGTGCTTAAGGAAAATCACTTTGGCAGTTGTACAGAAGGTGGATTGGAATAAAGAGAGTCCCAGAGCACAGAGATCAGATAGAAAGCTGTTCCAGAAAGCTGATGATGTCCAAGACCAGGGAGGTGGTCTTGTGAGTGGACAGAGGGAGCACAGGAAGAGCTATTATGAGACTTAAATAGAAAACACTGATCAACTGATTGCCTCTAGAGAACTCTGAAGGGGAGGAAGGAAAAGGCAGGGAGAGAGACATAGAGACAAAGAGAGACAGACAGAGAGACAGAAGAAAAGATACACACAGACAGAAAAGGGTAGGGGATGACTGAGATATAAAATCAGGTGACTGGAAGGCTTGCAGTGCTATCAGTAGAAAAGATTTTGTAACCATTTAAATAATTGTAACTGGGATTCCAGGGCAGCTTAGGTAATGTAGTAGATAGTGCTAGGCTTGAAGTAAGGCAGACTTGAGTTCAAATTCAACCTCAGAAACTTCCTAGCTGTGTGAGCTTGGGCAAGTCACTTAACCACTATTTGCCTTAATCCACTGGAGAAGGAAACCACTTGAGTATCTTTGCCAAAAATAAAAATAAAAAAAAATAATAACCCTATGCAGAGATTTATATGGGGTCACAGAGTTGAACACAACTGAAATGACTGAACAGCAGTTAGGATTCCGGGTTCTGAATGATAAGAATACTCGAATCTGAACTAGTCATATCATAGGTTGTTATGTGAAAGGGGCTCCCTCTGTAAACTGCAGGAAGCTATAGAAAAGAGAATTAGCAGTCCTGTTAGACTAGAAGTCAGGAGATCTGGGTTCAAATCCTGCCTCTGACATGCTTTAGCTGAATGACCCTGTGCCTTTTACCTCTTCCTCTAAAGCCTATAAGCCCTTGGATCATAGCTATAGAGCTGGAAAGCCATTCAGTCCAGTCCTCATATTTTACAGATTGGGAAACTGAGACCCAATGAAATTAATGTGACTTGTCTAACATCACGCAGAATTTAAAAGTGAAATTTAAACCCAGACTCTTGGACTCCAGAGACAGAGCTCTTTCCACCATACCGTTATGTAGTTATAACCCAGTAGTAGGTCTTGGGTCAAGAGAAGTCCATTGAGCAGGGTCAGTTGATCTGGAGACAAGTGGAGACTCAGAGACAAGGGGTCACTGTTCTGAGCTGAGGTCGCTTCTGTGTCCAGTCCAGCAGCCCCTGTCAAGGCTGTGCCTGGGTCATCTGCCCAGTTCACCCCTTCCTAGTTAAAATAGCTTCTGTGTGATGGTGTCTACTTTTCCCAGCAGTTGGAGGCAGTATAGTATGAGGGAAAGAAAATTCGACTTGGGGCCAAATGTCCTGGGTGCAAATCTAGGCTTTTATATTCTTGGTCTGTCTGTCCTCCTCTATAAAGTGAATCAGGTAGGAGTAACCCATCTCCAAAGTCTCTTTTCCCATGGATGCTCAGGATGCTCATCCATCAGAGGAAGGGAGAAGACTCTCTGGGGACCTGAGAATCGTGGTTGACTTCATTCTCCCCTTTGGGGCTCCCATGATGATCCTCCCTAGACTGTGCTTCTCTGACCAGGCACTACCTCCCTTGTAATGGTCTTTAAACCAGATGGACCCTACACATCTGCTCCCTTTTAAGCAAGCAAGTGCAAGGCCATTCCTGTTGCCATCCTGCCACCATGCGGCCAAGAGCTGTATGACAGCCGTGGGTCCCATTCAGGCTGAGCGCATCCACAGCAAGGGTTGCTCTGGAGGTGACTTTCTGGACCATGAGTCCAACCCCATCATTTTACAGAGGAGGAAACTAAGGCCAAGAGAGACCACATTGCTTAGCTAAGGCTGCACAGAGTGAGTGGAAGAGGAAGAATCCGAACCCAGGCTTTCTGATAACAAATCCAGTATTTTGTTTGTTTTTAATCAACCACGTTGAGTTCTACTTGTCTGTTTCTTCTTCAGTCATTTGTTGGGGACCTGTTGTGCAGAGCACTGTGCTAGGGGTTGTGGAGGATGCCAGGGGGCATAAAGCATGGCCCTTGCTTTCTGGGAACACCTAGTCTAGCTGGGATTAAAAATCGATGTGTTAACAATGGCAATGTGTGGCAAAAATGGGTTATCCTCCACCTGCCACCACACCTGAGGATCCTTTTCATCCACCTTGAAGCTAAGCCATCCAACATTTATTGTGTCCCCCTATCAGAAGAGGAGCTCCTTGAGGACAAGGTCTGTTCTGTGTTCTGGGTACTTAGCAAAGTACTTGGAACAAGCACTTAATAGGAAGGAAGGAAGGGGGAGGGGGGAGGGGGGAGGAAAGAAAGGAGGAAGGATGGGAGGAAGGATGGGAGGAAGGGAGGAAGGAAGGGAGGGAGGAAAGGATAAATTAAAATACAAGGTATTAGTGGCTAAGGCCCAAATGAATGGAAGTATCCTAGGCGTTACAAAAAAGAAAGAGCTCTCCTGACAGGAGAAGGTTTGAAAATATGACTCGGACTAAGTGCAACAAGAAAATTTTATAAAGAAGGAAACAGAAAGGAATCTGAAGGGAAAAACCAGCAAATAAATTATCATAATTATTTATTCCAAATTCATATTCTATTATTTTAGTTGAACATTTACATTTAGTTGAACATTATTTATTTGAAACATTTACATTTACAATCTTCTGGTTCTACCTGGCACAGTGCATAGAGCCCTGGGTCTGGAGTCAGGAACACTCATCTTTCTGAGTTCAAATCGGGCCTTGGACACTTACTAATGACCCTGGGCAAGTCCCTTCATTCTGCTTGCCTCAGTTTCCTCATCTGTAAAAATAAGCCGGAGAAGGAAATGGCAAACCACTCCAGTCTGTCAAGAAAACCCCAACTGGGTTACAGAGTCAGGCATGAATAAAAAATATCTGAATCACAAAAGATTCTAAGAGTCAGAGATGAGAATAAGAAACTTTGTTTTGGACATGTTGGAGCTTTAAGGTCATCAGGTTTGAAATGCCCATTTCAGTTGTTGATCCAAGTGTGGGGCTCAGGAATGAGACTGGGACTCCGCAGAGATCGTTGAATTCATGGAGGCTTAGGAAATCACAAAGAGAGAAGGTCTGCACAGAAAAAAGAAAGGGCCCTCTAGGAGGATGTCCACAGTTAGTGATGATCCAGCAAAGGAAACTGAGAAAGGGTCATCAGAGAGGCATGAGGGGAGCTCTGCACACTCAACCATCTGCTCAGGATTTGAGAAAATAGCACAGTGGTAGAGAGAGCATTCAGTTTGGAGTCAGGAGATTTGGATCTAAATCCTGGTCCTTCTTCCTGATTGTGTGACTTTAGATAGGACTTTCAACTGCTCTGGGCCTCAGAATCTTCATTTGTAAAATGAGGGGTAGGTCCAGATGACATCCAAAGTCCCTTATAACTCTTAATCTATGTTCCTGTGAATGCATATGGTATATTTGGGGAAAATGAGTAGACACGGATGCTTAGGGAACATAAAGGTAGGCAGGCATGAAAATATGTGGGCATGTACATCTGTGCTCTGCAACACATCAAGAATGTATCTGACTGTGCTGGAGATGCACCTGGACATGAATATCTTTTTTTCTGCCTTCTCCCTGTCTCTGCTTCACTATGATGCCTTATTCTCTGTTTATATTTGTCTCCTTCTATGTATATCTCTCTCTTTAAAAAAAAAAAGCTCTGTCTCTGCTTCTCTGCCCATGTCACTTTCTCTGCTCTCCTCTCTGTCACTGTCTATTGACTTTGTTCTCTTTTCCTGTCCGTTTCCATCTCCCTCTCATTGTCTGTTTAATATTGCAGATTTTCATTCCCTGCCGTATCTCCCTGTACCCCATGATCTTACTGTCTTTCTCTCCTGTCTCCTTTCTCTCATCAGACAATGATAGTCCTGACAGGTAGAATATGCCTTCCACTTTCCTTTCTATGTCACCTGTCTACTCTTTTTGTTCTATCTTCCTGTTCTTAATCCTGTCTTTGTCCCTAACCTTGTTTCTTCCACTTCTGTCTCTGTCTCTTGACACGTCTCTGTTCTGCCTCACCCCACCTTTTAGGTGCTATTCTCTAACCCCATCTCTTGGTCTCTCCTTGATCAGCTTGTCAAAGGCCTCAGATCTGGACCACCACTGGGTGGCTAAGGCATGGCTCAATGACATTGGCCTGCCCCAGTACTCCCAGGCCTTCCACAACCACCTCATCGATGGGAGGATGCTCAACTCTCTGATGAAGCGAGACCTGGAGAAGCACTTGAATGTGTCCAAAAAATTCCACCAGGTCAGCATCCTGCTAGGCATCCAACTCCTCTACCAAGTGAACTTCAGCAAGGAGGTAAGAAAAAGAGCTTAGGTGAGATGCCATCCAACCTGGACTCTGACCTGGGCCAAGAAAGTGCTGGTTCTGAATCTATGCTTCCTCTTCAAGGGTCTAACCAACTTTTCCATCCCCTTGAGGCTTTCCATGGAAGAGAGCCAACCTCAACAAAGCTGGCCCAGTGGAGAGAGAGCTGGATCTAGATTTATAGGACCCAAGGTTGAATCTTGGCTCTACTACAAACTACCTGTATGACCACGAACAGGCCAGTTCTCTTCTCTTAAAGTCGGTTCCTTCATCTGTAAAATGAGGGAATTGGATCAGATGGCTTCTAAAGGCCATTGATCTGGTGATCTGGGCTCATGGAGGCGGGGTCCAACTAGTGGTAGATGATGATGATAATGATGACAATGGTGGTAACAATGATGATGAAGAAGATGATGGTGATGGTGATGGCAATGATGATGATGATGACAATGACAATGATGATGGTGATAATGATGACAATGGTGATGACAACAATGATGGTGGTGATGATGATGATGATAACTAGTGATCTAAGGTTGAGTCAGCTCAATATATCAGAGCTAGGGGCTTTGGGAATGTATGAGGTGGGATGAAAAAAGAATGAGAAGGGTTTCTGTGTAGCCTGAAGTTTGTTTAACCTCATGCAAATGTTGTGCAAAATAGCACTGGTCTTTTGGGAGTCAGTTGTTCATACATATTTTGTAAGAGAACCTGCCCAAGTCATTCCAGTAATGGAGCTTTCCATTACCCTAAGGGAATAGGGTAGGACCCCTTCTGCCTTTTTCCAATCTGTCCCCAGGTCTGGCTACTAGCCATGACATCCAGGGGTTGAAGCTACCATGACCTTCTTCAGAAAAGGATCAACATGGCAGGGCTGCCCCTGGGGACCTTTGCCATCTGGATAGAAAAATCAGCATCTAGTGGAGAGAGAAACAGATTTGGAATCAAAGACTTAGGTTCTCATCATGAGCTGTGCTGTTGATGAATCTAGCTATGGGATCACTTAGCTCCTCATCTATAAAATGGAAGGGCTGAAATAAATGATCTCCCAGGCCTTCTTACTCTAAAGTCTATGGTGTTATGAAGTACTTTTCCCATTTCTCAAAGAGAAAAATCAAGGAATTGAGGAGAGATGGAAAGACAATGATTGTAGGGGCAAGATCAGTATATGCCTCTTGCTTCTCTCACTAAGATTGCATTCATCTCTTAAATTCTAAGAGTCCTTGCATTGCCTTGTTCTCAGCTCATTAAGTTTTTATTCTTAAAGGTTCTCCAGGAGCGACGGGCTCGTTGTGAGACACAGAACATTGACCCTGTGGTCTGGACAAACCAACGAGTACTCAAATGGGTACGGGACATTGACCTGAAGGTATGCAGCTTCTGGGAAGTGGACTAAAATGCAAATCTAGGTTGATGGATATGCAAATGTTGGTGCACATCAATATTTTCCTAGGTTTGAGCCATTAGCTCTTTGATAGGAGCCATCAATCAACAAGCATTTATTAAGCACTTACTGTGTACTAAGCACTCTGACAATTGATGGGGATACAAAAAAAAAAACACAATAGTGCCAGCCCTCAAGGAGCTTCTTCTCTAATGAAGGAGACAATATGTACACATGAGCACATGTGCAATACATACAGAGTAGATAGAAAATAGTCTTAAAGGGGAATGTACTAGCATCAAGACTGTAGAAGGTAACACTTTGCTGAGTACTGAAGAAAGCCAGATTTTAGGAGATGGAAGTAAGGATGCAAATTCTTCCAGGCATGAAGAACAACTAATGCAAAGGCATGAAGTAGGAGATGGAGTGTCTGTGTGAGAAGTATCATGTCAAAAAGATGGGTGGAGAGGGTACTACCCTCGTAATAAGAAAGAATATACTGTCCTCCAAGACATAGCCACACTTGGGGTACTCAGCCTATTATATGGTATTTTGATATAGTGGACTTGGTGTCAGAAGATCTGAGTTCAAATCTTGGCTAGTATATCTACTTAGCTATGTTACTGTAGATAAGTCCTTAATTTCTCAACTTCATCTATAAAATGAAGACTTCAATTTATATACAGAAACTATGGAGCTTTCTATAGTCTAAGGTAATAGGGTAAGTCTCCTTCTGCCACATGGGCCAGGGCTGTCCCCAGGTCTCACCAACAACCATAACATCCAGAGGTTCCCGCTGCTCTACCCTCCTGTTTTAGAAGAGGATTGGCATGGCAAAGCTGCCCTTGGGGATCTATATATTATGTGGACTTCAGCTGTACAATTCTGGCATTTCTTAATTCACAGGGCTATTGTTAAGAAAGTGCTGTAAAAAGATGAAATGTGATTGTGTCATTATTTGAAGTAATAGGGATAGATGGGATGGAAACATTCACACTCTCTTGCCTGGGCCACTTGTGACTAAAGGAGCACATTTGCCAGTGACTGACAAGGATTAGAAATAGATTTTCCTTATGGACATGTTCAATAGATCTCTGCCCAAGGTGTGCTAATAGCTCATAAAATGGTACACAGTAGAAAGAGCTAGATTAAATCTGTATCTGATTCTAATTACCTGTGTGAATTTGAGTAAGTCACCGAAACTCTCTAGACCTCAGTTTCCTCAGTTGTAAAATGAGAAGATTGGACTAGATGACCTACCAGGTCACTTCCAGCTCTACCACCATTAGTAATCCTAGAACTTGCTGGTGTTGGAGGTGACATGACTTGCAGAAGACAGAGGTCTTTCTCTGTATGAAGGTAACTATTCCCCAAAGGAAATGGAACCCTTGACCTCCATTAACACTCTGTGTTAACCCACTGTACCAAGCAGCCCCCAGACTAATCCCCCTGTTCCCAACTATGTGCCTCCCTTAGGAGTATGCAGACAACCTGACCAACAGTGGTGTCCATGGAGCAGTTCTGGTCTTAGAGCCCACTTTCACAGCGGAAGCCATGGCAACGGCCCTAGGCATCCCCAGTGGGAGGCACATCCTCCGGAGGCATCTGGCTGAGGAGATGAGTACCATCATCAACCCTGCCAGGTGAGTGTGACACCTTTACCTCTTTCTGCAGTCTTGGGCAGGGGAAGAATGGAGCAAGATAAGATGCTCCAATTTAGGCGCTAAGGAAGAACACCCGGGATGCTAGTGTTGGTAGTATGGAGCCTTCCTTGCCTGTATTTATGGAGAAAGAAAAGAAAAGAAAGAAGGAAGGAAGGAAAGAGGGAGGGAGAGAAGAAAGGAAAAGAGGGATGGAGGGAGGAAAGGAAGGAGAGAGAGGGAGGAGGGAAAGAAATGAAAGAAAGGGATGAAGGAAAGAAGGGAGAGAGGAAAGAAAGAAAGGAGAGAGAGGGAGGAAAGAAAGAGAGAAAAGAAAAAAAGAAAGAGAGAGAAGGAGGGAGGGAAGGAAGGAATGTTAGATGTGGAAGAGACTGCAAAGATCATTAAGAAGACAAAAGCAGGAGAGATGTGGGAAAATTAAAGAATGACCTGTTTTTGTCTCCCTATGAGAGCTTCCTAACCATCAGAACTATCTCCCTGTAGGAGGGGCTTCTTTTCTTAGAACAGGGACTAGATTGTCCATCAAGCAGAGGCTGAATTGTTGTCTGATAGGGCTGCTTGCTCTAAAGGGGATTGTTGCCCTGGATGGGAGATGGGACTAGATCACGGAACCATAGATTTAGAGCCAGAAGACACTTCAGAGCCCATCTCATCCACCTTCACCAGATGGGGAACTCAGGCTTTCTACTGAAGGGAAGTGACTTACCCAAGGTCACATAGGTAGTAGGAGATAGAACTGTTGAGGGTCTATCATTCCAGTTTGGAGAGTTTCTTCAGGCAAAAGCCTTTCTTATTAATACAATAAACTGGAGAGAGCACCAGACTTGGAGACTCAAAAACGTAAATTTGAATTTTACCTCATACACTAGCTGTGTGATAACGGGAATTCAGTTTCCTCATCTGTCAAATGGAATAATAATGCAACAGTTATCCCTTCCACAGAGTGGAGATTAGGGACACAGTGTCCCCTCAGTCTGGAAAATCTGGGTAAAATATTTTGGCCCTTCCTTCATACCAGAAAAGTCTGAATTATTATGGTATTAGAAGACAAAATATGTTGATATTATATAATACTATATATATATTATGCATTTCTGAGTTTTAAAACTTTTTCTGTTTTCTATTGACTTTCACATGTTGTTTGCAGCTTCTGCAAAACTCCCCCCAAATTCTCATTTCATTTCTCATGCTGACCTGAGACATATTGAAATCACGATGGGGAAAGTCACAATGTGAAAGGGGCAGCGTATTTCCAAGGGTTGTTTGATACTCATATATGACAGTGTGTTTATTCACTTTGCAAACCTAAAAACACTACCCAAAGTAATGTGAGTTATTACACATAGAAAATAAGTGAGAGATACATAACTAGATAGATCAACCGATAAGTAAAATCATTTATTCAGGACCTATTCTGTCCTGGGTTAAGTACTGGGGATGAAAATATTAAACACACACACGCGCACACACGCACACATGCACACAAAAATAAAATCCAAGGTTGTCCCTAGTCTTGAGGAGCTTAGCTCCTATAGAGGAAGACAAAGCATAAAGGGGAGCTGGAAAGGTGGGGGATAAAAGTGCTAGGGAGGAAGCAGGGTGGTGCAGGGAAAGTGTGCATTGGACATGCCTGGAACCCCCCCATGAAATGATGATGGTGACCAGAGAATCACCAGTAGGAGAGTAGATCCCAGGAGAATCCTTAGGATTCACCACCAGGAAGCATCACTAGAATATTGGTATGAAACTCGTTCTTAATTCACTTCAAACTCACATTCTCTGGACTTCTCCTCCTCTTCAACAGTAGCCTTTTCATTTGGGGAAATCTTTTGCCCTGACGTCCTGCTCTCCTGATTTGTGACTCCTTATTCCTCTCCCTTGGGGAATCTAGGGGGCACCACCGTGCACAGAGCATTTGGCCTGGAGTCAAGAAGACTTATCTTCATGAGTTCAAATCCAGCCTCAGACACTTCCTAGCTGGGTGACCTTGGGCAAGTCACTTTACCCTGTTTGCCTCAGTTTTCTCATCTGTAAAATGAACTGGAGAAGGAAAGGGCCAAATCATCATCTCTGCCAAAAAAAAAAAAAAACCCAAATAGGGGTCTAACAAAGAGTTAGACATGACTACACAATGACAACAACAAAATAAAATGTTATCATGTAGCAAATCAAGATTGCACCTCAAGTAAGCTCCTGCCCAGGCCACCACCCCCTAACCCTCACCTACCTGCATGTAGCAAACCAAGATTGCACCTCAAGTAAGCTCCTGCCCAGGCCACCACCTCCTAACCCTCACCTACCTGCATTTCAGGACATATTTCCTGCCCCATGCCAAGGGGGCATTTTTTTTTTTTTGCTATATGACCCAAACACAAAAATCTTTATTTACAGCTTTGGAATTCAGGTCCACTAATAATTTTATATTTTTTCTTAAGGATTTATTAAGGATTCCTTCTTCAAAAGATGGAAGAACCACCCAAAGGAAGGGTTTGGTTTTGTTTTTAATGTCATTAATCCAGAGTTTGTGGTACAGAAGGAAAAGAAAGGCGAGAATCCCCTAGTATGCACCCTTGATTCGAGGCAAGCTGAATCCAAAGGGCTGAAAGCAAGGATGGGCAGGATTGAATGAACTAAAATTCTTTCAGGGGACATTAGCCCAGAAGGGAAGGAAGTTTGAAAAAAGAAAATTCCAAAGACAAAGACACAATTCTAACAAAGCAGAAAAAGGGGAGTTGTCTCCAGAGATTGATGTCAATGTATGGAAAGCCCATAAACCAACTGAAAGATTTAAAAATATGTTTTTACTTATGTCTTCTGTTTTTACATCACCCCTCCTCCCTATTCCCTGACTCTCGTTCCCATGTTATTTCTATTAAAAACATCCATAGGTTCAATCAGTGGGGACAGGGCATTTTCATTCTCAATTGTTGATCGTTGGCATATTTGGCAAGTGGTCCAACTTTATCTTTATCCCTCTTCAAAGCCTGTTCTATTATGGGCCCGAGACACTCTCTGCCCACTGAAGCCTCTCTCTCTGAACTGAACTTCTGATGTACTTGGGTTGCCCTAGACTTCCCATTGGGTTATCCCATGTACCTCAAGCAATACTTATGTATAATTATAAACTCAAAATATCAAATCTGAGAGGGTCCTTAGATCACAGAATGTCAGAGCAGGGAGGGTCCTTAGAACCCAAGATATTAGAGCTGGGAGGGCCTTTAGATAATATACAGCTTAATTCCCTCATTTTGCAAGTGGGGAAACTGAGGCCCAGAGAAATTAAATGACTTGCCCAGGGTCATATGATTTCATAGCAGAGATGAGGCTAGGCCTCCTAATCTCAGCCCAATGCTCTTTCCAAACCACTGCCTTTCTTTGGAAAAGTGGAACATTCCTTTTCTCCTCTGACTTTCCAGGGTATATTCCATTTGGTGAGCACTATTCGTAGCAACACACCAGGTACCACTTTACCAACGGCCAGGAGAACAAAGTCAGTTGTGTGTCAGGCAAACAGACCCTTATGTGTCACTAATGAATTACAAACATAATCTCTGCAGGTAAATACAAGCCTAAGGCATGTGTGGTGAGACCACCATTGAAGTCTTTGGAGTTTATATTAACCCAAACCTTTGGACTCTGCCCTGCCAGTCTTTGCATGGTCAAAGCAATTAATCTCTTGTGTTTCTGCACTCCAAGATGTATTCAGCTCTGTCAGATCCTCAAACCAACCCTTTTCTGTCAGAGTTGGTCGAAGGGCATGGGCCTTTAGTACACACATCTAGCTGCTGTGCTAACATCTTACCTTTTGAGACCCCTTCCAGCTTTGACTTTCTGTATTCTAAGGCCCCTACAAGCTCTGTTTTTGCACCAATGTCCCTCCCATCTCTCCATTCTGGTACCTTTGATTCAGCTGCCTAACAATCTTAGAAGACACCCCCTGAGGCTGACCACAGTGACATCAGTGACTGCTGAGCTCTTTGGGTAATGATTAACAAACTCTGACCCTTCCGGTAGCAGTGATCCAGAACCATTTGCTGTCATCACATAGTCCTGTTCTCTATCACCTACTGTTCCCCCTTATTCCTATCCCCTTCAACCTCTACCCTACCCACCCCCTCCTTCCACGTCACACACTAAAGCTATCCACTCCTCCCACCCTTCATGGGAAACAAATGTGCTTTCATCTTAAATCTTTTCCTTTCTCATTCTTTCAGTGTTTTGGGTCTCACTGATACCTGGCTCTCCCCTGATGACAAAGCTTCCCTGGCCACCATTTCCACAAACCATTGCATCTTCATTCGTCCCCCTTGACTTACTGGTTGAAGGGGAAAGATTTGAATCCTCTTTGTTCCTCATCCTTACTTCCAAACTTTCCCTCTACTTCCATCACTTAGTAACTTCTCCTCCTGTGAAGTTCATTCAATCCATATCTGCCATCCAATCAAAATCCTAGGAGCTGATATCCATCAAACTCCAGAAAAAGCACTTTCTTCCCTCACTGAATTCAATCTTTCTTTCCACCTCAACTTCTGCTCTCATATTAGGGGACTTCACTATACACATTGATGTTTCTTCAAATACTCTGCCCTCCCAATTCCTCAATTTGCTCATTTTTTGTGACCTACTCCTCTGCCACATGTCAGCTACACACGGAGATGGTCATGGAAATGGAGCTTTTGTGGGTGAGGGCAAGATCAAGGAATTTTAATCAACCAAAATCCGTTCATCTTGCCACCACCCACCAATAGTCCACTTCCATATTTATAAACTCTGAATTGTTTTTATCTGATCATATGTGTTCATTCCACCCTTCCCTCTGCTTTGCCGTTATCACCCTGTTCATCATCCACTGATATAGAATGTGACCATTCAATCTCATTCACATGGCCCCCAATCTCCTGACCCCTCAGTTTTCTCCCCGGCTTTCCTGCTTTCCCTATCTTGACCCTTTGTAAACCAGTCCAACTCTACCCTGTTGGAAATGTAAAGGATTCTCTAAGCCTAGGGAGTGGGGGGGGAGGGCGACGGGTTATAGCCCTTCCCTTCTAGCTTCCTGTATCAGAATCCCTCTGAATCTACATGAAAGTGTCCCTGTAGACTGCGGATGAAGATTCCTTTAACCTCCTCCTTTATTCTGCTCCAACTCCATCCTGCCCCTGTCCAATTCTGCCAAGATATTTCTAAAATAAAGGGTCTAAGAGACAATAAAAGCCCATTCGCCAACCCCAGGAGCTAGAAGCCTTAAGAGCATATTGACTCCTGACAGAAATAGTGCACAAGTGTTGATGCAGCCTGAGATCAACAGGCAACAGTGATGGACATTTGTCCTCAGTAGGTTGCCCATCAAACCACAAGAACAATGTGGTATAATAGATAGAGTACTTGCCTTAGGGCTGAGACATCTCACTTCCATGATCGCTGCCTGAATAAGTGACAACCTCTCTCAGCATCAATTTCCTGCTCTGTAAGATGGAGATCGTAATAGTATCAACCTCACAGAGTTGTCGTGAGGATCAAATGAGATATTTATAATATTTAATCAATTAAATAATAAATACAATTATTTAACATCATATTATAATGCACATAAAGTACTTTGCAAATTTAAAAAACAACATGAGTGTTGGTTATTATTATCCGTCCCCCTAACCCCTTCCTTGCCTGGCATATCCTCTGTCCTCTAAGACCCACCAGTCCAGGGAACTCTCAGGAAAGACGTAAAAGTTTCCTGTGTCCTTAAGAAGAAATACTTTCTGGGAAAAAATCAGATCCGACTGAGTCAGATCCTATCTTTCAGATCTCAAGCTCCTGTCTGAATATAGGTTTGGTTTTTTTTGTTGTTGTTGAGATAGAGCTTTACCAGAGCTCACTACTCCTGGCTCTTTCTCAGCCCTCCAAGCAGGTGCTGACCATCTGGTACTAATACAGAAAAGCCTCATTAAACTCATTCAACTGCTTTTCATGGGCCCCCTCTACTTGATACTCTCCTCCCCTCTGGTGATCTCCCCAATACCCACCTCCTCAATTCCCATTCTCAGGAGGCAGTCCTCCATGTCAAACATCCAGATTACATTTTCTGAGGTAATACAGTTTTGAATGGAATTCTCATTAAGCAGCCTGTGGGCTAGGCCTTCTGAGTCTGACCTCTCAGATGTTGTAGAATGTTGGATTTGGAAGTTTGAACATAGAATATCATATTTGGGAGTGATTTTTTGAAGATGCAATGTCAGAACTGAGAGGTATCTTGGAACACAGAAGGTGAGGATTGAGACCTTTGGAACATAGAATATCAGAGCTGGAAGAGATGTTAAAAAAAACACGATTGAACTCAGAATGTCAGAGCTGGGAGGCCCCTTGGAACACAGGATGTCAGAGTTGGGAGGAAATTTAGAACCTCAAATGGCAAAGCCAGGAGGGACCCTAGAAGTCATGTAGTTCATTTTTCTCATTTTGCATAAGAAAAAATACTAAGGAGACTCGAAAAGGAGAAGTGACTCATTCTGGGTCCCAAAGCTTATTGTTGGCCAAGGCAGGATTTGAGCCATGGTCTCTTGATTCCCGTGCCTTTTCTATATGCAAATCACTCAGCTATTTCAAGTAAAACCACTTCATTCTTGATTCTTCCTACACATTCCCAGTTTCACTGATGGATTCTCATATTCAATGACCTCTTTCCCATCCTCTTGCCTCTTCTGGATGCTACTCTCCGGTTCAGTCAATGTCCCCCTTAAACTATTGTTCCACTAAACACTTTACTTCATGCTGTGACCTGACCAGGGTATCATGCTAAGGAAGTGTCACTTCTCTTCATACAGTCCAAGGTCACGTTAGCCCTTTTGTTCTCACCACCACACTACTGATTCATGATGAATTTTTGTTCCACTAAGAACCCCACATCTTTTCCAGACAAATTGCTGTATAACCATGGCTCCTCCAATCAATATTTATGAGCCTGATTTTTTGAGCCCAAATATAAAACTTTACATTTATCCCTACTGAACCATTCAACTCAGTCCCCCATCCTGTCAAAGTCTTTCTGGATCTCTACTTTGCCAGTTTCTTACCTATTGCTTTCAGCTTTGGATCATCTGCAAATCTGCTAAACATGCCATTTATCAATATCATTGATAAAACCATCTCTGCCTTTTTGCCGTCGAAGCAACTTAAGTGGAAAAAGGCTTGGTCTTACAGAAGCAGGAGTCACATCTGAAGCCTGCATGTCTTCTTGGAGATTCAAAACCACTCCCAAGATATGACAGTCTCAGAAACCCCAACTGGCCTATTCCATCTCTCAAGTATCTTGTTTTCTCCATATTGATGCATCCCTCAGTATTCATGGCTTATCCAGCAAAGTTTCACTTCTGTTTCCTAACAGCCTATATATTTCCTTTGCTACTCTACAGTAGGGTATGAAATGGTTTATTAGATGTGTGACCAGTAGGACATGGTTGTCCTTTTCTCCCTCACAGTCTCCATTTCCCCTTTACAGCCTTCTTCTTTTTCTCATAAGCTCCTTCTCCCCCTCATAGCCTCCGTTCCTTCACCCCCCAGGCCTCCTCTCTGCTTTTGTGTCTTCCTTCTTGAATACTAAGATTAATGAGTGTCTCTTAGAAACAAATGATTTCTTCTTGAACATTATTGCAGAAACTGAATTTTCCATTACTGTCAAAAATTTTCCAATTTTCTTGTTAGTATTCTCAATAAAGGTGGGGAGGGGAAACCATCCATTATGAAACAAAATAGAGTTGACAATACGGCAATAAGACCCCAGTGCTGTGAATAAGTCAGCTTTGTGCTTCCTGTTCCACTTTCGTTATCTGTGGTCTGAAAACCCCCAAAAGGGAGAAAATTCTCAACTTCCTCTAAGCAGGATCCTTACTCTGCTTAGGGAATTTGGACTGAAACATTTAAAACAAGTAAAATTCAAATAGAAATGAGTGGGTAGGACCACTAAGTCGTACACAAAGATATCTGTGAGTCAGATATTGACTTAGAAAACCACATATTAACATCATCTATGCTTTATTGTATTTTTATTTATTTTGTTAAATATTTCCCAATCACATTTTAATCTGGTTCTGGCTGTACTTAGGAATCTTGTAAATTTCTTAAATGTTGTAGCCAGAGAGCTGTATTTTGACGTGTCTATTTTAAAATTAGCAAGCCTTATTCAATTGTAATAATTACCTTTTAGGGAGAAAGAAGGTTCTTTCTTGGTTGGTTATACCTCCCTTTTTGAGAGAGAGTGATGCTTCCTTTCTGGGACTGGAGTCAGGAAGACCCCAGTTCTAATCTAGCCTCAGATACTTATTAACTATGTAACTCTACATGAGTCAGCTAACCTCTGACCACCTTAGTTTCCTCCTTTGTAAATGGAGATAATAGTAGCACCTACCTTCCAGGGTTGTTGGCAAGATCCAATGAGATAATATTTGTAAGGCCTTACAGCAGTGTCTGAAACACGGTAGGTGCTTAATAAATGCTTGTTTCTTTCTCTTCCCTTGTTACCTTCTAATCACTCCTCACCTTTTCCAAAGTTAAACGCCCTAAATAAAGCCAAGGAACTTTAAGACAGCTAGTTAACCATCATTTATTAAGCGCCTACTGTGTGCCAGCAAGGAGCGGGGGAATGAGGGGGCAGAGGGTATAGAGAGAAGGGGGGTGTTCGTCTCTTCCCTTCCCCCACCTCTCATCACCAGCCAGTCATCAAGAACCAAAGATTCCGCCTCCACAAAAATCTCTCGCCTTAATTGTCTGACCCACACCACTGCACAGACAAATAGCACCTACACTGTCTTACCCAGGAGCTGGCAGCCTATTACTGGGCTTGATGAATTAGCTCTAAAAAGCAATTACAAGGCAATTAATTGGGTGACGTTTGTCGCCTGGGTGCCCGTGTTTGAACTCTCCATGCAATAATTCTACCCCACAAATTGGGTACTGGCATCAAGGAGGGACTGAGAAGCTTTGGAAGGTGCTGGAAAGTCTGGTTCCTCATTTAACCCACATCTGGGACCGGACCAAGCTCCTGATTGCAGGCATCTGCCAGAGCCCATTGGGGCAATCTTTGACCAGAGGGCCCCGGGAAATTGTTTCCAGAGGGGTTGGGGGATGTCAGTGTCTAGGCACTGGAGAGATTATTGGTAAAGATGCAATATGAGACAGAAGAAAGAGCTTCAAAGTAGGTGGGGGTCAAGATGGGCCAAGTTCCCCTTTGTCTTTTATCAAAGAATAGTGATAGCTAGCATTTACAAAACGCTCTAAGGTTTGCAAAGCGCTTTACAAATATCTCATTTGATCCTCTCAATAACCCTGAGAGGTAGGGGCTATTATTATCTCTATTTTACAGATGAGGAAACTGAGGCAGACAGGCTAAAATGACTCCCCCAGGATCACACAGCTAGTAAGTGCCTGAGGCTGGATTTGAACTCAGGACTTCCTGATTCCCAGTGCTCTATTCACTGCACTGCCTAGCTGGTTCTCTGCTTACCAGGACAAGCAGAATGTTAAACATCATGGCCAACATTTAGGAGCAGGAACTGATCTTGGCACCTTCCCCAAAATTACACAGAAGACTCAGAGGATATGAATCCAAATCCCAGTTCTTCTACTTACCTGCTAAGTATTTACTTGACTGTCCTCATTCAAGACAATTAACCTTGTCTAGGCCTCAGTTTACTCATCTGTAAAATGAGGGTGATTCGACTAGAATTGATTTCACAAGTATCAGTTATGTGCCAATTAAACTTTTCTAGCCTCAGTAAAATGAAGGGGAGTGGGGAGGAGATTCAATTCGATTCCACAAGCATCTAATATCTATCCACTATGTGCCAGGCACTGTACTAGGCACTAAGGGGGTACAAATATAAAAAAAATCCTGCATTTAGGTTGCTTACATTCTATTACAGCATACAGCAACTCTAAAGATAAGTAAATGCAAATTATGTAACTCATTCAACCCCTCTAGGCCTCAGTTTGTCCATCTTAAAGTGGGGCAGGTTATACTAGATTCAATCAATTCAACAAACATTTGGTATTGAGGCGGAAGGAATGACACATATTTAAGTCATTCTTGACTTAGTGTATACATATAGGTGACTAGGTGGCACAGTGCTTACAGTACCCAACCTGGAGTTAGGAAGACTTATCTTCCTGAGTTTATATCTGGCCTCAGACACTTGCTAGTTATATGACTCTGGGCAAGTCACTTCGCCCTGTTTGCCTCAGTTTCCTCATCTGTCAAATAAGATGGAGAAGGAAATGACTAACCACTCCAGTATCTCTGCCAAGAAAACCCTAAACGAGGTCAGGAAGAGTCTAACACAACTGAACAACCAAGTGTATAAACAAAAATAATTCTCTTTTTTGTCTCCTTCCTTCCTCCATACACCAAATTCTTGCTACTGGTCCAGCACGCTAAATACTTGCTTGTACTTTACATTTTTGTGGTTGTTCGCTTGTTTCAGTCTTGTCTGAACTTTTTTCAGTCTTGACTCTAAACTTTAGAGCAGCCTTGAAAGGCAAGCTGGAGCCAGACGCTGAAGGGTTTTCAAAGCTAAACAGAAGAGTTTTTATTTTATCCTAGCAGCAGTAGGGAGCCCCAGAAGCTGCTTGACCAGAAGAGCATCTTGGTCAGATCTCTAAGATGAGCTTCGAGTTCTCTATTAGCTCAAAATGTACAGCTCATCCTGGCCCTGCCCTTGTCTCATTTTCAGTCCCTGAATTTGAAGGGGCTGTCTGTCTATCTGTTTGTCTCTCTATCCATCTATTTATCATACATCTATTTATCCATCTATTTCTCTATCTCTATCTATGTCTACCTGTGTCTATCCATCTATTTATCATACATCTATCTATCCACCTATTCATTTATCCATCTACCCATCTATCCTATCTACTTATCTATCTGTCCATCTATTTCTCTCTATCTCTCCATCTATCTATCCATCTACCCTTCTGTCTATCCATCTATTTATCTATCTATCCACCTATCTATCTTTCCATCTATTTATCATACATCTATCTATCCATTCATCTATCCATCTATCTATGTCATAGACTTCTGGATCTCATCAGATTTCCTAAAGATAACTGCCCAGAGCTCCTGTCCATCTGATCAAGTAGTTAAGAGGACTGGGGTCTAATTTCATCTACGTGGGAGCTAATGAGTCATCTCATGTTGGACAAAACACATCCCTCTCCGGGCCTATAAAAAGAAAGTGTTGAAGAGCCTCCAAGGTGCTATCCTGTTTGGACGGTCTTTGAACCTTTTATCTCCCCCAAAAACCACAGAGGTTCACCTTCCTACTGACATACTAGTTTTACCTTTCTTTGTATCCCCGGTGCCAAGCACTGTTCTGGACACAAAAAAAGCATTAATGTTGTTTGACCATGCAACCTTAGGCACATCACTTACCTCCTTTTTATGGGATGCCTCATATTTAAAATATGGACTTCAGACTAAATGACTTCCAAGATCCCTCCAGCCCCACATCCCTTGAGAAAATCTCCTTGGCGATCAGTGTTTGTGGGTCCCATTCTTAGGGTTGGACCCATGACGGGGGTTTATCTAATAAAGTAACCTGAGAGAAAGGATTATCGATTCTAACTTAAATACTCCCCTTCCTGTGTCACATCTGGATTCACCACCTTGGAGCTCTGTAGTCTTGAGCAAGTTCCTTCTCTGATCTCCTGTTTCCTAACTCTGGGGTGCAAGAGTAGGAACGTTAGGTGGGTGTAGGTGTCCTCTGAGGACGCTTCCACCTCTCAATGATCCTGTAGCCCAAGGAGTGACTGACTGATGGTATTACGATGTGTCTGCATGATTCAAGTATGTATAGTAGAGAGAATGACAGGGTCCAGAGAGCTGGATTCTAATTTCATTTCTGCTCCTTCTTGGCTGTGTGACCATGGGCAAGGAGAAACTATGTATGTCTGGACCTCAGTTTCTGCATCTGTCAAATAGAGATGAGAAAATTTTCTCTGCCTTCAAATCCATCCAGAAGTATTTATCAAGCATCTACTCTACTATGTGTCAGGTCCTGGGCTTTCACTGTATCACTCATTCAGATGGTTGTCTCTCCGCCTTCTTTCCCTGCAGTACTACAGGCATCCGAGAGGCTGAGAGGTTTGGGACCCCCCCAGGAAGGGCCTCCAGCGTCACTCGGCAGGGAAAAGAAGAGAGCAGCAGTAGCATGAAGTATAAGACTGGCCGGGTAAGGTTGGGCATCCGGGCCTCCACTTCCCAGCCCCTCTCTGCCAGTCTTCAACAGGCAACGGGACGGGCCCAAAGTTAGGAACCTTGGCTCTGGTCACTTAGGCTTTCAGTGACAGGTCACCTCATTTCTCTGGGACTAGGAAGAGCCCTCTCAACCGTGACATTTTATGTTTTAAGTTCCCTTGTTCATCTCATAATCCATGCTCACTTCTCTGTTCAGAGGATGTTTCCCCTTTTTGGTTTTCTCCCCTCCCTGACTCCCTGGTTCTGACATTTCATACTCTAAGACTCCTCCCAGCTCTGACATCCCATATTCTAAGGGCCCTCCAAGCTCTGAAATTCTGTGTTCTAAGGTCACTTCTTGTTCTGACCCTGTGTGTTCCAAGACCCCCTTTGGGTCTAACAATCTCTGTTCTAAAGTCCTTCCCTGCTGACAGTCTACATTTGATGAGCCCTTCCAAATCTGACATTCTGTGATTCTTTTTTTTCCAGTTGCCTCTAGGGAAGATTGGAAGGGGGTTCAGCAGCAAAGACCTTGACTTCCACGATGACTATGGCTCTCTCAGAAATGAAGACTGCTTCGATGATGACCCTCAAGATAGACCAGATCAGTGTCGTCTAGAAAACTACAGTGGACTTGAGGTCACCAATGTGTAAAGGAAAGTTTTATTCCCACCAGTCTCATGAGCCAAGTTGAAAAATCAAAAGGGGAAGGAAGCAAGTTATGAAGAACCCACCTAATATACATAGAAACTTGGAGCTAAATGGCAACATGGTGCTGTTAACCAAGGAACACTCCCCAAACCAATCACAGCCAATTTGTAGACTGACCAATTTTAGGAGACTGCTGAAATGAGCTCCTGGTGGGAACTGGAGGATCCATACCTAGAGAGATCTTAAAAAGACCATAACCATCCAACATCCTGTCCTGGACTGCTTAGATATCCCTTCACCTGAAAGCAAGGGGCTAAGACACCTCGAAAGTCACTATGACCTCTAAAGTTTGAAGGTTCTCAGGTCTGATTTCAGAGGGAACTTAGAAATCAAACAATTTGTGAGCTACCCCTGATCCCCAGACCAAGCTACCATAGATGGGAAAGACCCACATTCCCCCACCCCCTCAAATGTCCTTCTAAGATTACCTGGTGGGTTCACTCAGTATTTGGGACAATGACTTGAATTAAAAGAAGAGTAACCATGGAAGGGGAAAAGTGATGACCCAGCAAGCAACTGCCCTTATAGCTGGGACAGCCTGTTAGGAAAGCAATGAGCAGCCAGGGATGCTGCCCTCCAGGTGTGATGTCAGAGTGAGAGCTTCACCTCCTGTTTTTCTTCTCTCTTTGGCTTCCAGTGGATGAGGGGGGCTTCCCCAGCCTTCCAGACTCCAGCCTAGATCATCATGTCCACAGCAGGCAGAATGGGTAAAGCCCAGGATTCAGAAATATTTGTTGTTTTACTGCCTATGGAACCTTGGAAAATTCACTTTATCCCTTGGTCTCAGTTTACTTATGTGTAAACTGAGAGACTAGACCAGATAATCTCTAAGGCTTCTTCCTGCTTTAATATTCTTTGGGTGAAGTTCCTATGCTTCTATGATCTTGTGATCTTTCTTGGAGTGTTGAATGTCTGTGTGACCCTGGGCAAATCACTTACCTTTCCTGGGTCCCAATTTCCTCCTTTGTAAAATTAATGGGATGGATTAGATGACCTCCAAGGTCCCTTCCACCTCTAGATTTATGACCCTATGATGTGAAGCAGGCCTTGGACTTTCACCAAAAGAGTAGCCCCTAGCTTTAGGGGAGTATTTAACAAATTCATGAAGGGTAGAAGTGGTTACCCTGCTTAAAGTCCTTGTACTTGGAAAGAGTACAGTTGTTAAAATACTGTGGCCATGCTTAGGAGTGAGGTGAGTTGTATTGTTGAGGAAATTACTGAATACACATTGCCTGGAACAATGATGGGATTCTTTCTTCTGAATGAAGCAGACTTAAATACTGGATTCATCAATGTGGCCAGTCTCTCCACCAGTGTAGATCTCAATCCATTGGCCTACTCTCATCCTGTGTAGTTCTTATCCATATTCTTCCAAAAGGGATTCACTCAACACTCACTCATTAGTTCTTTTTATACTTTGTGGATGCATCATACTTAAGCTATCCATCTGCTGAGGCATAAAATGAGGAGACACATGTTCACCAAAAGTTTTCACCCATGCCATGGAATATATTCTGTACCTTGTCCAAATGGAAGAGGAAGATGTTCTCTAAACATTTTTGGTAATGAATGGCACTGTGCTGGTTGCTTCAGGACCAAGGACACCACCAAGCTCTTCCAATGAGATCCATAGTCATTAAGAAGAAATTGACTTGGCCATCCACATAGGAAAAACTAAGTGGATGAAGAATGTGTGATACTTAGATTGAGATATTCCACTGACTGGATGAACAACCAATGGAACTAATGCTTCAGGATATATACACTTGGTTGAAAGATGTTATTGAAATAGTTTGCTTGAGACAAGAGCCATGCAGAAAATTAATTCTTCTCAAGAGTGCCAATGGTGTCTTTAATTTAGGGGGAGGTGGGATTGAAGGGTGGGGAAATCTTGTTTAGTATTCAAATAATGAATTAGGTTTTTTTTTTAATGACTCCATTACATGGAACATAACATATCTGTTCACGTGAGTCTTAACTAAGATGTAAGGCCAACAGAAAGGAGCCAATAAGGTTTCTTCTGTCGTTGTCATTGCTTTGTGACCTCTGCTTAGTGACCTCACCTGTCTGTGCCTCAGCATCTTCATCTATAGAACAGGGACAGGGCCCCCTGTCCTCTACCTACCTCACAGGGATGTTGTGAGGACTGATATGCACTAATTTCTGTAATACACTTCATGACTTCTCAGAAGGGGCTTTCTAGCATTGGCCACCCCTCTGCTTCTTCCTTCAAAGATGAAGGAAGAAGGTTATTTGCTCTAGCTCGGAGCTCCTCACTCACTTCAGTCTCACTCATGACTCATATGGAAAGTCAGGCCAAGGGCTTTCAAAAACTCAGTCTGTTTCCAAACAGTGTCAGAATGATTGGATGCAAAGGAAAATATACTTATCCACCTACATAATGGTCAAATAAGCAATTATAGGAATTTTTTCACTAGATTGACTGCATTCATCAGATAATTTAGCACAGTGCTAGGTCCACAAGAGGTACTCCATAATTTTTGAAAAAAAAATCATTTTCTTGCATGCAGATATCAGGACAAAAAAAACTGATTCAAATAAAAACTGATTCAAACAAAAACCCCAAAGCCAATGCCAACTAACGACTGAGGCAGAATATAAATTCATCATTTTGGACTCTGTTTATACATCTATTACTAAGACTAAACATTTGTTTTAACTAAGGTCTGTCTTTATTAAAGCCATTAATACCTATGTGAATAAATGATAATGCATTTGATTTCCACATTATTATAGCAAAAATCCAACTTCAGGGAGCATTTTTAAAAACGTTTATGCCTGTAACTTGGTCTTAGATTAAAGACTGATAATCCTCCCTAACAAGTATAAATTGAGACCCAGTCATAAATTTGTTCACTGTGCTGCTCTAAAGCCAGGGATCACTCTTTGGTCTTTAGCCAGAATGGGTCCAGAATATCATTTCCTTCCCCTAAACATTTTGGAAATATCTGGATGATATATGTTGTATCAATTCTACCACTTTAATGGATAAATCCATTATGTACCAACTGACTTGACTTTTTGACTTCAAACCCTGTGATCTTTCTTCCTAAAGCTACGCATGCTAGAAGGGCTAGTAAGACCTTAACCCACTAGGGTACTGTTTCATTTCATGGTAGCCAGCAATTGGAAGCTACCCTGTCCCATATTACTGACATCACTCTATGCCCCATCCTTGTTTCCTATTAGTACAAAATTTCTGCATGATATCCTGAGTATGAGGATCTGCTGGATTCCTGAACCCAGTACCACAAAGGGAAAAATAAGAACTAGGTTAAAAGATGTATAGTATTGTGGCAACATCAGTGGATTTAAAGTGACAGGGCCCAGGTTCAATTCCCAGCTTTTCCATTTGCTACCCTTCAGACTTTGGGCAACTAATTCTTTTCACTTCCTGGAGCCTCAGTTTCCTCCTTTGTAAGAGGGGATTAGACTAGATGATCTCTAAGCCCTTTCTAGTTATAAAGCCAATAACCTATTCTTTCCATGCACATCATGGCTTGAACAAAGACTCAGCTCTCTTAGGGAGTTAAATAATGTTCTTACAGTGGAGGATTGGTACACACTTGCATAATTTCGTATCTGTAATATAAATAAGAAAGGCAGAGTCATAACTAGGATAGTTGGGCAAATCACTTGCCTTCTCTGGGTCTCAATTTCCTCCTTTGTAAAATGAGTGGGATGGACTAAATGCCCTCTGAGGTCCCTTCCACCTCTGGATTTATGACCCTATGGTGAGTGCCTAGAGTTTTGCCTCAAAGGGTCAAAATTTAAGAAAATGCTGAAAATACCATCGAGGAACATATTTCTTCCCTGCTTCCTACTCAGTGACTTCACCCTAACTAAGCAACCCTCTTCCTATCCCAAGTGCAAAAATTCCTGGTTATGGCTCTAGAGAAAGAAAAAGACTCTTGGAAACTGGTATGGCTTTTCAGAAACAACTTTCCTCCCTAAATTCCTAAAGTAATGATATATGAAAGAGCTCATGAGCATCAAATGTCAAATTTCTTTTGATGAGCAACTCCAGTTATTAAGTATCCAGAAATCTTGGACATCAACTGGATTTTTTAGGTCATGAGCCCCTAACCCTAATTCTAATCCCCCATCCTCAATTCCAGCACTATTTTTAAGCTTTTCGGAGCAAGGAAAGTGAGCATCATTCTAAGGGTGCCTTAATACCAGTGGCACTCTTCAAAGACAAAGGTGATTTGCTGACCCAATATCCATAAGGCTTAGAGTTCTTTCTTCTTAGAGCTCTTTCTCCAGATCCTGGAATCTGATTGTGACTAATGAAAAAAGGTGACCTCCCTTGTCCCAGAAATTGAATGAGGTGAGCTCTGTCTTTTTGGGGAGCTATGGAGCCGAAATGCCAGTCCTTCATTTCTGAGAGAAGAGAATGAATGGGGAAAGGAAATCAGAAGAGAGATTTTTGTGATGTGGATTTGGAGTCAGAGGAGCCAAGGTCAGTGATCACACTTGCTGCTTGTCAGCTGTGTGACCTTCTAGGTCCCAAGTCCTCCTCTAGTCAAAAGGAGAAGGGTTGGACTGGATCACCTATAAAGTCCTTACCAGCTCTAAACCATCTGACCCTCTGAGCATATGGAAGCAATCTACGTGTGTCTCTGGACCAACAGCCATTGTGATGGATGTGACCCCAATCTCCAAGATGTCTGTCTCCTAAGAAGGAAATGTGTGTATGTATGTGTGTGTGTGTTTCTGTATAAAGTACGATCTTCTTTGCCTGACTATTTGTCTGTCTTTGGAGGGAGTGGGAGTGAGTTAGAAGGACAGAGGGTAGGGAGTCTCAGAGGGTAGGGAGGGTAGAGAGACACACTCATGAGTCATCTGGAGAGAAACCCACCTGGGGCAAGGCAAGTGATATCACCCACTCTACTGAAATAAACCCAGTCACCAGGTTCTCAGAAGCCTCACCTCCCCAGGGCTTCTGAATACATCCCTTTGTCCACACCTGAGGCATTTCTTTCTTTGGCATATAGCCAGTCAGGACAGTTATTATCAGATGCCCAACAGGCATGGCCCCAGGAAGCTAAGAGATGACTCAGAGGTGTGGGAAGTACTGAATACCACTGTAATTTTGTCAGCTCTGCATAGGTGAAGGAAATGGCGCAAATCTGTATCCCTACTGGAGCTGAATTTTAGAAGAACTGGAGGGCTTAACTCAGGAGGCAAGACAGGATGTAGTGACAAAAGCATGGAATGCTGACACTTTTTAGCTAGAGGATCCTGGGTGAGATTCTCAACTTCTTAGAGCCTCAGTTTCCTCATGGAGAAAATAGAGGGGTTGGACTAGACAAAGCCCCTCCCAGTTCCAACATTCTCTCTTCTAAGGGCCCTCCCATATCTGACTTTCTGTGTTCTAAGAACCCTCCCAGCTCTCACACCCACTATTGCTTTTCTTTTGAAATTTGGCATCTTTTTGGCCTCTAGATTGAACATTATACAATTAACAAGAAGTCATGTACAGAAGGCCTGGGTATGTGGCTGGTGTATTGAACAGTTGGTCTATCATGCCAACAAGCTCAAGTTCATCATGGATTCCCTCCTCAAGCAAATCCATGACCTACAGCTACTCTATTCCCAGTCACAGGCTGTGCCCTCACACTGCCCTGGTGCATATCTTTAGTCACAGGCAGTGGGATGACAATATGCAAAGAGTTACTGACCATCTGGAGGCTCTGATTGTGGATGGTGGCATAGAGGTTAGCCCAGAGTCAAACAGTCAATGGCTAAAGCGAGATTTGAACTCAGGTCTTCCTGACTGCAGGTCCAACTCTCTCCCTCCACTGTGCCAATGAGCTTCCTCTATTATTAGGGCAGCTCAGCAGCCCACCAAGTGAGTGGATTGAGAATCCACCGAGACAGCAAACTTTAAAATGCTCTGGGAAGGTAATGCTGGCCAAAAGTTAACAGATATTTAACAAAAACAATAAATTAAGACTTTCATTTATAGCATTTACCTATTTCCAAATGCTCACATTGAAAATTTAACAGTAAGTTTTTGAGAGCTGGTCTGAGCTGGCTCCAGCATCAGACTGATATTTAAGTCAATCGTTCCTGAAGAATTACGCTCCATACATGACCCTGTGATGGATACAATTCAATTCTGCAAACATTTATTAAATGCCTACTATGTACATGACATAGTCCTCATCAGAGTCTAGCTGGGGAAAATTCAGAAAGAGCCAAGGTTGTCTTAACACAATCTGCTTTAAAAACTCATATGCATCAGAACAGTCCTAAGTCCCTGCTGTGTTTTCACTGTCTGGGGAATGTCAATGTGCTCATCTCTCCAATGGGGCTGCAATCCTAGATCTGGAAAACTTATGACCATCGAGTCCATTTTACAGAGGAGGAAACTGAGGCACAAAAGGGGAAAGTGACAGGTAGTAATCAGATAGAGGTGAGATTGGAACTCAGGTCCTCTGATTTAAAAGTCAATGGTTTGCTCCCACATTGTACTGGGACGCACTGGAAGTTTTTCCCAACCTAGCTCTAGACAAGCTGAGTCAAATTAAAAAGCAGTTTAAAAAAAAAATCTATTACTATGTGCCAGGCCCTGTATTAAGCACTGGGAATACAAATAGACATAGAAAGAAAGATAATCCCTGCCTTCAGAGAGAATGGTTTCTAATGGAGGAAAACAACAAATAAAAAGAGAAAGGGGGAAGGGCAGGGAAGAAGGTGGAAAGTCTAGAGTCAGGAGTGAAGCCCAAATGGAATGAAGACCTGGCTGGACTGGGGATTGTCCTCAAAATGGATTGTCCCCAACCAATCAGATGACGCTCCAGGATGAGAAGTAAAGTGGAAGGATCATTAGATTTGGACCCAGAGAATCTTTTTAAGAGTTCTGTCTCTAAACTTGCTGCCTATGTAACTTTGGACCACTCACCTTCCTCTGTCTGGGCCTCAGTTTCCCTTTCTGTAAAAGAAAGAGTTCAGATAAGATCAGCACCAAGGACTCCTCAACCTGGTCCAATGAAAAGAGCATTGCTTCTGGAACCCAAATGACAGAGTTCAGATTCTACCCCTGATCCTTGCTGCCTGTGAGACCTCAGACAAATCATTTAACCTCCCTGGATCTAAATTTCTTCACCTATAAAATGAGAGGGCTGGACCTCATGACCCCTGCAGCCTCTTCTAGTTCCAGAACTATTCTCCCATGATTAGGATTATCATAGTTCCCCAACACTGCTCTGTAGGGGAGGGCAGAGGCTCAAAAATGGTCTCTGAGGACCATTGGTCTTGAAATATGAAGAACAGTTTCCTCGCTCAGCTTGAGATTCACTTAGGATCTGGGGACCCAGGACATCACAAGGGTGAGCGCCCTGAATTTCAGAGAGGATATAGAAAGACCTTACCCAGAAGGCACAGCAGTCCCCATGACATGCTTTAAATAGAAATCAGGAATTTCTGACCCAGAAGCTTGTGTTAACTTCTGAGAAGGGGGATAGGGGAGAGGAGAGAAGCAGCATCAACCACTCCAGCAGCTGGGATAGACAATGTCAAATAACATTGTCAGAAACCAGATGTTCCCAGGGACTAAGACCCATCCCCATTGAAAAGCAGGGAATCTTTAGGTTCTCCCATCCATTCATTCATTCTTTACAACTCCTCATTTATTCATATTAAACAGATTGCGTTGATGTTTTTGTTTTGATGTTGCCTAGATTTCCCCATATGTCTCTCTCCTTATCCTCCTGAGAGCCATCCTTTACAGTAAAGAATTTTTTAAGAGGAAGAAAAGAAAAAAAACTCTGTAAAATTAATCAAAGACATTGAAAAAATGGATATTATATGCAATTTTCTGCACCAGTAAACCATATAACACCCCCACACATACATACCTCTGCAAACCCTTATTCCAGGGTGGAGAGGAAGTCTCATCTCTCTTCTTAGGAAGTATTAGCCACCTATGTGCCAGGCACTGGACTAAGGGTTTTGCAAATATTATCTCATTTTATCCTTACCACAACCCTGAGGGGTTGATGCAATTATTATCCCCATTTTACAGATGAGTAAATTGAGGGAGATGGTAGTTGAATGACTTAGCCAGGGTCATACAGCTGATGAATATCTGAGGTTAGATTTGAATCCAGATCTTCTGCACTTCAGGACCAGCATTCTGCACACAGAGGCACCTCTAGCTGCTCAGTTGAGGCCAAGTAAGTTCTTAATATATTTCACAACATCCATTGTTAACTGTTTTGTAGTGGTTCCTTCTACTGATATTGCTATAGTCTTTGTGTATACTGTTCTCTTGACTCTGCTTCCTTTTCTCTGCATCAGTTCACACAAGTCTTCCCATGCTTCTCTGTTTTCATTAGGTTCCTATTTTCTGAAAGTATGGTACTATTCCACTCCATCCATAGACCTCAATTCATTTAGCCATTGCCCAATCTATTTTGTTTCCCAGAACTCCTCATTTATAGCAAAGGAATAACTTCCTGCAGGACCTGAGAAACTCTCCAACAGTATATAGCAGCTCATTACAGACTCCAGTGTTGGTCATATCTATTTCTTCTATGATCTGTGGTTTCACCCATGTGCCATCTGAACAGTTTTTTAACAAATCATCACTTGATGGCCAATGCTCTGGTGATAAGACCCTGGGGTTTGGAATCAGAAGATCTAAGGTCAGATACTGGTCTGGACACATACTACCCATGACTTGGGTAAGTCATTCCAAACAAGGGACTGACATCTAAGATGAACAAGGAGGTAGTAATCAATACTGGGTGGCACAAAAAGGGTCATGATTTCCAGAAAGTGGGAGGGGATAAATCCACATATTTTGTCTCATTCAGACTTCCTCTGGGGTTCTGGGTACCACATTTTAAGAAGGTCACTGATACACTAGAGAGTGTTCCAAAGAGGGCAACCATGATAGTAAAGGGAATGTTGAAGAAAATGAGAATGTTTTGCTGGAGAAGAAAAGACTAAGAGGAGATGTGAGAGGTGTCTTCAGGTATTTGGAGGGTTGTCATGGGGAAGAGGGATTAGACTTGTCCTTTTCCCCCCAGGCATTAATAGCCAATTAATTAATTAATAATGATCAATAAATTGATGGTCAGTGGTTGCTCTCGATAACCAAAGATGCCAAGGAAGACTCTGAAACACCTTAAGTCAGCTGTGTACCTTCTGACAAGGAACTGCCCTGACAGTGAAACTCAACCCTGGCTGGTGGACATTTAATGAGGAGGTAGATTAGAAACTTTCAGTCCCTCTCAATCTGGCCCCAGAGAGTAGAACCAGGAAGAGGGAGTGAAAGCTCCAAAAAGATACATCTAGGCTTGATAATAGGAAAAGTTTCCTGGCAATAAGAGCTGTCCCAAAGTGGAATGGGTATAGAGGGAGGTGGTGAGCTCCTCCTTGAGGCTGGAGGACTTCTTGGCAGGTATGTGAGACAGGGTGTTCCTTTTGGGTACGAGTTAGCCAAGACAGCACTCGAAGTCCCTTCTAATTCTAAAATTTGGGGATTCTTCCAGTCTCTCTGGACTTCAGTTTCATCAGCTGTAATAATCATTCGTATTGTTTAGTCATTTTGGTCTCCATGACCCCATCTGGCATCCTCTTAGCAAGGATCCTGGAGTGGCTTGCCATTTTCTTCTCCAGTTCATTTCACAGATGAGGAAATTGAGGCAAACAGAGTTAAGAGATTTACCCAAGGTCCCACAGCTAGTAAGTGTCCGAGGTCTGATCTTGAACTCGTGACTTCCTAACTCCATGGCCAGTGCTCTATCCGCTGCACCACCAAGCCAGCCCACAAGAGTCATTAAAACCACAGCTCTCTTGTCCCAGGCTGTCTCACCTCTTTAATAATAACTCTCTTCCTCCTTAGATCTATTTCTTATTAGGGCACCCAGGGAAGAAGTAAAATGTTGACACTGTTTTCACTCCTGATCTCCCTTCTAACCACTTCGTTTAGGTCACATCCTTGGGCCAGCCCTTGAAGGCCCCCAAGAGTTCTCAGCTCAATCCCAAACGAGCTATTTTTGTCCTTTAAAATGCTGTGCTTTGTTCTCAACTTGCCTAACAGCATTCTGGGCATGCCCAGGTCTTATTACCCTCTCTCTGGATAATCATCCAGTTTCAGTAATTTAGGATCCAGGCCAGGCTCTTCTCTGCATCTCTTGCTTCTCTGGAAACTTGCAACAAAGTTTTCCTTTATCAAGCTGATGACTTGGAGGATGAATTGAAGATTCAATCTTCCAGGAGGCTTACAGAAAGCGGTACCTACTAGTTGAAAACAGACTTCTAGGTTCCTAAGTAATACTGTACCCAGCCCCTTCCCTGCCCCCAGGAATCTCTTAAAAAAGAGAAACCCAAAGGGGAGATTAGCTATGGCTATGATTCAGAGAAGTTATACTAGACAGAATCTGACCTTGTGGCTCTCATCACTGCTCCTTCTACACTGGGATATCCATGCACATGCATGGGTATATGGTGGGTGCCAGGGGGAGAAGAGAGGAGGGACAGGGATTAGAAACTGAGCTTTTAATCCTGATCAAGATATATATATGTGCAAACTGCCTATAATGAAGCACTCCTGTGATCCAGTTATCATGGTGGTTGCTCTGGTGGATCGCTGGAGCTCAGGAGTTTTGAGCTTTAATAAACTTTAAGTCAAATGGGTATGTGCATTGAGTCCTGCACCAATAGAAAATTGAAACAGAAGAGGTCCAGTGAGCAGAGATGAGATAGAATAACCCAGTTTGAAAACAATAAAAACCAAACCAAACATCCTGTGTACAAATGCTCTTTCTTCCCCCTCATCCCCAACACTGTAGTGACAGTATTTATAAGCTCCAAGCCCTCACACACTAGACACTAGCCCACCACACTTAGTCTGGAGTGCGTTCTCCAAAGGCAAACCTACCATCTTAATGCTTCTTCTGCATCCTAGTACTCACTACTCCCCAGATGGCTTCTGAGAGCCCCTTACTGAAGTCCTAGCAAATCCCATCCCTATCTCCAGCCTCCGTGGCATTGCAACAAATCAATCAGACAGTGGAGAGAGACTGGGGTGGGGGGGATGGCAGAATCTTTCAAAGCAAGTGGGAAATACTTGCTCTTTCAGGTCATCCACAAGTCTCCTTAAATATCCCATCCTGGGGCTTATTCTCTACAAAACCACCTTTCCTAGGTTACCTTAGTACCAGAAATCACCCAAGAACCTAGTCCTATTTACCCTCTGTTATACCACTAGGGGCTAGAGGCTTGACCCTTTCCCCCTTCCTTATCCTTTTTGGGCCATTTTTTCTGTGGCCAGAGTGGGACTCTAAATCTATGTCTCCTATACTTTATAGACCAGACTTTTTCTCTACTTTTAAGGTAGACTCTACCAAGAACAAATAAAACAATGATGATGATAATGACAATATGGGGTCCATAACATCTCCTTTCCTTCCTAATTCCAACCATCTTTGATGTTCGTGAACTTTCTAGAACTTAGTATATAGAACAGGCCCACAAAGCACAAGAGGATAAAAATATTTAACTCATTCCCATAAGAATCCAGGTACCGTAGCAAAAAGAACCCTATATCAGGATTAGCAGATGTGGATTCTAGCGCTAGCTCTGATACTAAATAGCTGTGTGTCCAATGATCAGTCTCTTCCTCTCTCTGGGATTCAGTTTCCTTATCTGTAAAATGATGGGATTTGAACTAAAAAATTTTTTAAAGTCCCTCTCACATCATGATATGATCTCAAGTTAATTTTCCAAGTTCTAAAATCATCTATCACCTCTGAATCTGTTCCAAAGAAAGCAGACAAGTTATTTATAAGGTTATATGAGTTTCTTTCTACTTTCTATACCTGACAACAATTCTTAGGTCTTACAGTAGTGGTTCTCAAGCTTTTAGGTTTCAAGACCCTTTTACAATTTTGAAAATTCTTGCAGACTCCCTAAAGAGCTTTTGTCTGTGTGGGGTATGTCTATAGATATTTACTATATTAGTAAATTAGTATTTTTATGAAAGAATATCTTAGTATTTTTAGGAAAATAGTTTTGACCTTGAAGACCCCTTGAGAGGGTCTCAAGGACACCCAGGGGGTCCACAGACCACATTTTGAGAATCACTGTATTGCAGGTGACCAGCTATAGTGGAGTCATTCTGGCCAGCCTGTTATTCCCAGATGAGCCACCAGGTGGAGGAGTGAGACATCACTCAGGCCAAGTAAGATGGTCACTGCCCCAAGAGGGTCTTCTACAAGTCAGTTTTCCTCTTCATTTGTGCCTGAATTCTCAAATAGTGATAATTATTTTTTTATTAAAAGTTATTCACTGGGAAATTTATAAGTAAGACTTCAAGAGATTTCTGAACTTCCAACTCTAAGCAAATTTCATCTTAGATTCAGAGGAGAATTCTAGAAAAATGGCCATCACAGCTGGGAGGGCCCTTAGAACACAGGATGTCAGAGATGGGAGGGCCTTAGAACACCGGATGTCAGAGCTGGGAGGGCCCTTAGAACACAGGATATCAAAGCTGGAAGAGGCCTCAGAACACAGAATGTCAGATCTGGGAGGGGCCTTAGAACACAGGATGCCAGAGCTAGAAGGCACCTAATAACTCCTCAAGGTGAGAGGTTCTTAATCTAGGATCTATAAAACTCCTAAATCCAGCAGGTCTGATGTATTTCAGAAGGCCCATGAACTTGAATGGGAAAATATCAAATCCTTATTTTCATTCATGTTAAGTTTCCTTGGTAATTCTATTTTATTTCTATGTAAGCACTTAAAAACATCCTTCTGAGAAGTACTTCATGGTCTTCATAGACCGTTATGAGAGAAAAGAGATAAAGAACCCCAAAGAAGTCTAATCCCCTTCATTCTGCCGAAAAGGAAAATGGCATCCAGATGGGAAAGTAACTTGACCAAGGTCAACCCTCTAATTAATAGCAAAGCTGGGACTCAAACCTAGGCCTCCTGAATCTCAGCACTGAGCTCTGCCCACTACACAACTCCCCACATCCATCCCCAACCCCCATACTCCTAGAGCCAAAGAAAAAAGGGTGGGAAGCCAATCAGGATCCCTGGATTCAAATAAAGGACTTGGGTTTGTTTCAGAGTTAGCAAAGATCTCAAAAGAAATGTAGTCAAATTCATACTGGAACTAAAATTCTCTCTACAGTAAAGGGACCAGTGACCCTCCAGCATTTGCTTGAAGATGTCCAGTAAAGAAGATGGGAACCTATCAGGGCAGCCCATGCTCTTTTGTAACTTCTTACCAAACTAGGAGGCCAGTAGCTCCTAATTCTGCCTTCTGGAGCCAATCAGAATAAGGCTAATCCAGTTAAACAATAAACATTTATTAAGTACCTACTGTGGGCCAGGAAGAGCTAGGTGATGTCATAATACACAGAGCACTGAACCAAGAGTCAAGAAGACCTGAGTTCAAATCCAGATTTAGACACTTACTAGCTATGTCACCCTGGGCAAGTCACTGAATCTTGTTTGCCTTGGTTTCCTCATCTGTAAAATGAGCTGGAGAAGGAAATGGTAAATCAGTCCATTCTTTGCCAAGAAACCCCCAACTGGAGTCACAAAGAATCAGATGGGACTGAAACAGTTGAACAACACTGGCACTGTGCTTTAAACTAAGTGCTGGTGATGCGAAAAGAGGCAACAGACAATCCCTGCCCTTAAGGAGCTCATAGTCAAATGATAATTCTTCCAACGAAAACCCTTCCAAATATTTGAGGACAACTGTCACATCCCACACACATATGTTCTATTATGCAGGGTGAAGTCTTCATTTCCTTCAGCTGATCTTTGACAGTATGATCTCAAGGCTCTTCAGCATCTCGGTCACCCTCCTCTTGACATTTTCCAGCTTATCAGTCAACTTACTATATAAAATGTGGTCCCAGAATTGCCCCCAATATTGCTGATGGAGTCTGATTAGGGCAGAGTCCAAAGGTATCGATACCACCTTAGGAGATGCAAGGCCTCTCTCAAAAATCATATTAGCTTTTTTTGGGCTTCCATACCATACTACTGACTCATATTAAACATGTAATACTTGTTGTCTGTCCTCACAGTGACATTCTTTCCCTCCACACCTCAGATCTCTCCCAGGTCATCAGCCCTGCATTAGCTGAGTTCTCCTCCCTCTTGGTGAACTACTTAACTGAACATTGTCTTCCCCCATGGATTCCCCTTTCCCCCTGTCCTATCACTGATCATGCCTTGCCAAGCTTCCACCATCATGACAGCTGAATGAAGCTGGAGAAATTACTAAACTGTGGTGATTGACTTCACTACCAATTTAAATTATCTAGTCTCAACTGGGCCCTCACTGCAACAAAGTAAGCCTTCTATTTCTCTCTAATAAATTTACTATCCTACTTTCCACAGATTCCGTAGTTGCTTAAGCCTCCCATGGCACCATTTTCCCCTCACTCACTCCTGGAGAACCATGTCTGAAAAAACTAAGGACATTCACTGAGAGCTCCCTCTTTTCTGTTATCTCATATTGTTCAGATATCTTCCCCTACTATTCCTTTACTCCAGTCTCAGATGAAGAGGTGGTCCTTTGTCAAGGCAAACTGCTCTACATTCACAAGTGATTCCCCCTCAATTTCTCCATCTCCTCTCTCTCCCCTTTCTCTCTGTCTCTCTCTGTCTCTCTGTCTCTGTCTCTCTCTCTCTCTCTCCCCATCTCTCTATATTTACTTTGTAGTTACTTACAAACGGGCCCTTATCTGTCTTATCTGCAAAGAGCCCTCACTTCATCCCACCTTCCCAGCCAATTATAGTCTTATATGTCTCCTCCCATTCTTGACTAAACTCCTTCAGAAAACCATCTACAATGAGTCTTCACCTCCTCTCCTCTCATTCTTTTCTAAACCCTTTACAATCTCGCTTCTGACCTCATCATTCCACTGAAACACCTTTCTCCAAATTCCAATAGTCTCTTAATTGCCAAATCTAAAGGCCTTTTCTCAGTCCTGATCCTTCTTGCTCACTTTACAGACTTTGACATTGTCAGCCACCCTCTTCTTGGTTTTCTCTTCTCTAAGTTTTCATGACACTTCTCTCCTCCCTGTCTTACCTTTCGACTGTCTTAGCAAGTTCTTCATGCAGATTATGGAACATGTCCCCACCAAGGTTCTATGTGAAACCTCTGCTCTCTTCTATACTTTCTCTTGGTGATTTCATCAGTTCATATAGATTCAATTATCCTCTCTATGAAGATAATTCCCAGATCTATATATTCAATCCAAGTCTCCTGACCTCCAGTATCACATCATCAACTTATCTTTTGGACATCTAGAATCAGATGTCCAATAGGCATCTCAAATTGAACAATTCCAAGACAGAACTCATTATCTTTCCTTCTAAACTAGGGGTAGGGGTTCTGTGGCCCTAAGGCCACATGGGGCCTTAGAGAATGTGGCCTTAAGGCTGCAGGTAATTCAGTTAAAAAGTCACACTTAAGAATTTAGAAGGCCACATGTGGACTTAAGCCCACAGGTTCCCCACACCTGTAAACTCTCCTCTCTCCTCAACTTTTCTATTATTGTTGAGGAAACCACCATCTTTCTATTCACTCAGGCTCAAAACCTCAGTATCACTCTTGACTCCTTACTTCACAGATCACACACCCACCCAATCTGTTGTCACATCTTGTCCTGCTTTCTTGTCTCTCTCTACTTCTCCTTTCCACTCACAACCACAACCCTAATTCAGGCTCTTGCCTGGACTGTCACAATAACTTTCTGATTGACTTATCCCATCTATATCTTGTTTATACATACTTGTTTGCTGTCAGCTCCTTCATTAAACTTTAAGTTCCTTGAGGGCAAGGATTGTCTTTTGCCTGTCTTTGTATCTCCAGTGCTTAGCACAGTACCCTACATGTGGTGAATGCTTAATAAACGTTTAATGACTGACTAACTGGTCTCCCTGCCTTAAGCCTCTCCCCACTCCAATCTATCCTCCATTCAAGCTACCTGAGAGCACAGGTGTGACCCTATCATCCCATCTTGCTTAGTGACCTTCAGTGGCTCCTTATATCCAAGACTAAATATAAACTCTTGTTTGGCATTTAAAGCTCTTCTTCCATACCCTCTTTTAGTCTAGAGACTTCTAGCCTCTTTGCAGTTCCTAGATTGGCTGTACTCCAAGTCTGGAATACTCTATCTCTTTCATCTCTGCCTCTTATTTTTTCATGACTTCCTTAAGGACTCAACTCATATCCCACCTATTCCAGCAGGCTTTTCCTGCCTACCTGCCCCTCACCAGCTACAAATGCCTTCCTCTTTCAAGTGCCTTCCACCTATCAGGTGTATGTATGTCTTGTATTTACCATGTGTGGGTGTCACTCCCCCATTAAAATATAAGCTCCTTGGGGCCAGGGACTGATTTTTTGCCTTTCTTTTTATTTTCAGGCTTATCACTGTGCCTGTTACATAAATACTTGTTGACTTGACTTTACAAGATTTTTCTTTCTTCCCAAGATTTTTCTCACATGAACTGCTGTCTTCGCCATGCCTCTCCCCACCCAACCCCACATCATGCATTTGTGAAGTTGGTATCTTTGAACCCAGACATAAGATTTCATATTTAATCTACTTGAATTTCCTAGGGGTAGCTAGGGGGCATAGTGGATAGAGTGCTGGACCTGGAGTCAGGAAGACTCATCTTTCTGAGTTCAAATCCAGCCTCAGACACTTACTAGCTCTGTCACCCTGGGCAAGTCACGTAACCCAATTTGCTCAATCTCCTCATCTGTAAAATTAGCTGGAGTGGGAAATGGAGCACCACTCCAGTATCTTTGCCAAGAAAACCCCAAATGGGGTCAGGAAGAGTCAGACACAACTGAACACCACCATCTAAAATTTCTCTTATTACATTTGGCCTGATATTTCAAGCTTAGCGATCTCTTTGTATCCTGTGTTTGTTAATTCTCCCTCATACCTTTGTGTTATCTGCCACAAGTCAAGAAACTTTCCATCTATACCTTTATCTAAGTTACTGATTAAAAAGAAAACCAACAATAAGAGTTAGCATAGAGCCAAGCAGAGAATCCTAAGGAACTTTAGCAAGGGATGGCCTATAGAAATCAGAAGGTCTGTACATGACTTACTCTGTGACTTTAAGCAAGTCACTGTCCCTTAATGGACCTCAGTTTCCCCACGTGTAACACAAAGTTGTTAGACTAGAAAATCTCTAAGGACCCACCACCCCTCTATATCCTATGATGCCATAGTTTCAGCCTCCTGGGCGGATGACTTGATTTACTTGAAAGCAAATTCAGTTTCTTCAAACAGGAGTATTTATACAGCTTCAAAGAAAACCTCACTAATATTTACCTTTCTCCTTCAGGGACTGGGGGCCCAGGTAACACCTTTGCCAAACACCTGGACATGAGAAATCAGAAAGGCACTAAGTGAACGCAAAGTATTTTTATGGTCCATTGTTCTAATGAGGAGAAAGAAAACAATAAAAACTTCAAGGAGAACAGCTGTGGGACTTTGAAGCAATCTGGTGCTAGAGAAGGAACTTCCTGTTCTTTCTTAGAATCAACTGTTTAAAGCTGGGAGAGGGGAGGAGATTTAAAATACAGAATGCCAAAAATGGAAGGAAAGGGCTTAAGGATATGAAATATCAGAGCTCAAAGGGCTATTAGAATGAAGGATGTTCTAGCTGGAAGAGTCCTAGAATATAGAATGGTAGAACTGGAAGGATACCAAAAATACAGCATGTCAGAGCTGGGAGGGCCCTTAAAACCCAGGATATGAGAGCTAGGAGGGCCTTAGAACACAGGATGTCAGAGCTGGGGGGGGCCTTAGAACACAGGATGTCAGAGCTGGGAGGGCCCTTAGAACACAGGATATCAGAGCTGGGAGGGCCCTTAGCACACAGGATGTCAGAGCTGGGAGGGGCCTTAGAACACAGGATGTCAGCTGGGGGGGGCCTTAGAACACAGGATATCAGAGCTGGGAGGGCCCTTAGAACACAGGATATCAGAGCTGGGAGGGCCCTTAGAACACAGGATGTCAGAGCTGGGGGGGGCCTTAGAGCACAGGATGTCAGAGCTGGGAGGGCCCTTAGAACACAGGATATCAGAGCTGGGAGGGCCCTTAGAACACAGGATGTCAGAGCTGGGAGGGGCCTTAGAACACAAGATGTCAGAGCTGGGAAGGCTCTTAGAAAAATAGACTTTTACAGATGGAAGAGATAGATAGGGATATTAATAAATAGAATTTCCATTTTGGGAGGGAAATCAGAGATCCTTCAGTTCATGAACCCTTTTGTGTCCCAGCCCCCTTTGGCAATCTGGTAAAAACTATAGATGCCTTTTCAGTATGATGTTTTTAAATGTATAAAAGAAAATATACCAGATCACAAAGCTTACAGAGCGCACAGAGCTTAGCGTCGTGCCTGGCAAATAGTAAGTAGATAATAAATGCTTATTGGTTTAACAAAAGAAACCAATTATACTGAAATCTAGTTATCAAAATAATTGAGTTTTTTATTTTTAAGTTCATGGACCCCAGATTAAGGATACCTGCTCTAATCCACCTCCTTCACTTTCCAGAGGAGAGACTGAGGCCTAGAAAAGTCAGGTGACTTGCTTTTCCCATCTCAGTTGCATGGGGATAAAATCATGAACCTAGACAGTGGAAGAGCCAGAATTTGAGATTCAAACACAGCATTTTTTTTCTGAAGACTCAGTTGCCTTTCCGGTATGTTGCTGTTGCTTTGTCTTGCATCCTTGTCTGAATGCCCTGAAGTAGAACCACCCCTGAAACACAAGAAAGAAGGTAGTTCTGGAGACCCTATGGCATGGAGGTCTTTGGGAGGTAGACAGATGGATGTAGAGGAGAAGGGACAGAGTTCTGTTATTTCTCAGTTCTTTCAGCATTCAAATGGTTTAACAGGAAGACTGAACTCCCAGAGCGGCTACTTCCATGGTATGGCCATGGCAAGGCCTCACTAGCAATGAAAGTCCCTCCTTCTTATATTGGGAGGCTTACTCAGTTCCTCTTCATGCCCACAGAGTAGATCCAGCTGGGCTATGGGTGTCAGGAATCTTCAGCTGCTGAGCCAAGAGCCACTGCTGTGGTCCTGGATCATCTCTCCAATGGCCCAAAAGGGGTCCAGACTATTTGAGGCAGAGTGGGCTCAACATTTCCCAGGAGGCCTTCAAACAGTTTTATTTTTTGCCTCTGCTTTCTTGACTTATCATCATTTCATATGACTATTCCCATATTTCTCAGCAATCTTCTAAGTGATCATTTCTTACGGAGGCACCTCTCTCTGTATATGATCAATCCCTCACCTGATCAGTCAACAAATATTTATGAAGTACTCATTAAGTGACAGACATTGTGCTAAGCACTGGGGATACAAATAGGAAGGTAAAAAAACCTTACATTCTAACTGGAGAAACAACCTATACATAAACATTATGGGTTATTTGGTATTAGAGATAACTATAAGTGTGCCATATTCTCATGCTATACTGTGAGCCCATGAGGAAAAGACAGAGTTTAAAGGGTCATGTATCTAGAGTTTTAGGGTTATAGATTTTGAGTTACAGGGTGATGGATCTAAGTTATGAGGTGATGGACCTAGAGTTATGAGGTGATAGATCTAGAGTTATAGGGTCATAGATCTAGAGTTATAGGGTCATAGAGCTAAAGTGATGAGGTCATAGAGCTAAAGGGTCATGGATTTAAAGTTATAGAGTTGTAGATCTTGAATTATAGAGGCATGGATCTAGACTTATAGGGTCTTAGATCTTGAGGTATAAGTCATAGATTTAGAGTTATAGGGTTATGGATTTTGAGTTACAGGGTCATGGATCTAGAGTTATAGGGTCATCTATCTAGAGTCATGAGGACATAGATCTAGAGTTATAGGGTCATGGATCTAGAGTTTGGCTTGTGAATCCTGAATTATAGAGTCTTAGATCTAGTTTTATAGGGTCATGGATCTAGAGGTATGGGGTCATGGATCTAGAATTAAAGGATCACAGATCCAAAATTAGAGGGTAATAGATCTAGAGTTACAGGGTCATGGATCTAGAATTAAAGGATCATAGATCCAAAATTAGAGGGTAATAGATCTAGAGTTACAGGGTCATGGATCCAGAGTTAAGGTTGTAGGTCTTAAATCATAGGGTTATAGATCTACAGTTATAGGATCATGAATCTAGAATTATAAGGCCATAACCTAGCATTGGAGGAACTTCAGAGGTTATCTAATCCAACTATCTTGTTTTAAAGATATTGAAACAGGCAAAGAGAAGGTGATTTGCCCAGTGTAACAGCGGTGGTAAGTGACAGAACTAGGACCTGACCCCATATGCCTCTGACCAAAATCATGTGTCCTCCCCACTGAACCATGCTGCCTATGACAATGTCTTCTCTAAAGTTTGCATCTTTCAGTTCTGAGCAGAGGGTTCTGTGTACAACAGGAACTTAATAAATGAACATTATTGAACACTGTGCATTTATGAGATATGGCAGCATGTCCTAGTGGAGAGAGAGCCAGGAAAGCCTGAGTTCCAGTGCCGACAGTGACCTACACTGGTTGCATGACCTTTAAGCAAATCACCCTCTCAGGACTAGAGGAAACTTTCTAACCCTGTAATACGCACAGGAAGTGCCAACCTGTCTTGGGAGAGATTTTTCGCCCTTGGAGTGACCAGGATCAGTGAAATCCCAGGTCCAGCCTCTTTCCCTATTTATGTCTGTGAAACAACTAATTAGGGAGCATGATACACTAGATTTGGAACAGGGGAACATGGATTCAAATCCTGCCCCTGCTTCTTTCTAGGTGTGAGAACTTGGGGAAGTCATTTAACCCCCGTAGACTTCAGTTTCCTCTGCTGTAAGATAGGGAGATTGGACTCAATGGTTTCGAAAGTCCTTTCCATCTTTTAATCTATGACTCTATAAAATCACAGGTATACCTAGCCCTAAATATATCTGAAGGTACATCATGGTCTTCATGGATCTGCCACTCATCAGCTGTGTGACCCTGGGTGAGTCTTCCCTGGGTCTCGGTTTCCTCATCTGTAAATTGGACTTGACCTCTAATATCTTCTCCAGTGCTCCCCTTTTATGGCTCACTATTCACTGGCTGGAGCTAGTGTCTAGGAATGCTTTGCTCCCTGAGTAGTGAACATAAAAGGGAAGCAAACTGGTGACCTCAGTCACATAGCCTAATGTTCTCATCCTGGACAGTGTCCTAGGGAGACATGCCTTAGTCACATGACTTCAGAGCAATCTTGTCACACCAGATCTCTCAAATGGAAAAGCCCAATGTTTCAATAAGGAGGTAGTAAGGCAGGATGAAAAGAGTGTTAGACATGGGATTTGAAAAACTGGGAGCAAGTGTCAGCTCTTAGATTTAGGAATCATGTGACTATGCAGATTGATTCACTTTGCAGGGATGGGGAACTTGAAGCATCGAGGCCACATGTGGCTCTCTACGTCCTCAAGTACAGCCGTTTGACTGAATCCAAACTTCACAGAACAAATTGGATTCAGTCAAAGGGCCACACTTGAGGACTTAGAGGGACATATGTGGCCTTGAAGCCACAAGTTTCCCACCCCTGATTAAACATAACTATGGTGGGACAATGGGGCTTTGCTCCAGTTCCAGAACACTGTCAGCTGCTTTTCATGTTTCTAGAGGAACAATTGAGCTTAGCACTTAGATGACAACATAAATTAAAATAGGAAGTAACCAGATAGTGAACTTCCCTCCCCATCCCACCTCCTGCTGAAGCCATGCTCTAGCTGAGTTCCTCTGTTGCTCCCCCTGCTCTACAGGAGCTAGCTTTTCATAAGGGAAAGGAAGGTGGTCAGCTAAGGAAGGGGATTGAACACTAGGAAGACTTCCTCGCTTCTCCTTAATGGAAAACAGCTCCCCCAAGCTCTGGCTATTGGTTAAAATGCCACACTTTGAGAACAGATCCTGCCACTGTTTTCTTGGGCATCATCATGGTGTGGTAGATGGATCACTCAACTAGAAGGATGGAAAAAAAGCATGGGAAGAGAGAAACAGAGAGAAAATGGGACAGAAGGGGAGAGAGAAAGAGAAAAGAAGAAGAAAAAAGAGGAGAAGGAGGAGGGAAGGAAGGAGGGGAAAGAGACACAGAAAGGGGGAGGGAAGAGAAGAGAGAGGGGAAGGGAGAAAAAGAGGAACAGAAGGAGGAAGAGAAGGAGAGAGACAGGGAGAAGAAAGAGAGGAAAGAGGATGAATGGAGAAAGGGAAGAAAGGCAGGGGAGAGAGAGGTAGGGGAAGAGGCAAGGAAAGATGGAGGCAGATATTGAGAGATTCAAGTCTCAATTCTGTCAATAAATTGTGATATGGCCTAAGTAAGGCAAATCATTGAACTGTTCCTTCCTTCACCACCCCCTACTCTGCCCTTAAAACTTAATTTCCTTTCTTACCAAAATTGCCAGCTACACATCTGCTTTCAGGTCTCCAACCCTGTTTCTTCTTCTATAAAATGGGCACAATCATGCTTTCATATATCACAGGCTTGTGAGGCTAGGGCTTTAGTAACTGTAACCAATTCATCTCTTAAGTGCCTTCCATGTGTCAGCCATGGGGCTGTGCTCAAGAGATATAAAGAAAAAAGGAAAACAGTCCCTGCCTTCAAGAAGCTTATATTCTAAAAGGGGAGATGGATAGACAGACAGACATATAGATAATAGATAGATAGGTGGATGGATAGAGAGGTGGATGGGTAGATAGAGATAGACAGAGAAAGAGATATAATAGATATACATACATATTTACATATATGTGTATGCATATATAATGTGCATGTACATATGTGTGTGTAAATGAGTATGTCTATATACATATGTATACATATTTATGTGTGTGTATATATATATATATATATATACATATGTAAATGTGGTGGGGATTGAATTGGTTTATAGGGGCCATCCCAGGAATTTTCGAACAAGAGGCATCCTGGAAACTTCAGGACACCCCAGTGACATGGCTATTCAATGCTTGTGCTTTAGGGGAATGAGGAACTTCTCTGGCTGCTTCCAGCCACATGGTGGCCTAGAGCTGAAATGACTTATCATTTGATCCTCTCCCTTTGGAGGCAGTGGTAGGGGCTGGGTATTGGGTCAGTTAAAAGGAAAGAGCATCTGGCTAGCTCTCTCTTCTTTGATCATCCAGGTAGCATCTTGAAACTCTGAGGCTTCCAGTAAACCTCTTCCCCATTCCAGCATCATGGCAACTGCTCTGATAGGCCAGCTCTGAAGGAGGGGGATTCTATGAATTGAACTTGGTCCTGGGTCCCTGGAAGCTTTTTCCATTTTATGCCTCTTTTGAGTAAAAGATTGAGTACCAGCCTCAGGGGGTGTAAGGAAAGCTGACTGGTGACAAGGAGAATTTCTTCCCCAGAGAAGACCATGTCTCTAGCTCTGGTTTACCAGAAGATACAGATTTTGAGGATGACAGTGAAGAGCCAAGGTGAAACATAAAATGCATAATCATCAGTCTTACAAACAGTCCTACATTTGAATATTAAGTATCAACTTCCAGTAGATTGCAACAGTAGTTATGTTACTGAATCCTATTTTAAGTTGTTCTGTCAATGTAAACTGTGAGTCTTTTACATTCAGAATTTCTTCCGTGTAAAGGAATAAAATATCTGTCCCATACCTAATATTAAGTGCATTTCTATTACCTTCTTTGGGGAGACCTGTACATGAGCTACAATCTTAGCTTTATTTAATTTGTCCCCTAGTCACCACGGTTAGAGTTTAACAAGTCAAAGAATGCAAGGAAAATGAGCCTAGTCTCCCTTTCATTAGAATCTCCCCAGGACTGATCAAGGCAAAGATTATGTGCGTGGGTCTCCAGTCATGGGGCTGTCTTAGGAAACAGAGCCATTTCCCAATGGTGTTTCTCAAATATCATTGAAATGTGGAAGATCTTACCTGGTTTTTGAGGAGCTGACTCTAACCAGCTTCTAGTGTTTAATCCCTTTTGGGATACCCACACAACATTTGGGGCTTTCCTGAATTTATTTTCCTTCTTTTTGAACAAAGCCTGTTTATTCTATCATCAGGTGAATTTGGAACTCCACATTTAGCAAGTGCCCCTCCCAGGACTGAGTCCGGATCCTTAAGGAACCTTTAGTGGAGAAAATAGAGGGGTGAGTCACTTGGCCCCTTGAGTGCAGCAATGGTTTCTTAAATTTAGATAAATATATACAAAATAAATTCAGTCAATTAATCTATTTCTTAAGCACATACTGAGTGCCAGATAGTTGTGCTAAGCACAAAGATGAAACAGACCCTACCCTCAAGAAGTATCCATTCTAATAGGGAGATGACATGTGTGTGTACAAGAACATAGAGACTTAATCAAATGTAAATGGGACTGTGCCCATGATGGTGGTAGTAACCTGGAACTTTGCCTTGCTTTGAGAAACTTGATTTGAGAAAGTCAATATAAAATTGCTTAGGATTTTATCTTGATTCTCCTGAATTCTGAAGGACAATAAAAACAGGATGTGGCACTCTAGAGGGCAACGATGTCGCAGACTGGCACTGAGAAAATTCTGAGTGTAGCCCTCTGGCCTCACACCAGTCTATAGAACTGAGCTTTCTCAGTTCTCACAGTCTCAGGAGATGTTACTCATTCCTGTTCACCTACACAGAGAGACACCTAGACTGGCCTCCAATAAATCACTCCAATGTGTTGTCTACTGAATCTAGTTTCCATTTTTATTTATTCATAGGCCTTGGGAACCACAGGGGACAGCATAGCAACTCTCAGAGTTGGAAGGGACCTGGTTGGACAGCTAATCCAAGACAAAGAATCCCCCATTCCAAGTTAATATCAATCTTTTTTGAGAGGCATCCATGGTACATTGGAAAGAAAAATGAATTTTAAGTCAGAAGACTTCATTTCAAACATGACCTCTGTGGTAAGTTTTTGGGAGTTTTGTCGAAGCTGCAGATGACATGTGAAGGCCAGGTAACAGCACAGAAAAAGTTTGAAAATTCAGAAATACAGTATATGTATGTATGTGTATATACATATACTTACTTAGTTTCTTATAATGTCCACATATTTTATCTTTTGTTACCATACTAATTCAAATTTCTTCCCTGGTACAAAGGGAAGATCAAAAAATTTTATTCATATTTTCCAGATCATGGGGGTAACATACCACTAAACATCATGGTGGGGCAAGGATTCCTGTAGTGTTATTATTGCCCCATTTGACAGATAAGAAAACTGAGTGGTTAAGTGACTTTCCCACTATCACACAGCTAGTAAACATCTGAGGGGAAATTCAGATGCCTGTTTGAGTCTCCAAGTCTGGTGCTCCATCTACTATATCATGTTAATAAAGGAGGGCTTTGCCTTAAAAACTCTCCAGACTGGCCACATGGTACCTATAAAAACAATGCAGCCTCATACAGAGAAATCTCCCAGTTCCTGCACTGAGGCAAAGGGGCAGAGTCAGGAGAAGTGAAGGAAATACTCATCACATCTCTCATCACTTCAACAATAGATTTCTGATCCTCCCAAAAAAGACTCATTTGACCACGTGGCAGGGAATCAGCTGATGGAGATTTCCTCTTTTCCCATTGCTACTAATGGATATTTAACTGATTTCAAACCAGTTGGAGGAGGGGCAGAATTGAAAGCCTTTAAAGAGAAAGATGACAGATTTTGTTGAAAATTTTCTTTGGTTTGAAAAAGCTTCCAGATTTAAACTCATGGAATATCAAAGTTAGAAGCAGCCTTAGACAATAGAATATCATAATTGGGAGGGTTCTTAGAACAGAGAATACCAAAGATGGGAGGGCACTTGGAACAAAACATGTCAGAGCTGGGAGAGCCCTTAGAACACAGGATGTCAGAGCTGGGAGGGGACTTAAAACAGAGATTGCCAGAGGAAGACCTTAGAACATAAATTGATGCTAGAACTTAGCATTTCAGAGGTAGAAAGAACTTCAGTGCTTTGGTGGTAATGCTACTATTAATATTTTCTCACTTCAATGAATCTTTGATCTTGTCAATTTAAGTCCTCCCTCCTTAAATTGTAAGCTCCTTGAAGGAAGGGACCGTCTATCTTTTTCATATTTGCAACTTCTGCGTGTGACAAAGTAATACATAAGTAATCAGCTTAATAAATGCTTCTTTGTTGCCTATGTACAAATTTGACTTGGGAGGGATAAATGAACTTCTACAGGTTCTCTTCCAAAAAACACAATAGAATCCAGTCCAAAGGAATCAGACAGTGGAAAACAAAGATATAGTTGATGTTCTGGCAGTTCTCTTTAAATGGAGACCTTGGGAGAGGGTCTTAGCTCAGTGTTACAGCCAGAGAGGGCAGATGGTAAGTGATACAGTGTGAATACTAGGGCAAGAAACAATAAACACAGTGAGATTAATCTGTCTACAAGTAATGATTCAGTGACCACTGTGTCACTGTGCTAAGTACTGTTTACAAATATTATCTCATTTCAATCTCACAACAACCCTGGGAGGTTGGTGTTATTTTATTCTCATTTTAGAGTTAAAGAAACTGGGACAAACAGAGTTTAAGTGACTTGCCCAGGGTCACCTAGATTGTAAGTGGCTATGGTCTGATTTGAACTCAGGTCTTCCTAACTCTATGCCCAATACTGTATTCACTTTGCCACCAGAAGTTGAAATAAGAAGAGAGTGAATTCCAAATATGGGGAGGTGGAATGTCCTTTGTAGGAACAGACAGGGCAGTTTGTCTGAATCTGAGGAGTACTATGATGTCCAATGAGTCTGGAAAGATATGTTGGAGCTGGATTGGGTACAACTTTAAAAGCTAAATTAGTTTATATTTTATCCTAGAGACAATAGGGTAACAGGGGATTCATAGGACCACAACTTCACATAAAGGGGGAGACTGGGCATTTCTGAGAGTGCGCAGCATGATCTGGGGATGTGGGCCCCATGTACACTTCAGAGCATGCATAGGAAGGAAGGCAGGAAGGAAGAAAGGGAGATAGGAAGAGAGGGAGAAAAGAAGGAAGGAAGGAAGGAAGGAAGGAAGGAAGGAAGGAAGGAAGGAAGGAAGGAAGGAAGGAAGGAAGGAAGGGAGGAAGGAAGGGAGGAAGGAAAAGATATAAGTTCAGCAATTACTGATCAATCAACAATTATTAAGCACCTACTATGTGCCAAGCATTGTGCTAGATGCTGGGGGTCAAAGTACAAAGAATGAGACAATCTTTACTTGGAATGAGATTGCATTATTAATGGAAGAGAAAAGTACATATAAAATATATGCAGCTTAAATATAAAATTAATGAATACATGTATATAGATATATGTGTACGTATATCTATATATGCACAGAGAGAGAATAATGGAGCTGAGTGTTTGGAAGGTTCTTTTTTAATATTTTTTTCAATTACATGTAAAAACAATTTTTAATATTCATTTTTAAAATTGAGTTCCAAATTCTTTCCCTACCTTGCTCCTCTCCCCTCTCATTGAGAAGGCAAGCATTTTGATATAGGTTATACATAATGCAGTCATGTGAAACACATTTCCATATTAGTCACATTGTGAAAGAAAACACAGACAAAAAACCACAAGAAAAATATAGTATTAAATGAAGTATAAAAAAGTAGTATGCTTCAATCTGCAATCTGACTCTATCAGTTCTTTCCCTGGAGATGCATTGCATTTTTCATCATAAGTTCTTTGGAATTATCTTGGATCACTGTATTGTTGAGAATAACTAAGTCATTCACGGCTGATCATGATGCAATGTTGCTGTTACTGTGTACTATGTTCTCCTGGTTCTGTTCACTTCACTTTGCATCAGTTTAAGTCTTCCCAGGTTTTTCATGAAAGCATCCTTTTGTCATGTCTTATATCATAACATTATTCCATCACAATCATATACCATAACTTCTGATTCTCTAAAATTGATAAACATCTCCTCAATGTCCAGTTCATCATCACCACTAAAAGAACTTCTATAAACATTTTATACATGCATGTCCTTTTCCTTTTTCTTTAATTTCTTTGGGATGCAAATCTAGTAGTGACATTGTTGTGTTACAGGGCATGCATGGTTTCATAGCTCTTTGTGCATAGTTCCAAATTGCTCTCCTGAATGGCTGAATCAGATCACAACTCCGACAGTGCTTTTGTGTCCCAATTTTCCCAAATCCCCTCCAGTTATCATTTTCGTTTTCTGTCACATTAGCCAATCTGATAGATAAGAGGTGGCACGCCACACTTGTTTTAATTTACATTTCTCTAATCAATAGTGATTTTGATCATTTTTTTCATATAACTATAGATAGCTTTGATTTCTTTATCTGAAAACACTGTTCATAGTCTTTGACTATTTATCAATTGGGGGGTGACTTGTATTCCTATTAATTTTATTCAGTTCTCTCTATATTTGAGAAATGAGGCCTTTATCAGAGAAATTTGCAATAAAATTTTTTCACGGTTATGGTTTCTATGTATTTCCTTCTATCCTATTTTTCCCATCTTTATCTTCCTCTCTCCCTCCTTTTACCCTGTCCCTCCTCAAGCATGTTTTGCTTCTGATTACGGCCTCCTCCAACATGCACTCTTTTCTATCTGCCCTCCCCCTTGTCTTATCCCCTTCCCTTGGTACTTCCCTGTAGGGTAAAATAGATTTCTCTGCTTGGTTGAGTATATATGTTATTCCCTCTTTGAGTCAATTCTGATGAGAGTAAGGTTCAAACATTGTCCACTGTACCCTACCACTGTATAAGTGCTTTTGAGCCTCTTCCAGGTAAGACATAATTTGCCCCATTCTATCTCACCTTTCCCTCTTCTTTCAATGCCTCTCTTTTTCTCACTCCTTAATTTTATTTTTTTATATCATCCCATTATAGCCAACTCATGTCTGTGCCCTCTATGTATACTCCTTCTAATTGCCCTAATAATGAGAAAGTCTTTAGGAGTTACAAATATCATCTTCCCATGTAGGAATGTAAATAATTTAGCTTTATTGAATCCTTTATGAATATCAGAGCTAGGAGGACGCTTAGAACACAGGATGTCAGAGCTGGGAGGGCCTTAAGAACCCAGGATGTCAGAGCTGAGAGGGCCCTTAGAACACAGACTGACAGATCTAGGAGGGCCTTTAGGACAGAAAATGTCAAATCTAGAAGGAGCTTTAGAACTGTATGAAAATTAGGGACCATGGAGTAGTCAAACCATATTATCTCCCATATATGGCCACTACTCTCAGCAGCTCAAACTGTATTCCTGATCTCCTTTCTTAGTGCCTTTTTGGGACATCAACAAGTAGAGTAGAGGCCAGCTTTATTTCTACGGGAAACAATGACCTTGCTTGTCCGTGGTGGAGAGACCAAGGTGGACAGGCCAGTGGCTTTCCAGGCATTTTGGAACAACCCTGATCACGAAATAAAGAAGATCGGTAAACAAAGCTAAGTCACCAAGGGGGATTTTTAGACAATGGTTTGTCATTTCCTGAAATGGAGTTGCACAAGGCCCCGGAGTCCAGCCAGTGAGAGGCTCCTAATTTCTGAATGAGAACAGCTTTCTCATAAACTCGTAAAATAATTTACAGCACTTTAAAGGTTTGGAATATGTTTTATATATTTCTCACTTGATGTCTACAATGACTCTGAGAGGAAGTACTATTCTTATCCCCATTTTACAGATGAGGAAACTGCATCAGACAGAAGTTAAGTAGCTTGCCCAGAGTCACACAACTAGTGTCTAAGGCAGGATTAGAGTTTCAATTTTCCTCATTCTAAGACCAGGACACTAATCACCATACCATCCCTCTGCCCCTTTTTGAACTCATATTGTTGGTCTGATCTTGTCTTTTGGACTGGAAGATGACGCCATCCCTTTCCTGAGGGTAGAGAACCCAGAACCCCTGCACTGACCGGAAGGTTGTAAGTAGGGAGAGCAGCCCACAGTACCTACTTAGTAGTGTGGGATAAGGGCAGGTGAAGCCAGAGACAGACAAGGAAGCACAATGGTCTCTTCATGGTCTCCTCATCTGTCTTCCATCATCAGACAATGAAGAAACAAATTCACCAAAAAAAAAATGATGAATGGGTTGTTTTGGGGTTGTTTTTGTTTTTTGGTGGGGAGGGGGGAAGGAGGGTTAAAGGGGGAAGTGATTCTAGGTCAAGACCAGAATTTCAATTTCACAAAGTGTCTTTGCCCTTTGGTAAAGTGCCCCTCTAGGGAGAAAAGGAAAAAGAAAGGGACCCTACCTCATCATTATCACATTTATATAATACTTGAACATTTTGGAAAGCACTTTCCAAATATCATCTCACTTGATCCTTACAGCAACCCCAGGAGACAAATGCTGTTATGATCTCCATTTTACAATTGTATAAAATAAGGCAGACAGAGGTTAAGTGACTTGCCCAGGGTTACACAGATAGTAAGTATCTAAGGCAGGATTTGAATTCAAATCTTCTTAACTCTAGGCAGGTAGGTGGTGCCACAGTATACAGAGTGCACAGCCTGAAATCAGGAAAACTCATCTTCCTGATGTCAAATATGACCTCAGACACTTACTAGCTGAGTGACTCTGGACAAGTCACTTCACCCTGTGTGTGCCTTAGTCTCCTCATCTGTAGAAGGAAATGACAAACCACTCCAGTATCTTTGCCAAGACCTCAGATAGGGTCAGGGAGAAACAGACACAATTGAAACAACTGGACAAGGTCCTAACTAGGGTAAGGCTGTATCTACTCTGCCATGTGATCGATCACAAAATTACAGCTGGAAGAACCTTAGAGGGTATCTAATCCAATTGTTTCATTTTCCTCAGAAGAAAACCAAAGCCTAGAGAGGAGGCATGACTCACCTGAGATCGCATAGCAAGTATGGCAAAACCAAAATTCAAACCCAGTTCTTTTGACTCCCAAGAAGAGAGTAGAAAGATTCCATTATAAATGTGATAAGAAGAGTACTTGCCAGTAGCACGCCCCTAACCTGTTGTAATCTGGAGCTTCACTGATGAAAGGTTGTATACATACTATATTTAACTGAATAGGAAGTATGCCTCTATCTGTCAAAACATCATGTATATATGAAAATCTAAAACACTCCCATTCCTTTATGCCAAGTTTAAATCAGCAGCAGTCTTTGGTACTTAAGAAGAGAACTCAAGGTTGATGGATACATCCCAGGACAGGATTCTGTCCTAGTCCTTCTTCTCTTCTCCCTCTCTACTACTTTGCTTGGTGATCTCATTATTTCCCATGGATTTAATTATGATCTCTATGCTGATGATTCTCAAATCTTCCTATCTTGCCCTAACCTAACCTCTTTGCTGACCTTCAATCTCACATCTCCAACTGACTTTCAGTCTGAAAATAGAACTTAATATATTTTCCCCTTAAACCCTTCCCTCTTATGGGTACTTTATGGCAGAGCAACACCATCCTTCCAGTCCCTCAGGCTCCCAACCTAGGCATCATCCTGGACTCCTCACTATCCAAGCAGTTGCCAAGATTTGTCTGTTTCACCCCTCCAGCATCTCTTGTCTATTTCACCTCCCCAGCATTTCTTATCTATTTCACCTCAGCATCTCTTGTCTATTTCACTATTTCATCATCTCTTGTCTATTTCACCCCTTAGAATCTCTTGTCCATTTCACCTCTGCATCATTTCTGGACTATTTAGCCTCTGTAACTTCTCTCAAATGTTCCCCCTCCCCTCCTTTGACACTGCCACCACCTTGTACAGACCCTCATCACCCAGGTCTGGATTATTGTAATAGTTGCTGGGGTTAAGGGGAGGAGGTCTGTCTTAAGTGTCTCCCCACTCCAACCCGTCCTCCATTTAGCCACTAAAGTGATTTTCTTGAAGTACAAGTTCAATCATGTCATTTCCCCCACTCAATAAACTCCAGTTGCTTCCTCTTGCCTCCAGGAGCAAATACAAAATCCTCTGGCATTCAAAGCCATTCATAACCCAGCCTCCTCCTACTTTTCCAGCCTTCTGACACTTCACTTCCCAAACTTCCTCTTCCATGTAGTTATACTGACCCCTGGCTATTCAACAAACAAGACCTTGCATCTCTCAGATCCAGGCATTTTCTCTATCTATCCTCCATGACTGAAATGCTCTCCCTCCTCTGATTTGACTACTAACCTCTCTGGCTTCCTTTAAGTTCCAAATAAAATCCAACCTTCTCCTCAAAACCTTTCTCAATCCCTTTTAATTCTACTGTCCTCCCTGTTAATTATTTCCTATTTACCCTATTTTTAGCTTTTTGATATATTTGCTTACATGTTGTCTTCCCCATTGGTTTGCACTAACTTCTTGAGGGTAGGAACTCTTTTCCCTCTTTTTCTCCAACACTTACCGCAGTGCCTTACACATAGTAGGTGTTCAATCAATGTTTCTTGATTGATTGTTCAATATCTCTTCTCAGTATGGTTTCATGGAAATAGAGCTATGTGAATTTGGAGTTTGAGGAACTAGTTTCAAATCTTGACTTGACTCCTTACTGCTTGTGTGACTTTAGCCAAGTCATTCCCCTTCCTAAGTTTCAATTTCTTTATCTGTAAAATGAGAAAATTGGACTTTCAACTTGAAATCTATGGTTCTAGGATCCTTATTTACAATACTGATTAATCAAACAGCATTTATTGAAGATTGAAGACCACCAATAATCAGTAAAAATTTATTAATTAATATATGCCAAGCATCTTGAGAACAAAGAAAATTTGAAAATAGTCCCTGATCTCAAAGAGCTAACATTCTAATGAGTTATTAAGTTATTAAGTAAATTGCCTAGGATATTTCACAACTAGGAAGGACACTTATTGAGATCTTACTATGAGTGAGATGCTGTGAAGGTTAGATCTATTACTGTAAATCCCACTTCAAGAAATATTTTAAAGTACCTACAACAGTGAAATGCAAAGAAAATTGAAAACAGTTCCTGCCCTCAAGAAGCTTATATCTATTGAAGGGAGGGGAATAAAAACAGGTAAGTAGATACAAAGTATTTATTGCTGTTCATCTGTTTCAGTTGTATTGGACTCTTCATAACCTCATTTGGGGTTTTCTAGGTAGAGATACTGGAATAGTTTGCCATTTCCTTCTCTAAGTCATTTTACAAATGCAGAAATTGAGGCAAACAGGGTGAAGTGACTTACCCAGGGTCACACAACTAGGAAGTGTCTGAGGTCAGATTTGAACTCAGGTCTTTCTGACTGAACCACCTAGGTGCCCACAAAATATACACATAATAATATAAATAATTTCATGAGGGTGAAAATTGAAAGGGACATGTAGTAACTGGGAGCTGAAGAGATAAATCGAAGCTCTCATTTTACAGATGAAGACCATCAGCAAATATTTTTAAGCACCTACTCTATGTACCAGAAACTATGTCCAGCAAAGGAAATGCAAAAACAGAAGCTTTAAGGATCTTCTATCTTGATGCTGGAGATAATGAAAGCAAACACCAGAGGACAAATTTGAGAAAGTGATGTGCCCAAGGTCACAAAGGTAATAAAGTAATAACTGTTAAATAGTACTTACAGGTTTCTAGATAATTTTATATGTAATATATCATTTGATTCTTATAACAATCCTGGGAAGTTGATTCTAAAGGAGTTATTTTCACATAGATAGGGTCCTTAAACTCAGGTTAGCAGACTTATCTAGAGTCCTACAAAGGAAGTAAATGTCTAAGTCCGGATTCTGAATCCTAACTCCAAATCCAGGTTCTTTCTGGAAAATATAAGCAAAGAGACAGTGGGGTTCAGGGAAAAGAGCACTGGTTCTGGTGTCAGAGGACCAACCAGGAATGTCCTAGAGTCAGTTAAACTGGCCAGGGGATGAAATTTTTAGTGTGAACATTTACACCTCGAAATTAGCCAACATTACAAATCAAGGCTTGATTTGTCATCCTGTTGATTATCAACTAATGGAGAAAATGTGAATAATGTAAATTAAAATTAAAAGTATATCATGGGCACATTTTTTTCCATGCCAATTCAGATATTAAACACTTACCAACATACTCCTACAGAGGACTTTGTCTTGAATCTGGCTTCTAATATTCACTACCCACATAACCCGAGGCAAGTCACTTTACTTCTCTGAGCTTCAGTTTCTTTATTCCTGAAAGGAGGGTTAACTTCGAAGATCCTTCTAGCTGTCATTCTATGGGCTTCTATGGGCTCCTCCACTCTCCAATCCTTCTTCTCTAATAAGGGGAACAGAGCAGGAGGAAGGAGGGGGTACCAGGTACAATAAGCTCTTGGGTTCCTCCCACCTCTAACAAAGTGAATCATTTCATATCTGGTTTGTGGCCAGCTCAAAGCAGGAGAGAAACAAAGTGGAAAAGGGTTGGAAGGAAATGGCAGTTTCCAAACCAGAGCTCAAGGAACAGCCTTTATTCCCTGGGGGTTCTCTAGCACAGTCTTTACACCTGACAGGTTCTGAAGGTTTCTTTCATAATCCTCTCTATTTTATTTTAGGCATTTAAAAACATTCTGTGAAGAGATCCATAGATTTCGCCAGCCTAACTACAAAAAGGGATCCATAACACAAAAAAAGGTCAAGAAACTCTGGACTAGATAATCTCTAACGTCTCTAAGACAGGCAGTATGGCGGAGCGGATATAAAGCTGAACATAGAGGGGAAAAGGCCTGGATTCACAATCCTGCTTTACACTTAACTAGCTAAGGGAATTTAGGCAAGCAATCTCTTTGAGCCTCAGTTTCCTCACATTTTAAAATGAAGAATTGGATTCAAAGGTAACTTTCAGTTCTAAATGGATGATCCTATGATCTTTCAACCCTAAATCTTAGCATGCTAACTCTGGTTGGTTCTGGCACAAGACAATGTTATAAAGCAAAGATTTTAGAAAGATAAGATGGTTGCAAACATTTCTGGTCTTTTTAAAATAATATTTTATTTTTCCCAATTTTATGTAAAAACAATTTTTAACATTAATTTTTTAAAATTAGGGGGGCGGAGCCAAGATGGCGGAGTAGAAGGACGCACATTTACGAGCTCCGAAACCAAAGCCCATAGAATTAATGTAAAAAGAGACCCCCATAACTTCTGGGTCAATTCAAGGTGTGCAGAAACGGAGTGGAAGAGATTTCCGTGCCAGAGAGCCCTGAAGAGCCGTCCCCAGGGTCCGTCGCACCCCGGAAAGCGGACCCCACCCCCAGCGCTGCCCTGGCCGCGGCCCCAGAGAAGCTGACCCGAGCAGGCTTCAGAGAGGGAAGCTCCGGGGGAAGCTCCGGCAGCCGGGAAAGTCCCTCTGCCCACAGAAGCTACAGGTCAGTGAGAAAGAAGGCTGGGCTAGAGGAGGGGAGCAGAGCGTCTCCGTGACTCGGGCCCCCTCGGGAGGAAGCGGCGGCGGCAGAGACGGGGGCAGGAAGCGGCGGAGGCAGAGGGGTGGGCGGCGGCTGAGGCGACAGCGGCCCGGGACTCAGGAATCCCCCAGCAGCAGGCAGGATCTTCATTATGGAAGGTTTCTGCATAAAACCTGACGGAGCTGAGCCTGGGAGACAGCCCTGCCCCCACCCCGCTCCATTACTGAAGGCTTCTGCATAAAGCCCCTGAGGGAACTGAGCTTGGGAGGCGGGGCCCCCCACCCCACCCCCACCCGCTCCATTCCTGAAAATCTCTGCATAAAGCCCCTGAGGGAACTGAGCCTGGGAGGCAGCCCTCCCTCCACCCCAGCGCCAGAACTAAAGCTTGCCGTGCAAAGCACATTTGAATCTCAGAGGCCAAGCACTAGCTGGGCGGATCCAGGCAGGGGTGGAAAGGAATCTCAGAAGTCAAGTAACTGGCTGGGAAAATGCCTAGAAAAGGGAAGAAAAATAAGACTATAGAGAGGTTTTTCCAACAAATGCAAATGATCCCGACCTTCGGATCTGATGACGAGGATGTATCCTTGCCATCAGGGAAAGATGTGGAGGGCGGGGCCTCAGTACCCCAGACACCCCAGGGGGGTGGCAGGTGGGCTCAGGCCTTGGAAGAGCTCAAAAAGGATTTTGAAAACCAAGTTAGACAGGTGGAGGAAAAACTGGGAAGAGAAATGAGAGAGATGCAAGAAAAGTATGAAAAACGGGTCAATACCTTGGTAAAGGAGACCCAAAAAAATGCTGAGGAAATTAACACCTTGAAAAATAGGCTCACTCAACTGGCAAAAGAGGTTCAAAAAGCCAATGAGGAGAAGAATGCTTTCAAAAGCAGAATGAGCCAAATGGAAAAAGAGGTTCAAAAGCTCACTGAATTTAATAGTTCTCTCAAAATTAGAATGGAACAGATGGAGTCTAATGACTTCACGAGAAACCAAGAAATCACAAAACAAAACCAAAAGAATGAAAAAATGGAAGAGAATGTGAAATATCTCATGGGAAAAACAACTGACCTGGAAAATAGATTCAGGAGAGACAATTTAAAAATTATGGGACTACCTGAAAGTCATGATCAAAAAAAGAGCCTAGACATCATCTTCCATGAAATTATCAAGGAAAACTGCCCTGACATTCTAGAACCAGAGGGCAAAATAAGTATTGAAAGAATCCGTCGATCACCACCTGAAAGAGATCCAAAAAGAGAAACTCTTAGGAACATTGTGGCCAAATTCCAGAACTCCCAGCTCAAGGAAAAAATCTTGCAAGCAGCTAGAAAGAAACAATTCCAGTACTGTGGAAATACAATCAGGATAACTCAAGATCTAGCAGCTTCTACATTAAGGGATCGAAGGGCGTGGAATAGGATATTCCAGAAGGCAAAGGAACTAGGACTCAAACCAAGAATCACCTACCCAGCTAAACTGAGTATAATACTTCAGGGGAAAATATGGTCTTTCAATGAAACAGAGGACTTTCAATCATTCTTGATGAAAAGACCAAAGCTGAAAAGAAAATATGACTTCCAAACACAAGAATGAGAAGAAGCATGAAAAAGGAAACAGCAAAGAGAAGTCTTAAGGGACTCACCAGAAGTGAACTGTTTACTACTGTTTACTACTTTCCCTGTTCATACAGGGAAAGACAATATTTCTAATTTTTTAAAATTAGAATTCCAAGTTCTCATCCTCCATCTTTGAGAGGGTAAGCAATTTGACATAGGTTATACATGTACAATCATCCAGTTTTTGTTGTCGTGCAATCACTTTTCAGTTGTATCTGTGACTGTGACTCCATTTGGGGTTTTCTTGGCGGAGATACTGGAGTAGTTTGCCATTTTCTTCTCCAGCTCATTTTACAGATGAAGAAATTGAGGCCAGCAGGTTGAAGTGACTTGCCCAGGGTCACACAGCTAGTAAGTATCTTAGGCTGGATTTGAACTCAGGAAGATGAGTCTTCCTGCCTCTAAGCCTAGCATTATGGCACCACCTAGCTGTTAGAAACAACAGAGGGCCTTGAATGCCGGGAGCATTTGACAGGTAACAGGCAACCATTTGCTCAGAGAGTTTCCCTCTGGTGCCTTAAAGGCAAGACTTGTTTTTCCTTTTTGTAGTTATAGCCCCAGCACCTAACTCAAGGCCTTGCAGGCATTTCATAAATGCTTATTCGATTGGAGCAGGTTAGATTGGATTGCATTTCCAGTACAGGAACTATTGACCCAAGCTGGACCTAGAGGTATGGCTTAAAAGAAGAGGGGATGGTGAGTGTTGATGACTGATTAGAAAACTATTGTGATACAGTAGTTGAGGCAGGTAGAAAATGGGCATGTACTCTGGAAGGGCCAGTGGAGAGAAATGAGAGGAGGGGTCCATTCAGGAGATATTGTAGAGGCAGACCCAACAAGAAATAATGGCCATTTGGGTATGAGAGCTGAGTAGGAGGGACTAACCAAACGAGGTATTTGGGAGCGTGAGAGACTTCTGAACTAACCTTTCTAAATGCTTTGAATAGGCCAGCTTGCTCCCCCTGATCTCTGATGATACTCAAACTGGCACGTTCTCCCAGTGACTAATCCCAACCACTCAGGTACCAGAAAGTGACTTATGTTGACAATAATAGGAGTCATGCAAATGAATATTGCTCACTCTGCATTTGGAAAGCTTAGCAATGCAGCTAATGGGGATGAGGACCTGGGAATCACTGACTGAAAAACCTCCTATCGGAGGCCTTCCCTGATTACCCCGGCCTTTATTTTTCTCTGCTTCTTAAAAAACTGTTTTGTGTTCTGATACAGCTATTTGTATTTATTTATCTCTGTGTGGGTCATATGGATTCCCCCTTCCCCTTAAATAAAACCTTCTAGGGAGCAGGGAATATTTCTTTATTGCCCTGGTATGTCCAGCAGCTAGCAGGGTGCCTACCACATTCAGTGCTTAGAAAATGTGGATTAAATTGAGTTGAATAAGAACTAGACTTGAGAAGAAAAGAGATCATCCCAGATGGGAATGCAGGAGAGCAAAAGTGTATATAGCATGTCATCCCACTCTGAATATTTCCTACCATACTGATACTGGTAAACCTGGAAGACTGGCCCCTGGTAAGTGGCAGTCTAGCACAAGTTTTTGCATAATAGTTCATAAATTTATAAACTATTTGAGCTGGAAAGAACCTTCAAAGAACCCAACCAGTTTCTTCCTGATTTTACAGATGAGGAAATTGAGGCCCAAGAGAAGGGAAGTAACTTGGGATCCTAGGATTATAGATTTAAAGTTGGGAGGGACCTTCAAGGTCATCTAGTACAACCTCTTTTTACAGATGAGGAAACTGAGACTCAAGAAAAGGGAAGTGACTCACTCTCTGACCTCATCTGTAGGGAGGGCAAGTGGATGAGACATTTGGGTGAGCAGGTGAATTAACCGATGGTTCGTTTCTAAAGTTAGGTTAAGTAAAAGCAATAAGGACCTACAGCAGATTAGACTGAAACACTTCTTGGGACCAGGGTAAGTGTTTCTAAATCATACTGATTTTTTTTGATATTTATTTAAATTATATTTAATTTTAGTTTATTTCAATAAATATATGTGCAGGCTACATAATTCTTAGTTATGTGAGTGGGAAGTAATGTTACTTATTACTTCACCCTTTAGTGATATGGGCTGGACTTAGGCTTTTTTGGTCAGGACTTATTTATGGGACATGAGAGCTGGAAAAGATCTTAAAATACAGAGTTCAAGCTGGGAAGGACCTTAGAACACAGAATGTCAGAAGAGAATAAATTGTAAGAGGTGAAAGGATCCTTAAAACTGAGCACCTTGGAGCTAATGGGACCCTTGAAATATACAATGTTAAAATACAGAACACAATGTTAGAGCAAGAAAAGTTGAAACAGATTGTCAGAGCTAGGAGGGACCTTAAAATACAGGATAGGACTGCTGAATGACAACCTAGAATGTTAGTGCTGGAAGAGTCTTAGAACACTGGATGTCAGATCTGGTAAGGATCTTAGAGCATAGAAAATCTAAGCTGGAAGGGGGCCTTAAATATCATCTAGTCCAGGAATTCTTAACCTGGAGTCTATGGATTTGTTTTTAAAAATACTTTGCTAATCATATTTCAGTATATTGGTTTTCTTTGTAATCCTATGTACATGTTTTTTAAAATTATGTTTATTTATTTTTACTTTTCAACATTCACTTTTATAAGGTTTTGAGTTCTAAATTTTCATCCCTTCTTCTCCTCTCCCCTCCCCAATATGGCAGTCCTATGTATTTTAAAACATTGTTCTGAGAAGGGATCCGTAGGTTTCACCAGACAGCTAAAAGGTACAAAGGTAGTTAAGAATCCCATCCACTCCCAGGCTAACTCCCTTATTTTATTTTATCCCCCCCACCCAACGATTTATTTCTCTTCTCATGTTTTTGTTGGTATTTTTAAAAAATATATATATATTTTATTTTCCCCCAATTACATGTTAAAGCAATATTTTAGAATTTTTTTGTTTTGAGTTCCAAATTCTATCCCTCCTTCCTTCCTTCCTTCCTTCCCCCTTCCCCTTTAGAAATGGTAAGCAATCAGATACAGGTTATGCATGTGCAATCATGCAGAACATTTTCATATTAGTCATTTGTACAGGAAGACAAATAAAATAAAAGAAAGTGAAAAATAGCATGCTTCAGTCTGTATTCAAATATTATCAGTTGTTTCTCTGGAGGCAGATAGTTAACTCCTCTATTTTACACTAGATCATGAAACAAAGTGAAAGAAGGGCAATGACTTAGCCAGGGTCACACAGGGACAGCTGGGACATGAGCCCAGGTCCCTGGACTCCACGACCAAGGTTTTTCCTACTGTATCTTAAAGCTTGAGGGTGTGACTAGGGGTGAGGGGAAAAGAGGGGTCTGGGAGAAAACAGAGGAAATCAGAGGGGGTAGAAAGAAATGAGCCAAAGATAAATAGGCTTACTTTGTAGTTGTGCCCAGGGGCCCCAGCTCTGACTGGGAATTCCTCCCGTCTCCCTCAGACTAGGCAGGGTGACTCAATTTCAGGGAAACAATTTGAAGATGATCTGCGGAGATAGAGTCGACCAGTTGGATTGATGTTGGGCTGTGTAACTGGTGGGGTGAGACTCACAGCTGGAATCTTGGCATGGAAAAATACATCACTCTTCGCCTGGGGACACTGGCTCAGCTTTCATTTAGGATGGGATATCCACTCCTCCCAAATGAATGCTGAACCTGAGAATGGGCCATACTCCTTTCATTCCAAGTGACTTGTCTCCATCACTCCTGAAGAGCCTGGAAAGGTTGCCAATTCTTTGGTATATTAGAAAGGCAGTTTGGTACAGGGAAAGAGGGGACTTGAGGTTCAGATCTGACGTCTGACAACCGAGTCACCCCCTACTGTGAAATATACACTCCTCTGTTTGGGGTACTCCTGGGCAGCTTGGCCCTCTCCTCCCTCCTCACATTATACAACTCAGTCTTTACCGGCCTTCACATCTGTGTGTTCATTACACACACATTCCTTATTGACTGTCCTCCAGGTCAAGGGTGGTCTCCCCTCTTACCCCCTCCTTCTAGCTTCCTTTAAGATTCAATTCAAATCACACACACACACACACACACACACACACACGCATGCACACACGCACTCCTCCCATGAGATTGTTATGTTGTCTTCAGCCTTTTCTTCAGTCACGTCCAACTCTTCATAATCCCATTGAAGTTTTTCTTGTCAGAGATCCTGGAGTGGTTCGCCATTTCCTTTTCCAGCTCATTTTACAGATGAGGAAACTGAAGCAAACAGCATTAAGTGACTAGTCCAGGACCAGATTTGAACTCAGGAAGATGAGTCTTTCTAACTCCAGGCCAACACTCTATGCACTATGGTGCTACTTAGCTGTCCGTGAATTACTTTTCATTTATATAGTATGTTGTATGTACATATATGTTTGTGTGTATTATCTCCTCCATTAGAATGTAAGGTCCTTGAGGTTAGGGACAATGTTTTTGCCTTTCTTTGTATCCTCAGTACTTAGTACAGTGCCTGACAGACATACAAAATAAAAGCACTCAGAAAATACGTATTGGCCAACTAATCAGCTATCTGGCCATGGGTCTCAATTTCCCCATCTGGTTAAATTAAGGGATTGGACAAGGTGGCATCTGAAATCCTTTCTAACTCTAGATCTATGGTCCAACCTAAGTTCCTGTGAGTCTAAATCATTGTTTGGCAGTCTTATGATGGGCAAAAAGACAGAGGAAGTGATTTAAATCTCAATGTTGGGGATAATTTGATTGGTACAGATTTCCATACTGAGCTCATCAAAGGGATCTTTTTAGAGGGAACTGCTAAGACATAGTCCCTTATCCTCAAAGAAAAGGGAACACACCAAAAAGAAATACTATGGCCCAGGGCATTTACTCTCCAAGTCCCAGCTAGTTATTCTCAACAGGTGTCATTGTAGGCACATCTACTCTCTCCACGGGGAGATGTTATCAGAATCTTTCACATTTCAATAGGCTTATCTCAGAGGTTAGATCAGAACTGTTCCTCAAAGCCAAAGTCCTAAATAATGATCTAGGGCCTCATCTCTTTGAGTTCACCAAAGCCTGACCACCTTTTCTAACCAAGCCTCTACGTTGTTGTTTTAGTCATTTTCCAGTTATATCTGACTCTTCATGACCCTATTTGGGGTTTTCTTGACACAGATGCTGGAGCGGTTTGTCATTTCCTTCTCCAGTTCCTTTTACAGACAATGCAACTGAGAAAAACAAGGTTAAGTGACTTGCCCAGGATCACACAACTAGTAAATGTCTGAGGTGGGATTTGAACCCAGGTCTTCTTGCTTCCAGGTCTAGCACTCTCTCTAGCTGCATTATTAGGATAAAAGTTGAAATAAAATGTTAGGCTGTAATTACATACATTTGCCTCTGAAAGAGGATTTTTACATGGACATAGGATTTAGAAGTCAGAGAGCCCTTTGAACACAAAATGTTAGAGATGGGAGGGACTTGGAACTGGGCATGTGAGACTGGGGAGGAACATTAGTAAAGGCAATGTCACTGAGAGGTATTTTAGAACCAAGGCTTTCAGAGCTGAAAGGAGTCTCAGAGAAAAGGCTATCAGAGCTTGGAGGGCCCTTAGAATAAGCTATATCAGCACTAGTCAGGGCCTAAGGATGTTCAGTGTCAGAGCTACGAGGGACCTTAGAACAGGAATTTTAGAGTTGGGAGGGTCCTTATAATTCAGAATGCTAGATTTGGTAGGGCTCTCAGAAATCAACTAGTTCAACCTCCTCATTTTGCAGATGAGCAAATTGAGGCCAAGATAGAACAAGTGACATGTCCAAGGTCACATGGTAATTAATCATTACTGGATATGGTGGGTAGTTAGGTGGCACAGCAGATAGAGTGCTGAGCCTGAAGTCAGGAAGACTTGAATTCAAATCCAGCCTCAGACACTTATTAGCTGTATGACCCTGGATAAGTCACTTAACCCTGTTTTCCTCAGTTTCCTCATCTGTAAAATGAGTTGGAAATGGCAAATCTCTCTAGTATCTTTGCCAAGAAAACACCAGGACTTTAGCTAGACTTTGAATTCTATTCTTTTCATGCAGAGGGACAAGGACAAGAGCAGAGGGCGCACAATAGCTAGGCAGACAGGTTACATTCTTAACTGAACACCCGCCAGGAAATCCCAATCCAGTTAAAGCCCAGCCCTCATGCAGCCCAGACAGTCAAGTTTAATTAGGTCCCTGTGTCATTGTATCAGCTCAAAAGCACCACTGGAAACCTACCAAAATGTATCAACATATGATGAACTTGCATAAATTATACAACACTCATAACTCATAAATTTCCTAACAGACAATCGATCCGTCTGCCCTCTTAACATCCTTTCCTTAGCTTAGCACAGTGTCTGGCACAAAGTAGACTCTTAATAAACACTATTGACTAACTGACCCATAAAGAAATATAGCCATTCATTCATTCATTCATTTATTTTTTCAATAAACTTATTTAGCAACCACTCTGCCCTGAGCACTACAGTTATCATGTCAGTGAGTATCTATTAACTACTCACCATGTGCCAAATCCTTTGCTAAGCCTAGAGATACAAAGAAAGGACAAAAAAAAAAAGTGCCCATCCTCAAGGAGCTGACATGCTGAGGGGAGGAGACAATGTGAATATAAATGGGTCCACACTAGATACAAAGAGAGTCGATGGTGATGAGACAGATGCAAAGTTTAGATGAGACACAGCCTTGCCCTCATGGGCATCTCAGCCATTGCCCTTACTTTCTAGTAGAGGGGAAGGGAAAATAAAATGCCAACTCATATAACTAAAATCCCAATTTTAGCTGATAATTCTTTTTAGAGATGTACACATTCTGACAGCACTTTTCAGTTTTCAAAACACTTTTCATAAATTGTCTCACAAGAACCCTATAAGATAAGTGCTATTATCCCCATTTGGCAGATGAGGAAACTGGGAGTCAAAGAAGACTAAGGTTACATAGCTACTAAGTGTCTGAGAAAGGACTCCAAATACCAGTCCAGCCCTCTATCCCTTAAATTATGCTATCTCTTTGGTGTATGTCTCTCATTGTGCAAATGTCATGAATCCCTAATTACATGTGCCATCTAATGATGCTGCTAATTGGGTCTGATGAATTAGGACTTTGCCAGATTGTTCCAGGGGAACAATATTGTAAATGAGAAATAAGATGAGATTGTAGGTGGGATCCTGGACTTGGAGTCAGGAAGAATTGGGTCCCAATCTCCTACCTCAGATACTCACTAGCTGGGTGATCATAGGTAACTCTTTTCATTTCTTAAAGCCTCAATTTCCTCTTTTGTAAAGTGGAGATTATTAATCTAGCATAAAGTATTTTACAGGGTTGTTGTGAGGAAAGTGTTTTAGAAATGTAGAACAAAATTGGAAAAAATAAAATACTATTAAGTGGAAAAAGAAATTAAGCTTCTGTTTTATTCCTGAAAAGAAATAAAAAGTAGACCATGTAAACTGAGGCTTTTACAATGACCACCAAGTGGGGACCCTAAGTTCTAGGATAATTCTGAGGAGGAGGCAGGGGTTAGTTCTGTAATGCCAATGGCTTGAGCCCCCACAGGTGTGTTTCTCTCCCAGATTATCTGCAAAGAACCACTGAATCAGCCAGCCTTAAGTAGCTTTTAGAAAAGCATATTTACTAAGGTGTTATTATAAGAACAATTATTTGTGTGTATGTGTGTACAGAAATATATTCTCCCAAAAATCTGTGGGAGGTTATCCCAGAAATACATACATAGTCCAGAGAAAGTGAGCTCAAGCTTAGAGCATGTATATGTGACCAAGGGAGTAGCTCACAGTTATTGGCTGCTCAAAATTCTCTTTTTCCATTTGTGAGATGTTCAAGATCATTTGAAGCAGGCAAAATCCAGTCCCAGGGGGTGGGGAGGAGAACCTGGCTGAGGCTGAAGCTGAGGTCTCTCCTCCCCTCCTTCCAGGTGGTTCCTTCTGGGGTGGGGGGTGTCAGCTAGAACTCTATACTCACTTCAATTTCTGGAATTTCATCTTTCGATTAACCACAATAGTAATAGCTAGCATTTATATAGTAATTCAAGGTTTGCAAAGCACTTTACAAATATTTCCTAATTTTATCCTCACAACAATTTTTACTCATCTTCCTGACTCCAGGTCCAGAATTCTATCAATTGCACCACTTAGCTGCCAATTCTCCAACCCTCTAAACTGATAATAATATATAATTCACAGATGATAATGATAATTAATATTTATATAGTACTTACTATGTGCCAGGTACTATGCTAAACACTTTCCAATTATTATCTCATTTGATCCTTACAACAACTTTGTGAGGTAGATGCTGATATAATCCTCATTTTAGAGATGAGAAAACTGAGGCAAACAGGAATTAGTGACTTACCCAGGATCACACAGTCAGTAAGTGTCTATGGTCAGATTTGAACTCAGGTTTTCCTGACTCCAGGCCTCGTACTCTACTCACAGTGCCTTCTACAGATGATTACTGGAACATGGTGGAGGTTCCTTAGGAGACCGTTTTGTACTTAGTTTAGGGTCTTTTATATGCCAGGAGATGGACTGATTATTTTCAGTCTTCAGCTCTGAAACAGTTTTATCTATAACTGAATTCCTGAGCTCCAGCAGAGTAAACAGAGTCCTCTTTGTAAGCACAAGGATGAAAATGAACATGAATAACAAAATGAAAAGTTCTGCCTGCCCTTGTCCCCAAAATGCCACATGCTTTAAAAAAAAAAAAAAAGCAGCAGAGTCAAGCGAATGGGAAGAACCATTCCAGGCAATGAGAAAAGAAAGGTGATGGTATCAGTTTCACTACATTAAAAGAAATGTATCAATACTGTATCAGACCTGAGTTCAAATGTAGCCTCAAAGACTTACCAGTTGTGTGACCCTGGACAAGTCACTTCACTCTGTTTACCTCAGTTTCTTCATCTGTAAAATGAGCTGGAGAAGGAAATGACAAACCATCTTTGCCAAGAAAACCCCAGATGGAGTCAGACATGACTGTAACAAATGAACAATAATATATTTTTTTAAAAGAATGGAAAAGAAATATGAGTTGTTAGAAAGGAACTCTCAACTGAACACCTGTACGAAGAGAATTTGCAGTTACAGAATGTGTGTGTGTGTGTGTTGGGGGGGCAGTGTTATAATTTATTAATACTTTTTTTAGGCTCAGATCAAGTATTTACTTTCTACATAATCCCCCATTCCCTTCAATCATTAACACCCCCACACCTTCCCCAATTACCTTAGTTTTTATTTTGTATCTCTTGTTTTGACATGTCTATGTTCATGTTGTTTTCCATTGGTAGAATGCAAGGCTCTTGAGGGCAGGAGGAATGTCTGTTTTTTGTCTTTTTTGATCTGCAGTGCCTGGAATGAACACAGGGGTATTTAATAAATGCTTGTTGAATGAGAGACTAAATACAATCTATTTCAATTGGTTCCTTTCCAGCTATAAGGATGTAGTCATAACCCTCCTCGTTCACTTCACAAGTGAGGGATTTGGGGTGCTACGTGGGGGGAGTGACTTGTTCAAGATCCCACAGATCCTAAGTAGCAGAGATAGAGTCCTAATGTTTCCCCTTTCCCCAGCTGTTAGGTGGCATGTACCTGAGCCATCTAGATGCCCTCCTTAAGGTTACTTTCAAACAGTTACAGTCCGTTCTCGGTTACAGAGCTCCCTTCCCATCCTTGGTCCCTGGAGAACAATTTCTCTCCGAGGAGGAGATCCTCGAAGCTGGTTTTGAACTTCTGAGTGTTGGTCACTTACCAGGAGGAAAGTTTAGAAATGATCCCTTTCTGAAGCAAAGCTTGAGGAAGCCCAAACTTGACAGAAGTGACTGGAAACATTATTTTGGCTCAGCCATGGCCATGTGTGCAGTGGTTCTCAATCTTTTCAAGCCTGATGACCTCCCTAATAGTTGTACTGTTAGAAATTCACACTGAAAAAACCAACCGCTGGTGAATTCAGCAGTACTTCAAAAAAAAAATTTTTTTTTGGTTTTTTACAGCACTGATAATGCATTTTTTAAAAATAGCCATATATGTGCAAGGCCTATTATTTAATCAGAAAGAACGTTAATTTATTATACTAAGTCATCTTGCATAGTTGGTTGGCACCAAATAAAGATCAAAACAATGTTTATTGCACATATGGTATCAAGGACCCTGTACAATAGCCTTGTAATAAACAAGGAATTTGCCTTAATAGAGCACTTTAAGGTTTTCACTCCAGTATCTTTGCCAAGGAAATCCCAAATGGGGTCCCTAAGAATTATCACATCTGAAAAAAATAATGCAGCTAGGTGGCACAGTGCTGAGCCCATTTTCAGGAGGACCTGAGTTCAAATCCTGCCTCAAACACTTACTAGCTATGTGACCCTGAGCAAGTCATGTAACTTTTGTTCACCTCTGTTTCCTTCAACTGTAAAATGGGGATAATAACAGAACCTGCCTCCCAGGATTCTTGTGAGGATTGAAAGTGTTTAGCATGGTACCTGGTACACAGTAGGCATTATATGAAGACTTATTTTTTCTCTTTAAATTAAGTTTTCTTTTCTTAATTATGAACTTAAGCAGCAACAATGCATTCTTCAGAATACAAAAAGGATAGGAAAGAATATTTTATCCAAATCTGTGAACTTCCCTTGTGTAGTTTTTTTAAAGCAGATATTAGATTTCATACAATAGCCAGTAGGCATCCCTTCTATGTGTCAGATACTGTGCAAGGTGCTGGAGATACAAAGAAAGGTAAAAAAAAAAAACAAAAACAAAAAAACCAAAAAACTTTCCTGTCCTCAAGGAGCTCACAGTCTAATGATAGAGACAGCATAAAAATAACTATTTAAAAATAAGATACATACAGGATAAATCAGACATAATCAACAGAATTGTCACAAAGTAACAAAACTGCTCCACTTATCATCTGCTCTCATCTGTGTATTTTATTTCTTAAAGTTTCCCTGATGTTCTCTCCTCTCCTCTCCCAAATCACCAAATAATTTATTGGCTAAAGAGCTAGCCTTGAATTAATGAAGCCTTGGGTTCAAATCCTGCTATTGACACATATGGCTATGTGACCTTGGGTAAGTCATTTACAGTCATTGTGCTCTTGGCAATTCTCTCAGAATATAAATCGCAGAGAAGGAGCTGACCTGCATTGTTAGAGCCTGCTTTCTCCCCTGGGAGTCCCCTAAACCAGTGAAATCTTAGTTCGAACCCCCAGCCTTCATGGTAACCATTGTATACAGTTAGCTTTGAGCTTCCTGCAAAGCTCCTGTCAGATGCTACCTCCCAGGGAGTCTGAACTTCCTCCCCTCCTCCCCTCCTTATCTTTTACTTTCTGTTTGCTGATTTGTGAACTGCTGCAATCCCAGATTATAAAATCCTTGAGGGATGGATAGGAGCTGCTTCCTACTACCTTTGGATCTCCAGGGACTAGTTGTGCTTAGTAGATACTGAATCAATGTTTTGTTGAAATGAGCTGACTCTTACCCCACAGGGATCCTTAGCCTACCAGGTAGGAACTCCTGGTCTGAGTATTCAGTCATTCTCAGGCCAGTCCAACTTTTCATGACCCCATTTGAGGCTTTCTTGGCAAAGACAATGGAGTGGTTTACCATTTTCTTCTCCAGCTTATTTGACAGCTGGACTTGACTGAAATGACTGAACTACTTCCTGAGTCCAAGTTTATCCACTGTACCCGTAGCTGCCTGTCAGGTAATGAGTTCCCCATCACTAAGGATTGTCAAGCAATGACTTTGGGGGTGGGGGGAATGCTATCAATAGCCAGGAGGTCAAAACCTTGGGTCTTAACATCACCTCTCAGGAGGTATTCAGTAGGATCTTAGATTTTAAGAGGACCACTTAAGGTATCTGGAATTCCAAACTTTCTTATTTTATAGATGAGGAAACAGAATCCCAGAGAGGGAATATGAGTTTTATGAAGTCGAAATGGCTGTGCTGAACACTCACTCCACCTGCCCTCCTGATCCCAGAGTATCCACTAATCCATAGTAAATGTTTCTTGGATTGAATTGGTGGGGCTCCTGGTTGACTGGAGTAAGACTTGGCCCAGAAGATCTAGGAGGCGCCTTCCAAATGTGTCCATTGTTTGTTCATGGTCCCAGTAAGTTACTGGGAGCCCAAATTCCAACCCTGTTTTTCTGACTTCCACGACACCGAAGCTACCGCTAAGAACTCCATCAGGACAGGAACTGGGTTTTTTACCTCCCCTTTGTATGGCCAGCGATGTCCGGCACTTAGTGGTCGCTGAATAAATGTTCATTGGGTGCGTGAGCGAGTGAGTGAAGCGAGGACACGTAACACAGGAGACAAATCCAAGTATCTGCCGAAGCATTGTTTCTAGGATGGGTGTCTCCCTTGGCAGGGAGGGTTGCAAAGGATAGCCTCGGCTCTCGGGCCACTCTGCCAGGGGTCATGCGAAGGGAGGCCTTTACCCCGGGCCACACTTCCTGTTCCCCACCAAGGGAAGGACCCGATGGAAGGGTGCCCCCAAGATTCAGGGTTCTTACCCTCTGCCCTGCCTTTGCCTCGCCCATAGCAGGAGGCTCTAGGACCCTGGCAGGGTAGAGTAGAGCAGGGCTGGGCCAGGCAGGGCAGGCGGGGCGGTCGGGAGGCCCGGGGCTGCCGGAGGGGCGTGGGTCTGGGAGGAGAACGAGAGCAGACTCGTTTTCTGCGCTGCTTCCTTCTTCTCCATCTCCACCCATCGATCACCTCTTTCTCTCTCTCCCTCTCTTGCACATCTACACATACACTCGTGCTCACTCCCCGCCTTGCCCAGTCCCGTTCTCCCCTCCCCCGCGCACCCCTGCCCGCCGCTGGAGGCGGGCGGGCGGGAAGCTGGGGGTGGCCCGCCCGGAGGGCAGCGCCGAACTCCACCAGAGGTGAAAGAGGAGGCATTTACGGTTGGGAGGAGGAGCCCTAGCCGCGAACGGACCGACTGCCAGCTCGGGGAGCGGACCGGCAGCGCAGGTGAGCACCCCGCCAGGTAGATCCCGCGACCCCGGGGCGCGCCACCCCGCCCCCTCTCCCTGGTCGCCTCCCCGCCCCCGCCTGCTTCCCTGGGGGTCGTAGCTTCGGGAGGGGTCTCTGGGGTTGAGCCAAGGCCAAGGTCTGGGTCCGGATCGGCCAGATCTTCCCCTCTCCCTTGTTCGGACCGGAGCTCAGCCTTCCTCATCCCGGGGCTGCGCCAGCCACGCCCCTCTCCGAGCTGGTCTGAGTGGGGGGCTTCGGAGGCCGCCTTCCTCCCTACCTTCGTCTCTTCTGCGGGGCTGCGCCGACCACTCCCCCTACTCCGCTCTCGAGAGGTAGGGGCAATTGGGGGCGTCTCCTCCCTCGCCCAGGGGCTGCCCGGCGCCCTGGGGCCTCCTTAGCCCCCCGACTTCCCATCCAGTCCCTTCGCATCCTTCCGATCACATCCTATCCCCCTGTCGGCCTGGCCCGGGGTAGAGCTCCAGCCTTCTGCCAGCCTCTTGGCCAGAGACTTTGCCCTCTGGCCGCCACTGAGGCACAGAGCACCCCCATACACACCCAACCCCCCACCTTCTCCCCGCCTTCCTAGGAGGAGGAGGCTCTGCTGGAAGGACCCGCCCCCTGATCCAGGGTCCCGCAGCTGGCTTTCGATCCTCACCCTACTAGCTGCCCTCCCCCACCTTGGGCTGGGGATCTTCGACCTGAGCCCCTCCACACACACACACACCTAGTTCCACCTGCCGCGGTTCTGAGTCTCCCTGTCTGCTCTTGGCCTCGACGTTGTCGGGGCAGAAGTTTCTGTTCGTTTTAACAGGGCTTCCCCGGGCTAGCAAGAGAAGGCGATGAGTCCCGAGGGCTGCAGGAGTTAGTGGGGAGAGACACAAAAGTGGGCTGAGTAATTGGCCAGAGGGAACTCGGAATGGCAGTCTGGGACCAAGGGGGACTGGAAGAGGCTGTTCTCCCCAGAGCGTTTCTGAAGTCAGTCAATGAACGAGCATTTACTAAGCTCCAACAGCGTGCCAGACATTGTCCTAGGCGCTCAGGACAGAGGGACAAATTGAGACAACCCCACCCTCTGTCTTCTGGAAGTCAGAGGACCTAGGATTGAATTCACAGCTTCGGTGACCCTGGGCAAGTCTCTTGCCAGAGAGCCTTTTGTTTCCTCAGATGAGGCTATGAAATCTCTTTCAGATTGGAATCTCTGCCCATTCCCTTGAATAACCTCACCTCTGGGACTTGGCAACACAAGGGGCATTGTCTGAGTGGAAACTCCCCAGGGTCTGAAGGAACTCATCCTTGCCACCCAAGGGGCCCCAGGCATTGCAAAGGTTGGCTGCATGAGGGCAGATAGGTTATGCATTAATAAAACGAAGTTTAGGGGTTGGCCCTATGCTGGCACAGTTCCTGCCCTGTACCTTACAACCCAAGTGCTTGTAACTGTGTCCCAGGACTGGTGTTAGGCTGGCCCAAGACCTTTGGCTCCAGCTGGATTCACAAAAACCCCTATGCTTTTGGAGAAATCATGTTTTCACAGGTGGCAGGCAGTCTTCAAAACCCTCTCAAGTGCTTCCAGTTGTAAAGGGCTGGGCAGAGAGATGCTTTGCCAGCAGACTGGACTCCTCTCTGGGTTACCTCTGGCAAAGTGAATTTGGAGTCAGAGGTTCAAATCTGACTTTCCTACTAATGTAATCTTGGACAAGTTACTCTTGTGCAAAATGAGGAAATTGCCATGACTTCATCTAATTCTGTGTGTGTGAAATTCAGAGATATGTTAGTTTAAGGGGATAACATCAGAACATACATTTAGAGATGAAAGACTCCTTGGCGGTCTCATCTAGCCTTTCTGTTGTTCAGTCCTGGCCGACTCTTCCTGACCTCATTAGGTTTGGGTTGTTGTTTTTTTTTTTTTCAGTAAAGATCTTGGAGTGGTTTACCATTTCTTTCTGCAACTTATTTTCAGGTGAGGAAATTGAGGCAAACAAGGTTAAGTGACTTGTCCAGGGTTGAGGCCAGATTTGAACTCAGGAACAGTCTTCCTGACTCCAGACCTGGTACTCCATCTACCTGGCCACCTCACTCTTTAAAGACAGCATGGGGAGTCCTAGTCCGAAACTATGAAGGGACTCTACACTCCTGTAATAGTTTAGAATAACATCCACCATGATTTGGAATTGCACTCATTATGTTAACCTAATTCCTATCAGTTTACAGCTGAAGAAACTGAGGACCAGAGAGGTGGTCCTCCCCAGGGTCCTACAGGTAGTGACAGTCAGGATTTGAGCTCAGGGCCTTTGACTCCAAGTTTAATGCACTTTCTGCAGTTCTACACATAGAAGAAAGGGACCTCTCCCCAAATGGTCTGAAACTCACCCTTAAGAAAAAATTAAACATAGGAGCCACCTTAAGGGGAAGATATTTCCCAGTGGTCATGGCCAGAGTTAAAGAAATGGCAAAGTTTCAATCTCTGGCTTTTTTAGAAAAGCATCCAAAAGTGATATTGTGGAGTGCTGTAACCAGTTCCCAAGTGGTCGGTTTCCCTGCCCTTGGTCACTGACCTCCTCCATGCTGAACTGTCACAATTCTAATGGGCCTGCTTTGCAGTTTTCTTCTTATACAAATGTGTTTAGGCCACAAGTGATTTCTTTGAAGGCCGGATCTAAGATTTTTTCAGGCCACGTGAGTCTGAGCCAAGTGAACTCTGCCTGGTTAGTTTAGTGGGTGTAGCCTCAAGTTTGAGATAGGGAAGCAGGAAGGAGGGATTTCCCACTTGACCCATCTTTTGGACATTTTCTTCTAATAGCTTGCCAATAGTATCTTTAGTTTCCCTTTTAGTAATTCCTAAGTCATTTCAATAGTTACTTCCAGGACACCAAGAATTCTTTTGCTTCTGAGACTGTTTAAAAAAAAAAGCATTACGTGATGTAAGATTGGGAGGAAGAACCAACCATCCAATGAACGAATTTTGGATTTGGAGTCAAAAGACCTGGTTTAGGATACTGTCATTGACTACTTTTGTGCCCTTGGGCAAGTGAGTTAACTTTCCTGGGCCTCAGTTTCCTCATCTGTAAAGTGAGCAGTTGGATGAGATCACTCAACATAAAACATGAAGCCTGAATGTGGCCTGCATCCCATGTGCACTCAAACCAGATGAAAATGTGATGGGGAAATATTTAACAAAAGAAAAATACAACAAAGATAGATAAATATATTTTAAAACTGTCAGTATTTGGACTAGAGGGATCCTTCTGTACAAGATTAGGGGGCCTCGTTTCTGCTTGAGTTTGATGCCAACTTAAGATCTCTGGAGGATCTCTGGAGTTCCTTGCAGCTTCACATCTGTGACTCTAAGATCCTAGTAAAAATAGGCTTGATTCCATGGGCGGTGGGGGGAAGGAAGCATTGATAAGGGTCCTACCTATCTCCAAATACCTCAGTCACCTGTTTGCAGTTGATTGAAGTTTCTTGAATAGGGGACAAATATTTTTCATTTCATTTCATAATCTTAAAGATTACCTGATCCCACCCAAACAAGAAACTTTCTAAGATTGGAGGAGACCGTGTAGGACATTACAAAGAATACTTCCACTGGAGTCATAGGACCTGAATTTGAATCATGACTTTTTCACTTTTGCCCTGTGTGATCATGGCACTACCCTCTTTGGGCTTCTGTTTTCTCATCTAGAAAAAGGGAAGGTTGGATAAGATAACCTTTAATGTTCCTATTTCTAGGATCCTATGAAGTAACCAATCCATTGAAGCTCTGAAATTCTAGGATTCTGTTCTCTGGGTCTGACCTACACTAAAATGTAAATGACTGCTACTGAACACTTTCTTGGGAGGAGAGTTTGTGAAGGAGGGAAGGAGAGTTATCAAGCCCATGACAGGAGTGACAAGGAGAAGGTAAAAAAGAAAGGGACGCTGGGGATTTCCTCCACTGATCTTTACAGACCCATTGGCTCCATAATGACACATTGCTTTCAGGTTTGCCAAATGCTTTCCTTATAACCACTTAGTGAGTAGTATTAATAGCTGCTCAATTATTATTTTTGTCCCAGTTTTTCAGATAAGGAAATTGAGGTACAGAGGTAAAGGGATTTGTCTAGTCTCACCTAGCTAGTAAATGTTGGAGCTGGGATCTATGAGGAAGCATGGTACAGTGAAAGGAATTCTGGAGCTATAGTCAGAGGATTTGGGCTCAAAATATTTACTGTGTAATATTGGGTAAGTCACTTAACCTTGCTGGTCCTCAGTGTTCTCATCTCTCAAATGACTGGGGTGAAGTAGACCTTCCTACTCTCTATATATGACCTCTTCTTTTTGAGGTGAAATGACCAATCATAGATAAACCATGGACCTGAAAAAATCAATCAACAGGCATCTCTAGAGAGTAAGAAGGACTAAGTGTGTCATTGATCCAAGAAAATATCATTTTACCACAAAATAAACATTTGCATCCCACTATCTCTGCCTGTTGTATGGGGGTGGAAAGTGTAATGTGTCAATCAATTTCGCTCAGTTCTTTGAGGCATTCTTAAAATCTAGTTCTTGCAGCAGGACAGCAGTTAGGTGGTACAGTAGACAGAGGGCCTGGAGTCAGAAAGAACTGAATTCCCATCTAAACTCAGAACCTCACCCTCTTTGGCTCAGTTTCCCCATCTGTGAAAAGAGCTGATGAAGGAAATTAGCAACCACTCCTGTATCTTTGCCAAGAAAACCCCAGATGGGGTCATAGAGAGTCAGACAGGACTGAAACAACTGAACAGTATAAAAGGTTTGCTTGTGCCCCAGGATTGTGTTTAAATAAAAGTAAAGCCATTACTGCTCTCAAGAAATTTCCTTTCTATTGAGGGAAACAATGTCCACAAATAGATACATACAAAATACATACAAAGTAGGGAGAGTTCAGGAGCATCAGGACAGATGGAGAAGATGGTGCCTGAGTGGTCTTGAAGGAAGAGAGGAATTCTAAAAGGCAGAAGAGGGAGAAGTTTTGAGGCATGAGAGACAGTTAGTCCAAAGCCAAAGGTCTGGGATAAGTAATGGAGTGTGGTATGCAAGGCAAGCAGGCCAGACTCAAGAGCTTTGGAAGGGAAGTCATGGGTGGAAGGTTTGGAGGGAAAGGGAAAGCTAACACTGTTTGAACATGGTGCAGCTGATATCCTCAATTGATCACAGAATTAGACTTGGAAGAAACTTTCGTGATCCTCTAACTAACCCTTCTTTAACAAGGTCTCTCCTGCCCATCCTCCTACAGCTATTGCTCTCTTGTTGATAAAGGGCTTCTGGGTGGGAGAAGCAGAGTGCTCCTGGATCAGGATATTTTTTCTTTCTAGTGTGAGAGAACAGCAACAGGGGAGTTGCTTTAAAAGGACAAAGCTGCCAGTTGGAGAACTACCCAGCAGTGCCCAGATTAACATTTACTCCCTGTCAGAGTCAAGTCCCCAGAGGCAGGGCCAGTGGAAAGAATGCTCACTTGGAAATAAAAGGAAGGAGAGTTGAGCCCTTCCTCTGCCCACTCATTACTTGTGGGACCTTGGTCCAATCACTACCCCACCCTTGGTCTCAGTTTTCTCTCTATCTAAAATAAAAAGGATGTACTAGAGGACCCCTATGGACACATTTACCTCTGAAGCTGTGATTCTCACTTTGGGCATATTGCTTCCCTTTTCCTCCCAGGCAAAGTAAGGGAGCTGCTGAGGGTCAAAAGGATAACATACCTCAGGGGTAGAATTCGAAACTAGATCCTCTGACTGAAGACCGTAAACCACCCTTCCTCCCCCATCTTGGATTCAGGAGACCCTTGGTGTGAATTTCAACTCTGACACTGAATCATTGAAGCCAGTGACTTAATCTCTCTGAAAGCTGTTTTTCTCATTTATAAAATGAAATGACAGTTGATTAACTTAATCCAGGAGCTGTTCTGAGTATGTAAAGTTCTCTGATGGCTTCAAGGTGATTTGCAAGTGGCCCTGGGCTTTCAGGGACAATGCTTATGTCCAAGATCTGGCAGGTCCCACTGATCTCCAAAGTCTTTGAATGTGGGCCTGACATTGTGTTGGTGCTTGCCTGTCTGTCACCCAAATGACCAACCTAGCTAAGTTTGAAAAGCCTCAGCCCGTGTTTGGGTGCAGGGTGGCAAGATTTCCAGCTGCAGCTGCTCTTAGAGACACCTATGTTAAAAGAGGTTCATGGTTTGCATTGGTGGAGAGACAAATTTACAAGTCCTTGGGGTTGGATATTGATGGCTATAACACAGCTCAGGTGTGGATGTTTGTCAGTGTAGTAACAGATGTAGCTACGAAGGATCTTTTGGAGCCTTCTTGGCTCCCCAAGTCCAGGTCCTTCCCAGTGCTTGCCTCGCGATTGCCAATAACAGTCTATACCTTCTCCAAGTTCCCCTGGGCACTCTCTGCAGTACCTTAAGACTTCATTCCTACTTTAAACCAAACTGGGACTTAGCGCAACTCTTCCAACGGTCTCCACTATTTTCTGACTTCCAACTTTCAATGCTTATAGCATAGTGCCTAGCACATAGTAGGTGCTTGATAAATCTTTATTGAATTCCAACTTCTCCTTGCAGGCAGGATGGTGATAAGAAAGCCCTCAATTTGAAACCAGGGGATGAGACCCTAGTTCCTCATTAACCGTGTGAAGTTGGACAAATTAGTTTCCCTCTCTGAGTCTCATTTTTCTCCTCTGGAGAAATGGACTTGGACTAAACAATTTTGAGCTCCCTTCCAGCTTGAAATATTTTTAAATTAATTTATTTATTTTCAGTTTTCAGCATTTGCCTTTATAAGATTTTAAGTTGTATATTTTCCCCCTTCCTAAGACAGCATGCAATCTGATATAGGTTATACATGTACAGTCCTATTAAACATGTTTCCACATTACTCATGTTGTGAAAGAAGAATCAGAACAAAAGGGAAAAACCAAGAGAAAGAAAAACAGAAACAAAAGAGAAAATAAAATGTTTCCATCTCTATTCAGACTTCATAGTTCTTTCTCTGGATGTGGATGACATATTCCATCATGAGACTTTTGGGATTGTCTTAGATCATTAAGTTGGTCATCTCACAACATTGCTGTTATGATGTACAATGTTCTCCTGTATTTGTTTATTTCACTCAGCACTGCTTTATGTAAGTCTTTCTAGGTTTTCCTGAAATCTGCTTGCTCATCATTTCTTATAGCACAGTAGTAATCCATTACATTCATATACCACAACTTGTTCAGCCATTCCCCAGTGGATGGGCATTCCCTCGATTTTCAGTTTTTGGCCACCACAAAAAGAACTGATATAAATATTTTTGTATATATGGGTCCTTTTCCCATTTTTATGATCTCTTTGGGATACAGACCTAGTAGTAGGGTATTGCTGGATCAAAGAACATGCATAGTTTTATAGCCCTTTGGGAAAAGTTCCAAATTGCTCTCCAGAGCAGTTGGATCAATTCACAACTTTGCGCTAGTGTTCCAATTTTCCCACTTCTTCTACATCTTGAGATCTTTGAAGCTACAAAACTCTCAGAGCTTTACCTTCCTCATCTGTAAAATGGGGACGATATATCATCTATGCTATCAACCTCCCAGGATTAGTTGTTGGAGAGGAAGTGCTTTGTAAGTCTTAAAATCTATAGAAATATGAGGCTGTTTGTTTTTTGGATTAAATTGGTGTAGAGAATTCTTGATGGGAAAATTCTTACAATCAGTAGGGAGACTTACCTTCTCGGAAACTTGTGACCTTCCAGTTGCATGGGGGCACTGACAGGTTGAGTCATTGGTACAGGGTCACACAAATAATGTGTGTCCTAAGCTGGGTGTAGAAACCCAGGTCTGTGGAGGTGAATCTTGCGTCTCTTTTAATTTACAATAACCCTAAAAATGATCATTTTCTCTTCTTTCTCAACCTCCAGTAACTCCCAGGAACTGAGATCAGGCTTGCCTTTGAGCAGAAAATTGAGTGGAAGTGAAACCTGGGCTTCCCAGTTCCTTGAGCTCTTGGACCTTAGTTCCAATGGGAAGTTCCAGGATTGTCTGGAAAGGGGGACAATGATTCTGAGACTTCTGAAGGAGCTGAGCGTGGGTGCCTGGGAAGGGGGCTAGTTATCTTGTAGGGTAAGCTTGGGATTTGAGCCAAAGGGTCTCTGCTGGGTTTTCCATTGATCCCCTGTTAGCTTCATATTTGATTATTCAATTCAACAAATGCTTATTTCTCCCGTTGGTGGATTAGCTTTAACAATTTTTAACCTTATCCTCCTGCTTACTCTTGTGCTTTGTTCAAGGAATTTAGCATAAGGGTTGAGGATTGCTGAGCTAGAGGTCTAGGGCTAGGCTGCCTCCTCTCATTTACTAATGGGTGTGGACATCTTTACAGACCGGGGCGCAGAGTGGTTGTGAGATTTATCCCAGGCTACACAGTATCAGACGAAGGATTTGAATTATCAAATGCAATCATTAAATGCAGTGTTGTTTCTGACCAAATGAGTTATAGTTAAATAGATTTTTTTAAAAGTTATGGAACAAATAATAAGCAAAATAGACATTTTTTCATATCATTAGCCACATTTGAGATTACTAATTATTAATCCCTTTCTCTTAGAATTTCAAACTAGTATATACATATCAGGGTAGGTAGTTGATTCAGTGGATAGAGCAATGGGCCTGGAGTCAAGAAGACTCATCTTCCTGAGTTCAAATCCATCCCCAGACACTTACTAGCTGTGTGACCCTGGGCAAGCCCCGTTTGCTTCAGTTTCCTCATCTGCAAAATGAGCTGGAAAAGGAAATGGTGAATCATCCCAGTATCTTTGCCAATCAAACTCCAAATGGGGTCAATGAAGAGTCAGACACAAGCGCATAACCACAATAAAAAATGTATATTAAGCTTAATTTTCAAGGAAGGAGAGATACAAAGGCAAAAAAAGTAAACAGGCCCTGTCTTTGACAGTTAGGTAGTACTAGTTAGGTAGTCAGAGTAAAGGACACACAGTCAGGAAGACTTAAGTGAAAAATGGCCTCAGATACTAGCTGTGTGATCTTGAGTAAGTCATTTAACCACTACCTCAGTTTCCCTCATCCGTAAAATGGAAGGATTGGCTTTTGAAGGCCTTTCTAGCTCTAGAGCTATGATCCAAAGACTTGCTGTGGATTGCCCAGCTAAGTGTCAGAGGAAGGATTCCAGCCTACATCTCCTAAATAGAGCCAAGGGCTTTTTCTACAACACCATCTTGACTCTGGTGGGATGGCAGAAACCCCTTGAACCCACAAACATGAGTAGGCCCTACTGAAGGTGGATAGCAGCAGCCAAAATCAGAGCTCATTCATCAGCAACAACATGGTGAGTTAGAAAGAGAGCTAGATTTTAAGCTAGAGGGTTTGGTTTCAGATCCATCCCGTGTGGCTTGTGATTTGTGTGATCAGAGGCAAGTCATGTTCTGGCCCTGCCTCCACATTCTCATCATAGAGTGAGGGAGATGACCTAAAATGATCCTTGCTTTCATTCCTTTGAACCCCTCAATGTGGAAGGAAGCAAGAAGGGGAATATCCTTTAGATGGAGAGATGGACCTAAAAGACCAACTTGTCCAACTTCTTTTCATTTAAAAAAAAAAATGAAACTGAGTTCCAAAATGGAACATGGACATTGCCCTAGGCTCCTTGTCTCATCAGTAAAACAAGTTAAGGTCCTTGAGACTATTCCGATGTTTGGGCTTAGGCAGGAAATGGGGTTTCTTTGCATCAGCCGTTGGAGAATTGGGGTTTGGAGCCAATTTCACTTAGTGGTTTTCTAAATAATTTGACTGGGAACAGTGCCCCGGGCTTGAGCAATTGACCTTTGAGGTAAAGGAGATCAGGAGATGGACAAGAATGAGACAGAATGAGAACACTTCCTTCCAATTTTCCTCTTTCTTCCCATTTCTCATCAAATGAGAGTCAGCATGGTGTCATGGACAGTGTGTCTTAAAGCCAGATAGATCTGGGTTCAAGTGTTGACTGGCCCTCCAGGCTCTGTGATCTCTGAGAAGTCACCTAACCTGGTACATAGTAATCACTAATAATTGTCTGTTGACTGACATAATGACACATCTCTCATTGCTCTAGGAAACTCTTTAAGGCAGTTAAATTGCATAAAAGGGCCTGACCTGCATTGGCAGTGGGAATTATCTCAATTGGGAATTTCCTAGACCAGTATAATTCTTCTTCTCCCTTTCATATACCTAAATTCAACCAAAGTGATCTGCTTGCTTTTCCTAAAATTGATATTCTGTCTTCTTGAAAAGACCTTAGAGATCTGATCCAACCCCTGCATTTTACAGAAAAAGAAACTGAGTCCCCTTCAGGAGAAATGATTCAAAAGGACCATAGAGTTAAATGGCAGAGCTGAGACTAGAATCCAAGGTCCTTAGCTAATAAACTCCTTGAAAACAGTGACTTTTTCATTTTGTATTAGAGGCAACTACATGATCCAGTGGACCCGGAGTCAGGAAGACCTGAGTTCAAATGTGACCTCATTATTGACCCCTTAGGTCAATAGTAGGCCAATAGTAGGTGCCTATTATTAATTATTTATCAATCCATCATTTATTTATTTATTTTGTTATTAAAATTATTATTTTATATAAAATTTTATATAAAATAAAAAAATATTGCTTTTCCTTCCCCCTATTTTGACCAGATCTGTGACTTTTCCCCCCCATTTGCACTCTACCTAGCTTGTGTATAAAATTTGTCATCCCCCATTGAAATGTCCTTAAGGACAGGGACCAGGGTATTGCCTTCTTTATATCCCCAGGGTTTGTGCCTAATGCCTAATAAATGCTTATTAAATGCTTGTTGACGGATTTCATCGGCATAGGGGACTCTAGATGAGGAAACTGAGTCTGCCAATGCAGACAAGCAACTGATCTGTAATTTATAGTCTTAGAGGGTCACCTGAGGCCCTGAGAGGTTAGGTGATCTGTCCTTGATCACACAACCATACCTTAACCCCTGGACTTCTCGACTCTGATGCAGCTCTAACCACTATGTATATGGCTCTCCTAAGACTTAATGAATGCTTTTTGAATCTAAATGCCTGGGCAAGCACATCAGGCTGCCAATTCACTCGTCTTCCAGTGGCAGACTCTTAGACTCTTTACTTTCCTTCAGCACTCAGCTCAAGGACCAGAGCCAATAGGAAACCTCTTCTGATTTTCCCCCTAATTAGGGCTTTCTCCCTTGTCTATCCTATATTTATTTATCCATTTATATTTCATATCTTCCCTCCCTATATAAGGCTGTATGTCTTTGAGAGCAAGGTCAATTTTTTACTCATTTTTGTCTCCCCCATTAAAGAGAAGCCCTAGAGAAATCTGCTGAAGCTTTGCTAATTCCAGCTGCACCAGCTCAGTACATCCAGCACGCACTGTCTCAGCAAGGAGTGGCTTTTGACTCTGTATCTAAACACAGAATTATTTGGATGGCAGAAATACAAAAAGACCCAATGGAGCCTCCAGGATTCAAAATTAATTGAAAGATTAATTCATCTCCATTCTGGGTACTTCCCCATTGCAGGTACTGCCTTGCTCATAGTAGGAAGTAAACAAATGCTTGTGGGTTGCATCTTCAACATTAATGGGGGGGGGCGGGGTGAACGTTTCTCAAAGGAAGGGATCTCCGCCTGGGGTACCATCAAAGACAGAAGGCTCTTGCCTTTGAGGACTGGTGTGTTTTTTACCATCTTGTTTCCAACCTGCCAGGAGAGATGCCCAAGCCCTAATTGTCACAGTGTGGATGTGGCTTGTTGACATTTCATGGGATGCAGTCACTCAAACTTCTCCCTTTCTGGCTGGCATCGAGAGACCACTAATGGTATGACAGCCTGGCTAATTATAATTTGGAGCCTAGCCCTGATAATTGGGATTGCCTTTGAGTAATTATTGTTTTGAAAACAGTGATGGAGCCTGACAAATACTGATACTTCAGGGTAAACAATCTCTCACCATCTGCCTTCCTTTTGGCTTTGCTATGCTAACTTGATTTACTTAGGCTGGGCACAAGAAGGAAGGGAGAAAGGAGGGAACTGGGTTTGTGGATTGGAATATTCCAGCATGTGAGGCTTTTGAATGTTTCTGGAGAGGTGCACTGGAGAGGGAGCTTCCACTGTAGAAATTCCCTCCACCACGAGGACCAGCAACTTGTTTTCAAGAGAGTTGCCTAGGAATATTGAAAGGGTAAATGATCTGCCTTTGTACCTAGCTAGAATTTGCCAGAGGCAAGACTCTGACTTAGGTGTTCTTGGCTCTGAGACAGACTCTCTGTCCACTCTGTCCACTAGGCCAGGATGCTTCTGTGCATCTCCAAGAGGTGTTAAAAATTGAGAAATCACTTTAGGTGGCAGAACTTTTTCCAAATCTTTGGGTTCTTCTGTCCTTTTCTACATAATGAGATCACAACTCTCCCTTGCCCTCTATCTCAGTGGTATGTTTCCATGAAGCCTAGTTGGCTTGAGGTACAACAGAATACAGTTCTAATGTCATCTTTATTACATCTCCCCTCCCAGAATAGCACCTATCACATGCTCTTATATGCAGTAAGTGCCTTCAGTGTTGTTCAGTTGTTTCCATTGTGTCTGACTCTTCCTGACTCCATTTGGGATTTTCTTGGCAGAGATACTGGAGTGATTTGCCATTTCCTTCTCCAGCTCATTTGACAGATGAGGAAACTGAGGCAAACAGCATGAAGTGACTTGTCACACAGCTAGTGACACAGCATTAAGGTCACACAGCTAGTAAGTATCTGAAGCAGGATTTGAATTAGGAAAATGAGTCTTCCTCTCGACCATGCCCACCTAGTTGCCCTTGGAAGTGCCTAATTCGGGTTTGTTGTATATGGAACTCCATACAAAGGCATCACTTTCGTAAATAACGGCTCAAAGTTCATGATGGTTGGCTCGTTAATTTTATTGTAACTCATATCAGTCAATCAACAGGCATTTACGGGGTGTCCCAAAAGTCTTGATTATTAAAACTTAAAACTGCACTAAGATTTTGAGGACATATAATAAGCATTTGCTACTTGCTGGGTTTTGAGCTAAGTGCTGGAAATGATCTCCCCTGACCCCCCCCAAAAAGGCTTTAAGATTTATGAATCTATAATAATCCTGTAAGGAAAATGATGCAAGTATTGCTATTATTTATTCCCTTTTAAAGAAACTGAAGCTTGGAGAGGTTAAGCAATTTCACCCAGGTTACACAGTTAGTAAGCATCATAGTTGGGATTCTAAACCTAGGATTTCTGACTCTTAAGTCCAGCATCCTTTTCCCATGTGACCTTCATGATGACAGCCTGGGTTGCATTTTTTTCTTTGAGGCATTCAGGGTTAAGTGACTTGCCCAGGGTCACACAGCTAGTAAGTGCCTGAGGCCACATTTGAACTCCTGAATTTGAAATCCTCCTGACTCCAGACCCAGTACTCTCTCTACTGTGCCACTCCAGGCTGCATTTCTAAATACTAGAGCCTAAGGTTAGAGGCTTGAGAAAAGAAAAAAATGGGAAAGTAAGTCTCTAATCATGTTCCACTAGAGTGGCCATTCTTAACCTATAAAGCTGTTGTTGGGTTTTGGTTTTTTGTTTTAGCTTTGTTTTTATATACGCTGGTAACTGTATTTCCATGTTATACATAAGTCATTTGCTTACCAAATTTGGAGGTGACACCAAGCTAGGTAGCATAAATAACATGCCAGAAGGCAGAAGTAGGATCCAAAAAAGATCTAAGTAGTTCAGAATGTAGGGCCAGATCTTTAACTAAAATGAAGTTTTAAGGGCTAAATGTAAAATCAAAAAAGTTTAAACCAAATCTACAAGTAAAAGAAATCAACTTTACAAATATGTGATGAAGGTAGTGTAACTAGAGAATTAATTTTGAAAGAGGTACAATAAAAATGTAATCACATTTATCAGGTAGCTAGGTGGTACAGTAGGTAGAATGCTGGGCCTGGAGTCAGGAAGACTCATCTTCCTGAATTCATATATAGCCTCAGACACTTACTAGTTGCATGACCTTGGGCAAGTCACTTCACCTGTTGGTCTCAGTTTTCTCATCTGTAAAATGAGCTGAAGAAGGAAATGGCAAACTACTTCAGTATCTTGGCCAAGAAAACTCCATGTGGAGCCACAAAGAATTGGACGCAACTGAAAAAACAACTTAGCAACAAAAGCTCACATCTATATAGGGCTTTAAGGTTTGCAAAGTACTTGGAAAACATCTCATTTGATCCTCATAACTAAAAGGTAGATATTATTATATTCATTTTATTCATGAGGAAACTGAGACTGGGAGATATTGAGTGATTTGCCCAGGTTCATACAGCTAGTAAGTGTCTTTAGGCAAGATTTGAACTCTGGTCCTGGCTACTTCAAGTCTAGCATTCTTACCTACCACGCCTGGGTGGTTTGGGTGGACGGCAAACTCAGTGTGACTCAGCATAGGGATATAGAAAACAAACTAGAAAAAAGCTGATGTGACTGTAGGCTGTAGGCAGAGGTTGGGGTAGGAGACGCAGTCATAGTAACTGTGACTCTGAACCCAGTGCTCTAATATCCTGCCTCCACAGAAGGGAAAAATCACATGAAATCCAGGGAGCCAGGGAAGTCACTGTTAGCCATCATAACCACCTTTTGTTGGTGGTGGTTTTATACCCTGGGCTCTGAAATAGTCTATAATAAGTCCATAAAGTCCGTTACATATATATTTGTATTGATGAGGGCTGGGAGGGGGTCATGAGACCCCCACAATGACCAGGGTACCAGGGGAAGGTCGCCTGAAGAAGAATTCATGGACTCAAGCATTGCTGAGGTCAAGGTAAAGATTTATTATGCTTTTCAGTGGGCAAGATTTCTTAGGGAATCTGCAGCCTTAAAGGGGAACAGGGAAAGTTTATATAGGATATTCTATAGGGAAACATGTGCCAAATATGCTAACTAGGTGTTTTGGGGTGGGATTAGAGAGTGGTTAAGGAGTGGTCAGTTCTTAAAAGAATATGCACTTTTGGTATCTACTGTGCAGGTATTTTACCCAAAGTTCATCGGGAAATAGCCCAAGCAGGGGCAGGCTCCCTGGAGGTGTGGTTTTAGGCCTGAAATGTCACTAAGTCAGCTAATGGTCAGGGCTGGCTCAGAAGTACCAGGTTGCTCTCATCAATGTCTTGTTAGTAAGTACATGTATGTCTAAGTCTAGGATACATATGATTGGTCAGTAAGCGATAAATGTTATGACCCAGTGCACAGTCTGTTCAGCTAGTACACAGCTGCTTCATACTAATAAGTTCTATAAGTACAGCTGGCTGCTGTATCAGGAAGAGAGATAATAGCTGTTGCTGAGGCTAGAGAGAAATGTGATTTTAGAATTGGGGCCCAAGCATATGTACGCAAGCACCCCATCAGTATCAGTGCCCCAAGCATGAACAAACTGTCCTCTCATTGACATTTATCAAGCCTTCTCCCAGTATCATATCAACAGCTGGAATGGTCAAAGTTTGGAAGTGCTCACGGCCTTTATAAAAGCCCTGCATCTGATTATCAGTAACTTCTTTGGGGCAGTTGGGTGGTGCAGTGGATGGAGTGCCAGGCCTGGGGTCAAATGCAGCCTCAGACACTTACTTGCAATGTGGCCTTGGACTAGTCATTTAATTCCCTATTTGCCTCAGTTCCTCATCTGTAAAATAGAGACATGCTGGAGAAGGAAATAACTTTACCCCTCCAGTAGCTTTGCCAAGAAAACAAAACTATGGGGTCATGAAGAGTTGGACCTGAGTGAACAACTTCTTTGATTGTCTAAGGCAGGGGTAGAGAACCTGTGGCCTTCTAGGTCCTTGGGTGTGGCCCTTTGACTGAATCCAAACTTCACAGAACAATTTATTCTGTAAAACTTGGACTCGGTCAAAAGGCTGCACTTGAGGACCTAGAGGGTCATGTGTGGCCTTGAGGCCAAAAGTTCCCTCCCTCTGGCCTAAGGAGACATTGTAATGTTGTGGAAAGATACTGGATAGGAGACCTGAGTCCAAGGCAGTCCCTTCACCCCAACCCTGACTACTTTGCAAAATTTTGGGTACCTCCCTTAACTCCTGATACTTTCTCTGGATCCCCAGTGTTTACTTATCACGGTACTCAACATAGTGCTTAATAAATGCTTGCTGACTGGCGGGGCCTAAATTTCTTTCTCTATAAAATGAGGAAATTGAAATAAATGGTCCCTTTAAATCCCTTAAAACTCTAACCTTCTTTGTTTGAAAAATCCCTCTAGTCTTTAACATTATTTGTTCCAAGCACCCTCCTGGCCCTTCCAGCTGTAAAAGTTTTACCTTCTAAGAAAGGGGCACAGGTTTCTTAACCTTTTCTGTGGCATGACTTCCTTTGGCCGACTCATGAAGCCTGGGCCCCCCTTCTCAGAATAATATTTTAAATTCATAAAATAAAATACATAGGACTCTGGAGGAAACCAATTATATTGAAATACTATATATATATACATACATATATATACATACATACCTACATATATGCCTATATGTACTCGCATATCTCCATATATGTATATATCTACATATATATGTATGTGTGTATATATGTATGTATGTATGTATTTAGTGACCCCAGGTTAGAACACCTGCTCAACCAAGACCTTTTTCCAGTTCAGCCAATATTTTCCAAAGAGCTGTCCAGCTCTAAAGTTCTATGTTCTCTATTTCTAGGAAATAGATTCTCCTGATCATCCCATGTGCCAATGTTATTAGTCAGCTCCAGCGCCTTCTTAGTTTTGCTATTAGGAAGCTGAGGGCGGCCTTGATTGGCTTTGGTTTCTGCTAAGGGAGTTTTGCCTCAGGCAGGCTGGTTTAAAGATCACCCAGCTCCTTTATCCTGTACATTAACTGCTAACTCATCACCCTGACCTGCCAAAGATGTGGCCCTGAGTCTTTGAAGTTTTCACCCAACCTGTTGTCTCTTGCCCTTTGTGAGCTCATCACTGGGACATTCCTGGGGTTACTCCCTGCTGTGAACCAGTTCCCTCGAATGAAGGTTCATACTGAAGATGAGTAAGCTTAAAAGGGGATGAAATAAATCCCTGGATGACAGACTGTAAACAGTCACTCCAGGAAGCTACAGAGTTTGGGAATCTCAGCCTTGCCCTTCTGAGGTTAATGTGGATGAGGACAGTCAGGTTGTTGGGGCCCCCAAATTGTCCCTTAGTGCCTTTGTCAGGCAGTCCTTCAGGATGAGGACGTCCTCAGTCTGTCTTGTCCCTAGGATATATTATAGTGTTATACCTGGGGGGTGGGGATTAATGATATTTAATATTTCTAGTGTTTTAAAGCTTGTAAGGTATTTTATTTAGGATCATAGACCTAGAAATGGCAGGAACCTCAGAGACTGTTTAGTCCAGAAATCCTTAACCTGGAGACCATATGGGAGCTCATGGATAGATTTTTAGGGGGTCATGAATTCAGATGCATGGGAAAATATAGCTTCATTTTCACTGACTTCTAATTGAAATTTAGCGTTTCAATTATTTTAAACCATTTATCTGAGAAGGAATCCATGAACTTCATCAGTCTACTGACATGGTCCATAACACAAAAATAGATTAAGAACCCTAGCTATAGTCCAACTTACACTCTCTCTCTCTGACTCTGTCTCCATCTGTCTGTCTGTCTGTCTCTCTCTTTCTTTCTGTATCTGTGATTCTGTCTCTCTCTTTCTCTGTCTCTCCTTATTCTGAACTTGATAAACCCCAGGAAGTATGAGTATTTCCATATACAAAGAATAGAAAAGGAGGACTGTACATGAAACCATGAAGTCTCAGTGGGGGTTTTTAAAGTATTTTACACATTCAGCTCATTAATCCTAGAACTGTCCTTTTTGTCAGTGTTTCCTTCTGAGCCTCTTATCACGTTATGAATGCTTCACTGACATTCTTATTATTTCTTGTATTTAACTTCTCTATCATTACCATCCTTTTGGCCCTCTAATTCTATCTCTTCTCCTCTCCCCGCTCCATCAAAAAACAAAACCCAAGCCCAAACTTCTTTTTTTTTTTTTAGTATAGTGAAGGAAAATAAATCTGTATCCCAAAAAGTATGCCTCTTTCTTCATCTCTTAGTCTGTCTCCTCTCTGTTAAGAGATGGAAGGATGTGTATTTCATTATCAGTCCTCTAGCTCAGAAGGTGTCCAACTCAATTAGAAAGGGGGCCACTAAACCCTGTATAAGGATCTCTGCTGGCCACAGTGACTTAGAAAACCATATATTAGCATTATCTATGTTGTATTGCATTTTTATTGATTTTGTTTAAAATATTCCCCAATTATCTTTTTATGTAGTTCAACCACACTTTGGGAGTGTTGGGTGCAGGATATGTTTGACATCTTTGCTCTAGAGTTATGCCAAACCCCCATTTTACAGACAGGAAAATGAGATGCAAAAAAATGAGCTGATATCCACATCCTGAGAAAGGACTATGGAATCTGAATGCAGATCAAAACATATTATTTTTACTTTTTTTGGTTTTTTGGTGGTTTTTCCATTTTTTCAGTTTCATTTGCAACATAACTAATGTGGAAATATGCTTAATTTATATCACATATATAATGTATATCCATATATAATGTATTACCTGTATCAGATTGCTTGCCATCTAGGGAAGGGAGGATGGGTGGGAGAGAGGGAGAAAAAAGTTTGGAACTCAAAATCTTATAAAAAATGAATGTTGAAAACTGTCTTTACATGTAATTGGAAAAAATAAAATATTGTTTATGGGGGGGGAAAAGATGAGCTTATTTTCCCAGGGTCACATTGCTAGTAAGAGAATTCACATTCCAAATCACACCTCCTCCCAGCCCAGCTCATTCTCCATGGTGCTCATGGGATGGCTACCTGGGGCCAAGGATAGCCATTCTTTAGTCCTAGTCTGTGTATGGACACCTATGACCCCAGGGCCTCTGAGTCTGGATTCATGCTCTCACATATGTGATCTCATTTGGCTCAAGTGAGAACAATTCACAGTTTCATAATGCTTTAATTTTTACAAAGCACTTGTCTCACAGCAAAACAGTGAGATGGTTGGTATCCCATTTCACAAATGAGGAAACTGAGGCCTGGAGAAATAAAGTGTGTCTTGACAATAGATCACACAGTAGTAGTTTATCAGATCAGGGATTCCAACATAGACTTCGTGGTTCTTATGTCTGGCTCTCATCCTCTGAATTTCAGTTGCCTTTTCACTGGCTGTTCTTCATTCCTATAATGTCTACTATCTTTCAGCATCTCCTTTCCCCCTTTCCTAGCTTCCCTCAAACTCTCAGCTGAAATCTCTTCTTCCATTTTTATTTTAATTTTCAGTTCCAAATTCTCTCCTTCCCTCCATCCCCTACCTATTGAGAAGACAAGAATAGGATATCCATTAGACAAATGAAGTTAAAATCCCATCATCTGAGAAAAAAGCTTCACAATCATCCTCCCTGCTAGTGCCTTCTCTCTGAGATTATCTTCAAGTTACCCTGTATATTTATTTTTAGTTTTCAACATTCACTTTTATAAGCTTTTGAGGTCTCAATTTCCCCCCTCCACTAGACAGTATGCAATCTGATATAGACTGTATATGTGCAATCAGCTTAAACATATTTCCACATTAGTCTGGTTGGGAGAGAAGAATCAGAACAAAAGGGAAAAACCATGAGAAAGAACAAAAAAGAGAGAAAACAGTATCCTTCGATCTGCATTCCAACTTGTAGTTCTTTCTCTGGATGCAGATAGCCATTTCCATCATGAGTCTTATGGAGTTGTCTTGGATCATTGCCTAGCTGAGAAGAGCGAAGTCTATCAAAGTTGGTCAGCCCACAATGTTGTTGTTACTGTGTACGATGTTCTCTTGGTTCTGCTCATTTCACTCAACATCAGTTCATGTAAATCTTTCCAGGTTTTTCTGAAATCCACCTGCGCCTCCTTTCTTATGCAACATTAGTATTCCATTACATTCATATACCACCACTTGTTCAGTCATTCCTCAATGGATGGGCATTCCCTCAATTTCCAATTCTTTGTTCTAAATATTTTGTACATGTAGGTCCTTTTCCCTTTTATATTATCCCTTTGGGATTGAGTCACTCTGTATAAATCTTATATGTACATAGTTTTTGCATATTGTCTTCCTCCCCACCCCCCCATGTAATTTATTTATCTTAACTTTATCTTTCTTAGCACAGTGCCTGGCACGTAGTAGGTGCTTAGTGAATATGGAGTGATTGATTGTGACCTCCAGTGCCTGGCAGAAAGCCTTAGCAAGGTTGATTGAATAAAAGCTCACATTGACTGCATGCTTTGCTTTAGCATTCGTAGACTGTTCTGTGAGGCAGGAAATATATTTTACATTTGAAGAAACTCATATAGCCTGTAAGCTGTGTGCTCCTTTAGCCACCACAAGGCCTCTCATTGTGGGCTCAGGTCTTCAGTTCCTTGACAAGATCTGGGTCACTTAAGTCCCCACCAAAGGGTACCTTCTCCAGAAATAGAGGTAAATAGATGAAGGAACACTGCCCCTTGCTTTTCTATAACCAACCTGTTGCTCATGATCATTTCCTCGGAAATGGCCTGCCTTGAAACTGTGTTTAGTAGGAATCCTGGAAAGTACTTTCCTTTTTGCATGAACAAATTAATCTAATTCATACATTCATTAAGCTCCTTCTAGGGGAGAGACTTGGTGTTGAGGGCTAGGGATGCCCAGACCAGATCCCTGCCCTCAAAGGGACATTTAAACAGGTTTGTAAATACAGTATAATTTTGGGCAGGAGAAAGCACAAGCAGCTAGGAGAATTGGAAAACGCTTCCAATGGGAGGTGGCCCTTAACTGGACTCTGAAGAAAGCTAAGTTTCCTATAAGGTAGAAGTAAGGAGGGGATGGCATTCTATATACATACAAAGGTTTGGAGGTGAAAGATGGAATTCTGAATTCAGAGACCAATAACACTGCTTGTTGCGGAGGAAGGAGGAATAATGTGAAATAAGTCTGGAAAGAGAACTGAGGCTTTAAATTTGAAACTGAGAAATTTGCAGTTTTATCCTAAGGGCCATAGAGAGCTATTGAAGATTGCCATGAACCCAGGAGTGAAATGGCCAGACCTGTACTTTAGGGGGATGATCTGGGCAGCTCTGTGGAGGATGGATTCCATTGATTAGGTTCCCGTTGCTTCATTCTTGTATCTGCCCTCTATGCAAGCATCAGGAGACCTCCCAGACAGTTTTCCTCTTCCAAGACATATTTCCTTCATTGATAAATGATTAAATTAATCCATTTCTATAAAATTTTATAATGTTAAGCTTATCTCTTCCTAATGAATTTAATCCTCAGAACCCTGTGAGGCAGATTATGAAGCTATCATTTATTATCCTCATTTTACAGATGTGGAAACTGAGGCACAGAGAAGTTTTGGGGGTTTTTATTTGGTTTTGTTTTTTACTTTTTGTTGTCTTTTATAAAAAAAATGTTGTGTCCAGTGGGAGGATCTCTGGATCCAGGGACAGTTTTAGGGTTAGAATCCTGGTTCTGCTGCTTGCTACCTCACTTGACACTGGGAACAAGTTTATTCTAGTTTCTCCATCTGTAAAATGAAGAGATTGAACTAGTTTATCTCCGAAGTCACTTCCACCTTGTAATCTATGGTCTTAAATGATATCACCAGGGTCACCCAGTGAGTCAGTGGCAGAATCAGAACTTGAACCCAGGTCTTTGGACCCCTAAGAAAGTACCCTTTCCATTAGACCGTGATATTATCTCATTTCTGCAACCCATTCCACATGTTTTTCCTTCTCCATTCCAAACCCAACCCAGCCATCTATGGTGGACCTTGGACAAATATCCATATTTCTCTGGGCCTCAGTTTTCTCATCTGTAAATTGAGGAGGTAGGTGATTTCTAAGCTCCCTTTCCCCTCTAACCCTAACCCTTTGGTGATGCAATAGTTTGGCTGGGGGAGGCCAGTAATTTAGGCTTCCCATCTGTCACCCCCTTGCCACAGTCCATAAGGTGACCTTTGAGCCTAACATAGTAAAGTGTTTGGGCCCTCCTTCTCTGTTAATAATTTCCTATTTTATACATACATATATGTGTATATATATATACACACCATATACACATATATCCATACACACACATCTTGTTTGTGTAAATTTGTTTACATGTGGACTCACCCATTAGATTGTAAGTTCCTTGAGTTCATTTTGTATCCCCAGTGTTAGCAGAGTGCCTAGCACATAGCAGGTGATTAATAAATGTTTATTGATTAAGAAGAGCAGAGCTGAGGGGATGGGGGTATCTTCTTCAGTCTTACCGCAGGTAGACTTGAGCTTTGATAGAGAAAAGCTTTTAATGTTTTTGGATTGAGGAAGGAAGATAGGTGACTGTTTACCACTTTCTCAGATTCTTAAAACTCCTTTTCTCTTTTGGTGAATGGTGTCTTTTGTCCCCTATCCCTGATTGCTGATATATCTAACACTTACTGAATGTCGTGAGTGAGTTAAGTATTCATTCTCCATTACAAATCCTTATGGACTTCCTAAGGATTTGGAGTCACAGGGACCAGGGTCATCTTCTGCATACTGTGTCATCTTCAGCAAATCACTCCACTGGGCCTCAGTTTCCTCATCTGTAAAAAAGACTAGAAGGTCTGTGAGGTCCTTTCTAATTTTTAAAATTCTCTGAGCCTTTGCACTGGCCTTGATCCCACCACTGCCCTTCATTTGCTTTTAGGTTGCTGCTACAAATGCTATTTTATGTCATCTGGTCTCTAGAATACCAGCCTTGGTGGATCTCTAAGCTCAGGTCATCCTGAAATGAAAAGTCCTTAGTTTTTCTCATGCTCACTACCCCTGTTAGGATGGTCCAGGCTGGGAGAATACACTTTAAAAGGTTTACCGTGCACTTTTCTGTCTACCCCCAAAGTAAGGTAGAGTGTATTGCTATTTATCTCCATTTTACAGATAAGGAAAATAAAGCTTAAAGGTTAAGGACCTAGAACCCAGACTTTCCAAGAGTAAGTCTAATGTTCTTTCCACTGCATCATACCATAGGAACTTGAACTGTGCTAGAACACTGAATTTGGAGTCAGGAATATCTGAGTTTGAATCCTGCCTCAGACCTTTCCAGCTTAGTGACCTTGGACAAGTCACTTTACCCCTTTTGTGTCTTAGTTTCCTCCTCTGTAAAAGGAGGAGGTTGGAATTGATGATTTCTAGGATTCCTTCCAATTCCAAATCTAAGAGTCAATGATCTCTTCTTTCCCTTCCCTTGACACTCTTCCATTCAGATAAGTCAAAGCAGCTGGGGGTGTTTAAGCTTGGAGAAGAGAAGTCCGGGGCCAGGGCTGGAGAGGGGAAACACTGGATGGAACATGTATGTTTAGATATTTCAGGGACAGTCATGCTTATTCTACTAGGCCCCAGTGGATAGAATCAGGAACAATGGGGAGGCAGGTTTTAACTCAGTGTAACGATTGACTTTCTAATAATTCTAGGGTCTAACAATAGAATAGGCTGCCTTGATGAGTAGTGAACTTCTTGTCATTGGAAGTATCCAAACAGGGGCAGGATAACCTGGATGTAGGGCTCTGTGAACTTTGGCTTTTAAAAACTGTTTCAATAAATAGATTTCAACATAATAGTTTTCCTTTGTAATCCTCTGTATTTTATTTTAGACACTTAAAAACATTGTTCTAAGGAAGGGGACCATTTGCTTAGCTCTGTTTTTCTTTTTTTTTTTTTTTTCTTTTTTTTGCCAAAAAAAGGGGAGGGGAGGGGGGGAGGGAAAGAGAGGGTAGAGGGAAGGGAGGGGAGGGGAGGGGAAGGAAGGAAGGGAGGGAAGGAGAAGGGAAGTAAAGGGGGAAGGGGAGGGAAGGAGAGGGAAAAACGTTTAAGATCCTCTGGACTAGGAGGTGGAGAGAGATAGATAGCTTCACAATGCATTCAGGCAATATGCAAAGAAGGATGCTTTTTTGATCACTTTTATTAATTGTATATATTTTTAGGGCTAGAAAATTCCATTCCATGGGATAGGCATTTGTGAAGTGGACTGATTACATTTCCTCAATTATTTATGAATTATTTCCCAGATATACAGAGAGCACTGTGCTAGGCACAGGGGAGAAGCAGAATGTTTCAATAAGAATGGCCACTGCCTTTGTGAATGGGGTTAAGACTTTTGTTCTTTCAAAGAATGTTATTGTTCAGTTATGTCAGACTCTTCATGACTCCATTTGAGGTTTTCTTGGCTGAGATACTGGAATAGTTTGCCATTTCCTTCTCCAGATCATTTTATAGAGGAGGAAACTGAGGTAAATAGGATGAAGTGACTTGCTCAGGGTCACCCAGCTAGTAAGTGTCTAAGGTCAGATTTGAACTTGTGAAATTCTTCCCGACTCCAGGCCCAGCACTCTGTATCTACCCCCAAAGCCATCACTGAGGGGAGCAACCCTTTTGGTAAAGAAAACTAACGTTCCCTCTGCACCCAACTCCAACCACTGACGCACTGGATTGGATAAGACACAGCCCCTGCCCTCATGAAGAAGCTCACAGTCCAATCATGGGATATAAGAGAGCATGTTAACATAACAGAGGGAAATCAGGCACTATTTTTCAGACAGACCTTTCCAGGTGTTGCGTTGGTTTTGGCCCCTCATCAGGCAGAGGGAAGAGGGGAGGCCCAAACAAGGCCAGGCTTTAGATTTTGGTACAGAAATGGTCCCCTCTGCTCTCTGGCTGAAGACTAGACACGTTTTGTTTGTCGGGCTCTTCTCCCTGGCCTTGTTTCCTGTAAACAGATCTTTGCTGTTCCTTATTACAGAGTCTGTGGCCCTCTTACCCCCACCCTCCTTTTCCTCACTGCTCCCTCCTGACTCTCCTCTTTGCTCTTATTTCAGAATACAGTGAGCTCTCTCTTTCTTGCCCCAGGAGTCTTACTTAGGAAGCTTGCCACATTCCCAGTGATTCTCTAACTCATTCCCAGTCAGTCTTTTACACTTGGATGCTGGGCAGAATTGTACCAGACTGTGAAACATAATTCCTTTCCCAGAGAACCAACCGCAAGGAGGCTGGGATGGCAGCAAACTGAAATCCTGCTGTCTGGTTCTGCCAAACATCATCCCAGTTTGTGGGTTGGGTAACCAGTGTGGCTTTGGAGGCTGACTCTGGGAAACCTTTAGCCAAGTAGGAAACACATCTTCCCTGCTGAGAGTTGACAGGTTGGGTGCTTGGGGGTGGGGAAGGGTATCACTCTAGAAGGAGTCATCCTTTCTTTTGGGTAACAGTGGAGTACAAGGAACTCCTGGGGCTGCCTTTGGAGTCCTCGTCTATGAAATGAAAGGGTTAGCCCTGGAGTCAGGAGGACCTGAGTTCAAATCTGGCCTCAGACATTAGCTATGTGACTCCAACTGCCTAAGAAAGAAAGAAAGAAAGAAAGAAAGAAAGAAAGAAAGAAAGAAAGAAAGAAAGAAAGAAAGAAAGAAAGAAAAGGTTGGATCTCTAAGGTCCAGTAATAATTCTGGCATCAAAGTTTGCCATGCATAAGAAATCCAAGACTCAGAGACTGGAAGGGCCTTACCCACAGTCATATAGCTTAGAGCTAGAGTTCAAATCCGGGTCCCCTGACTCCAAACCCAGAGCCCTTGTCATTAACGCTATGCTATTTCTCCTATGGTAGGCAGGCATGATGACTGAAGGGTTTGTTATGTGTGCCAGACACGGTGCCGAATTCTGGGGATACAAAGTGAGACAATCTCTGTTCTTTCAGAGCTCATCCTCTGAGTGAGGGAAGACTACACTTAGTGGGGTGTGGTGGGAAGGGAAGGGTGCCCCAGAAGGCGAAAGGCTGATAAGTAAGTGCAGTCATATGAGCTACCTAATGGATATAATTGTAGCATCACTTTGATTGCTCTTTCTGGAGGAAACAAGTTTGGCCAGAGTAATTTATATAGAGGTATATGGAGCAAAGTCTGTATAGGTAGGCAAGGTCCAATTATGCAAGATCTTGCATATTAGGCTAAGGAATTTGGAAGTTATCCTCTGGGCTATTTTAAGTCTTTTCTTTTTTCAGTCTTGTGGGACACTCTGTGACCCCATTTGAGGTTTTCTTGGCAGAGATACTGGCGTAGTTTGCCATTTCCTTCTTCAGCTTATTTGATAGATGGGGAAACTGGGCAGAGTCAAGTGACCTAACCAGGGTCACACAGCTTATAAATGTCTGAGGTTAGATTTGAACTCAGGAATATGAGTCTCCCTGGCTCCAAGCCTAGCAAAGATGAGTCTTCTTGAGTTCAGGCCTGGCACTCTGTCCATTACAATATCACTTAGCTGCCTTCCTCTAGGCTACAGGGAAGCTGTTAATGGCTTTTGAACTAGGGAGTGAGATCAAAGTAGTATTTTAATCTTCCAGAGACACTTGTAGGAATCCTAGAATGAGCTACTCAGGGTCTGAAAAAGAGGGTCTGTAGGACTGGTTTGAGGGACAGTGTGAAGGCCGAATCAATAAGTCACTGTGGCCAAAGACAGTGATGATCCTGAGTATCTCAGTCAATGTTTGGGCTGCCTCAGGGAGGAGATAGTTCCCTTTCCCTTGAAGGGAATCAAATGCTGGAGACCCGCTTATCAGATATGGTGGAGAGGAGAATCTCATTTGGTTATTGGTTGAAATGGGTGGTCTCTGATATTCTGTGATGCTGGGTCTGGATAACTGGAACAATGCTGGTACCATGAACAACAAGGGGCAGTCAGTCAATATGCATGCATTAAGCACCTACTGTGTGTCAGGCATTGTGCTAAATAAAAGATAGCTGTTACTGAGTTGTTTTTCAATTGTGGAAATTACAGTCTTGACATCAATAAAAGTTTCTTTAGAATTATTTGGTTGTTTTAATCATGTCCAACTCTTTGTGACCCCATCTGGGGTTTTCTTGGCAGAGATAATGGAGTGGTTTGTCATTTTCTTCTCTAGCTCATTTGACAGCTGAAGAAACTGAGACAGGCAGGGTGAAGTGACTTGCCCAAAGTCACACAGCTAGTGAGTGTTGGAGGCTGGATTTGAATGCATGAAGGGGAGTCCTGGCGTTGTATCCACTACTGCCTGTCTGGTCCCAAAGAGCTCACAATCCATCTGAGGGAGACAACATGCAAAGAAAAATATACCAAGCTACATGTAGGATAAGGAGGAAATAATGAACCAAGAGAAAGCACTAGAATTAAGAGAGCAAGAACATGGAATTTGAAGCTACTAACCTCCTCTGCTACTATGGGCGAGTCACCTGGCCTCCATAGTCCTCAGCTTTCTTGTCTGTAAAATAATAATAATAGGTAACATTTACCTATTCCTTTAAATATCTGAAAAATGCTTTGTACATATGATCTCACTTGATAATAAATTCACAATACAGGCTTATTAGAGCAGGTCTCTTCATTCATAGGGGGCTACAGGACAAGGGATATACAGCTAAAGATTGCTTGCATGACACATTAATGTACATGCATGAATATTGTTTCTGAGTCCAAAGGAATTCTGTCAATGCCTGTGCATAGCCTTATCTGCAAACCTGAACACCAGTGTTTTTGTGAAAGATGCCATCTCTTTTTGTGTGCTTTGGTATAAAACTTCACAGACTCTTAACACCCTTGGGCCATCCTGAACCTGTTGACAGCTTGAAATGAATGAATTTCCTGGGACTCTTCTCCTGTATACTCTAGTGTGAGGTCTTGCCACGTCCTTTTCAGGGCTGCTCATCCACCTTTGGTGTCTACCTGTCACCCAGCTCCAACCTGTGACTCTGAGAAGCTGTAGCATGTGCAGCAGGTCAAATCCTGGTAAAACCATCTTGGCAGACGGGCTAAACCAGGTTGAGGGTAACCAACAGGCTTCAAACTTGTAGGTGAGTTAGGAGGATGTCTACCCAAGCATGTGAAGTCTCCTCTGGTGGAATGGGCAAATTAGAAGAATTTGTTCCAATGGCTATGAAGGCAGTTGAAGCAGGTGCTATGGAACACTTAAAACAAATTTGTTCTGTAAACTTTAGATTCAGACAAAGGGTCATACTTAAGGACCTAGAGGGTCACATGTGGCCTTGAGGCTGCAAGTTCCTCACTCCTGGCTTAGAGCTTAGTCAGACATCAACAACTCCATGGTTATCCATCGCACCCTGGGCCATCACCAGATATCCTGACTTTTGTGCTACCATTGGACTTTGATGACTCTGGAAGAGAGAGTGAGGCTGATGATTTTATGCAACTCTGCCTCACTTAAATACAGTTCATGCCCAAGTCAAGACATCTCTCCATGATGTCACTGGTCCTTTTCACAAATGAAGGGTGAAAGGGCAGCTAGGTGATACAATGGATAGAGCACTGGCCCTGGAGTCAGGAGGACTTGAGTTCAAATATTGCCTCAGACACTTACTTAGTGGCTGTGTGACCTTGGGCAAATCCCTTAACCCTGATTGTTGAAAGGAAGGAAGGAAGGCAGGAAGGAAGGAAGGAAGGAAAATGAAGGGTGAACTATGGGAATGGATTCAGTCCCCCCACCCAATCAGCATGTGTGCCTGGAGCTAGCAGTGAGGTGGAGAAGACACATGACATATCATGGTGAGGCATGAGTAGAATGCTGGTCTTGGAGTCCTGGGTTCAAGGTCTATCTCTGGCACATCCTGGCTGTGTGACCTCCTTAGTTTCTCAGGGCCCTAGATAAATCTCTCCAACTACATTACAATGACTTTGCTCAGTTGCCTCAGTGGAGAAAGGAGTTAGCTTCCCAGACTGATGAATTCCAATCCCTGCCCCACCCCCATTCCCAAAATAGTGTTCTCTAGGGCCTTGCATATAATTACCCAATAGACCTTGTTGTCAACTTAAGGTGAGTGTGGCTGCATCTCTATTTCTTAATTAGCCCCAATCTAGTGTTGTGAGAAAAGTGTTTTGTAAACATTAAAGTGATTTAGAAATACACGTTGTTGTTGCTAATAATAATAGTAAGAGAGAAAAGTCAGAAAGAAAGGTGATTTGGATCAGAGCAAGAGGCTTGAAAGATGTGTGTTTGGGTCCTTAATCCCTACACTAAGCAAACTAGTTCAATCTGGTCCCACCAGCTTGATTCTAACAGTGGTTATTAACTGATGGAAGATATGTCATTAATCAGTGACAGATGGCAGCGATTGGATCTGGGGACTGGGGCTGTGTTGCTCTTTGGTCTCTTACCCACTGAGGCATGATGCCCAACCCTAAGGCAGCTGAAAGCCCCAAGCTCCATTAGTTAGTCCAACATCCCTGCTCTCAAACCATCCATTTATACGCAGCTGGCCTTAGGGAATGGAAGAGAACATCTGAGGTTAAGTCTCTGCTCTCAAAGGGCCCCCAATCCTCACATATATTCCGGGGCTCCACACTCTTTATGATGGTGCTGATTTAGTCTGCATGAATGAGGAAGGAGGGAAAGATTTAGTCATGGAGAAAAGAGAAGGCTGTTCAAGGTAAATGTAAATTAAAAAAAAAAAAAACCTTCAAATCTTATAAACTTTGAGCTGAAAGGAATCTCAGAGGTCATCTAATCCAACCACACCCAAACAAAATCTCCTCTTGAACATCATCAAGAAGTGGTCATCTGCTCTGCTTGAAGAATTACAAGGGAGGGAAAACCTACAAGCCTTTGAGGAAGCAATCATGTCTCATGGTTTGGGAGTACTTCATTATGTTGTTGGGAAATCTGCCTTGTGGCAACATCTGCCAGATGCTCCTAATTCTGCCTTCTTAGGCCAAGCAGAAGTAGACCATACCAAGACTTACAAAACAATTGTTAGAAAAAAAAATCCTACTGAACCTGTAAGATCTGGGCATCTTCATTAGACTGTTAAAGACTCATTCAAAAAGAAATATTTGAGAAGAATTTTTTTGATTCTATGGACCTGGAAGTTTTGTCCCAATTGAGACAGAATTCTTTTGCTGTTATAAAAATTCTCAAATGGAGATAGAATACTATTACACAATCTCATACCATGCCACATATCAGGAAAGGTAAAAAAAAAAATTATCTAAGACATAAAGATAAATATTGCTGGGGTATTTTTAAAGATAAAAAGGCCTGAGAAATTTACCTGATTTGAAATTCCCTTGAAATCCTCTGAACTATAATCAAGCCTAGACTTGGGAAAATGGACTGTTCATCAAAGAGATGCTTAATTCTGATGGGATGTGTGGTTTCATGGCAAAGAAGTAAAGAATGTGAGTCAAAATCTTATGGAGGTAGCAGCCAATCAAGTCAAATAAGTGATCTCCGTCAAAGGACATTTAAGATGTAAAAAAAAAAAAAAATTGTAAGGATTATTGTATAAGATGACGAGTTATTTTACTTTGTCCCAAATGAGTCCCATACTACTCTGCATCCCATACAGAAGGGAATTTCTGCCCCAATCCTGATGGAATCAAAGGATACCCCCTAAAATAATAGGATACCCCCTTTAAAAATCAAGGGATACTCCCCTAAAGAAAGAAGAAGATAAACTGCTCTCTAGCCATGTCTCCCCACCTTTTATCTGGGAAGGTCTAGGAGAATATTCCAGGAAGGATCCTCCAAAACACTTGTTTAAAAGCAAAATAGATAGATTTAACTTTGAGGTACATGCTTATGTTCCATAGAGGCATCCTCAAATGGATGTCAGAGGAGTTCTCAATGTCATGTGGCCACTGGTGCCAGTATTCTTCCTTCTTTTCCTCATCAAATATGAAATATCTCCCAACAGTGTAGCATTCTACTCTACTCATTCATGAATGGTACCGTGTGGGATCCTGGCTCAGTTCAGTAAATATCGATTAAGTTTCTGCTATCAGTCAGTCAATGGAGCATTTATTAAGTGCTAACTGTGTTCTTATACTTGCTACCAGTCAATTAATGGAGCATTTATTAAGTGTCAACTGTGTTCCAGAAACTCTGCCAGGATTTGAGATATGAAAGCAAAAGTGAGGCAGTTCCTGTCCTCAAAGAACTTCTGTTCTCCTTGGGGATACAACACTGGATTGAGATAAATATAGGAGCCATACAAAGGGATTAGGAAAGGTCTCTTGAAAGAGATGGTATTTGAATTGAGACCTGAAAGGAGTTAGGAATTCTAAGAGGGAGAAGTGAGAAAGGAGAGCATTTCTGGAATGTCCATAGACACTGAATGTCCTTCACATGGAACTAGCAGTACAGTTATCCCTCCCACATCACAGGGATGAGGTGTATGACAACCCTGTGATCTAGAAAATCAGCGTAACATTTTTTGGCCCTCCCTTTGTGCCAGAGAAGAAATCTGAATTTTTTCTTTTCATTTATGGTGTGTTTACAGTAACTTATTATAAAATCTGGGTTAAGTATTTGGTCATAGGCTCTGTGTCATCTGTGACTTCTGCAAAACTCCCCCCAAATTCCCATTTAATTTCTTATGCCAACCCACAATATGTTGAAACCACAATGGGAAAAGTTGAGATGTGAAAGGAATAACTAGATCATTTTGGCTGGAACATAGTGGAAGGCACCAGGCATTTTATTCAAAGATCACTTAGAAGAAGAGGACCTCTACCATCTGAGGGGAAGGACAAGTGAATAAAAGCTATTATGAGGGAAAATGAGAAAAATAAAAAGATATCCAGACAAAGGACCAAGAGAAACTTGAAGGGGGAAGAGGTCACTTTCACTTGGGACGGGGAGGATTAGGACAAACTTCAGTGGAGACGCTGATAGGGGTATTCAGAAAGGTAGCTCTTGAATCTTTCTGTTAAGCTCAAACCCTTCTAGGAAGTGATCTGATTTCCAGAACACTTCTGAAATGTTTGTGGTCATTGATATGGGGAGGAAATAAAGGGTCTTTTAAAACCATGACTGATGGTGGCAGAGGTCTAGTGGGCAATCCTTCATTCGTGACATCAGGGAAATGATGACACTACTTGCAGTTGACTTTGATTTGAGGGAGGGAGGGCTGTGCCTCACCAGCCTCACTGTCTCCTCCAGAGCCATCCGAGTCCAGTGGCCAGATATTCATCAGAACAACTGGAGATGACCCAGGATGCAATGGGAGACATTGGCCCTTTTAGGCTAAAGTCTTTCCAGATTCTCAGTTTGAGTGAAGTAATACCCATTAAGTGAATAGGCTTCTTTAAAAACTGAGTCAAGGGTTGTCCCCTTTAAAAACAAAAATCAAACTGGAAGGGGCAGACCCTCAGAGTTGCTGGTGAAAGTGGGCAATAAGAGATTTCTTGGATCCTCCAGCTTTTAAAACTAAACCACCCCCTTGGTATTCATTTCACCAGCTTCTTATTAAAGAAAGGCTTTGCTTTCCTTTGGGGAGTGGGGTTGGTACTGGTGCAAGAGTTACTCTAATGTATCTTGTTTTAATAAAAGAACTCACCTGCTATGCTGGCACCATAGTGGGAATCAGGAGGAGAGGAGGGGAAGGATGGAGCAGCTGGTAGACTGGCAGAAAGAAGGTGGAAACTGGAAAGACTGGAGCCCTGCAGGGCTAATCCATAGACCTAGAGCTGGATTTCCCATGGAGATTTTGTTTCCTTTGAGTAAGGAACTGAGCTTTCAGATTTTTGTCAGACTGATGGCTTGCTGTGTGCAATTTGAGGGCTGTGTTTCAATGAATGAGAAACTCATCACTGAATCTTTCTTTTCCTCCCTCCCTCCCTCCCTCCCTTTCTCTCTCTCTCTCTCTCTCTCTCTCTCTCTCTCTCTCTCTCTCTCTCTCTCTCTCTCTCTCTCTCCCCCTTCCTTTCTTCGTGCCTTCTTTTCTTTTCTTCAGATCCATGGAGAGGGTAGAAAAAAGGGCAGGAGATGCATAAGATAACTCCAAAAACATCACGTGGATCTGTACGAATAATGTCAGGGGGAATAGGTCGAAGGCTGGCCAGGGAAACCAAGGACAGAAAAAAGACTTCAAAAAAGCTCTGCCAGGGAAAAGAGGTTCAAGAAAGGATTAGAATTTTTGTTTAGGGTAAATGGGACCATCAGGACTGACAGCTGAGACAAGGCAGAGCTGGTCAATTCTAATTTAGCTGCTCAGTTTCCTCTGCCAAAAAAAGAGCTCTTTGAACCAGAGAGTCCAAGAAAAAATTGGCTAATAGAGCATTAAGATAAATAAGAAGCTAGAGAGCTGGCATTCTCAGCCTTTTTGTGTGTCATGGACCCTCTGGCCATCTGGTAAAGCTTACAGACCCCTTATTTTAAAATACATAAAATAAGTTACACAAGATTGGAAAAGACACTAATTATATTAAAATACAGTTATCAGGATGTTCAAAACAAGCTCACAGACTAGATTCATGGGTGAAGAACTCCTGATTTGTATAGCATTAATTTCCTGCCCTTGATAAAGTTAGGGCACCAGGGTGAGAAGACCCTGGTATATCACTGGGTTCTAAGAGAACAGCCCAATGTGTTTGCTAACCATACTGTTGGTATGCATTTCAAGATCAATGTGGAAAAGGGCAGCAATAGGCTGAAGTAGACTGACTCTGGTGTCAGGAGGACCTGAGTTCAAATTCAGATTCATATACTTATTAACTATGGGACTCTGGGCAAATCACTTAACTCTGATTCCCTCAAAAAGAAAGAAAAAAAAGTAAAGATCATGGAGCATGGCAGAGGTCTCATAGATTAACTGTAGAGCAAATACCCTATTTTTTCATTTTGAAAAGGGAGGAAAATGAAATCTGTAAATTCTAAACACTAAGCCCATCTTTGATGCCTGAAAAAATTTAAAAACATTATTTAAGGAGTGGATAGTGAGCATCTAGAAAAGGAAGCAGGGAGAACAAAAAACCCACTTAGCTTCAACAAAAGCAAGTCATGTCACGTTAACCTTCTTACCTTTTTCCATGGGGTTACTAGAGTGATGGACAATGCAGTAGATACATACATTATTTTTTAAAGTTTTTGATAATCTCACCATTTTATAAAATAAGACGATAATGAGTTAGAGAAATGTGATTAGGTGGATTCAGAACTTTTTTTAAAAATAATCATTGATGGCCAATTGGGGAATGGCTGAAGAAATTGTGGTATATGATTGTGATGGAATACAATTGTGCTATATGAAATGACAAGCAGGATGGTTTCAGAAAACCTGGGGGGAAATTGTATGAACTGATATAAAGTGAAATGAGCAAGAATCAGAATATTGTACATACTAACAGCAGTAGTGTATGATGACCAGCTGTGAATGAATGTTTTGGCTGTTCTCAGCAATACAGTGATCTAGCACAATTTCAAAAGACTTATGATGAAAAATGCTATCTATCTGAATGGAGATTGAAGAATTCCAGTTTTTACTTTATTTTTTATGGGATTTTTTTGTCTTTATCTTTCACTAATGACTAATGTAGAAATATGTTTTATTTGATTATACATGTATAACCTTTGCCAAATTACTTTCCATCTGAGGGATGGGAGAGGGAAAGGAAGGAAGGAGAGAATTTGGAACTCAAAATTTTTAAAAATGAATTTTATAAATTTGCATGTAATTGGAAAAAAATAAAATATTAAGAACCTTTTAAAAATAAAGATGAGTTAGAATTCAGTGGGTCAAAATATTTTTTTAAAGCATGTGATTAAGGAAATAAAATTTTAAAGTAATCATTAATAGTTTGTTACCGCAAGACCCACTGTTTCTGATTTAGAAACCAAGGCAGGGTGAAGCCTGGCCTACTAAGAAGGGAAGTTTCTATGGGGCAAGTAGATTTTATAATATGTCACACTCCATAGATAAGACAAATTTATCAAAAACATAGTCAATCTACATTCACTACCTGTTGGCCATGGACCTTGGAGGCACCTTGTTGTGTGTCAGGGGAGAAGATAAAAACTTTGTAATCTACTACTCAGCCATTGGCTTCCAGGGTCCAAAACAAGGTAAACTCTCTTTTTTTTATTATCTTGGAGACTATCTCCTCATTAGATTTGTGTCCCTGAGAACAAGAATTATTATTTGCCTTTCTTTGTATCCGCAGCACTTAGCATGATTCCTGGCACATAGTAGGAGCTTAATAAATGTCTGTTGACCGACTCAACATTTGGGGTAAAGGAAGGTAAAAAAAAGTAGTGCTTAGAGGTGACTGTCCATTTACACTGAAATAGAGGCTTATTCTCAAATGCAAAGACATGTCAAGAAAAGGGGAATGCAGTATCCTCCTCTCTCTGCCCCCAAAGGTTCAACCTCAACTTGAAAGAAAGTTTCCAGTGGCCTTCCTCAGAGATCTGTGCCTGGCCATATGCTGATTAACCTTTCAATGGTGATTTAAAGGCGCAGACATCACAATGACCAAATTTACTTATGATATAAAACTGAGGATAGATTTCACTGTGGATGGCAGATTAAGCAAAACTTTTTAAAATTATTCTTTGTTATTCCATGACTCTCATGGAAGGGAGTGGATACACTGGGTAATGGAGGTGATATGAAAACAAAACACATCAATAAAAAGAAGAAAAGAAAAAAGCAAATGTCATCTCAGGCTATATTAAGAAAGGTATCAGATCTAGGAAGAGGCAACTGTTGGGTCAGACCACATCTGTAGCATTGTGTTTAGGGCTGGGCACCCCATCTCAGCTGAAAGAATGAGAGAGGTTCACCGTAAAGAAGTGGAATGGCGGAGAATAGGGAACAAACTAGCTATGTTCAGGTAATTGAAGCACTGCCCAGGGGAAGACAGTTTGGACTTCTTTTGCATGTCCCTGGAGGGCAACATCAGGAGAAATAAGTAGAATTTGGAAATAGACCTATTTGGATCTGATTTAAGGGCAGGCTCCCTACCAAATAAGCCATTCCCAAAGTGGAACAGATTGCCTCAGCAGGTAGTGGCTACCCCTTCCCTGGGGGTCTTCTGACAAAGAGTGGATGACTGTTGGGTAGGATGGAGAGAGAAATGGTTCTTGATCCAGTATGGGTTGGTCATCTAGGCTATGGTGGTCCCTTCCACATCTGAGATTCTAATCAGATATTCAGAAGGATCCATTGGTCTCCCAGCATCAGTTAAGAGCCTACCTACTATGTGCTGGGTGCTAGGAATACAAAGGCAGAAATGTAAACGCACCTACCCTTAAGAAACTTGAGTTCTACTGGAGGAAACAACTTATCAATATGTAATTATAGGCAGAGTAAATCTGTTTAGAACCAATTCAGAGTAGTTAGCAATGGAAGTATGAACTGGAATAGGGAAGGTTTCATGTAGAAGATGACATGAGTTTCATTTTGAAGGAGAAGAGGGACCCTAAGAGATTGGAGATGAAGGAGTTCCAGGCATCAGGGATAGCCAAATGCATGGAGATGGGAGAGGCAGCATCCTATATGAAGAAGAGCAAGGAAGCCAATTTGAATGGACCATAGAGTACTAGAAGGGGAATATCCTATGATGAAGCTGAAAAAATATGTTAGGTCCAGATTGTGAAGGGCAGCAGGGAGCTGTTGAAGGCTGTTAGCAAAGAAGTGATGTGATGAATGAATGAATTAGCAGGCAAGCCACCGTGCTAAGGGCTAAAAATATGACTACAAAAGGGAAGGGACGGCTTGCCCTCAAGGAACTTATTTTCTGATAGAAATAGACAAGAAATATGTGGAGTGATGGCCAAGGAGTGATAGGGATAGTTGATCCATATGGCACCCAGGAGACACACGCTTTCCATGAAGCAATAATACTATCATTTTGTTTCTCTGACCAGAGCAAGAAGTAGAAAATGAGGGAGAGAGAAGTGGAAGGTGACATTTAAGCAAGAACTCTCCAGCAATGGGTACAGATTGGGTTAGAGGGAGGAGATGCTGGAGGCTGAGAGAAGTTATTGGAGTAATCCAGGTAAGAGATAATGAGGGCCCAAGCTGGGCTGTGGTAAGAGCTAATGGAGGAGAAAGAATCAGAAAGAGTCAGAACCGGGTGACTGGGTGGTAAAGGAGAGGGAGGAGGCAAAGATGATGCTAAAAGTTGTAAACCTGGTTTACCTACAGGATTATTAATTAACTCAAATGGGGAAGTCAGGCAGGGGAACTGGCTTAAACAGGAAATGAGGAGAGAGGGAAAGTGAATAGTTCAGTTTTAGATGATTCTGGGTGATATGAGACAGCATGGCGTAGTTAATAGAGAGCCCATTGCAGAGTCAGGAAGACCTGTGTTCAAGTCCCCAGGGCTGTGTGGCCCTGGGAAAATTACTAAGCCTCTCAATGTGCCAGGTAACTCTAAGATGTTAAATTGCAAAGTAGATGGTGACATGCATTGGTAATCCCAGTTCTATTAGCTTGATTCCTTTTGAGGCTCCACTCCTGACTCTCTGACTTTCTCCATCTTGGATCAGTAGCCTTTCTCACCCTAGAAGATCATTCAGCCCTTGAGGCCCCTTCCTCTGATTGGCTGGTTCCATTTTAAGGAAAGTAACTAGTCTAGACACAGCTTCATTCCTTTCTGACCTCTTATCCCAAGTAACCTTCTCCCTTCTTACTCCTTTCCAGCTTCCTTTTCTGTATTGTCTCCCCCCTTCAGAGTGTAAACCTTCTTTCCACTTATAAGTGTTTAGTAAGTACCTGTTGACTTGGTTTGCTACTAGTGTGTCCTTCTGAGAGCAAATTTACTGGGCATCAGTTTTCTCCTTCAACTTAAAGAGAATAAATGAATGCATGAATGACATATAGATTGTTTTATCTACCTTATTCATAAGTGTGTTTCTCACAGCAACCATCTGAGGTTAACACTGTTTTTATCCCTTTTTACAAGTGAGGGTCCTAAGGCTAAGAGATTAAGTTGCCTCAGAATCACAAGCTAGGAAAAGTGTCAGAAGTGGGATCTGACCCTTGAGTCCAGCAATTTTCTCCCTGCACCACAAAGATTTTCTCATCCCTATGATGTTGACTCACCTTGTGACCCAGCAACCCTTTCTCTGATGGCCTGGTTTGTTTGCTTATTTATGTCCACAGAATGTATAATAGGCTGATAGAACTCTTGGGAGGCACGGCTATTGTGTCAGACTGTCCCCACCCTGGTCCAAAAAGGAAGAGAAATCTGTTAATGCCCTATGGTTCCTTTGACAAGCACTTTCATGTCTTCAGTTGCCAAACCAGCCAGTCTGGCCCAGCCACCCTGGCTCCGTGGTCCCCTCCCATTCTTGAACTCAGGGTCCTGGCTGATGTCTTCAAGCACGACCTTTCATAGGCTTAGACAGCTCTCTCAGGGTTGGATAAGAAATCTACAGCTGGAAGAGACTTCAAAGACCATAGAGTCTGATTTTTTTCACCTTACAGAGAAGGAAGCTGAAGACAAGAGTGGTCAAACTATTTGTTAAAGGTCATATAGGGTCACACAGAGGCAACATTTGACCCAAGAGATTGGCTTTTTCCCTTTTTTATCATGTTTTCTTTCTACTGAACATTCTTAACTTTTCATTGAATGCTTAAATTTTTCAAAGAATTGATCCCAATACTGATTGATATGGAAGTTTTAACTGCCTTCATTTTTCACCCCTCCCTAGGTATCCATAGTCCTCCACCATTGGGGGCTTACCATATTGGTACCATATTTAATGTAGACATCCAAACAGCTCTAGCCCTACTGTAGCTCAGGACCCCCAAATTCAAGGGATCTACCAAACTTAGCCTCCCCAACTGCAGGGACCATGCCCAACCATCATACCTCAGGGACAATGAAAAGTACATTAGCCCTGGAGTCAGAGATCTGGGTTCAAATCCTATCCATGATGATCTGTGGAAATTTAGACAAATCATTTCCTTGGCCTCAGTTTCCTCACCTACCAAATGAGGAGATTGGATTATATTGAAATCTCTTCCAACTCTTGATCTATGATCATTCTTTAGTTATTTTCTGAGTCAGTAAACATTTATTAAGCACCTACACTCAGACACTGTGCTAAACATTTTCTCTCTCAAAAACAGGTTAGTAGGAATACAGTACAATATGCATTTATTAAGCACCTACTGTGTGTCAGGCACTGTGCTAAGCATTTTGTCTCTGTTAAAAGTAAGCTATTAGGAATACAATAAAATAAATATTTCTTAAGTGCCTACTATGTGCCAGGCATTACACTAAGCACTTTCCTCTTTGTCAGAACAAACTAGGAATACCTAAGCAAGTGAGGAATGTAGTACAGTAAGCATTTATTAAGCACTTACTGTGTGCCAGGAATTGTGCTAAATGTTTTTCTCTGTCAAAAGCAAGCTGTTAGGAATACAATATAATAAACATTAAGTACTTACTAAGTGTCAGGCACTGTGCTATATTGCTATATGACAGATAGATGGATAGATAGATATTTGCACCCACCTTCAATTCTGTAAATGTATTCCATACATACAGTCATAGGATTTAGTACTGGGAGGGACCTTTGAAAATGTCTAGTCCAATCTCCTCATTTTACAGATGAGGAAAGTGAAACCCAGAGAAGGCAGGTGACTTACTCAAGGTCACAGGGGTTGCCAAAAGCAGAGCCTGGACTGAAACGCAGGGTCCTTTCACTCCAAATCCTTTTCCTTGTGCCACAGATGCCTCTTTTTATGTCTCTCCTCTGCTTTAAACCTTTCGGTCACTATTATCTGCTTAATATCATTCAAAGTCCTTGGTCTTGCGTTTGGGGCCCTCTCCATCTTGATTCATCGTACCACTTTGTCCCTGTTTTGGGGTTACTTGCCCTCCATAGGTAGTACTGCTCAGCCAGACCGGGCTTTTGAGAAGCATCATCGTGCAATGGGGGAAAAATTCAATAGATTTGGAGTCAGGGAATCTGGGTTCAAATTCTACCCCTGATGCATGACCTTGGGAAAGTCACACAAGTCACATACTTTCTGGGTCTCAGTTTTCTGAGGGGGTTGGACTAGACAACTTGTAAGGTCTTTTCCAGCCCAAGATCCATGTAGGATTCCATACAAGACCCTTGTACCTAACCTACCTTTTCCTTTTTCTATACTGAACACCAAAAGTGTCCTCTTCCCATATTTAAGTTGTTGTTTGCTTGTTTCAGTCACGTCTGACTCTTCTTGACCCCATTTGGTGTTTTCTTGACAAAGATACTGGAGTGGTCTGCCATTTCCTTCTTCAGCTCATTTTACAGATGAAGAAACTAAGGCAAACAGGGCTAAGTGACTTGCCCAGGTTCCTATCACTCATAAAGATCTGAGGCTAGATTTGAACTCAGGATTTCCTGACTCCAAGCCTGGGCAGGGCACCTGTGATCGTTAAAAATATAAAGTCTTTTAAAAAGCAGGGATTTTTTCTTACGCCCTTTGTAACTCTACACAGTTGATACTACAGGTCTCTATGGACTTGTTGTTCAGTTGTTTTCAGTAATGTCTGACTCTTGGTGACCCCTTTGGGGTTTTCTTGGCAAAGATAATGGAATGGTTTGCCATTTCCTTCTCCAGCTCATTTTACAGATGAGGAAACTGAGGCAAATGAAGTTAAGTCCATAGACTAGAGGCCTTTATTAATTTTTAAACATTTTTGTACCTATCATTTTTTGAAGCATAGTTTTCCCTCCATTATCTTTCTTGCCTCTCTCTCCCAACCTTTCTTGTATCCAAGAAAAAGAGATTAACAAAATTGATGAAATCTGGTACCATATGAAATATCGTAGCTCTCCACTTCTCCACCAAGAAGAAGGAAGTGTGTTTTATCACCGTTCTCTTGAGTCAATTACAACTAATCCATTCCAACTAATCTGAGCTCAGCTGCCTTTTAGCAGTATCATTTATATTATGGTCATTGTGTCTAAACATGCTGCAAAAGTTATATATCTTTTCCTAGATCTCTCTGAATTCCTCAAATTAATAGTTTCTTACAGTGCAGTACTATTCTCTTATATTCTCAGTCCACAGATTATTCAGTCATTCCACAACTGATAGGCACTCACTTTGTTTCCAGAGATTTTTCTCCCCTACTCCAAAGAGTTATAGTGAGTATTTAAGCATAAGTGGGACCTTTATTTCTAGGGGAGCTAGGTGCCACCATAGTGCATAGAGTTCCAGGCCTGGTGTCTGAGTTCAAATATAACCTCAGACATTTACTAGCTATGTGACCCTGGGCAAGTCACTTAACCTTGTTGGCCTCAGTTTCGTCATCTGTAAAATGAGCTGCAGAAGGAAATGGCAACCACTCTAGTATTTTTGCCAAGAAAACCCCAAATGGGATCATGAAGAGTTGGACAAGACTGAAACAAATAAAACAAACGCTTCTAGAAATCTTTGACTTGTGGTAATCACTGGGTCAAAGAGTATAAACATGTCAGTGTGCCTTCTTCCATCATTCCCAATGCTTTGCAGAACACTACCAGTATGTTGGTGTACCTGGCTTCCCATGGCGGTCACTAATTGTTCCTGTTGATGAGGGAAAATGTTTGGGTTGGCAAAAATATGATTTAATCTGGGACTAGAATGTTCAGCAAAGTTAGTCACCTGTAGTTCTTTAAACACAACGCTCCTTGACCCACCTCTATGCTTTGCTTTGGCTGCCTCCAAGCCTAAATGCTCTATTTCCATCAGGAATCAACTTAATTCCCACTTTGCCTGGGGAGGCTTTTCCCAGATCTTCTTATCCCTAGTGCTTTCCCCTTATAGATCATATTTCATTTATATTATGTATATATTTTAGTGCAACTTTTGGGTGATGTCTGCCCCAATAGACTGTAAGTTCCTTGTAGTCTAGGACTGTGTGTCTGCCTTTTTCTGGGTCCTCAGCGCTTAAGCATGTTGTCTCTTAAATTGTGTTCTTGAGTCATTTAAGTTGTGACTAACTCTTTCTGACCCCATTTGGTGTTTTCTTGGCAAAGATACTGGAGTGGTTTCTTCTCCAGCTATTTTACAGATGAGGAAACTGAGGTAAACAGGGTTAAATGACTTGCCCAGGGTCACACAGCTTGTAAGTGTCTGAGGTCGGATTTGAATTCAGGAAGATGAGTCTTCCTGCCTTCAGGCCCAGTACTCTATCTACTGCACCAGCTAGCTATCCCAGTCCCCACTGAAGGAGTCTCTTCAGTTTTCTGGACCCCACTTTTCTTATCTGTAAAATGTCATAGAGGTGGCCTTTGGGAGCCGAGGTTAGACTAAATGCTCTCTGCCAGCTCCCAAATTTGTGAGCCTTTAATGCCAGACAAGCAAAGTGAATCCAAACCTGATAATCCTTAATACTAAAGCTTTGACTTAGAAATGGGTATCAGGGTTTTACATCAAGTTTTTACTTGATAAGGGATTTCTTTACTATGGGACTTGAGTCTACTTGGTCTAGCCTCCCGGTACTTTCTAACTTCTTTGCTTTGAGACAAAAATAAAAAGTGTCTTTAGCCAATAAAAGAAGCCTGTTCTATCATACGAGAGCTCTAAGTGAAAGATTAGACTGAGCTATTAAATTACAGTAAATTCTGAATACCTCCAAATGACACTCAGGATTTTAGGACTATGCCCACCCCCTAAGCCACCCTGCCTATAAAATGTCTCTGTTCCTGTCCAGATTTGCAATCCTCTCCCTCACCCCAACAACCAAGCAGTCACCAAGACTGGAAGACCTCCACCACCTCTCTGGAATGAGTTCCTTGCCCTCTTGCAGCTCCTTGTTACCCCTCACCTGGCCAGTTTCTAGAGGTCTTTAAAAGGAAGCAACCTGGATATTGTGAATTGAGTGTACTGGGGACAGAAAGAGCTAGGCTGAAATCTCAGCCCACTTTTTGTTCAGGAGCGTCTGACTCTTCATGGCCCCATTTGGAATATTCTTGGCAAAGACACTGGAGTTGTTTATCTCTTCCTTCTCTATCTCATTTGACAGAGGAGGAAACTGAAGCAAGCAGAGTGAAGTGAATTGCTAGGGTTACCCACCTGATAAGTATCTGAGGCTGGATTTGAACTCACCCAGCATTCTATCCACTGTACCACCTAGCTGGCTCCAAGCCCGGATGTTTGATTGGTTTCTTTTTGGGATTTGAGAGGTCTCATGGTACAGTGGAAAGTCTGCTGGATTTGTCATACAAGGACCTGGGAACAGGGCCTGGCATATAGTAGGCACTCAATAAATGCTTATTGAATTGAATTCAATATTTGGGGCAAGTCATATTTTTTGGACCTCAGTTTCCTCATCTGTCAAATAGGGGTGAGGGGCTGAATTAGGTGACCTCTAAGGTTCATTCCAGTTCTAAATCTGTGATTCTGCCATCCTCTGACCCCTATCTGTGTGCCCTTGGGTCACGTCATCTCCCTGCGCCTCCATGGGCTCCTCTATAAAGTGAGGGACTTAGACCAAATGGTCTCTGGGGTCCCTGCCAACTCCAGGCCAAGGTTCTTTGGTCTACAAGGCTTCACAGAAATTTGAACTACTTTTCTTATTATGTGATATACTAAATAATATTTATGATACCTAGTTATATAGTTATTAGCTTCAACATTTTTTATATAACTTAAATTTCTATCTATAGCTCTTTCTTTCCCCTACTCCCAGAGAGCTTTCCCTTAAAACAAAAAAGAGGAAGGGAGGGAGGGAGAAAGGAAGAAGGAAAAGAGGGAGGAAGGAAGGATGGAAGGAAATATGATCAATAGAAAAGGTTCTTTCTCTGAATATTCAAGATAAGGTACCAGTGACTGGAGCTATCCTAATTCCAAATTGAATATTTTTCTCTCATTTCTCCAGGGAGAGTTGGTCAACTAGAGGGGGATGCAAAGCCTCTTTTCTTCTTTTCAACTTTAAGGAACTGGGAACAGCTAGGCCCGGACTTCTAGGTCCTATTCCAGGCAAGTGTCAGGATGAAATTGAGCAAACAAAAACCTAGGGTAAAGGGCTCCCTCCCAAACAGGCAGAAGAAATCTGGCTTAAGTTCTACAAGGCTTTTGAAAGTGTTGTCTTCCCTTCCCGGGAACAAAACAAGTGCCTTGCTTCAATCTCACCAGGAGGAGGTTAAACTGTAGAAACCCAGGGAGAGCCAGGAAATAATTTGGCTGGTCTCTCCTCCAAGCTTGGCCTGTGGGTGAGCTAGGCTAAAAGGCTCTCCATTCTGCGTCTTCTGGAGAGCAGGGAGGATCTAGAGATGGAAGGACTGGAGCAGCCCCAGAATTAGATGTGGGATATAGAGCTGGAATCTAGCCCCTTCATTTTCAAAGGGAGGAACCTGATATCTATAGAGGTTCAATGGCTCCCGAGACCACATAGTTCTAGCCAGCAGAAGAGCTGGTATTTGAACTCAGGGCCACTGTGAGGTGGTAGATCCCTAGAAAGAATGTGTCAATCAATCAACATTGATAGGACAAGACCTGCATGGGAAGAGAAGGGATGGCAGGACTAGGTTCTCTCAGAGAGAGGGAAATACCCACATCCTGAGATCACAGCTCCAACTGTATGAGTTAGAAATAACTTTGGAGAAATAACTTCTCCATTTTACACATTAGGAAACTGAAGTTCAGAGATATTAAGTGATTTGCATCAAGTCACACAACTATTAGTCAGCAAGCATTTATTAAGCACCTACTATGTGCCAGACACCATGCTAAGGACCGAAGATACAAAAAAGTGAACCAGATACATTCAAACAAGTAAAGCTGTGATACGAGCTCAGATCTTCCACTTGTGAGGCCAGTGATTTTTGTACTATCCAATGCCATGTCTTCAGCCAAATTCAGGTCATGTATCAATCCAGACAGTTGAGAATAAACCCTTAATAGGAATGAGGGAATGGCATAACCTTTTAGATAACCACCCTTTTGGAGGGAGATTCAGAGACGAAAGTACTGCCAGGTCACATAGTTGGGTGCCCTCCGGGTGATGCCAATAATATCTCTTTCCACAACTATTTTTGGCATCACTATTCCATTTTAAGCTCAAATATTTGTCTATTGGAGAGGCTAGCACAGATTAAACTCTACTCCTTACAGAAAGACATTCTGCAGTGAATCCTTAGCTAACTAGAAAATGCTTTTGCCAACCACCCTCTGGTTGGCCCAAGTTCAGATTTTTGTATTTCTTACAGTGAGGCATACCTGCAGCTCCAAATGATAAGATGCTCCATTGGCAATGAGTAAAGCAAGGCCTCTTGCCTGCCATCTTAATTGTGGCTTTCATATTCGAATGCCAGCTGCTTACCCCAAATATCCCATTATGACAACCACAGAAACTTCACCCTCTTGGCACCTGAATCCTTTCATACCATCACCTAAAACTGCTGTCTAAATTCCTCAGCCACATTTTACCATCATAGGTTCATAGGTGTAGAACTGGAAAGGACCTTGGAAGTCATTTAGCCCAACTCTCATCGTTTTTTAGGCAGCTAGGAGAGTTAAAGTCCCATAAAGGTTTAAGGTAATCCTTGGAAATGGCAAAATTTGAACCCTGGTCTTCTGAATATCATGTGCATTGCACTTGACCATTCTACCTTCTAAATAACCACTGTAAAGATATTCATGAAACCCAAGAGAAATCATGTTCCCTCCTTCTTTGAGATTCCAGTACTAGAATCTACCCAGGTATTCACTGAGTACTCACATCCCACTTTCTGGTATTCCTCCCTTTCACCCCAGTTGCTAATGCCTTCTCCTGTGAGATTACCTTCCATTTACCCTGCATATATTTGTATCTTCATAGTTATCTGCATGTTATCTCCTCCATTAGAATATAAACTTTGAGGGCAGGGAAAGTACCCCTGCTTCTAATCCATTGTATCCCCAGTACTGCACAGTACCTAGCACATACTAAGCAAGTTATGTATGCCTGTTGACTGACTCACTAGCAGTCCCTTTTGCTCTTAAATCATGTCCAGGAAGCCAGAGATCTGGCTCTCTGGGCAATGGAATGATGGCCCCTAATAGGCAGCTGAAAAGCCTCCTGATCAATACCAGAGCCCTCGTTTCAGGCTAAATCACTTAAGAGTTGGCCAGGCCTGCTGGTTGCACTAAACAGAGTCGAATAACTAACAAATTTATCCATCACAGACACAAAATCCAGCCCACTTAGAGAGCAAGGCCCCCACAACCAGAGCCTGGCACTCCCACGTCACATTGGGATCTTACAGGCCCACAAGGCAAAACAGTACTTTATTCCTTGGCTTCTTCTCATGGGAGCCTCAGGGAATCTTGAGTGTGTGTGTGTGTGTGTGTGTGTGTGTGTGTGTGTGTGTGTGTGTATAAGGTAGACATGCAGCATCCAGCAGTAGGTCTTGGGGTGGTGTTCTTTTCAAACATTATTTTTTTAAACATAATGAGGGTTGACTTTGTAATAATTCTTTCAGGTTTGCAAAGCACTGTTCCAAAGCTCTTAAGATCCTAGATTTAGAGATGGAAGGTTAATCAGTAAACTACCATTTATTAAGCGCTCACTACATGCCAGGCACTATGCTGAGTGCTGGGGATACCAAGAAAGTCCTTGAGCTTAGAGAGCTCACAGTTTAATGGGGAGGCCACGTGTAAACCACTATAAACTAATAAAATGGGGCCTAAATTGGGGATAATCTCTGAGGGAGGCTTTTAACTGGGATTTGATGGAAGCTAGAGAAGGCGGGAAGCAAAGATGAGGGAGGAGAGTGTTCTGGGTATGAGTGAGAGCTGGGTTCCTTAGAAGCCATGTAGATTAACTTCCTCATTTTGCAGATGAGGAGGGGAAGTAACCTTCCCCAGGTCAAAGAACACATCAGAGGCAAGGGCATTGATTCCCACTCCATCATCCCTTTCACTGTGCCATGATGTCTTACTGATTCCCACTCCATCATCCCTTTCACTGCGCCATGATGTCTTCCTGATTCCCACTCCATCATCCCTTTCACTGCGCCATGATGTCTTCCTGATTCCCACTCCATCATCCCTTTCACTGCTCCATGATGTCTTCCTGATTCCCACTCCATCATCCCTTTCACTGCACCATGATGTCTTCCTGATTCCCACTCCATCATCCCTTTCACTGCTCCATGATGTCTTCCTGATTCCCACTTCATCATCCCTTTCACTGCTCCATGATATCTTACTGATTCCCACTGTCATCCCTTTCACTGCGCCATGATGTCTTCCTGATTCCCACTCCATCATCCCTTTCACTGTGCCATGATGTCTTCCTGATTCCCACTCCATCATCCCTTTCACTGCGCTATGATGTCTTCCTGATTCCCACTCCATCATCCCTTTCACTGCTCCATGATGTCTTCCTGATTCCCACTTCATCATCCCTTTCACTGCTCCATGATATCTTACAGATTCCCACTGTCATCCCTTTCACTGCGCCATGATGTCTTCCTGATTCCCACTCCATCATCCCTTTCACTGCGCCATGATGTCTTACTGATTCCCACTCCATCATCCCTTTCGCTGCGCTATGATGTCTTCCTGATTCCCACTCCATCATCCCTTTCACTGCGCCATGATGTCTTCCTGATTCCCATTCCATTGTCCCTTCCACTGTGTCAAGATGTCTCCATTATTTCTTTTGATCCTTGCAACAGTGACAAAATACTACAAGTACCTCTTGGTCATCTGAGCTGATATAGATAAAGTGCTCTGTAAACCTTAAAGTAACATGTAAATGTTTATTGTTGTTGTTAAAGGTATTATTTTTATCTGAAACTATGGCTGCATGATGTTGGGGGCTATCATCTTAAAGCCCTTCCATGCCAATGCAGCCTGTAGCTAATGTTCTATATATCCTAGAATGGACGTGAGTGAATAAATGAGCATGCATTTATTAAATGTCTATTATGATCCTGGTACTGTGCTATACACTGGGAATACAAATCTAAAAAGAGAAACAGTCAATAGAAAGTGAGATGAGCCTAGATCAGGGACTGGGAGTCAGGGAAGGAAGGTTTGATCTTGGAATGACAAATTCTAATTAAATGCAAAGTTAAAAAGGAAAGAGTTCCTGCCCTTGTGCAGTTTATACTCTATCTGAAGAGGCAATGCATGTATAGAGGGTAATTTTGTGGGAAAGCACTTGAAGTTGGGGTGGAGAAATTATAGGTTGCATATATTGCATCACTTATTTCAGAGGTGAGGAAACTGAGGCCATCAAGGACAGCTCCCTTATTTTACAAATAAGAGAACAGAGAAGGTAGAGTCATAGTATCTCAGGAAGGATTTGGCATTGGGACATGAGAATATTTGTACCACTTTGCAAGGTTTTTTAGACCAAAGATTTGGTCTAACTCCTAAGTTCCTGACTCCAATTCTGGTTCCCTATCTGATTACAGCACTCTGCCTCTCAAAAATCTTTGTGTAGAAGCTGAACTTTGAAGGAAGGTAGGGATTCCAAGAGGTGGAAATGAAGGGGGGAAGGTTTTCTATGTCTAGGGAAGAGAATGTAAAGTCCTGGAGATGGACTAGCAATGAAGCACAGGAAGGATAGTCTGGTTAGACTACAGAGTATCTGAAGAGGAAGAATAATAGACCATAAACCTGGAAAGTAGGCAGGAGCCAGATTGTGACCAATAGGAGAGTTACTTCCTTTTGTTTCCACTAGGATCCACTGGAGTTTATTGAGCAGGAGTGATGTGGTCAGGTGTTTTTGCAGTATCACTCTGTGGAGGATAGTTCGATTTAGGTGAAGACTTGAGTCAGGGAGACCGATGATGAATGCCCTGGGTACTTAAAAAGACCTATGATTTTTAGTGTCAATAAATATTTCCTTTACCCACGCAGATCAACATCATCCCTTTTAACCTTAGTAGACCTTCTTCAAGCAGCTTGGTAGCACAGTGGATAGAGTGCTGGACCTGGAGTCAGGAAGACTTAAATTCAAATCTGTTTCAGTCCCTTACTAGCTGTGTGACCTTGGGCAAGTCATTTACTACTCTGCCTTAGTTTCTTCAGCTTTAAATGGTGATAATCACAGTACCTACCTCCAAGGGTGGTTGTGAAGAATGAGACTGATGATGGTAAAACATTTAGCATACTGCCTGGCATATAGTAGGTGTTTAATAAATGCTGGCCTTTCTTTTGTTCCCTTCTCGAGTTGCTGTGTCCATTCCCCTCAGGTCTATGACTCTGGTGATAAACCTCTGAACCTTGCCAAGCTGCTTTGCAGATGATAGCCATCCAATGGAGCTGTTCCAGAAGACTTTCTACCTGCCAGAGGACTTTGGAGGGGGAGGGGGAAGTGTTATTTTTTCACTTTTCTCAACTCTGAGACCTTGTGAATTTATGTAGGAGAGGAAACAACGAGAAGTGGGGAGCACTAATATTAAGGAAAGAGGATCTTATTGACAAAATGAAAATGTCCAAGTGATAAATCAATTCCCTTCTGCCCTCCCCGCCAAATCTTTGATTCTTTAAAGGCTATCAAGCATGTTACAAGAACTTTGCAAAGTGGTGCAAATATTCTTATCTCCCAAATATGTTGTGCATAACTGTGCATATATAATCTACATCTAATTGCATGCCATCTCAAAGAGGAGGTTGGAAAGGGAGGGAGAGAATTTGGAACTCAACATTAAAAAAAAAGTTAAAAATTCTTTTTATGTGCAATTTGAGAAAATTGTATAAACATTTTCATATTTTAAAAAATCCTTATGCCTTTCTTGCAGATGGGGAAACTGAGGTTCAGAGAGTTTGTGAATTGTTCAGAGTTGCAGTTTGTAAGCCCTGGAGGCAGGGTCTTTAAGAGTAGGATCCATATTCTTCGTGGTTATGACTTGTTCAGAATTACAGTTTGTAAGCCCTGGAGGCAGGGTCTCTAAGAGTAGGATCCATGTTCTTTGTACTCTATCCTGCTTCCTCCCCACCCCTACGCCCAACTCTCTGGTCTACAGGCAACACTAGTATAATGGAAAGAGCCCTGAGCTTGTGGTCTGGGGAGCTTCACTCAAATCCCACTCATGCACCAAATAAAGAATCAAAAAGAAAAAGAGGACAGGTTGGGGAAGTGGTTCAGCAAAAATAGCCTAGTCATCAACCAAACTTAACGTATGCAGAGTTTCATACCCATGGTTTCCCACCTTTGCAAAGAAAAGAGAGAGGTGCCAAGCTTTGCCATTACTGGTGTTGAGTTTGGTTGTCTTGGTTCTTTCCAGTGATACCACTGTAGTTCTGCTGACTTTGCCATGTATCAGTTCATCTAAGTCTTCTCATGCTTCTCTGAATCCTTAGTACTTAACCACTTCAGTAATGTTCTATTCCATTCACATACAGCAATGTTATGGACAAGGAGGCTAAACCCTTCTTCTCCCTGGGGAAGGGGCTAGAGTGGCGAAGTAAGAAAGAGGTCTGAGTTTGCAGTCAGGAGAGCTGAATTCAAATCCTACCCTCTTCCCCTTCCTATGTGACCTCACCCTGTCTAGATTTCCTCAGCTGGACCATAAAAGGGGTTGGGTATCTTTGAACTCACAGACTATGATGTAATCCCATCATCTCTGATATCATCACTTATTTCATTTCCAAGAAAGGAATTTGTTTCTTGGCTCCAGATAAGGTCCTGCCAGGTGGAGAGAAAGGTTCTATAAGGAAAGTCATGTGTCTCTGAATTCTTCATATTTATCATTTATTATAATGCTGCAATATTCTATTATATTCATATACTATGGTTTGTTTAGCCATTCCCCAATTGATGGGCATCCATCTGCATTGTTTCGAGTTATTTAATATTATACTACTCTCAGTATAGTGTCTGTATATAATATACTCTAAGTATATTGTGGCATCTATGGGTCAAAGGGCATGTGCAACGTACTTTTATTTACTTTCTTTACATCATTCCAGATTGCTTTCTAGAGTGGTTGGGACCAATTTAAGCTCATCCAACAATGTTTTAGTATGCATGAGAGGGGGACTTTTTAACAATATTGAAAAGAGAATTATTATTATTCAGGTACAGATTGGATTAGACATTCTCTGAAGTCTCTTCCTAGTCTGGGATTTGATTTGGCTCGTGTTCTGGGTCAAAAAATGAAAAGAAAAAGCAAATTATCATTAGAGAGGGCTCACAGAGTCAGGAATAGTGCTTATGTAGGGACAGACTTCAGAATCACAAAAGGTTTTTACAGGAAGAGAGGCAGGTCATGATTACGATGAAGGATCTCTTATTTTATTGGTGAAGGTCATTGCCTACACCAAAGCAAATTCTCTGAGACTTGGTAGCCAGTCTACAAGAGTTTTTGTTTTTCAGTCATGCCCAACTCTTTGTGGCCACATTTGGGATTTTTTTTGGCAAAGATCCTGGAGTGGTTTGCCACTTCCTTCTCCAGTTCATTTTACAGATGAAGAAACTGAGGCAAATGAGGTGAAGTGACTTGTCCAGGATCACACAACTAATAAGTGTCTGAGACTAGATTTGAACTCAGGAAGATGAGTCTTCCTGACCCTAGGCCTGGTGCTCTGTGCACTATGACACCCACTACCTGCAAGAGTTGCTGTGGCCTAAAATTCATCAACCAGGAGCTAGGTTGGTGGTGAGCTGACCCATGCCTTAAGATTGGTGCAAGGGCCAGAGAAACCTAGTCCATCACTGGGCCTGTGCTTTAAACCTTTCCCACATGGTATGGACCTGCCAAGCTTGTCCTCTTCTGGCAGAGTCTCTGAGAATCTCAAAGCCCTTAAGTCAACTCCAGCCTGAATGAAGCATCAGAATTATCGTCATCACTGTCATCATCATCATCATTATTGCTATAATTTTTGATGTGTATTGATATATATCATTTATACATATATAATATATATAAGGATATATATATATATATATATATATAATTTTGGCATATAATGATATGACAGTTTAAGGTTTGCAAAGCACCTCAAACATGCTATCTCATTGGGTTCTCACAACTCTATGAGGAAGGTGTTATCATTATTCCCATTTCACAGATGAGGAAACTGAGGCTGGGAGAGATTAAGGGACTTACCCAGGGTTACACATCACTAGCAAGTAACTGAGGTATCATTTGAACTCAGGCGTTCTTAACTCTAAGCCTAGCCCTCTGCCCAAAGGAGGGCTTTGGCAACATTAATAATAGTTGACCTTTAAATAGCACTTGCTGTCTATCCAGCCTTTATATATCGGATCGTCAGGCTAACTTTGTAGTGATAATGTAAACCTATTTTACACATGAGGAAACTGGGGCTCGCTGAGGGAAGTGACTTTGTGGATCTGAAGTGGGAATCTTAGGGCTCTCCTCACAGGAAATACAGGGAGGTGGGCTGCCACATGATGTTGATAAGATATGAGGGCAGAGAAACACATAATCTGTTTCCGTTAAGAGGGGAGGTAGTGAGATGGGGGGAGGATTGAGGACCAAAGGGCTTCTTGGCAGAAAGTTTGGGAACCACTCTTGCTAAAAATGGAAGTTTCCAGATTTAGGCAAGACAAATTGTCTCCAAGCAGGCCCTGTTCTTTAGAATTAGCGTGGACCTAGTGAACATCTGGGAAAGGGGAGGGTTATTATGCTCAGGACTTAATTGGTCTAAAAAATTCCATTACTCTTGCCCCCTCCTCCTTCTCTTTTCAGCGGAAGGCACTTGGGAGAATTTTAGTTTATAAAACAAATTCTGGCCTTGTCATTGTTTGACCCTAAAAGAAAAATGAGCATCCTCTTTTTGGTAACTTAAAAATGCCTCTGAGTTGTTTTTTATCCAGGCTGATTTCTGAAGACTCAATGGACTACTGGTTCACTCGTGAAATGCGGATTTAAGGTTCAAAAAGCATTATTGGGGGAACCAGTTTGTTAAGCCTTGCATTGGACCCAGCCTGGCCACTTTGATCAGTTTCATTGAGCGCCTGATTGTATGAAAATGAAGACATGCTAAGACAAGCTCTTTAGTGTCAATGTCCTTAGTAAAAGATGTATCCATTTGGTGTTACCCTTGCAGGCTGGGCTTGGCATAAGCTACCCTAAAAAGATGTATCCACTTGGTGTTACCCTTGCAGGCTGGGCTTGGCATAAGCTACCCTAAAAAGATGTATCCACTTGGTGCTACCCTTGCAGGCTGGACTTGGCATAAGCTACCTTATGTGCCTGTGATGCACTCCTTGACTGTTACCTTTTTAGAGTATCTGGCTTCCTTTAGGCTTAACTCACAAACCTTCCTATGCAGCAAGCTTTTCCTCATTCCTCTCTCCTGTCTCAGCTAAATATATTTTTATTTGTTTTCCTGTGGTTTCTGTCAGGAGAATGCCAGGGCAAGGACTGTTTCACTTTTATGTCTGTATCAAATGTGCCCAATGGCCCGGTGTCCAGTTCATTGTCTTAATAAATACTTGTTGGATTGGATCTATAAAACTGAAATGATAGTATTACCATTAAGTGCCTACCTCACCAAAGTAGCAGGGTCTTAAGACTGAGATATGGGAGAGATTGTAAAGACCATCTAGTCCAACTCTCTCTTTTTACAGATGAGGAAACTGAGGGCCGGTGAAGTGACTTCCTTACCTAAGGTCACCCTGGGACTAAGTATCAGACCTGGGATTTGAACCCAGGCCCTCCGAATCCTCCGCTACCCATGATTTTTCTAATATAGAAGGTTTCCCTGCTGGTGTGGCAATTGAATGAGATTGAGAAAGGAAATATGCTTTGTAAACTTTCAGGTGCGGGCTATTATTCTGTGGAAGTGAGAGGGTTGGCTTCACCATTTCCAGCTCTGAATCGCATGAAAGAGGCACCAGCTAGCCAACAGGGACCCTGCCCCAGCTTCAGATTGCCTTCTGGCTTGGATGAAGGAACTCACCAGGCAGCCTGGCACCCACTCCCCCTCCCCATCATCTCCAATCATTCCACACTCTTCTGAAGCATCTGGATAGAATGAGACTGAAGTAAAAAAAGGTGGAGAAGCCAGGTTGATACAGAGGAATGTCGCTGGGGCAGTGAACAGAAGCTCCCAAGAAAAGGAGATATCATGTGCCTCAAGCGCCCAAGTCTGGTATGCAGAGTGAAGCCTTGGACTTGGGTTCCAAAGACCTGGGTTCTAATCCCCCTCTGCTACTGACCAGCTGAGTAACTTTAAACATTGATTTACTCTCCCTTCAAAATAAGGAGGAAGGGCTAGATTACCCTAACAGGGGTGGGCAACCTGCGGCCTCAAGACCGCATGTGGCTTTCTAGGTCCTTGAGTGTGACCTTTTGATAGACTCCAAATTTTATAGAACAAATACTTTTATTAAAGGTATTTGTTCTGTGAAGTTTGGATTGAATCAAAGGTCTGCACTTGAGGACCTAGAGAGACACAGGTGATCTCAAGGCCATAGGTTCCCCACCCCTGTTCTAGAGGTCTAGTCTTTGTGCTTCTAGGAGAGGCTGACAGAAGAGGGCATCCCAATTTAGATGGGATTTAACCAAGGATTTCCTGGTTGGAGAATCTGATTCATTAACTTCTTCTTTCCCTGAATTAGCTCAAAGGTCTTGAATATTAAATTACCTTCCTTAAAGTCTTGAACACCCAAGCAAATGAATTCACCAATTGGAAGTGCCCAATTTAATATACCTTGCCTATTAACAACTCTGTTTTCTAAGGATTGGGCTATTTCTCATCTCTCTACAATGTGGCCAGAAGAATTGGTTTCAAGGCCCAGCTCTGCCCTTTATTAACTATAAGACTGGGCAGTAACATCATCTTTCAGAGTCTGTGAAATGGGGTTAACATTGCACACACTGCCCATCTCCTGGGCTTGCTTCAGGGATCAAATGTGAGAATGAACATAAAGTGGCCAGGAAAGCAGAAAATGCTAATGAAGATCAAGTAGCTGTTAGGGGTTAGAAGGTCACCCTGGGAACTGGGAAGACTTTCCTCTGATCCCTACTGGCTGTGGAACCCTAGACGAGACATTAATGTCCCAGGGTAGACGATTCTCTCAAGACTAACTCTGTTTCTCTCTGAATCTTTATATCTCTTTCTCCTCTCTCTTCTCTCCTTCTCCCTCTTTTTCCCTCTCTCTCCCCCATACCGTTTTCTGTCTCTTCTCTCTCCCTTCGCTCTTTCTCTCCTACTCTTTCTCTTCTCTCTCTCTGTCTCTATCTCTCCCTGTCTCTCTATATCTCTATCTCTTCCTCTCTCTCTCCTTCCCTCCCTCCCTTCACCTTTTCTCAATATATGTGTGTAAATTCTCTGCAAGAGAATATTTATGTATGTGTAAATGTGTATATACTTGTGTGTTTATGTATATGTGTGTCTATACACATTTTATATAGAGAGGGGAGAGAGAGAGACAGAGACAGACACAGAGAGATAGTAGAGAAATCATTAAACTTGCTTTAGTAGAGGAAGTTTCTTCATCAGGGAGTTTCTTATGTCAATGTAATCACAGATGCTGTCCCTATTAACTATTATTATCTCATTTATATCACTTTGTTCTATGAAAATCAAAAGAAACAATCATAGAACAAATCATTAGGTTGCTATTATTCTTATATATTTAACATTTTATAACCTATACCACAGGTAAGTGTATTGTTATAGCTGAATAAAAGTGCTAAGATGTAAGCTTATCTCTGTGTAGGGTCTCTGAAAGCATCCTTGAGACAACCGTATTAGCAGACAGGACAGCTGGGATGATTTGTCTCATCCTGGCTGGTCCCTTAAAGTTGCTATTTCTTCTGCTAGGTCTCTGTATTTTGGAAAATTTTTTGTTGTGTATAAACTTGGAGTATTTGGTATGATGACATCTATTAAATATTGTTCACATGAGTTTTTCCCCCTGGTGATTGTTGGCAACAGTTTGATCTGAGATAATGCATTAGTGAGTTCTGGCAGTTTATTGTTTGAGATCTACATACAGTAAGTTCTGTATTTGTGATATGTCAAAGTTGAGGCGGAATTTGAATTCAAGCATTCCTGACTCCAGGTCTCTCTCCCTGGTATCACCTAGTTGCCACTAACATGCCATAGACATGGTAACTCCTAGAATTTTTCAGGCATGAAACCACTGAGAGTTGCCTTCCTTTTCTCTTCTTTGCGGAGATGGGATATGGAATATTATATAAACCACCAATCTTAGTTGACATATCCACTGATTTTTGTTAAATCTTTTTTCCTCTTTCTATTTTGTTTATTACAAAGGATAGCTAAGTAGGTGAGGGATGGGAGAAATGTTTAGAAATGAAGATGATATAAAAATAGAAGATGTCAGTAAGACAAAAAAAAAACCTCTTTCATTTTTGGCTTCCTATTAGTAAATAAGTCAGAGATGGAGAAGAAACACAGAAGGGTGATTGAACTGGAAACCAGAAAGTCCAAGGATTGGTAACTTCCCTACTTAGTCCAAAGTGATTTTTGTTATCTGAACCACCTCTTTCAAACAAAATCAGAACAGATGATTTTAAGGACCCTTTCATCTCTAACATGCTGAATTCCAAGACCTCTCCCAATTCTGACATTCTGTATCTTAGGTCCCTCCCAGTTCTGCCATTCTAGGGTTTTTTTTTTTAAAGTAAATTTATATATTTTTACACATACTTCCAATAAAAAACCCTCATCATAACCATACCTAATCTAGCAAGATAAATTCTCCCATTGACCATGGCTGAAAATGTCTTACTCAATACCTTGATATCATCACCTTTCTAGCCAGAGGAGAGGGATGGCGTGTTCCATCTTCAGTCTTCTGGACTGATAGTTTGTAATGACATTGGTCAGAGTTATAAAATCTTTTAAAGTTGTTTGTCTCCATAATGTCATCATTGTATAAATCATTCTTTTAAGGTTCATTAATTTCGAGTGTCAGGAACAAATCTGGTATACAACAGAAAAAGGACTGAACTGAGAGAAAGGAGAATCTAGGTCCCAGTCTATGATGTGACAACTCAGTCTGGTACAACGGGAAGAACTCTGAATTGGAAGCCAGAGAACGTGGATTCAAATCCTGGATCTGTCACTACCTGTTGTAACTTTTGACAAGTTGCTTCTTTTTCTCCCTGGGTCTGTAAAATGAGGGACCGGGTCTTGGTGACCTTAAAGGCACACCTTTCATTTTGCATCAGATCATAGAAATCTTCCTCATTTTCTCTGAAACTATTTCGCCATTTCTTCTTTCACAGTTGTATTTCTTTACATTTATATGCCATCATTTGTTAAATTTTTCCCTAATAGGGAAGAGTCAATCCCTTAGATTCTAATTTTTGGTTTCCATGAGATCTGACATTCTATATTCTGAGGTCCTCCCCAGCTCTGATGTTCTTTGTTCCAGGCTCTCCCTAAGCTGTGACATTCTGTATCTTAAGCTTTTCTCCTCTTTTCTATATTTTAAGGTCCCTTGTAGCCATGGTACAAAGTCATTCATCCCCTTTTTAAAAAAATTATAGACTGATCATTTCTTCTGCACTCATGATGTCACACTTCTGTGACTCTGGCTGCTCAGCAAGGTCAGAGAACTGCTTTCTGAATATACTCTGACTGACAGAGTCTGAATGATCTTGGCCTCTTTGCTCGGCCCATGGGTCATCCATGGGAAATGAGACCTTCTCAGTGCAGGTATCTTGCCTTACAGAACTATTTGCTTAATTTGTCCTTTTCCCCTGCCACCCTCTACCCGGAAGGATCCCCCTCCCCATTCAGTTGCATTCTGACTCACTTTTCACATATTTTCTGAGGTCCCTGTCCTCACCCCCTCCCACCCACTGGTTGAAAGGCCCCTCATTGTTTCCCGAAAAAGAATCCTCCATCCCTGTGACCTGTGATGTGTCTGGATGTGATCTGAGCCTCACCATGGGATGGTCCTGGCCAACACTGGGCATTCATTCTAAGTCCCTGTTTTGCATGGACCTGGGACTTAGGGACAAAAGTGTTTGTGGGTTGAAACTTGGCAGGTCCCAAGCCCCTGTGAATTCCTCCTTTGTATGAATGTAGAACAGTCAAATTCTTTCCAACGAAACACAAGGGGTATCATTCCCAATTATGCAGCCTGGCAGGCAGAGGTGTGTTTAATAGAACAGTTAAGAAGTCTCTTTGTTATGGAAGCTGATAGCGCTGCCAGACACCTAGCTCTGTGCTCATCTCCAGGATGCTCAGATGTTTCAGAAACCTCAATTTCGAGTGTCGAGAACAAATCTGGTATACAACAGAAAAAGGACTGAACTGAGAGAAAGGAGACTCTAGGTCTCAGTCTATGCTGTGACAACTCAGTCTGGTACAATGGGAAGAACTCTGAATTGGAAGCCAGAGAACCTGGATTCGAATCCTGGATCAGTCACTACCTGTTGTAACTTTTGACAAGTTGCTTCTTTTTCTCCTTGGGTCTGTAAAATGAGGGAGCTGGTCTTGGTGACCTTAAAGGAACCCTTCAGCTCTAAATCTGTGATCTTAATTCACTCCATGTCTTTGGGTCTCAGTTTCTTCAACTGTAAAATTAGGTGTTTGCACTTTAACTTTAACTTAACTTTATGCTCCCTTACAACTCTAAACCCATGATCTTACAATCCTATGAAAGTATTTTTCATGCTCTGATCTTTCATTTTCTCATATGAAAAGAGAGAGAGTATTGGATTTGGAAAAATCTAGCTTACTGATTATGTGATAGGTTCTCCCTGTGCCTCAGTTTCCTTATCTGGCACTTTCTCAAAACCTTCCCCACCCAAGACAGTCTCGCTTTGCTCACGGGCTCCTCTAAGCTCCCCCCTCATTGTTCTCCATTCTGAGGGACTGCTTGGATACTCTAGAAGTTCTTCAGACTTAGATCCAGACTGTGCTGAATGTGTTGCCTGGGCACAGCCCCAGGCCTGCATTTTCTCACCATTAGGAAAGCTTTCACTGTTCTCAGTGTTTCCAGGATACATTAATGCAGAGCAAGGTTGCAAAAATCCAGTAAAGGTGGGGGACTGGAGCACCCAACGAGGCAAACATTAACTGTTTCCTCTGCTGTGTTCCCATCCTGGGGGATGTTGTACCTTCCTGGGGAATGCTCACAGTCTGCGTCTTAGCACTTGGGAGTCTAGTTTCTGGTCCTTGGATGGGTGAGAATGGGGTTTGCATTTAGTCTGAGCACTTGGCTTAGGCTGTTTTATGATCCATATTTGCATACAGTTAAATGATTTGTATGTTGAAATCTCCGGGTGAGCCTGATCCTTTGTTCTTTTAGAGCCCCTTAACTACCTGTGCCAATGGTCACTGCATTCCCCATCACTGTGCACCCCGCAGCCCCGCCCCGTGCCAGCCTTTCCTACTGCATTCTTTGTCTGCTACATCTGGAATGATGATGTAACACTACCAGGCAAAGCAGATCTTCTTAATATACTTTTAAGTACTTAAGATGGAGATCCTCATCCCTTGACTAAGACACCTGGTTCTGTTTGCTTTATTGCAGGTGAATCTTGAACCCAAGACTTTAGCATGAAGGGCTATTGGCAGGTGTCTCCTGAATCCCTTCTGGTGACATCTGGTAGGTACCAGGCACTTTGAGTGAGTCAGAGTGTCAATAGGGAGAAATATCATGTTTTTGCCTATTAATATCCCTAATACTTAATACAATGCCCAGAACATGGGAAAGGGAAAAAGCATTTGTTAAACACTGTGTGCCAGGCACTAGGCTGAGCACTTTATAGATACTTTTCTTTGATTCTTATAACAACCTGGGAGATAATTGTTATTATGATATTTGTATTACAGTTGAGGAAATTGAGACAAAGGTTAAATGACTTGCCCAGGGTCACATAGCTAATAAGTCTCTGAGGCTGGATTTGAACTCCCAGAAATGTCTCCCAGCCTCCAGAGCCAGTGTTCTAACCATTGCACCACCAAGTTGCACTTAGCAAGTATCTGAGGTATAATTAAAGCCCAAGGCTTCTTGACTCCAGTTCCATGCTATTGTAACAGTAAGCACTCTGACATACACAGGGAAGTCTGTTATCACAGGTTCTTTGATCTACTTCTCTAAAGGAAAGGCAGCTTTTGAGGGGTTAACAATCCTTTAATCAATCACATATATCATTCACCAATAGAGAAAAATACAAGAAAAAAATAGAGACCAACAGAACAGGCTTCCAATTGTCTGACCATTACATACATACTTACATAAGTTACCAGAGAGGGAAGCACCAACATCTGGTTCAAAGCCAGGGGCTGTTTAGTGGCTTCCCAGAGTCTCATCTGGCATACAAACCTCCTTCCAAAACTAAACCTCAAAGCAAACCCTCCCCTCAGAGTAGATACACTCTTTTCAGAGGGTATACCCCTCATGATCCAGTGCCTCATTAGCAATCAGCAAAAGGTGTGGGCCTTCATAGGAAATAAGTCTCACTCAATAGCCCCACCTGAATCCTATCAATGGGTGGGGAAGATTTTTAACTCCTATTGCTGCTATCCACTATTGCCTCTAACAGTGTAGAGAGAGTTTGGTGTTGTGAAAGTTCTGAGTCCAGGATCTTCTGGCTTTGACCATTAGGAGCTATGTGGCCATGGCTGTGTCACTTAGCTACCTGGCTGTGTCTCAGTTTCTTCAGTATCTCATAGGGTTGTTGGGAAATGAGCACTTTATAAACTGTAAAACTTTCTATATGCGGGAGCCATGAGGAGGAGGATGAGCTCCTGTACGATATCCTTCGTGGAAGTGACCATCCTCCACATTGCTGCGAATGCAGAATCAGCCCCTTTCCATCCTTCCCAAAAGGAAAAAACTAAACACTAAGTATAGCTGTCGTGGGTGCTCTGTGTTACCCCCAAGCCCACGAATGAGAAAAACAGGAGAACTGGCCTCACTGGAATGGATTCCAATGGACAGTTCTCCCACCTCAATCCATTCCAGGCCCTGTTTGTCAAACCAGTATTGAAAGAAATGTAGTGATATATAAATATGTCAGTACAGTGACCAGTCTGGACAAAGATTGCTGCTTTTTTGGACTTCTTATTCTTAGCACAAATTTAGAGTTAGCACACATTTAACACTGGTGGTCACCTGGCATAGAGTAGACATTTAATAAGTGCTCATTGAGTGGTAGATGCATCAAGGTTTGTCATAGCATAAAAAAGCATTGATCAGGGATGATATGTGCTGACCCTTTGGTATATTCCTAGAACTTTGAGCTTTAAACATTATAACCCAAAATACTTTTTAAAAAACCCTATTTTTAAACCGAGGGATGGATGTTGATTCACCATAATTATCTAATGAGAAAATGCCTCTGTGGCATTGAGTTTCAGAGGGCAAGATAAGGAATCCCTGTTTTGAGGACTGGGAGGGATGCAATAAGACCTTGTCCATGAAGGGCCCAAAAATTGGTCCCAGGGATGCTAAAAATATGACAGTCCTGCCAAGGGCTCCAGTGTGGGAAGGGTCTGTTGATAGAGGTGATGAAAACCATTTCCTTCCCTGGGCTCCATCCTCTTCTGACCCCAGTTGATTCTCCTGGGAGGGCCTGGCTTCCTTCTACATCAACACATATTTTTTGAGTGCCTGTTTGATAAGGCACCGAACTGGGTGCTTGCTTCTGGGCAGGGGTACAAGGCTGCTTCCTGGAAGAAGAAGCATTGTAGTTCTGGAGTAGGAGGACCCAAAGGCAACGTCTGCATTTACCCTCTATTTAGCCTCAAGCAAATTCCTTGATTTCCCTGGGCCTCAGTTTCCTCATCTGTAAAATGATAGACAGCTGGGTGGTGAAGTAGATAGAACTCCAGGTCTGGAATCACAAAGACTCCTCTTAGTGAATTCAAATCCAGCCTCATGCACTTACTAGCTCTGTGACCCTGGGCAAGTCACTTCACCCTGTTTGCCTCAGTTTCCTCATCTGTCAAATGAGCTGGAGAAGGAAACAGCAAACCACTCTAGTATCTTTACCAAGAAAACCCCAAATGGGATCATGAAGAGTTGGACACAACTGAAAATGAATTGAACAACAGTAAAAATGAGAGGATGGCTTCTGGGGTCCTAGGTATAGCACTAGATAGAATATCCTGTGCTCCTGGGATTTCTGAGAGCAAGCTGAAGTACAGCCCTTTCCAACACAGTCTCTGACTTTGCTTTCTTCTCCCAGTTCAGCTTGGCAGTGCACTTCCTCTGGGAAGCTTTCGCTGATATCTTTTTGTTAGTTCTCTTTCTCTTCTTCCCTGGAGACCCCCACCATAGAAATCCCTTGAGCTCAGGGACTAGCTTTGACTTTGTATCCCTAGCATTTGGAAATCAGTCTGAGTATTAACCAACTTATGAAGAGCCTACTGTGGGCTGGGCACTGTGGGAGACCCAGGAGATACAAAGATGAAACAGTCTCAGATTTCTTACACATTGTAGGTATTTAATAAATGCTTTCTGGATTAGACTAATTTTTTATCCATCCATCAACAAGCATTTATTAAACACTACTATTTTGCCAGACACTGGTAAGTAAAGTCCCTTCTCTCAAGGAATACCCATTCTATCTGGGCAATGATGGGTATCTAGTAAGTGGGAGAGCTGTTGATATTTTTTCCACTTTATTTATTTGCTTGGGCTTTTTTTTTGTTTTCAACACTCACTTTTATAGGATTCTGAGTTCTAAAATTTTTCCCCCTCCTCAAGACAGCATGCGGTCTGATACAGGCTGTACATGTACAATCACATTAAGCATATTTCTACATTAGTCATGTTGGGAAAGAAGAATCAGAACAGAAGGGAAAACTCATGAAAAAGAAAAAAAGAGAGAAAAAATAGCGTGCTTCATGTGCACCTAGACTCCATAGTTCTTTCTCTGGATGGGGATTGCATTTTCCATCACGAGTCTTTTAGAATTGCCTTAGATCTTTGCGTTGCTGGGAAGAGCTAAGACAATCAAAGATGGTCATCGCACAATGTTGCTGTTAACTGTGTAAAGTGTTCTCCTGGTTCTGCTCCTTTCACTCAGCATCAGTTCATATAAGTCTTTCCAGGTTTTTCTGAAGTCTGTCTGCTCATTTTTCTTGTAAGTATTCCCTTACATTCATATGCCACAATTTGTTCAGTCATTCCCCAATGGATGAGCATCCCCTCAGTTTCCAATTCTTTGCCACCACAAAAGGAACTGCTCTAAATATTTTTGTTCATGTGGGTCATTTTCTTTTTCCTTTTTTAGAGAGGTGTTGATATTAGAAACTGAAATCTATCCAGAGAAGGATGGCCAGAATTGTGAGGGGATCAAGAAACGTTCTAGAGTAAATGATGTGTTTTAATGTGGAAAAGTCATAATGGGGTTTTGATAGCAGCTCTTTGAATATTTGAAAACATTCACTGGGAGAGAGATTGGATTTCTGCTTGACTCCAGAGTCAAGAACCAGTGAGTGGATGTTGTGGAGAAGCATCCCCCAGTTTACACCAGAGTGGTGCCATAGAAAGATCAACTGGAGATTTTCATCTAGGAGAAGAAAAGATTTAGGAGAGGAAAGGGGAAGGAAGGGCATAAGCATTTATTAAGCACTTACTGTATGCCAAGAACTGTCCTAAGTATTTCACAAATACTATCTCATTTCATGAAGAGAGAATATTTGGCCCCTAGAAGGCAGAATAACGGTAGGAAGTTGTAGAAAAAGAGATTAGGCTTGAGAAGCTTCTTAACAATCAAGAATACAAAATAACAGCGATGATGATGATGATGATTGCCATCAACAATAGTGATTATCATTGTCAATAATAAAAATAATCATTATCAATAATAAATTATTGTCAATAATGGTTATCAATAATAGTAATCCTTGACTCTTGAAGGTTTGCAAAGCACTTTACAAATGTCATCTCCTTTGGTCCTCAGAATAACCTTGTAAGGTAGGAACTGTCATTATCCCCATTTTGCAGATGAGGACACCGAGGCTGATATACTTTTAAGCGACTTGCCCAAGATCAAATGCTAGAATTAAGGAAACCAGGGAAGAGATGAGGCGTAAGAGTGTTCCAGGCATGGGAGAGAGCCAACACACGATAAATATTTAATAAATCCTTGTTGACTGACTCACCAGTCACGTTGCTTCTCTAGGTTTAGTTTACTCATCTGTAAAATGAGGGGGTTGCAATGGATGGCCCTTGTAGCTCTAAGTCCATCGTCTGACAGTCTTAATCAGGAGGAAGAGATCAGAGGAGAGCCGAGGATGAGGGCCACCTCCATTAATACATCTGCCATGCTTGGCTTCAAATTGCCTGCCTCACCCCCATAGAGACTACCTGAGATGAACCCAAGCCCATCAAATGTCATGGTACTTTGCCAAGTACAGTCTGTCTAACCTCTCAAAGGGAAAGATTTAGTTTTGGGGTGGAGGCAGACTAATAAGTCAGGCTTTTAAAAAGTGACTCAAATCAGCACCTCAGCCAGCTGGTATGCGACCAGGCAAAAACCTAGAAGCTGCATTTCTGACCAGTCACTTGTTATGATAACCATGATGATACATGCTCTCCTTGGGTTGTTCCTCTGATGCCTCATAGGGTCTGCAAGTGCCCCTGGCTCTTTGGAGGCCTTGCCATTTGAGCTTGGACCAAGCGGGAGAGCCCCCGCTATATGTCTGTGACCTAAGAATACATCCACAGAGCTTCATCTGAGAGCTTCAACATCATCAGGGTTCTTCAAGGTGATGGGGGACTTCAAGCCAGGGCAGCAAGCAAAGATGACTTAATTACATTTCTATGATACTTTCCATTTGACCAAGTGCATAATGTGCATATTCTTCTTTGAATTTACACCGACTTAAGTGATTCAGAAAGATTCACTTAATGAGCTCTCTGTGCTTCAGTTTCTCCATCTGTAAAATGGGTAACAGCCCTTGCTTCCCAGAGTTCTCTTCAGGCAAGACCAAGAGGGGTGATATATGCAATCTTAAAGTGACAGGATCAGAACATCTTAGAACTTGGGGGGAAAAACCTTAGAGGTCATTGGGTTCAGTCCCCTCATTTTACAGGTGAGGAAACTGAGGCACAGAATTGTTAAGTAATTGGCCCAAGTAGTAAGCAACAAAACCAGTCATTGAACCCATCTTTTCCGTCCCAATCTCACTACACCATATTACCTCTCAAAAAATTTTAGATATTATTCTTTTCCTCACAGAAGTGGGAGGAAGAGTTGACTTGATTTCTCTTGGATAGAGATCTTTCAGTGAGAAAACATTACCAATACAAATCAACCATTCAGTCAACAAGCTTTTATTAAGCACTTAGCCTGTGTAACTCCTTAACAGCAAGGAGTTAACCAACGTAGGTTAGTGCTTTCACTACATCTTGGAGCAAGGTTTTTAATCTGGGGTCCACAAACACTGTGATTTCAGGGAGGTTGTAATCTTGGATGAGAAAAAACTACATCCGGATCTCAATATAATTGATTTCCTTCATATTCCTATTTTATTTTATGCATTTAAAAACATGATCTGAGAAGAGGACCATAGGCATCCAGTACTGTGAAAGGGGTCTAGGACACCCACAAAATGGGGAAGAACCCCAACTTAGAGACCTGCCAAGTACACTTAGAGATTCAGTGATTGGCCACTGTCACACAGCCAAATATAGACAGAGGTGGAATTTGAACCCTCAGGTTCCTGGCTCCCCCATCTACCCCTCAGTCAACAAAAAAAAAGAAAAATATTCCCTGCCCTCATGGAACTTACATGTATAGGAACATGTACACACTAGCTACACAGAAATAGAAGGTGACCTTGGAGAAGAACAGCCTAAAAACTCTCCCAAAGTGTGTGGTCTTAGGGGGCCAGAGGCAACAAGAGGTTACAGTATCCTTGGACTCTGAGTTTGAACCCCTTCTCCCCAAGGGACTAGTGGGAGAATGTGCCCCCATATGCAGAGGGAGAGAGTACAGTAATGTTTTCATGTCATCAGCACCATGTAACACAGTGCCCACCGATAGAGACAGAGATAGGGAGAAAGGGGGAGAGAGATCTAGCTGTGTGTAATATGTATGTACATGCGTATGTATGTATATATATATATATACATGTTGCATACATATATAGAAAGAGAAACCTAGTTATGTATGTATATATGTATTACATATATATGTGAGTAATGCATATGTATGTATATAAACGTACATAGAGATCTAGCTCTGTGTATACATATGTATGTACATGTATCAATGTATGCATGTATCCAGAGAGATCTAGCTGTGTATATATGTACATGTATGTATATACATGTGTGTACATATAAATATCTATGTGTGTGCATATATGTGTGTTTGTATGTACACATATATACATGCATATATACTTATACACATATGTGTGTAGAGAAAGAACAAGCTATGTGTATATATGTATTATGTACATGCATGTGTATATACATATATAAGACATATGCATGCACACACACATGTGTGTATACATATACACACATGTGTATATATAGATCAAGCTGTGTGTATGTATATGTATGCATGTGTGTATATGTGTGTGGAGAGAGAGAGAGAGGGTAACCTTAGAGGAGAACTCCTGGGAGGACCAGGAAAGGCTTTCTACAGAAGTTTTGATAAGACTTTTTCTTACCCTCAGGGAGCTTATAGTCTAATGGAGAAAGAATAAAATCTATCCTCAGTATCTAATTTGATACAAATTAGAAATGATGGAAATATGAGAAAAATGTAAAGTACTTTGGAATCTGAATTAACTTCCCCTCTTCCCCATCTGTACCTTCCTTTCAGATCTTTTGGGAACGATATCCCAGAAGAGAAGTTCAGGATTTGGTTGGAGGATGCTTGATGTGATCCCTTGAGAGCTGACCTCATAAATTCTTTTGCCTTACTTTGTAAACGGATACACGAGCCAACTTCTACCTGCTCAGTGTTTGTGGCAATGATGGCCCAGTCTAAGGCCAATGGCTCCCACTATGCCCTGACTGCCATCGGACTGGGGATGCTGGTGCTGGGGATCATCATGGCAGTGTGGAATCTGGTCCCGGGATTTAGTCACTCAGACAAACCATCAGTGCATGGAAACAGCAGTAACCCCAGTGGGGGGATCCTTAAGAGCAAAACATTCTCTGTGGCCTATGTGCTGGTGGGTGCCGGGATCATGCTTTTGCTCCTTTCCATCTGCTTGAGTATCCGGGACAAGAGGAAGCAAAGACAAGGAGAAGAGGAGATCACCAGAATCCAGAATAATGCAGCTGTCGGAGCTCAGTCCCAGGAAGAAGACAGGTAAGCCAGTAAGCAGTAAACCTTTCCAAAGGAAGCAGCTACCTTTCCACACTGCAAGTTTGGTGTTTGAGGGGAAGGAAGGGGGGAAGAGTTTATATTAATACGCAGAGTTTCACTGATGAATTTGTCATGGAGTGTGTCCCTTAAGACATTGAGAGTTCAATGCTAATCTTTGTCACCTCCATTTCTCTGTTGTCTGGGGATGGCCTGAGCTAATTGGATGCCCTGTGTTTGGTATGTTACAGCCAAGAGGAGGAGGAGGAATCCCACTCAAGATATTATGTCCCCAGCTACGAGGAAGTGATGAACACTAACTACGCAGAGGTGAGAGAACTGGAGCAAAACCCTGGGATGACCGTGTCTCTCCCCTCCTACGAGTCCCTGACAGGGCTGGATGAAACAGCTCCCACCACAGCTGGGGCTAACGCAGAGACCCACCCACCTGACAGGCAGAACTCCAGGCTGGCAAAACGCCTGAAGCCCCTGAAAGTCCGAAGGATTAAGTCAGAAAAGCTTCACTTGAAGGATTTTCGAATTAACCTGCCAGAAGGGAACCTACCTCCTCCCACAATAGAACCTTTGACTCCCCCACCACAATATGACGAGGTCCACGAAAAAGCAGCAGTGGACACCCGACAGCCAAACTGAGCTCCCAATGACCTGGGGCAGCGCTGGTTTGGGCTCTGTGTTGCCAAGAGACTCCAAATTACCTGGAATGACTTAGAGTCTTAGAACTGATGGACCCCATGTATATGTGTGCACCATATTAACTTTGGTGGGAAGGCAGGGCAGAAGTCAAGGAGGGGGTTCAGGAATACTAAGCCAGATTGACATTCCCCAAAAACTTACATAGCAGAGAGGTATGAAAGAAAACGTGTCTTAGACATCTCTACTGCTCGTTTTAAGTTAAGAGTGCCTGTTATCTATCTTCAGTAGTGTTCCTTCTCAATCCTGAGTTGTTAGCAAGAATCACTTCTCTTTCCATCTAGGAAAGGAAAAATATTTTTTTTTTTTTGTGTTTGAGTGTTTGTGTGTGTTTTCCTCTTCCCAGTAGAAATGTGGTTTGTTTCAACAAGGAAAAAACAATGCCTCTGCCTTCACAAGCATTTTGAAACATTAGCAGGACCTTGCAAGGGATCATTTTGCTTCCAGGTTGACCAAGTAGCAAGACAAAAATGGTTCAGGAGCCTGGAATCCAGTGGCTGGTCTTGGAAAGCCCATGAAGCTCTCAATTCTTTGAGGGCCAAAGGTCTGCCAGGCTTCCCACAGTGGGTGGGTGCTGGTCTCCTTTCTCTTGTACCATTTGGAAAAAAACCATCATTACCAAAAGTGTATACAAAATGCCTGATATTTTAAAAAAGTTTCTTCTAAAAATTGTGCAACTGAGTTTTTTTCAATAATAAAAAATCATTTTGTATGTAGTATACCTGTGTCCTAAACTACTCAACCAAGTGAGTTATAGGCCTTGTAATACAGAGGAAAGAATGTGGGTTTAGACTCAGAGACCCTGGGTTCAAATCCTTGCTCAGTCACTTAACTACCATGTCATATGTCATCTTGGGGCCTCATTTTCCTCATCTGGAAAATAAAGGGGTTGTATTAACATTCAATGTTAAGTTAGCATATTTTTTTTACCAGATCTATGATTTTACAGGGATAGAGAGCTCCCAAGGAAGAACAGGTGGGCACCTTCTTTGAATCTCACAATTGTAGAGTTCCCTGAGGACATGGAGAGGCTTTACTTGACTGGGGTCACAGAGGTAATATGTATCAGAGATGAGACTTGAACCCAGGTCTTTGTGACTCTGAGACCAGCTCTACACCATTACATAGGCTGCCTCTAAGTATAATGAAGGGAATTGAACCTATGATCTCATTGAATAGGGAATGCCTGGGCTGAAAATCTCCAATGCTTGGAACATAGTAAGTGCTTAATAAATGTTTATATTAAGTACCTACTATGTGCTAGGTACTATACTAAATGCTATATAAATATTATCTCGTGTTGGTCTATGTACCATCTCTACACTTTTGATCCTCAGAGAATTACTGGGAGTATGAAAGGGGTTTGCCTGGGGTTACACAGCTTGTATGCATGACTTGAACCCAGATTTTCTTGACTTTGAAACTCATTCTGTACTATATCAGTGCCCGCTTCTTTCCTAAAGACTTTAATAAAACATTTTTATTAGAAAAAATTAAATGAACCAATGTCCCTTTCAGACCTTTGATCTTAAGATCCTAGGATCCCATTCTTAGAAATTAACTGGTTGAGGAAATCTAAGAAGGAATTGAGTGCTAATGACATTAGCACCCATGGCGATCATGAGACTCTATTTCCTAAAAACAGAGAACATAGAACTGGAGAGCTGGAGAGACCTCTGGACAACATTGGCTGAGCTGGACAGAGGCCTTGGGGAGCAGGGGTTCTAGCCTGGGGTCAATGAACTTTTAAAAATATCTATCTTTTTATAATTGTATTTCAATATAATTGGTTTCCTCTAGAGTCTTGATATATATTGTTTTATGAACTGAAAACATTATTCTGAGAAGGGGACCACAGGTACTTCATGATATTAACAAAGGAACCCATAACACAAAAATGGTTAAGACCTGGGGTTACCCACTCATCCTCCATCTTGGAAAATGAGAAGAAAGAGAAACACAGTAATCTTAATTTTCTATACCAAGCTATGGTTTATAAAGTATCCTCCTCACAAAGCCCTGTGAAGTTGGTGGGGTATTCCCATTCTAAGATTCACACACACACTCAGAGTGGCAAAGGATCTTGCTTCTGGTCACACAGCTGATAATTATCAAAGTCAAGTTTGAAACCGTTTCTTGGGTACTCTCCACTACCCCTCACTGCCTTTTTTTTTGAAACACTAAGAACTCATATTTTTTCTCCTTTATTTTTATTTTTAATAGTATTTTTTCCCAATTACATCTTAAGAAAATTTTTAGCATCCACTTTTACATGATTTTAAATTCCAAACTTAACCTTTCTTCTTCCCCTCCCCTTTCTGAAAATGCTAGGTAGTTTGATATAGTTTATACATGTGCTATCAGGTAAAAAAACAATTTCCATATGAGTCACAATTGTGAAAGAAGAAACAGATTCTTAAAAACTTTGAGAAGGAGTACAGTAAGTGAAAAAAAATAGGTTTCTATCTGCATTCAGAGTCCATCAGTTCTTTATCTGGATGTGGATAACATTCCTTCACTAGTACTTTGTACTTGCCTTGGGTCATTGTGTGACTGAGAAAAGCTGAGTCATTCATAGTTGATCATCACACAGTGTTGCTGATACTATGTACATTTTCCTGGTTCTGCTCATTTCATTTTGCATCGGTACAAAGAACTATTTTTTCAGTACTCTCAGGTTTTATAAAGCACTACTCTATGAGGTAGGTAGTACAGGTAGGGCTCATGGTCCACATTTCATAGGTGAGGAAATTGAGACTTAGCTGTAATGACTCATCCAAGGTCACTCAGCTAGGAAGTACTGAATCCCTCACCTCATGGTATAATGGACAGAATGCTGGACTTCTTGGAAGGAAGAACTGGGCTCAGATCTTGCCCTCTGACCCTTACTAGCTCTATGATCCCAGGAAAATCACTGAACCTCTCTAAGTTTCAATGTCTTTATCTATATGGTCTCTTTATAAGATACAGAGACAATTAGATGGTACAGTGGGTAGAATGCTGGATCTGGAGTTAGGACGAACTGAATTCAGATTCAGCCTCAGACGCTAGTTGTGTGACACTAGGCAAGTTGCTTAGCCTTTGGTTGCCTCAGTTTCCATATCTGTAAAATAGGGGTCCTAATAGTACTTACCTCTCAGAGATGCCAGTTATTGTTATCATCACTGTCATAATTCCTTGAGCCTATGACCCAAGCTCAGCTCTGTAACCCTTGCCCTTGTAGCCTTTATGGCCCTGGGTGGGTTTTGTTGGCTAGCAAATCATAATAGAAGAGGAAAGTGGAAAACCAACTTGGGAGTTTATGAAAACAATTAGGATTATCCAGAAAATGCCTGGGGTTAATAGGATTCTGTGACCAATTCAAGTGAGAAAAATGGAGAGATCTACAGACAGTTTCTTGGCATATAAGACACAGTCAGAGAAGCCAGAAATCAAATTAGAGAGGTTCCCTGAGGACTGAGGGTTTTTATTAGATAGAGCAGCCACTGAGATCTCACTGAGTAGCCCATATGGATAGCAACTTTAAAAAAAAAAAAAAGCATATTGGAGCTTTTTCTTTTACATCATAACATTTTTTAGATGCACTACCCACCTCTTTACCACACCCCCAATGTGAACCCTCTATTGCTACAAAGAAAAAGTTACACAAAATCCACCAATCCATTGATGGTGTACACAATGCAACACTATTCACCTATTGTCTCCCAGTCCTTAGAAAAGGAAAGAGTTGTTTCATTATCTGGTTTTCTGGACCGTGACTGGTCATTGCAGTTCACCTTTCACTTTAGTTTCTGGATTTCATCTTCAAGTGCTGTTTGTTTATGTTTCTGTCTCATTGTTTCTTCTAGCTCTACTTACTTCACTCTGTATCAGTTCAAATAAGCCTTCCCATGTTTCTCTGAATTCACACATACTTCTTATGGTGTAGGAATGTTCTATTATGTTCATATTTTGCAAACTGTTCAGTTATCTCCTCATATCAATGGACTCCCACTTCATTTTCAATTTTTTTGCTTCCACAAAGTATTTTTTGTAGGCAATCAAGGTTAAGTGACTTGCCCAAAGTCACACAGCTAATTTCTGAAGCTAGATTTGAATTTAGGTTCTCTACTTTGGAACCTAAAGTTGCATAAGTTATTGCTATGAATTTTTTGGTATGTATGGAATCTTTCTGCCTTATCCCAACTTGGTATCTATCATGGTCATAGTATTCACTTTCTATTATGAACAGTTGAGTCAATGATGACTTTTTACAGGTAGAAAGACACAAAGTACCAAACCAAAAATGTTGACTAAGGAGCACCCCAAGAAGCCACCTTGTACAGGGGGAAAGTGTGAGATTGGGGGGGAATGAGGTCCTCCCCCTGGTTCTGCAGCATCCTAGCTTTGTGACCTTAGACAAGTCACCTCTCAGAGGCTTGCTTATAAAATAAGGAAGTTACACTGGACTTCTGAGGCTCCTCCAGCTCTGTGATGCTGGGATTTCCCACAACGCAGGGCCAACGGAACCTTAGCGCATTCATAAGAATGGCCAGATCCTTTCTTAGGGAGCTTAGATCTCACCACTTTAGAAGGTCCTTCCAAGAAATCAGGGTATATTCCCTCTGGATATTTTTGGATAATTGTAATTATCACAGACTCTCATTAGTCATTTTCTATTTTCCCCTTCTATAATGATTTCCTTGCCTGCCCATCCTGTGTGATTCCTCATCTGTGTCCTGTAAGTTCACTTCAGGGTAACATGTGGGAGACCTTCCTCCAACTCTTCCACCATTTTCAGCAGTACTAGTAGAGCAGCTTTCCATCTGTCATCTTTCACCACAGGACCAGTTCATCTTCTCTTCCTATCATGCATCTTCTTGATAATATTTTACTTCTAATCTACAATAATGCTGTGATCTCAACTCTGACATTTACTAATTGTATGACCTTGCATAAGTCATTTACTTCTTTGTGCCTCAATTTCCTCATTTGTAAAATGAAAGTGGGATTTAATGGCTTCCAAGATCCTATCCTATTCTGTGACCTTGTTCTTTGTTATATCACAATCTGTTCACTCTTACCATGTGTTTCTTCATTTCCCTCTGTGGGAAATTAATTTTCTTTGGAGACTGTGGATTACTTATAGTAGTTTTTATTTCTTTAGCATTTTAAATTTTATAAAATGCTTTTTCTCTAAGGACCTTGTGAAACAGAGAGGATTTCACCCTTCCCTTAGAGAAGGCTGTAACTCCCTTACATAGATGAGGAAAGTATCCAGCGTCACATATCCAGAAACTAGCATTCAAATACAGAGGTCCTGAGTCCCTGACTCCAAGTCCAGAGCTCCTCTCCACTACCTTATACTGCCTTTTTGTATTTTCTGATGAGTTCTCATAAGGGAGGAGTAAACAAACTGTATCCCAGAAAAAATCTCTCTCTTCTATATGAGGAAATCCTGAGGAGACAATGACCCGTTACCACTGAATCCTAGCTCTGCTACTTCCTACCTGGGGGAAATCAGTCTTCCCATCTATAAAACGAGGGGATTGGACTTTACAAAAGAGGAAACTGAGGGCCAGAAAGGGGAAGCCAAGTCATGCCGTCACAAGTGGCTGAGCAAGGACTGGAATATAGGTGTATTTCTCTCAACCGCTGAAAGAGTCCTATGATGAAATATCATAGTTGAAAAACAAGCAGTTTTCGCCAAATTGTGTAACTGAAGGAATCAGAGGCCCTAGGATGGTGTTTCTATAGATGCCATAATAAGACATTCCAGGTTACCTTCAAGCATTGCCCTACAAAAACCCCAAACAAGATAGGGCATCAGAGAAACCTGGCTAATTTACTCCCTGGCCAACGGTGGTTTAAAAAAAACCAGTATGCAAAACTCTGACCTTGGGTGAATTGTTTAGTCACATGGCAAAAGAAGTTTTTAATGAAACCAAATGATCCAACACAATTTCTTTCTATGGTGAGCTGAGCTTTCATCAGCACTGACCTGGTGTCAAATAATTAGGCTTAAAATAGAATTGGGAAAACAAAGACATTCCTGGTGAGGAAGACCAGTTGAAGGAACCCTATTTGAAAGGAACAGCTTCTTGCTGTGGGACTTGGAGCAAATCACTTTGTCTCTGTGGGTGTCAATTTCCTCATCTGTAAAGTGGGTGTATGTAAGATTCCTGTTTAAGCTGGAAAGGACTCTTGGGGTCTTCTAACCTAACCCACTCAGAGATCCCTTCTTGCTGTCCAACACTGTAGTTTCAGGACCTTCCTTAATTTTGGACACTTTTAATTTTTAAACCTATGAGAATATTCTAGGTGCTTCAGTTTCTGCAGCTTTGAATTGGGGTCATCCTATTTTCACCCTTCCCTTAGAGAAGGCTATAGAGTGGATAAAAGAAACAACACGGCCTGGTATTAACTAGGAAGTACACCAGGAAAGGGGAGAATTTCTAAGAATAATTGTTTAATCTGGCCCAACCCTGCCCACTGAACCTTATTTCCCCAATAATGCCATTTAACAGTTGCCTTTCCCCACCCTCCTGGTACACAAACGTTCACACCTCTTGGTCTTGATTCTTGCTTACCTCGGAGTTTTTTCAGAACTTCCTTCCTCCTCCTCTTAATCTGAATAATCATCTTCTCCCTCATGGCCAATGTGAGACCCACCTGCTCTAGCTAGCATCTAAAGGGAAGCTTCTCTGTGGCTCTCTACTCTTTCTAAAACAAAATACACAATCATCTCATTGGCAGTTAAAATTTTTAGGGTCTGCCTCCAGCCTACCACTGTAAGTAGAACCCAGAGTGTTTCTTACACATTCCAGACAAGTTAGCCATCACCCATACGTGAAGGACTTTCCTTCTTCATCTCCACCTGTTGGGAGAAACTGGCTCTGGCCTCAAATCCAGTGCCTCCTCCCTAAAAGAGAATTTGCCTGATTCCCAACTACCCCAAACCCACCTGCCAAAATGATGGTGTATAGATTCTGTATTTTCTTATCTGTGTACATGTGGTGAGAACTGTGTTGTTTTTGTCTGAATCTTTGGAACCTAGGGCAGTGCCCAGCACATAGCAAGCCCTCAATAAAAGCTTGTTGGATTGAACTCCTGAAGTTAACCAGCCCCACCCAGTTAAAGATTTAATTGGTCTCTTGCATACCCCAGCTAGACTGTAAGCAACTTGTAGGTAGGCATGCCTACAAGTAAGTCTTCCTTATTTGTTTTTCCCAATAAGCATCCGGTTTCCCTGTCTGAACACACTGTCTAGACACATGACTTCAGGGCTTTTTAATTGGCCTCTGCCCAGATACTGCTTACCTGGTTTTGATGTCTGAGAAATAGTAGGAAAGGACTCCTAAAATAGAATCTCACTCTCATTTCTTTGATCAAGTTCTTTTCAGAAATAACATGGTATAGAAAAACCCCTTCATGGCATGGCAGTTAATGGGACACTGGATTTGGATGGGTTATGAGATGTATAATCATAGATAAGTCATTTAACCTTTGTCCTTCTGCTTCCTTATCTGCAAAATGGGGGAGTAGGGTGGTGTGGGGTGGGAAGGGACATGCCAGTTGGAATCTATAGATTAAGATTCCTTTCTGCTCTAAATTTTTAATCTTATGATATACTGTCAATTAGTTACCAAGCATTTATTAAGTCCTTAATACGTATTAGGACAGGGGTGGGGAATCTGTAGCCTTAAGGCGGGAATATAGCCCTCTAGGTCCTCAAGTGCAGTCTTTTGACTGAATCCAAGTGTGGCTCCAGGACTCACATTTTCCACCCATGTGCTAGGCCATGTGCTAAACTAAGAAATCAAAGAAAGGAAAAAGCAGGCTCCCTTCCCTCAAAGTTCACATTTTAGTTAACACTTACATAGCGCCTACTGTGTGCCAGGCCCTGTGCTAAGCCATTTGCAATCATAATTTCAATTGATTCTCTCAACAACCCTGCAAGGTGGTTGCTATTATTATCTCCATTTTATAGATGAGGAAGCTGAGGCAAACTGAGGTCTGTGACTTGCTCAAGGTCACGCAACTAGCAGATGAGTCTAGATTTGAACTCATCTCAACACAGTGCCTAACACATAGTAGGTGCTATATAAATGTTAGTTATTAATTGTAGGACCTAGCTATTTCTGCTCTGGGGCTGCTCTAGTAATTATGAATTTGTTGGAGATTTCTGCCCGATATTGACCCTAAATCTACCTCTCCTCCACCTTTGTTATGACCTCTCGGGCCAAACAGATCAAATCCAACCCACTTTCAAGTAGAAGGTATGGGAGTAGGGGATGGGCTGTTTTTTTTTTTTAATTTTCATCCTAGTATCTAGAACAGTGCCTCATCCATAGCAGCTGCTTAACAGGTGTGTGTTGGATTCAGTTAAATTGAATCCCTCAGGTTAGCCCTTCAAATACTTGAAGACAATTCTCTAGGCCCTATGACACTCAGCTGGCCACCAGGAGGCTACTTGTTTGGAAGGACAGGCCCTTCCCCTGGAGCCCAACACCTGGATGAATTATGCACATATTCAAGTTACCTTGTTCTGTATTCTGCTGGCTGATAGAAATCACTGAGAGTTGACTAAGTTTGCAAGTATGATACCATAAGGCCAAACCAATTTTCTGAAGTTTAACTGGAAAGGTGAGAAGGGATAAAGCTAATCCTGGACTTTTTAACTAGTAGAAAATCAATTGGACCATGAGCCTAATAAATGACAGTAGCTGAAGTGCTCTTGTGTGAATCAATCCACAAGTTTGTAGTTACATTAAAAGTGCTAACAAGGCCCGTTCAGCCTAGACCAAGAATGTGTTTGCCATCTGCCTCTCACCATGCATCCAGCTACCAGCCTGGTTCATGCCCTCATCTCTTCCCCAGATCATTGCAACAACCTCTTAATGGGTCTCTCTGCTTCCTCCCTCTCCCTTTTCTATTCTATCCTCTATGGAGCTGCTGCATTTGTATTGCTAAAGCACCAAATGCGCCACTCCCCTGCTCAAAAAACTTGTGTGGCTCCCTGCTACAAGGACAAAATAAAACTCATTGGGTCATCATTCGAACCCTTCATATGACTCTAGCCTACCTTCTTGGGCTATTTGTTCATTATACCCCCACGTTCACTTTATATTTCAGCCAAACTGGCCAACTTACCATTTCCCACACAATATTCCATCTCCTATTTCCTTTAAAGAGGCGGTCACCCTTGTCCTCCCTCCTCTTTTCTGCTTCTTGGTCCTCCTAACTCTAAGTGCCACATGTTGTAAGCTGGTGGTTAAGTCATTTTTCAGTCATGTCAGACTCTCCATAGCCCAACCTATGTAATTGCCCTATAATTAGGACTTATTCCTAATCCCTCTAGCCATGAGTGCTCCCCATCACCTTTTCGATGAGTCTACAAATTAGCAAACATTTAGAGAGCAGGTGCTAGGCATTGTACTAGGCACTGAGGGGATAAAGGTGAAGATCAAAAGCTAGTCATTCTCTCCACCTTCTACCTTTGTGATGACCTCTAGGACCAGATAGAGCAGGTCCAATCCACTTTCCAATAGAAGGGGTTGTTGAGTCAATTTTCACCGTGTCCAACTCTTTGTTTTCTTGGCAAGGGTCCTGGAGTGGTTTGCCATTTTCTTCTCCAGCTCATTTTACAGATGAGAAAACTGAGGCAAACAAGGTAAAGGACTTGGCCAGGGTCACACAGCTAGGAAGTGTCTGGGGCTAGATTTGAACTCAGGAGGAGGAGTGTTCCTGATGGCAAGTCCAGTGCTCTATGCACTGTGTCACCACCCAGCCAGAAGGTATATTGGGGCTGTTTTGGATTTCACCTTAGTTTCCTTACCATCTAGAACAATTCCTGGCCAGCAAAGGATGGATGAGCATTTCCTAGGCACACCAAAGAGAGGTGTTCAGGTATAGGTTGGATTGGTGGCCTGACCCTAACTCTGGGATTCCGAGCTTCCTGGTCCTTCCCTCCTAGATCTTCCTGTCTCTAAGACCAAAGATGTCCCTGACATAGAATGTAACCATTGGGAGGGACCTTCTTACCCAGAAAATCAGAGCAGGGAGGGAGATTAGAATAGAGGATGTCAGAGCTAGGAGGGACATTATACTACATTTGGGGTTCTAAGGAACACAAAGTGTTACACTAAATTTGCCTAATCATGTTTTGTGGTTATTGATCTGTCACCCCATTTGGGGTTTTCTTGGCAATGATATTGGAGTGATTTGTCTTTTCCTTCTCTAGCTCATTTCACAGATGAGAAAACTAAGGCAAACAGGGTGAAGTGACTTGCCCAGGGTCACACAGCTAGGAAGTTTTTAAGGTCCAATTTGAACTCAGGTCTTCCCGATTCCTGGACCAGAGCTCTATCTGTTGTGCCCCCTAGCTGTCCTAATTATGTTGCTATGGATAATTGAAGATACAAGAAGATTCCATGCCTGAACTTCACTGTAGCCTGCTGGGTCCCCCCCTCTTTACCTAGCCTGAGAAAATGAAGATGTTTCCAGAAGAACAACTATATACAGACCAGACACCACCTCCGCATTCCATGTAGCTCACAGATATAAGGGGCTGTGCGGTTTTGTACTGAGGCAGGGAGATGGGTGCGCCAATATAGGCTAAACATGCCTGGTATTACCTAGGCAAGCAAGTGGCACAGCGGATGGAATGATGGATGTTGAATCTAGAAAATTTGGGTTCAAATTCAACCTCAGACACTTATCCGGTATATGACCCTTGACAAGTCATCTAACCTCTGTCTGCCTCTGTTTTCTCATCTACAAAATGGGGACATGATAGCACCTCTCTCCCAGGGCTGTTGTGAGAATAAAATGAGATAATATTTGTAAAGTGCTTTGTAAGCCATAAAGTGCTACATAAATGCTAATTATGGCTATTATTAATACACCAGTCATGAGTAGGTCAAATCTATTCAGAGCAGTTGATAGAATTCCTTTGTAGTTGGAGACTATGCTCATGAATATCCATCAGTCACTCCAGCTACCTAAATCTTCCTGTCCTTATTCTCCAGTGGATAAAGGATCCTTATCTAACCAATCAACATCAGACATTAAAACAAAATATTAGAATTGGAAAAGACCTTGAAATATAGAAATGGAGCTTGAAATATAGCTCTGATATGGGCTGGAAGAGACCTTAGAAATGGTCTAGTCCCCTGTTATCTAATCTGATCATTTTATAGATGGGTAAACTGAGGCCACCCAAAGTGGTGTAATCAAGGCCACATAATTGTTAGTGATATAGTTAGGCATAAAGAACTCTGATCTCCTAAATCCTAGGCCTGTGCTCTTTCCATAATATATCATCCATCTAAGGATTTATGGTCAGGGTAGAAATCCAAATGTAGACCCAGTTCAGAGGTTGGTAATCTTTGTGCTTGAAATTCCCAAAACTAATCAGTCCTTGCTCTGGTCAAAAAAAAAGGAAAAGGAAAAAAAAAGTCCTCTTGTAGAAGACTTTGAAAGATCTGAGCAGAACTTTTTGGCAGAAGAAAAAGGGGCTATGTTAGGGACAGTGTGGGAGAAGAAAATAACTGGAAGTATTTAGGCTAATGAAATGTTTCCATGGAAAGAACACTGGTTCATGAAAAAGCCAGGATATAAAATAAACCCACATAAATCATCAGCATTTTTGTATTTACCAACAAAACTCAGCTGGAAGAGAGAGAGAAATTCTATTTAAAATAACTACAGAATATATAGAATATTTGAGAGTCTACCCACCAAGACCCCCAGGAACTATATAGATGCAACTTCAAAATACTCCTTACACAAATAAAGGCAGAGAAATATTAATTGTTCATGGCTTGACTGAACCAATATAATAAAAATGACAATACCACCAAAATGTACTTATCCAGTGCCATCCCAATCAAACTACCAAAGAATTACATTGTAGAGCTTGAAAAGATAATAACAAAATTCATGCAAAGGAGTAACAGATCAAGAATATTAAGGGAAAGAATTTTAAAAGAGTGAGGAGGAAAGGGGGTCTATAGCTAGGAGTTCTCAAGCTATACTACAGAGCTGAAATCATCAAAAAATTGCATTATGGTTAGGAAATACAGAGGTTGACCAGTAGAATAGATTAGATAGGTAGTATTCAGAAGCCAGTGAGCATGATAGCATAGTGTTTGATAAACTGAAGGATTCAGAAGCGGATTAGAACTCACTACTCAACAAAAACTGCTAGGAAAAATGAAAAACAGTCTGGCAGAAATTAAGTCAAGACCAACTTCTCACACCACATACCAAGATCAGTACAAATAAACATAAAAAAGTGAAGTAAGAAGTATATTAAAAGGGGCAACTAAGTATATTAAGAGGGGCAGATCTACAGATAGGATCACAGAAGATGAAATGGACAATTATCATGCTATAAAATTTAAAAGTTTTTGCCCAAACAAAACCAATACAGCTAAAATTAGAAAAGAAAATATAACTGAAGGGGGAAAAAATCTTTGTAGTGAGTGTCTCTGCCAAAGGTCTCATTTCCAAGATATTTAGGGAAGTGTTTCAAATTTATAATAATACGAACCATTCTCCAAATAGTCAAAGGGCAATGAATAGGCAGCTTTTAGAGAAAGAAATCCAAACTATCAATACATAGCCGTGTAAAAATGTTCCAAATAATTAGACAAACATGAATTAAAGCAAGTCTGAAGTTCTACCTCATACCCATCCCATCAGATCGGAAAAGTTGGGGTGGGAAGAAAAATTCTCTAAGGAATGGAGGAAAGGTAATAAATGTGATAGAGCAATGAATTGGTTTGGCCTTTTTAGGAAAGCATGGCTCAAAAGTCACCAAACTGTGCCTAAATTTTAACTCAGTGATACCACTACCAGGTCTGTACCAGAGATCAAAGAAAGATGAGAAGGACTCATAGTTACAAAAGTTTTTATAGCAGCTCTTTCTGCAGTGATAAATAACTAGAAAATAAGGGAATGCCCAATAATTGGGAAATAATAGCTCAATAAATGCATGTATGTAATTGAATACTATTGTGCTGTAAGAAATAAAGAAGGTGACAGTATCAGAGAAGTCTGGGAAGGCTTACATGAACTGATACAGAATGAAGTGATCAGAGCCAGAACTCATTACACAATAGTGACAACACTAAAGGAAAAAAAAACGTGTAAGATTTAAGAATCCTCACCAATGCATCCACAATTCCAGAATATTTATGATGAAGCATGCACTCTCCTCCTCATAGAGATGTAGTGGTCTCAGGGTGAAGACTGAGACATTTTTTGGACATGGTCAGTGTGAGAAATAGTTTTGCTTGACTGCATTATTTTATGAGAGTTTTGTTTTGCTTTTTTTTAAAAAATCAAAGAAGGTAAAGGAGAGAAAATATAGATTTTTCTTCATTAAAAAATTAATTTAATTCAAAAAATTCAGATCACTGGATGTGGAAACAGAGGATCTGGGTTTAAATCCCAAGGTATTATGTACTTCCATAAGGAAATCGCCTCATCTCTCTGGGTTTCAGTTTACTCATCTATAAAATGAAGGAGTTGAACTGGGCAATCTCTGAGGTCCCTCCTAGGGACTAGGCTCTATGATTCTCTATCTAAATCTAAATGAAATATAAAAAAAATTAAATTTAAATTTTTAAAAAACAACATTTTTGAGTGGAACACAGAGTACCTAGAAGGTTTCTATGGCAAGTGTTCGTATCATCTTGCTTGAAATTGCCCTCCATTTTCCCAACCACTTCCAAATCTTGCCTCCATATGTATTTATCTTTTAAAGTTTTTCCTTATGGGCTGTCAGTCCATTTGAACATAAGCACCTTGAGGTAGGTGCTGACTTGTTGGCTTATATTTGGTGCACATAGTAAGTTCTTAGTACATTTTTAAAAATTAATTCATGGCTGCATGAATGAGATATCCAAAGTTAGCTGCAAACCTTGCTCTGTAAAACCTGCCAATAAGATGAAAGGAAGACACTATAGGCTTTGTTTTATGCCATTTAACAGTTTGCTGCTTAGAGCTACAGGTGTGCCTCACTGTAAGCAACACTCTTTGTTGTTTCTCAAGTCTTTCAGTCATGCCTGATCCTTTGTGACCCCATTTGGGGTTTTCTTGGCAGTCATTGGAGTTTTGTCATCTTCTCCAGCTCATCTTACAGATGAGGAAACTGAGGCAAACAGGGTGACATGACTTGCCCAGGGTAAGAGATAATAGCCTACAAAAAAATCCAAATTTGAACAAATTGATAAGCAACTGTGGATTTGTCCGATTATTAGACGATTCAACCCAAGGTTACATTCGTGGTGAACTGTATTACTCTTCATTGACCTCCAGTTAACAGATTTTGACTTAAAATGAAATCATGAAAATTTGAAACATGAAAATTTTATTTTCATGAAAAAATTATGAAAACTATTTTTAAAAATCATGAAAAGTACAGTCCTAGCTAGAGATGCCATTGGTGAGGAATATCAAGAGTTGACCCCCACTTGATCCCTGGCTACTTACTCCCTCTGTGACTTCGGGCAAATCATCTCACCTCTCTTCAGGTTCCTTAATTAGTAAGAAGAGGAGACTTGGCTGGAACTCTGAGGTCCCTGCAGGAAAGGAGAAGAGACACATAGCAGGGAAGCATTGTAAAGAGGGAATATGGTACGATGGAAAGAGCACTGGATTTGAAACTCTAAGAATCTGGGTTCAAATGCCAACTCTGCTGCTTTCTGCCTGTTTTACCTTGAACAAGTAAGTCCCTTCACACCTCTGGTTCAAGTTTCCTCAAGTATAAAATTAGGAGACTGAATTAACTGACCATCAAAGTCCCTCCCAGCTTTAGACCTATGATCCCAAGATTTAAATGAGAAAAGAACATGGCCAGCAGCAAGGAAACCCCAGGAAGATGGCAGAAGCCCAGCCACAATAAAGAATGAGGGCCTGGATATCGAAGGAGTTTCTCCAAAAGTGAGATTCATGTCGATGGAGTTAGTCACAAAGCATTTATTACGCATGTACCATATTCCAGGCACTATGCTAAGCACTGAAGAAACAAACAAAGGGCAAAAACATGATCCCTGCCCTCAAAGAGAGCATACTCTAATGGGATATATGTATGTATGTACATATATGTGTGTATGTATATACATATTTGTGTGTATGTATGTATATGCAAATGTAAATGTATATATTTAATATACCAAATATATATGTACAAGATACAGTTAGAAAAATACAAAGATATATAGATCTCCCTATATTTCTATACCTCTATATATGTCTTTATCTATACTTTTCTATAGAGATCTAAAATCTCTATCTCTATATAGATAGATCCATATATAACTATATATAAATCTCTCTATAAAGCTCTATAGATGAATATAGATCTCTATATAGATTAATCTGTATTTCTATATCTTTCTCTATAGATAGATCTATATCTCGATATATATCCATCTACATAGTTATATCTCTATATCTAGATATAATTCTCTATATATAATTCTATAGTTCTCTAAAGATCTATTAATATTTCTATATAGATCTATCTACATAGCTACATCTCTCTATATAGATTGATCTCTTTCTAGATCACAAGTCCATATATTTCCATAGATAGATCTATATATTTATTTATAGATCTTCCTACATATCTATAACTTGCCATGTAGATATATCTATACATCTGTAACTCTACATAGAATTATCAATATTTCTATATGTATAAAAATCCCTCTATACACCTATCCCTATTTCTATGTAGATGGGTCTATATATCTCTATCTCTATCACTAGATAAATCTTTTAAAAGATAGATATCGAGATCTATACAGTGTAAATAGAAGTAATCCCATATGAAAGACAACAGAAGCTGGGACAACCAGAAAAGACCCTTTGAGGAAGGTGGCAATTGAGCTGAGTCCTGAAGGTAGCTAGGATCTGGAGGACAACATTCACAATGAAAGCCTTTCTGGCCTTAGGGAATTTGTTTCTTACCTACCAGGTTATAAGCTGGGGAGTTCAGGAGACTAACGGAGTTGCCAAGCAAATGAAGAAACAGGCCAAAGTGCGTCAGAGGGCAAAATTAATGAGCATGTCAGCTAGAGTTAGGTAACAGCACTGGCAAGGTGCATAAAAAGCATCAGACTCTCTCTGCTTCCCATGATCTCTCAGGTATCCTTGTTAAACATTCCCTAGGATGCCTTTCCTACAATTGGAGTCTGCTATAAAAGCATCAAAGCTTAGTTTCTTTCTTTTTCTCTTTCTCTCTTCCTTCTTTCCTTCTTTTATTCCTTCCTTCCTTTCCTTCTTTCTTTCTTCCTTCTTTCCCTTCCCTTCCCTCTGTGTACACTGGGTATCCTACCCTTACCTGCAGATGCTCTGCCCAAAGTACCGATCACTAAAACCTTATAAGACGTCTTGGAGTTTATGACCTAGATTCCTTTCTTAAGAACTATGCCTTAATCCCAGTGCCCTCCCACTTGTCCTGATCTCTGTCTCACCACTGGACCCAGATAGCTCCAGAGAAGAAAGTGAGGCTGGTGGCTCTCCCTGCATGTCATGATATCTCCTTCCTGATGTCATGATCCTCTTCAAGAAGGAAGGAGAAGCAAAAACAGTCAAAGCTTGGAATACAGCCTTGAGGCATCAATAGGACTTTAAAACCAGTGAGATGTTTCAAGGAATTCTCCTTGTGTTCTATCAAAAATGGATTCATGGCAGACTCTAGATTAGGGAGAAAGAAAGGAAGGAATGGGGAATTAGGGAAGTCAAACCAAGTAGCCAACAAGTGTTTAATTGTGTCTACTAGGTGCTAGGCATTGTGCAAAGCCTTAGGTATACAAAAAAAAAAAAAACCCAACAACTTAAAAGACAGTCCTTGCAGTTTAATAGAGGAGATCACACCAAACATCTAGGTACAACCAAGCTATAAACGTGATAAATTGGTGGTAATCAACAGAGGGAAAGCACCCGCATTAAGGGAGATTGGGAAAAGATTCCTGTGCAAGGTAGATCTTAGCAGGGATGAGAAGGAAGCCAGGAAGTGGTGATACAGAAGGAGATCATTCTAAGCATGAGGGATGGCTGGTGAAAATATCCAGGGTCAGAGAATGGAACCTTCCAAGAGACACCAGCTTATTCCCAAAGAACCCCATCCAATCCATCATTCCATTCAATCCAATCCAATAAGCATTTGCTTTGTACCTGTGCAGGGCATCAAGGACATAAAGACACAAAAGAGATGGCCCCTACCCTTCAAGACACTTCCTTTCTAGAATGGCACCTAGCACGTAGTAGACACAAGTAAGTAAATGCTTTTCATTCACTCATAGGATTGTCGATTGAGAGTTGGAAGGGATTTCTGAGGCCATATAGTTCAACCCCTCATACACATGAGGAAAACGTGGCCCAGGAAAGTTGTGATATGGCCAAGGTCACATAGATAGTAAGTACAAGAGGCAGAATTTGAGCCCAGACTTTCTGATCCTAGAGTTAGTATTTTTTCCACTATTTCATTCATTCACTCACTCTTTCCTTCCTTCCCTCTTTCTTTCTCCTTCCTTCTTTCTTTCTCTTTCCTTTCTTCCTTCTTTCTATCATTCATTCTCTATTTATTTACATTTTTTCTTTCAATACTACTCATGAAGAGATCATCTGAGTAGTCAACTTGCCACTTTTCTACTCTATCCACTACCCACTACACCTCCCTGCTAGGTGGTACAGTGATTATAGTGCTAGACCCAGAATCTCAAAGATCTCGCTTCAAACCCATCTTCAGACACTTATTAGTTATGTGACCCTTGACAAGTCACTTGTTTTCCTCAGTTTCCTCATTTTACATGGGAATAATATCACCTATCTCCCAGGATTGTTGTAAGAATCAAACGAGGTATTTGTAAAGTGGTACTATATAAATGCTTTAGCTATTATCATTATCTAGTTACCCATGATCTCACAGATATGGAGATGCTCTCCAATGATACAGAGCAAAACTCATCCTTTTCCTGAGGCACTTGCATGCACATCCACCCACCAACTTTCTAGGCAAGGACCACTGAAGGTGATAAAGGTCTTCCTTGCATTCAGTTGACAAATACACAGATGCCCATAGGGCTCAGAGCTGTTCTAGAGTTATCCCTTGTTCTCAATTCCTGAGCAACCTATCCTTTTTCTAGTTGGACATTTCTCTGATGACAACCTTTATACCCCTTCTCTTGGATAATTTGTCACTGGTAAAATTCTGTGAATTTCCCAAACCCTTCCCACCATAGTCCTTTGGATGACCTACAAGAGGCAAGAGTCTTTGGAATGACTGTGGTGTTCCATAACTCACTCAAACAGTATTGGCGTTAATGCTTGATGGTTTAAATAAATAAATGAATGAAAGAATGAATGAATGAATGAATTAAAAGAGTAGAAACAAATCAGGACATTTTTTAAAACTAAAAGCTGGGCTTTTGTTTTAGTGGTCATGGAAATGCCTGTGCAATTTCCCAAAAGCAGCCTACTTCATGCTCTTTCTCAAGTCCCACCTTGTCATTTTAGAAGAAAGAAGAATCAGAGAGTTATTGAACCTGCTCAGTACATTCTGCTGCCATGGCAATGAATGGGAAACACATGTAGACCTCATCAGCAATGCACTAGACCATGAATAAAGAAGAGGAAATTTCTCTCCTTGGATTCTAATTTGAAGGTGGGAGTGGATGAGCAAAACCTGGGAACAGAAGCTTGAACTTGAGAAGAGGCTTGGTGGGGGAATTATTATCATCACCAATATCATCATCATTATTTCGAGAGGAATTGACCTTTCTTCCTTTACTTACCTTCTGGATATTTTTGTGAGTCTGTGTGTGTATAAATGTATATATTGATGATTATACAATATATAGTTATGTGTTAAAGTAAAATAAAGATCCTTGTGTATATATGTGTGTATATACATATATTTATATATTATATAGTGTATATTTATATATTAATTAAAATAAAATAGTCTGTGTTTGTGCATCACAAGACCTTTATTTCCTAAGCTTATATGGTCAGGTTATTAATAGACCTGAGAGTCCCAAGTGAGCAGTTAAGTTCCATAAATACTCTACTCTCCATAACTGGCTCATTCTTAATAGCTCAGAATCTTGCTATTTCTTGCCTGTTTTCTTTTCCAAAGCCACGGAGAAGGAAGGAGTGGAGGTACTTTGCATCTTGGTCAGGCTGATGCCCTGGGAAAGAGAATGCCTGGATTTCAGGATAGTTTGTATGAAGGAAAAGGAGACACATATACATTGGGGAGAGACTGTGTCCCTTACTGACCTGGTTTACAAAGAGGGTTTTCTTGTAACAAGAATACTCTGTCTTAGGTGAAATGAAACAAATACTGTGGTGGAGTGAGAGGAGGAGGCGGGGGAGATGCTCAGAATGTTAGATCTGGAATCAAGAGGACCTGGATGGAGCCCCAGATCTTACATTTATAAACTATAGGATCCTGGTTAGGGACCTCACCTCCTTAAACCTCCATTTGTTCACCTATAACATGGGAAAACAATTCTTGTCCTAACTGCCTTGAGATGGTTACACAGTGGGTGGAGTATTATGCTTGGAGTCAGGAAGATGTATCCTTTGACCCTGGGCCAAGTCATTTTACCCTTCTAGCCAAAGACAACACCCTAAAGCAGACAACAAGTTAGACATGGGCCATGATTTGTGATTTGAGTTTTCTCTCCATAGAGTTTCTAAGTCAATGAAATTATAGGCCCCTGATGGAGTGACAATTGGTCTCACAGGGATATGGTGAGAAAAATTTTTATATCTTTGATACTAGCGAAATGGCAATTTATGATGAAAACCCAAATTCTCTAAAAGATAAATAGTAAAAAAAACACACACACACAAATCATGAACAACCCGTTCTCAAAAGAATTCCAAGCTATTAACAGCCATATGAAAGACTGCTCCAAATGACTCTTATGAGGAATTATCATCATCTCATCACTATTAAGATTATTATTTTGTCATCATTCTCTTGCATGAGGAAAGCACTTGTTAACCTTAAAGCATTTATCATTATTATCATATAATCACAGACTCTCAGAGTTAGAAAACGCCCAGAGGCCATGCGTCCAACCCACATTTGAACAAGAATTCTGTCTGCATCATACTCCATACCAGAAAACCTTCAGTAAATGATAGCTTCATATGGCTATCCCCAAAGGCAGCTCCTTCCATCTTAGGAGAGCTGCAGTGGCTTGAAGTTTCTCCTAACGCCAAAGCCAGTCAGACTTAGCACTCCTGACACCATTCTTGAAGGACCTTGCTATGCTCTGGAATTCATGCCCTAGATGTAAGCTTTTGCCTCCATCTTCTTTTAAAATTTTAAAAATTTTACTTTATTGGTGAGTACCCTGTGCATCCACATCAGTCCTTTCAGACAACTCTCATTTTAATCAACACTGGCAATATTTCCCTTTGAGTCTTCAGAATTTCATTCTTGAGGACTTCTCATTTATGCTAGGCTAATGTTTCTGGTACAATTTTATTGGTATCCCATCTACCCTTCCTCTGAATTCTCTGAAATTGGCTCTCCCAAATCTAGAATGCTTATCAGACTATTCCTGGCTTTCCTCTCCTTTATCATAAATCCTCAGACAGGCTTAGATGGACTAGTCACAAATTGTAAAATGATTTTTTTTGTTTCATCTTTGTATCTTTATTACCTCATACACAATGGGCACTTAAAATTGCTCATTAAGTGAATGAGTGAATGTCATTTCCCCCCATGGTTCTAATTATTTCCACTCCAATAACCAGTTCAATTTTATTGATGAGAAACAGATACAAAATAGAATTTCCCCCATGCTATTGCTTCTCCCTTTTGAAAGATTTAATTATCTTTAAGGCAAGTCCAAAATTGTCTCTTTTTTTAGCAGAGAGAGCTCTAGCAGACAGCCCTATTCCCTGAAGTTTCCCATCACTTTTATATATCTTGCCTCTAAACCACATGTGTGATGTTTCCTAAATTCATTTATTTCTGTCTTCACTGATCTTCTAAATCATTTCAGCCATTTTCCCCTCCCTTATTAGATTTCCTCACATGAAAATATACACAAAAACACAAAGAAAACACAATATATGCATATATAAATGTATATGTGCACATATGTATACAAACATGTAAAATATATTTTATATGCACATGCATATATGTATGCACACCTATTTAAGTCCTGAGTGAAATGTCTCAAGGTAGACCCCCCTCTCCCTGCCATTCAATCTCTGTGTTGTCGCACTGATCCCAACCTGCTTTCATACTAATAGGTCTGAACCCCTAAAGAAATTGCAATCAGACTTTTTCAAGGCTCTAGGGGCAATCTTTTTGGACAATACACTCTTCCTACTAATCACTATCACTCTAGAGCCCCCACCAGAATGCTTCCATTTACACCCAACTAGCCATTCACAATAACAACATATTAGGGATTTTTTTGGGTGGGGATGCAGGTTTTATTTTTTTAGGCAATCAGGGATAAGTAACCTGTCCAGGGTTACACAGCTAGTAAGTATCTGAAGTCAGATTTGTACTCAGGTTCCTCTGATTCCAGGGACAGTGCTTTTATCTACTGCACCATCTCACATCCCCTTATTAGACCATTTACTTAGCATCAAGGTGAAAGCAATCATTATATCACTGGTACTCATATAGAGCAAAGGAAGAACTAATGAATATATCACAATCCATAAATAAGCCTGGGTCACATACTCCCACCAATATCATCAGTGTCTCAGGGAGAGAGGGGGCAAATAGAAACCATGGCAAAGAAGCACAGTTGCATAGAAAACCCATTTGCACAGGATAACTCACAACTCTGGAAATGTAAATTTTGATAACCCTTTTCTGTCTCAGTAACTTTCATGAAAGTTCCTTCATGATGATAGCATCTGTATTGAACAGATGTTTTTGCTTTTCAGCTGAGTTGAACATGCTCTACTTGAGTAACCCTTCACTGGTCATTACATCTCCACCAAACTAGGGGATCAGATTCTTGGCTTTCTTGTTCCTCTGCCCAGTGAAGTTAGTCCTCAACAATAACTATAGTACCCATCACTTTCAGCTTTAGCTTTAGCTGTTACCTACAGCTGACACGATGTTATGCACTTTTAGGAAAAGGCAATGACCTTTATTCTAAAGTGACAAAATCCACTCCAACTCTGTTCCCATTGGTGTCAAACACTGCCCATCATGTCATTGATGTGATGGCTAATTTCAGAACTTTTTTCCACTTTTTGATTCTTTGTTAGAAGTGATGGCTCTCTGGGAGAGAAAGGGAAAGAGATAATTAAAGGTGATAGAAAAGCGAAAGATATTGATGATTTTTCAAAAAGGAGAAACAACGACAAGGACCAAATTTGCTCCAGAAAAGAAGAAAATATAAGCTCTCTCTGTTCTTTGCAGAGGTGACAGGCTAAGGTGTGGGACATACATATACTGTCACATTCTATCGCTGTGTTGGGCAGTTTTGTTGAACTGGCATTTTTCTTTATTTTTTTATCCATTGTCACCAGCGATGACTAGCTGGGTAAGAAGAAAGTATGAGGTCAGAGAGAGACATAGAAAGAGACAGAGGGAGCGGGGAGAGAGAGAGAGAGAGAGAGAGAGAGAGAGAGAGAGAGAGAGAGAGAGAGAGAGAGGGAGGGAGGGAGGGAGGAAGGGAGGGAGGAAGAGAGAGAGGGAGGGAGGGAGACAGGCAGGCAGACAGAGACAGACAGAGGAGAGAGAGATAGAGAAAAACAGAGATCAATTAAAAAATTAAAGAAAAAATGACTTCTTAAGTATAACTCTAACCCCTATTATTTTATGAATTTGTTTCTTTTTGGCTTTTCAGACCTAATACCCTCATAATTGGCAGAGAGAAAAAATTTTTTTAAAGTGACTCAGATGACCTCCACTAATGTCCTTCTCTAATCCAGAAAGATTACTGGCTCTTGAGACAGAGGGCCTGATTTCAAATCCTTCTGGCACTTGTGACCTTGGGACTCTCTAGGACTCAGTTTTTCCTCAATAAAATGAAGGGGTTGGGATAAGATCATAGAATTGGAGACAGAAGATATCTCATGCATAATCTGGCCAGTCCATTTATTTTACAGATTAGGAAACTGAGACCCAGAGAGGTTTAATGACTTGCCCAGAGTCACACAGCCAATAAGTGTCAGAGATGGGATTTGAGCCCAGTCATCCTGGTAAGAATGGAAGTCTAGCCTGCTGTCCAGTATGCCATATACACTATCTCTCTGAACTACATGGCCCACAAGGCTATGCTTTCATCACTCTTGAGCATCTTTGTGATGAGGTCATGACCCTGAGCTCTCAAAGGCTCTGCTGAAAGATGGAGGTTCTGGCCAACCCTTCCAGGCTAGAAAAGGTTTCAGTTATTGTCCCAAAGCTTGCTCCACACTGATGAAATCACACATTTTGGAAGAAACAAAGAATTAAAGTTCTCTTGAGAATTTCGTCAGATTTAGAGCTGGAAAGGCCCTCATAAGTCATCTGGTATAACCCCCTTACTTTGCAGATGGGGAAACTGAGGCCAAGAGTAGTTTTTAAAAATGATTTGCCCAAAATCACTTGAGTAAGAAGTTGAAGAGTCAGGATTTGAATATAAAGCCAGGGTTCATCCTGTTGGGTTCCTCTCTTCTCCCTATCCCATTTCAGGACCCATCTTCAAAAAACTGATGACATCCTGGGAAGTTTCTCAGCCAGACACAACCTGGAAAAATAGAAAGAGTATCAGATCTGGAGTCAGGAAGACCTAGGCTGACAGCTTGGCTGTTAAATCAATCCATAGCCAGCCAACTAGCATCATTTTTGGGGATACACAGAAAGGCAAAAGACAATCCCTGCTCTCCAGAAGGTTAAGGTCTTAAAACAACTACGTTCAAATGAAATATATATAGGATAAATTGGAGAGAATCCACAGAGGGAAGGCACTAGCATGCGGGGGACTAGGGAAGGGCTTCCTTTAGTTGGGGCTTAAAGGAAGCCAGAGAAACCAAGAGACTGAGATGAGGCAGAAGAGCATTCCAGGCATGGGGGACTGCCAGGGAAAATGCTCAGAGTCAAGAGACAGGGTGGGGTTTTTTTGTGAGGTACAGCAAGAAGGCCAGCGCCACTGGGTCCCCAGAGTAAGGGAGGCAAGTAAAGAATAAGAAACCAGAAAGGAAAGGAGGGACCAGATTGTGAAAGGCTTTAAAAGTCAAAATGAGGTTTTTATATTTCATCCTGGGAGTGCTAAGGAGCCACTGAAACTCAATGAGAGGGGGAGGATGGTGACATGGTTAGAACTGCACTTTAGGAAGCATCCATTGGACAGCTGAGTGGAGGCTGGACTAGACAGGGGAGACACTGGAGGCAGGCAGACTTACCCTAGGCTATGGCAATAATCCAGGTATGGGGCTATGAGAGCCTGAGCCAGAGGGGTGGCATGGTCAGAGGAGAGAAGGGGTCTATCTGGGTGATGCTACAAAGGGAGAAGCAGCATGAATTGGCAATAGATTAGATATGGAGGAGTGACAGATTGTGAGAAATCCAAGACTCTTGGGTATCTGGATGTGAATCTGGGTGACCAGGAGGCTGTCATTGGATAGTGAAAAGGAGATAACTGGGGATGGGTGGGGGGAGTGTAAATAATGAAATGAGCATGTATTAAGAGCCTACTGTTTGCTAGAAATGAGGGACAGAAATACAAAAGATGAAAGTGTCTCCCCTCAAAGAGTGTACAGCTATTTTCAGATATTTTGTGTTGTTCAGTCACATCTGACTCTTCATGACCCCATTTGGTGTTTCCTTGGCAAAGATACTGGAGTTGCCACTTCCTTCTCCAACTCATTTTATAGATGAGGAAACTGAGGCAAACTGGGTGAAGTGACTTGCTCAGGGTCATGCTGCTAATAAATGTCTGAGGCTAGATTTGAACTCTGGAAGAGGAATCTTCCTGACCCCAAGCTCCAGCACTCTATCTGCTGCATCACTTATGTGCTCCCAATAATTCCAGTTTATTGATCGATTGAAGTAAATATAAGATCATGTAAAAATCAGTGCAAAGTAATTTCTGAATTACTGAAGGGAAGGGGAGAGGGATCAGGAAAGGTCACTTGGAGCAGGGGTACTTAAGCTATGCCTTGAAGGGAGCTGCGGAGTTTGGAGAGGCAGATGGAACATTCCCTGGTAAGGTGACTATGTTTGTCACTTAAAGTTTTGTGTGCTAAGGTGCAGTGGCAGGAACTCTAGCTTGGGAGTTGGAGGACCTGGGTTCAAATCCTACCTCTGCCACTCCTTCTGTATGTATGACCATGTTCAAATCACTTAATTGCCCTAGACCTCAATTCTAGAATAAAAAAAAAGAGAAGGGAGTGGACAAGACAACCTCCAAGGTCCTTTCTAGCTCAAAGGTGAAGTGGAAACTGATGGATGTGGAATCAGAAGACTCAGGTTCCAGTCTGTTACCTGTGTGCTACTGGGCAAGTCATTTCACCTTTGTGGATCTCAGTTTTTCTATCTGTAAAATGAAAGGGTTCTGGCTAGAAATGATCTCTTAATATGCCTTCTAACTCTAGATCTGCAGTCCTGTGATCTTGGTGGGCACTTTCCACAAAGTTTGAATTGAGGTTATTTCCTCTGGAAATTTCCTCATCTATAAAAGCGGGTTAGTAAACTTGGAGCCTCAGTTTACTCCTCTGTAAAAGAAGGCTTGCAATCCTGGTGCTGTCTGCCTCAGAGGGCTGTTGTGGGGAAAGTGCATATTAAAAGCCTTTAAAGGTGACTGTCATTATGTTAGCCACGAACCCCAAGACGGCCTGCCTGCGTTTGGCCCCCTCCTTGTACGAAGAAGAACGTTTGTTCCTTGGGTTGCACGGGGCAAAACAGATGTTTTGTTTTGAAAACACTCCAGAGGCCTGAAATCCCTGAAGTGAGCGGAGGCAGGCGCTAGGAGCGTAGGCAGCCCAGGGGATGCTGCAGGGGCATGCCCACAGCCCCGGGGAGACAGCTGAGCGGGAAGGAGGACCAGAAAAGTCAGCATCTACTGAGGAGTCAGGGGGAATCACATCCCACCCACCCCGAAGCCTCCCCCACAGATTCCTAGAATCGTAGGATCAAAGTTTAGTCCTCGTTTTACAGATGACGACACTTGAGGCTCAGAGAGGGTACGGACTTGGCCAAGGTCACCCAGCAAATCAGTGATCTTGTTGGGATTCGAATCCTGCTGCCCACACTCCCAAGTCCAGAGTCAATCCTACTGCCCGGAGCTGGGGCTGGTAGTGTCAACACAGCCCTTCCCTGACCCAGGCGCTGGAGGGGCGTCCTGGGCACAGGGCTTGGGGCCGGGCACCGGCCACACGCTGACTTCAGCGAATCTCCTGGCTGAGGCCGCCCACCGGCCTCTCCTCCCTGCCTCGCTCCTTCAGGAGCCAGGACTGGACTGTCCTCAGCCGGTTGCCATGGAGACCAGAGTACACAGGACAGCGGCGCGCGGGGCTCCCGGCTGGCCACCTGCCTCTGAACCTGAGCAGCGCCCTCCAGCCCGGCTCTCCTTCTCCTCTCCGCGGAGGGCGAGGCGCCTCCTCCAGCCTCGTAAGTAGAGGATCGACTTAGGGGAAGGAGGGCAGGAAGGCGACGCGGGAGGCGGCGGACACCCCACGTGGTCAAGGAAGCGGCCCCGTCCAACCCTCGGGGGCCCCTGAACCCCAACCAGATCCGGGCCCCTCCGGACACACATACGACCCCCCGTCATCCCATCCCCAGTACCACCTCCCTTCCGGTCTTGGGTCCTGCCAGTGTGCTCTGATGGACCCTCCAACGGGAACCTTAATCTTTGGTCAAACTGGATGTGTGTTTCCCCATCCATCCCACCTACAGCAGATCTTGTTCATTCATTCATTCTCTCCTTTCACTGTCAGGCAAATATTTATTACGCGCCTACTATGTGGCAGGTACTGTTCTAAGCACTTGGAGTACAAAGGCTACACCACCTTCCCTTCCCACATTCTAATGGAGGAGATAATAAGTAAATGACCAATATTTATTAGGTGCCTACTGTGTGCCAGGTACTATGCTAAACTCCGGGATACAAAGAAAAGCAAAAGTCGTTCCCTGCCCCCATGGATCTCAGATTTTAATGGAGGAGACAAAATGCAAATACCTCTGTACAAACAAAATACAGCCCGGATAAAACAGAAATAATCAAAATAAGGATGTTAGACTCTGAGCTTCTTGAGGGCAAACATTTTGTCATTTTCCATATTTATGTCCCCAACACCTAGTAGAGTGCCCAGTTTGAGGCTGCAGTGTAGAGAGGGAGGGAGATTGTTTGGGATCTTGAACTTAAACATAAAACCGCTTTGTACTGGGAGAAGTGCTGGATTTGGAGACAGATGACCCAGTTTCAAAATCCCGGCTCTGACTTATTGCTAATCAAGCAAGGAATTTCTCCTCCCTGGGTCACAGTGCTCTCATCTGTAAAATGAGGAAGTTGACCTAGATGACCCCTAAGGTCACTTTCCAGCTCTGAATCGATAATCTTCTAACCTATGCTCCAGTGATAAAGATCAGCAGCTCTTTTGGTATTCATTTATATTTTAAGAGCATTGCCTACAGGCACTGGGTGGACATGCCCTGTCCATGATCACCTAAGCTAATATGTGTCAGGGGCTGAATTTGAACTCAGGTCTTCCTAGTGCAAAGCTAGCCCTCTCTCCATTCCTCCATTGCCTCTTGCCCTGCATATAGTATATATTTAATAAATATTTGCTGGCTTGAAATGTTTATTGACATTAGCAAGCTTTTATCACTAAACTCCTCGTTGCTCCAGGTACAGTCCCCCTGGGAGACAGGGTGTAAAGTTTGCTTTGTAAAGTTGATAGAATTCAAGGGCTTCTGATTCTGGCTTGTTTACCTTCAGATTCAATCTGTGACTAAGTGACTGTATTTTCCTTTCCTTTCGTTCTTCCTTGAAAACGAGTTTGACTTTGTTTGGAAATAAAATAACACCTCTTTAATCCCCTTCTGGGGAAATGTAAAACGAATTCACTATAGCTTGGCATAGCTGGTGGGCCATATGGTCTAGAAGAGAATTTGTGTCAAAACTATTTCCATTTGTTGTCTTTAGGTAAAAACTGGGAAATAATATTTGGTTTATGCATTATATTTCACAATATTTTGAAATAGGCTACTGTTCAAAACAAAACAGTGTTCTAACTTATTAATAGTTTGGATAAGTCGTTTATAAGGAGCTTACAAAGTGATTTTTTCATTGGTGAAGATTCATTTTTGTGGTTGATATTTTAGTCATTGTCTGACTCTTCATGACTCTATTTGGGGTCTTTTCAGCAAAGATACTGGAGTAGTTTGCCATTTCCTTCTCCAGCTAATTTGACAGATGAGGAAACTGAGCAAACAGGATTAAGTGACTTGCCCAGGGTCACACTCAGGTCTTCCTGACTCCAGACCCAGTGCTCAATCCACTGTGCCACCTAGCTGCCCAAATTCTAATTTTACACTTGAGGAAACTGAGGTTTAGCCAATATATTCCAGCTGGGAAAGTCAGCTATTCTGAATTTTAGTAAGTCACTTCTCTCTTTGCCTCAGTTTCCTCATCAGTTAAATGAGAGGGTTCTCTAAGATGACCTCTCAGGGTCCCTTCCAGCTCTGTGATTCTCTGACTGTGTTGGTTTTTCTATAATTTTTTCCCATCATACCACAATGCCTTTGTAACACATTAAAAATGTGCTTTGGAATAAATCATCCCAAAGATTTAAGGAGAATAGGAAAGGAAGTTAACCCAGATTTCTTCTCCCCTCCTTCTTTGCTTCCTTCTCCAATTACTTAATGCCATCATATTCAGAGCAGTCTACTAGGCAAAGGAAACACAGGGCTACAGAACACACTGTCTTGCCCTCAGGAGGGCTTGTGGGCCATTAGGTGTCCAATGAGTTTGGAGTTTGTATTTACCGGAGTCCTCCATAAAGCATCCAATTTCCCTTTCTTCTCCTCCTTTTTTTATCCTTTGTTGTCAGGGATAACACTCTGGCAAACAATTTCAAAGTCTAAAGCACTAGATGGTTTGTTTTATACTTGTTTTTAATATTCTAAACATTTCCCTAGGTTTTTCTTATAGTAAAAAATTTCTCCAATCTTGCTTCCAGCAACTACCTCCCCATCACATGCCATACTTACTAGCATCATCACAGTCAGATTCACTTATTTAAAAGTTGTGAGTCCTCTGACCCCCAAGGGGAAGCAAAAAATAAATGAAACTGGTTCTGACATTCTCAGAGAACTTGACTGGATCAAATGCTTCTGTGTTAAGTCCTGTTTTCTTTCGCATCATTTATGAAGCACCTACTCTGTGCCAGATTTGTCGCAGTTTGGTTGTTCCTCAGTTGTATCTGGCTCCTCTCATCTTACACCCAAACTATGGTCTTTGATCCAATGACCCTGCCTACCTGACTGTCCCACAAACAAGACACTCAGCTCTGGCATTTTCTCTGTTTCTCATGCTTGGAATGCCCTGTCTCCTCATCACAGCCTGACTTCCATTGTTGTTGTGCCATCCTGTGTGACTCTTCCTTTCCCCATTTGGGAGTTTCATGGCAGAGATACTAAAGTGGTTTGTCAATTCCTTCACCAGTTCATTTTGCAGATGAGAAAACTAAGGCAAACAGGGTTAACTGACTTGCCCAGGGTCACACAGCTAATAAGAGTTTGAGGCTGGATTTGAACTCTTGTCTTCCTGACTCCAGGCCCTGTGCTCTATCCACTGTGTCATCTAGCTACCACTGGCTTCCTTTAAGTTCCAACTAAAATCCCATCATCTATAGGAAACCTTTTTTACTCCCTCTTTAATTCTCCCTCTGTTAATTATCTCTTATTTATCCTGCAAACAGCTTGCTTTGTTTTATACACACACACACACACACACACACAAAAAATACAATTCATATACATGTTTACATGTTGGTGCCTCATTTTGTATTTCTGATAGCTTAATGCAGTGTCCAGCACATAGTAGGTGCTTAAAATGTGTTTTATTAATTGACTGATCTCATTAATGTCTAGCTTAATAGAAAACAGCTAGATTCTAATCTATTTCTGTATTCAGAATGTTACGATGTGTTGTTTTGGTTGAAGTAAAAAAGGAAAATCTGACTTCATACAGATAGTAGTTGGAAAAGGCAGGAGGATTTTAATAGGTAAATAATGTCTTGGTATTATTATGAAGGCCAGCTGGGTATTGAGGTGGATAGAGCACTAAGCCTGGAGTCAGAAAGACTTCTTTTTCTGAGTTCAAAGCTGGCTTAAGGCACTTACTAGCTGTGTGACTCTGAGCAAGTTCCTTAACCCTATTTGCCTCTGTTTCCTCATCTGTTAAATGAGCCAAAGAAGGAAATGTCAAACCATTCCAGTAACTCTGCCAAGAAAACCCCAAATGGGGTCATGAAAGATCAGACATGACTGAAAAAATGACAAATCAAATTAGTTTTGACCTCTCAGATGCCCTGAAAGGGTCTCAGGGACCCCCAGGGGTCCACAGACCACACTTTGAGTACCTCTGCCCTACCTCATACAATAATGCAATCCTAATGTAGACAAGTCTCAATTGCCCCTTTCTTTGACAAGTTCAACAAATGCTAGACTCTGGACTCCTTAAATATTACTGTGCTTAGATCCTAGTTGTCCCAAACTGTGTATTTCTGAGTAATTTCAAGACTTCCTTTGTTCCTAACTAAACTAATTTTTTAATGAAAATCTTGTAGGGAGAACAGCAATCATGAAAGCCTTTTTAAAATGCTCTGAAGGCTTTATTTTCCTGAGAAGATATACTACCATTGGAAGGCATGAAAATTCAGACATTGTTTTAAAGGTAAGATTTCCTACTCCCTACCAAAGTTTCCATGTGGTATAGACTCCCCAAACTATAACCCCTTTCCTTTAGGGATTTAGTCCCCTCTCAAATAGTTATTAATTCCTGAATCTCACCATTTCTCATTGGAATATTTGCATCTTTTCTGATTGTGATGGGTAGACTGGCCAATAGGGTCCAAGTCTTTACTTCTCCATTACATTGATAAGCTATGTGAGCATGAGTGGAGAACTGGGGAGATTTGGGTCTCTGATTTAATCAGTATGGAGACTTCAAGTTCTCATAGACTTAGCACTGGAAGAGACCTTAGTGGGCATTAGTTCTTATTATTATTATTATTTATTTTTAGTTTTCAACGTTAATTTCCACAAGATTTTGAGTTCCAAATTTTCTCCCCATCTCTCCTTTCCCCCACCCCAGACACTGTGCATTCTGATTACCCTTTCTCCCAGTCTGCCCTCCTTTCTATCACACCCCTCCTTTCTCTTATCTTCTTCCCCTCTATTTTCTTGTAGGTTAAGATAGATTTCTATACCCATTACCTGTATTTCTTGTTTCCCAATTGCATGTAAAAACAATTTTTAACATTCATTTTTAAAATTTTGAATTCCAACTTCTCTCCCTTCCTCCCTCCCCACCCATCCCCACTGAGAAGGCAAGCAATGCAATGTAGATTATACATGTGTAATTAGGCAAAAGATTTCCATAAAAGTCATGTTGTGAAAGACTAACTATATTTCCCTCCATCCTATCCTGCCCCCCATTTATTCTATTCTCTCTTTTGACCTTGTCCCTCCCCAAAAGTGTTTACTTCTAATTACTCCCTCCTCTCATTTGCCCTCCCTTCTATCATCCCCCTACTCCACTTATCCTCTTCTCCCCTACTTTCCTGTAATGATAGATTTTCATACCAAATTGAGTGTGCATTTTATGCTCTCCTTAACACAAATCTGATGAGAGTAAGATTCACTTTTTCTTTCTTACCTCCCCCCTTCCCCCCTCCATTGAAAAAGCTTTTTCTTGCCTCTTTTATGAGAGATAATTTGCCCCATTCCATTTCTCCCTTTCTCCTCCCAATATATTCCTCTCTCACCCCTTAATTTTATTTTTTTAGATATCATCCCTTCCTATTCAACTCACCCTGTCCCCTCTGTCTATATGTATATAGTCCCCTCACCTACCCAAATACTGAGAAGAGTCTCAAGAGTTACAAATATTATCTTTCCATGTAGGAAAATAAACAGTTCAACTTTAGTAAGTCCCTTATGATTTTTCTTTCCTGTTTACCTTTTCTTGCTTCTCTTGATTCTTGTGTTTGAAAGTCAGATTTTCTATTCAGCTCTGGTCTTCTCACCAAGAATCCTTGAAAGTCCTCTATTTCATTAAATGACCATTTTCCCCCTGGAAGTATTATACTCAGTTTTGCTGGGCAGGTGATTCTTGGTTTTCATCCTACCTCCTTTGACTTCTAGAATATTATATTCCAAGAATGGACATTAGTTCTAACCTCTTCATTTTATACAAGAGACATCTGAGGCTGAGTGAGAGACAATCAAGGACTTGAACAAGGTCCAAGCATGGGTTCTCTGACCCCAAATGCAACCCTTATGTCACTGGAGCACCTTTGGCCAATGCAGATGAGCAACTCCCCTGTACCTTAGAGAGTGGCCTGGGGCAGTTGAAAGTTGGGACTTGCCCAGGGTCACTCACCAAGATGAACCAAGGGCAGGACTAGAACTCCACTGGTCCTCCTCCACATTTGGGCCTCTCTCTTTGTTCCACTGAACTTGTCTCAGAAGCATTTCCTGAGGGAAGAGGAAGAGGTGAACAAGGAAAAGAGAGTACTAAGCCATTGATGTAACCATTCAAGAGAAAGGTGAAATAACACAGAGGGGAAGAAATATTCTTTATATAAAACACACACACATGGATGTATCTGTATATATATGTATATGTGTGTATATGTGTGTGTGTGTGTATATACATATATATATATATATATATATGCATATAGCACTATGAAGCATGTTCCTTGAGTCAGAGAATCATAGACTGTCAAAGCTGGATGAGACCACAGAAGTCATCCAATCCAAATTCATTTTTCAGATAAAGAAATTTGGACCTAGAAAAGGGAATGATCCATCCAGGGTACCACAGCTAAGAAGGGGTCAGATGAGATCTGACACAGGTTCTTTCACTCCAAATCCAATGTTCTTCCCACTACAATCTCTTGCCATTCATTTGCTTGAGTCTAGTCATTCTTCCCAGAATCGTCTTTTTTTTTGAAACACCATTACCTACTATCTTCATAACCCATCTGCAGCAGAGGTAGTATTCCTTACAGATTGGAATTTTTGACTGTTCAAGACAGGTCTGTCTTGTTTTAATTATATATTTAGATTTAGATTTATATATTTAGATTTAGATATCATCCCTTCCTATTCAACTCACCCTGTCCCCTCTGTCTATATGTATATAGTCCCCTCACCTACCCAAATACTGAGAAGAGTCTCAAGAGTTACAAATATTATCTTTCCATGTAGGAAAGTAAACAGTTCAACTTTAGTAAGTCCCTTATGATTTTTGGTTTTCATCCTACCTCAAAAAGCCCACAAAACATTTTTCTCATAACAGCCGTAGGAATACAAATATTGTTATCTAACCAGGTGGTACAGTGGATAGAGTGTTGGACCTGTGGTTAGACAGATCTGAATTTAAAACCCACCTCAGACTCTAGTCAAGTGACTTAACCTCTTTCACTCACTTTCCTCATCTATAAAATAAGGATAACGACCCCAGGGTTTTTGTGTGGATCAAATGAGATAAGTATTTTGTAAATCTTAAAGCACCCATATAAATGATAGATATACATTATATATGACTTTTTATAAATGCCTACATTGTATCAGGCTCATATAAGTGCCTACTATATATTATAAATATATAATATAAAATATAACATATATGATGTAATATATTATATAATATGTAATATGTTACACAATATAGTATAAAATAATATAATCTTATCTATAAATTATGTGATATAATATAATATATAAATTATATTTGATGTAATATAAATTATACATATTATATGATATATAAATTATATATGATATGATATATAATTTATATATAGTATATTTATACAGTATATACAATATAATATAAATGATCAATTATATTATAAATAAACCCATTTTACAGATAAAGAAAATGAGGCTTAGATGGGTTAGACCTAACTCAAGGTTCCATAGCTTTTAAGAGAAGTGACTTGGACCCAGGTCTTTGGACTCTTAAGTTCATTTCTCTTTCTACCACCCCATGATGCTTTGTTCATTATGGAAAGATGGAAAGTTCAGATTCATTATTTCATTGGTATGGGGAATTCTGAGGTTGGAAACTTTCTCTATCACTTTGGATCTGCATCTGCTCTGTAGCTGATCTCTTAGAGAACTGTCAGGGGTATTGAGAAGGATAAGTGACTATGTTCAGCATCTACAGTCATTATTTTAAGAAGCAGGATTTGAATGCAAGGCCTTCCTGACTTCGAGACAGCCCTCTATTCCTTACTGTAAGGCTGCCTCTATTGTTTCTAATTACTTTAGTATTAAAGTGTTAATACTTTAGTATTAAAAGCACCTCAGTCAAAGGCCATCTTACGTGGGAGAGGGTCCTATGACAAGAACTGGTTAAACAGGCAACAGGGGCATTCCAGATCCAAATTTTTTTTTAAAAAAAGGAGTGTTCTGTTAAAAAATAAACAAGGGGGCAATTTTTGTCTTTTCTCCTTTCCATAGCAGGTGATAGCTTTTAAGTAAGTGATAGGCCAGGCTCATGGAGCTATATCCTTCTTGAAAAATAAAGATTAGTCACTTGTTGCTTAGGAGACAGTGACGGAGGAGAAATCTCAGGGGCATTCAGGATGGTGGCAGCCACCTAGGGATGTTAATGAGATGTTTTGAAATGGCATCTATTAGGGGAAATCTTTACACTAAACATTGGAAATTGAGATTCACTCCTAGCACACAGAAGGTAAGACAACATACAGCCCCTTGGTTTTAGTGTGGGAAATGGGACCAGCTCCAAGCCACAAAAACACCCATTCCAGATAAAAATCAGTTTCCAATTTTGGAAGAAGACAGATGGTGGTAGATGTGACATGGTCCTTTCTTTCTCCGACAGTACTTTTCTTTTCAAATACGTTCCAAGACTTCAACATCAATGGCCTCACAAGTCTATCCTTAGAACCTACCCAAAGTGAAAATGGATTGGGAAAAGGAAATGCCATTCACAACAGTGGGTTTACTTGGCAAATTAATAACTGTTTCTACATCAGTGTACTCACGTTGTATCAGAAGAGCCAAGTGAAAGGGACCCCATGTAGATTCCAGTACACATTCTCTTGCTTGTCTCCCCTGATGAAACTAAGCTCCTTGAGGGACTGGTTCACTTTTGCTTTTGCCTCTCCAGGGCAGACTCTGGAAGAGGGGGAGTCCAAACAGCTGATGTGTTCATTTATAAAAAGCCCTTTCCTGAGCCCTCTTTTTGGGGGTGGCTTCCCCTTATTTATCATTCCAGCCTGCTTTGTGCATATCATGTTGTACAAAGCTGTTCACATGTTGTCTCCACTACTAGACTGTTAATTTGGTTTGGGTTTAGGGGTAGTGTTTTGGCCCTTCTTTGTATCTCTAGCCCTTAGCACATTGCCCAACCCAAAGGAAATCCTTAATGATACCTGTTCACTTAACCTGATTCATTAACTCTCCTCCAACACAGATGGCAACCAGTAAACTATAACTTATTAAATCATAGAGTTTGAAGGGCCCTTAATGATCCATCTAATCCATCTTTGTTATTTTATAAATGAGCAAACTAAGGCTCAAGGAGTTTGCTACTTTCCCAAGGTCACATAGGGAGGAAGGATCAGAGGTAGCATTTGAACTCAGGTCTTCCGATTCAGACTCAATATGCTTTTCATCATGCCATGCTGTATACAGGGCTGGAAAGCACCCTAGCTTGGTATGCAGTCCCACTGTCTCATTTTACATATTAGAAATATGACACCCCAAAAGTTTGAGTGACTTGTCTGTAGTCATTTAGCTACTAAGTACCTGAATCTGGATTTGAACTCAGGTCTTTCAGATTCCAAGATTAGCACTCTTTCTATTATGGCCCATTGGCTCTGCATATTATAGTCATTGTCATAAAAACAGCTGATAGTTATATAGCAATTTAAGGCTCACAAAGCACTTTACAAACATTATGTCATCTGATTCTTATAGCAAGCCTTGTGAGAGACTCACAGCAGGTATTATTACCTCCATTTACAGATGAGGAAACCAAGACTCAGAGGTCAGTAAATGTCAGAGGCAGTCCCTGATTCCAAATCAGAACTCAAATTCTTTCCATTACATCATTCTGCCTGTCATCTGGTATTCATTCATTCCAAAAATAGTCACGTTTATTTTCAGGGAGTTTGCAGTCTTAATAGATGTGGTGAGATATGAACACAGATCAGCAGTATGCAAATTGGAACATGCTGAGTTCATAAACAGAAGTCTGTTATTGCTACTGTTCAGTCATGTTTGACTCTTCGTGACCCCTCCGGGGTTTTCTTGGCAGAGATACTGGAGTGGTTTGTCATTTCCTTCTCCAGCTCATTCTACAGATGAGGAAACTGAGGCAAACCAGATGAAGTGATTTGCCCAGGGTCACACAGCTAGTAAGTGTCTGAGGTCAGATTTAAAAGGAGAGTCATTAAATGGCTCCTGTAATGGTTGCCCAAGACCACACTGAAAATGAATGACAGAGCCAGACCTAGAAACCAGATGTCCTCAGTTCCCAAGCTAGCACTCTTTCTACTCTCTCAAAACATCTCCTCCTCATATCAGCATACAGACAGAATTTATTCATCCAAAAAGATCTCTCTCATTTCCTGGCTGGATCTATTGGTCATTACAGGTGCAGTCTTTCATATAACATAATCAGAAGGAACAGGGGAATGGAGAGACTGTGACACTCCTGGGCTTCCTCCTCTTCCTTCTTCATTCCACCTCCTACCTTTTTCTTCTTCTCCTCTTCCTTCTCCTTCTCCTTCTTCTCCTTTTTTCTTCTTTTTCTCTTCCTTCTCCTCCTCCAGCAATTGTATATGTATGCATATATATGTGTGCATATATATATATATATATATATATATATATATATATATATACATATACACTAAAATTATCATTTCTGCTAATTTTTGGAACTCCTCTTTGGAAATTTCTTTCGGAAGCCTTAATACCTTTTTGAAAATATCTCCAACAGGGACAAATCTCAAACTCATTATGAAAATAGAACTCATTCTCTTTTTTTTCCCTCCTCTCTTCTGAACTTCCCTGTTTTGGTTGAGGACACACAACCCCTTCCAGTCCCTTCCAGTCACTTTAGTTCACAACCTTGGCATCTTTATCAATTCCTCTTCCTTGCTTACCTCCCATAACTGAACAGTTGTCACATCTCATCACCACCTTCCCTGCATTTCTTTCACCTTCTTTCTATTCACACTCGAGTCCCTTCCATAGATTAGACCCTCATTGCTCTCCCTGCGTCCAGCCTCTCCCCACTCTACATCATCTTCCAATCAGCTGTCAAAGACATCTTCCTAAAACAAGACCTGATCAGGTCACTCCCCTGCTCAATAAACTCCAATGGCTCCCTGTTGACTCTCAGATCAAATATCATTTCATATACATCTGATCTTTTTTAAATTTCTATTTTCTTATAGGTTTTAAAATAGATGCAATTAGTAGCCCAATAATTTGTTGTTGTTCAGTTGCTTCAGTCATTTCTGACTCTCCATGACCCCATTTGAGAGTTTTCTTGGTGGAGATACTAGAGTGGTTTGCCATTTCTTTCCCTAGTTCATTTTACAGATGAAGGAACTGAGGCAAACAGGGTGAAGTCACATGCCCAAGGTGACACAAATAGTGTCTGATGTCAGATTTGAACTCAGGTCTTCTCAACTTCTGGGCCACCTAACCTCCTAAGCTTAGTATTTGAGAATGCAAGTAGAAGCAGATAGAAAGATAAACCCTGCCCTCAATGACCTTATGTTCTGGTGTGGGAAGTAAAACATAAAAGGAAACTGAAGAGAGTGGGAGGGAAATGTGGGTGTCCCAGGAGGAGGCAGGGCAAAAAAAAAACAAAACAACCCAGAGTGTTGCCTGGAGAGGAATGAAGAAAGGGCTTGCTGAAAGGGCTTGCTTGGCACCATCCTTAACTGGCAGTTCTCATTGGCAATCTTCAAGCGGGGAGGCCACCAGCCTTGAGACTCCTTCTTGTGTCTCTTCTGGATGCCTGTAGGCCTTCTCTATCAGCCTCTAAAAACTTTTTCATCCCAGAAGCTCACTCCAGCCCTGGACTTCATCCCTTGGAAGGACTGTCCTGGCTACACTCTGGACCTGTTCGTAGTCCTTATCTCATCTGATCTCTTTATTTTACAAACAAGGAAACCGAAGTCAGAGCAATTTAAGGATGTTGTCCAAGGGCACACAGGGAGTAAGCTTCAGAGGCAGGATTTGAACTCAGGTCCTCAGATGCCAGATACAGAACAATTCCCACTGTAACTAGTAACATAACTAGTAGTATACTCATTGAATTGAATTGCCACCTAAATGTGGTATTTCTTCCACCAGGCAAATCATTTGAGGTGCAGTCATCTCAACTCAACTTTCTTGGTTTGCCCCAATTAGCACTGCCTGCCTACAGTTTTGAGAATAAAGTAATTAGTTCCCCAACTGTTTTGGTCAAGAGCTCCAGAGAGAGAATTCAAGACTGGCTCCCAAGTTCATTTGAAGGCATGAGTTCTGATCTAACCTCAAATTAAACTCATATCTTTGCTGCTGTCAGGCTCTGAGCAGGACAGATACAAAGTGGACATAAGATACAGCTCCTGAACTCAAGGAGATAACTAGTAGAAAGGGTAACTGTACTATCCAATATTATATCATCAGGACAATAGTAAGAAGCAAATCACTATATGAGCTCTGAAGAAGCAGGGAATTACTGATGAGAGATCAGGGAAGGTTTCCAGGATTAGGGGTCACTTACATTGGGCTTTATAGGATGAGGAGACATTCGATAAAGGAAAAGGGAGAGAATTCTAGGCATCAGGAACAGCTTGAGCAAAGGTATGAGGGTGGGAAAGTATGACTGATATACAGGAAACAGAGAGTAGTTTAGTTTGACTATGGCATACAGAGTTCAGAGAAGGGTAAAATGAGGTAGGGGTAAACTATATTGCTGCTCAGATGACTGACCAAATGTTAATGACCAAATGTTAATCGGAAGCAGTAAGGAACCACTGAAAACTGATGTGGTCAGATCTATGTGTAAGGAAAATACTTCTAGTGCCTTCTCTCTGTTAATTATTTCCTTTTTCTCATGTACATAGGTTGTCTAGTATATTTATTTGCGTATTTTCTCCATCATTAGATTGTAAGGTCCTTGAGGGCAGAGGCTGTGTTTTGCTTCCTTTTGTATATTCAGCACTTCAAACAATGCCTGGCATACAGTAGGAACTCAATGAATGTTTATTTATTATTCCTGTCAGTGGAATAAGAAATGAATTGGGGGGGGGTAGAGAAAGTAGGAAGGTCAATTAGGAGGTTAATGCAATAATTGGAGGACAGTAATTAGAGTCTGCACTAGGGAGACAATAATGTGACTAGATAGGAAGGGATGAATACTAGCAGTAACATGCTGGTAAATATGTAACAATTGACTCTGAAAATATGCAGTTTGCCACAGTTTAATCAGTATCATTGCCAATTTCTTCCATCACTTTTCTTAAGTCTAGAAATCAACAAAACAATTAAGCCCTAGCTGGTAACATTTGTCAGTATCTCAGGTGGAAATGCCCATATTGACAATTTAACAATTAGCTCTTGCAAACACCTTTGATCTGGCTATATAATACTCTGTATATCAAGGACATTGCCGAAGTGCCATTGACAACATACTTTGTGACTGACTTCATAGGAAAAGTAAGGAAAGGAAGGTGGATGACAGCACCAAGTCAGTCTCAGTATCTTTTAAATAATGTATAATTCAACACATTTAAAAATTAAGCAGCTTTTTATAATGGAATTACAGATGCTTCATTCCCTTCCTTAATAAGTCCTAACTGTCCATCTTTTCATTAGTGGAAAACTCAAGTTTGGGGCAGTTTTTCCTAGTAGGAGACACCACAAGTCAAACAAGGTGCCCCACAAGACACCCACAGGGTGCTTTCCCGCTGGCCTATGGGACAATTCCAACCGTCTGAAGTCATCCAGGTCTGTGGAAGGCAAAGCAGCCCGCAGCCCTGCTCCCCCTGGAAAATGAGACCCTGGCTGGCCTAGCCTTGTGGCATTTGCTCAGCCAGCTTTGGAGGGGCCTCGGAACTAGAGACTCATACAAGATTAGCACAAACAGTGTCAGCAGTGTTTAAGACCTCAGGCATGGAAGGAAACACAGTGGCAACACCAGAAGACACTGGTGGGTCTGCAGCATCCTTCATGGGTGCCCAGGCCACAGAGTCCCCATGTGGAGGCTTCTCCCCATATGTTCCCTAGGGGAGAGCATTCTTCTTACTGATGATACAGATATTTGTGGGAGAGTGTGTAGAAAGTGTCTGATGACTTCTTTCCTTACTATGCTACTTGATGAAATGCTTTTACTTTGAAAAATATATGAAGGACCTTAGAACAAAGACTTTTAGATTTGGAGGGAATTTAGGATAGAGATTGGATAAAGATTAGGTCAAGCATTTATTAAGAGCTCACTGAGTGCTTTACAAATACAAGCAAAATAGAAGGTGCCTGCTCTCAAGGAGCTTCTGTTCTAATTGAGGAAAACAAGACACAAAGGGAAATGAAAAGGACTGGGGTGATAACCATGCGGGGCGAGATGAAAGAGTTCAGAAAATCAGGAGTTGAACTGGGTTAGCTGCCAGTATGGTGGTCATGGGCAGTTCTGCAAATGCAGAGTCCAAGTGTGATGGCAAAAGATTGTAGGGGCAGCATCAGAATAAAAAAAGAAAGGCTAGGGTTCAGATAGAAGCATCAGGGTTGTCAGGAGGTGAGCTAGTTCCCAGTAATATCTGGGAAGGGTCTAGAAAATGTGGGAGGGCCCTTAGGACACAGAATGTCAGAGCTGGGAGGGGCCTTAGAACACAGGATGTCAGAGCTGGGAGGAACCTTAGAACACAGGATGTCAGAGCTGGGAGGAAATAGAGAACAAAGCATATTAAAGTGAGACAAGATCTTATAACATGGCATATTGGAACACAGGACTTGAAGAGCACACCAATTCTAAGCTCCTCATTGTGCAGAAGAGGAAACTGGGCCCCAGAGAGGGAAATTATTTGCTCAAGGCAACCCAATAGCAGTAGTACTAGAACCCATCCATTCTAACTGGGTTTTTTCCCACTCCCCCCATCCAGCCTCTTTGGCTTTTCGGAAGCAGCAGAAGTAAAGAGACAGAACCTGGCAGAACCAAACAGAACCTTTTGGAGCAGTGATATGTAGAACATCTATTTTTGCTAAAATCTGATAGCTTTAGGAAATATGCAGGACTTAAACATTAAAGTGAAATTTATGAGGCCCTCCAGAGAACTGTTTAATCAGTGCTAGCCGTCTTGGTAGGAAATTGTTTAATGCTGATAATTTGGTTTTATGACTTATTCCATTGGGTTTGGAGATTCACAGGAAGAGCCTTTATTATAGATGTGTTTTTTCTCCAAGGGAAGGTTAGAGGCTTAAGGGGAGAGTCTGAGGTGGGAACACAGGAGAAAAGATGGGAAATAAGAAAATACAGTCAGATCAATTGCTGATGTCTTGGTGCCAGGGCAGAAGGAATAGGAAGGGGGTTAACCTTGATCCAGACATCCCTAGCTGTAGTTCTCCAGATACTCCTTACTGGGAGGCAAGCTTGGGTCCCATCTCCTTTACTAAAGTAGTTACCATTTGAGTCAGCTGGGGCAACCACCCGCCCCCAACTTTGGGCAATCACCAATAGCTCCAAGACCAGGCAAAGCAAAAACCAGTTGTTCTTTTTCAAATTGGTGCTCACTGTGAGTTTTTGGCAAAGAATGAGCAAACATAAATGGTAAATAGAAAGGTGCCCTAAGGAAAGAGTATTTCCAGTTTTCACATAAACTCTTGCATAGGCAGAATTTTCCAGGCAACTATGTAAAATTCTAATGCGATCAGATGAGATAACGTGTAAATCATTTCGCAAAATTAAAAGTGCTCTGGAAAGGCTAGATGTGATGATGGTGGCACTTAGTGGCAGAGGAGTTTTAGCTTTTTGGTGGGGGGAGTTTTGACACCAGGAGTCATGGCTCCCAATCCCCCACTCTGTCACCCTTCCAAAAATAATACTGAAAAGCAAGAAGGGAGGACTTGTATTTGGAGTTTCTAAACAGCATCCTCGTTCCAAAAAATGATTGCTTCCTTTTAACAATGGAGATCTTGACCTCTTTTGTGTCATGGACCCATCCTTTGGCCATGCCTATGGATCCCTTCTCAGAAGAATGCTTTTAAAAGCATAAAATCAAAGGTATAGGATTATAAAGGAAACAATTATATTGAAATAGAGCTATCAAAATATTTTTTAGAAATTCATGAACTCCCTAAAATTTGCTTTTTGACCATAGACCCCAGGTTGAGAACCCCGAACATAATGAGATTGTACAGGAATGTCAAGATATGACTCTTCCTTTCATTCATCCTAGGACAAAGGGACAGGAAATACTGAGCATCCGTTCTCCCAAAGAAAGGAGATGCCTTCTTTATTAGAGGGGATACACATTAAACATTTCCCTCCAAATGAAAATACCTCAAGTGCCAAGATGCAGGCACAGCCAGCTAGGGGTATTGGTTCCATGTGTAAGTTGCCATAGTAGAAAAACTGATATTTAAGATCACTCAGTGTGCTCTCTCCAAGTTTAAATTACAAGATCCAGGGCTGGAAAGGGCTTCATAAGGCATCCAATCCAAGGTCGTAGTTTTATGAGGACTGGGGAGACTAAGAGACCTGACTAAGGATCCCCTAGGTAGGTAAGCATCCAGAGGCAAGATTTGAACCCATGGCCTTTGACATCAGAATCAGTTACTTTCTTTCTCCAGTTCAGTTGTTGCTGTTGTTTGGTCATTTCACTTGTGTCTGACTCTTCCTGACCCCATCTGGGGTTTTCTTGGCAGAGATAGTGAAAAGGTTTGCCATTTCCTTTTCCAGTTCATTTTACAGATGATGAAACTGAGGCAAATAGGGTGAAGTAACTTGCCCAGGGTCACACAGCTAGTAACTGTCAGAGGCCAGATTTGAACTCAGGTTCTCCTGACTCCAGTCCAGCTCTCTATCCACCATGCCACCTAGATACCCTTCCCTCTCCCAAGCTGGCTCAAATTGAACCTGACTTTCCCCTTCTCCTAAAATGATTCCTGGTTTGCCCACTAATTGTCTTGCTTTGTTCTCTCTCACTGGCGCCTGCTCAAAACGTTCATTTGGAATCAAAGAACATTACATTTGGAGAGGCCCTTGGGGCGTCGAATGTCAGAGCTGGAAAGGGAGCCTGGAATACAAAACGTCCAGGGGGGAAGGGGCCTTAATGATCACAAGCACTGGCATTTTTATAGCCCTTGAAGCTTTTCAAAGTACATTGTACAGACATGATCTCATCTGAGCCCCATGAGATGGGCTCTATAGCCCTGAGGATTATTCCCATTTCAGAGACGAGGAGACCAAAGCTTTAAATGGTTAGGAGACTTGCATAAATATGATCACAGAGCTTAGAAATATCTGTGCCTAGGTGGGAGTTGAGGTCTTCTTGACCTCCAGGGCAGCATTCATTCTACTACAACTCTGCCTGTCATCTGAATGTGGAAATGCTTTAGAACACAGATGGAATCTAGAACGCAGAACGTCAGCAGAGATGGAGAGGAACTTAGAACACAGAATGTCATCAGAGATGGAGAGGTCCCTAGAACACACATCAGCAGAACTGAAGAGACCTCTAGAATACAGAACATCAGCAGAACCGGAGAGGCTGCTAGAACACAGAATATCAGACATAAAAGGGATTTTTGGACAGAAAATGTTAGACATGGGAATGGCCCTGGAGCCTGGAAGGAAAGAAGGAAACCCTGGGGCACATAGTTTAAAACTGGAAAAGAATCTTAGAAAGGCATTAGCCCAACCCTGTCCTCTACCAAATGAGAAGAGGGGGAGTAACTTGTCCAAGCTCACCTAATGTGTTGGTATCAGAGCCGGGACAAGAATGTAGGTCCCCTGCCCCCTATTCTCTTTTCTATTATACCACAGAGTGTTTCTTATGATGATTGATCATCAAGCACTTATTAAACACCTGCTGTGTGCTTATTTATAGATAGTTAGAAATGGTGTGTTACATGGGAATGGCCTAAATGATGAGGCCATTCAACTGTACAAAGCGTCTGCCATTCAGGCAAGTGAAAGGACGTGTAAGTTTACAAAAACAAATAAATAGACAAATAAAGAAACAAATGAATGAATGAATAATGGCCAACATTTATATGACATATACTTTGTGCTAAACACTTTACAATTATTTTCTCACTTGACCCTCACAACAGCCCTGGGAAGCAAGTGTTGTTATTATCCTCCCCCTTAGCAATTAAGGAAACTGAGGCAGATGCATGTTCAAGTGACTTGCTAGTATGTGCCTGAGGCTAGATTTGAACCCTACTGTGCCATCTGGCTGCCTCAATTTATACTTTATTAATAATTCCAGACCACATTTACATATCAGTTTTAGGGTTTGCAATATTTGCTTACAAGGATCCCATGGGTATCTTCACTCTGTGAAGTCCATACCGATAATATCCCCGTTTCACAGATGGAGACCATGGTGCCACAGAAATAGAACATGGCCAGTTCTGAACCCATTGCTCTTATGAGAACCCAGATTTTGTGCTTCCTGTGTTACCAGCCCATCCCACCCCTACCCCCTCACATTTCCTCAGCATGGCTGTTCTTTGGCTTATTTATTTTCTGAACCCAGTCTTTGCCTTTCAGTACCCAGATATCGACAACCACCACGCCCTCATTGAGTTCAATGAAGAGGAAGGCACCTTCGTTCTTCAGGATTTCAACTCCCTCAGTGGGACCTTTGTCAACAACTGCCACATTCAGAACGTAGCGGTGAAACTGAAACCAGGAGATGTCCTGCGGTTTGGATCCGGGGGGCTCACTTATGAGCTGGTGGTGGAATTCCTAACCTCAGTAAGCCTTGTCTCAGTCCTTCCTCCCCTTGCATGGGATGGATGGATGGATGAATGAATGAATGAATTAATGAATGGATGAATGAAAATATGTGTTCATCCCTTACTATGTGCCAAGCACTTTGCTAAGCATGAGAGAGAATAAGCCCCAAAATAAACACTAATTCTGCTCTCAACGAGCTTGCGTTCCTAAAACAGGGAGCAGAGAAAAGCAGCACATATAGGGAAGTGATGGCCAGAGAGTTTATTTTAGTTGGAAAAGTTACAGGGGTGATGAGTTGGGCCATAGAGGGGTAGATTACACATCCCTACGCAGCAATAATAGAGTAGATTTGATGATGGCTCTAAAATTGGAAAATGGGTAGAGTGGGACAGAGAGGAGGTTCAAGGTTGAGTATGGGTACAGAAGATATAAGTCCTCCTGGGTTTGGTTTCTGGACCTGGAGGCATTTCAGCTGGTGAGAACTCCACAGAGTGAAATGAAGCTTAACAGAGGCTGGGACTTTGATTCAGTGGCTTAACTGAGCCATTTAGTCATGGCTGACTCTTCTTGACCTCATTTGGAGTTTTTTTGGCATAGATACTACAGTGGTTCGCCATTCTTCCTCCAGATCATTTTACAGATGAGGAAACCAAGGCAAACATGGTTAAGTCACTTGGCCCTGGTCACACAGTCTGAGGCTAGATTTGAACTCAGGAATATGAGTCTTCCTCACTCTGAGCCAGGCATTCTATGTATTATGGTGCCCATTTAGCCACCAATCAAAATGGAGGCCACACTTACATGGTAGAAGTATCAAAGAAAGAGAAAGTCTGAGGAGTCGCCAAGACAGGGGATGATGAGTTAATCTGTTGGATAGTCACGTGGCACACCCTTTCTAGGAACAATGAGGGTATGGTACTATGGGCTTGATTATTGAGCCCAGGGAAAGAAGTGGAAAAGGTGTGTTTTGGGGCAGGAGAAGAGAAGAAGGGTGGTGGATACACACAGCAACAGACTAGATAGCTTTGTTGGCTGGATAGACAGCTGGATGATAGGTGATGAAGGGTCTTGCTGACAAGTCCCACTTTCTCACTGACACAGACAGTTTGACCCCAAAGTTTTGTATTACCTTCCATTAATATTCAAAACCTGATAAGGTTTTCTTGAGCAGCATTATATTTCTCAAGACTCTAACAGTCAAATATCCCAGCTTCTGACATGGAAAGGAACTTCAAGGCCTTCTAGCCCAACCCTACCATTTTACAGATACAGCAATCAACCAACCAAGGAATGAGAAGATAGACCTAATTTAGAAATAGGTAATTCTCCAATAAAGGAATAATCAAACGGATAGAAAGAGAACCAAGAGAGAGCAGTGACGAAACCTAGAGAGGAAACAGAGGTCAACAATGTCAGTGGCTTGGAGACACTAAGAAAGACGAGGATTGAGAACAGGCCATCGGAGCTGGCAGTTAAGTCAGTGGCTTTGGAGAGAGCAGTTTTAGTCGAATCATGAGACTGGAAGACAGATTGCAGAGGGGTAAGGAGGGAGTCAGAGAAAATGGAGAAGAGGCAGCTACTGTAGATGAGTTTTTCAGGGAGTTTGGCTAAAATAAGGGGGAGATTCTTTGAACTCTAACTTGAGGGGAATAGTAGATGTAGAGGTATTATTTTAAGGATGGAGGAGATGTGGATGTGGTTATAAATAGCAAGGAAAGGGAAAGATTGAAAATAAGGGAGAGAACAGGGATCGTGTGGGAGGAATATGCTGGAGGAGATAGAAGGACATGTAATCAAGGGTGTTTGTAAAGAGGGCTTGTTGGGCAAGGAGAAAGACTATTTCATCATCAGAGACTGGAATACAAGGGGAAGGAATGAGGGATGATGTCAAGGGGTTATGAGATGTAGAAAAGGAGACCTTCATGAGGGAGCTCATGGAGTAAATGGCCTTTGTTTTCTCAATAAAATAAAAGGTGAGGATCTTACTTGTAATGATTGATGGGGGGTGCACTGGGATTCTTGAGGAAAGAAGAGAGGAGTAGGATATAAAATTAACTGTTGAGTCGTTTCAGTTGTGTCTGACTTCATGACCCCATTCGAGGTTTTCTTGGCAGAGATATTGGAGATATTGGAGTGGTTTGCCATTTTCTTCTCCAACTCATGAGGAACCTGAGGCAAACAGGATTAAGTGACTTGCCTAGGGTCACACAGCTTGTAAGTTTCTGAAGCCAGATTTGAACTCGTGATGATGTCTCCTTGATTTAAAAGGCAGGGCTCTGTGCTCTTATGGCATCACCTAGCTGCCCCTGCTGCAGTGAGGGCCCTGTTAAGATTAGAGAACATACTTTGTTGTGGACTTAGCGTCACCAAATCTACTGGCTTTTCTTAGTCTGCATCTTTCTTGACCTCTCTGTAGACTGACATCATCAATGATGTCCTTGACATCATCAGTCTCTTCTTGATACTTTCCTCTCCCTAGATTTTTGTGACACTGCTGTCCTTTGGTTCTCTTACCTGTTGGACTATTCCTTCTAAATCTCCTGAGTTGGAGCTTCATCCCAGTCATCCTTGTTAATTGAGTATATCCCCTAAAACCCCTGTGATGGGCCTGGCCCTCTTCTCTCTCTACTATTTCCCTCGTTGATCTCATCAGTTATGGTTTTAACTGTCATCTCTATGCAGAAGGGGAAGCTAGGTGGTGCAGTAGATAGAGCACTAAATCAGGGAGACTTGAATTCAAATCCAGCCTCAGATACTTACTGTGTGACTCTGAGCAAGCCACTTAACTGCCTGTTTTCTCATCTTTAAAATGAACTAGAAAAGGAAATGCCAAACCACTCCAGTATCGTGGCCAAGAAAATTCCAAATGGGGTCACAAAGAGTGGGACATAACTGAAAATGACTAAACAACTATGCAGATGATTTCGGGATTTATTTGTCCCGTGCTGACGTCTCTCCCAAGAGGTCAGCCTCCAGTCTTTCATCTCCAACTGCCTATTGAACATTTTAGACTAGATGTATCATAAACATCTTAACCTATCCAAAACTGAACTTGTCATCTTCACCACCATAACCCCCTCTCCACCCCCAGAAAATCCTCCTTTTCTCCTAACTTTCTTACTACTGTCAAAGGCGCCATCATACTCTCATTCAGGCTCATAACCTAGATATCTCCTTTCTCTCACCCACTATGTACAATTGGTTGCCAAATTCTCTTACTCCAAAGCCAGTTGTTTCTCCTTTTCTTTCACACAGCATTAAAAAAAAATCAATCGTATTTGATGGCCACCTCAAAGGTTAGTTGACTCACATTGGTTTACGGTATAAAGTGAATTTGCTTCTTCTCAAGCCCAGTCACAAATGTGAACCTCTGTACGCCACGCAAAGAGCCGAAGGCATCAGAATCAGAATACTTTAGCTCCCTCTTCTGATCATTTCCTAGTGTTTCACTCAATTAACAAAATCCCTTTGTAGTCTAGGTAGGTCATTTCCCAGGAACACACACTCTCATCATAGTACCCCAGAACTGGAAAGAACTTTAGAGATCACTCAGTCTGAAAAGGAAACTGAGGACCAGAGATGGGGAGGGCCATGTCCGAAGTCACAGGTAGCTGGCTGCACAGGGACCCATATCCAGATCATTTGTCACTTCATAGGATCATAGCTCTGGAGCTGAAAGGGAAGCCATCCTGCCCCACTATTGACTTGTGCAGAACAATTGGATGGACTCAGGTAAATGTTTAACAGCTAACTCTACCCCTTTCCCCCAATGTACATATGACATACTTTTAAATTTAATCTGCAATATTAACATTTCTCCATTAATTTCTTAGTCGATCAATAAACATTTATTAAGCACCTACTGTGTGCTAGGTACTGAGCTAAGCCTTGGGAATACAAAAAGAGACAAAAGACAGTCTTAAGTCTAGACAAATGGCAAAGCGATCCATCAAGCCCTGATATTGTACATGTGCCTGTTTTAGAGGTGTAACTGTTCACACTGAAAGTTTAATGAGAAGTTCTGAGCTGGGTAGGAGTTGGCTCCCGCCCGCTCCTGGACGTCTTCCCAACCTTCGTTTGATTGCTCACCCATCCCTTGGGTTCTTCCCTTAACTGTCACTTTGGAAACTATTGGAGTTTTCTGTAGGGGATATTCTTGTTCAAATATATCCTTTGAGGTGCCTTCCCACTCTAAGAATGTAACAGAATATAAGCTCCTCGAGGACAGGCGCTTTTTATCACTCACCAGTGGCTCGTTGAACAAACAGATGAATGAACAGGCGAGTGAATGGGATTCGGGGATTCTCTCCATCACTTAGCCCAGATGGCACTACTGGTTCTGGAGTTTTCATCTCAGTAAGGTCACCCATTTAAGTGAACCTTGAGCATCAACACAGAATTTTGGAGAGTAAATAGTTGGATTACAGACTCCCTAAAGAAAGCAGTAGAGCTGAACCCACTCAACACATGACAAGAAAACACACAAGATAATCTTAGCACATTCAACAGTTTTTTAGATTGCAGCTTTCATTTCCCCACATATGGACAGAGCCCTGCTGTTCGTTATCCAAACATAGAGGACTCCATGGAAAGAACACTGGATTCAAAACCAGGGCTCTGGATTCAAATCCTACATATCTACTTTCCCCTGAGTGACCTTGGGGAAAGTCACTTAGCCCCTCAGTTTACTATCTATATAAAGAGCAGGTTGAAGTAAATGGCCTTAGGGCTTCCTTCAAGCTCTATCCTCTATGACCCCAGAATCCTTTGTTTGACTTTGAAATGTATAAGTTTCTTGGTTTCTTTCATAACTTTGGTATATTTCTAATTATCATTAGGCTAGTGAAATTATATAATTTACCTTCAGAGAACCAAAGAGAGAGCAGAAAATAGTGTGAGTAACTGGGGCTGAGCCCCCAGACCCCATGGCTGGGGAGAAAGGAATAATTCCTCTCTCAGCCTCCCAAGAGTCAGTTTCCACATGCCCTGTACTCACTCCCAGTCCAGGCTATTACCCCTCCCAAGTCCTATAGCTGACTTTCCCCAGGGCTTCCTTGGTTGGGGCTGGGGTGGACTTCGCTCCCTGCTCAGAATGTGTTGCCTTGTCTGGGACCCTCTGCCAGCTGGGACACCTGGGGTCAGCTGGCGAGAGCAGCCATGAAGATGACTTGTCACCGTCTGCTCTGACGCTTCTGCTAATATTCCCCAAGCCCCACTCACTGCCCTGCTCTTCACCCTGTTCTACTGGCCCCTCTGAAAACCTTCTTCTGCTGGGGAGCTTTGGAAAAAAAACAATTGCTCAGTTTCAGCAACCTTGACTTCTGTCTACACTTTGCCTCAACCATACACAGAAGCAGATATGTCTGACACAACCTTCCCCCAAATCCACCTGAAAGGAAGTCACCCCAAAGGCCAGAGATTTGAGATGTGACTCTGACTGTGGATGTAGGACCTCAAAGCAACTAGTACAAGAATTGGAAAAGTGATCTTGGGAAATAATGAGGAAGGACACTAGAACACAGAATATTGGAGCTAGAAGAGAGCTTAGAACACAGGATGTCAGAGTGGGAGGGCCCTTAGAACACAGGATATCAGAGCTGGGAGAGGAGAGGAGAGGGAAATAGATAGATAGAGAGAGAGAGAGAGAGAGAGAGAGAGAGAGAGAGAGAGAGAGAGAGAGAGAGAGAGAGGAGAGGGACAGAGAAGAGAGAGGAGAGGAGTGGAAGAGAGAGAGGGGGGGAGAGAGAGAGAGCTCACAAATACAATCTTGTCTTGAATTTTAACCAAGACCCCCGGCTTGGAGCGAATCCTCTGCAGGCCCAGGCTGTCTCCTTGCCTGGATTTCTCTCCCTTCTCTCTTGCACTTCTTGCCATCTCTCCCTCCCTTCAAAGCTCAGTTCAAGGGCTCCCTTCCCAGTTAGCAGTTCAAGGCTTCCTTTCCAGGTAGCATTTCACTCCCTTCCCCAGTATCGCTATCGTTCAGTCGTATCTGACTCTCTGTGACTCCATTTGGGGTTTTCTGGGCAAAGATATTGGAGTGATTTGTCATTTTCTTCTCCAGCTCCTTTTACAGATGAGGCAAACAGGGTGAAGTGACTTGCCCAGGGTCCTCCAGCCAGTAAATGTCTGAGGCCAGATTTGCGCTCAGGAAGATGAATTTTTTTGACTTCAAAACTAGTGCTCTATCCCCTAGGGAGCCACCTAGCTGCCTGAGGACCCTTCCCCTAATGAGTTTTTGTTTATGTGGATTATATCCACCAATATTTATCATATTAGAAATTAAAATTGACATTTTAAAGTATTTATTACTTCATTCTAAGTAGCAATAACACTCCCATTAAATGTTAATATAAATAACAAGCTTTAACGAAAAACAACTATTTTCCAAGAACAAAAAATGTAGTGAGAAGAGTGGCATTGTTTTACATATTTTTGCAAGTTTCCTTAATGTGTGCCATAAGAGAAGGCAGCTGTATTCTTATAACTGCATCTGCATTCAATCTGTTGCAATATGTTGTTTTGGTTGAAGTATGTGAAGAAATCAGGCCACACACAAGTAGTTGGAAAAAGGAACATTTTAATAGGCGAATAATATCTTAGTATTTTTATGAAAATAGTTTTGGCCTCACAGACCTCCTGAAAGGATCTGGGGGAACTCCTAAGGATTTCCCTCAGCACATTTTAAGAAACATTGCTTTAGCCCCGTCGCACCCTCTCCATTTTTTTTTGTTGTGTTTTAGTTTTGCAGATGTGGAAACTGAGGCTCGGATAGAGTTAAGTGGCTTACCCAAAGGTGATAACCATCAGAGCAGATGTGCAAAATGACACCTTGGATGAGGTCCATCACATTCGTTTCTCGCTCCACCCTTCTGCCCCTTTGCTTTTAAGGACAGAGTCCTTATGTTGGCTCATTCTACACAATCCACCTATTTTCAAACTATCCTCCAAGAACTAGAAAAAAATCAGTGCTAGCTGTATTGTTCTTTCCACAAGGTATCCCAGGAGTGAATCCTCTGCAGGCCCAGGCTGTCTCCCTTGCCTGGATTTCTCTCCCTTGTCGCCTGCACTTCTTGCCATCTCTCCCTCCCTTCAAAGCTCAGTTCAAGGTCTCCCTTACCAGTTAGCAGTTCAAGGCTCCCTTTCCAGTTAGCAGTTCAAGGCTCCCTTTCCAGGTAGCATTTCACTCCCTTCCCCAGTATTGTTGTTGTTCCGTCGTATCTGACTCTTCCAAAATATTTTTGAGATTTTGGTTATTTTTTAATACTTGCTTTCTTGAGTATCTGAGTTGATCAGTGTTTGTGAGCTAGAGCCAAGACTTCCAGGACCATCTGCCTGCTTCCCTCAAGTTCCCATCATTTATCTAATCTGAATGAATACTATCTAAATCTTGTTCCCCTACCATCAGAGCTGTTCATCATATTTTTTCCTTTTACTAAACAAAGGACTGGGGGGCACCAGGCTATGACTTTGGGAGGAAATAGACTCAAAGGTCATCTTTGGACTTGAGCTTCCTGACCTGGTGTTTATGAGTTTATGAATGAGGCCTTGAAATATCCAGCTTCCATTGACCAGCTGATCTAGGCTTGAGCCAGAACTCGGAGACCTTCTTTAAGGTTTAACCTCTCTGGGCCTCAGGTTCCTCCTCTATAAAATGCATAGGTTGGATTTGAACTCAGGTCCTGCTGACTCCAGGGCTGGTGCTGTACTCACTGTACCACTTACCTGCCCTGAGAATTACAGAATTTCAAAGGTGGAAGGAACTTTTCCCTAAGGAGGAATTTCCTGTTTGACATCCCCAAAGTTGGTGTGGCATTTATCGGTTTCCTAAAGACCTCCAGTGAAGCCCTCCTCAAACAACCAATTCTTTGGAACAATCTGAAATATGACTGTGCACCTTCTCCCTCCCACCCCCAAACTGCTTCTGGATCTGCCCTCAGGAACCAGGCAGTGCAAATCAAATGCCCATGACAGCCTTTCAAATGTTTGACATGTCATTATATGTCCCTCTGCCACCTACCCCCATTCAATACTGTCCAATGTGTTAGCCACCCATCCTAGTTTTGTGTCATCTACAGCCTTAATGATCATGCCACCCCATCTTCATTAAGTCGTTGATAAAAATGTTAAACCTCATTATCTTGTTGGCTATCCCACAGTCCTCTTCAGGACTCTCATAACATGATTTCCAGTCCCTTCTCCACTTGGTCACCCTCCTTGGATAGGCTCCAGGTTGTCAATATCCTTCCTAACATATGGGTTGCCACAACTGATCCACTGGTGTTGAGTCTTCCTTTGGGCAGAAATTCTCCCAAGCCATCTCCACCTGCCTAGTAAGAAGGGAGCCTTTGCAAACAGATTTGCATGGAAAAGTAGACACACATTTTTTTTCTCCCAAAAGCATTTGTTTGGCAAAAAACCCAACCCCTTATGATAGTCAAGATGGTGGGGGGAGAACCCATGAGGACATGGAGTCTCTTCTCTGTGACTCCAGCTTTGCTAGCCTTGAAGCAGTCACTGCACAAGGCTAAAACATTCTTTCTCCCTCTCAGACCTTGGATATGTAAGAAATGATGTTTGGCACCACAGGCAGGTGGTAAAATTGCAACTGTTGTTTTAAATGCTTTGTGAACTTTCTGAGAAGGAAGCAGACTTTATGAGGAGCTACTGACCTCCCTTTATGAGGCTCTGTGTGTAAACACAAAGATTACACCAACATATGTCCCATTCCTCTTTTTAAAAAATAAAAGGTAAACATAAATGGAAGGGCAAGGAAACAGAGGAGCTGTTACGTGAATGAGATCAGAAGTCCATGTCAACCAATTCAGTCAGCAAGTTAAGAGGCATTTATTAAGTGCCTACTATGTGCCACATAAGCAAAAAAAGACAGTCCCTGTCCTCAGGGAGCTTACCTTCCAATGAGAGAGGAACAAGCATTTCTTAAGCGCCCAAACACTGCGCTAAGAACTGGAGATACAAATACAAGGTGTAAGAACATCCTTGCCCTCCAGGGTCTTACATTCTAATGAGAAGGGGATGTACCTACTATGGGCAAGGTACTATGCTAAGCACCTTACAAACATTATCTAATGGGGCAAGACAAAACAAAATCAGGGAGCTGAAAAGCAAGGTGCAGAGTATGAAAGTCCAGGGAGTCAAGAAGCAGAGCTGAGAGAGGAAATAAAGATGGCTCTCAGCACCACATGGTGCTGTTGGCCATGACCAAAACCAGGGATGATGAGCTAGACTGGAGATGAGAGGCTGAATCCCAGGCACAGAATTTCAGAGTTAGAAGGGCTTCAGCAGCTGTGCAATCCAATCCAGACAGAAAAGGAATCCCCTTCAAAATATACCGATTGAGGAGCATCTAGCCTTTGTTTAGAGGTCTTCAAGAAAGGGGAACTCATCACATCTCAAGGTGGAGCATAGTTGGTTTGGCCAGCTTTAATTTTTACTAACTTTTTTTCCCAAGAAAAAGTCTAACACTCTCTCTTTGTGACTTCACCCTTCTCTCCGATTTCTGCCTGTTGGGACCCAATACAAAACAAACCTCTCTTCTACCTATTTAAGTGCTGGCTATTTTTATTATCCTTATTATCGGTAGTAGTGTTAGTAGTAATAGCAGTAGTAGAAGTAGTAGTAGTAGTAGTAGTAGTAGTAGTAGTAGTAGTAGTAGTAGTAGTGGTGGTGGTGGTGGTGGTGGTGGTGGTGGTGGTGGTGGTGGTGGTGGTGGTGGTGGCAGTAGTAATAATAGAAGACCTTTATGTGAATTACTCTTAGTAGTAATAATAGTCAGAAGACTCTTATATAACACAGATCTTTCACCATTCTGTTGCCCTCTTTTGGATATGCTGTATCTCATCAATGGCCTTTCTCAGCTGTGATGCCAAGAATTAACTTAAGACAGAGTTCTAGATAAGGTCTGAGGAAGGCAAAGGACAGAGGGACTCTCACTTCCCACTTCCTGAAAGCTGAGACTCTCTTAATGCAGCCTGAGTATGTATTAGCTCTTTGGGCTGCCATATCACACAGTTGGTTCATTTTAATCTTGGAGTCCATTAAAACCTCCAGATCTTGCTCAGACTGGCCGCTGTCCGTCCTTATCACTTTGATCACCATCTTGTACTTGTGGAATTTGGAATCCAGGTGTAAGGTCACATTTTTTTCCAGTTAAATTTCATCTTAGGAGATCCAGGCTATTGAGGTCTTTCTGGAATCTTGACTCAGTGGTCCTTGGTTTGCACCATTTGCCATCTCATTTGCTGTTCTGTTCAGTCATTTTTCAGTTGTGTCTGACTCCCTGTGACCTCATTTGGGGTATTCTTGGCAGACATACTGGAGTGGTTTGCCATTTGTTTCTCCAGCTCATTTTACAGAAGAGGAAACTGAGGCAAACAGAATCAAGTGATCAAGCTAGTAAGTGTCTAAAGCCAGATTTGAACTCCAGAAGATAAGTCTTCTTGACTGACTCTAGGCCAAGCACTGCTGCTCCTATAATTTAATTATACTATCATCTAATACACATCAATTCATAAATTATACAACTGATATACTAAATCAAGTGCCCTTGTTCTTGAGAGACAACTAGGCCTTCCTGGAGAAATTTTTTTTAAGTATTTTGGTCTTTTATATAAAGTTAATAGAATCATAGAATGTCAGAGTTTGAAAGTCCTTAGAACACAGATTATCAGAGATGGAAGGATATTATTAGGAATAACAATATTTATATAGTGCTTCAAGGTTTTCAAAGCACCTTACAAATATTATTTCATTTTATCTATTTTGTTTTTTATTTATTTGGACATCAGAACTGGAAGATATTCTAGCCCATGGAGTCTTCATGTTTTTTGTGTCCTGGACCCCTTTGAAAATCTGGGGAAGTTCAAATCTGGCTTTAGACACTTACTAGCTTGATCACTTGATTCTGTTTGCCTCAGTTTCCTCTTCTGTAAAATGAGCTGGAGAAACAAATGGCAAATCACTCCAGCATCTCTGCCAAGAAAACCCCAAATGAGGTCACAGGGAGTCAGACACAACTGAAATGTTTTTTGTGTCCTGGACCCCTTTGAAAATCTGGGGAAGCCCGTGGACCCTTTCTCAGAACATTGTTTTTAAATAATTGAAGAAAATGCTACATTGATTTTTAAAATTTATTTATTCTTAGTTTTTAACATTCACTATCGTAAGATTTTGAGTTTCAAATTTTTCCCCCTCCCCAAGATGGTGTACAATCTGATATGGGCTCTACATGTACAATCATATTAAACATATGTTCCCATTAGTCATGTTGTGAAAGAAGAACCAGATCAAAAGAGGAAAACCGCAAGAAAGAAAAAGAGAAAACAGTATGCTTCAATTGCATTCAGATTCCAGAGTTCTTTCTCCAGATAGCAGAAAATGCTACATTTCAAATGGCCACTAGGGCTGCATTTTCTTTCCCATCCAACTTCGTGGACCCCCTAAAATCTATCCCTTAAGTGCCTAGATAAGTACAGTCTAATTTTTCCATTTTAATTGAAGAGAAAACTGAAAAGGCCCCCGAAGGAGCTAAGGTTGCCCAACCTCAGTGGCAGAGTCAGGGGCTGCTAGGGCTCCTGACTCCATGCTAGCACTGTCCTCACTAGACAATGCCCTGTCCTTTTCTTGTACCCCTTGATGCAAACTCAGCCTTTGATGCAAAGCTCAGATGAAACTTGCATTGCATATCTGGCCCAATTATCTCCTGAGAGCAGGTCCTTCACTCTCTTGACTTGCTGGCCTGTCTCCTTTCCAAAGGAGCACGTGCCCCATCGCATTTTCTAGAGATGGATATGACTGTGGGGGAGGGAGGGGAGGAGAAGGGTCAGCCTCAGTGCCAGCACCAATTTTTCTGCCTGGTAATTGGAGAAGGTCACAGTTCTTTTCTGACCACTTCTCAGCTAGATATGCTAAAAAAGGTACAGGAAACCCAGAAAGGAAGCTCATAGATGGTCAACCACCCTTAGTCCGGCTCTGATGTTCAAATTTTACCAAGCTTTGACCAGAGCTGTTTGATTAGAGCTGTTGGCACAGAATCTGGGCATGCAGAATTGACCCTTTGTGTGCCCATTCCTCTCTCTGCTCCTTCTCTGCTATAAGGAGCTAAATCTCAGTTAAGTGGAAGCAGAGGAAATGAGGAAGGAGAAAAGAGAAGGTCTGAATACTGATCAAGTTGAATCATCTAACACTGATTCTTTCTCTGTCTCCTCTCCCTCTTCTTCCATTCCTTTCCTTTCTTTTCCCTTTCTTCCCCTGTCTCATTCCCCTCCTGCCTCCCTCTTCTCTCTCCCCATCACCTCCCTTATCTTCCCCTTCTCCCTCCTCTTTCTTCATATTCCTTCTCTTTTCTCATTTTTCTCCTTCCTTTCTCTCCCCTATCTCATTCGCCTCCTGTCAGCTGAGCAACCCCCTTCTGTAACTCAGCCTTAGTGAGCCTAAGTGACTTGACTGTGGGCCCACAGCTGAGTCAGAAACAGGACCTGAACAAAGGTCTTCCTGAGTGCAAGATCAAAGGAAATTAGAGAATATGAAGGAATAAACATGTGCTTTATAATTATTATCTCATTTGATTTTCACAACAACCCTGGGTGCCATTATTATCCCCAGGCAGACAGAGGTTGTGACTGGTCCAGGCCAGCTAGTAAGTATTTGAGGCCTGATTTTAAGTCACTTCTTCCTGACTCCAGGCCCAGTGCTCTAAATACTGAGCCATCTGGCTTTCTCATATTTCTGTTATATGAAAAATTCCATGGGATCACAGGAAAATGTCTCTGGGTTCTGTAAAACCCCCCTCTCTCTTCCTCCTCACAGGGCCGGTACTCATCATGGCCCAAGACGGTAGACCCACACCCAAGCCCCGGATTTACTACGCAGCTCCCTATCCTCCATAGTCGGCCAACGAGTGCTCACAGAAGCTGGTCCCAAGGACTGATGGAAGGCACGCAACCTCGTCCCCCTGTGGAAAAGAGGCCAATCAGTGCTGGAGGGAGAAGGATGCTGAATATTCCTTCCGATTCAATTGGCAGATCTCCTGTTAAACAAGGTATCTGATGGATTTTTTTATGTTTCACATAAAGAAATTAATAGATAAATTTTTATTGGTTGATTTATATAAGCTGACCCAAAATTCTTTGTGTAGTATAAAGCTGTTGAAGCTTGACATCTTGTTAAGACTTTTGGGACCTACTGTATTTGGGAAAGAAATTGTGATGATAGATGGATTGGGGAGCCTCAAATCCAGGGAAGCCTGGTTTCCTGACCTGCCTCTGACATCTTCACTGGCTCTGTGACCATGAACATGTGGACACAACTTCTCAGTGCTCCAGGAAGTATTATAAAAGCATACATTACTGAGTGCTTTGGTCAAGGGAGTTTTCCTTGTGGGTATTTCCCTGCTTATACTAAAGAAACTTCAACTGTGGGCCAAAATGTATATTTCAACTTGGCATCTTGTAAAGAAGTCTAATCCTGACCTTTGTTCATTAAGGCCACCCAGTTCTGACATTCTAGGCTCTGAATTCCCTTGAAACTCTAAATGTCTCTGTTCTGAGTCAGTTCTGACAATGTTGGAGATAACTCCCTGTCCTGGCTGGGATAAGCTACTTAACCATATTCTAAAGTCCCTCACAACTCTGACATTCCCTGTCCTAAGGGCCTTCACAGCTCTGAGGTTCTGGGTTCTTAGGTCTTCACTAAGGTCCCTTCCAACCTCGACATTCAACATTCAAAAAATACAAGAATACCCTTTTCTTCTCACTTTTTTTCCTGGTTATTATAGTATGGAAGGAAAATCACCTAGAATCTACATTTTAATTAAAATATGTCCCACACACATTTTTTTTAGTATGCAAGCATTTTTTCTGGAGAGACATGGCAGCTAGCATTTTCCCTTAAGGACAACTCTCTAAGCCAAGCAATTTTCAACTCCCATTTTATAGTAACTGTGAAACAAAAGATGAAGATAAAGAAATTTTCTGCAGCCAGGAAAAATTACATCATTTTCAGGTAGAGTTTCAATTGAATTATTCACCAGAGGGAGCCACAATCATGTGGCTTGGCTCATGGGAAAAGCATGTTGAAATAAATAGACATCTCTTCTCTTGCTTTGGTTCATAATAAACTAAGGAACAAAACTTCCTCTGTATTTGGTTAACAAAAGGATATCCCCTCCATTGATCTACACACTGATTCTGACTTTTGGGGAAAATAAGTGCAATCTCTATTTTGAGATGGTCAAGAAAGACAAAGACCTTGAAGAATACCAGGGAAAAGACACTTTTAGAACATCACCTCTTAATTCTTATAGCCCCACAGAGGTCTTAATATTGCAGGCTGACCCTGTGATCAGGATGGAGAGAGAGAGAAAGACAGAAAGAAAGAAAGACAGAGAAAAACAAAGAGAGAGAGAGACAAAGAGAGACAGAAAGAGAGAGAAAGAGACAGGAGGGAAGAAGAAAAGATTGAAATGGTCCTTGAGTTCAGATCCCTCCCCCTGCTCTAACAAATAGCTGATGGAAGGAACAATTGAGGAAAGGAATAGACTGAAAAAGGAAGATGCTGATTGATCAGGAAGTAAGAAGCATGAGAAAGAACATTATAGGCATTATTCATTTGTGATATAGACAGGTGACATTGATGGAAATTCCTTTAGAAGATCTTGTGTTGTATCCTAGGTCTATTCAGATCTTTTTCTTCCGGCATCCCCATTCAAGGAAACCAGAGATGGGACCTGGTATGAATGGAAGATTGAGGGTATTACAAATATTCAAAAACATTCATGATAATAGAGTTGGAAGGAGCTTCAGAAGTCAACCAATCCTGACCATAGTGCATTCAGAAATGGACTCTGCAATATCCATTCATTCATTCATTTGTAACACAGGGTTCAAGTATGGAGCATTTGATTAAGGATTTCCTCATTTGGTGGAAAGAATAAATATTTTGGGGGTGGAATTAACAATAGAACTTTGTAGAGGGGAAATATTTTTCTTCTGGGATAGTGTATATAAGCAGTTCTGGGTCAATAAGAGAGAGGAAGAGGGAAGGAGGTTGGCAAGAGGGAGTGAGAGAGAGGGAGGGAGGGGGAGAGAGAGAGAGAGAGAGAGAGAGAGAGAGAGAGAGAGAGGGAGGGGGAGAGAGAGAAAGAGGGAGAGAGAGAGAGACACTGAGAATCAGCAAATATTAAGAGAATTTTATGTAAATGATCCAGTCTTGAACCTTGGTTTGTACATTCATTCGATAAACTGTAGACAAGATGCATCCCCTGTCTTCATGAATTTTGCAGTCTAGCATGAGAAATAATGAGGGATAACTAGATGGTCACTGAGTCTCTATTTCCATACTTCCATCAATGAAGGCTCGCCACCATTTCTCTTCTCAGATTGTTAGAGTCTTTTTTCTTGGACTGTGCCAAAATCTGCTTCCTGGATATATCTACCATTGACCCCTCTTCTCTTCCCTTTGGAGGAACATGGAATTAATCCAACCTGTCTTCCATGTAGCAGGCTTGATTCATTTCTAGGCATCCAGTTTCTCATTCTTCATGATTTTTCAAAGATTCCTCAAATCCATTTCAGTGATGGCATTCAATTCAGTCCAGGAAACACTACCACCACCTCCTCATTGGAACTGGGCAAAGATACTCTTTCATAAGCCTTAGGAGATTCACTCTCTCCCTAGCTAGCAGTTTATCACTCTGGTGTCTTAAGCTACACTTCAAGCACTCAAATCTTGTTCTCAACTCTATCTAAGAAGCCTGCTGTTCACTCCCTATATTCTCACTTCCCATCCAAAGTCTCAACCTTTAATTTAAAGGATAAATAAAAATATCACCGATTTTCCCAAGTCCCTTAGTTTCTTGCCTGGGAGTTCATAGATACTAGAGATATTTCCAGTTTTTTTTTTCTGATGGTATCATTTGATCCCATGTGAGTCATCAGAAGTGGGTTGAGGTGGGCGGGCTTGAGAAGGCTTGGCAAGCTGCGGATTCATGCTCCAGGAAGAAAACATACTTCCCAGCTGGCTATGTCACATCTTCATATGGCTGCTTCTTCTGATCATAGGATTTCAGAGCTGGGAGGGCCCTTAGAACATGGAATGTCAGAACTAGAAGGTCCCTTAGAACATAGAATGTGAGAACTGGGAGGGACCTTAAAACTGAGAGTGTTTGAATTGGAAGGGACCTTGAAGACCATCTATCTAGTCTTCATTTTTGAGATGAGAGGCTGCATACGGACTTAGCAAACCACAAATTAACATTATCTATGTTGTATTTTTAGGGGCAAGAGGTGACACAGTAGAGAGGGTGCTGGACCTGGAGTCAAGAAGACTCAGTCTTCCTGAGTTCAATTCCAGCCCCAGACACTCACTAGTTGTGTGACCCTGGGCAAGTCACTTAACCCTGTTTGCATCAGTTTCCTCAATCATCCAATGAACTGAAGAAGGAAATGGCCAGCCACTCCATTATCTCTACCAAGAAAACCCCAAATGGCATCACAAAGAGTCTGACACAACTGAACAAAAACAAATGTATTTTTATTTATTTTGTTAAGCATTTACATTTTAATCTGATTCCAGAACAGTATCCATACGCTTAACACCTCTGTCAGAGAATGGCTTGGAGAAAATAGAGTAATGGAAATCAATTAGGAGGCTAGTGTAACATTCCATGCTAGGGGATGATGGGTGATGATGGTGGGAATGGAGAGAAGAGGAAGTGCCCAAGAGATGTTGCAGAGTAGAATCAGTAGAACTTGGTAACTGATTAAACGTGGAGATAACAAGAGGGAGTGAAAACTCAAGGATGATTCTGAAGCTGGGAATCTGTAAGAAGTTAGGAAAAGGGTAATATTTTTCAAGGATGAAAATGAGCTATAATTAGACCTAAGATCATAGGATTATAAATTTAGAGCTAAAGGGGACCTTAGAGACCACTGAGTCCAAACTTCTCATTTTACAAATGAGAAATTAGAAACATAGAGAAATGACGTGGCTTGCCTGTAGCCCCCAGAGCTTAGTATATGAGGTAGGATTTGAATTCAGGACATCCCAGCTTCAAGTCAAATGTCCTATCCACTTGTCATCCTTCCTTTTGGATTTGATCACTCTGGATCCAATACCCTTTCCTCTATACCCCACTGTCTCTCCATGTTAAGTTGGAGATACACATGGAACATATGTCTAAGCAAAGATATCCAGCAGGTAGTTAGTTAATGATGTGGTCTTCAATACCAGAAGAGAGGCGAGAGGTTCTTTGTTTCTGTGTCTCTCACACCTAGCATGACGTTGATTGACAAATGAATGGATATGGTGAACTTTCATGATGCAAAAACTCACTCTACTTTTGTTTCTCCTTTATGAATTGCTGTGCATCAGTCTGGGGAACTGGAGACCCAATCTGGTCATCTGATGGGGGTTTTTGTAACGTGGATCAACAGTCTGCAATACTCCATGAAAAGGTGAGCTTTCCTGGTAGGAGGGGCTTAATTGCTGATTGGTTGAAGCTCCATAAAAAGTGGGCTCCTCTGTCCTTGTGGGTATATCATAATTGTACATCTTTTTGCTGTAGATAAGAGACAATGTATGTATGAAAATGAGAGAGAAAATGAGAGATAGATGAAGAGAGAGAGGGAGGGAGGAGAAAGAGAGAGAGAGGAGAGAATGCAAGAAGGAAAAGGTGAAGGAAGGGAGGGAAAGGAAGGCAAGAGGAGAGAGAGAAAGATAGAGACAGAGAGAGGAGGGAAGGAAGGAGAAAGGGAAGAAAAGAAGGAGGGAGGGAGAAAGAGAGGAAAAGGGATACAGGAAGAAGAAAAAGAGACAGAGACAGAAGTACAATAGTAAGTTTCAGCAATATTTATTTCATATTGACAACAGAGCGTAATGGGGATCAGTTATAACACTGGGGTGTAGGCAAACTGAGAGGCTACAAGAAGGCAGATTTAGACTGAGTTAAGAATTTTTTTTAATCCCCAACAATTAAAGTCACCAAACGGTGGAATGGAGACCTTTGAGAGATAGTGAGTTCCTCATCACAGGAGGTCTTCAGGGTAATGATGACAGCTGACATTTCTATCACCCTTTAAAGTTTGCAAAGCTTTTCCATCACTCTCTTTCTCAAGCCAACTCTGGGTGACCACTTAGCAGGGAGGCTGAAGAGCTGTACTTGTGCTCAGTCCTCTTAGACCGGAAAACTTAAAAAGACCAAAGCTCTTCCTTTGAAGTCCCGAAGATTACATGAGATTCTGAGGGAGGGAGAGACACAGGGAGGGAAGGAGGAAAGAATTACCAGAAAGATCACCAGCAGTATTTCAAAAATAGAATTTGAACTAATCCTGGGAAACCAGGACAGAGACGATGGCAACCAACCAACACTCCAGCAGCTACCTAAAGGTATCCCTTAAATGGAGCCTTGATAGAAGGCTAAGATATGGGAGGTGGAAGTAAAGATGGAGTATATTCCAGGGATGAGGCAGAGAGAATGTGGGAGTTGGGTTTTTGGGAAGACATGGGGATGGAAACTGAAATACTGTTTCTAAGGGACTGCTAGTAGTTCAGCTGGAACATAAAAGACATGAACGAAAAGAGTCTATTTATTTATTTAAAGGCATGAACAAGAATGACATGTTTATTTATTCATTGTCCGTCATTTATTTATAATGAGAATAATTTGAAGTGAGTTTCAGAAGGGTCAGTTGGAGATAGATTGCCAGGGAAGCCTTTTAGTACAAGGCTTTAGGGACCGCGAAGGGGAAGATTTAGGATCATCAACTTTCATAGCTAGAAAGCATCTTAGTTCTGGGGATCACACAAAAAAGACTAGAAAAAATCTTGCTATACTCAAGGATTGGGGGCTGAAAGAGAGGAAGCAAATGCTTGAAAGGTGAAGCTACGAAGTAGGACACGTCAGGCTGCATTCTGTGGTGATGTTGTATGCCGATAATTTTTCCTAATTATTCTAATGGGCCAAGCCTAAATGGTTTGTCTCCCAATCCTTCTCCTATCACTGTAATAGATCGTGTGAGTTAGAAAATTCACTGTGGAGGAGGGACTTGCAGAAGCAAGTCATCCATCCCAAACTGAGGGCTAAGATCAAAGGAGCCTTTACCCCTCCCCTCTCCTCCCAAGGCAATGACATTGGAAATGAACAACAGTGAAGTGAAAGGGCTTTGGGGCATAGAACCGCAGACTACTGGGCTCAAAGGCATTTTGGAGGCTAGCTAGCCCAACTCTCCCATTTAACCGATAATGAGACCGAGGTTCAGAGAAGAGGAGGAGAATGATGGTGATGATGATGATAACTAACAAATCCTTTACAGACATGATCTCATGTGATACTCATAACAATGCTGGGAAGGAGGGTCTACTATTATACCAGTTTTACAGATGAGAAAATGAGGCAGGCAGCAGTTAAATGACTTTGCCCAAGGCCATACAGGTGATTTGAACTCAGGTTCAAACCAGCTTCTATACTCTATTTGGCTCCCACCTACCTAGGGAAGTGATTTGCCCCAAATCACTTCAGAATTCAAACTCAGGCTGCACAACAAGTTCTGGGCTTATTCTACCACATAATTTGGTGACTAAATGGAGCAATGGGCAGAGTTCAGGGTCAGAAAATTCTGAGTTCAAATCCAGCCTCAGACACTTACTAGCAGTGTGATCATGGGCAAGTCAGTAAGAACAAATTTTTTTAAAAAAAACTCCTCTGTCTGCCTCAGTTTCCTCAACTATAAAAGGGGCATAATTATAGCACCTGCTTCCCAGGGTGGTTGGGAGGATCAAATGAGAAATAATTGTGAAGCACTTAACACCATGCCCGGTACACAGTAAGTGCTATATAAATATTAACTGTTAGATGGCATAGTGGATAGAGTGCTGAGCCTGGAGTCAGGAAGACCTGAGTACAAATTCAGCTTTAAATATTGCATTATCCTGGGCAAGTTACTTTGGCAGTTTGCCTCAGTTTCCTCATCTGTCAAATAAGCTGGAGAAAGAAATGGCAAACCACTGCAGTCCCTTTGCCAAGAAAACCTCCAACAGAGTCATGAAGAATTGGACACAACTGAAATAAGCACTTTGACTCCTGGAATTTTTGTTCCAAGCCTTTTCAAGGAAGGGATGCCAGTGATGGTTAACAGCAAAGAGTCTCAGATCTTCCTGACAGAAGCCAGGGGTTTACTGATGGGCAGAAACCTAGAAGGATCAGTTTTCTAATATTGACAAAGGTGCTGACAGAGGCTCTGACCATGGTGGGCACTCAAGTCAGATGGGAAATTATTTAGAAAAGGAATGGTCTCTGTGAAAATAGCTGCCACATTTTGACTGTCTTTAAAACACACACAAGCGATTTTGGCAAAGGTGTAGGGTTTTGTTTTGCTGGTTTGCTTTTCATCTTCTAAACTTTGCTGATGCTTTCTGGTTGTTGCTTTGGAAACCTACCAGATTGCTTGGTTAGAGACAAAATGTGACAGTGGGTGGGACACACTTATGTCTGCTAGCTAGTTAGCTGGCCTAGTGGGTAGAGGGCAGACCTTAGGATCAGGAAGACCTTAAGATCAGGGTACAAATTCTGCTTCTGATATTATACACTGAGCGACCCTGGGCAAGTCATCCAATTCTTCATGACCCCGTTGGGGGTTTTCTTGGCAAAGGGACTACAGTGGTTTACCATTTCCTTCTCCAGCTTATTTGACAGATGTGGAAACTGAGGCAATGCTTCTCTCTAAGCATTAACTCTCTCATCTGTGAAACGGGGATAATAATAAGGACCTTGGTTTGATTCATGGCTCTGTGCCTTACTCCTTATGTGACCTTGGACAAGTCACTTTCCCTAAAAGGAGGCTTTAGTTTTTTTAATGTAAAATGATGGAGCAAGACTAGATGGTTGTCAAGATCCTTTCCAGCTTTAAAACAATGATTTGTTATCTTGTGTGGACTTCAATTATATGACTCCAATAATCTATACACAGTAAAAGGGTGGGGGACAGTATCTAAGTGTTGAAGTAGAGAGAGTGCCAGGCCTGGAGTTAGGAAGTCTCATCTTCCTGACTTCAAATCTGACCTCAGACATTCCTAATGGCATGACCCTGGGCAAGTCGCTCCACCCTGTTTGCCTCAATTTCCTCATCTATAAAATGAGCTGAAGAAGGAAATGGCAAACACTCCAGTATCTCTGCCAAGAAAACCCCAGATGGGGTCATGAAGAGTTGGACATTATGAAGAAAACAACTGACTAAGTACCAAGAGGAGGATAAAATGAGATAATAAAGTATACCACAAGCTCTGCAAACTTTTAAGTACTATATAATGTCAGTTATTATAATATTATCATGTTCTTGTCTTCATTTCATTGCCTAGCCTTATGAGGTAATAAGCATATATTAAGCACGTATAGTGTGCCCTGCAGGTATTGTGCTCACCCTTTTCCTAATTTCCTACAAGTTCCTAACCTCATCCCCCATATTGAATCAGTTACCAAGTGTTTTGGATTCTACTCTACAACGTTTCTTAGGTACCTCCCCTCCTGTGCACTCATGCTACCATCACCCGTCCTCCTCTAGCATGGACTCCTCCTACAATAGCCTCCTAATTATCTCCCTTATTTTGCTCTCTCAGTCATCTAAGCTATCCACTACCAGAGGTCTTGCATGGGCCTGCAAACTCCCATGCTCTGGAACCAGATTAAACTGTAAACGTCCGACAAAATGAAGAAAAATACAACATAGATAATGGGGTGGCTTACATTCTAATAGGGATCATCCACAAAAGAAAACTGATAAGGTGGTTGGGGGAGGTCAGAGTTTTGAAGTCCAGAAAGTCAAGAGGGGAATAAAAGCTAACCACCCTGGGCCCCTCCCCATAATGGAGACCCCAAGAGGAACTCATCAATGGGAGAAGCGAGATGACCTGGCAGAGGGATATTCCTTACCCATGATAGTTGCTTAATAAATATTTGAGTTAATGATAATTAACATTTATATCATACCCACTATGAACCAGGAACTGTGCTAAGTACTTTACAGTTACTAAATCTGATCTTTGCAACAACCTTGAGAGGTAAGTATTATTTCCATTTTACAGTTGAGGAAACTGAGGCAAGCAAAGGTTAAGGACTTGCCCAGTGTCACCTAGCAAGTGTCTGAGGCCACATTTGAACTCGGGCCTTCCTGACTCAAGTCACTGTTGCTGTTATCACATCCATAGACTAAATCTTGAAAGCAATGAACAAACTACATCTTCTCTGACCCTTTTAACTTTCTGAAAACCTCTTTAGGGCCGCGTTATGCATCTGAATGAGTCCCACCTGGTCAATCTGGCCCACCTAGAGCAGCCCCATTTCATCAATATCTCACAACTGGATCAGTCCCACCGTGCCAGCATCCCATACCTGGAGCAGAATCAGCTGGTCACCATTGCCAATGAACTCAACACCCAGGATGACATCATTCAGCACCTGGGACAGGAAGTCAACCGCCTCTCGGGCTTTGAGATGGAATCCAAACACAAAGACGCCGTGATCGCCAATCTCCAAAATGAAGTGGCTACCATGTCGCAGAGGCTGATGTTAGTGCAGACAACTCCCCAACAGAGTGACATCGAGATGGGTCAGAAGCTAGAGCTCCTGGATCAGGACATTGATGACAAAAAGTCAGAGATTCAATCCTTGAAAGACCAGGTATTTTCTAAGTATGGCAAGATGCACAGGATTGGGTGTTATTTGTTTGTTTTTAAGTTCAGATGTACAGTGATGTCTCCATAGTGAAAATAAAGCAGAATGTTGAGGCCAAATAACTTAAGTCCATCAAAACTCACAATTATTAGGTAATTTAGATAAGAGCTGGTCATCCTTCCCATCCCCTCCCCCAAATGCTTGCCTCATCCCTTTCCTTTGGAGCATAAATGTAGAACTAGAAGAGACCATCTAGCCCAGTGATGTCAAACTCAAATAGAAAAGGGTCTACTAGATCATACAGAAGGAGCCCTGAAGATACAGAGTGACTTAGAAAACCACATGGAAAAATCATCTATGTTTGTGTTGTATTTTTATTTATTTTGTTAGCTAGTTCCCAGTTGCATTTTGATCTGGTTCAGGCCTGGGTCACATGTGGTCAGAGGGCTACATGTTTGATACCGTCATTCTTGTTCAATCACATCCAGCCTCAGTGATCCCACTTGGGGTTTTCTTGGTAAAGATACTTCAGTGGTATGCCATTTTTTCCTTCAGCTCATTTTACAGTTGAGGAAACTGAGGCAAACAGAGTTTAGTTTCTTGCCCAGGGTCACACAGCTAGAAAGTGTCTGAGGCCAGATTTGAACTCAGGTCCTTCTGACTCCAGTCCCAGCGCTTTATCCACTGTGCCACTTGGCTACATCTCTGGTCTAGTCCAATCTATTGATTTACAGATGAGGAAAGTGAGGCATTAAGGGATTGATTTTCCTAAGGTCATACAATTGGTGAGTAGCACGGTCAAGATTTGAGCCCTGATTCTGTAACTCTGAACTCAATTCCTATTCCGTGACACTAAAACCTAGCTTTGTATCTCAATTCTGCCACTTACTAGATGTGTGATCTTGAGTAAACATTTTATCCTTCTAAGCATTTTTTCACCTCTAAAACGAGGGTGATAATATTGTATTACCAATAAAGTGTTGTTCAGTGCAATCAATATTTATTAAGCATCTACTACATATATGTCAGAGGCAGATATGTAGTGGCATTGTGTATAGAGCGGCAGGTCTAGGAAGACTAATCTTTCTGAGTTCATATCTGGCCTCAAACACTTACTAGCTGTGTGACCCTGGGCAAGTCACTTCACCCTGTTTGCCTCAGTTTCCTCATCTGTAAAATGAGCTGGAGAAGGAAATGGTGAACCACTCCACTATCCTTGCCAAGGAAATGGTGAACCACTCCACTATCCTTGCTACCCCACAGCAGCTCACAAAGATAAGAGATGACTGACAAAAATAAAAACATAACAGAATCCTGACATTACTTTTATATGTTTTGGGTCAGAATGAGCAGAGTCTGGCAAGGGAAGCCAAGGATAAACAAAAGGGCTTTGGTTGTGGCTGTTTTTAGCTTTGTCAGAAGAACAAGGAGGAACAAAGGAAAGCTAGGCCTGCTGCTTGAGTTGGATGGGATGATGACAACTGACAACCAATTGAGGATAGAACTGCTTGAATCCAATTTTATTTTTTCTTGGCATGGGGAATTACCTTTTCCTTGGAAATGATGGAACACAAATGGTCAATGGGGAGTTAATACTCAAGCTAAGTAAGGAGAGAGTCGGGGAGGTCCTAGTCACCCTTGATGAATTCAGGTCATCTTTTCCAGATAAATTACATCCTCAGGTAATGATAAGACTTGTAGTTGTGACTGCTGAGTCATGGACAGTAATATCCGAGAGATCATGGAAAACGGGAGAAATATTGCAAGATCAGAGAAGGGTGTATGCTGTCCTTCTCCAAGAGAACAGTATTTATCATGAGTAGACCAACCAGCTTGCCTTTGATTCCTAGGGAAATTTAGAATAAATCATTAAAGGATTACTTAATGAATATTTAGACAAGAAATACATAATTACAAAGAGTCAGCCTGCCTTCATCAATGACTAGCTATGGTAGACTAACTTCATTTCCGTTTATGACAGGGTTTCTAAAGTGGTAAATGAAGTGAAGATTGTAGATATAGATTAGTTCGATTTTTAGCAAAATTTGATAATCTCTCATACTGTTCTTGTGGGAAATTTGGAGAGATGGAGACTCGGCAATAATGTAATGAGATAGATTTGGAACTGGTTGAATGCTTGGACTCAAAGAATAGTTATTGGTTCAATATTCACTGGGCAAAAGATCTCCAGTGAAGCGTCCCAGGGATCTATGTTTCACCCTGGGGTGTCTAACATTTTTATCCATGATTTGGATAAAGGCCATAGATGGCATGCTCATTCAATTTGCAGATGGCACCAGAAAATGAAATAATGAACACATTGGATGACAGAGTCAGGAGCCAAAAAGATCTTGATCATTAAGGCACTGGGTTGAATCTAATTAAATGAAATTCAGTAGGGATAAATATAACTTTTATGTGTGAATAAAAAAAACTAACTTTACAAGTACAGGATGGGGGAGGCAAAAAAGCTAATGTGATCTTGGGTTGGCTTGATCTTCCAGAAATAAGGGGCTGAGCCCAGCTGTGTGACTTTGGGCAAGTCATTTCACCCTGTTTGCCTCAATTTCCTCATCTGTAAAATGAGCTGGAGAAGGAATTGGCAAATGACTCCAGTCCCTCTGCCAAGAAAGCCCTAAATGGGGATCACAGAGTCAGACATGACTGAAATGACTGAACAGTGATGACAAGATCCATCAGTATTATGGCCTGTTCATATCCAGGGAATTATGTTCAGTTCTGGAAGCCACAGATTTAGAAGGACATTGCTAGACTAGAGTAGCAGTTCTTAAACTTTTGGTCTCAGGACTCCTTTACCCTCTTATAAATTGAGAACCCCAAAGAAATTTTAGTTTTCTTTATTTTTGAGAATTCAGTCTCGTGACATTTACCATAGTAGAAATTAAAACAACAATATTATTATGAAAATAGTTCATGGACACACTGAAAAGATCTTTAGGACCTCCATGGGTCCGCAGATCACACTGTGGAACCACTAAGCTAGAGAGTGTACAGAGGAGTGCATTCAGGATGGCACACCAATGCTGTAGAAGAATGCTAAAGGAAATAGGGATGTTAGGCCCTAAAGACTTAAGGGCGTCATAATGACTTTCTTCAAATATTTGAAGGACTGATGTGGAGGAAGTATTGCACTTGTTCTGTTTGGCATCAGGAGGAAGAATCAGGAACAGTGGGTTGAAATTGCAGAGTCAAGTTTAGCCTTGATAGCAGAAAAAAAAAGATCCCTAAAATTTAAACTTGTCCAAAGTAGAATAGACTGCCTGGAGAGTGGTGGGCTCTTCTGGGGGAGGTTTCATACAGAGAATGAATGGCTGCTTCGTCTGTCAGATATATTATAGTAGACACCCTTTCTGGTATGGATTGGATGCGATGTTTCAGTGGTTGGTTTTTGAATTCCCCTTTGTGTTAGTGCTCTCTCCTCAGAGCATCATGTATGTGAAACTTAATACAATGCAGGGATGTTTCTAGGCTTATAGCACTCTACCATGTCAGCAATCTAATTCAGCTCATATATCATCTTAAAGCGTATATAAGATGGCAACATGTCCCTATATTACTCATCCAGCATGAGAGTTAAAAAGCTAAGTTGTCCACAAGATGGCACTCCCTATGAGAAAAACAGCCCAAAATACAGCAATATTTCCAGTGGTCACCAGAGGACACCCAGTCCATAGATGTCTAGCTTTAGTTGACTAAGGTAGATAGATTTGGTTGCTTGGGGGTGAAATGTAATACTACTAAGAACATTTTTTAAAATGAATTCTAGAGTATTAAATTCTCAACCATCGGTCTAGGCTCTCCTTTCTTTGTCATGATCTTTTTCATTTGCAGGACTAGAACCCCAACATATCCTGAGCTCATAGCATATTGAATACAATAAAAATGGAAAGGAGTTAAGGAATCCTACATAGAGTTATCTACCTCCTTGTTGTTTCTTCATTTCAGTCATGTCTAACTGCATGAGCCCGTTTGGAATTTTCTTTTTTTTTAATATAAATTTATTTATTTGACTTTTTACATTCATTTTCACAAAATTTTGGGTTCCAAATTTTCTCCCCATTTATCCCCTCCCCCCACCCCAATACACCGAGCCTTCTAATTTTCCCTATCACCAATCTGCCCTCTCTTCTATCCTCCCTCTCTTCTCTTGTCTCCATCTTCTCTTTTGTCCTGTAGGGCCAGATGAATTTCTATTCCCCATTAACTATATTTCTTATTTCCTAGTAGCAAGAACAATACTCAACAGTTGTTCCTAAAACTTTGAGTTCCAAATTCTCCCCATCCCTCCCTCCCCACCCATTCCCTTTGGGAAGGCAGGCAATTCAATATAGGCCCTATCTGTGTAGTTTTGCATATGACTTCGATAATAGTCGTGATGTGTAAGACTAACTGTATTTCCCTCCATCCTATCCTGCTCCCCATTGTTTCTATTCTGTCTTTTGATCCTGTCCCTCCCCAAGTGTTGACTTCAAATTGCTCCCTCCTCCCATTGCCCTCCCTTCCATCATCCCTCCCACCCTGCTTATCTCCTTCTCCCCCACTTTCCTGTATTGTGAGATAGATTTTCATATCAAAACGAGTGTGCATTTTATTCCTTCCTTTAGTCGAATGTGATGAGGGTAAACTTCATGTTTTTTTTTCACAGCTCTCCTCTTTTTCCCTCCACTAAAATGTCTCCTGCTTGCCTCTTGAATGAGAGATAATTTACCCCATTCCATTTCACCCTCTCTCCTCCCACTATATTTCTCTCTCACCATTTACCTTAATTTCTTTTAAGATATGGTCCCATCCTATTCAATTCACTCTGTGCTCTCTGTCTCTGTATGTGCATGCATGTGTGTATGTGTGTGTGCATGCACGTGTGTACATGTGTGTGTGCATGTGTGTGTGTGTGTGTGTGTGTGTGTGTGTGTGTGTGGTCCCACCAACTATCCAGATACTGAAAAGTTTTAAGAGTTACAAATACTGTCTTTCCATGTAGGAATGTAAACAGTTCACCTTTGGTAAGTCCCTTATGACATCTCTTTGCTGTTTACTTTTTCATGCTTCTTCTCATTCTTGTGTTTGAAAAGAAATTTTCTTTTCAGCTCTGGTCTTTTCATCAAGAATGCTTGAAAGTCCTCTGTTTCATTGAAAGACCATATTTTCCCCTGAAGTGTTATACTCAGTTTTGCTGGGTAGGTGATTCTTGGTTTGAATCCTAGTTCCTTTGACTTATGGAATATCCTATTCCACGCCCTGTGATCCCTTAATGTAGAAACTGCTAGATCTTGTGTTATCCTGATTTTATTTCCACAATACTGGAATTGTTTCTTTCTAGCTCCTTGCAATATTTTCTCCTTGACCTGGGAATTCTGGAATTTGGCCACAATGTTCCTAGGAGTTTCTCTTTTTGGATCTCTTTCAGGTGGTGATCGATGGATTCCTTCAATACTTATTTTGCTCTCTGGTTCTAGAATATATAGGGCAGTTTTCCTTGATAATTTCATGAAAGATGATGTCTAGGCTCTTTTTTTGATCATGACTTTCAGGTAGTCCCATAATTTTTAAATTGTCTCTCCTGGATCTATTTTCCAGGTCAGTTGTTTTTCCAATGAGATAGTTCACATTCTCTTCCATTTTTTCATTCTTTTGGTTTTGTTTGGTGATTTCTTGGTTTCTCAGAAAGTCATTAGCCTCCATCTGTTCTATTCTAATTTTGAGAGAACTATTTTCTTCAGTGAGCTTTTGAACCTCCTTTTCCATTTGGCTAATTCTGCTTTTGAAAGCATTTTTCTCCTCATTGGCTTTTTGAACCTCTTTTGCCAATTGAGTTAGCCTATTTTTCAAGGTGTTATTTTCTTCAGCATTTTTTGGGTCTCCTTTAGCAGGGTATTGACCTGTTTTTCATGCTTTTCTTGCATCTCTCTCATTTCTCTTCTCAGTTTTTCTTCCACCTGTCTAACTTGATTTTCAAAATCCTTTTTGAGCTCTTCCATGGCCTGAGCCCATTGGATATCTATTTCGGATGTTCGGGGTACAGAGGCCTTGGCTTCTATGTCTTTCTCTGATGGTAAGCATTGATCCTCCTCATCAGAAATGAAAGGAGGAAACATCATCTCTTCCCCAAGAAAGTAGCCTTCTATGGTCTTATTTTTCTTCCCTTTTCTGGGCATTTTCCCAGCCAGTTACTTGACTTCTAAGATTTCTCTCCACCCCTGCCTAGATCCGCCCAGCTAGTGCTTGGGGTCTGAGATTCAAATACTGCTCCCCAGCCTCAGGGCTTTCAGCGGTGGGCGGGGCTGCTATTCAATGTGAGCTTAAGTTCTGGTGCTTGGCAGGGCCACCTCCCAGGCTCAGTTCCCTCAGGGGGTTTATGCAGAGACCTTCAGTAATTGAGAGTCCCGGGCTGCCACTGCCTCTTCTGCTGCCTCCTGAGGAGGCCTTAGTTATGGAGACACCCTGCTCTCCTCTCAGCCAGCCCAGAAGTCTCTCTCACTGACCTGTAGTGCCTGTGAGTGGAGGGACCTGTGCGGCCACTGGAGATTCCGTCCCTGAAGCCTGCTCGGATCTGCTCCTCTCAGGCCGTTCGGCCAGGGCAGGGCAGGGCTGGGCTCCGCTGTCTGGTGCGCGAGGGACCTTTGGTGCTGGTTTTTCAGGGCTCTCTGGAACGGAAATCTCCTCTACTGCATTGCTGTGCGGCTTGCACTGCTCCAGAATTTGTGGGGAGTTCTTTTTACAGAAAATTTATGGGCTGTGGGTTCGGAGCTAGCATACGTGAGTCTTTCTACTCCACCATCTTGGCTCCTCCCCCCATTTGGAATTTTCTTGGCAAAGATACTGGAGTGGTTTGCCATTTCCTTCTCCAGCTCATTTTACAGATGAGGAAACTGAGGCAAACAGGGTGAAGTGACTTGCTCAGGGTCACACAGCTAGTAAATGTCTGAGGACAAATTTGAACTCAGATCTTCCTTACTCCAGGACTGATGCTCTATCCGTTGTGCCACCTAGTTGCTCTGTCCAGCTTTGGACATCTTCCAGACTTTACAGTCAGATCTTTGGAATATCAGGAAAAGTGACTGAACCACCCACACCTGCAGTCGATGAAAGGGCATAAGGGGAGAGGTATTTGTTTATGTGATACCAGCTCCCATTCCCGGACCTTAGCAGGAATATCTTTGGAAAAGTAGAGCAGTGAAAGAAAACAATCCTCCTTGCCTTGCTCATCAATCAATATGATTCTTAATTGCTTCCAGTCTTAAGACTTAGGATTTATGCTTCTCTTTGAACTCAAACTCCTTCTCTGTTTGGGGATTTGACAGTCCAAGCTATTCTCTAGCAGACACAGATGCCAGCCAATATAGTGTTGGGCTTCAACATCAGAGGCCACCATGATCAGCCTAGCCCCAGTCCCAGAAGCTCTAGAGTACATAATGGACAACCCACAGTTCAAAGTCAAAACTTGAAGTTTCCCAGTTACCATAACCATCACCATGGAGACCATGAAGTCCAAATCTCAAAGGTAGTGAAGGAAGAGGAAGCCCCCATCCCTGGACCCTCAGTACAGATCTCATGCTCCCCTTTTCAATAAAGGACAGTTTCATGGCTGGTGCAAACTTCAATTTCCCACGTCTCCCTAGTGAAAGGAGATGGTTAATCCTAAGAAACTTTTTATTCATCTGTTTCTTCCCAAATCTTCATTATCTTGTACCCAGTGACCATTTTCTTTAAAGGTAAAAGGGTTACAGGTTAAATACATGCACATACACATACATGTATGTAGACATATTTAACTGTGTGTATGTATATATATATAGATACATATCTGTGTGTAAATATACATACATAATCTATATGTGTATATATCTGAAAGATAGAGCTTTAGATAGATATACTTATGTATGTACATGTCATATTCCCCCAGTAGAATATAAGCTCTGTGAGGGCAGGAACTTTTGTCCTAAGAGGCAACCTGGCATGGTGGATGGAGTGCTGACTTAGAGTCATGAAGACTCAGTTTCAGACCCCACCTCAGACATAGTAGATATACAACCCTGGGTCAACCAGTTAACCTTTTCAAGTCTCAGTTTCTTCCTCTGTTAAATGGAAGCAGTGGTACTTCTTATACATACCTTGTAAGGTTATTGAGAGAATTCGATGAGATGATGATATATGTAAAGTGCTTTCCAAATTTTCAAACCCTGTATGAATTCCATTACAGTTATGATTTCATATTTGTATCCCTTGCACCTCACACAGTGCCTTACACATAGAGGTGCTTACTAAACACTTGTTGGGTTACCTGATCCTTTGGGGGAACATCCTCTATACGATGACCCCTAACTGTGGACATGCCCCAAGACTGTTCTGGGCCTCTCAAAACCTTCTCAATGATTCTGCCAGCTCCCATGGGTTCAATTATCATGTCTATGCAAATTCCTCACCTCCCTATTGAGCTCTAGACATGAATCACCAACTACCTGCTGAATATTTTGAATTGTGTCCCATAAGGCTCTCAAACTCCACTTATCCAAAATGGAGCTCAATATGCCCACCCCTACCCCTACCCAACCATCTTCTGAACTTACCTTTCTCCAACAAGAGCATAACTATTTTCCCCGTCATCCAAGTCTGCCGGCTCAGCATCATCCTTGATGTATCTGTCTCACTCACTCCACATACCGAATCGCTTGCCTCCAGGATCTCATAAAAATCCCTCTATTTGGCCTATAAGGCTTTTCATAACCTGGTCCCAAATTATTCTTCCCGCTTTATTTTATGTTGCTTTACAAACTCTACAATCTAGCTGGAGAGGCGAAGGGGTGCAATGGACTTTGGCACAAGAAGACCAGAGTTCAAATCTATCTAGCCTCAGACCTTTACCAGCTATGGGACCCTGGACAAGTCACTTAACCTTTATCTGCCTCAATTTCCTCATCTGCAAATAACAATAATAACACTTCCCTCAACAACCAGAGTTGTGAGGCTCAGATGAGTTGATATTTGTGAAGTGCTTTGCAAACCTTAATGTGTTATAGAAATACTAGCGATTAATCATCTCTGCCTCAGTTTCCTCATTTGCAAAAATGGAAATAATAATTGTACCTCTTTTCCAGGGTTGCTGTGAGAATCAAATGAGATAATATTTGTAAAGCACTTTGCAATCCTTATAAAAATGCTAACAATTATTATTAGCCAAATAGAAATTTTCCTGTTCTTCAAATATAATACTCCATCTCCTGCCTCATGCCTAGAATATACTCCTCTCCCACTTCCACCACTTTCCTTCAAAATCCAGTATGAGATATTTTCTTCATAAAGATTTTCCTGACGCTCCCAGCTACTAATACCTCCAACCAAAAAGAAAAAAATTATTTTGTATTTATTGTGCGTAGTTTGTACATATATGTACTATATTGTACATATACTACACATATATGCCTACTCTCCATTCTCAGAATGTAATTTCCTTGAAGGCAGGGATTATTTTTTTCTGTCTTTGACTCTGCAGTGCTTAGCACAGTGCCCGCAGAGCACAGAATCAGTGTTTAATAAATGCTTAATGATTGATCAATCCATTCGTTGATCAGATCAGATTGGAATGGAATGGGATGAACGTTGCTGCTGCCATCAAGGTCATAGAAACAGCCTTAAAAACAAAACCCAGACCCAACTTTCCCTGAATCCTTTTACTCTCTGAAAACTCTTTAGAACCGAAGTATGTTAGTCCGCATGGAGCCATCCCAATCTGTTGGCAAGCCACAGCCCGAGCAGCCACTACTGGCCAGCAGCCCCATTGGGTTCAGTCCCCAAGATGACATCACTCAGCACATGAAACAAGAAACCAATGGCCCTCAGGGCTGCAAAATGGAATCCAGACACAAAGATGCCATTGTGGCCAATCTCCAAAATGAAATGGTCGCCATGTCTCAGAAGCTGATGTCATCACAGACAGCCCCCAGCCAGACTGAAGTAGAGTTGTGTCAGAAGCTAGAGCTCCACGAATTGAACATGGATGACAAAAAGGCTGAGATTCAATCCTTGAAAGAACAGGTATTTTATAAGGATGGCAAGAATTGGAGGATTGGGCTGTTGGGGTTACCTTTTTAAATCCAGATAACAAAAGCCTGTCCATGGTTAAAAACGAAGTGGGGTGTTGAGGTCAGTCATCCAGATAATTTAAATACCCAGGTAGTTAGATAATTCGGGTAAGAGCTGTTCATTCCCCCCCACTGAACCATTTTGATAATTAGTTCTACTCTCTTTTGGAGCATAGAGCAACTGGAAGGGAACTGGAAATGTAATTCTGCCCACCCATTTTACAGATGAGGATGGAAACCTAAAAAGACCTAGTGACCAAATCAGTGAAATGTAACACTCCAATCTTAGCCAAAAGACTGAGAAACCTTAAAATTTCACATCTGGAGTTTAAGTATTCAAGGAATTGACTGTGAACACTTAGCATTTTTTGTTTTCAATTTTAAAAGGGCTGGTATTCCAGGCTTTTTGCAAAGGGGAGTTCCTGGGTTAGTTCACAGTATTCGTAGTTGGAGAGACATCCTAGAATTCACATAGAATTCACAGACCTACAGCTACAAGGACATTAGAGGCCAGTGAATCTAACCCTTTTCATTCGAACAAAAAAGAAACAGATCCAGTGACTTGTCTGAAGTCACACAGATGGTGGACAAGCAGAGATGGGATCCCAACTCTGGTCCTCTCAAGTCTATACCAGGGCCCTTTTGGCTGCACCATACTGCCTTTGCTTTGCCTCTGGGAACAACCCGAGCATTTGACGGAAGTAAGAATTTCACTTTGGTGTCTTTACAAAATGTCTTCATAAGTTTAATTTCTTCTTAGGGACTCTTTACCACCTAGTTGACTTAGTGAAGTTGATAGAATCTATTATTTGAAGATGGCAGGTTCAGCAGGGCTCTTAGTGGGGCAGGTGCTGAACATTCAAGGTTAGCTAGGTGGCACAGTTGATAGAATGCTAGTCCTGGAGTTAGGAAGACATGAGTTCAAATCTGACCTCAGACACTTACTAGCTGTGGGACCCTGGACGAGTCACTTCACTCTGGCTGCCTCAGTTTCCTCATCTGTAAAATGAGCTGGAAAAGGAAATGGCAAACCACAGTGTCTATGCCAAGAAAATCCCCAATGGGGTCATGAAGAGTCAGTTATGACAGAAATGACTAAGCAACAACTGAAGATTATATAATGAATTCTAAAGATTACTGCCAATGGGATTTCTTAAGACATCAACTTTTCTAAGTGAAATCTCTGAGGCAGATCTAGAACTAGGTAGTTTAGGACCTGACTCAAGAAGTTGAAACAGCATCCAGAAGAAACAGTATTGCACAGAGGCCTCAGATCAGCTATGGACAGGGCCTTGGCACCAGCCAATTCAGGGGAAATACTCTGGACATTATCCATGGTAGGGAGACAGAGGCCATAGCACCCATGATGTCACTGCTGGGGAAGGCAGAGGGAAGACAGGACCAGGAGTTTACCTTGCTAAATTTTCACACTAAGTAAATTTCAGCACCATGTTGCAATTATCCAGTCTCCCCATTCTAGTTATGACTGTGCCCTGAATCTTGAGACTCTCGTCCTTAAAATTTAGATATTTATTTGGATCAATTTAGATTAAAATTTAGATCAAATTATTTAGATATAAATAATTTAGACGCAGATCAGATATGAATTTGTTTTGTTACTATTAAAAAATGCCATTTTTAAATACATAAATTGGCAGGAGATATTTTTACCTCCGAGTGTGACATTGCACATCTGCTTTAAAGGGGTGGGGGTGGGGTGGAAATGTGCCCCTGCCTATGTCTCTGGCCTCTGGTTCTCAAAATTTCTCCTTCCCACTGCATAATTTAAAGTGCTATGCACATCCTGTGTCCTAGAAATGCACAAGCCCAGTACATTACACATTCCCTTTCCTGACATCACAGCTGTTTTGTATATAAAAAAGGGGGGTGAGAGGGAGATGGCACAGGACTGACTTCTGTAATCATATATAGCATATTTTAACAGATCAGACTCCCTCCCACCCTGCAGCAAATCAAATAGGGAAAGAGACTTTCCATTGTTTGTAGCGCTTAGAGTCTCCCCTAGAATGAACAGAACTTCTTCCAGTGACTGAGTGGAGAGTGTTCTTAGCCTTTAATGAAAGGGCACTCACTGGTGCCACCTCTAGAAGAGAAGACAGGAAGCCTTGAGTGAGGAAGACTCAAATTCTAATTTTGTCTCCAACCCTTTTACTAGCTTTGTGACCCTAGGCAAGTCAACCTCGGTTTCCTCATCTGTAAAATGTGGATAGTAATAGAGGCTCACTCCTAGAGTTGTTTGAGGATCAAATGAGTCGATATTTATAAAGTGCTTTGCAAACCTTAACATGTAATAGAAACACTAGCATAGAACCACCTCTGCCTCAGTTTCCTCATCTGTAAAATGAGGATGATAATAGCATCTCCCTCCTGGAGATCAAATTCATTGATGTGGCTCCAGTGACATGTCAGTTAGGGCTATAAACAGAGATGATGAGAACAAGACTCCTGAGAACTAGCATCCACAGTTGGTTTAGAATCTCTGGCTATTCGTATGGTCACATCCCACTGTCATCCCCCATGGCATTAGCTCAGTGTCTGGAACAAGACAATCTATTGAACAGAAGCTCATTCTTCCTGAAATAAAAACGTGTTACGTCCACTTGATTTTTCGACTTAGGTTCTCCAGGTGAGGTGCATGAAAGGCTTTACAGAATGATGTTTTGCTCAAGGTCCAATAATAAATATCCAATAAATAAATAAAATCCAATAAAAACAGCCCCCTGAACCCTCAGATTTCACTAAGTGACCAAATCTGGAAGCATTTCATTGATCAGTTGTGTGTTCTGTTCTGTGCTATCGTCACTACTAAATAGTAGCACTGGGAATTATTCCACATAGACAATATAAATGTACATTTGAGTCATTGACGTAATGACAGGGTTTGAGGATTCCATTCCATTGGATGCCCTGAATCCATGCTGATTGGCCACAAAGCTCCTGGGATTGATCAGACCCACGGGACATTGTCCTTGCTGCTCTAGTGAACATCTAGACAAACAAAGGCTTTAAGAGAAAACAGTTTCAATTATTAAAAACACACATTCCTGGTTTCTTCCATGATAATGTTAGACTTCCCAGTAAGAGATGAAAGAGCATTTCTCAGCTGATGGTTTCAGTTCATTGCAACAAATATTAAGTGCCTACTACACACCGGACACTGTTACATGCTGGAAATATAGAGACAAAAATGAATACTTTTCTGTAAATGTGTCACATCTCTCCAGGAGAATAGAAATTCCTTAAACATAGGACCTGATTTGCTTTTGAAATTTTATCCCCAGTGCCTACATAGTCTCTGACTCACAAGAGTCACTTAAAATGCTTGATGATTGGTTGAATGATTGACTTAGAACTAAAAGACCTAGGTTTGAATCCTGGCTCTGTCACTGATTGGTTGTGTGACCCTAGACAAGTCACTTAACCACTCTAAGACTCAATCTTCTCATCTGTAAAAGGAAAGATAATCTTTGTGTTACTTACTCCAATGGGTATAAACCTCTAAGTGCCGCCCAGAGAAGTGAACTCTCATGTTTCCTCTTGAATACAGTGATATTAGTATTCAGGTGAAAAGAGCATTGTGCAACCTATGTTCAAGACCTGGCTCTACTACTCACTACCCAGAGGAGGTATCTTGTCATGCTTCTCACTTGCCACCTCTCTATCTTGCTCTGAAAACATTGACCAAAGCAATGCCACCATTGCTACTGGAAAAAGCATGGCCTTCCCCTGCCCTAAGGGCTCCTCTCACCTTCTCTGGGATTCCCAGAGCCAACTTTCCTGAAAGCCACTGTCTTCTGTGTTGTTATCTCCTATTAGAGTGTTAGCTCTTTAAAGGTGGGTTCTCATTTCTGCTTTTGTATTGCTAGTATCTAGTATGGTATTTGGTACATAGTAGGTGCTTTGTAGATGTATCTGTATCTGTGGTGTCTGTCACAGTGCTTGACACATAGTAGGTGTTTAATAAATTTATTTCTATTTGTTCCTCTTAAACAAGTCACAACCTCTTGGGTTTTAATTTCCTCATCTCTAAAAAAAGAAGATGAGATGAGGGATTCTTAACCTGTTTTCTGTCCTGGACCCCTTTGGTAGATTAGTGAAGCCTTTGGACCCTTTCTCAGAATCATATTTTTTTAATATATAAAATAAAATCCATAGAATTACAAAGGATGCCAAATATTTTGAAATATCAGTATCAAAAATTTCTTTTTAAAACCAAGGTCACCAAACCCAGGTTAAGAACCCCTAGACTAGAAGAGCTCTGGGGTTCCTTTCAGCTCTAAATGGTTTCTCTATTTCACCCCTGAGAGAGACAGAAGTCATGAAATGAATTTTGGGCATTTTCTTGGCTTGGGTTGTCAGTTATCTTCAGTGAGTGAGCAAAGGGCTATTTGCAAGTCTGGTTCTGGGGAAAGTGAATTGATATTACCTGTCACCTAACCCTGAACTTGTGCTTGACTCAGACAATGTCAGTATTATTCTAGGAACTAACAGCTGAACTTCTGTTGAAAGATCAAAGGTCCTGGGAAGAGACATTCCAGAGTAAACCAGCCCCAGTGACAGCTGTGCATGCATCCCTCTGAGGACACAAAGAAGAGATTAAAATGTCAGTTAAATATGGAATAGGAAGACTGTGTAGGAAAAAGAGAAGCAAAATAGTATTCATAGAATCTCGGAGGAAAAAGAGACCTCTTTAGAGGTCATGTAAATCTTGAACATGGCTCCTCTCAATGGTATACCCAACAGGTAGTTTTTATAGTGTTGAATGTACCCAAAAGTAGTCACTGTAGTGTTGGATGTACCCAACAGGTAGTCATGAAGTATAGGGTATACCTAAAACATAATCCTTATAGTGTTGGGTGTACTCAATAGTAGTCACTTCTGACTGAGGGCCTCTAGTGAGGGGGGAACTCACTCTCTCCCAAGACAACCCATTCCACTTTTGTGATAGTTTGAGATTATTTGGAAGTTCTTCCTTTCATTGTACTGATATTGACTATTTGACAGCTTCCATCCCTTTCCTGGTTCTGTCCCCCAAGACCAAGCAGGACCAGTGTAATGCCTCTTCCACATGACAGCCCTTCAGACATTTGAAGACAAGTATCATGTTCCTGCTCCAGGTGTACTATGCCCAATTCCTTCAGTTAATGCTTATGTAACATGATCTTTCTTGAGACCTTTCACCATCCCAATTGTCCAGTTCTCTAACTTATCAATATTCTTTCCAACATGTGATTCTTATACTTGCAATAATATTCCAGATGTAGTCTGACCAGGGCAGAGTATAGCGGGTCTATAAGCTCCTTTGTTCTGGATGCTCCTGTGCTATTAATGAGTCCTGGGATGTCACTAACTAAGGCAACAATAGAGATTTGGCTTTGGAATCAGACAGACCTGGAGATAAATGCCCAGATGATGCTCCAAGACCATAAGCTGCAGGATATGGAAGTTCTCACTTTACATAAATTTGCATTATGCAAATTTGACCTTACATTAAGAATTCTGAAAGAAATCCACTTTCCCAAAAAACACCAATGTTAACCTTACTATACATACTGTGCTCTCACTTTCTCTATGCTCTTGCCTTATGCTCAGGGCTTTGCAGTCTCCCATTCCACCCCCCACTGAAAAAAAACACACACACACATACACGTGCACACACACACACGCACGCGCACACACACACACACACACACACACACACACACACACACACATATGCCTTAAAAAATAAACCCTCCAAGTGAAAGCAGAAGAACAGATTTGCTGAGGGACTGCCATCGCCTGGACTGTCAGATGAGAACTTGTCTTGAGACCCCCAGAGCTGAACAGAGACCTTTGCCCTGCTCTGCCCACCCCCCAGCATGTCCAGCCCCAGTGCAGCTCTTCTGTGTTTGGTGCTGTGTATTTCCCCACTCCCACTGTGACAGGTCCTCTCTTGCTTGTGTCCATGTCCTATCCCCACGTTTCTGCCTCCTACCCCATGCTCTTCCTCTCAATTCTGGCCAGGCCCATTCATTCCTTACTCTGGCCTGTGTGTTCCCCTCTGCCTTTCCCTTGTCTGTGTCCTTGAAGACACACAGTGCCCAGCACCTGTCCAGAGCAGCTCGAATTACGTAAAAATCACTTTAGGTAGAAATCTGAAGAATGGTCCACTTATGTAAAGGGAGAACTGTATATAATTATTAATCTGCATGTTGTAGAAGGATTTTTGAGTTCCCTACACCAATAACATCACAGAGGTGGATAAAAAGATATTAGCTTTTAAAAACTTTTTAAAAAGCATATTTAAATTTAAAATGTAAAAAACATATTATTGACTCTTAATAATCATTTATATACAATAGTGCCTTAAAGTTTTCAAAGTGTTTTACAAATCTTATTTCATTTTATCTTCACAATGACTCTTGAGAAGTAGAGGCTATTATTAGGATAATAACATAATATAAAAACATAATATAAAATCTCTTTACAGATAGGGAAACTGAGGTAGATGAAGGTTAAGTGACTTGCTCAAGGCCACCAGCCATAAGTCTCTGAGGTAGAAATTAAACTCAGTTCTCCCTGACTCTAGGTCACTCTGACCACTGTACCACTTAGATGCCATATCAGTTGATTTATTATCTGAAACAGAAAAATCTGTGATATAAAGCTTGTGAGTATAATGATTTATTTGTAAGGCTAGCAGATGCCAACAAATCAGGTCTACTGATTCCTCAGTAGGCAGAGACAACTGACAGATTTACAGAACTCATTTTCTTAATAGAAAAAGAGGAATTACAAGTCACAGCCGTCTTAAGAAATTTATTTTAAACATAATTCAATGGGACAAGATGGGGCCTTTGACTTGGAGTTAGGCTAGGCATCTCCAGAAACAAATTGAGCATATTTTGGGTTTTGTTGTTCAGTAATTTCAGTCATGGCTGACTGTTCATGACCAATTAGTGGTTTTCTTGGCTAAGATACTGGAGTGGTTTGCCATTTCCTTCTCCAGCTCATTTTACAGCTGAGGAAACTGGGGTTAAGTGACTTGCTCAAGGTCACACAGCTAGGAAGCGTCTGAGGCTGTATTTTAGTATAGCATTGTCAAAATTTGGAGTGTGGGTGTGTCAGGGGTGTAGCAGATGTGGCAAATATTAAATTTAGTATTTTCTACCAGATTAGGACTTATGTCTATCATCCTGCTAGTCAAAGTGAGATTGCCTTAGAAATCTTGTTCTGTAACCAGATGTTTGTGATTAGGAGTACTTATGATACATGTGGATTGACTAATATTATTCTTACAGCTGCTAGAAAGAGGAACTTACTTCAGGGAGGTAAAGAAAAGAGGAACTTTTCCAGTCAAACCAAATAAAAGGAACTTAGACTTTATGGGAATAAAATTATAAAATAAAATCTAACCATGCAGTGACTATTCCTACAAAGATATATGTGTGTTAAATTATTCACTAATAAGTAATAATTAATAAAAAACTTTATTAATCTATTAATTTCTTTATCTCAGTATAGACTCATATTGAGCTTGCAGTCCACTCATACCCCCAGCTCTCTTTCTCAAGAATTATTGTCTAGCATGCAGTGTGGAAAGAGCGCTGGGCCTGGAGTCAGGAAAACCCATCTTTCTAAATTCAAATCCAGTCTCAAATACTTACTAGCTGTGTAACCCAGTGCTAGTCACTTCACCCTATTTGCCTCAGTTTCCTCATCTGTAAAACGAGCTGGAGAATGAGGTCCTGAAAAGTTACACATAATTGAAAATAACCGAACAACAAACCTTAGCCACATTTCCTAGAAATAGCCCATTAAGAGAGACGTTGGCAAACTAAGGCCTAACCAGATGACATTGCACATACATCAAATTGCTTACCATTTTAGGAGCACAGGAGAGGAGAAAGGGAGGGAGAAAATTTAGAACTCAATTTTGTAAAAATGAACGTAAAAATTGTCTTACAGTTGGAAAAAATAAAAAATACTATTTAAAACAAAAAAAGAAATCATGATCTGAGAAAACTCAAAAGTTTGTTTGAAAGAGAAAAGGAAGTATGTCTTACAAAAGGAGGTGATTGGTCTAGATAAGAAGAGACTTGGGGAAAGGTTTTCATTATCCCCAAGTCTTTAAAGAGTTATCACATGTAAAAAGGATTAGATTTGTTCAGGTAGGTTTTGAGAAGGAAAATTAGGAGTATGGAAAGAAGTTCTTGGGACCCAGATTTTGACTGAAAGTCCCAATACTCAGGGCATTCCAGAAAATGGAATGGAGTGAGGTCCCCATCACTAGAGGTATTCAAGCAAACCCTGTCAGGAATGGTCCAGAGGGCATTTATTCAAGGGTCACGAAGTTAGACGATGTCATCTATAACCCCTTCCAGCTCTGTGATTCTAAATGAATTTATAGCAGCAAGACTTATGAAAGCCCTCTATGTTTCTGTTCCCCACTGGCTAGCATCTTCCTCTCAACCTCAGAATAGTAAAGCAAACTTCAGCAAGCTTCAGAGCAGGATAGGACAGGGCTGAAGCCAATTGCCCCATTTCTGACTTTGTGTTGACTCCCACAGATCACCAGCCTCCAAAAAGGATACAATGATATGTTATGTCAGACCCTCACTGAGAGGAACGTGGAGATTGAAAATCTGAAAGCCGAAGGGGAGAATTTAAAGAAAGACAAAGCGTTGAGCTCAGGTAAATTCACTCTGAGGCCAAGGAGATGGGAGTAGGAGGATGAGAAGGGTAGAAGAGCCCAGACTGTGCCAATATGATGGCATGTCTCACCACCACAGTCATAGACTGAGAAGGGACAGAACTGTAACAAGGGTGAGGCAACTAGGTCTTTCCCCCAGGGCAGTAAAATTTAAAGGGGACTGATAGTACTTTTACTCTAGAAGACCAAAACAACTGAGTATAGAACCTAGTTAGCAAGAAAAATTAGTTAAATTAGCAACGTGCTAAGTGATTCTTTCTTGTCCCACTCCCTGTAATTCACCCAAGTCAGGTTAACTCCTCCCCAGTTTGTTCCAGCTTTGTTCCCTTATCCCTCACAGTCCTCTCCAGGAGGACATTATAATCCAGTGTCCTAGAATCTCACACTATTCTACCCAATTTAGAGACCCCACTCCCACTCCACAGGGCCATAAGTTCCAAAGTTCAAGGTCTATCCCCTTCTCAAACTTGCCTTACAACATTGTGCAACTTTCCCTAGGCCTGCTTATCAGTGATTGTTCCAGGCATAATTGGTAGTGACAGCTCTGATGAACACATCCCAAAGGGACCTCTCCTTGGTGCCTCGATGTCACTGGCTACAGTGAGAACTGGACAGGGTCAGTAGATTAGACAGTGCAGGTGCTATGTGTGTGATGGCAGCTGTGGACGCATTTCAACTTTACACCAGCTGAAGGAAGTACACCTCCATCCATACAGGCTGCCAGTGCCAGTAGCCCAATGGGCCCCAAATGTGAGAAATACAGTGAACCAGCAACCCCTATAAATGATGAGAAATAGGAAATGAATCTGTGAGGCACAGTCTCCCCTCACCACCCCCAATAAGGAATGTCTTCTCCCAGATATAGGCCCCTGGCATCTCCCACATGGGTGTTTCCAAGTGGCATATAGTAGATGCTATGTAAATTCTAGCTATCAGCAGTCCTCAAACAGAAAACTCCCCAGGTTGCAGAGGTCATCTGTTGCCACAAACCCTGGAGGAGATCTCATAAGCTAGAAAAATAGAGCTGGTAGGGGGACCCTTAAACATGGGTTCATATTACTGGTCTAGATTGACAGGAGCGTTTGATCCTGCAGCAATCATTTAACTTTGAGGATACCCATACATAGCCAGAATGGGCTATACCTTTAAAACTGCCAGCCTGGAACAGTCTCTCTCTCTCTCTCTCTCTCTCTCTCTCTCTCTCTCTCTCTCTCTCTCTCTCTCTCTCTCTCTCTCTCTCTCTCTCTCTCTCTCCCCCTCTCCGCTCCTCTCCTCTACTCTGTCTCCTCTCCTCCTCACTCTCTGTCTCTCTGTCCTTTCTTCTCTTTGTCTTTCCTCTCCTCTCCTCTCCTCTTCATGATCTGGGCATGCACCAAAGCTGTGTTATATATACATGAGCTCAGTGAGCCTTACAGCAGCCATGCTAAGTAGATAGGACAAATATCCCCATTTTAAGAATGAAGAAACAGGGACTCAGAATGGTAAAGTAACTTGCCTATGTTTAAAAAGCTAGTGTCAGAGGTGTGATTTGAGCCCACGTCTTCCAGGGAAGTAACTTGCCAGGTCTCCTGACTCCTAAATTGTTTCTCCTACCAAGTAAGCAAGGCTGCCTCTACTTTAAATTTTTAGGATTCATAGATTTCACCCTTTTCCTTTGGGGCTGGCCCTTCCCTACTACATAGCAGTTCAGGTGAACATTGTCTTAGCAGAAGGAATCTCAGGTATATATTTAATACACTGTTAGGTGTCCAAGCTGATTTCCAAGGTGTAAATGCTCACACTGAAAATTTAAAAATTGGCTCTCAAAAACCAATATGAGCTGGTTTCCGTACAGCACTGATAAAGGCTGTGTAAGTAGAGAGAAGGAAACAGATGGAAAAGATGTTGCAGAATCAACAACATTTGGCATCTTTCCATGTAACTTCATGCTTTTGGATATTCTTTCTTAAGTCTCCTGCAAAGTCTGGCCCAGTGACCTCTACATAGGCAGGTGGTTAAGAAATAATTGTTGAGTCAGCTGTTGAGTTCTTCCTCACCCAAGTGCCCTTGATCCTTTTCTGGCTAGGTTCCAGCCCACCCTTTGACTCTAGGTCAGAAAACCCCACTTTCAAATACCCTGATTCAGTGACACCTCCCTTGCCCCTTATTTATACCAAACAAAAGGGAATTCTTTGTTCACCCTCTTCCCTGTTGCCTACTGACAGTCACCTGCTCAGCTCCTCTCAGCTGTCCTTGTGGCTTGAACTGTCTCACCACTTAAACTGCCTCTGCAGATCCAGGGTAAAAAAAGGAATTCTTGTATTTTAACTGTTTCCAAGTTAGGCTGCTGGGAGGCAAAGTGAAGAGAGCTCTAGGCTCATTAGTTCATTAGTTTCATGACCTGTTTGGAGTTTTCTTGGCAAAGATATTGCTATTTCCTTCTCCAACTTGATGAGCAACTGAGGCAGACAGGGTTAAATTACATGACCTGGGTCACACAGATAGTAAGTGTCTAAGGCCAGATTTGAATTTAAGAAGAGTCTTCCTGACTTCATGCCTGGTACTCTATCCATTGTGCCACCTAACCATCCTCTGGAGTCATGAAAATGAGTTCAAATCCAGCTTCAAACACTTAATTAGCTGTAGGACCTTGGGCAAGTCACTTGGCCTCTGTTTGCCTCAATTTTCTTTTTCTTTTTTATAACTTTCTTGTTTTATTTTTCTGGCTTTTTTTTTGTAATATGACTTATATGGATTTCACACCTCAATTTTCTTAACTGTAAAATGGGGGTAATCATGTCACCTTCTTTATAGGGTTGTTTTAAGTATCAAATGAGATCTTAGCTAGTACCTGGTGCATAGTAGGTACTACATCAATGCTAGCTATGTAGCAGCAGCAACAACAGGAGTAGTAGCCTTAGTAGTAGCGGTAGTAATAGTAGTGTGGGGAGAGTTGTAGGAAAGAAAGAAAGAATTTAGGTTCAAATTGTAGCACTCCACTGTATGTAACTTCTAGGAAAGTGTTTGATTTCCCTAAGCCTTAGTTTCCTTATCTATAAAATTGACAGGTTGGATTAAATGACCTCTCGGGTCCTTCCAGGTGCTATGTCTATGTTCCTATGAAATACCACCCACCCATAACCCTAAACTGAGATGTGTTCAAAAAGGAAAAAAAATAAAGATATGTTGAAAAATGATTATAAGCCACCTTGAGGGGTTTTTTTATACAAACCTAATTTGGGAAGAAAGTGAAATTTACATGCAAACCAATAGGACTTCCCTTCAAGGTCTTAAATTAAGGTATTTTTTGTTTACAGTGCTGCTCCCACCCCTACCCCCACTTTCTTTAGAGAGTCCCAGAGCAGCAGGGGAGCATAGTGGTAAAAGCACAGAATTTGGAGCAGGACAACCTGGGTTTCAATCAAAACTCTCTCTTTTTCCTTTGTCCTGACCTATGATTTCATAAGTATAGGGACCTCCCAGTGAGGAAACTCCCTTTACCAAGGCAGAGTAGCACTTGCTCTGTAACTAAGAGTCTTAGAGTGTTTCCTGGGATACTGAGAGGTTAAATGGCTTGCCAAGAGTGATTTAGCCAGTAAGTAGTAAAGGCAGAAATTGAACCCAGGTCTTCTTGACTCTGAGGCCACTTTTAATCCACTACACTTTAATGCCACCTCACTGAGTAATAATTAAAGAATTGAGTAAATCTCTTCCTTTCCCTGGGCCTCAGTTTCCTTCTATATTTCTCGGGGCCTCAGTTTCCTCCTAGGTAAAATGAGAGAACTGGTAAAAAAAAAAAAGACCTCTAAGATCCCTCAAAGCCCTAAATCTATTAAGAATAATTAGAATTTACCAATAAAGGCTGTCTCTCTGCACCTGCCTTTTTCCCTTCTCTCTGCCCACCATCCACCTTTCTTCCTTTGTTTAATCATGTCTTGAACATTAATATCAGTAAATACATCAGTAAGCACCTGCTGCATCCCAGCACTGAGGTTACAATGACCAAAGTGAAACAGTCCTGCCCTCAAGGCACTTCCATTCTAATGGACACAGAGAAGTACACAAAGCTTCTAGAACCACCAGTGATTTCATAAGGGAGCTCCCAAGGAGGAGAGTCCCTTTACCAATGCAGATTGGCACCTGCTCTGCAATTAATAATCCTAATGAAGTAGCCTGTGACACATAGAGGGATTAAATGACTTGTCCAGAGTCACTCGATGAGTCTGTACCAGAGGCAGGTCTCGAACCTAGGTCTTTCTGGATCCTCCATCCACTTTATCTCATTGTCTCTCAAATATTATATCATCTCACCTAATGAGATGATGTTTTCAAAATGCCTGGCATATAGTAGGTGCTTAATAAATGCTTCTTTCCTGTCCCTTTCTATGGACCCTTTTGGCAGTCTAATGAAGTCTATGTCCCTTTCTTAGCATCATGTTTTTTAAATACATGAAATAAATATACAGGATTACAAAGGAAGCCAGTTATATTAAAATAGAGTTATCAAAAAGTTTTAAAAGTTCACAGATGCCAGATTAAGAATTGCTTAAGACTACCAGTTGTCAGACAGATACCAAACTATATTAGTAAAGGGAGTTTCTCTATCAGAAGGCACAGGTCTATAGGACCAGTCACTACAAAGTACTCAATATCACTGCATGCCCTCTCCTGGGTTCTATTGCCCTCCATACCAAGAAACAAAATAAATAGGATGTATAGTCTTTGTATTACTAACTTAGTACCCACATGTACTGTATCAGAACATCTGGCCACAGTAAACTTGTAGGGAGTAAGGTTTCAAATCTCCATAATGGGACTTATTCTAGCCAGGCTAGGCTTGGAGGAGCCATTCTGGGCAGAGGTTTCTGAGGTTCTCCTCAGAGAATCCACATCAGACCCTAAAGAGCTTCTAAGCGGCCTTTGCCCCCCCACCCCTAGTGTGGGAGGGACAGATGCTTGAAGTCCACACACCTCTCCCTGCCACACACACACACACACACACACACACACACACACACACAGTCACTGACAGCCCCAGTCAATGCTCCCTTTGCCGTAGAACCCTGGCTCCAAAGAAGCAACTCTGTGCCCTGGAGGACCATCCCAAAGCCTCCTGAGAAAGGGGGAGGAGGGGAGATCGTGGACAATGTCACAGTCTCAATGTCATTATTTCTGAGGCTAGAAAGAAACAAGGAAGCAACCAAACCCCCACTCAAGGGCAAATGATTCAGGACTTCCGGAGTTGTAAAGAAACAAAGGAAGAATTCCCTTCTAGATCTTCAAGAGCTGAGAATCTGTGCCCTGAAAGATAATAGTAAAGGTAATCACAACAATTAAAAATAATTGACATTTATATACCACTCACTGTGTGCCAGGCACTGTTCTAAGCACTTTACAAATACTGTCTCATCTGATCTTCTTAACAACACTAGGAGGTAGATGCTGTTATCATCCCCATTTTACAAAGGAGAAAACTCAGGCAGGTAGTGATTGAGTGACTTGCCAGGGGTCACGCACCTAATAAGGGTGAATTTGACATCCGGTCTTCTAGACTCAAGGTCTGGCGCTTGATCCATTCCACTGCATTGGTGTTAAGATCAGTCGTTCCACCACAACCTAGCTCTAACTTGGTAGAGAACCACAAATCTAGACATAGAAGGGACCTCAGAGATCATGCAGTCTAATACCCTCATTTCATAAATGAGGAAACTGAGGCATAGAGGGTGAAATGATCTGTCCAAGGTTACCCAGGAGCTAACTGGCAGAGCCAGAATTTTCACTTCCCAGGTTGTAGAAGAAATCTGGAGCCCCTGAATGTCTTTGACTGGAAAAATGACATGATTCAATCTGTGCTCAAAGAACTTGAGTATGGCAATGGCATGAAGGACTAGAGGTGGGCAGATCTGCCAGGAGGCTATCGTAAAGGTCTAGGAGGTAACTAGGAAGGTCAGTCCTTAAAGGAGGATTTTAGGTACTAAGACTCAAGAAGAGGGCATTGAGGAGACATTGGCAGGGCATACTCTCAGCAGCAATGCTCTGACCCCAACCACTCTCCTTCACAGAGCTGGTGGCCAATTTGCAAAAGGACATCGGATTAAAGGACAGCATGGTCCACAAACTAAGGCAGGAGGTGAACAGACTGAAGAGTGAAAACCAAGAAAAGGATTATCAGCTTTCAGCCATCACTTCCAGGGTGAATGAATGAATGAATGAGTGAATGAATGAATGAATGAATGAATGAATGAATGAATGAATGAAGTGCTGTTATCATTACCTCTGATGGGTCATGGAAAAGGTGATCTGAGCTTGCCAGAGGTAGAACCAGCTCGATCCTTCTTTCTCGAACATAGAGGTTCAATAAAGGCAGGTTGGGTAGGTCACCAGTGGTCGATTAATGCAGACCCCCAACTTGCCCCGATGAATAATTCCCTGAGAATAGAGAGACTCTTACCTGTGCTCTTCTGCCCTAGGACCTCCTTTGTGTCCCAGAATTGGCTCTCCCAAAGCAGATAGTCATTTCCCTTCTAGTTTTGGGGACAGAGTTTGTTTTTTTAATTTAATTTTGTTTTGTTTTTGGTGGCAAAGCCACTCCCATAAACAGGGTATATAGAAATGCAAGATCTGAGGAAGACTTTGAAACAAGAAATATCAAGGCTGGGAGAAATTTTAGCACACATGTCAGGGCTGGAGGGCCCTTAGAACTCAAAATGTCACAGCTTGGAGGTCTTTTAGAACACAAAATATCAGGGATGGGAGGGACCTTAGAACACAGGATGTCAGGGATGGGAGGAACCCTAGAACACTCATCTAGTCCAAACCACTCATTTTACAAAAAAAGGAAACTAAGACTTCAGAAAGGGAAGGGGAAGGCCTGGGGCTAAACAGCCTATAAATGGCAGAAACAAGATCTGAATCTAGATTTTTCTGACTCTAAATCCCACACTCTTCCATTGGATCACATTGCCTCTTGGTCAATGAACAAAATCTGTTCAGATTTTGGCACTTAATATGCGGCTTGTTTTTCCCATTACTGTTATTTTCCACCCCTCCTTGTCCTTCATCCCCTCCTGAAGTCCTACTCCCATGAGCCTGTGTGATGTGGACTTGACTTTGGGTCCTCTAAGCCTATACCAATGGAACATAAACCCTACCAAGTTGGAACAGCTCTGAGTATGGCCCCAGTGACAGAATATATATCTGTCCTCCAAGAATTAAATCAGCACAGAACAGAAACTTGGCACTTGATGACTCACTTCATCAAGTACTAGGACCTTGGTTCAAATTTTGGCTCTTCCACTTACTAGTAAGTCACTGAATTTGTGCCACCCTCAGTTTCTCCATCTGTAAAATGAGGATGATATTGGCACCTGACTTCCAAAGTTGTTGTGAAGATCAAAAGGGAATATTTGTAAAATGTTTAGTACAGTATCTTGCACATAGTAAGTGCTTAACAAAATTGCTTGTCTGCTTCCTAAGTCACCTGATCTCTTCAGTCTTGGTTTCCTCATCTGAAAATGTGGATTTGGAACCAGAAGACCACTAAGGTCCCTTCCAGCCCTAAGGTTGTGATACTGTGATCCCACAGGTGGTACGCTTGAGAGCCATGACCACTTACACAGGTGGTTAAGGGAGACATGGAGAGGCCATTAGCTGCATATACCACCCATGAGATCACCAGTTCATAAAATATTGAAGGATGACAGTATCCACCCTCCCATCTCTCCCCTCCCCCTGAGTTAGGCAGGATGCTTCATTTCCTTTAATCTAGGCTTGGCCTTTCCCTGATGAATAAACTCTGGATGGAGCATGAGTCATGCTTTTATCCAGCACCATGGAGAGAGGAGTTGTTCTTCAGTCCTTTCAGTCATGTCTTACTCTTCGTGATCCCATTTGGGGTTTTTGTGAAAGAGATACTAGAGTGGTTTGTCGTTTCTTTCTCTAATGAATTTTGCAGATGAGGAAACTGAGGCAAACAGGATTAAGTGACTTGCCCAGGATCACACAGCTAATAAGTGCCTGAGGTCAGATTTGAACTTGGGAAGATGAGTCTATCTGAGTCTAGACCCAGTGCTCTGTGCACTATGAAGTCACTTAGCTGCCTCAGGGAGAGGAGTACTCAGTCAATACAGCCTCTCCCTGCCAGCTTCCAGGTAGCCTGTCATAGAAAGTCCTGTGCTGCCCTTGTGCCCCAGGAAATATTACACCCAAGTGTAAACATGCAGAGAAAGCTTCCCTTTGTCTGGGACAGGAAGTTGGCTTCACGGAAGCTGACTTGTCATTGAGTCACGAGATTTACATCTGGAGGGAACTGTCAGAGGCTCACAAGATCACAGAGTCTGAGAATCGGAAGGAAGCTTAGCTGCCATAGAGTCCAACCCCTATGCAAAAACAGTCCCCACTGTAACATCCCTGACAAGTGGCCATCCAATCTCTGAATGAAGATGTCCAAAGTGAATTACCCAAGGTCATGCAACTAGTAAGTTGGAGAGGCCACCACCTCTCCAAGCAGCCCATTCCACTCTGGGACAGCCCAGATTGTTAATTACCCTCTTTGAAACACCCTCCACTCCCACCCCTCATTGCACCTAGATCTGCCCTCCAGGGGAAAACAGCAGAAATGGAATTCTTCTTCCACATGCCTGGAAAATACTATCATGTCCTCATGTGATCCAAAATCTGTACTGAGGGAGACTTTAGAAGCCAAACGATCCAATCCCTCATTTTATAGAGAAGGAAACAAAGGCCCAGAGAGGGGAGACTTTCCTAAGATCACATAGGTAATGAGTAGAAGACCTGAAATTTGAACACAAGTCCTCAGAGTCCAAATCCAGTTCTCTTCTCCCCCAGGTAGTAGTGCCTGAGACTGGATTCAAATCCAGGGACATAGTACACATAGAAGTAGAAATGGCAAGCATTTCTATAGTGCTCTACGGTTTATAGAACGTTATACTTACGTTAACTCATTTGATCCTCACTGCAACTTTGGAAGGTCAGTGCTATTATTATTCGCATTTTACAGATGAGGAAACTGAGCCCTAGAGAAGTCAAATGGCTTTCCATGGATTAGTCAGCTAGTGAGTGTCTAAGGCAGAGATTGGATGCTCAGGTCTGGACCTGTGCCTCCTAGCTGCCTTAGGAATATCCGCTGAATGTGGAGTCAGAGAAACTGAGTTCAAATCCTAACTCTGCCACAGACGAGCCACATGACTTTGGGGAAGTTATTTCACTTCTGTAGTCCTGTTTCCTTATCTGTGAGATAAGCAGACAGGACTAAATGATGTGGCGCAGTAGAACTAGCTCTGGAATTTGAGGATCTAAGTTCACAGAATCATGCAGTTTTAGAACTGAAAGGGTCCTCAGAGATTGTCCAGTCCAGTCCTCCACCCCTTTTCAAATCAGTAAACTGAGGCTCAGAAAATTTAAGTGATTTGAGATCAAAAATGTGCCGGTAAATATTAAGCAACCAGCTCTCAGGGTGGGGAAGTTAATATAGTAAGACACATTTTTAAGCTTTATCTGAATTATTAACATTCTCCCCCTCACTTTCTTAAGTCTAGATAATTTTTTTTTAAAAAGACAGCAATAAGTCAAGCTCTGATTTGTAGCATAATTTCCAAGGTATCAGCTTATGAGCCAGGAGGAGCTGACTCCATGCTTTGAATCATGCAGTCATGGCTTTAAGGCAGGAATAAACCTCAGACATCATCTCCTCCAACTCCCTTCATTTACAGATGAAGAAACAGAGGCACAGAGAGATGAAATAATTTGCCCAAAGTCATCCAGGAGCTAAATGACAGACCTGGGATTTGAACATAGCTCTTCAGAGCCCAATTCCAGGACTTTCACAGGTGATACCATTCCTTCTCTCTCCTGTTCCTGACTCTTTCTCTGTCTGTGGTTGTGGTCAGGTCACTCCAAATCCAGGACTCCTACTCCAACAGAAGGAGAGGGACATCCAGAGTGTCTTTAGGATGGAGGGCGAGTCCTGTTGCCCCAGAATCCACACAAGCAGATTGTTTTTTCATATGTCTTAACTTTCTGGACTTGGGTGAAGAAAGCCGGATGACGAGAGACTGATGGCATTCATCCGAGTGGGACCGATTTGTCTCCTGCATCCGGAGCTGGGAGCAAAGGCTTGCAGGATTCCTTAGCTAAGCACAAGGGATCTAGGACCCAGGAGTCTCAGTTGGCAGCATTTGTTTGCTTGGGGAAATCTTTTCTGGGGTGAGAGGAGAGAGAAAAAGTGATGGCAAGATCTATAGCCCTAGAGGGCCTCTTTGGCCTGATACTTTCTTCCTTGTTTTCTCTTTGTCATAGTGTGCAAAACTGAAAGAAGAGCTGAAGAAAGATGAATTGGAAGCCAGAGAGAAAGAATTAATAGAATGCAAATCTGTGAGTTGACTCTCCCAGCCCTAGAATTGACTTGTTGAATAGTGATGGTACATCTGTCAGTCAGTCAATAAGCATTCACTAAGCACCTACTACACACTAGTCGCTGTGCTAGTCAATCAGTAAACATTTATTAAGCGCCTACTGTGTTCCACTGTGCTAGTAAATCAATAGATATTTTTTAAACACCCGCTATGTGCCAGGCACTGTGGTAAGAATTGGGGAATACAAAGAAAGATGAAAGATAGTCCTTGCCCCCAGGAGCTCAGTCTAATGGAGGAGACAGCTGTAACAGCAAGGACCCTGGCATACACAGGAGGACCTGCTGTATAAGTTCTTACATCTGCTTTTCTAAAAGGAAAGTAACTTTTGAGGGGTCAGCAATCTACTTTAATCAAGTAGATATATCATTTACTTCATTCAGAGGAAAATGTCAGCACCCTGAACTTCAGAGAAAATACAGATAAATAAAAATCAACAGACAGGGCTTCCAACTGTCTGACTGTAAGCAATACATATGCCACAGATCAACAGACAGAACCAGCTGTCTGACTATTACGTACATACATAGTAACCAGAGAGAGAAGCACCAGCATCAGGGTTTTCAAAGGTGGGAGGTGACCCTTAGCAGCTACCCAGAGTCTCATCTGGTCAAACAAACACTTCCAATGAGTAAGCCCCAAAGTGAAACTTTACCTCAGAGTATTTATACACTTTTCAGAGTCATCACAATCCTTGAGAACCAGTGCATTAGAAATTAACAAAAGGTACTTGAAGTCTATTAATGGGTGGGAAAGATCTAATTAATGTAACAATAATATGCAAATGATTATGTACAAACAAATTATGTACAAGGTAAATTGGAAGTGATCAATAGAGGTTTGGCACTAGAATGAAGAGGGATCTGGCAAGACTTCCTACAGAATGGGAGGATTTTAGTTGGGATTTGAAGGAAGCTAGGAGGTAAAACTCACAGGATTTAATGCAGTATGTGATCTCTAGAGCTATGTTCCTTGGGGGTTGGGGTAAGGGGTGAAGCTAGCTTGTGACAAGATTGCTGAGTCTAGAATCAGAAAGATCTGGATTCAGATCTTGCCTCAGATACTGATTGTATCACCCTGGACAAGTCTCTTAACTTCTCTAGGTCTCAGTTTCCTCCTCTGTAAAGTAGGGGTGATATGAGCATCTACTTCACAACTGGAGAATGTCCAGAGGAAAGCAACTTGTATGACAAAGGGCCTTAAGATCCTGCCCTCTGACTATAGGGCTGTTGAGGGAAATGGTGAGATTATGTCTGTTAAACACTTGGCAAAGCCTTACAAGGCCAGATCAGGGGTGGGGAACCTGCTTGAACTTGAGGACACACGTGACCTTCTAGGTCCTCAAATGTGACCCTTTGACTGAATCTAAACTTCTAAAGGGTCACACTTGAGGAACTAGAAGGCCATATGTGACCTTGAGGCATAGGTTCCCCACTCCTGAGCTAGATGAATGTCAGCTGCAATTATCATATACAAATCTGAGTTAAGTAGGAATCTATGGTTCATTTGATATTTTGATTCATTTCCATAGTAATTCTTCCACTTGATTTAATTTAACAAATAATTATTAATACTTATTAGTATTAATAGCACTTACTGTACATGGGACTCTAGGGTCAGCTTTAGGGATACAGAAATCAAAGCTGACTCTTCAATTTTCTAAGCTTCAGTCAAGGCTCCGCCATGGGCCTCTGGGCTCTCGGCTAGGAGCTGGGAGCAGATAATGAGATAAACCTGAACACTATCCCAGACAGGTCTGAACTAAGGAGGCTATGAAGAGGTTATCACCTCGTTATTCATAGAAGTCATGCCCTTCTCTCAAGGAAGTGCCCCAAGATCTTATCAGTTCAAAGTGCTAGAGTTCATGGACTTTTGTCTGTTTGTTTTGTAATTGATAATTGTCTTTCAACATTGCTGGTTTTCTTTGTAATCCTATAGATTATATTTTCTACACTTAAAAATATGATTCTGAGAAGGGGTCTATCGGTTTCTTTAGGGGTCCAACACTCAAGAAAAATGTTGAGACCCTCTGAATCATTAGCTCTTTTTGGCTTCTATGTCATCTTGTTGTCTCACACTGAGACCCCTAGATCTCTTTCAGACAACCCCCTGTAGAGCTATGCCTCCCACATCTCATATTTGCTAAGTCCATTTTGAGGGACCAAATCTATGACTTTACAATTATCCTTGAAGGTGATATTTCATCTGAGTAGATTAAACTCAAGTTTATAGATTGGCAAAATTATTTTAGATCCTGACTCTGTCATCCAATGCAATGACTCTCCCTCCCAGTTTTGTATTGTCTTTGTGTTCAGTAAGATCGCTCTCCATGCCTTTATCCAAGTCATTGATGGATACTTATTGGCTATATAACTCGGGGCAGCATCTCAGTTTCCTCGTCTGTAATATGAAGGCTTTGGATATTGTAGTCTCTAAGATTACCTCTATGATCTAATAATCTAATATTAAATGGTGCTAGATTAGACCACCTAAGCTAGCCTCCAGAAACCACCTTCCAACATTAAATCATTAAGGACTGCTCTCCGAGTCCAGCCATTCATCCAGCTTCTGATCTGAATAACTGTACAGTCCCAAAAGTACAACTCTGCATCTTGGGTAGGGGCAAGGGAAAGAAGGAGAGAAAGGAACATGCATTTAAGTGTGTATTAGGGACCAGGCATTATGTTAAGCAGTGCACAAATATTATCTCCTTTGATCCTCCCAATAATTCTAGGAAGTAGGTGGTATTTCCCTAGGTGGGAATGATAATTCCCCCTTTACAGCTGAAGAAACTGAGACAGAGAGAAATTAAGTGAGTGTCATACAGCTAGGTAAGTGTCCAACTCAGGTCTTCCTTACTCTGGGCATAGCACTCTATCCACTGTTTAGGATTAGGCTGTCCTTCAGCACCAGGATAGCAACAGAGACTGGAAAAATCCTTCCTTAGCAGATCCTCATACGACTTGGTCTCAAATGCCCTCACTGTTCTGATTACCCTCCTTTACACACTCAACAACTTAGCAATGACCCTTCTGAACTGTGATGTCCAGTATTCAACTCAGTACTCAGGATGTGATCTCACCAGGGCAGAAGAAAACAAAACTTTAACCCCCATGTTTTAGAAACCATACTTTTCTTCTATCAGTCCAAGACTCTGTTAGGGTCTCCTACATTATGCAATTGGCTCATCATATTGAGGTTATGGTCCACTAGACCCCCAGATCTTTTTCATGCAAACCTCTATCTAGCCAAGTCTCTTCCATCTTGCCCTTGAGAAATTGACTTTTTGAATTCAAGCATAAGACTTTACCTTTATTTCTATTAAATTCCATCTTATTTGACCAAGCTCATAATTCCATTCTCCAAAAAGCTTTTGGATCTCCGTTCTCTTGAGTAAAATAACTATTCTTCCTAGTTTCTTGTCATTGGCAGACTCAATTTCCTCATCCAAGTCACGAATTAAAATGTTGATGAGAACAGGTCCTGAGATGCCATCTGGGATGAATGCTCCTGTTTGCACTCCAGAAATCTGTTTGAGAGGCTGTTGCATCCAGTTGAAAGCATGATTCCTGAAGTTGCATAGTTTATTTTTCCCATCATGAGGACATAAGCCAAAAGGGACAGGGGGAAAAATGTCTATGCATGAGCAGGGTAAAAAAAACAAAATAACTCTCTTCTGTGCCTTAAAAAATTGAAAGACAATGGACAGAGCTCTGAATCTGGCATTCCAGAGGATATGAGTTCAAGTCCTTTTTCAGACTCTTTTTACCTTGAGCATGTTAGGTAAGTTAATTTCATTTCTTTAGGCCTAAGTTTCCCTAACTATAAAATGAGGGGGATTAGACTAGATGATCCCTGAGGGCCTTTCCATCTCTGAATTTGGGATCCTGTGAGTTCATAGTTTGTAGTAGTTTTCAGCCTCCAGGGAATAATTAAACTTATTAATCACAAGATCAATAGATTTTAGAATTGGAAGGTGGAAAGTATCAATCAAATTTAGAGGCAGATAATCAGGGTTGTAACCCTGGTTCTTATATTTATTGTCTATGTGATATTGGGCAAGACAATTCCCTGGGCCTCAGTTTCCTTATTTGTAAAATGGGGATAATAACAGCATCTGCCTCCTCGGGTTGGTGTAAGGCTCAAATGAGATAATAATTATAAGTGCTTAGCACAGTGCTGGGCACATAGGAAGTGCTATCAAATGTTTTGTTTTTCAGTATTTTTTTCAATTGCGTCTGACTCCTTGTGACCCTATTTGGGGTTTTCTTGGCAAAGATGCTAGAGTGGCTTGCCACTTCCTTCTCTATCCCATTTTACAGATGAGGAAACTGAGGCAAACAAGGTTAAGTAATATAATGACGATGAATGATGATGATGATGATGAAGAAATGAGTTGCGCATGTGTCAGACCTAAGTGTCAGAACTGGAATTTGAAACCAGGTCTTCCTGACTCCAGGTCCAATGCCCATTTTACTATACTGAGCTTCCGTCTTTGCTTTGAACACTGCAAAAATCAACCACTGTGAGATGATATTGCTATCCTCATGACTTTGATAAAACTTTCGGTCTTGAAATGAGGTAATGCAACAAGACTGGCTTTCTCCAGTTGTGTTGGAGGTTACAGGTTAGATGGTGGTGACAGGTGGTGACAAGTAACTGGTTAGATGGGCCCAGACTATAAGATGCCTTTATGTTGTATGGAGTCAAACTGGAAGACACTTTTGCATGGTATGGGGTCAAACTCAAAGATGATTTGTTTGCCTAGGTCAAGTCAACAAGTACTTCTTAAAGGCTCACTATGCTAAGTGGTAGGGATACAAATACAAGCAGGAAGAAAGTCCCTGCCCTCAGTGAGCTGACATTCTAATGGAGGAAGACAACACAGAAAAGGAAGGTTAAGGGAAGGAGGAGAAATGGAGGAAACTCAAAGTGTTTTTGTATTGAATGGTGTCAAACCGAAAGGTGATTTCATCTTTATGAGATCAAGTAGGAAGATATTTTCTTTGTTGTATTGGGTTAAACTTGAAGATTTTTTTGTGTGTTGTATGGGGCCAAACTGGAAGACAGGGATGCTTCCTTTTACTTCCCTGTTTTCTTATCTCTTTCAGCACATCAAAGACCTAGAGCAAAAAATGAAAGTCCTGGGGGAGCAGCTCCGAAAGAGTTGTAATGAGCAAAACCTCATCTCCAAGATGCTGAAAGAAAAGAGCAAGGTATCTCCCTTCTCCCCTCACGCCATGGAAGCCAAGCTGCCCCCTCCTCCTCCCTCATGCACCCAGAATGGAAGGGAGCTGGGGATACAGGCTCCAGCTCCAGCTCCACTGCTGACTTCCCCAGCAGCTATCTGGAAAAACCCTTGTCAGTCCTAGCCTGTCAGATGGAGCCCGTGAAGATGGCCCCTGACTGTCCTGCGCTGGGGCAAAGGAGGAATGGAAAAACCCAAGGTCAGGGGCTAGTTTGGAAACAAGGCATCTTTTTAGTCAGGAACTATTGCTAGCTTCAGTTGTTCCCCAGCCCATGACTACAGCCCTCTGGGTTGATCTCTTCCTAGCTTGGGATTGATTCCCTGTTTGAATCTGGACCCTTCATTATGGGAAAACGCTTATGTCCTACCTCCATCATCTGGACCTCTTAGAAATTCATTCCCACAGCATAGTATGGCATGTTCTGAGTAGGGTTGGGCATGATATGGTAGAATATAGTATGGTAATCTAGTATAGTAGAGTACAGAATAGTATGGTATAAATATGATATATGGGCAGCTAGGTATTGAAGTAGACAGAGTGCTAGACCTGGAGTCAGGAAATCTCCTCTTTGTGGGTTCAAATCTGGCCTCAGACACTTACTAGTTATGTGATCCTGGGCAAGTTCTCTTCACCCTGTTTGCCTCAGTTTCCTCATCTGCAAAATAGGCTGAAAAACAAAATGGCAAGTACCTTTGCCAAGAAAACCCCAAAGGGTAACAAAGAGTCATAAGGAGTCAGACATGACTGAAAATGAATGAATAATAGCCTAACATGATGTAGTATGATACTGTATAGTACAGGATGGTTATGATATGATATCATATGTGTGGTACAGTATAGCTGTGGTATGGTATAGTACATGTGGTATAGTATAGTACAATTTAATAGAATAACATACTTTAAAATTTCTCATAAATTTCTCTTAAGAATCTCCTCAGACTTACTATGGATTAGCCAGTCTTCACAATGTCTCTTCCACATAGACAGAAAAAATATCATCCTTTATAGAAATTGGGGGTATCTCTGCTTAATCTCTAGCACCCTCCCAGTTCTATGTTCTAAGTTTTTCCCTAGGTCTAATGTTCTATGTCTCAAATTCCCTCCCAGCTCAAACGTTCTATGTTCTAAAGCCCACCCAGCTCTGATATTGTGTCCTATAGCCCTCTGTACTTCTCACCTTCTGTTTTTCAAAATTCCTTCCAGCTTTAGCCATCTATGTTCTAAGATCCTTCCCAGCTCTGACATCCTAGCCTATGTTCCCAGGGTTTTTTCTAGGTATAATATCCTGCAAAGAGGGCAGACTCTGCAGTCAGAGGACCTGGGTTCAATGCCCACCTCTGATTACCTGCCAGACTTTAGACAGGCCCCTTTTTTTCCTTGAGCTGCATTTCCACATCCGTAAAATGGGGGACTTGGCTTCTGAGGTCCCTTTTTTAGCTCTCATTTCCATAAGCCTCTAGTCTTTCTTTCCAACTCTAACATTCTATATCCTAATGCTTCTGCCAGTTCTAACACTGTATTCTAAGTTCCCTTCAAGCACTAATGCTCTTTAAATCTGTGATTCAGTAATTTCAAGGTATATCCCATCTTTCTCCCCTTTCTGAGATCCAGAGATTCAATGAATTCACAAAGAAAACCTTCAAAGATGAGTATCAAATTAAGGGGGAAAAAATCCTTATCTTTAGAGTAAGAATGTGAGGTGTGATGTATAAAAATCATTATAGCAAGTGTCTTCTATCTAAGTTGAAAAATAGTAATAAAGTTAGCTGGGAAGCTCACGGTTTTTTCTGCTAAAGCTCAGTGAGACAGCTTGGTATAGTGGATAGTGAAGTCAACCAGAGCAGATTAAGTACCTACTGTGTAGCAGCCAGGCACTGTGTTAGCACTGGAGGTGCAAAAAGAGGCAAAGGACTGTCCTGCTCTCCAGGAGCTTACCATCTAATGGGAGGGGCAACGTGCAAACAACCACATACAAATAAGATATATTGGAAATATAATCTCAGAGAAAAGACAAGTGATCTCAGAGGGAAGGCACTAGAATTAAGGGGGACGGGAAAAGGCTTCTTATAGAAGCTAAGACTTGAGCTAAAGCTTATGAAAGGAAGCCAGGGAAGCTTGGAGACTGAGGTGAAGAGGGATAAGGCATCTGGCCTCAGTCAAGAAGATGTGAATTCAAGTTATACTTTGGATGTATACTGGTTATGTGACCCTGGGCAAGTCACTTAACTTGTCAATGCCCCAAACAAATCTCTAAGACTATAATACTGATTTGCATTAGAAGAGGATGTTTCCTTATCAGAATTTCCCCATATCAATGAAATCATAGTTACAGGTGAAAATAAATGAATAAAATCCTCATAGGACTCAGATACTCAAATCTTTAACAAATAATTTATATAATATAGTCATTTAATTTACGTAATAATTTATATAATTTAATTTGTATTTAATACATAAAAATAAATAAAGTCATGAATTTAAAAGATAATGAACCAGATTCTCACAGGGTAAAAGCTCAAGGAATAGCACAAGACTTGGGTTGTTACTCCAACTCTGTCATTGACTTGCTGTGGACAAGTTACTGAACCTCTCTGGGCCTCAGTTTCCCCACTTTTAAAGTGAGAGGAGTTAAATGGATTGACCCCAGTGTGCTGTGATGGAAAGATCACCGCATTTGAAATCAGAGGACTTGATCTTGGTGAGGTAATTTCCTTTCACAGGTCTCCTCTGTTTTCCTATACTTCCTTAGAATGAGACTAGCAATACAGAATCTCAATTTTATAATGGATGCCTTTCCTCTTGTGATTCCAAAGGTTCTATGGTAGTATACAGTCCAGAAATAGCTGCGTATGACCAGCAGAGGGCAGCTTCACACACTCCCATGGAACACCATTAGCAAGAAACATCGGGAACCATTTATTTCGGATTAATGACATGGCTGGTCCAAGCTGAACCTTCTTTGTGGCTCATGAGATGGAAGATATCTGAAAACCAAACATTTGAATGTTAAAAGCCTACGTTACTGCCTGGATTGTTTTACAAGCTGTACGTTCTTAGGGATCTAAGAGGAGGTGGTGCAGATCCAAGCTTCACCTTTCCACGAGCTGGGGTGACCTTAAGTCATGTTACCTCTGTGGGCTTTAGTTGTTTCTCACGTAAAATGGAAGGAACAATTATGCACCACCTGCCCCACGATGGCCTCCATCGGGAGATAAGATCTCCTTAAACCATGATAGAAATAGAACCTGATAGAAACAAAACTTAGCCTACCCTGGTTTAGTAAGTGATCCAGAATGAAGGCATAGTTAATGATTACCCCAAAGAGAGAATGTTGGGAAGGGGAAGGGCAAGGTCCATTGCTTGGCCCTATTTCCAAAAGGAGGTGTGTATAGGAGAAGGAACCAATAGAGAAGGAGAGATTGGGCAAGTTGATGAAGTTCTCTGGGCCTCAGAGTCCTTATCTTTATAATGAGAGGGGGTCAAACTCAGTGATCCCCAGTGTAGTGAGATGGAAAGGGACCTGGGTTTGGAATCAGAGCCCTGGAGTACATGAGTCAGTTTCTGGCACATTCTTCCTGTGTGACATTGGGCAAATCGATTCCTTTCTCTGGGCCTCAGTTTCCCCATATGTAAAATGGAGGGTAAGTATTATCATTCATGACCCTGAGAACCTGCGTATTAGAACATCCTTTCATCATTCCAGGCTGAAGAGAAACTGAAGGAGGATTTCAGGAAGAAATTAATTCAGCTTCAAGAGATGGGGTACAGAGAGCGCCTCATTAAAGACAATTTGGACAAAGCAGTGTGTCAGGTAGGGAGGTGCCGGGGAACCAGGCATTCACCTGGCACTGTTAAGTATTTACATTTTTCTGAATATAGATACGCTACAGAACAGCTGGTGAAAAACATTTCTGGGAGAAAGAACAGACTGAAATGAATCATAGATGAGTCATAGCTGAATCATGGAATGTCAGAATGAAAAAGTCCTCAGAACAGAGAATGTCAGACCTGGCACGGACCTCGGAACATGGAATGTTAGAGCCTGGAGGCAGCCTGGGACAAGTGCAAAAGAGTGTCATATTGGGGAGCAGAGGGCTTGGGTTCAAATCTCTGTCCTGCCTGATCTTTGATTTCCCCATCTGTAAAATGAGGTGGTTGGATTGGATGGTATCTAATTAAAGTTGGTTCCAGCTCTATTGACAATGTCAGGACTGAGAGAAACTTAGAACACAGGATGTCAGAGCTGAAAGGGCCCTTAGAACACAGAATGTCAGAGCTGAAAGGGCCCTTAGAACACAGAATGTCAGAGCTGGGAGGACCCTTAGAACACAGAATGTCAGAGCTGAGAGGGCCCTTAGAACACAGGATGTCAGAGGTGGGAGTGCCCTTAGAACACAGGGTGTCAGAGCTGGGAAAGGCCTATAAAAACAGAGTTCTAAGAGTTAGAATAAATGTTAGAACATAGAATGTTAGGTTGTAAGGAACCTTAGAGATCATGTAGTCTGTCCTTATTCCATTTTACCTATAACCCATGGTTTAGTGTTTCTTTAAGATTTTGGCTTACAAAGATTGGATCCAATCCTGATAACTCATTGAAAAGAGTGATTTTCTCTTTTGGTTTGTTACTCTCCCTATGGAGTTACTCCTGAAAAATCTCCAAATATAGTTCATATCTTGATTTCCACATATGTAAATAAATAGAGTTCCCAGATCACATATAAGCACTCAAGATAACAAAAGCATATGGGTAGAGGACAATCTTTATTTCATCCTTCAGGGGGGAAAATTGCAAACAGTCCAAAGGCTATAACCCAAAAATAAGCATAAAATAGGTGCTCACAAGTAGTCAGTCCATAAGGGAATAGAACTTGGAGTCACCATGAGTGCAAACCCCAAAGATTTTCCCTTGTTCCTTTAACATCCCCCTTGATCTCTCACAGACTCATCATGCTGCTATATGTTTTAGAGTGACCAGCAGTCTAGAGGGAACCTGTAGTCTTGAGGCTCCATGTGGTCTTCTAGGTCCTCAGATGCAGCCTTTTGGCTGAGCCCAAGTTTTACAGAACAAATCCTTTTATTAAGGGAATTTGTTCTAGGGAGTTTGGATTCAGTCAAAGGTCTGCACTTGACAACCTAGAGGGCCATGTGTGGCCTCACGGCCACAGGTTCCCCACCCCTGGACTCTTTCCAGAGGATAAACATGCTTTGAAGCTGTTGAACAAGTAGCTTACACCCTGTCCCTTTGTAGTAAAAGCAGGCAAGTTTTGTATTCAGTGTCTTGAATGCTTTATAAGGCTTTCATTTCAGAAGAGGCCTTATTAAGTGCTCAGGTTCTGGATGCTGAGGGCAGTAAATGGCCTGTTCCAAAAGAAACTCTAAGCCATCTTGAGTATCTAGGCACTCGGGACTCTAGAAGGAAATCTCTGAAAGAACTGCCAAGTTATCTTAAATCCTCTGCCTCAGCACCCCTATGACTGAGAATGTATTGGCATTTCCAGAAACTAGAAGCTAGGTGATGATGCCACTTAGTGTGAGGTTTTTCCTGCTATGTCTTGCTTCCTGACATCAGATATGATCCTACTCATAATAACCAACTTTTAGATAATGTCTAGTATGTGTGAGGCACTATGATAGGTGCTTTACAATGATTACCTCATTTGGTCCTCACAACAACCCTGGGAGGTAGGTGCTATCCCCATTTACAGATGAGGAAACTGAGGGAAGCAGAAGTGAAGTGACCTGCCTAGGATCACACAGCTATTAAGTACCTGAGGTCAGATTAGAACTCTGGTCTTTTGAGTCCAGATCCGAGACTATTCACTCTATTCCTGTGTCTTAGGATGAGGGTCCAGAATGGAAGAAAGTAGGAGTTCCACCATATCTAAAGGGACCATCTTCTCCCTCCATGACCAAGGTCTTAGAATTATAAGAGATCCAGTTCTCAAGAAACCAGATAAAAAGAGGTCCTCTAAGCCTCACCTGTAAGTTTCTGAGGACCCAAGGCTACCATATGTGCTTGGATGGAGATTCTAAGTCCTTTGGTGCTTTGACTACTGGTTTTGAAGGGAACCATTTCAGATGCCAAGCTTCAGCACACCTATGGGACAGAAGGAGCAGTGAGGACCTTTGCTTCCAGGGTTCTAGAGGCCAGGAGCTGAGTGCTTGACCAAGTGTTGTCTCCTGAGGGTGCCTTATCTTCTACCATCTTGAGATGATACTTCAGAATGGTTGAAGAGCCTCTAATTCAGTCCCAAGGAACCTAATCACCCTAGGGTGGCCCTAGGCCACCAGAGTCAGTAACTTAGAAGATGTCAGTGCCCTTGGAGTCAGTGTCAGTGACAGCCAACATTAACTTCTTGCTCAGTCATGAAGGTTGGGTGCCTCCTATCAACTCTTGAAAATCCTTTGCTTAGGGAAATATCCAGTCAGTGCTGAGGTGAAATTGCTCTCCCTCTCCTACCTCTTCTGGTCCTACACACCTCAGTCCTACTTGTCCACAGTCCTGTAGCCCTCTAGAGACTCTCCTCCATTTTACTCCAACCCTTTGGACTCCTCACTCTACTATTAATAAATGCCCTTTTGGTCCTACATCTTGCCACTTCTCTCTTTTTCTAATTTCTTGAGCTATTGATACCAAATTAAGATCAAATAAACATTTACAAAGCCCTTAGCATCATGCCTGTAACACTATAGGTGCTTAATAAATACTTTTTTTTTGAAAATTAAAAAGACGTTGAATCCCTGACCACTCTCTTAAGACCAAGCGTTTCTTGTGTCATGGTCCCCAAAGCACTAGACCGGGGATTAGATAATGCTCCCTAAACTCTTCATCTATTTCCTCTGCTGGTCCATATGGGCTGTCGCAGTAGTATCAGGCTCAGAAACAAATAGAGGCCACTGATCCATAAATAAGGAACCCTGTGAACTACATATTGACTTAGAAAACCACTTATCAACTTATCTATTTTTATTTATTTTGTTGAATATTTCCCAATTAAATTTTAATCTCATTTGGTCAACACTTGGGCATTTTGCAGCTCATATGAAGGTTTTGTGTTCAGACCCTCTGGTAGGTAATATATTCCTATAGCAAGATAGCTCTTGTCAGTCAGGTAGCATTTAAGGACCAGCTATGTGCCAGACACCTCTCAGTACTAGGGATACAAAGAAAAACAAAAAAACGAGGACAAAACAAAAAACCAACAGCCCCTGCTCTCAAGAAACTCAGAATCAGGTGAGGCTGACAGTGTCCTAATAGCTAATTATAGACAAGATCTATACAGGGTAAACTGAGAGTTGTCTCAGATGGAAGGCACTAAGAATAAGGAAGACTGGGAAAGGCTTCTTGCAGAAGGTGGGATTTGAGCTGAGACTGGAAGGAAGCCTGGAGGTGGAGATGAGAAAGGAGAGGATCCCAGGCATGGGGGACAGTCAGGGAAACTACCTGGAGTCAGGAGATGCAAAGAATGGTAAAGAGGTCAGTGTCACTGGACCATCATGTATGTGGAAGGGAAGAAGGTGTAAAAAGACTGGAAAGGTTGGAAGGGGCCACACTATGAGAACTTTAAAAGTCAACCAGAGAATGTTTTATTGGATCATTATGGTAACAAGGAGTCCCTGAAGATTATTGAGTAGGAGGTAGAAGATCTGGCCTACATTTTTGTTTTTGTTCAGTCATTCAGTTGTTTCAGACTCTTCGTGACCCCTTTTGGGGTTTTGTTGGTATAGACACTGGAGTGGTTTCTCCAGCTCATTTTACAGGTGAGGAAACAGAAGCAAACAGGATGAAGTGATCTTCCCAGGGTCACATAACTAGTAAGTGTCTGAGACCAGATTTGAACTCAGATCTTCCTGACTGGCACTCTATCCCCTTAAGATGTACATTTTAGTAAAATCAACTTGAAAAATGAATGGAGAATGAACTGGAGTGGGCAGAGACTTGAGGCAGGCGGACCCATTTGCAAGCTATTACAGTAATCCAGGCATGAGGTGATATCTGCACCAGAGGGAGACAGTGTCAGAGGAGAGAAGGGGAAGTATTCAAGAGATGGAGCAAAGGTGATGCCCAATGGGCCTTGGCCACAAACTGGATTTTTGGTCTTCACCCAGATCTTGACCATGTTTCCTAATCTTTGGCTGCTAGATTTTCTCTCGTGGATCTTGCTGTGTTTCTTACTATGCATGCAGTTGCGTTCTGCTCTCCCTATCCACATATTTGCTTTTACCTGTTCTTTTCTTTTTTTAGTCAAGCAGTCATGACCGATATGATTCAACAATCACAAAAATGTCCTTCTAGAATAATATTCCACTCACGGGTCTCCTGCCATTCAACACCAAACCTGAATGACACCTAGCAAATCAGAGTTGCCTCTTTGAATTGACTTTTAGCTCACCTCGTTAGTCATATTTGGTGCATTTGTGGATGGATATGCATACATACACATGATACACACACACCATATACATATATACACGCATGTGACATATACATATACTCATATGTACATGTGATATATACATGTATATACACATACATATGATATATACATATACGGCTATACACATAAAAATACAGATTATATACATACATTCGACATATGTACATCATAGTGTATATGATATACATGTACACACATGCATATATGTTATATGCACATGTGTGTACAAGTGATCTGTACAATGTATACAATACACATATGACATATGCATGCAATACACATGATGTATACACATGTTGAATATAAATACACATGTGATATACACCTATACATGCATATACACATATAATGATACATATATATACATACATATACTATGTGTGTGTATATATATATACCCTTGGAGTGATGATTTTCAATACTAACAGTTTCTCTTTCCCTCCCAGCATGATTTGGCTATTTTTTTTTCTTTTACTCATTAAAAAGGCCATTCTCTGACTACTTCTTAAAGAGGCCTCTTCATTCAACGGGCATTACTTCCCTCTAAGTGAGTGCCTGAAAAAGTCAACGTCTCCCTTTGCATCCTGGGTCATCTCCAGTCATCCTGATGAATATCTGGTCAATGGATCCAGATGGCTCAGGAGGAGAAGTGAGGCTGGTGCCCTGCACAGCCCTCCCGCACTAAAAACAAAGACAAGGGCAAGTTGTGTCATCATTTCTCTGACGAACTTCTTTGAGAATGAAGGACAAACGCAACAAAAACACATATATACATAATATGATATATACATATATATGCACACATATATTTGAGGCTGTGAATTTTATTACTGGTTCTTTCCTTTAATTTTCATTTCCTTTGCATTCCTCTCTCCTATAATTCTTCTTCCCATATTCTACCTCTTTTTTATGGCATCTTACTTGGCAGGCAACCTTTCTTTTCAGCCTAAATCAGTTTCGGTTACATTTATAAGACTCCAGGCATATAAATTTTTACCCACCCATCAACCCACCAGTAATTCCTATTTATTAAATCACAGCGAAGAAATCCGAATCCTGTCTTCAGGCACCATTTTCTTTCACTTCAGTTCAGCACCAGGGGAACCTATTGGGTAGCTAAGAGGAGAGGTAGCAAAAGGAGAGCAGCAGGGCTCCTGAAAGGCCTCCCTTTCTATAGCTAGTCTGGGACAGGAATCAGGCCAAGGGCTGCACATGTTGGTAGTGACTTGTTTTGCTCATGAGTGAAGCACTTGTGCTTTTAAAGACTTTTAAAGGTATAAGCAGCAAAAACCAGACAAATAGGACAACTGTCTTAGGTTTCTTGTTACCAGTCCTGTCTTATTTAAGTAAGACCTTTCCTGAAGAATCTGCCATGTGTCTGGCTGTAGTCATCACTAGATTAAAATGTTACAGGAAGAAACAGTACTACCCCATTTTACAGTTGGGAAAACTAAGGGTTAGCCTTGCCCAGGCTCGCATAGCCGGTGTCAGAACTGGGATTCAGACTCAGACCCTGATTTTGAAGCCAGATGGTGTCTCTCCATAAGATTCCTTTCAACTTCAAATCATGAGACCCCATCTCCCCACTCCCACCCACATCCTAAACACTACAGTAGCACAGGAGAATGCCTCACAACTCACCCAAATGAGTGGCTCCAGGCTCCTATGCTCATTCCCCATCTCAGTAGTGAGCTTATAGCATTGGCTCTTAACTTTCAAGATCCTGGGCACCTCCAGTGGGTAATTGACCAGAAGATTCATTCAGTCATTGTTCCAGTCTTAGAACACGTCTGGCAGTCACATGGGTCAATTAAGTCAGGCAGAAGGGCTCCCAGTCAATTAAGGCCAAATTTTCTATTTTTTTCTGTGCTCCCTGCCTTCACACCGAGAACAGCCTAAGATTTTTTATGAGGGCCCTGCCCCAGGCTTATTCAAAGGGAGACAGCAGATTGTGGACAGCTCACTATCTCCTGTCTGATGGACACTCTTTCTGCTTCAGCTGGAACATTTCCGAAGTCAAATCATCGAAGCCATCTACGGCCGAGGGAAACTGCCCCAGGCCAGGATCGTCACCAATCAGCAGGTGAGTCCCAATTTCTGACAGCAGGTCCCTCACTGTCTGTCAAGCATGAATGACTTCGTATCCCATCCCATATGAGAGCACATGTCTCTCTTTGTGCGGCTGGCACATCATTTTTTCCCTGTCACTACAACGGAAAGATTTGTTTTGATTTTGTGGAATTTCTGGTATTGAAGCAAAAGCCTGAACGTTCTCGCAACATTTCCATAAAATATTCATCCAGTTTCTTTGAGACCAGGTGTCAATCACATGTGATTCACCTAAGTAATTACCCCCCAAGGAGACTCCTTATTATAAGATTTTTTGAAGGAGAGGGGAGGGAAGAGGGGAGGAGGCCCCAGATCTTTTTTATTTCATTGGGATAGGAAATTTCCATTGTAGAAACTCCCTCTACTGATTCAGATGGGCATTTGAAACTTAATAGTTTTTTCTTTTCATCTATTTTACTTTTCCTCATTACATGTAAAGTCAATTTTAACATTTGTTTTTAAATTTTTGAGTTCCAAATTCTCTCCCTCCCTCCTCACTCCTCTTAGTGAAAAGGCAAGCTACTCCATATAAGTTATACATGTGTAGCCACGCAAAACCTACCTCCATATCAGTCATGTGAAATGTATCATCTTGGTTCAGGGGTTCTTTACCCTTTCTGTAGACTCCTTGGGTAGCCTAGTGAAGTCTAGTGAAGATGGACCCTTAGTTAGAATGTTCTCAAATTCTTAACATAAATCAATTAAACAGAAATAGTTATCCAATTTTTTTTAAAATTTATGTGTCCCCAGTTAAGAAACCCTGTTTTAGACAGTTAACTGCCACAGAGGGGTTAGGTGACTTGTCTAAGGTCATGAAACTATCTCTATGTGACAGTCTGGGTTTGAACACAATTTTCTTAACTGTGAGGCCTTCAAAAGGCTGCATCTCCTGACAGAAGATGCTTCAGCCAGACCTGGTCTCCTCACTTATTTCATCCTTGGAATATGTGGTATGGCTGGTTGAACTTGATTCAGGGCTATTAGTTGTAAAAGCTGTTTGGGGGTCCAATTATCCTGTGTCATCTCTGTAGGTTAATGGCATGACCTCTTCTCCTTAGAAGTTTAGGCAAGAAAATTTCCCACACTCAGCCTCTGTCCAGAGGATTGGGTGGTAGGACAGAGATACTATATTTCCCTCTGCATGCATGGATGTCATTTGCTGGTCATTGATCAGACTGATGCTCTATCCTGTCATTGAATTTTGTGGCTCAGATGAACAGCTTACTAACTCTGTGATGAGGCAAAGTCTTTAGAAGTCAAGTGTATGGCAGTGAGCCTTCATCAGTCTAGAAACATCCCAGTGTTATTGCAGGTACCTCTATGCTCCAGCCAGATTTTAGCCAGACATGCTCAGCTTGGAGTCTGAGGATCTGGGTTCTGACTCAGACTTTCCACTTACTCTCTGTGTGACTTTGGACAGGTCATTTATCATATCTGGGCTTCAGCTTTCTTCCCTGCAAAAATGAGGCAATTGAATTAGTCAATCAGTCCAAGAGCATTTAAGCATGGCCTCCTATGTGCCACTGAGTTAGATTAGAGGACTCCAAAGACCTCTCAAGGCCCTAGATCTAGGATCCTATTAAATGCCACCTTTGGAATCTCCTCCAAAGACCAAGCCTTATTGTCTGCCTCGGTTTCCTCATCTGTATAATGAATTGGAGAAGGAAATGGAAAGCCACTCCAGTATCTTTACCAAGAAAACCCCAAAGGGGGTCATGAAGACAAAGTTGAAAAGTGACTGTGCCACCACAAGCAGTCTTCATTCCATCAGCATCTCCCTCCTCTTGTTGGAGAGATGTTGGGTTACATGTAGCATTTGCAAAATGTTGCATACACTGTCTGATGTGATCATTCTGATAGCCCACCACCTCTGCATGGAGAGGAGGGAGATATTGGTCATTAGGAGTCTTCCGAAACCAAGTTTAGTCTTGGCATCCAATCTCAGTTCTGGTATCATTTCATGTGGCCTCCCCAGTAATAACTCCTGTCAGGATGGCTGATATGGATAAATCCTGTTTCTGTGGTGTTTTAAATCTAGCCTCCTCACATTAACTCCATGAAATATGTAGCAGGAGAATTATTCCCATTTTCTAGGTGACGAAACAGGTTCAGAAGGATTATGGGAAGGGACTGGAAGGGACTTTCAAAACCCTCAAATTCAACTTCCTCATTTTACAGAGGAGGAAAAGAAGCCCAATAAGGCTCATACAATCCTAGATTTAGAACAGGAAGGGAACTTAGACCCCATCCAAGCCAACTCCTTCATTTTACGGAAGAGGAAATTGAGGTCAAGGAAGGTGAAGTGACCCATCTGAGGTAGCACGGTAGTATCAGAAGTAGTGGTCAAACACTGTTAAAGATTTAAAATGGGATGGAACCTGCCCCACAATTTCACTGGAGACCATGTGACGCCATGTAAGTGACCCAGATTCACACAGGAAACAACAGAGTCAGGATTTGAACCTGAGTCTTCTGAGCCCACATCTAGAGCTCCTCCTACTATATACACTACTTTTCAACATATAACTCATTTGGTATCTCTTTAAAGTTTACAAGACACTTTCACAACTAAGTTCCTAGGAGGGAGAGAGTGCAAATGCTACATTATCCCCATTTTACAGAGATAGAAACTAAGGTTTCGACAAGGAGACTTGCCCATGGCTACACAATTTAATTAATCAGTATGAGAGCCCTTTCTATGACTTCCTCAGTGATGGGCCATGGATCCAAGTCAAGTCATGGGACTGAAGTCACCTTTCCCCCAGCATTGCCCAATTTTCATGCTTGCCCTCACATCTCTATCAGAACTGCTCCAGCCTGATCCGTTTTCAGTGGTTGTTTGTTCCTCCCCCGACCAGCTAGTAGAGACGATCTCCCATGTCATCGAGGACAACTTCAACTTGCAACAGAAAAAAGCCATCACGAATAAGAGCAGCTGTTCCAGCAAGGAGGAGTCCATGGCCCAAATGGACAAGCTGAAGGCCTTCTTGGAGGAATGCCAGGTCACTTGTGCCCTTTAGTAAATGCCAAGCTAGTTTAGGTTTCACTCCCCTCATTTTGAAAACCATCCTGCTCTGGAGTAAGAGGGGTTCATGGAACAGATGGGGAAGTTCTTATATTGCTTATTGTACATGAACACAAAAATGTCAGAGCTGGGAGGGAGTTTAGAAAATAGGATATCAGGGAAAGGTAGGAAATAAGCATTTATAAAGCACCTACTATGTGTACACTATACTACATGCTTTTGCAAATATAATCTCATCAGCAACCCTAAAGGTAGGGGATGTTAATTATCCTCATGTTAGAGTTGAGGAAATTGAGGGAAACAGAGGAAAAGTGACTTGTCCAGGGTCACACAAGTCTGAGGCTGTATTTGAACTTGTCTTTCTGACTCCAGGTTCAGCATTCTATTTACTGTGCCACCTCTATCAGAACTGAAATAGAAATAATAATGATAGCAACAAAACAGCTACTGTAAACAGCATTTTACAGTGTGCATAGATCATGTCATCTTCCCCAGCACCTTCCTTTCACAGAAAAGGAACCTGAAGCCCAGAGAGGGAAAGTTATTTCAAAGTCACAGAGACACAAAACCAATATTTATGCCAGATCTTCTAACTCTCAGCCCAGTAGCACGATACCACATTCTATGTTGTTTGAGGCCAATTGCCCAAAGCCAGACCTAACCTCACCCTACCATATCAGTCTGTTCTGCCCCCCAGCAGCTTCCATTTCTGCCCCGCCCCATCCCTCCTCCAAGTCCCATTCTTGCCAAAGCTACACACACTCCCTTGAGCTAACTACCCCTGGTAATATGTCACTCAAACAGCTTTTTTTTCTTCAAAAACAGTTACCAACATATTAAGCGAAGTGACAAGAGTAGAAAAAGATAAGACTTGGAGTCAGGTTCACAGTCCTGTGATGACTTTTGTACTCTTAACCAGGCTTCTTCCTCTGTAAAGTGGTGGGGTTAGACTAAGTGATCAGTAAGGTGCCTTTCAACTCCTAAGTCCTAGGCTTGTATTTCCCAGCTTTTCAGAGGTGGTCTGACCTTGGATGGTCACTGAGATCTAAAATAACCCTGAGATTCTGCTGTGTTATATGTATCTTCCCTCATCAGAGGAACTTGTCTGGAAAGAGAAAATGAAGGTGACTTCCAAAAATCTCAGATTCCTGTATTAAATGGATGTGTCTGTTGTACAGATGGACTGGTGCCATCTTGGCAGAGTTTTGATATCTTGCAGCAGTGAAGGGCAGCTTCTGTGAGTTCACTCTGAAAGGCCAAGTATAAGATTGGCAGAGTGGTAAAGGCACACTCTCATCCATCTTTGACTAAATATCTGGCACATTTCTCCTAGCGGTATGCTTCAAAGGCAAAAATTTGAGTACTTTCCAAATATGCCAGTTTGGCATCATATTCTCAAGTCAGGGAACCGGGCTGAACTTTTGTCAGCAGGCAGCTAAGTAGACCATTGGATAGAGAACTGGACTTTGAGTTGGGATGACTTGAGTTTGAATGCTGCCTCCAGTGCCAACTAGCTTTGTGCCCTTGGGCAAGTTATTTTAATCTCCCTTAGACCTTAGTTTCCTTATCTGTAGAATGGGAGAGAGGGGGAAGGAAGGAGAATAATCACTCTTACTCACAGGGTTATTGTGAGAACCAAATGAAGTGTCTCCAAAATGTCTTACCGCAACTTTAAGTTCATAAAACTATTAAAGGTAAATAGCAAAAACCTGACAAAACCTAAACCATGTTAGTGATGTTGCCGCTACTGATGATGATGTACAGAAATGATCAAATTTGGTCCTAGTTTCTGAAACAAATCCTAATATGGAAATTGATCATGGAAATTCATAACTTCCCTTAACCTCCCTGGACCTCACTTTGCTAATCTGTAAAATGAGGCAGAGAGACAAGATAACCCTTTCATCTGTCAAGCTATAAGCCCAAAAGCCTTCCATAAACTCTATGCTTCTGGGAACCTGGTCCCTTCTGCATGACTCAAGAATTCCCTCATTCTCTTAACTTAGCCCTCTCTTCCCTTTTTGCCCCAATATCCTTATTATTACAAATTTATAATATTATTATAAATTATTATAATAACCACATTTATTGATATTATGGTCATTATCACTATAATCCTTATTGAAATGATTATATTATACAATGTTATTGCAAAACTTGTAATATTAGAGCATATATAATAATATTATTATATGTGACAGATTATTGTATGATATATAGTATGTGGTATGTTAGAATACATTGTAATGTTATTATTTAATAATAATGACCCAAATGTATACAGTGCTCAAATGTTTACAAAGCACTTTGCATATCTTAGCTGACTTTTGTTTCATATCAGTTCTCTGAAAAGGGCACTCTAGGTATCCCTGCCCCCATTTTGCCAAGTGTGGAAGCTGAGATTTAGAAAGGTTGAGTGACTGACCCATGGTCACCCAAGTAATAAATATGATGATCTCCACATCAAATGCACTCCCTCCTCAAAAGGCTATTATTAAGTGCCTGTTGTATACACAGCCCTGAGATAGGCTCTGGGGGATATACCTTGTTTAGAGAAGATACAGTTACAGGAATGGTGGCTAGGGAGAGACTAGATTGGTGATTTCATTGGCATAGGGAAGCATGAGGTTGAGGGAGGGGGAGAGCTCCCTGCTACTGCAGGTTGGCATCTTATAGCCTGAGAGGTTGCCTAGCATGTCTGAGAAGCTAAGTGACTCACCTACAGCCCCAGAGCCAATATGTGTCACAGGCTGGCTTGCTTTAGGATTGGCTATCTGCTATACCATCCTGTATCAATAGTAACTGCTGCTGTTTCCCTCCCAGCCTGAGGTCTTTCTTTTTCTTGACCTCATTGAAGGGGCCATGCCCTGGCTACTCCTTAAACAGGCATGGGTGTTACCTCACCCTAAGATAGTACCTGCAAAGACCATAGCCTAAAGGGCCCAAGGTCTCCCAGGGCATCCTGGGCCATCTCCAGTCATCCTGATGAATATCTGGTCACTGGATCCAGATGGCTCTGGAGGAGAAGTGAGGCTGGTGACCTGCACAGCCCTCCCTCACTCAAAACAAAGTCAAGTGCAAGTCATGTCATCATTTCTCTGACAGCATGGTCTTCTTTGGCAACCAAGGACAACACAATACATGATAAATGCCCAGCAAATCCACAAGGTAAATGTGCTAGGATTAACAAAATGCTGCATAGGATCTGATAGGGAATTTGTGCATCCTTTTCTAGGAAGGAAGACGTCCATGATTCCCCCTAATCATTTATAACATCCCCCTCAGAACATACAAGACATTTTTTTTACTCCTGTTGGCACACTTCTCTTAGGATGCTGGTGATTATTTATAGCATTCCATGAGGATAGGATCTGTTTCTTACCTAATCTAGGGATATCCCTTGTGTATACGGCAGACATTTAAGAAATGTTTTTTGCATGAATAAATGTGAAAAAAAAGAGAAGTAGCCTAATCTGATCATTCTAAGTCCAAACCACAATGTGAGGAAAGAAAGAGAAGTCATAGAGAAATCTAATATAACTAGACCCAGAAATAGCCTTCCCTGTCCCCCAATCCAGACTGCTTGTTTGTCACAGTGAGAGGTGGAAGGGAAGGGAGAGCAAAGTGGAGAAATCCATTCTCCTGGAATTCTTGGGGCCCCTTTGACTCCTGTCCTATCCGTAACTTCTGCTGTCCCTCGTTGTCTCGTGTTTTTCAGACTTGCTTGAGATTGTCTTGCTGTGGCAATGACTTGAGAAAGCAGCTCGCTGACCTTCAGAATCTCCCAGTGAACACCTCCATGACATGGCTGCACAAAGCCATTGGGGAGATCCTGCAGATGGTGGTGTGCTGGGTGGAGAAATTTGAGCAGCTCCTGGAGAATGTGGGCATCGAGCTGTCCCACTCCGAGAAAGGTCCCTGGGCCTGCTGGCTCTTCTTCCCTATCTTTAGTCTATCCTACGATTTGTAACCATAAGGAATCACTGATGTGAACCAATCAATCACCAAGTATCTATTAGGCCCCTCCTGTGTGCCAGGTGCTGAAGTTACCAAGACAGAAATGAAACCACCCCCAGGTCAAGGGGACCTAGGTTCGATCAAAGGATCATAGATTTAGAACTGAAAGATACCTTGGAAGTCTTTGTGCCCAGTCTCTTTATTTTTTGTGGGGAGGGAAGGGTATCGAAATATATTTTACTCAGGAAAATAGTATGGGAAGGGGAGAAGGAAGATAGAGAAATTAAAAGGAGGAAGGTTAAGGGAGGGATTAGTCCTAAACAAAACAAACTCTAAAGTTGAACAAAAGTATTTGTAGCTCTTTTTAAGGTTGCAAAAATGGGAATCTGAAAGAATGGATGAACAGCTTATGGTACATAAATGTGATGAAATGTGATTAAGTGTGATGGAATATTATTGTGCTGAACTCTTCTCAGCATAATGACCAACCAGGATTTCAGGGCACTAATGCTGAAACATGCCACCCATTTCCTGACAGCAGGTAGACTCAATGCAGAATGAAACAGGCCAATGTGGAATTTGCTTTGACTACTATATTTTTATAATGGTAGAAAAAGGCTTATTATGAATATCAAAGGACAGAATACACATGAAGCATATCAATGCTAGCTAATATTATTACCATCATTACCATTACCATAATAGCATTAAAGAGAGGCAGTGTGGCAAACTGGATAGAGAACTGGCCTCACAGGTAAGGTCTTTCCCTTCAGAAGACACTTGGGAAAGAGACAGAGACTGGTGAAGAGTAAATTAGTTATGGGAGGAAACTGAGGCAGTCTTGAAGTTCAGCTCCTAAGGATATTACCATCAAAGAGCAAGGAGTCAGAAAGTGAGCAATAGGCATTTATTTTCTCCTTACTCCTATTTTCCCCTCTCCCCTGTCTACCTCAAAAAAATCCTTGTAACAAGTCAAGAAAAAAATTCCCACATTGGCCATATCCAGAAATGTCTCATTCTGCGTGGTTACCCTGTCATCTCCAAGTCTGAACAGTCAATTTTCTAAGGTTTCTTCTAGCTTCAATGTCTTGTGTTCTAAGGGCCCATCTATCACTGACATTCTCTTTTCTATGGGCCCTCCCAGTTCTGACATCCTGTGATCTAAGAACCCTCCCAGTTCTAGCTTTCTGTGTCCTAAGGTCCCTCACAGTTCTAACATTCTATGCTCTAAGATTACAGTTGGAACATTCAATGATCTAAGACCACCTTCCAAGTCTAATGTACTATGTCCTAAGGTCTCTTCTGGTGCTAGTTATATCTTTGGTCCCATGAAGTCTTATTGGGAAAGGAAAGGCCTTGGGGGCATGTACTATACCTTTCTCTTGTCTCACTTTGTTTTTATGTCTGGAATGGTTACTTTGCAGCCTGTGGTTTTCCCTCATACTCTAGGAAGTCTCAAATCATTTTACTGCTTAGAGTGAATTCTCTTGAGCTTCCCCAAAGAAACCTAGTTGGAACCGAATCAGTTTGAACGAATTCGGTGCCAACATCCCAGTAAAGAAAAGAGAGCTGATGCAGTCTTAACATTAAAGCATTAGAATTCCACGAGTGCCAGGGTGATGAGAAACTGTATTTTCTTCATATAATGACTTAGCTCTTAGCCAGCATGAGAAAGAAGACCGAGGAGACAAGATATAACAGGCCGGGATCAATGTTTCATTGCCCTCTGTCCGCACGTTTCATCAGCCTGGAGAGAAGGAATGCTGATGCCCAAATAAGATTTCTTCCCCAGGGTTGGAGAATATTGTGCCCAAGACCCAAACAAACTAGAAAAGATAAATAAGCCATACAGTATCCTCTAGAATGACTAATAGTCCATTTTGGCTCAAACAAGGAAAAACTTCCCAGTAACACTGAGCTGTTCCATAATGGAACAGGGTACCTTGGGGAGGAGCAAGGGCCCCCTCACTGGAACCCTTCAAGTAAAGGCTGAATGACCCTGTGTCAGGGACATAGGAGGTGGGGAGTGGGGGTTGGTTCTATCCTAAGTAGTACTAGATTACTAGAGCTCCTTACCTAGCCTCTAATTCTGCAATCAACCCCTCCAGAAGTGGCCGCTCCATTCTTGAATCTCTCAGGCAGCTCTGCTTAACCTTCCCCATGCACCTTAATGGAATTGTCAAAATCAAAAGATGTCAAAGCTGGGCAGGACCTGAAGAATCATTTAGTTCAACTCCCTCATTTTACAGATGAGAAAACTCAGGCCCAGAGAGAAGTGACTTTCCTAAGGTCACATAGTAAATGAGGGATACAACTCCTATCTCATGAATCCCAGGCCAGGCTTTCTCCCCTCTATTACCAACATCTCTCAGAGTTATTGTGATACATATATATATATATATATATATATATATATATATGTGTGTGTGTGTGTGTGTGTCTGTCTGTCTGTCTGTGTCTGTCCATATCTGTATCTGCGTGTATGTATATATATATACACATACACATAATACGAATATATGTGTGCATGTATACATATGTATGTGCATGTATATATCTGTATGTATACATACCTATATACATATGCATACACATATACACACGTGTGTGAATAGTATTGTATATATGTATGTGTGTATGTATATGTGTATGTGTATATGTATATGTACATACCAACACCTCCCCTGCAGTAGATTGGAAACTCCATGTGGGTAGGAGGCAGTGTCATTTTTTTAATCTTTGTGTCCTCTGCACCTGATATATACACGTAAAGCTTACTAAGCTTATTTTGAATTGAACTGAATTGATTAGGGGCTGACTTCTGTAATATACTTCCAGCAGAGAAATTCATCAGCACCAATTAACACTTATTGAGTTTCTACTGTGTGCAAGACCTTGTCCCAGCTTCTGGGGACACAAAGATATACCAAAACCCATTCATAGGAAACAGATCCTGTAGATGCTTGGAGTAGACTCATGTAAAGTATTTATTTCCAACACAAAAATTCTTTAAGTAACTGCTGGTCTCCCTTTTTAAAATTTATTTTCATTCAGAAAAAAATTTATTTTTTTCTTCTTCTGACCTTCCCCAACTGAAAAAGAAAACACTGAAAATAAATCATCACAATAATCACAAAACAAATTCTATATTGATCAAGTCCAAAAAACACACATCTCGTTCTGCAGTCTGAGTCTATCACCTCTCATCAGGAGATCTATAGCATCCCCCTCTTTCAATGCCCAGTTAAGTCTCCTGATTCCCAAATGAGCCAGTGTTTGTAAAGGACTTCCATGGTGTCTGGTACATAATAGGTACTTAACAAATGTTTTATTTCCTCCCATCTCCCCCGCCCCCATCAGACTTTGAGCTATCAGACACAGAGTCCGTCTCATTGTAGGATCATGATATGCAGAACTGGAAGGGAACCTCAGAAGCCATTTAGTGTAACTTCTCATTTTACAGATGGGGAAACTGAGGCCTAGAAAGGTTGAGTGATTTGCCCAAGGTCACATAGGCAATCAGGTGACAGAGTTAGGATTCAGACCCAGGTCCTCTGATTCCAAATTCCAAAACTGATTCTAGTGTAGCACAGGGCTCTCTCTGGTCCCCCATTTTGTATCTGAGAAAATTGAGACTTGTCAAGGAGAAGCAACTTGCCCCACCAAGGTCACCCCGAGAGTATTTGGAAGAATTTACTGGCTCCCATCTCCCTGTTTCTACAAGGAGAAAACCTTGGAGAAAAACTACTCCAGCTTTCCTACCTGTTCATCCATCACCTGTTGAACATGGCCCAAGGTCCCCTGCTGGGAGGCATCCGCAATGGCAACAGCCAGTCAGAGGAGAAAAGGCCTATGGCAGACAAGTCTGCTGAGGGTAGGCTGCCCATCCACTTTCTGGAACTCTGGGTCCTGAGGATGACCCAGGGCCACTCATGGAAGCTATGACCCCTGCCCTCCAGAAGCTTCCTGCCTAGTAGGGGAGATAGGGCTTGTACAATGAAAAAGCCTGTAGGTCAGGGGTTCTCCTTTGAGATATGGTAAAGCCTATGGACTTCTCATTAATTTTTAATTTGATTTTTAAATTTATAATTTTATATTTATACAAAATATAAAATTTTATATAAAATGTATAATTATATGTAAAGCATACAATTTTATTAATTGAAGGAAAGAGTAAATTTCAGTTAGGAGTTAATGAAAATTAAAAGGTAATTTAAAAAAATCAGTCAAGTTCATGGCTTCTTTGAAATCTGGTCTGTGAACCCCAGGTTATGAATCCCTTCTATAGGTAATTTTTTTTACTATGTCCTACAGAAGTCAAGATAATGGAATTGGTGCGATGGGAGCAGGTGATCCTATGGGGAGGTTGATTTGGGCTCCAAATAAGGAAGAGTCTCCTAATAGTGCTGTCTAACAGTGGAAGGAGATATTTCAATAAGTGGTGAGCTCCCCATCACTGGAGGTGACTGCCACTTGCCAGTAACCCTAAGTTGAGGTCAAAGTGGCAGAGCCCTTCCTCTCCTTTATGTCCGCTAAATAGATGTATCGCCAAACCCCAAACACCCTTCCCTTCTCAAGCAGGTTTGGAAAGCCCAAAAGATCTCTGCCATTCACTGGACTAACTCTTGACCTTAGTGCCTTCCCACCTCTGACATTCTGTGTTCTAAGATCTTTCCCATCCCTGACATGCTGTATTCTAAGGGCCCTCCGTCGCTGACATTCTGTGTTGACATTCTGTGTTCTAAGCCCCCTCCCAGCCATGACATTCTCTGCTCTAAGACCCTTCTCTGACCTGCTCTGTCCCTCCCTGTCATAATGGCATCTGACTTTATGAGATTAATTCTAAATCCAGAAGAACAAGACATATCTTGATTTGTGGTCTGTGCATCAGTTCTGGACATTAAGTGGTGTCACCAGAGCTACCCATTAGACACAACACTTTCAGGCTGGCAGGTTCAAGTCGGCATTTCCTCGTTCTCTCAAAACCACAGTCTCAACAGTAGGAACTATAGCATCAGCATATTCATTTTACAGAGGGGGAAACTGAGGCTCAGAGATCTTAAGAAACATCTTGCCCACAGTCAGACAATCGGGAAGCGTCAAAGATGGGATTTGAACCCAGTTCCCTCCGGCCTCTAAGGTTAGCATCATTTCCTCTGCCTTGCACTGCCTCTATTGGGCCTTTACTCCACGATTCTGCTAGCGAAGGTCTGGGCTGTGAAGGTTTTCTTGCTCAGTGTAGCTATAATAATGGACAGTGCCCAGTGGCTAGAAGAGGGAGGCTTAGAATTGAGTTACATGTCAATGCTAGATGCAGCCCAAGGCCTCCGTTAATGCACAAAGAAAGACTTTTTTCTTTATCATTTCAATTTATTCCCTTCAATAACTCATTTGTCACTGCCCTCTGACATAGACATTGTTGCACAGACACTCGTGCCCAGCATCCAGCACAAATTGCTGCCTCTTCAGGGCAGAGGCTCTTCTGTGGGATGGCACAGCTCCCAGACTGGATATGTGGCCTGCTGCTTCTGAGATTTCCTCACACATGTCCCAACCTCCCTCCCTCCATGGCCACACAGACCAGTCTTCAGCCCTGGACCCTTTCTATTGTCAACATTCTCTGTTCCTGCTCCCAGGTTCAAGTGTGGCTGAAGTGTGTGGCATGGTGGATAGTATCCTGGATCTGAAGTCAAGAAGACCTGAGTTCAAATCCTCCCTATCATGTCATTTCTTGCTGAATGAACTTAGGAAAGTCACTTCACCTCTCTGGGCCTCAGTTTCCTCATCTATAGAATGAAAGTGTTGGACTAGCTGTCCTCTGAGGTCCCTTCCAACTTTAAATCTATGACATGTACAAGGTCAGAAGAGAGGGGATGCAGCCCCTTGCAGGATGTACGAACATCAGTTGCCTCTTCCTGCTACTTAGCAATGGAGCTAGCCCCACTGGGGCCTTCCCTGATAACTGCAGGCTGGGCTTAGATCCCTCTGTGAACTTGGCTTATTTATTTTCTTTTTATAAATTTTACTTATTTATCTATTCATTTGTTTATTTTTAGAATTCTTTTTTTACATTTTGAGTTCCAAATTCTCTCCCTCCCTCCAGCCTCTTTCTCACCCATTTCGTCATTCATGTTAAAGGCACCAAGGTGTAGCAAATTGAGGCAAGAAAGAGCTGAGTTCAAGTCTGGTCTCTGATGTCTCCTGACTGTGAGATCCAGAGACAATCACTTGATTCCTCAGTGCCCCTCCCCCCCAAAAAAAATCTGAGACAAGATTCTCAAAGAGGAGAAGTCCCTGAAAAAGGATTGATCTGCTTTGCCAGAGGGAGGTATTTCAGGGGGAGTTTTCTGTAATGACAAACTTACAGGTCTATCTCAATAGTCAGCTGATGGGGTGGAGGAGATGGGACAACAAACACTAAGAGCCTACCATGTGCCAGGCTCTGTGTTAAGCACTGGAGATACAAAAAAGGCAAAAGACAATCTCTGCTCTTAAGGAGCTCACAATCTCAATGCTTCATAATGAATATAGTGCTTAATAAATGGTTTTCTTCTTTCACCCATGGTTTTGCCTAATTATTCAGTACATAGCAAATTTACTAAAATATATGATTTCCAGTACGTAGAGAGGAACTTAGTGCTTTTTGTTATTAACTTTTTTATCCATTTTAAAGATTAATATTTTCTATTTAAAAGCATTTTTTGTCCCTCTCAATTACCCCTTCTCTACTAAACAAAACAACAAAAAACACTTGCAACAGATATCCATGGTCAGGCAAAACAAATTTCGATGCTGGTAACATCCAAAACTTTAGGTCTCACTCTGTATCCTGTCTGTCAGCTCTCTGTCAGGAGCGGGTCTCCTAGAATAGTGTGGATCATCGGATCAAACAGCAGCCTTGCTATTCGCCTTTCCGATGTTGTTTTGTAGACATTGTCCTGCGTACTCCACTGTGCATCCGTTTGTACAAGCCTTTCCAGGTTTCTGTGAAACTATCGCTTTCATCATTTCTCATGGCGCTGTCCATTACAGTCATATACCATCATTTCTCCAGCCATTCCCCAAGCAATGGGCATCTCTTTTGTTTCCAGGTCTTTGCCAATACAAATATATATATAAACATACATACACACACACACACACACACACACACACATATATATATATATATATATATGTGCTATTGCTATCAATATTTTTACACAAACCATCGCTCTTTCTGATTCACCCCCACTGCCTTCATAGTCAGATGAATGACAGAAACTAAATGAAATGAAGGAGTTTGTGGTGCAGGGGTGAAGGCTGAACTTGAGACCTGGTGACCTGAGTTGGAATAAATGTCAGATTTAGAATCATAACCTAGACCTGTTGGAGAAAGGGATGTCAGACGTCATCTATTCTAACCTTCACTATCCCTCATCCCATTTTGTACTTGTGGAAATTGAGGCCCAGGGAGATGAAGTGATTTGACTTTCCCTGGGTGCCTAAGAAAGTGTGATGGAGATGTCGTTGGAGACTCAGTTTTCTGATCTCTATTTCTGTGTTTGTTCCACTGGGCCGTTGCCAAATAGTGGAGAGCACCCAGTTGGAGGTAGTATGGCCTATCTACCTGTGACTTACCTGTACCCAGCTTATAGGATATTCACATCTCATTTTCTTAAACTCAATAGTAAACTAACCCAATTGGGGTCAAAATAAGTCTCATAATTCTGTCTCCTCAACAGGGGGATGTTCCAGAAATCTATGGTGATACTGAGGATGTAGACGTGGCAATAATTCTAAAAGATTCTGCACTAGAGATACAAGCCCTAGCCTCCCCTGAAATTCATGGAGTGCAGCTCTGATATTTTGTGATTGAAGGGCCCTCCCACCTGTGACATTCTGTGTTCTAAGGGCCTTCCTAGATGATGTTGTAACGGCTCTCCCAGCTCTGACATCCTGTGTTCTAAGGACCTTCGCAGCTCTGACACTTTGTGTTCTAAGGCTCCTTCAAGCTCTGGTGTTCTATATTTTAAGGTCCTTCCCCACTGTGGCATTTTCTGATCTGAGGACCCTCCTAGCTGTGACAGTCTATATGTTCTGCATTCCCTTCTAGAGCTAGTATGTTCTCTGTTCTAAGGTCCCTTCTGTCTCTGACATTTTGTGTAGCAAAGAGAACCAAGCCTAGCTAAGTCCCGGGGAGGAGCATGCTTGAGAAGGCTCTGCAGTAGGGATACAAGCTCTAGCCAGGTTCTGCTTCCCCAGAAAGCCATTAAATGCAGCTCTGACATTTTGTGATCAAAGTACCCTCCCAGCTGTCATATTTTATGTTCTAAAAGCAACTCTTAGAGATAACAAAATTCAGAGGGAGGTGCTGATCTTCACTAGTAGACAGATTTTCCTCATCTTGGAGTTCCCTAAGTCAATGAAATCAAAGGCACACACACACACACACACACACACACACACACACACACACACACACACACACAGTGCTATTAGGCCCTGAAAATCCATGATACTAAATATCTTTTTATGTCTTTTTTAAGGATTATCCTTGTACTTAAGTAAATTTCTGGAAAATCATAAGAAAATTGCAAAAAGGAACCAGGAACTCCAGGTAATGCTGCACTTTTGTTTCATTTTGATTCATTTTATTTTAATTTTAATTCATTCATTCATTTTAATTATTTTGGATGGTACTTTGCATTGGCACAACCCTTTGGATGCTTGGAGCTTTTTGATGACTTAGCTAGTGAAGCTACCCCCTCCAATAAGCTCAATAGGAAGCCAATCCAATGTGGTAAAAATAAGTCCCATTCTCTCTGTCTCTCCCATACACATACTCTTTCTCTCCCTTCCTCTTCCCCCCTATTATTTTTCTCTCTCCTCTCTCACCTACATGCATAGACACACACATATACATACTTTCTCTTTCACACACATTCTTTCATACTTATACTTTCTCTGTCTCTCACACACACTCTCACATACACATTGTCACATACCACACGCATACAAACATATATATACAGATACTCTTTCATACACGTTCTCTCTCATACAGACATTCTCACACACTCTCTCTCTCTGTCTCTCTCTCTCTCTGTCTCTCTCTCTCTCTTTGTCTCCTCTCTCTCTCTGTCTCTCTCTGTCTCTCTCTCTGTCTGTCTCTCTCTGTCTGTCTCTCTCTCTGTCGCTCTTTCTCTCTCTCTCTCTCTCTCACACACACACACACACACACACACTTACTGACAAAGCCAGGAATCAGCCCCTCTGTGTTAGTTACACAAGTCAGCTTGACCCCTGCCACAATTTGCTTCAGAGTCTGCCTAGGATGTGGTGGTCCTTCCACCACTGCCCATGACCTGTGCCAGCCTCATTCTCCTTCAGGCCAAGCTAGACAGCCTACAGGAGGCTCACCACTCCCTACTGCAGGAGATGCAAGAACAAGCCTTGGAGCATAAGAGACAAATAAAGGAACAGATCAAGCAGCTGCAGGAGAAGCAAGAAGAGGAAAACCGGGTAAAGCTATTTCTTTATTATTTTTCTTATCCTTTTTGACCAACTTGGCTGAGAGCTTTTCCTCTCTATAATCCCAGATATGTAGGTGAAAAATCTCTGGTGCACTTTGATCTGATACTGTGGTCAGTGATGACACTGAACTGGACCAGCAGCTCCTTGGGGCAGGGGCTTCCTTTTGCCTTTTTTTGTATCTTCTGCACTTAGCATGGTGCCTGGCACATGGTAGGTGCTTAATCAGTGTTAATTGATTGTGTTCAATGGTTCTTAAACCATTGAGTCTGGGGTTGAGAGCTGGGAGGGACCCTGAAGAACATAGAGTCCAGTCCCTTCACTTTACAGGGGAAGAAGCCAACGCCCAGAGAGGGAACTCTACTTGTCCAAGGGCAAACAGGCAACTAAGGGGTAGAGACAGATCAGATTCCAAGTTCAATGCTCTCTTTATTGTCTCCTAGCATAAGAAGTCAAGAAAAACAGGTGAAGGGAAAGGGTGATCCTGATGGCACTTGGGAGACTGAATCTCAAGAACAGAGCTAGGCAGGACTTTAAAGTTCATCCAATGCAAACTTTCAATGGGTAGAGCACTGGACCTGGAGTCAGAAAAGAGTTGAATTGAAATCCAGCCTCAGAAATTCAATAGCTATGTGATCCTAAGCAGGCCACTTAACCTCTGTTTTTCTCGGTTTCCTCATCTGTAAAATGGGCGTGACAGCACCTACCTCACAGGGTTGTTGTAAGGATCAAATGAGATCATTGTAAAGTACAGTGCTTGGCACACAGTAAAAGATCTAGAGATATAGATAGATATAGCTCTATGAATATATAATAGTGATTAGTAATATTATCATAGCACTTTACAAAACTCAGGCTCTGTGTCAATGCTAGCTATCATTGTTATTTATTAATGTTATTGTCATGGTTATTTTTATACATGAGGAAGCTACAAAGTGGTAAAAGATCATGGGATTTTGAGTTTAGAGTTCATCTGATCCAATTTCCTCACTTTCCTGAATAAGAAACCGAGATCCATAGAAGCTAGAGGATGTCTTTGGTGCTGCACAGGTAGTAACAAAGTCAGGATTCTAATTCAGGTCTTCTGATGAAAAATCCAACCACACTTCATTTTATAATAAAAATAATAATAATAGCTTTATAATTATTATCTCACAACACCCTGGGAGATAGATGCTGGTATTATCATCCCTGTTTTGCAGATGAGGAAACTGAGGCAGACTGAGGTTATAGAGATCATCCAGGGTTATAGAGATAGTAAGTGCCTGAGGCAGAATTTGAACTCAGGTCTTCCTGACTCAGGTCCAGCACTCCATCCACTGAACCACCTAAGCTGCCCCATAATACCATTACATAGATCATGTGCAATAAGAATGCCAAAATAGATTATACCCTTTGACCTGCTGATTCCAATTCTAGAAATTTATCCTTAAAAAAAATCATGAATCTTTTTATACCTTCCTCCATTCTACATACTCTGGGATCCAGTGACACTGGCCTCCTTGCTCTTCCTCAATCTCTCAGTTCTGAGCATTTTTACTGGTGGCCCCCATGTCTGGAATTTTCTCCCTTCTCATCTCTGATTCCTGGCTTCTCCAAGTCCCTGCTAAAGTCCCACCTTCTGCAATGAGCATTTCCCGATCCTTCTCACTGCCTCCTCCCATTCATTATCTCCTATTTATCCAGTTGGTATCTTGTTTCTCCATAGTTATTTGGATGCTATACTGTGAACTCCTGGAGGGCAGGCACATTTTTTTTTGACCATTCTTTGTATCCACACTAGATGAACAATGCCCAGTGAACAGTAGGCATTTAATAAATGCTTCTTGACTTGATTACAAAAAAAGGAAAGCACCCCTCTGTATGGAAACATTCAATTTCACTTTACGATAGCAAAAACAAAAACCTGGAAACATTTTATCAGGTGAAATAGTTCACTGGAAGAGTAGTGGCTCTGGAAATGGAACATATATATCCCATTTCTGATACTTATTTGCTATATGACTGTGAGCAAGTTATCTAACTTCCATGGGTCTCAGTGTCTCCATGTTAAGGGAGGGAATGGGACCACATGCTCTCTGAGGTCCCTTAAGTCCTTTGGTCTATGATCCCATGTCCAGGAAGTGTTGGACAAACTACATAGTAATATGTAGTAATTATACATTCATATAAAATACAATAATTTATATCATAGTAACATAACAGAATTTTTTGTGCCATAATAATGAAGAATAATAGGAAATATTTTTTAAAAACCTATAAAAAGTGATGTAAAGCCTATGGATGGAAAAGTTCATAACCAAACAAAGGACAGAAAGAATCACAGAAGATGAAAAAAACAATTTTGAATGTTCCAATGTGGAAGGGAAAGAGTCAATTGGAGGAGGGAGGAAGCTTTGCAGCAGCAAAAGTGATTCCCCAGTAAATAAATGATAAAATAATAAGAACAGGCAGTTCTCAACGAAAAAAGTAATCAATGGCCATTTAAAAAAAAATACTCTGAACCACTAATAGAAAAATACACGTTAAAACTCCTAGGTGACTGCTCACACACATCAGAATGGCAAAAATGACAGAGGAAAAGTGACAATCACTGGCAGGACTGTGGACAAATGGGTACAAGACACTGGTGGTGTAGCTATAAAGTGGAATGGCCATTCTGGAAAGCACCTTGGAGCTATGTCCGAGAAGTCACTAAATCATACGTACCCTTTGACCCAGGGATGCCGTTGCTAACTCTATGCTGCAAAGGGATCAAAGATGGAGGGAGTGTCTCCTGATATATGCTGCCCTTTCACCGCCTCAGAAAAAAGAAAATAAACCTAGGGGGTCTAAGTCAAGATGGCAGAGTAGAAAGATGGACTTTCTCTAGCTCTCCCCCCATATCCCATAAAATACCTGTAAAAAATGACTCTAAACAAATTCTAGAGCAGCAGAAGCCACAAAACGAGTGGCTTGAGTGAAAGAGATTTCCAGCCCAAGACAGCATCAAAGGCTAACAGTCTATCACACCAGCTTGGAGTGCAGCCCAGCCTTGGCCATGCTGCATGGCATGGACAGGACTGGAGCAGGCTTCAGAGCATGGAATCATGGGTAGCAACTGTGGTTCCCAGATTTCTCAACCCACAAATGCCAAAGACAGCTTTAAAGGTCAATGAGAAAGCTCTTTCACTTGGGTGAGAGGGGTGTGAAGTCTGGCCCCAGCCCCAGGGTGGCAGCAGCCACTGTGGCAGCAGCATCCACTTTTAGAGCCCTCAGCCTAAAGACGCTGGGGGAATCAAGCAGCAGATCTGGGTCTCAGTCCTGAGTGGCATTCCTGGGGTGAGGAAGAGCACTGGCATGGTGGAACTGGTGGAGGCTCTGGAGAGGGAATTTTACTCACAGATCCTGGACAGAAAAGAGAGCTTGTGGTTGCTCACAGACCACAGTACAGACCAGGAGAGGAGTTTAGCCTTGATTGTGTTACCTTGGAAGAACTGAGAACTTACAAGTTCCTAGAGTATACCCTCCACTTGACAAAGGACTCAAAAGTCAAGTAACTGGCTGAGAAAAATGCCCAAAAAAGGGAAAAAAAATAAGACTATAGAAGATTACTTTCTTGGTAAAAAGGTATTTTCTTCCATCCTTTTGAATGAGGAAGATCAAAGCATGCCATCAGAGGAAGACATAAAAGTCAAGGCTTCTACATCCAAAATCTCCAAAAAAAAATATGCATTGATCTCAGACCATGGAAGAGCTCAAAAAGGACTTTGAAAATCAATTAAGAGAGGATGGAGGAAAAATTGGGAAGAGAAATGAGAGCAATGCAAGAAAATCATGAAAAGTGAATCAACAGCTTGTTAAAGGAAACTGAAAAAGGATACTAAAGAAAATAACACCTTTAAAATAGACTAACCCAAATGACAAAAGATATCCAAAAAGTCAATGAGGAGAAGAATACTTTAAAAAGCAGAATTAGCCAAATGGAAAAGGAGGTTCAAAAGCTCACTGAAGAAAATAATTTTTTAAAAATTAGAATGAAGCAGATGGAAGCTAATGGTTTTATGAGAAACCAAGAAAATATAAAACAAAACCAAAAAAATGAAAAAAATAGAAGACAATGTGAAATATCAACTGACATGGAAAATAGAAACAGGAGAAATAATTTAAAAATTATTGGTCTAGCTGAAAACCGTGATCAAAAAAAGAGCCTAGACATCATCTTTCAAGAAATTATCAAGGACAACTGCCCTTATATTCTAGAACCAGAGGCTGAAACAGAAATGGAAAGAATTCACCAATCACTTCCTGAAAGATATCCCAAAAGGAAAACTCCTAGGAATATTGTAGCCAAATTCCAGAGCTCCCAGGTGAAGGAGAAAATATAAACAGCCAGAAAGAAACAATTCAAGTACAATGGAAATACAATTGGGATAACACAGGATTTAGCAGCTTCTATACTAAGGGATCAAAGGGTTTGGAATATGATATTCCAGAGGTCAAAGGAGACAGGATTAAAACCAAGAATCGCCTATGCAGCAAAACTGAGTATAATACTTCAGGGAAAAAAAATGGGATTTCCATGAAACAGAGAACTTCCAAGCATTCTTGTTGAAAAGAAAAGAGCTGAATAGAAAATTTGACTTTCAAATACTAGAGAAACATAATACAAGAGTACATAATACAAGAATACAAGAGAAACATAAAAAGGTAAACAGGAAAGAGAAGGCTTAAGGAACTCTTTAAAACTGAACTGTTTACATTCCTACATAGAAACATGCTATTTATAATTCATGAGACCTTTTTAGGTATTTCAGTATTAGGGTAGTCAGAGGGAATATATAAATACATATATTTATATATATATATATATATATATATATATATACATATATATGTAGATGTGTATGGGTATGTATGTATATATTATACATATGTAGGTATGTATATGCACATGTGTATGTATGTATATGCATATATATACATATATAGACAGGGGGCATAAGGTGAGCTGAATGTGAAGGGAGAATACATAAAATAAAATTTACTGTTGAATGGAATGTACTAGGTGTAAGAGAAAGGGAGAGGTAGAATGTAGCAAATCATCTCACATACAAGAGGGAAGAAAGAGCTTCTACAATGTAGCGGAAGAGGGAGAAGATGAATGGAAATAATAAAGCCTTACTCTCATGGGATTTGGCTTAAGGAGGGAATAACACATACTCCATTAGATATGGAAATCTATTTTACCCTGCAAGAAGGCAAGGGAAAAGAGGATAGGAGAAGGAAGATAATAGAAGGGACAGCAAATTGAGGAAAGGAATAATCAGAAGCAAACACTATTGTGGGAGGACAAGTCAAGGGAGAGAATGGAATAAATGAAGGGCAAGAATAGGACATAGGGAAATGTGGTTAGTCTTTTACAACATGACTATTATGGAAGTGCTTTGCATTGTTACACATGTATGACTTATATTGAATTGCTTGTTTTCTCAATGAGGGTGGGTGAGGAGGGAGGGAGAGATTATAGAACTCAAAGCTTTAAGAATGAATGTTAAAAATTGTTTTAACATGCAACTGGAAATTAAGCTATCCAGGCAATGGAGTATAGAAATTTATTTTACCCTGCAGGAAAATAGAGGGGAAGGGGCATGGAAGAAGGGTGGGGAATAAATGGGAGGATAGACTGGAGGAAGGGATGGATGGGGTGCATGCTCTCCTTGGGTGGGAGTGGGTAGAAAATTTAGAATTCAAATTCTTGTGGAAGTAAATGTTAAGAACTGAAAAATAAATAAATTATATATTAAAAAGAAGAAACAAAATGCAGCCTAGGGAATAAACACATTTCACTTCATTTTTTAAAAAGTGATAAAAAACAAGATCCCAGGCTGTATTGTATATATAACAACTACAATTACATGCTTTTAAAAGAAAAAAAAAGAAAGTTATTGAAAGTTTTGAAAGTTATTGAAAGGTTATTGGAGCTGTGGAACTCTAGCCCTCCTTGGAAAGAGAGATGGCCAAGGCATGGTTCTATGTATTCTGATTCACAGAACCATAAAACCACAGTTTTAGATCAGAAGGAGCCTTAGAAGCCAACTAATCTAACTTCATCTTTTTACAGATGAGAAACATGAGTTCTAGAAAAGTTAAGTGACTTGCCTAGGGTCACACAAGTAGCTTCTGCTTTGCTCAAAGCAAAGGGCATTATATCAGATTTGGGTGGGGCAGAGTATATGTTTACTTGATTGTTCTTGCTCAAAATACTTTGATTTAGAATAAAATATTTAGGGGAAAAACAGTCACTGGAGTCTTTTTCAGATGAAATGCAATCCCACCACATCCATTTGGGGTTAGCCTTACCTTTCTCCAGATTATTTTACAGATAAGGAAATGGAAGCATAAGGGGTTAAGTGATAGGGTCACACAACTAGTAAGTATTGGAGACTGGATTTGAACTCAGGTCATCCTAACTCTAGGGTTGGCCCTCTATTCACTATGGCGCCACCCAGTAGCCACCTGGAAGAATCCCCATTCTCTTCCAACTCAAAATCTTCTAAGTGACCTAAGTCACTAAAAAGGCTTTAAACTTACCCAAAAGTCCTCATCAGAAAAATCATAAAACCTTTCTCCTTTAATTAAACCTCTTTTTCTGTGAGCCTCAGCATTGCAGCCGGGAGGGTGGGGGGGTGGAATTTCAGCTGTTCTTTATTCAACTTAATTGTATTTTTTGGTTCAATTTGGAGTAAAACTGCAGAATTATTATTCACCCCAACGTACAGTATCTTAACCACATAATAAGTCCACTAGGCTTCTTGTGAACTGGCCTGGGAAGCTAGCCACCATTTATAGCATTGTTTCAGTGGTAAAAAAAAAAAAAAAAAGTGTTCTCAGAGCCAAACAACTTACATATTGACCAATTATAGAAACATGAGCCAGGAATAAGTGAGGTTGGCCTGGAATCACTTCCTCCAGCGCCTTGCAGTGAGTGAATGGAAACACCTTAACCGGTTTTCTGGGCTTGGTACCTACCTCCCACATGGGTAGACTCTCAAATTTTTTTCCTGCTATTCACTGTGGTGATTCCCACATTTCAATGACTGTGTTAAGCAACTTGACTTGAATACATTCACTGGCAACTTGCCTTCTTAATGAGAAATGGTTCAGACAAGCATTTCCAGCATTCTTTTTTCATAAACAAAGCTGGGCAGGCACCTGGGAGACTTTGCTCCCCTTTCTAAGAATAAGTATGATTGTGATTTAGGGAGCATTGTATTCCAGATAAAACCCTGTTCTGGAAGTCCAAAGATGCTAGGTTCTAGTCCTATCTTGTCCTCTGTCTGTATGTGTTTTTAGGATTGAGCAAGGCTGTGGAATCTCCATGGGCCTCAGTGACCACCCTTTATCAAATGAGGGGTTGGATCTGATGACCCCTGAGGTCTCTTAAAATCTAATGTTCAGTGTTCTAGCATCCTATGTTCTGATATTCATTAGACCTTTAAGGTTCTAAGAACCCTTCCAGCTTTATTATTCATTTTTTTTCAGTTTCTCCCAATTACGACATTCTAAGTTCTAAGGTCCTCTCACCACACTTATATCCTAATATTCTATGTCCCAAAGTCTGTATAATACTCTATGTTCTAACATTTGGTGTTATAAGGCCCCCTCCCAGCTCAGATATTCTGTGCTCCAAGGACCCTCCCAGTTCTGACATTCAGTGCTCTGAGGATGCTCCCAGCTCCGACATACTGTGTTCTAGGGGCCTTTCCACCTCTGACATCCTGTGTTCTAAGGCCCTCCCAGCTCTGACATCCCGTGTTCTAAGGTCCCTTCCAGTTCTGACATCCCGTGTTCTAAGGCCCTCCCAGCTCTGACATCCCGTGTTCTAAGGCTCCTCCCAGCTCTGACATACTGGGTTCTAAGGCCCCCCCAGTTCAGACAGTTATGACCGTTACTCACTTCCTCCCTACTACTCTCACCCTGCTTTCCCCTGGACATGTTCCACACAGTAAAAGCTCCTGGCTGACTTTCAGGTTTGGAAGGACAATGTGACCCAAGAAAAAAACGAAGCAAAAGCCGCTGTGGAAGAAGAGAAGAAAAAGGTCCAAGATCTTGAAAATCACTTAAGGAAACTGCAAAAGGTGAGAGCCCGAGGGAGCGGGTGCGAAACCCGCAGCAGCCAGAAGCCTGCCCGAGCCACTGCCGGCCACCAGGTTCTGTGTGGGATAGAAGAGCGGTGCTTCGGCCGCAGGACGGACGGCTTCGCAGAGGGAGGGTTAGCCTGGGCGTTGGAGCGTTCGGGATTAAATCTGCTGTCGAACGTGGAAGTGCTGTGTGACCTTGGAGTGGTCATTTAACCTCCTGGAGCCTCAGTCTCCTCATCTGTAGGGTGTGAGGTATAGCATCTCAGCACCGGAGGGGTTGTTGTGACATTCGGCAAAGTGCTTTATAAACTTGAAAGCCCATGTGTGGCTCAGGTACGTTTACTTCCCCAGGCTTCGCTGATAGAGAGAGCATCTGGTTTCCCCTGTTATTGTAGATGGTGTAAATAACTAATATATTTGTGCAGCACCTAAGGCAGCTAGGTGGTACCATAAGGCACAAAGCACGGGATCTGGAATCAAGACGCCCTGAGTTCAAATCCAGCCTAGCTGTGTGACCCTTGCAAGTCATTTATTGAAATCACTGTCTGTCTCAGTTTCCTCATCTATAAAATGGGGATAATAAAGCATGTACTTCCCAGGGTGGTTATAAGCATCAAATGAGATAATAATTGTAAAGTACTTAGCCAAGTGCCTGGCACATAGTAGGTACCACATATGTGCTAGCTGTTATATTTATTATTGTTACTTATGAGGCATTTTACATAATCATAACTCACATTCATATAGTGCTGTAAAACTTACAAAGCATTTTACGTGGTAATAATACCTAGCATTCATAGAGCATTTTAGGATTTGCTTTACATATATCATCAAACTTGATTCTTACAAAAATCTTGGGAGACGCTGTTATTTTGATTTTCCCCATTTTATAAATGAGGAAACTGAGTCTGAGCCAGGATAAGTGACTTGTTGAAGGTCACACAGCAAGTAAGCTTCTGAAGCAGGGTTTGAATGGAGGGAATCCTGACTCCAAGTCAAGCATGCTATCCACTGCGCTGTCCAGCTGCCTCAATTTATAATCTTAGAAAGTTGCCTGGGTTAAAAGAAGTTATAAGACTTGGCTTGGGTAGGACTTCCCAAGTTCAAGGCTCCTTCTCTAATCCCTTTAGTACTTTGCCTATAAGCAATTATTATTCTTATTAATAAATGAGTTAATATTAGTTAATCATTCTGAGCTTTGCATAGGAGCAGGTAGTGTAGACAGGATAGGTGACCTTGTCCACCACAGTAGTAACAGTGGTGTCTGAGTCAATCCTTTGTCAGAATTCTTCACATTATTCACCAACACCCCCCAAAAATAAAAGCATTTACCAGAGGGAAACTTAGATAGTTTCCCGGGTACATCACAGAGGAAAGAAGGACAAATTATCCCTGCTCCCTAATGGCTTGCAATGTACCACAGACACCCATCCCCCCCATTCCCCCACCACCACCATCTCCGCCCCAACCTTGACTTATGGAGCAGAACCAAGGATATCACAAAGGAAAAGGATGCAAAATGGAGAGAGGTTCGGGCCTTCGAGTTGGGAAGAGCCGGTTTCAAGTTCTGCCACATACACATGCTGGCTGTGTGACCCTAGGCAAGTCATTTACATTCTTAGATTACCCAGGCAACTCTTGATAAGAGACCAATCTCCCTCAACAAAGGGAGTTTTTATACTGGGAATCCCCTATCCCAGGTGTTTGATTACATCTGTGTCAGAGTGGGGTAGGTCTCAACACTTCCAAGTGAATCCTGAATCAGATCAAAATATAATTGGGAAACATTAAAAATAAATAAATAAAAGTACAGTAAAACATTTTGTTGTTTTCGTTTATTCATTTTCATGTCTGACTTTTCATGACCCCTTTTGGAATTTTCAGGGCCAAGATACTAGAGTGGTTTGCCATTTCCTTCTCCAGTCATTTTACAGATGAGGAAATTGAGGCAAACATAGTTAACTGACTTGCCCAGGGTCACATAGCCAGTAAGTGTCTGAGGCCAGAATTGAATTCAGGTCTTCCTGACTCCAGGCCTGACTCCACCCACTTGTACCACTTAGCAGTAAAACATAGATAATCATAATATATGGTTTTCTAAGCCGGCCACAGAGATCCTTACATAGGGTTTAGCCATCCCATCTCTATCTGAGTCTGATGATACTGCCCAACACCAAGAGAATCATAGCACTTGCTAAGTACCAGGCACTGTACTAAGCCCTTTACAAACATCAACTCATTTGATTCTTATAACAACCCTTTGAGGTGGGAGCTGTTATTATTTCCATTTTACAGATTAGGAAACTCAGACCAAGAGAGGTTAAGACTTGTCCAGAGTCACACAGTGTCTAAGGCTATATTTGAATTCAGGTCCTCCTGACTCCAGGTCCAGTGCTCTATCTATATTGTACCACTTAGCTGCCCCCCTTTCTTTTTGAGTTGGTGAATCTGTCTCATCTCTCCACTGATACATTTTACCTTCCTTAGTCCTTCTGCCGTCCAGTTTTTGTCCCTATCCTCCCTAGACAATCTGCTCAATGTCGTGGAGGGATGGAGACCTTCTCTGGTTCTTGTAATGCCCCATGAAGAGCGGTGGGGCTTTTGGCCTGTTGGTGTGCATCTAACATTTATTATGTTAGGAAATGTCTACGGCACTCCCTCAAATGTCAATCACTTGTCCTTCAAATCCTTAATTTGCTCTAGGTTCTTCTTTCCCTATCCTTAGATCATTGGTAAAGATTCTGTTGTTTTAAGATTCTCATCCATAAAGCAGTCTATAAGACATGTTTAAAAGATGGCCATTTGCTGCAGGAAACAGTTTGGGAATGTTGGAAATGCCACAGTTTTCCAAAGGGGCCTTTTAATTCAAGTCTATTTATAGCCTGCCTGAAAAGTTTCTACTGATTCCTTGACTCAAGAGAATCCCCATCCAACTCCACATGTTATAATCTGGACTAGTGGTGATGAACTCAAACATTAAAAGGGACAACTAAATTATACATTATATATACACCCCTCCTGCTGCCTGCATAGTGACTTAGTTTTAAAATATAATGTTATCTATGTTTTTATTGTATTTTCATTCATTTTGTCAAATATTTCCCAATTATGTTTTAATCTGGTTTAAGTCAAATTTAGGAGTGTTGCACCAAGTGTTTGTCACCTCTGATCTGAACTATGAGCATTCTTTATCTACTTGGTTTTTCCTTTGTGGATTGTTCAGCCATTCTTCTTTGAGTGGCCTTGGAGTTAATAGGCAATCTTTTCATTGTTTTTTTTCACTAACTGGGAACAACAACTTTCCTCTTCCTCATCCTCAGGTTTTGTATGACCCACTGACATACTTGTACAGCTTTGAAACTGATCTACATAAAACCAAGACAGAGCTCAATATCACTTCTACAGAATTGGAAAAATCCAAATGTGTAAGGTCTACGGTTCATTCAGTGCTTATTGTCTCCTCTAGGAAGTGGAATCTAAATCCCAAGAGGGGGGAGTTTTAAGCTCTCACTTAAATGAGACACTGACCATGGTGGAAGAAAGCCAGTCGACAAATACCAAGGACCTAAAGGAGAAAGAATCCCTCACTCTGAGTTTGAGCAAAGCCTTGGCAGAACTCAGCGAAGCCAGAAAACAACAAGTAGGTTCAAATTTTGCTCTGGCTGCAGAAATTCTTCCTCAATGCTCTCTCTCCCTATTCTTCTCCCATCTCTCCAACCCATTCTTTTTGGTCTCCTTGGCTGGGTCTTCAAAGCATTCTCTTTCTAGTCACTGAGTCTCCACTCTTTACCTTTCTCAGCAAATGACATCCCACCTTCTGACTCCAAGCAAAAATGATTTTAAGCAGTTATTTTTCTTATTATCCATTCATTCAGGACCAGTGATTTCATTGGTATAGAGCAACAGTTCTTAAAGTGTGGTCTGGGGTCCCCTGTGGGTCTCAGAGACTCCTTCAAGGGTGCAGTGAGCTCAAAGCTATTTTCATAATAGCACCAAGAGTGCCCACAGTCTACTAGCTAAAAAATTGTGACTTACAGATGAGTTGCCAGTCTGATCTAGCAAAGGGATTTCCACATGGGCAGCTCCCATCATCAATTATCATCATCATCTTCATTATCAGCCATGATCCTTATAATAACGAGCTTCCATGTAGCATTTAGGATTTACAAAGCATTTTATGAGTATTATCTTACTTGATCCTTACCACAACCCTGGGAGGTAGGTGCTATTATTATCCCCATTTTACAGATGAAAAAATGAGGCAGTCAGAGGTTTTAAATACCAGTCATAATACTTAATAATAGCTAACATTTACATAGCACCAACTATGCGCCAGGCACTGTGCTGTATACTCCATAATAATTATCTCATTTTATCATCATAACAAACCTGGGAGGTAAGAGCTGTTATTAAATCCATTTGACAGATGAGAAAATGAGGCAGAGGTTCTAAATGACTTGCCTAGGGTCACACAGCTAGTAAGGACCTGATGCTGGATTTGAACTCAGGTCTTCTAGACTCTAGGTCCATCATTCTATCTATTGTGCCAACCTCAGTAGTGAAATGATAAGACTGGACAAAAAATAAAACAAAAATTCTGGTTAGATCCTACACTGAAAATCCTCTGTCTAAGAAAAGTCACTTAAGGACCTAATGATCTACATGAAAGGATTCGAGTTCCACTAGTCACAGAATGTTAGGTAGAAAGTCAGAGTCAAGTCCTTTTTATCTCACACCTTCACTTTTAGAGGGGAAATTGAGTCACAATGGGATAAGTGAATTGTAAGCCCAGCACTGTCTTTCCACTGACCACCCTCCCTCTCCCCTTTCCCCCCTAGATCCTTCTGGGGGAACAACTTTTGAAGCAGCAGGAAGCCCTCAAGACAGTAGAGGAAGAGAAAAATCTGCAGAAGAGAAACCTAGAAATGGAGATCATCCAGTACAAGGAGCAGGTCAAGCAGCATTCGCAGACCATCGTCACTCTGGAGGAGAGGCTACAGAAGGTGACCCAGCAGAACAAGGACATTGAGCAGAAGACTGTGAACCTCAAGGAACATATACCAGGTAAGTCATTCCCTTTAGCTGGACAGGCTTTTATGAAGCACCTGCTGTTCACCCAGGCACTGAGTAGCTCAGTGGATAGAATGCCAGGCCAGGAATCAGGAAGGCCTGAGTTCAAATCTGACCTCAGACCCTTGCTAGCTGTGTGACCTTGGGTAAGTCACTTAACCCCAGTTGTCTCCACAAACAACAAAAAAATGCTTAGCACAGTGCCTGGAAATGCTAGCTATTATTATTATTATTATACAGAAATGAAAAATCATACAGTCCTTGCTCTCAAGGAGCCTGTGTTCTGCAGGTCCTTGTCTATGTGCACAGAGAAGCAGGAGCCAAAGTAGAATGTGATCGGGTAATTGGGACAGGGAGGGAAGTTACTAGAGAAAGATCTAGACCAAGTGCTCTGGGAAAATTCAAAGAATTTACTGGGAGGTTGGAATTCCAGAAGGTTTCAGGACAGACATGGCACCTTTGCCAAGGCTCATGCATTACAAATCATTATGTCAACCTGTGTAAAGAATATTTTGGAGAAGGGAGAGCCAGAAGGCAGGGAGAACTGATTAGGAGGCCATTGAAATAGCCCAAGTAAGAGGTCAGGAAGGCCTGAATCAACATGGTGGCCATTATGAGTAGAAAAAATGAGATGGATGCAGGAAGGATTGATAAGATAGAATCAACAGAAATTAGAAATTGTTTAGATATGGGATGGGTTGAAAGAATAAGGGAAAGAAGAATAAAAGATGATCCCAAAGTTTTTAGCCTCAGTTACAGCATCTCAGTCTTCAGCAGAGATAAGTTTGGAGAATGGGAAGGACTGGAGAGATGTTGAGTCCAGTTGGGCATATGTTGAGTTTGAGGTGATTGGGGGACATCAAGATGGAAGGGTCTAGACGGTAGTTGGTAAGGCAGGATTACAGTTCAGGAGCAAGATTAAAGATGGATATAGATAGATAAATGGATACTTAGATATAGATATATATGTGGGGAGAGACAGAGAAATTCATCAGCAAGGAGATGATCATTGGACTGACAAGACCTGATGAGATCAACAAGAAAGAATATAAAAGAGGGCCCAAGACACCCATACTTATTATGTGGGAGACAGATGATACTCATTGGATTGTAGACCTAGAGTTGGAAGGGGCCTCAGAGGTCATTGATTCCAATCTCCTCATTTCACAGATGAGGAAACTAAAGCCCATAAAGAGGAAATGATTTACTTAAGGTCACACAGTTACAAAGAGATCCAGCAAAGGAAACTAAGAAATAGTCATTAAGACAAGCCGAAAACCAGGAGAGTGGCATCATGGAAGCCAAGGGCAAAGACACTTACAGAGAGGAGGGGAGCAGTGGACAGTGTCCACAGAAAGGTCAAGAAGGATGAAGCCTGAGAAGGAATCTAGAAACCCCTGCTAAAGCTGATGAAGTCTTGGGCCAGGAAATAAAGATCATAGGGTGATACTCTTGGTTAGAGATGCTAGACTAAAGGTCAGGGGAGAAATGCATAGGGAATTAAAAGGATACCAGAAAAAAAGTGGTCATTATTGATGTGCTGTTGATTTTGTGCTCATCCATCAGAAAAAATAAATGTGATGTTTTTTTCCCCTGAAGGAGATCTTTCTTGTGATAGCAGTTGTGTTCCAGTAGCACAGCAATCTTAGGAGTTCTTTGTCACCACCAGTTATGAAGAAAAATGTCCCTAATGATTCAGGACATCTTTTGTACGGAGCTGGAGAGCCGGAGAATAGACACAAGAGGACAGAGCACTTTGGATGCTTAGGGAAACAGCATGGAGAGGAATTATCTTTTCTGCCAAACATTCTGAGCATGGTGGCTTTTCTCTGTTGTCAGCTGCTAACTATTGTGGCAAATGCATTTTCAGAAACCAGCTGGAATTCATCACTTTCTTGAAAAAAAAAAGACAAGAATAAACTATGGCTTAGGGAAGAATTCTTAGTGAAAGAAAAGTTAGAGGTGATCATGAAAGAAAAAGTGGATAATTTTGACAATGTTTTAAGAAAGGAAGAAAAGAAAACTTTTGCACAAACAAAATCAATGCAACAAGGAAATAAGCTGAAATGTCCATTGAGGGGAGTATTTTCATCCAATTATCTGGTAAAAGTCTGCTATCTAAATATTTAGGGAATGGATGCAAATATATAAGACCAAGAGCTATCCCCCAAGTTGCCAAAGGACATGAATGAAACATTTTCAAACGAATTGTAAATTATCAATAACCATTCAAAACATTGCTTCAAATCAGTAGCAAGAAAAATGCAATTTGAAGGATTATCTCATTTGTACCCTGAAAATTGGCAAAAATGAGAGAAGACCAAACTAGTCAACGTTGGAAAGACAAGACATGTTGTTGGAGCCATGAACTGGTCCAGTTGTTCTAGAAATTTAATTTAGAATTAAATGAAAAATGACTAAATTGTTCATATACTTTGACCCAAAGAAATTCCACTACTGATCATGTACCCAAAGGAGGTCACATACAGATATATCCCTCCCCCTATGTTATATTCATACATTTATAGCAGCATCTTTGTGTAGCAAAACAACAATGCTCTACACAAAGTACATGCTCATTGATCTGGGAATGTCTGAATAAATTATGGTATATAAAGGTCATGACCATATGACATTACAAATAGAGAAATACAGGAATATTTATATAAATGGGTACAGAGCAAAGTAAGCAGAACCAGGAGAACAATATACACAGCTATAATAATGAAAACAAAAAGACCAGTCTTGGTGTCAGAAAGCAGATTTGGAAACAGCACTCTGCTTTTGGCACTGAGGTGCAGAGCTGTGGGGATGCTGCATACATTAATGCAGTCACTGCGTTGGTTTTCCCTGTTTTTCTTTGTTACAGGAGAGGACTCACTGAATGTGTGGGATAGATCCAGAAATGTCTGTGATGTAAAAAAAAGTAATAAAATAATCTTTATTATTTCAGAAATTATAAAAAAACAAAATGGAAAGAATCTCAGATTTGGAGAACACCAAATATGCCCAGTATTCATGTAGGCCATGCTAGTCTCATGTGAAGGCAGAGATCACTAGAGGTAGCTGGAAGAGGAATCAGGGTGTCAGGACCCTGGGACTACGCTCCTCGTTTTACCAGTGTTGAAGCAGAGCTAACACACAGTTTGTTACTTCCACTGTAATGATCAAGCATTAATGAGAATATGTCAAGTCAGCAAGAACTTACTTCTTTCCTACCTAATAGTGTTTTTTTAAAGGGAGAAAGGCAAGGCAATTGGGATTAAATGACTTGCCCGGTGTCACACAGCTAGTAAGCCAGAGTTGAGCTCAGATCCTCCTGGCTCCAAGACGAGTGCTCTATTCACTGCACCACCTAGCTGCCACCTGTTTAATAGTGTTTTATTTTTTCCAATTACTTGCAAAGATAGTTTTTAACATTCACTTTTACAAGATTTTGAGTTCCAAACTTTTTCCTCCCTTCCCTCCTCTCCCCCCTCCCCAATATAGGCTATACATGTACAATCATATTAAACGTGCTTCCACATTAGTCATTCAACAAGCATTTATTAAGCACCTACTGGACTCCAAGTCCAACAGCTCTGTCATTTACTAACAGTGTGACCTGGCAAGTAATTTCATCTCCGTGGGCCTCAGTTTCCTCATCTGTAAAAACAAATCATACCCTTTGCATTGACAACAGAGAAGGATAATGTGAATAAAATGCTTTGCATATTTTAAACATTCTAGAAAAGGGAGGAGCTATTATGCTCATAAAGGGCACTGTGAAAGCCAGAAAGACCTTCATACACCTGAACAAGTTATTTAATTTGAGGCAGTTCAGTGGTACAGTGACTAGAACAGAGGGCATGGAGCCAGGAAGACCCGAGTTCAAATATAGCCTCAGACATTTACTAGGGTTACGATCCTGTTGGACAAGTCACTTGACCTGTGTTTTCCTTATTTTCCTCATGTGTAAAATGGGGATAATAACAGCACCCACCTCTCAGAGTTGTTGCGAGAATCAAAAGAGATATCATTTGTAAAGTGCTTAGCATGGTGTCTAGTGTATAGTAGGCACTGTATAAATACCAACTATAATAATGATAATGAAAATTATCATTAGGCAACTCGGCTAGGTGACTCAGTGGATAGAGCACTGGGCTTAGCATCAGGAAGACTCTTCTTCATGAGTTCAAATCTGGCCTCAGACACTGACTAGCTGTGTCACTTTGGGCAAGCGACTTAATCCTGTTTGCCTCAATCTCCACATTTGTAAAATGAGCTGGAGAAGGAAATGTCAAATCATTCCAGCATCTTTGCCAAGAACCCCCGCTCCAAAAAAGATCACAGACACACCTGAAATGACTCAACAACCGTAATTCTTTAAAACGGTGAGTCACTGAGATAGTGCCAACTTTCATTGCTAGAGGGATTTTCCTCACCAGGGAATTCCCCGTATCAGTGAACACAGATATAGTCTTTTTTTGGGATGGGTGGGGAGACAATTGGGGTTAAGTGTCTTGCCTAAGATCACACAGCTAGTAAGTGTCTGAGGTCAAATTTGAACTCAGGTCCACCTGTCTCCATGGGTCAGTACTGTATCCACAGCATTGCCTAGCTGCTCCATAGGTATGGTCTTTATGCTATTATGTCTCTTTGCCCTTTAAATCCCAGTGCCTGTCAGAATGTCCAATACACACGAAGGGCTTAACAAACCTGCCTAGAGCAGCTGACTGATGGATCAGTAATTAGATCACTTGATTAGAATATTGTTTCTAAACCCTGGAGGCAGCAAATTTTTTTAACAAACCTGTAAAACGTTGCCCCAAACTTGTCTCTTTACAAAACAGACAAACTTATGCCATCGTAGGAAGTAGGCCAGATTCAGTCAGAAGCCCAGCTCTGCCTCCTGCTGTGTGACCCTGTCCAAGTCATTTAAGAAGCCTCTCTCTGCCTCAGGCTCCTCATTTGTATCATGAGGGTGTTGGATGGAGAGCTTCAGCTTCTCCCCTCCTGGCCTTCCTGCTCCAAATCCCTGACAGTCACCTCTCCAATATGTGCTGTGAGTCACAAAGGGCAACACATGACAGAGTGGGTACAAAATGGCCCACATTCACCTCCACTATTAGAAAAAAGAGATTATTTACAGGTCCACAGTTCATCCGTTCTCCTTTTCAATAATCCTAATAGCCATCATTTCTATAGCATTTTAATGTTTGCAAAGTGCTTTAGATATATTCACTGATCCCTACAACAACCTGAGGAAGTAAGGGCTATAATTATCCCATTTTATGGATGAGGAAACTGAGGTAGACTTACCCAGACTCACACAACTAGTAAGGTAAAGTTTGAATTTGGTTCTTCCTGATTCTACATCCAGGGCTGTGTCCATGGTACCACAAAATGGGATCTGTCTCAAAGAGTTTAGTGGCTCATTCCTTGGCTTCTCCTGTACTTCCCTGTCCTTGAATGTGAGTACTTCAGTATCCATGTTGCTATCTCTCAAACACCCTGACTTTCAAGGGCCACATCCTCCTCAACCCTAGCTTTCACTTCAGCTACACACAGTGACGGTCACACTCTAGCTTCATGGCCCTGGGCAAGTCACTTAAATCGAGCAGCCTTTGCCTGCCTCAGTTTCCTCATCTGTACAATGGGGATAATAATAGCACCTACCTCCCAAGATTGTTGTGAGGATAAAAATGAAATGATAATGAGGTACTATCTGAAAATATTTGCAAAGCACCTACAAACTTTAAAGTGCTACATAAACATCACCATCATCATCATTATTAAAGAGAATAATAGTATTGAGTTCAACATCATCTACAGGTGTTCAAGAGCACCACCACCATTAAGATCCCTATGATTCTCTTATCTGGCAATCACCTGGCTATCTTCCCCCATGCTTCAGTGCCCCTAAACCTGTTCTTGGTCCTCAGCATGACCTTTGGTCCTTCTACCACACCACACCCCCCCAACCCCCCGACCCAGGTTGGCACCTCTGCTCTGGCTTCCCTTTGGTTTATTCCCAATCTTGACCCTGTGGTTTATCAGTTCAATGTTATGCTGTCTTCTTTTCTTGAATTCCTTCCCCAATCCCTTCTCTCCTTGCTGCCCATGCCTCACTGAGCTGGATCACTCCCATTTTTTATTCTACTGCTAGAAAAATCATACGAAACAGAGATGTAAAAACAGCGGCCCTGGAGTCAGAGGACCTAGTTTCAAATTCCACCTTTGACTCTTACTCCCTGTGTGGCTTTGGGCAAGTCATCTAAACTCCAGAGACCGCAGTTTCCACATCTGTAAAATGAAGGGATTGGATCAGATGACCTCTGTGGTCCCTTCTAGCACTAGAGTTATGAGACAACTGGGTAATTGTAGTAGATAGAGCGCTGGACCTGGAATCAGAGAGACTTGAATTCAAATTCTGTTTCAGATACTTACTTAGCTATCTGACCCTGGGTGAGTGCCTAAACTTCTCTGTGCCTCAGTTTCCTCATCTGTAAAGTAGGAATAGGAATAGCCCCTACCTCCCAGGGTTTGAGGCTCAAATGAAACATTTCTAGTGCTACATTTGTTGTTGAGTTGTTTCAGTCATGTCTGACTCTCCATGATCCCATTTGAGGTTTTCCTGGCAAAGGTTCTGAGGTAGTTTGCCACTTCCTTCTCTAGCTCATTTTACAGATGAGGAAACTGAGGCAAAGAGTATTAAGTGACTTGCCCAGGGTCTCACAGCTAGTAATTGTTTGAAGCCAAATTTGAACTCCGGTCTTCCTGAGTCCAGGGCCAATGCTCTATGCACTATGGTGTCACCTAGATACTCCCTTTTCCTTCACTCTTGTCTCTGACAAAATGACCCTTCTCACTAAGGCTAACTCCATTACTTATATCCTTAACTTTATCTCCTCCTGTTTTCTCTAGGGGCTTGCCCTTAAAGTCAATCCCTGTCTTTTCTAACTGTCCATCCCTTCCTTTCTTTCTTCCACTCACTTCTCAACCCCTTGCAGTCTGGTTTCTCACCTCAATACTCAGTGGAAACTACTCCAGCCTTTTAATTGCCATTCTAATCTTTCTGGACCTTTCTGTAGCATTTGACTCTGTCAAGCACTCTCTTCTCCTGGATCCTCTCTCCTCTCTCACTTTTCAGACAGTATTCTCACCTGGCTTGTCTTGCACCTATCTGACCTCTCCTTATTCTCTTGCCCCTAATTTGGGGTGTTTCTCAAGCTTCTGTCCTGGGTCCCTTTCTCTTCTCCCTCAGTATTCTTTCTTTCTTGGTAATCTCATAAGTGTCCTCGAGTTTAATGATGGATATGACTCCCAGATCTATATATACAGCCCCAGGCTTCAACTCCACATTGCCAGTTGGTCACTTCAAACTGGATGTTCCAGAGACATCTTTTTTCCTTAACAGGATTTTTTTCAATTACACAGAAAGATCATTTTCAACTTCATTTCTGTAAAATTTTGAGTTTCAAAATTTTTTCCCTCTCTCCCTTTCCTCCCTCCTCCCCAAGACACCAAACAACCAAATATAATCATGTTAAACATATTTCCACATTACTCATGTTGAGAAAGAAGAATCAGAACAAAAGGGGAAAACCATGAGAAAGAAAAAACAAAAAACAGTGAAAATAGTATTCTACAATCTGCATTCAGACTCCATATTTCTTTCTCTGGATGTGGTTAGGATGTTCCATCACGAGTCTTTTGGAATTGTTTTCAATCATTGCATTGCTGAAAAGAGCTAAATTTAATAAAGCTGATCATTGCACGATGTTGCTGTTACTGTGTACAATGTTCTCCTGGCTCTGCTCACTTCCCTCCGTATCAGTTCATGTGTTTCCAGGTTTTTCTGAAATCCACATGTTCATCATTTCTTATAGCACAATAGTATTCCATTACATTCATATGCCACAATTTGTTCAGTCATTCCCCAATTGATGAGTATCCCCTCAATTTTCAATTCTTGGCTACCACAAAGAGATGCTATAAATATTTTTGTACATGTGGATCTTTTTCCCTTTTTATCATCTTTTTGGGATACAGCCCTAGTAGTGGCATTGCTGGATCAAAGGGTGTGCACAGTTTGGTTGCCATTTGAATCCTAGAGACATCTTAAACTCAATATGTCTAAAACCAAAATCCTGATCTTTCCCCCTAAAACCATTCCTTTTCCCATATGTCCTCATTTCTGTCAGAGGCTCCACCATCCTCCCAATCTCCCAAGTTCTTAACCATGGCACTTGTCTTTTTTCTTCACCCCACATGTCCACATCAGTTGCCAAATCTTGCTTCTCCTACCTTTACAACATCGCTCACATCCAATCCCTTCTCTACCTCGTTAATTTAGGGCCCCATCACCTCTCACCAACATTAGCAACAGCCTAATTGGACTCAGTGCCCCAAGTCTTTTCATGACAGTTCATCCTCCACATTGCTACCAAAAGAATTTTCTTTAAACACAGAACTGATCATGCAGCACCCATATTCAATCAATTCTAGTGGTTTCCTGTTGCCTCTAGGATAAAACGTAAGTCCTGCTTAGCTTTCGTACAATCTGGCCTCAATCTAAATTACTGCACTCATGGATATTATTTATCCTACTACACTGTATGATCCAGTCAAACTGGCCTAAGTTATGTTCTTCATATGCATCTCCCTGCCTTTTCACTGGCCTTTCCCTCTTGCCTGGAATGCCCTTCCTCCTTACCTCTGCCTCACAGTCTCCCTCTTCCTTTACTATGCAGCTCCAGTCCCCTCTTTGGCATGAAGCCTCTCCTAATTTCCCCAACTGTCAGTGCCTGCCTTGTCTCCAAGCTAGTGTTTGACTACTCTATACACATGTGGTTATTAACTTTATGTTTCTGTACATTATATGTACTTTGTGGCATTTAAAAAGATTACAAAGACATAATTTCTGGGTAACTTAACCATTTTATTAATAATGCCAGCATGTTTATTCATAAAAGGATGGTCATTTAGTCATCTATCTTAGACCAAAGATCCCTCAAGGCAGTGGGCTCACAGTTTATATGCCCTTGGAAGAGCAGCTGTTCCTGAACGTGGCAATCAACTCTTTTTGGTGAACAATTAATGAGGAAATTAATATTATAATGAGATGGTGGGCTATATTACAATGAGGGTTCTGGTGTCAGTAACTTAGATCTTGATCAAAGAGACTTATTGATTTCTAATCATTTGTCTGACAAAAGGGAGGATCCACATTCTCCCAGAGCTGTCAGAGCAGATACAATGAGTTGGACTGCACCCATTAGCCCAAACTTAGAATTTCTTTTACTATCTTTGATTAGATCTCAGTCATCCTGGCTGGGTAAATCTATGAGAAAGAGTTCCCATACTGTTTGACTTCTGGATGAGGGAGCAGAAAGTGGGGGGGGGCGGTTCTGATTCAGTAATGAGTTATTGACCTGTGAGAAATAATCATTTCTCACACTTGTTGTTTCTCTCATTAGAATGTAAAGTCCTTGTGAGAAGGGACTGCTTCATTCACAGTGTTTGTAACCCAAGTGCCAGGCACCTAGAAGGTAATTGATAAACATCTAAGTACCTTCTCTGCAGGTCTCCCCATCCTTAAAATAAAAGCAAAAACTTTCATTTAGCTCTACTATTCTCTCAAGGTTTTATCTTATTTCTTTTCTCCCTTTCACAGCCAAACTAGAAAATAAGAATGATAACTAGCATTTATATAGTGTTTCAAATTTGCAAAGTGCTTTACATATATTATCTCATTAAAAGCTTTGGGCACTCATCTACTATCATCTTGTTAATTTCCCAGTCATCTGTAATCTGACTTCAAACATCAGTATTCACTTAAAACTACCCTCTCCAAAATGACCACTGATTCCTTAATCACCACACTGAATAGTCCTCATCCGTCTCTACTTCCCTGAAACATTTGACACTGCCAATCATCTTCTTGATTTGGAGGCTCTCTCTCCTCTATGGGTTTCCATAGAGGCTCTCTCTTGCTTCTTCTACCAGTCCATCTTCTTTGCCGGATGATTGCCCATAACCCATCCCTTAACTATGCTTATAGCCTGGGGCTCTGTCCAAGGTGGTCATTTCTTCTCTTTCTATATACTCTTACTGAGTCGTCAGTTCCCATGGGTTTATCATCTCAAAGTTTATGCTTACCAGTTCTGTAGTAAAATATAAATATATGTATGTATGTATATGAGTGTGTGTGTGTAGCAATTGACTCTAACCTCACTCTTCCAGGGTTTGACTAGCTACATCTCTGAGTCTTTCTCTAATACTATTGACTTAAGTTCCTATTCTGGATATCTTCCCACACACACTATTAACTACCAATGACTAGCACTCCAGTTCCATTTAACCAATTAACATTGATTAGCTTTTATAAAGAGATATTTACTTAGAAGATATAGCAATAATGAAAGTACAAACCTTCCCCCCTCCCCCAGTACTTGGGGGACACATTCTCTCCCATACAACTCAGTCTCTAGAAAGATTAGGCTCAGCCTTAACAGTTTCTATATAACACTGGTCCCATCTCACCCCCCACCCCCAAAAAATAGTTTAGATCCAAATGTAGGCATTAATGCTAGGTGAGTCGCTATCTTAGCTCTTGATGAGCTGTGTTCCAAATTCTGTTTCTTGGTCCTCAGAGCATTAATGCTAAACTGACTGCAAGCCTCAGTCTGAGATTTACTCCCAGACCGCTTTCTCCTATCTCCTTCACCTAAAATGAAGGAACAAATTCTAAGGGCTACATTCAGCCTCAGATGGGAAGGACCCATGACCTCTCCCTTCCAGTATTGACTCTTTTCTCTCACCAGAGCATTGCCAGGCAGAAATCAAATCAGATCAAGAGAAGAAAGAGGTTCTGGTCCATTAGTTGTTTTTGAATGTACCCCAAATTCCAGGTAGGAAGCTATTCAAAGGCACTCCAGACTGGAACCAATTAGAGATTATCCACACATGTTCCAAAGTCCACATAGGGACTGCATCAGGTAAGCATTCTGCACATGCTCATAAGGACTGGTCTCATTGGCCAATCTCTCGTTACATATATAACCAGCCCTATTCTTTCCCCTGAAATCCAGTCTCACCCACTGGATATTGCTAACTGGCTGTCACATAGATATCTCAACTCAGCATGTCCAAACAGAACTCACTATCTCTCCCCTAATTATACCTCCCTGTTTAGTTTGAGAACATCACCACCCTCACTGTTGCTCAGGTTTCCAAACACGGATACATCTTCAACTCTTCTCACTCACTTCCCATAGCCATTTGGTTGCCAAACCTTGTCATTTTGTCATGCCTCTTTCTCTCTACTCATGTAGCCCCTAATGCAGGGTGGAAGGGACTAGGACAACCCCTCATCACTCTCACCTGAATTGCTGTGATCACCTTCCAACTTGCTTTCCTGCTCCAAATCTCTCTCCCTCTGATTCATCTTCTATACAGTTACCAAAAGGTAGTTCCTAAATCACAGCTCTGACCATGTCATCTCCCAGCTCAAAAAGTTCCAGTTAGTCCCTGTTACTTCTCAGATAAATTCTTTCAGTCGATATGTAAGGCCCTTCCCACTCTAATGCCAATCTACCTTTCCTAGTTTATTATACATTATTACATTCTAGTCAAACTGGTATTCTCACTGTTCCTCCCAAACAGCATTCCATCTCTCATCCCTGGGCCTATGTAGACATTGTCCCTCGTGCCAGGAATACACTCGCTTCTCAGTGTAGGACACTGGAAAGAGCTCTAGAGTCAAAGGACCTAGATTTAGTTCTCTTTTCTGATTTTGTTGCTGCTTAGTTGTTACCATTGTGACCAACTCTTTGCAATCCCTTTGGGGGAAGTTCTTGGCAATACTGAAGTGATTCACCATTTCCTCCCCCAGCTAATTTTATGGATGAGGAAACTGAGGCAAGGGCAGCTGGGTGGTACGATAGAGTGTTGGGCCTGGAGTCAGGAAGACTCTTCTTTCTGAGTTCAAATCTAGTTTTAGACACTAGCTGAGTAACCCTGGGCAAGTCACTTCACCCTTGTTGCCTCAGTTTCCTCATCTGTCAAATGAATTGCAGAAGGAAATTGTAAACCACTCCAGTATCTTAGCCACGCAACCCCAAAGTAGATGTTCATCATTTGGGGAATGGCTAATCCAATGGTTTGATGTGATGAATGTGATGGAATATTACTGTGCTATAAGAAATGAAAAATATGATGACTATAGAGAAGACTGAGTAGATCAACACAACCTGATTCAGAAGGAACAAAATAATATCTGCAATGACAGCAGCAATGGAAATGGAAAGAAGAAGCCCCAAATCATCAAAAGTGGATGTTGCAAAATGATAAAGAACAAGCGTGGTTCCAAACATGAGAGGGGGAAGCCACCCACACTCCTTTGCAGAGCCGAGAACTCCACAGTTTGGGACATTGCACATTTTTTTCAGACTTTTTCAATATATTGATTATTTTTGCTGCTTTCTCTTTTTTTCTTTAAAAAATATTATTCATTATATGGGCTGACTTTCTATGAGAGGGAAGGGAGAGAGTTAATGGGAGAAATTTTGTAAATTGATTTAAAATAATATATTCCTTTAAATAAATATAATACTTTAAAATATAAAAATATAAATTAACTTAAATTTATTAAAAATTTATTTTTAAAAAAAGTCCCTACTTTCCTTCAGCACTTCCTTCTCCATGAATTGCTAACACCTCCCTCTGTTATTTTGCATATATTTTCTGTTTATTGTTTCTTTACAACAGAATTTAAGCTCTCTGAGGGCAAGGATTGTTTTATTTTTGTCTCTATGTCCCTTCCACATAGCACAGTGCCTGACACACATACGACCTTTGATAAATGCTTATTTTTAAACAGTCCTGGAAGGTGGGGAGTCTGTCCACTCCTACTCTGACTTATCAGCCTGTTGTTTATAACCTGGTGGGATTTGACCCTCAAGACACATTTATTTGCCCATAATTTTTCCCATTACTTGATCCTCACAGCCTGCTTCCACCAATCATTAGGCCACACTGCCAGAAGTAGCCCATCTGGGACCAGGAAAGGATCAGCTTCCTTCCAATATGGCAACCCCATTCTCAGTTCACCTACAACATAAATATGGTTGATAGAGCTATGGCTTCCAGGAATAAGGAGACAATATTCCTTCTGTTCTCTTTCCTGATCATAACACATCTTGAGAATTGTGATTGGTTCTAGGTACCACATCTTATTTGAGGAAGGATACTTCAGAAAAGTGTAAAGTAGGTGTGGAGAAAACTGGACACTGTACCTTAAAAGGAAGAATTGAAAACATTAGGATAATTTAGCCTGGAAAAGAAAAGATTTGAGCATGGGAAGAGGTAACTGATGAATGTTCTCAAATATTTGAAGGACTTTCATGTGGGTGAGGGATTAGATTTGTTTGATGGAACCCAAAGGGAAAAACTGAGGACACTGGACCAAAATTGTAGAAAAGCAGATATTTGGGCTCAGTGTCAAGGAAAAACTTCTTACAAAAGGGAGCTGTCCAAAAGCCATCTGGGTTACAGTGGGGTGCAGTCATTTCCCCATCCTTGGAGATCATCAAGCAAAAGTTGGATGACCAATTATCAGAGATGTAATAGACAATTTAGATTTTCCTCGGGGTTAGCCTAGGTGACCTCAAGAGTACTTTGATTCCTTGATTTGTATGATGATTAAAATCATTGCACATTTCTTTAATAGTTGAAAAGGAAATACAGAAAGATCGTTTGCTAAAGACTCTTGCCACTGGAAAGTCATATGACTATCTAATGTAAGTATCCTTAGAAATATATTGCTTTTTTTCTATGTTACTATGTTTTTTTCTAAGCTCCCTTTATGGGTTGCAAAAGTCCATTAGAATATTTACTAGCTTGTGATAAATAGGTCAAGTTTCAGATTGGCAAACTTTTCTTAGATTTCAGCCAATTAAATATTTAAGCACTTTGTACTACAGCATCAAGGCATGGTGCTCCATTATAGCAACAGAAATCAGACATAATCCCAACCCTCAAGGGGTGTATGCACTAAGAGAAGAAATTAAAAAAGATATGATAGTCTCCCCCCACACTGGGTGCTAGCATTCTAGGTTAGAAAAATTCCTAGTATGTATGGAGAAAAGCTAGAGAACACTAGCAGAAAGGCATGCCTTCTAAAGCCCTCCTAGCTCTGACACTCTGTGTTCTACTGGCCTTCCCAACCCTGATATTCAGTGTTCTAAGATCTCTCCCACCTCTGACATCCTGTGTCCTAAGGACCCTCCTACCTCTGACATCCCATGTTCTAAGGCCCTCCCAGCTCTGACATCCTGTATTCTAAGGGCCCTCCCAGCTCTGACATCCTGTGTTCTAAGAGCCCTCCCAGCTCTAACATCCTGTGTTCTAAAGTCCATCCCAGCTCTGACACTATATATTCTAAAGTCCCTTCTGACTGTAAATGATATGACCCTATACTGAGAGAGTCCATAGTAAAGGAAGAGATAATATGGTATGAGATTATTCAGAAAGTTAAAAAATAAAATAAGTTGCATTGGCACTGGCCAGTCTTCTTGTATGCTTGACTTTAGTACCAAATTTCATTCACTGAATAGACAGGTCAATCCTTGATTTTCAAAGGAGATGTCAGTTTCTTCAGTCTACATCAGTTTTCCCATTTGTCTGCCTCAGGGACCAGCTTTTCATTTTGCAGAATGTGTGGAATGATTTCTCATACAGATTAGCTGTCCAAATCATTAGTCCTAGATAACAGTTATCTTCTCCCACACCTATTGTTACCTATACAAACAAACCTCAGCCCTAAGTTTACTGAAGTTTTAAGGACTGGGATCAACTGGTGTCAATTTAGCCACTGATATCACCTCTCTGTGCCTCAGTTTCCCCTGTTATAAAATAGTGGGATTGGACTAGATAATCTCTAAGGCTCCATCTAAATCTGACACTCCATGCTCTAAGATGCCTCCCAGCTCTGGTCGGTATCCTAGGTTCTATGACCATTCCAGTTCTAAAAATTGCTCCCAGTTCTAATACTTCATATTCTAAGCATTCCTTCCAGCTCTGAAAGACCACATCCCTAAGTTCTACTTAACTCTGATGTTCGATGTTCCAGCTCCTTTCTAAACTTTAACATTTTGAGTTCTAAGGTCCCTTCTGGCTGACATTCTCTGTCCCATGAGCCCTTTCTTTCCACAAAGGTAATCTGTTCCAATGATTACTAATGTTTTCCCAGTATGGTAACCTATGATTTGCTCTATTTAGTAAGACACACACACACACACACACACACACACACACACACACACGAAAGTCTTCATCAAACTTTTAAAAAATCAGAGTTCTCACTGTAATCTCTGATCTAACCCTGTTTCATTGATTTCAGGGAAGAATTCCTGGTTGCCCAGAAACAACTCATCTCCCAGCATGAGGTCATCATTGCCCTGAAAACAGACCTTTCCAAAAGCCAAACCTTGATTTCCACGTTGAAAGGTATGTCAGTCATTCAGCTGAAGATCCCAAAATTCCATAAGGGGGAGAAAAGGTAAAGTAGCTTTCTTTGTATCTGAAAACTCTCAAGCTATAAGTCATTGGTGAAATGCTGTCTTTTCTTTGTTTATAAGATTTTTGCTGAGTATTTAGCACACACAGCCTTGTGTGTAGAATTTTCTGTCTCTGAGGCTGAGTGACCTAAGGGAAAATCCTTCACAATGAATGTTTCCCCTGTATCAGTACTCATACTACAGAAGTTTGCTGATACTGCTAGAGGAAGTGTCTCATTGAAGATGATTGATGGTACTTTGCTTTCCCCTTTCTGGGCCTCAGTTTCCTCATATATAAAATGTGAGTTGGTCCCTTTGAGACCTATGTTCCAAAGTCCTTTCCAGGTCTGATAGTTTATGTTTTCCCTTCTAGCTCTAATAGTCTGTGTTCTAAGGCCCTCCCAACTCTGACATCCTGTGTTCTAAGGCCCCTCCCATCCTGTGTTCTAAGGGTCCTCCCAGCCCTGACATCCTATGTTCTAAGGGCCCTCTCAGCTCTGACACTCTGTTCTAAGGGCCCTCCCAGCTTTGACATTCCAATCTATCAAGTCCCTCTTATAACAATTTCTACCCAATTTTAAATGCTAAGATTTTCCTTAGGTGCAAATTCTTGAAGAGATATTTTGAAATAGCTCTTATCTTACAGGAAACAGTCTCAGCTGGAACTAGTTCTAGCAATCCCAGTATCGTAGAATCTTAGTGCAGTGCAGAGAGAAGTCCTACTCCTTGTCCTCGCTGATCTTTAGGCTCAGATTCAGATAGGATGATTTTATTTGTTTGAAGATCCAGTCCTTTGTTTGTTTAAAGGAAAGAGAGAGTCTGGGAAATATACCTTCTGCTTTTAAGCAAACTGAAGGTCCAATATTTTGTACCTTCTGGTTAAACCAGTTCTTGAACTTGAAGAGGTGAGGGTAAGCAAGGAGGATCAGGAAGGACAGAGCTCTCCCATTTCAGTGCTGATGCCAAAGGTTCTGGATCAGACCTTTCCCCCTCCCTCTCCCCCTCCATGCCCCTCCACTCCTGGCTCTTCCATCTATTTCTCCTTCATATTCCTACTCCACCCCACCTTTTTTCTTTCAACCCTGACAAAGCTACCCCTGTGGATAGGAGTGAGAGGACCTAGTCAGATTTAAGGAGCAGACTGTCATTTTTGATGGAAGGGAGAGGTATCCAACCATTGTTTTATTTTTTTCCCCGTCTTCAACTTTGGGAGTTTCAAACATTCTCTGAGCTTTGGTCTCCTGAGTCAGGGTCTATATCTACAGAAAATCCCCCAAATCATTTTTGGCTGGACTCAACCAAGATGAGTGATTTATACCTTTGGTTTTATGGAAGAAAACCAAATTTTCCAGATGCTTGATAAGTCACTTAACTCTCCTGCGCCTCAGCTTCCACATCTGTAAAAAAGAAAGAGCTCTGAGGTCCTACAAATCTCTTTCTCATCTGTAAAAAAGAGGAGATTGCAGTAGGTGACCTCTGAGGTCCCTTGTAGCTCCAGATCTAGGGTTCTGTGGTTCCCTGAATAACCTTTAGGTTGTATCTCTGTCCGTTCTGTTATTCTGGGCTGGGTAGATTTGGCCACACCGTTCATCCACCAGTTCTCAGGGGTGGATCTTTCTGGCCTTTTCAGCTGAGTTTGATGAGCAGCTAGACGCAGAGATGGGGCAGAATCTTTTCCTGGTCCAACAACAGAAGCATGAGTTGAGTGAACTGAAGGACAGACTGATTCAGATGTCCAACCTGGTGGAGAAGAAGAACAAAGAAACTGAAAGCTTAAAGGATTGTCTAAGGTACCTACCCATAACAGAAGACACTGTGGAGTCCTGGGAACTCTAAGGAATGTCCCTTCTGGGCTCATCAACATGCCTGAGGGCACAGAGGAAGGGGTAGCTGGGAAGGGGTCTCCTGCTGTGGGCCAGGATCACAAGTATCAAAACCAAACTGTTCCTGCCTCCAAGGAGCTAGGGTGTGGTCTTCACCAAAGGGGTCTGGGATCCCCTGAACTTGTTTCAGTTGTTCCATATTTGAAAGCCTCTCCAATTCCCTCCAGCTGTAGAAACTCCATCTCTGAAGAAACTAAAAACATCTGCACCATGTGTGATGTGGGGATACAAGTGGATGGTACTCAGAATGACGTGTGCATCTTTAACCAAGATGTGAGTAGCCCCACTGCATGGCCTGCTGCTGGGGGGATCCACAAGCACAGAAAGTGGGGGCTTACTTAATGACATTCAATGTAATTCACCAAATATTTACAGAGTATCTACTGTGCGTAAGAAGCCCCCATTTTGTTCCTGATCCCCCAAGTCCAGAGCTGCTTACCCTTTTCTCTGTCACTGACCCCTTAGGCAGTCTGGTAAAGCCTAGAGAGCCCTGCTTAGAATCATATTTAAAAGCATAAAATAAAATACAGAATATTACAAAGAAAGCCAATTATATTGAAGTTCAGTTGTGTAGAGGAAGATAGAAAAAGAGATAAAGAGATAGATGAAATACAGAAACAAAAATAGATATATACTTATAGAAATAGAAATAAGTATATAATTATACTGAAGTTCAGTTGTCTAGAGGTAGATAGAAAAAGAGAAACAAATTAGAGAAATAGAAAGAAATAGTTATAGAGATAAATATGTATGTGTACATATATGTACATATAAAAGTTCACAGCCCCCAGATTTAAGAATCTTCATCAATAGTGTCCTATCCCCCCATCCCCAGTAATACTTTTAATATATTTTGTAATTATCTATCTCTGTACATGCTGTTTCCCCTCCCAGCCCCCATTAGTATTCAAGCATCTCAAGGACAGGATGCTTGGATCATCCTGGATCCAAGATGATCATAGATTTAGGCCTGAAAGGAACATTAGAGACAACCTAGTCCAAACCCCCTTACCCTTACCCTGTTTCACAAAGGAAACTGACATCCAGAAAAGAATCAAGGGTACTAGACTTAGACTATCTTGTAAAACTCCCTTATTTAACAGATGAAGAAATGGAAACCCAGAGATATGACTTGCCCAGGGTCACATGGAGATTCAAACCTCAGTCCTCTGAGTCCAAAGCTATTGCTTTCCCCACTATACCACTGCTAACTTTTTTGTCATCATATTCCCCAGCACAGGGACTGACACATAGTGGGTGCTTAATAAATGCTTGCTACATTGATTATAAGGCATTGAGAATGCAAAGATGAGAAATGCCCTATGCTCAAGGAGCTTAAGGAGGAAAGGGAATGAGGGAGAGATGTCCAAAGATAAAGGCATTTATCATGGTAGTAACATCTGCAAGGGATGAGACATGTATGGAAAGGGCTTTGGTACAGTTCTTTGAATGATTAGATGCACGGGGTGGTCCACCAAGGTGCCCTAAAATATTTGAGGAGCAATGGATCACTTCTAATTGAGGGAATAAGGGCAGGCTTAATGGCAGAAAGGTGGCAGCTGAGCTGGTCTTTGAAGGAAGGGAAGATGGCAGAAGATAGAAGCATGGTACTTGACTGGGAGCAAGTGGGGAATCCATTCCAGTTATGAGTGAAAGCATGGCCAAAGGCAGAAGCGAGAAAGGAGAAAAGAACAGAAGTTGGTGATTAGTATAGTTTGTCTAGAGCACAGAAAACTTGGAAGCAGACTTGTAGAGTGGTCAGAAAGCTGGCCTCAAAGCCAGGAAGACCTGGGTTCTAGTCTGACCAGACACATGTGCCTGGGCAAGTCATTTGACTTTCCAGTATTCTAGGCAACTGTAAGTTACAGAGAAAATACTCATCTGAATTAGAGGAAGTGTCCCTACCCGGTACTACTGAAATCCCAGGACGAATTCCCTATCATCTATGGAGTATATTTAGTTCAGTGTTGGAAAGAGAGGGAGTTGATACAATGGAAAGATGGATTTGGAGTCAGAGGACCTGGTTCTCTATGTGATGTTGGGCCCTTTCCCTTCTGTGGGTCTCAGTTTCCCCTTCTGTATAATTTGTGTTCCATTATATCCAAATTCCTCCCAGTTCTGGAGCTATGATCCTAGGAAACCCCTGAGGTCCTTCCAACTCTGCTTCAGGAAAGGCAAGTAATGAGAGAAAGTCAGGAAAACAGTTTTGGAAAGAGATTTCCCCATTGCAAGGAGACATGCAGACCCCTATTGCAGGGCTTGTGTTGCTAAAATTGTCCTTAATAAGCTCACTGTAGGATACAGTCCCACCCTAAGGTGTTAGCTTTCTCTGCCATAGACAGGATAGTTAAATGTTTATTTCCCAAACTGGTTAGACCGAAGAAATCAAGGTACCTAAAATAAAACCTTTTGAGTCAACATCAGAAGCCAGACCAAACATCTCAGTCAGTTTTCTCCTTTTCTCCTTGGCATTTTTCCCCTGACCCCAGCAGCAACCACATGCAAGAAAGCCAGCTACAGCTGGGTTGCTTGGCTTGGGAGCTAGCACACAAAGCAATGCCTCACTTCAATCTCTCAAAGCTATTTTGAGACAGGGAAAGTACTTAAAATCCAGCCATGGTCCTGAGGCTCAGCTCTAGCAACCTGACTGCCCTCACTCATGCTGTAGCTACAGGCAAATAGGGATGTGGGTTAGAAGGGGGGAGGGGGGAAAGAGAGTGAGAGAGAGAGAGAGAGAGGAAGAGAGGGAGGGAGGGAAGCAGGGAGAGGAAGAGGGAGAGGGAGAGGGAGACGGAGGGAGGGAGAGGGAGAGGGAGAGGGAGGAAGGGAGAGGGAGAAGGAGGGAGGGAGAGGAAGGGAGGAAGAGGAGAGGGAGAGGGAGGGAGGGAGAGGGAGAGGGAGGGAGGGAGAGGAGAGGGAGAGGAAGAGGGAGAGGGAGAGGGAGAGAGGAAAGAATGGAAAATAAAAAAGAGAAATCTTTTCTAATTCTGTATTCTAAATTCACTCTCCTTCCTGCTTTCAAAACAGTCTAAGCTAAGCATGGGGAGCCTAAGGCCTCGGGGTCACATGGGGCCCTTTAGGTCCTCAACTATGGCCCTTTGACTAAATCTAAACTTCACAGAAGAAATTGGTTCTGTAACACTTGGTTTCAGTCAAAAGGCCACACCCAAGGACCTAGAAGATCGCATGTGGCTTCAATGCCACAGGTTCCCCACTCCTGCTCTAGATCTTATTTTAGCTATCCTGGTTCTGTCTACCCATGTTCTAGATCTGGCTTAGCTATTCTGATTCTGACAACCCATGTTCCAAACCTTGGCTTTCCACTTGATTCAGACCCATTGGTGCTGCCTTTACACAACACTTTACACTGCCTTATCTCTTGACAGGTTCACAAGGAAGGACTGGCACCCCTTCTACTGTTGAGATAAATCCCTTCCACCTTCCCAAGCACCAGTAGAATAAATTCACTTGGCTAAAAGTTGGGCAACTATTTACACTAATTTATTGCCTAATGATGATATATATAATGAGACGAAGGGTCATATATTGGGTTACAGGGGTCTTAGAGACCATCTAGTCTAACCTCCTTATTTTTGCAAATGAGGCAGCTGAGACTCAGAGCGATGAGATAATTTGCCCAAGATCATAGGGCTGATTAATGGTAGAGCCAGAATGTGTTTAAAAAGCTCCTCTCAGATGGGAATTTAGTATGTTTTTTCAAAGCAGAGAAGTAGAATCACAGCGAATAGAAACTCTGGAAAAGCTTAGGAGGAAGAAAAGGTAGAGAAAAACTTTATTTAAGACGAAGAGAGAAGAGAACTGCACTTTGGTGCCAATGCCAAAAGCTTAAGAACAGTTCTCTACTTTTTTCCCTCCTTCTCTTCTTCCTTCCTCCCTCCTTTCTTTCTTTTTCACCCAGTCTCTTCACCTGTATTCTTTCTCCTTCCTCTCTTCTTATCCATGCCAAAGCCAGAAGGTCACATGGGCAGGAGCCAGAAAGTCCGATTTGGTTCAGGACGGAGAAGAACCCCCAGCCATTCCTTTTTCTCCATTTCCACCTTCAGGGGGTTTAAACATTCGTTGCTTTTTGGCCCCATTCCCCTAGGTCAGAGCCTACTCCTTTAGAAGACCTGGAGTCATTTCAGGTCAGAATTACCCAACATGAATGATTTTTCCCTTTGGCTTATTGAAAGGAAACGAAGTTTCCAGCATGCATGCTAAGTCACTTAACAGACTAGTTTCTCCTCTGAATAGGGATTGGGTACAACTTTAGCATGGGGCAGCCAGGTAGCTCAGTGGATAGAGTACCAAGTCTGAGTCAGGAAGATGTAGCCTCAGACTCACTAGTTGTGTAACCTTGGGCAAGTCACTTAACCTCTGCCTTGGAGGCAGTTAGATGGCTCAGTAGATAGAACATTGGGTTCTAGTAAATCAAGCCTCACACAGAGGAGACAATCAAAGTTTAGAAAGGGAAAAGAACTTGCTCAACGTCACAGTCACAAGCCTGTATTTGAACCCAAGACCTCCTGACTCTCTAAGCAAGTGAAGGGTTTCATCTTCCATCCTTCAGCAAACTAAGTGGGGTAATGGGATGTGTGTTCAGGTTGTGTCCAATTCTTCGTGAACCCATTTGGGGTTTTCTTAGATACTGGAGTGCTTTGCCGTTTCCTTCTCCAATTCATTTTACAGATGAGGAAACTGAGGCAAAGGAAGGTTAAGTGATTTGCCCAGGGTCATACATTTAGTGTCTGATAAGTCTTCCTAACTCCAGGCCCAGCACTCTATCCACTCTGCCACCTACCTGCCTTAGGGAAGGAAATGAGGGACTGTGTTAAGAGCTTTACAAATACTATTTTATGTGAGCCTCACAACATCCCTAGGAGGTAGGTGCAAATGTTATCCATTTTACAGATGAGAAAACTGAGGCAGACAGAAGTTAAGTGACTTACCCAAAGTCATGTTGATAGTAAGGGCGTAGCATTCTAATTACTGTGCCACCTATTTGCCTGGGTGGCATAATGCTGGACTCAGAGTCAGTCAGACCTGGGTTCCAATCCAGCCTCAGACACTTACTTACAATGTGACTCTGACTTTTCTCTGTGCCTCAATTTCCTTATCTCTAAAATAAGAGATTATTAAAATAAGAGGATTGGACTTGATGACCCCCAGAGATCCATTCCATCTCTGAATCTGATTCTCCCAACCCAAAGCTTTTGTTCCTCCGCCATACTACATTCCCCACAAACCCTGGAGTGGCAGTACACAGAACTCCTTTGGGTGCCCAGGAAAAATGAAGTTCCTCTGCAATGACGCCTTACTGTCTCAGCCCAAGCCTTCCCCCCTTCTCTAAAGTGCCTGTGATGCTATTTTCACGTGCTCAGGGACACTGTGTCTCCTATGAAGTGGGACTGCTGTAACTTCTTGGAGAGTGAGATAATTCTCATCTGGCATAAAGTCTATTCTTCATAATTCTAAAACGCAGGTTTCATCCTTCGTTGAAGTAGGAACTAGATGCATAGGGCTTCGACATGAGGAAACCATTCAGCGCCAAAAAAAAGCCCTGTCTGAACTACGGCAGCAAATCAAGGAACTGGAGAAGAACCCTGGCCCGAGTAAGTTTCCCTGCATTTCCTCTCAGAGCCCTCCCAGTTATTCTCTCTCTGTCCTCATTCTCAAGGTTCAGATGCATTTCAGTGGAGCTGTGACCTTACCAACATGGGTGCCCGCTTCACTGGTGCTGATCACACCAGCTAACTCTGCCATGTTTAGCCATGTTTTTTCATAAATCCTCCCAGTCAGTGACTTCCTCTGAGTTTTTTTTAATACACCATACATACCATTCAAGGGCCCTGTTGAAATTATTCAGGACAAAACTAGGAGCAATGAGTAGAAAAGGCAGAGAGACCAGTTTGGGCTACATGTTGGGAAAAAATTCCTAGCAAAAGAGCAATCCAGAAGTGGCAAGTGTTTGGTTCCAAAAGGTTAACAGTAACATACATTTGTCAAGTGACTAATGTATCTCTTTGGTTATGGAGTTTGCCCTCCCCTGAGGTCTTTAAACAAAGGCTGTGTGACCATGTGTTAAGTATATTATAGCAGGGATATTTTAGACCCTGCTGGGACCAGATGGTCACTGAAGTCTCTTCCCATTCTATTAATCTGTTAATCCTTATCTTTGTCTCTTAAAAAACCCCTCCTCTTTTCTGATCATATGTTTTCCAGTCATACATATCCTTCATGATGTCTCCTGTCACTCCTTAGGTACAAGACTGTGCAGTCTAGTGGCTAGAGTACTGACTTTGATATCAGGAAAACCTGGGTTCTTACAAGCTGGGTGACCAAGGATACATCACTTTTCTGGCCCTCAGTTTCCTCTTTTATAAAACGAGAGGCTTGGACTCAATGACTTCTAATACCCCTTTTCAACTCTAAAATGTATAGTCCAATTCAACACAAGCAACAGTCTGTAGTCTAGCTGGATGCCCACTGTGCATTCCTATGGCCTTTTTTGTCATCTGCCATTTTGCTATTCCTAAGTCACTTGTGTAATCTTTTACTCAGAGGAACTAAGCCAACGACTTCTCTTAAAGCATGCTCATTTGGATTGTTATCTTGAAATACTGGGCTTATATAATAAGAATGTGGTGGGATGGGAGTCAGAAAACCAGAAAATTTGAAATCTAGAGTCATCTCCATTACCAGATGATCTGGTCAAGTGCCTCCATTTTGCTCTAAGCAAAATGGATGTTAGGGCACCAACTTATCTTTGTCTTTCAGAAAAGTTGTCAAGTGAGATGAATTAACCAGTGTGAATTATGGTCAATTCAATTGACAAGAGATGTGACCCATGACCCCACAGGGTTTACATAAAGCTCCACATTGTTTCAGAATTGGATTAGTGGCGATGTCTAAATCATCTTAAAATGGCGATGACCTTGAGTTCTTCTCTGAAGATCTGCTACTGGGGCTGGCAGCTAGGTGGTGCAGTGGATAGAGCACCAGTGCAGGAATCAGGAGGACCTGAGTTCAAATCTCACCTCAGACACTTGACACTCTCTAGCTGTGTGACCTTGGGCAAATCACTTAACCCCAACTGCCTCATCCTGGGTCATCTCCAGTCATCCTGATGAATATCTGGTCACTGCATTCAGATGGCTCTGGAGGAGAAGTGAGGCTGGTGACCTGCACAGCCCTCCCTCACTCAAAACAAAGTCAAATGCAAGTCATGTCATTATTTCTCTGATGGCATGGTCCTCTTCAGCAACGAAGAATGAACACACCCAATGGGGCACAGGTTCTTATGATGCTTACCAAGCTGAAAAGGCAAATATAACAGTAATTCAATTCAATAAACATTTATTAAATTTATTAAATTCCTAGTATGTGCCAGACACTATGGATACAAAAAGTTTTGGGCATACAAAAAGAGGTGAAAGAAAAATCTCTGCTCTCGCCCTTTCCCCCAAGATGGCACTGAAGGCACAGAAGGAAGCCATTGCCCCTCCAAGACAGAAACCAAGTCCAAGGCCTTGAAGGCCAAGAAGGAGATGTTGAAGGGTGTCCAGAGCCACAAAAAAGAAGAAGATCCAAACATCCCCTACCTTCCAGCAACACAAGACACTAAGACTTTGGAGGCAGCCCAAATACCATCGGAAAAGTGCCCCTCGAAGAAACAAACTTGATTACTATGCCATCATTTAGTTTCCCTTGACCACTGAATCTGCTATGAAGAAGACAGAGGACAACAACACCCTAGTCTTCATTGTGGACGTCAAGGCCAACATGCGTCATATCAAGCCAGCAGTAAAGAAGCTGTATGACATGGACGTGGCCAAGGCCAACACGCTGATCAGGCCAGATAGAGAGAAGAAGGCCTACGTCCCACTTGCTGAAGACTATGATGCTTCAGATGTTGTCAACAAAAGTGGAATCATCTAAACTGTGTCCAGCTGTCCCACTCCATCTACAATATAAAGTTTTCTAGGAAAAAAAGAAAATCCCCGCTGTCCAGGAACTTACAATCTAATGGCAATGACAATAATGATGGTAACGGTGACAACAATGGCGACGACGATGACGATGATGATAGCATTTTTATAGTACTTGAAGGTTTACAAAGTGCTTTACCCAGCTTATCTCTTAAATGGATCAGATGTCAGTCATCCAAAGACCAGGTGAATTAAATACAGAGAGGCTCCTGCCAGAAGACTAGGGGCAGGGTGAAAATCTTCCACCACAGAAACTCGTGAAGACCCTCTCCTAAGGTGTATTTCAATTTATATGTAATCTGTGTCAATAAGTCAATTGTCAAGTCTTTTTAATGCTGTTGTTGAGACTGGGCCTCCTTATCCTGCTCTGACTAGAAAAGCAGTGACCACTCACAGGCTTAATCCCAATTTTCATGAAAGTTTGGACCTGCTCCATTCTTCCAGCTGAGGTCACACCCTGCCCTCTACCTTTGGCAGCCTGATCTCTCACTTTGTCTGGGGCCATCACTAGTTGTCTTGATTTTTTTTGTCTTGTCACCGGACTCCAATAACACTGGAGGAGAGAGTGAGGCTGACAACTTTACTCTGCCTCACTTAAATCCAGTTCATTCACAAGTCAAGACATCCCCCTCATGATGTCACTGGTCCTTTTCCAGAATAAAGGATGAAGAACAACATTCCTCTGCTCCCAGAGATTTATCATATTGGTACCAACATCCAATTGGCTTTAAGCCTACGACCTACCTCTCAGGACTCTAGAGCTCAATCAATCTTCCCAGCAGAGGATTATGGGTGTAAGCCCCCACGCTAGCTCAATGGACATTTATGAGGCGGTAAGAACCTATTATGTGCCAGGTACTGAAGATACAAAGACATAAATGAAACATTCCCAGTCCTCAAAAAGCTTACATTCCATCAGGGGGACACTTGTACATTGAGTAATATAAAGAGGATGCTCAGCATAGATGGATGGAGCCCCCACACTGGCAAAATCACAGATCTAAGATCAGTAGAAAAATGCTATTTCAGAGCAAGCATAAGTTAGAAGCATCATGTGTGCTGCAATTGGAGTCAGAAGATTTGGGTTCAAATGCTGGCATTGCCACTTATCTTTTGGGGTCTCGCTTTTCTCCTCATTAGGTTAAGGGGTTAGGGTTAGGGTTAGGGTAAGGGGGTTCAACTAGGAGACTTCCTGGCTCTATATTAGGGTTATGATTCTTGACCCAAGTCAGTAAGACAACTCATCATCATCTCATGACCTCAACCTGCTTATTTATTGTTCAATTATTTCAGCTATATCTAACTCTTTATGACCCCATTTGGGGTTTTCTTAGCAAAAATACCAGAGTGGTTTGCCATTTCCTTCTCCAGCTCATTTTACGGATGAGGAAACTGAGGCAAACAGAGTTAAATGACTTGCCCAGGGTCACACAACTAGTAAGTATCTGAATCCAGATTTGAACTCAGGTCTTTGTGACTCTAGACCTAGAGTTCTATCCTCTGCGCCATCTAATTGCCCCCAACCTGCTTATTTCTTCTCCCATAGCTGTAGGACTTGAAGCAGAAGCAGACCACCATGTATTGGTAATTCTTAGTGGAATACAGGTTGGACTGAATGGCCTCTCTGGTCCCTTCCACCTCTGATGATTGTGTGAATGCTTTTAACCTTTCTGAAAGAAAATTCTTGAAAGATGTGTGTCTTCACCTTAAGAATGTATTCTGGAGCAAAGAGGAACAAGTAAAGAGTTGCTCTTTTCATTAAAATAAGATCTTATGTTAAGCTCTTGGCCCTGACTGTATTCTGTCTTTTCACAGATGCCAGAGACACAGGGACAGAGCCACTTCTAGAATCTAAGAAGCCCAAATTGGGGAAAGATGCCAAAATGATGGAGAAGGAGCCAAGCTTAGCATGTCTGCCAAACATCGATCTCAGAGTGGGAAGCAAACCCCTTCACTCTTTGGTAGGCCAGGGAGTCATGGAAAAGGGAGAGCATCAAACTTAGCTGAGGCCATGGGCCATGGGCCATAGGGTCCTCTTTGCTCTGTAAAAGATGAAGGAGCAGGCAGAGTACTGCCTTTTGAGTCAGTGGGTCTGGATTTGAAGCCCAGCTTTGCTACTTATTAGCTGTGTGACCTTGAAAAAGTCATTTCATTAGTTCAATTTCCCTATCTCTAAAATGAGGGGTTAGACTAGTTTATCTCTAAAGGCCCTTTTAGCCCTAAAGCCTAACCTGCCTTCCTAAATTACTAAAGGCACAAATGACCAATTTTTAGGTGATGACTAATGCCCAAGAATAGCCCCATTTCTCCTGGTAGTTTGTAAGTACTTGGGTGGCAGATACTGTTTGATTTGTATCTTTTTCCCCCTAGCACCAGGCAGAGTATCCAGATGCACAAAAGCTTATTAAATGATCAGGGTTGAATCGAGTTGGTTTTTTTTTTTCCAGTAGGCTGAGGGTCTGCACAACGTTCAGGAAGCAGCATAAACTAATATAGGATAATAGATTTTAAGTTGGAAAGGACCTTAGAGGTCATCTGGTCTAATGCTTTTATTTTGCAGAAGACAAGTGATTTGCCCAAGGCCACACACGCAGAAAGTAGTAAACTCAGGATTATAGTACTGTAGATTTATGGCTGGAATGGGTCTCAGAGACCATTTAGGCCAATGCCTCCATTTTACAAATGAAGAAACTGAGGAACAGAGACATGAAGCAATTTGCCCAAGGTTGCCAAAGGTATTAAGTGGCAGAGCAGGAGTTTAAATTCATGTCTCTAGGAATCTCTGATTCCAAATGCTCTGCACCACAATGAAAATATTTTTGTTATGGATTGTACCTTCACCAACAGAGATTGCCTCCTTCTCTCCCCAACCCATATATTAATAGATGCTATCATCACACTTACTTGCCACCCTGGACAAGTCAACCTTTGTTTGCCTCAGCTTTCTCATCCGTAAAATGGGATAATAACAGCACCTACTTCCCAGGGTTGTTGAGATGGTAATTGTAAAGTGCTTAGCATAATTCCTGGCACATGGCAAACACTATAGAAGTGACAACTGTTATTATTGTTACAAGTTTCTGTGGCTAAAACAAATTTCTCACCTGGTGGCTGACTCTCCAAACTTACACAGCCTATGAATTTGTCCATAGGCAAGTCTGTCATAATCTAGGTGGTGCAGTGAGTAGAGTTCCAGGCCTGGAGTCAGAAAGACTTGAGTTTAAATCCATCCTCCAACATTTACCACATGTGTGACCCTGAGCAAGTTGCTTTACCCTGTTTGCCTCAGTTTTCTTATCTGTAAAATGAGCTGGAGAAGGAAATGGCAAACCTGTCCAGTAGCTTTGCCAAGAAAACCCCAGATGGGGTCATGAAGAGTCAGACATGACTTAGAAATGACTAAAACAATAAAAAGTCTATGGCTGGGCAGGGGCCCAATGATTGTGTTTTCTTGGCAAAATCTTTGAGCATCCATGGTGTCCATCAGGCCAAGGCAACACTTTGAAGGAGGGTGCCAGTGGAGTAGAATCTGAAAACACCAGAAAAAATGTCCCTCTTTGGAGGTGAGAGAGATTTGGTTTGTCCAATAAATCAGGCAAGTCAATCCTGCAACTGAAGGTGCACACACTCACCTCCACGTGGGTGAATGTTTGGGTGTCTGGTAACACTGGTTATTTGAGCAGTGATGCTTCTAGCCTATGTCTTTTATGGAATCCTAAATGGGTTCCTCACTGAAGCTGCTAGTAGTGATTTGGGGCCATGCAAATGTTGTTGGGTGTTTGGTTTTGTTTGTTTTTTTGTACGGGTCGTGTTCCCATTTTGTCTTAAATATTCATAACTGGGTCAGTTTCCCATCAAATAAATTCTCTAAATGGCCACCAAAATTTTGGAATGATTCTTGGGTGTTAGGCAACTTCACTGCAGAATGGGAATGCAAGAGGAGCCAATGAATGATGATATGGAAACACTTGGGTAATGTAGAAGGACAGGGAGAGGTTATAAATATTTGTGCAACCCAGTAACATGGTATTAGGGTATGGGCCTTAGGCCTGGGTCACAATTCCACCTCTGATACTTCCTACCTGTGTAACCCTGGGCAAGTCTCTTAAGCATTATATGGTTATCTAGATAACCACATAATAAAAGTTATGTGGTTAGCTAGATAACCATATAATAAAAATTATATGATGATAACCATATAATAAAGATCCAAAGATCTTTAGTGACAAGAGGGTTGGACTGAAATCAGGGATCCTGGGTTCAAATTCTAATTCTTTCATTTACTAGCTTTGTGACCTTGGGCTAGTTTACCCTTCCCTCTCTGATTCTTGATTTTTCCTTCTCTGTAAAATGAGGTTAAACTAGTTGACCTCTGAGCTCCAACTCAGTGTGATCCTGTGATCCAGTGGTCTCTTAAACCATAGCTAGAGTTGGGAATCTGTGGCAGTGAAGGGAGATACCATACCAAGAGTTCCTCCAAAACTACCCCTTCATGGATACTTATGTCTAGGTATGTATTGTCTTAGAGGAAGAGAGTGTTACTTTGTAGCTATATACCTACAATTAAAGAGCAAATTGTGACATTGTTGACACAATGTAATCCCTTAATAGGGTTTATTATTATAGGGTTTCCTTCCCTGCTTCCCTCCCAGGGTTGTTGGGAGGAGGAACTAGCCTATAAATAGTAAAAAGCCCAAGCAGGGTCTACACTGGCTTTGTAACCTGCCAATTTACCTGGGTGAATTCTCCAATAAGATCATCTCTAAGCCTCCTTCCAGCCTTTCATCCTGAGATCCCAGACTTATTTCAATGTAGCCACATCTGCTCCACCATTTAATATTCATGGCCATCATTTTCCTTCATTTGGTCTTTTTGTAAGATGTCTCAGAGGGTGATAATTTAGGCAAAGAAACATATTGGGTGTTAAACACCTCCCATAGTGAATCCCTAAACCCAGATTTTGTTTGCAGAAGATTTAGCAGGGCAATTTGTGGTCATTAGGATTAGCCGATTAGTGGACTTTTACATTTGGTCAGCTTTAGTTATTTGATGGGGCAGATGCCAGGTTGTTTAAAAAAAATCTCTCACTATGCCCCTGAAAAAACTGATTTGTCCTAGGAAGTTCTGAGAATTTAAAGCTGAAAGTGACCTGGGTGATATACGATCCATCCAGCTTTACAAAGGAGGAAACTGAGACCCAGAGAAAAGAATGTTACAATAGGAAAAGTGCTAGAAAAAGAATCAGAAGACTTGATCTAGAGCATGGCCCAGCTCCATACCACTTGGTTAATCCACAGCAAGCCACTTAAACTTTTTAAGCCACACACTTCTTATCTGCAAAGTAGACAGGAGGTATTAAATGACCTCTGCAGAGTCTTTCTAAAACGATAATCCTATGAATAATAAGAGCTAACATTTACGTTACACTTCAGGGCTTACAAAGCATTTACATGTAGAAGTTAATCTGATGTGAGTCTCTTCACCATCCTGTGAAGCAGATGTTTGTTATTATCCCCATTTTACAGATGAGAAAGCTGAGGCAGAGAGAAGTTCAGTGAATTGGCCAGAGTCATACAGTTAGCAAGTATCTGAGGTGGGATTTGAATTCAGATCTTCCAGACTCCAGGCTTAGCACTCTATCTACCATGCTAAACTTGAGAGTCAGTCAGGATTCAAACTCACATCTTTAAGTTCCAGAGACAAAGCACTCTCCATATAGCAGCATGCTGTCAGATTGACGGCCGTGGCCATAGGTACACGCTAATTTTTATGACTTTGCTGAACTCACTTGATATTATGCTTTTGCCATGAAGAAGTTAAGAATGCATTTTGAGAAATTCACTACTTAAATTCAGTAATATAAGAATGCATTATTTATATTTGAGAATATAAGAAAATACGGGCATGGGACCAAGTTTCAACATTTGGGAGACTTTCCGGTAAACCCACAGTTCTAGGCCCTTTGATTGTAGAAAATTCAGAGTAAATATCAAGATTTTTTTTAATTCTTCTCATTTCAGCCCTCAAATTGCCTTCCCAGCCCATCTGCAGAGAGGTCAGCAAAGCTGGATGTGACTGAGGCTCTAGACCTCAGTGAGAAGCTGGTATGTGGGGAAAAAAACATTAACTACGGACTGCATATGGGACATAGGACATCTTAACTTAAATTCCAAATTACTTAATTATTTGCCATGGAAGACAAGGCTTTTTTAAAAAGGCTTGAATTAGACTAGAGAGATTTGGGTGCAAATCCAGCTCTGCCATTTACTACCAATGTGAGCTTATACAAGTGTCTTAAATTCTCTCCAAACCTCAATTTCCTCATCTATAAGATGGGCATGATGAGAATACTTGTACTCCTTACCTAATTAGGTTGTTGTGAGTATCAGATAAGATCATGTGTGTAAAGCATGTAGAAATAAAGGAAGACCTAAATTAGAGATACATTCAGTGCTCTTGGATTGACCTTGCCAATAGGATACAACCAAAATTAATCTACAGATTTAGTGCTAAATCAATTAAATTACCAAGGGATACTTTATAGAACTAGGCAAAAGAATAACAAAATTCATTTGGGAAAGAAAAAGAGAGACCTAGAATCTCAAGAGAAATATATATGTAGCAACTAAGGGGACATAGAATTACCCTGCCTCAACCTATATTGGTGAATAATTATTAAAACTATTTGATACAGGTTAAAGAATTTTTTAAAAGAGATCAATAAAGAGACCAGAAGAACAAAAATGTTTGTTAAACCTAAGAATATAATTTACAGGGAAGAACTCTCTTTTTGAAAAGAACTAGTGGGAAAACTGGAAAGTGGTTTGGCAGAAATTATGTTTAGATTTGACACTTTATACCATATAGTCCAATAAGCTCCAAATGGCTACTCAACCTGCCTGTAAAAGATCACATCATTGAAAGAAGAAAAAAGGAGACATACAAAAGAAAGTGCCTTTTTACAACAATGATTAAAGGAAGAATTCTTTACTAAAGAATGAATAGAAGTGATCATAAAAGACAAAGTAGACAATTTTGATTATGCAACAACAAAAAATATTAACTGTTGCAGAAACAAAATCAATCCAGATGAAATAAGAAGAGAAACCATAGAGTGGGAATGGAGGAAAAATTGCACCAACTATGGAGCAGAAAAGAATAGGGATTCCTTTAGTGTATGTATTGGAGTACATGACTGCTGAGGTCCCTTCCAACTCTCAGATTCTTGGGTCACTGATAAAAATCTTATCCAAGACATGTAGGGAATCAATATGTGTGAGATCCTATAAATAAGTAGTCAAAAGATATGAACAGTTTTCTTTTTTTTTTTTAAAGAGGCAATCCTGGTTGAGTGACTTGCCCAGAGACACACAGCTAGTAAGTGTCTGAAGACAGAGTTGAATTCAGATGTCTTTGATTTCAGGGTCAGTGCTCTATCAGCTGATCCAGGTAGTTGCCCCAGATATGAACAGTTTTCAAAAAAAAAAAAAATAGACACCATCCATCACCAATTATAAGAGAGATACAAATTAAAATAAATCTGAAATTTCACCTGATACCTGGAAAATTGTCAATGACAAAAAAATGGAAAGCTAAAATGGGCTATGGGAAAATAGGCCAATTAATATTTTGTTTTGTTGAAGCTCTGAATTGGTAAGGGATTCTGGAAAACAGCTAGACAATATGAGAAAACTGACTAAATTGAACACACTTTTCACTCAGTGATCCTATAACCAAGCAAATAGACCCAGCTAAAGAGGTCAAAGTTCAAAATGTTCCAAAGATGTTTATAGCAATCAATTCGCAAGCAATTATTAAGCTTTGACTGTTGCTAGACACTGTTCAGTCATTTTTTGATGCTAGGGATACAAAAAAAAAAGAAAAGAGAAGAAAAAATCCCAGCCACCAAGGAGCATATATTGTCTCATGGTTCCCTGTCTCTGACCCTTCTCAGTTGAGAATCTTGCTTCATATTTTACCAAAAAAACCCAAGTCATTTGCAAGGAGCTCCCTCCTCTCCCCTCCTCTTCATCTCATATGAGAACATATTTTTCTTTCTTATCACTCGGATGCCTTGTCTCATTGTCTCCTCCTTCATTCTGTCTCACATGATGAGGTGCCCCTTCTCTTTGACAAGGCAAACCCCTCTACCTGCACAAGTGACCCTATTCCATCGTACCTACTCCAACAGCCTGCCCCTTCTATCATCCCCTCTCTCACTTATCTTCAGTCTCTCCTTATCTACTGATTGCTTTCCTCCTGTCTACAAACATACCCATATCATCCATCCATCCCCACTAGCTGTTATTAACAGGATTTTACTGAGTCAGTCTCTAACTTGAGAATGATGAAACAGCAGGCCAGAGACAAAGTGACACTAATCAGGGAGCTATTTAATTAATTAGTTTCATCATGAAGAACAGATTTGAAAATTGGGAATTCTCACTGTCATTCCTTATCTCTTTTGCTTTTTGTGACTAATGTCCTTGAAAAGGCTTTCGACAGTAGCTACATCCACTTCCTCTCCTTTCACTCTCTTCTTTACTTTCTGCATCCAGTCTGGTTCCCAGTCTCATCATTCAACAGAAATTCCTCTCTACAAAGTTACCAATATTATCTTAATTGCCAGTGCTCTCTTCCCAAGCCTCATTTTTTGTACGTCTTTGCAACTTTTGACAACACTATCAATCACTCTTTTCTCCTTGCTACTCTTTTCTATCTAGGCTTTTGACACTGCTCTCTCTTGGTTCTCTTACCTGTCTGACCACTCCTTCAATGTCTCTTTTGCTAGATTTCCCCCAAGGCTCTGTCCCAAGCCTTCTTCTCTTGTTCCTCCATACTCTTTAGCTTGGGGAATCTCACCAGCTCCCATGGTTTCAATTATCATCTCTATGCTGATGACTCTCTGATTTCAGACATATTTGTCCAGCTACAACCTCTTTTCTGATTTCCATTCTTATATCTCTAACTTCCTATTGGATATCTAGAAGGGGATGCCCAGTAGACATCTTAAACTCAACATGTCCAAAACTGAGCTCATTATCTTTTCCCCTAAACCCTCGACTTCTTCTATTTCCTTATTACTGTCAAGGGTACCACCATCTTCTCAGTCACCCACAATTGCAAAATGTCATCTATGACTCCTCACTCTCTCTCATCCCCCCCCACATCCAAGTACTGGCAAAGTCCTGTCATTTTTGCCTTCATGACATAACTAATATATGTGCCCTTCTCTAACTCTGATGCAACAACAATCCTGGTTGCCACTATCTTCACCAAAGTCATTATATCCACCATCTCTACCTCCATAACTGCCTCTGCTGCCACCACCACCATTATGACCACTTCTTCCACCAAGTTTCCACCATGGTCAAAGACTCCTTCACTACCTTCAAAGCTTCCTCCTTTGACCCATAAAATTGCCTGAGTCACCTCCACAATTTCTTTGTGAGTTAGTAGACTGTATCTCTTGCTCCAAAAGTGCCTTTTTCACTTCACAGTTATGCCCATTAGTGGTATATTTCTGAACAACAATTTTATCACATGTATCATGATCATCAAAAAGTTACAAAAGCAAATTCTCTCCTTTCCACCTCTGTCGATCTTCAATAACCTCCATAGTTTTCAAAGTAGTCTCTTAAATTATATTCTTTTATATCTTCTTTAAATACCACCAAAAAAAAATGTTCTTCATGGTTAGATGTGCACCAGGTTTTACAGAATCCTCTCTCAAAATAGCTGTTTTTGGTTCCACTCCACTACATGCACATCAACCTTATATGGCTGAGCACAACTTGCTACATTGATCTCTTTTACATAAGAATAAGTAGCAAAGCCAAAGGCTCTGGAATGTTTATTTTGGAGATCTCTCATCACCACACAATCTATGAAAGTGTCCCATTTTTCAAAGTGTTCTATTAAACTTTCACCCATAGTTTCAATACTCAAACCACCAATAAGCAGTTTTCCCAACTGCTCTGGTTCCTTTGGATCATGACTGTTTTACCTCTATTTTGAGACCAGACGCACTACCTCTAACTCGGGTTCATGTGATTATTATTGCCCACTAGCATTTCATTGGCTGTGCCCCACTCCCATACCCTCATTCCTGGAGTGCTTTCCTTCCTTATCTCCAATTCCTAGCTTACCCAGTTTTTTTTAAAGTCTCATCTAAGTCCTACTTTCTATAAGAATCTTTTCCCAATCCTCCTTAATTTTAGTACCTTCCTCCTAATATTGCCACTCTAATCTATTGTTTAAATTAATCTCTTGTTTAAACATAGTCCTATGTAAGCTGTCTTCCGCAATCAGACTGAATTTCTTGAGATCAAGGACTGTTTTTTAAAGCCTTTCTCTGTATCTCTAGTGTTTAACACTTAGCCCTGTGCCAAGCACATAGTAGGTGCTTAATAAATGCTAGCTAACTGACTGACTTCTGACCCTAGAAGTCAAAGGGAGTCACTGAAATTTACTAAGCAGAGAAATGACATCTTCAGACTTTTGCTTTAGAATTATCACTCTGGCAGCTATGGATTAGGGAAAGGAGATCTTGAGGCAAGGCAACAGATTAGGAAAATATTGCAATAGTCCTGTGAAGAGGTGAACTAGGGTGGTGACTGTACAGGTGGAGAGGAGACAAACTGTAAAAAGCATTGTGGAGGCAAGACTCAGCAAGACTTGGCAACTGGTCAGAAATGAGAAAGTGAGGTTGGGTGAAGAGGTGAGGATGATTCCAAGGTTGGGAACCTAAATGACTAAAATGATGGTGGATCCCTCAACAGAAATATAAAAATTGGGAGGAGTGGTGGATTGGGGCATTAGGCTGGCACTAGGGCAGTAGGTTTGGTGGGTAACAACACTTTTTGTGGTAGCAAAGAACTAGAAACAACCTGGGTGCCCATCAAAAGGGAAATGATTAAGCAAATTGTGATATGTAAAAATAATGGAATTTTAACATACCATAAGAAATTACTAATAAAAGGAATTCAGAAGAAGCAGGGACAATTTATATGAATTGGAATGGAGCAAAAAAAAAAAAAGCCAAAAAACTCAAGGGAACAATATGCATGCTACCTACAGTAATGTCAACCAAAAGGAGATCAAACTCTGGGTAACTATCAGAACTAATGTCTGTCTTAGAGAACAGATAGCAATCATGGCACCCTCCTCTCCTCAAAGAACTGCCAGGGCAGAAAGTCAGATGTTTGTAAATCACAGTCACTGGGGTCTTTGTTTTTACTGGACTGTTTTCTTTGTTCTAAGGGAGGGTTTAGCTCTGGCAGGGGAGAAGAGGGGTGCAGAAGTGAGTATTGTGAAAAGCAAAAACATAATGGCACTTATTTTTCAATGAGATAATGTCTATGGAGCACATTATCAGCTGAGAAGAGCTATGTCTATATTAGCTGTCTCTACAGGAATCATTTATGATGGCAAGGGGGGTAGAAATGGGTTTGGCTTCATCATTTGGCCCAAGTATTATATGATACTGGATATTCTGAATGAATGTTGTCACCTTAGAGGATAATGGAATGTCAGAGTAGGGACCTTAGAACATGGAATGTCAGAGTTGAGGGTGCCCTTAGAACACAGAATGTCAGAGCTGGGAGGGTCCTTAGAACACAGAATATCAGGGCTAAGAAAAGTCCTTAGAACATAAACTATGATTGACAACTTAGAACAGATTGTCAGAGTTAAGAACATAGAATATAAGTATGTCAGAGAGAGACTTTTGAACATGAAGTGTCAGCACTGGGAGGGGTCTGAGCATTCTCTCTGTGGGATCCAGAGGGGACTGTGGAATATTAATTGTTAAAACTGGAAGAGACTTTAAAGCTGCTTAGGCCAACAGTTTGCAATTGCAAAAACTGAGACCTAGAAAGACAAAATAACTTACCCACTGGGGGCCACACCGTGAGTTCATAGCCAAGTGAGGACAAGCCCCCAGATCTACTAACTCCCAGGCTAGCGTTGTTTTCCCTACAACATAACTGATCTGTAAGTTTTCTGTTTGAGTCCTGGGGGATACTAATAATATAAGCAAATGAATGAATGAATGAATGGATAAATGAATGAATAATGGTAATACTACTGCTGAAGGATGGTGGTTACTCTCCCCTTCTGTAGGACTTTAAAATTTGCCGCTTACTTGCCTCATATCAACCCTAAAAAGTAGGCAGTACAAGAATTACTACCCCCATTTTACTTGTGAGAAAGCTGAGGCTGAGAGAGGAGGGTAAGTGATTTGCCCTAAGTCACATAAATGAGTAATTTTGGAGCCAAGACACAAACCTAGGGCTCCTACTCCTGAATCCAGACACTTTTCCACTTACTTGGTCCTACCTCTTTGGGACTAGGTCAGCCAGGTGGCACAGTGGATGGAACACTGGGTCTAGTATCAGTAGACCTGAGCTCAAATCCAACCTCCAATACTTCCTAGCTATGTGAGCCTGGGCAAGTCGCTTCATCCTGTTTGCCTCAGTATCCTCATCTATCAAATAAGATGGAGAAGGAAATGGCAAACCACTCCAGTATCTCTGCCAAGAAAATCCCAAATGGGGTCATGAAGAGTTGAACACAACTGAAACTACTAAACAGGACTAAGGAAGGATGAATCCAAAAGTATCACTGATTTGACAACTCAGCAGATGTTTAAAACATCTCTTAAGTGCCAGGCATGTGCCAGGTGACAGGGACATCAAAGCAAAACAGAAACATAAGAAGTTTGTGTTTCTGGCAGCAGGGGGAGGGATAAAACTTACATAAAAAGAAGTGTTCTCTAAGAGAAATTTAGGAAAGTATGAGTGCTACCAAATGGGAAATCAAGGCTGGATTCCTGGTGGAGGACGCAGGTTAGGTTGTGGGAGGTGAAGACAAGGGGGAGGTGGTAAATTTCCCATACTGGGAGCAGCTTGTATAAAAGGGTAGAATATCAAGTCTGGGGAACAGTAAGCAGCCTCATTTGACTACCATGTTAAATAATCTGAAATAAGGCTGAACTGGTCAATAAAAGTCCAATTTTGGAAGGTCTTAAATCCAAAGATGAAGAGTTTATGTTTTATCCTATGGGTAATGGGAAGCCACTGAGACTAGAGCAAGGGAATAACCTGGTCAGGTCTATTCCTTAGGAAGATCATTTGGGTAACCATGATGATGACCAATGGCCCAGTTCCAGCATCTGTTTGCCCTATGCAATAGCAAAAAATGCAAGGATCATCTAAATGCACCTAGCCCAGTCCCTCATATATAGTAAATGCTTAATAAATGTTTATTGACTGACTGACAAATGAAAATTCTAGCATTAGCATGTAAGCTCCTTGAAGGCAGGGATTTTGTTTTTGTCTGCATTCAATCATGTCCAGCTCTTCATGATCCCATGGGCCATCACACACCAGGAGCTTTTATCCTTTGTATCTTTTGTCTCTGCATAACATTTAAATGAGGTGACATTCCTTTTCCAATCTTACGCCAATCAGTTCACCTTATTTATTTAACTTATATGCAGAATATGTCATGTGAAATGCAAGGTCGGACCAATCAAAAGCTGAAATTAAGCTCACCAGGAGGAATATTAACAATCTTCGTATGCAGACAGTAAAGAAGAATGAAGAAGCCTCTTGGTGTGGTTGAAAGATGAGGGTGTAAAAGCTGGCTTGAAGCTTAACATTAAAAAACAAAAACAAATCAGCTAAGATCTTGGCAACTGGCCCCATCACTTCCTGGTAAATGGAGGGAGAACAAATGGAAATACTGTCAGATTTCAGATTCTTGGGCTCAATGATCACTGCAGACAGTGACTGTAACCAAGAAATTGAAAGATGCTCCTTGGAAGGAAAGCTATGACTAATCTGGACAATGTACTAAAAAGCAGAGGCATCACCTTGCTGACAAAGGTCTGTATAGTCAAGACTGTGGTTTTTCTGGTTACAATGTATGAGAGTTGGGTTATAAGGAAAACTGAGCGCCACAGACTCAGCACTTTCGAACTGTGGTGCTAGGGAAGACTTTTGACAGTCCCTTGGACCGCAAGGAGATCAAATCCATCAATACTTAAATAAATTCAGACTATTCATTGGAAGGACAAATACTGATGCTGAAGTTAAATACTTTGGCCACATAATGAGAAGAGGGACTCAATGAAAAAGACCTTGATGATGGGAAAGATTGAAGGCAAAAGGAAAAGAGGATGACAGAGGATGAGATGGATGGAAACAATGAACATGAACTTGGATAAACTTTGAGAGAAAGTGGAGGATAAAAGAGCCTAGTGTGTGATGGTCCATGGGGTCATGAAGAGTTGGATATGACTGAATAACTAAATGATTGTATTCAAATATTCCGATAGTTCTGCCATTTTGAGGATGTCAATATTTGTAGGTAGCAGTAATGGTAATAATAATAGCTAGTATTTACATAAGTGATTTCACAGTGTACAGAGGGCTTTATGTATACTATCTCACTTGTTCCTCATAATAACCCTTCGAAGAAGGTGTTATTGTTATTTTCGTTTATAGAAAATAATAGCTAGCATTGATACAGTGCTTTAAAAGTACACAATTCACTTTACATAGATTATCTCATTTCATTCTCACAACAACCCCGGGAGGTAGGTGCTCTAATTAACCTATTTACATATGAAAAAACTGAGCCTGAGAGAAGTCATATGATTTTTTTCCAGGGCCACACAGCTAATGTGTATGTGTGTGTCTAAGGCACGATTTGAACTCAGGTCTCCTGACTCCAAGTCAGAAAGAACTCTATTCACCATGCCACCCAGATACACCATCATAGGTGCCCAGTAATTTTTTCTTGAATTGAACTGAATTGAAAATTGGGCTTGTTTTTTCCCCAAAAAGTCATGGGCATTTCTCAGCCAAATCCTTAATCGACAAACTGCTTTCCTTTGCAGTATATGGATATGAGCAAAACCCTCAGCAGCCTAATGAATATCAAGGATATGTCGGGACACATAAACATGAAATACCTTTCCCAGAACGAGCGGGAAAAGGTCAATCAGCTTCGGCAGAGGGACCTAGACCTGGTGTTTACTAAAATCAGCCAACTCAAGAACCGGGTAGAGCGGAAGGAGGAGCTTCTGAGAGAATACGAAAGAGATAATGAAGCACTCAGGTACCCTGAAAGTTTCTTACAAACTTCCCTGGAATCATGACCCTTATCTTGGGGAAACACACACATGCGCGCGCGCGCGCACACACACACACACAGGCAATCGGGCCATCTAGGTGCTGGGTAAGGATAAGAGAAAATACTTGCAAGTGCCAAATGAATGCAGTGAGGTGGATATTAATTTTGCTGTTTCCTGCAATGCCAGTTTGGATCCCATCTCTCCCCGAGGTAGGCATCCCCTTCACTGCCTAGCCACATCCTATATTTCTCCTTGATCTATGCCCTACATTAAATATCCCATTTGAAAGATTGTTGTAAGTGACTTGAAAACAGGGACGATCTGAATTTCATCTTTATCCCCCCACCGTTAACCCCACCGTTAACCCCACGTAGCACAATCCCTAGCACACAGTAGGTACTTATTAAATGTGATCTGGTAAAGTAGGAGTTTGTAACCTTTTTTGGACCATGGATCCCTCTGGCAGTCTGGTAAAGCTGATGGACTCCTTCTCTTGATAACATTTTAAAATAATTAAAGGAAATGCTAAATAAATTTGTACTTTTTTCTCCAAAGTGCTGCTTTCTCCAAGCAGCCACCAAAAGGACCCTAACTTAAGAATACTTGTGATAAAGATCTAATCAACAAGCTAGAGATCCATTCTGCCTCTTTATTTTTTAAATTAATTTATTTATTTTTAGTTTTAGACATTCATTTACACAAGATTTTGAGTTCCAGATTTTCTCCCAATCCCTCCCCCACAGGGCATGTATTCTGATTTCCCCTTCTCCCAGTCTGCCCTCCCCTTTATCTCTCCCTTTATCCCCTTCCCCCTTACTTCCTTGTAGGGCACAATAGATTTCTATACCTCATTGCCTATATATCTTTTTTCCCAGTTGCATGTAAAAACAATTTTTAACATTTGTTTTTGTCTTTAAATTCCAAATTCTCTTCCTTCTTCCCTCCCCACCCACCCTCATTGAGAAGGCAAGCAATTCAATATAGATTATGTATGTATCTATATAATATGCAAAACACTTCCGTAACAGTCATTTTGTGAAAGACTAAGCATATCTCCCTTCCGACCCCCACTAATTCTATTTTCACCTTTGACCCTGTCCCTTTTCAAAGGTGTTTGCTTTTGTCTACCCCCTTCCGCAATCTGCCTTCCCTTCTACCATTTCCCCCACCCTTATCCTCTTCCCCCTTACTCTCCCGTAGGGTAAGATAGTCAACTGAATGTGTATGGTATTCCCTCCGTAAGCCAAATCCGATAATAGTAAGGTTCACTCATTCTCTCTCATCTCCCCCCTCATTCTGCCTCTTTAAATAAATTAGGAAGAAAGGCACAATTCTAGAGTGACCATCATTTACCAGCTCACCTCCTTTTCTAATCAGTCAATAGATATTTAAGTTTCTGCTATGTGCCAAGAACAGTCATAGACACTTTTGAGAATTAGTTTCCTGCACCAATTCTCATACCTGGCAATCTACTTATACCCACCATGCATAAACGTAATCTTCTATCCTCAACTCCCCAAAGACAGTTGCCCTGCTGTATAGACTTGAGAGCTCTTAGGAGAAAAAGCCCAAATTATCTTCAAAAGAAAATTTAATGTAATGTTCAGCACCACAAAGTTTAACCCTAAGTGGGAGCCTGGGTAGCCCATCTTATCTCAATGGGTCATAGGGTGAGAAAGCTCACAGCTTGCATGACTGTCAGAAGTCACAGGGAGGACCTTCCAGTAAAGGATGGTGGACCTACTGGAGGAACCTTCAAGAATCAAGAGCTGAAAAGGATGATAGAACCAGTACTATGAAAGCTGGGAGGGACCTCAAGCTATAGAACATCGGAGCTGGGAGGAAAGCTTCGAGTAGAAAGTAGCAGAACCAGGACACCCATTAGAACTTAGAATATTAGTGGTGGAAGGAAGCTTCGGATGTAGGAGAGCAGAATAGAAGGGGTCCCTAAAATAGAAAATGACAGAACTGGGAGAGAGCTGAGAATAAAAATGTCTAAACCTAGGATTTCACTGGGAAAAAGAACTCCATGGCACAGATAAGTCATTCTTCTGTAATTCATAGTCTCTGTTGCCTGGGGCCCTGAGACATTAGGTGACTCATCCAGAGATCATAGTATCATCATCTAGGGAGGGGAGGGATTCTGGAATCCAACCTCTTCACTTGACATAGGAGGAAACTGAAGCCTAGAGAGGTGACTTGTCAAAAGTCACACACATTATAAGTAATAATTTTTATACAATGCTTACCATGCACTGCACTAAGCATTTTACAGTTATCTCATTTGGTCCTCCCAACGACCCTAGGAGGTAGGTATGATTATTATCTCTATTTTACAGATGGGAAAACTGAAGTAAATAGAGGTTAAGTAACTTGCCCAGGGTCATACAGTTAGTAATTGTCTGAGGCTGGATTTGAAAACTCAGATCTTCCTGACTCCATGCCCAGAGCGCTCAACACTGTATGTAGTAAGTAGCAGCCCCTTAATCATAGCTAGTTAATAGCAAGGATTTGAACTTAGGTTTTAATTCCAGCGGTTTTACACACTGTTCCTCTCTGCCTCCACATGGTTGGTGTTCATCAGACCTAAGACTCAAATCCTAGGTTTTCAGACTCCAAGGTCAACCCTCAATCTTTAGCTAAGTGGTTACAGCACTGATCTTAGAGTCAGGAAGATGTGAGTTCAAATCCAACCTTGGATACTTAGTAGTTGTGGGATCCCAGATGAACCACTTAACCTCTCTGTACCTCAGTTTCCATTAACAGTACTTCCCTCCCTTGGGGTTTTTGTGAGGACTAGATGAGATAATAATTGTAAAGCACTTAACATAGCGCCTGGAACACAGTAGGCATACTATAAAGTCTTATTCCCTTCAATTCTGACTTGTCAGAGGATGGGATCCTGAGGTACTTTTTGGAGTTGTTCTTGTTGCCACTATAGCCCCCATTCATTATGAAACCATTCAGTTGGCCTTGTGCCACAACACAGAAGTCCTTCCTGGGAGGACCCTGGGGTCATGATGACTACAGGAGGGGAGAAGAAAGAGACCTTGTTTCTCTCTTTGGCCAGGCAGAGCAAAGTGCCTATGCAGGTGTACCAGGCACAGGTGAGTAAGCTAGAAGATGAAATCTACAAGGAGGCGGAAGAGAAAGCTCTACTGAAGGAAGCCCTGGAGAGGACTGAGCAGCAGCTCAGCCTGGAGAAGAAGATGAACCGCTCCATCAAGCAGCAGAAGGTCAGTGGCAAGTGCCCCGATCATACTTAGAAAGAGTCAGAGGACCTGGGTTCAAATCTCACCTCTGACACTTACTGCCCAGTGACTATAAACAAATCACATGAGTTTTGTGCTGCAAAATCATGAGCTTATACTAGATGGCATCTAAATTAACTTCCAGCTCTACCAACGATCATGACTTGAGTTCAAATTCTGATTCTCCTACCTTTGAGGTCTTGGCCCAGACCTTTCCCCAGTTGGGATCTTTGTCTTCTCCTCTGTCAAATAAAGCTAGTGAATGGAAATTGATGCTTCAAATCCTCCTAGTTTTAAGCCTTATGTACTGTGTGACCTTGGGCAAGGTACCCCACCCCCACCCACCCTTCATCACTGAACCTCTGTTTCCTTCCAGCTCTGATGTTATCTGAACCTAAGAAGTAAAACCTCTAGCTGTACTCAGTGACCTTATGCTGTTTTCGGTAATTTAAGAATCAGGTTCAGGGTCATTAAAAGATGTTTACCCCACAGTTTGGGAGGTGGCTCATTTTCTGCCTTAAGGGGTATAGAGATATGTCCAAAAGATGCACATCCCTACCCTATTGCCATCTCCTGCCTCTTCCAGGTTGCTCAGTCATGTGTAAATTCCTAGTTTTTCAGGAGATAGTTTCCTGGAGATGGGGAGACTTAGATCAGGGATAGATGTGAACATGATCACAAACGTGGATGGGGAAAATGTACATTGTTACTTTTGTTTACCTCTAACTGAAATGTAGCATTTCCTTCCATTATGAATGGAGCCACAATTCTTACCTAACTTTTAACCACTGAATGAGTGTTGCCTCAGACTGAGATCTGGAAAAGATCCTAGCTTAAAAAGGTCAGGGTCTCCTACTGCATCTAGGGATATTGCCAGTCATCCTCGTCCATGTCTTGCCACTGGACTCCAATGACCCTGGAGGAGAGAGTGAGGCTGGTGACTTTGCACAGCCCTGCCTCACTTAAATCCAACTTACTTGCAAGTCAAGACATCAACCTCCTGATATCATTGTTCCTCTTCCAGAATGAAGGAAAAACAACACATAACAAATGTAGGCAACCACCCACAACTGTATAACCAGTCCCTGGGACTGTGTCACCAGTAGAAATCACAGCGATATCATATACTACAGTTGTGGTCAATATCTCAGCATATCATTGACACTCATCACTACCAAATTACTGTAATTATTAGACCTGCCATGAGATCTCACTTGATCAAAGTCTTCCTGCCTAAAGACTATACTTCAAAAAGACTTTCTATGCCTTTAAAACATGATTCTCAACTTTACCAGACACTGCCAGAGGGCTCCAGGTAACACAAACAAGGTAGAGAAACCCCAGCTCCAGATAGATTCAATCAATCAGCTAGTATTTATTAAACATCTGCTTTGCACCAAAGTTAAAGAGTCAAAGATAAAAATTAAATGGTGCATGCCCTTAGGGAGCTAATCATGAGAGGAGAGATATACTACATAGGTGTGTATCAGATAGATACATGCTGACTTGGGGGAAAGACACTAGCATCTCAGGGGCTCAGGAGATGCCCCATTCAGAAAGTGGTCCTTAAACTGAACCTTAAAACAAAATAGGGACTGTGGGGGATGGGAATAAAAAGGGAGTGAACCTCGGGAACATATTGGGAGCATCTTATGCAAATGTATGATGTCAGGAGATGGAGTGTCTTTTAGGAGATACTTTGGCTGGTCTACAGTATACATAGAGGGACAGCAAATGCAATGAGTCAGGAAAGGTGAATAGAGGCCAGGTAGTGAAAAATGTTAAATTCCATATAGAGTTGTTTCTATTTGATCTTAGAAGGAATAGGAAGCCACTAGAATTTATTAAAGAGAATAGTGCCATAGAAATGTTAGCTATTCTTATTAATGGGCTTGAAAGTACTGAAGAATCAACCAATAAACATTCATTAAGGTTATGTGAAATGCTCTGATATCATTTAACAAGTTGGCATTTCTCCCATGTCAATTAATATTAATCAATTATTAATTCATTAATATTATCAGCTTTTATAAATGGGTATTGATTGAGAAGGTGGTATGGTGACCAGGTCACAACAGCATCTCCCCAGAAAAGCCTGAGACACTCTCCCATGAGAATATACAAAGTGTTAGAGCTAGAATTGTCCAAACTGGTTATGTTAGGGGTGGGAAAGACCTCAGGAAAGAAAGGAGAAAAGGAACATTTATTTAGCACATAGTCTACTATGTGCCAGGCCCTGTGCTAAATGCTTTACAAATATCCCATTTGCTCCTCACAAAAACCCAGGAGGCAGGTCCTCATTTTAAAGTTGGGGAAAATGAGACAAACTGAGGTGAGATGCCTTTCCCAGAGTCACACAGCTAGTAAGTGCCTGAGACTACATTTGAACTTGTCTCCAGGGTGGACCCAAAACAAGACCTGGGAGGGATCTGAGCATTCCTCAGGAGCATCGCTTCCTCAAGAACATCTCTAAGGTCAGCCTGACCTCTGTAATAAACTTTTGGGTTAATCAGTTTCTAGCTATATCAAGTTAGGTTCAAACAATATTCATAAATAAGGTTTTCTGAACAATATATAAGAATATATTTTCCTGCGCTCTAGTTTCCTTTCCTTCTTATCTGATAACCACCCTGCGTAAAAGTGACTGCCAAAGTATCTCTTTGCTGTTTCATTGTTCACTTCTATGAATTCAGAATGATCTTCTCCTAATGCTACGTCAGAGGCTGGGATGGTGTCTGATCTATCTAGAGAGGCAGTGGGATGGTGGATAGATAACTTCCCGTAGAGCCAGGAAGACTTGGGTTCAAATCTGACTTGTGACACCTACCACTTTAGGCTGGTAATGCTAATCCATTTATAGCAACTGGTGTCTGATCTGCATTGGTGGAGGGAATATCCACACTGGGAGTTCCCTATAGCCTGAAACCACAGATCCAATAAAAACTGATGATGATGATGCATCAAAAGGAACAACAGGAAATCCCAAATTTTGGTACAAAAGCCCAGAGTACCTTCTACTCAGAGATATACTAGAGCCAGTTCTTACCTGCTGGGAGCCTGTTGTTAAATTTTCATTGTGACCATTTATACTTCAAGGTTTGATTGACTATGTTATTGATTATGTTAGACTGCTTTAAGTGATGGATAAAATGGGAATAGAGCAGATTAACCTTAAAAGTAGGCCCTACATTTTCAGAAAGCCAGATGTTAAACATTTTTCAGCATACCTCTGCCTCTATCTCACCACTGAGGAGTCCTCTAAGGGAGAGTATGTATCCTTAGGTAGATAAAAATAACGTGGGGTTGGGATGGTGGATATAAATGGGCAGATGGGTGAGCCTGGTGACCACCAGGGCAAACCCTTCTCCAGAGTATCCCAAGATGTTCAGAGATATGTTGAGGGCAGGCACAGTTTGGAAAACACTGATCCACCTTTATTTTCACCCAGGAACGGTTAGAGGAGCAGGAGCAGAGGAGCCTAAATGATATGCCCCCTTTCACCTGTGTTCCAAAAGAGAGACATGAACGGGTAAGATGACTTAGAATGGATTCTAGATCAGATGGATTCTAGATCTGGATTCTAGATCCTAAAGGCCAACATCATACCTTTTCAGGCTATTAGTTATACCAGGATAAAAATCCAGTCTGCCCTCCTGAATAAAGGGAGGAGTGGGGAGAGGAAGACCTTCTTTGGGACTCAGGGTGAAAAGCAGTTCATGGATCATAGATTTAGAGTTTAAAGGGAGCTTAAAAGACATAGGACCTCAGTGCCCTCATTTTACAGCTGAGGAAACTGAGGCATAAAGAGGCTAAATGACCAGGGTCATTTAACTAGTGTCTAAGGTAGAATTTATACTGAGGTCCTCCTGATTCCAAGTTCAGTCCTCTATATCTACTACACCACCTGAATTCAAATCAACTCAATACTTATTGAGCACTGGAAGGAACTTTGCTAACCTCCCAGGAAGCAAATACAGCAGTCCTTGCCTTCAAAGAGGTTAATACGAAGGACAAACAAAGTGTGCAATCATTTCAGTTGTGTCCAGCTCTCTGTGATCCTTTCTGGGATTTTCTTGGCAAAGCTACTAGAGTGGTTTGCCATTTCCTTCTCCAACTCATTTTACAGATGAGGAAACTGAGGCAAACAAGGTTAAGTGACTTATCCAGGGTCATACAACTACTAAGTATCTGAGGTTGGATTTGAACTCAGGTCTTCCTGACTCCTGACTCTGTACCACTAACAAGTAATACAAAGCAAATTCAAGAGGAAACAGCAATAATAAAAGAGAGACTCAGGAAAGGTCTCATGGATGAAGGGGCACCTAAGCTTAACTTGAAGAAGCTGTATGGAAAGACCACAAGCCTGAAAATGAAGAAATAGGGCAGAGATTGGCTTTTGGATGGAAATGGCAATATTATATGTATTATTTTTGCTGGTGTTGCTGCTGCCTTTATTATTTCTACAGTGGTTTATGAAGCTTTTTCCACATAATAACCCTATAAGGCAGGTGGTACCATTCTGCAGATGAGGACACTGAGGTTCAGAGAGGTGCCTGATCTAACCTTAGAATTGGCACTTATGTATAAACATTTTGACAAATGAGTATCTGACAGAATATAAGGTCCTTAGGACTTTTTTTTGCTTTTGTTTTTGTATCCCCTCTCCCTACACACACACATACACACACACATTAATAAATACTTATTGATTTACTTGAACCTAGGACAATTGACTCTAAACCCAATGAATGCTTGCTTCTCCCAGAAATTAGAGGGAAGTAGGAGGAGTCATAGAATAAGAAAGGTTGCTGAGGATAGGCCAACAACTCTAAACCTCAGCCACCTTTGGCCCCAGAACAAAGGAAGATGCTAGTTCTCCATCTCCTTCATCAGGGAGGGGCAGAGCTAGGCAGGGAGATCTGTGAGAACTTACTCTTCTTTCCATGTAACCCTTAGCCAGCAAGTCATTATGAGAGAAAATGACTTGGGATGTCTTGGTCAGGGGGTGCAGCCAAGATGGCGGACTAGAAAGACTCACGTACGCTAGCTCCGAACCCACAGCCCATATATTTCCTGCAAGAAGAACTCCCCACAGATTCTGGAGCACTGCAAGGCACGCAGAAACACAGTGGAAAAGATTTCCATTCCAGAGAGCCCTGGAGAGCGATCCCCAGGGGTGCATTGCACCCCGGAAAGCAGAGCCCACCCCTGAGCTGCCCTGGCCATGCGGCCCCAGAGGAGCAGATCCGAGCAGGCTTCAGGGATGGAATCTCCGGTGGCCGTGAAGGTCCCTCCGCCCACAGAAGCTACAGGTCAGTGAGAGAGACGTCTGGGCTGGCTGAGAGGGGAGCGGGGTGTCTCCATGGCTTGGGCCCCCTTGGGAGGCAGCGGCAGAGGCAGTGGCAGAAGCAGCAGCGGCCCGGGACTCCTCAAGCAGCAGGCAGAAGTTCAGGGCCATTACCAAAGGTCTCTGCATAAACTCCCTGAGGGAACTGAGCCTGGGAGACTGCCCTGCCCCCACCTGAGCACCAGAACTTAAGCTCACATTGAATAGCAGCCACGCCTGCCACAGAAAGCCCATTTGAATCTCAGACCACAAGCACTAGCTGGGCGGATCTAGGTGGGGGTGCAGAGAAATCTCAGAAGTCAAGTAGCTGGTTGGGAAAATGCCCAGGAAAAGGAAGCAAAATAAGACCACAGAGAGCTACTTTCTTGGGGAAGAGATGTTCCTTCCTCCTTTCATTTCTAATAACAAAATACAATGCTTGCCATCAGAGAAAGACGTGGAGGTCGGGGCTTCTCCATCCCAGACATCCGAGGTGGATGTCCAGTGGGTTCAGGCCATGGAAGAGCTCAAAAAGGATTTTGAAAATCAAGTTAGACAGGGGGAGGAAAAACTGGGAAGAGAAATGAGAGAGATGCAAGAAAAGCATGAAAAATGGGTCAATACCTTGGTAAAGGAGACCCAAAAAAATGCTGAAGAAAATAACACCTTGAAAAATAGGCTAACTCAATTGGCAAAAGAGGTTCAAAAAGCCAATGAGGAGAAGAGTGCTTTCAAAAGCAGAATTAGCCAAATGGAAAAAGAGGTTCAAAAGCTCACTGAAGAAAATAGTTCTCTCAAGATTAGAATGGAACAGATGGAGTCTAATGACTTTCTGAGAAACCAAGAAATCACAAAACAAAACCAAAAGAATGAACAAATGGAAGAGAATGTGAAATATCTCATTGAAAAAACAACTGACCTGGAAAATAGATCCAGGAAAGACAATTTAAAAATCATGGGACTACCTGAAAGTCATGATCAAAAAAAGAGCCTAGACATCATCTTCCATGAAATTATCGAGGAAAACTGCCCTGATATTCTGCAACCAGAGGGCAAAATAAGTATTGAAAGAATCCATTGATCACCACCTGAAAGAGATCCAAAAAGAGAAACTCCTAGGAACATTGTGGCCAAATTCCAGAATTCCCAGGTCAAGGAAAAAATATTGCAAGCAGCTAAAAAGAAACAATTTCAGCATTGTGGAAATACAATCAGGATAACTCAAGATCTAGCAGCTTCTACATTAAGGGATCGAAGGGCATGGAATAGGATATTCCAGAAGTCAAAGGAACTAGGACTCAAACCAAGAATTACCTACCCAGCTAAACTGAGTATAATACTTCAGGGGAAAATGTGGTCTTTCAATGAAAGAGAGGACTTTCAAGCATTCTTGATGAAAAGACCAGAGCTGAAAAGAAAATTTGACTTTCAAACACAAGAATGAGAAGAAGCATGAAAAAGTAAACAGCAAAGAGAAGTCATAAGAGACTTACCAAAAGTGAACTGTTTACATTCCTACATGGAAAGACAATATTTGTAACTCTTGAAACTTTTCAGTATCTGGGTAGTTGGTGGGACCACACACACACATACACACACACACACGTACATACATGCATGCACACATATACACACATGCACGCACATACAGAGACAGAGAGCACAGAGTGAATTGAATAGGATGGGACCATATCTTAAAAGAAATTAAAGTAAATGGTGAGAGAGAAATACAGTGGGAGGAAAGAGGGTGAAATGGAATGGGGTAAATTATATCTCATTCAAGAGGCAAGCAGGAGACTTTTTAGTGGAGGGAAAAAGAGGAGCTGAGAAAAAAACATGAAGTTTACCCTCATCACATTCGACTAAAGGAAGGAGTAAAATGCACACTCATTTTGGTATGAAAACCTATCTTACAATACAGGAAAGTGGGGGAGAAGGAGATAAGCAAGGGTGCGGATGATGGAAGGGAGGGCAATGGGAGGAGGGAGCAATTTGAAGTCAACACTTGGGGAGGGACAGGATCAAAAGACAGAATAGAAACAATGGGGGGCAGGAAAAGATGGAGGGAAATACAGTTAGTCTTGCACAACACAACTGTTATCGAAGTCATTTGCACAACTACACAGATATGGCCTATATTGAATTGCCTGCCTTCCCAAAGGGAATGGGTGGGGAGGGAGGGATGGGGAGAATTTGTAACTCAAAGTTTTAGGAACAACTGTTGAGTATTGTTCTTGCTACTAGGAAATAAGAAATACAGTTAATGGGGAATAGAAAGTCATCTGGCCCTACAGGACAAAAGAGAAGATGGGGACAAGAGAAGGGAGGGATGATAGAAGAGAGGGCAGATTGGTGATAGGGAAAATTACAATGCTCAGTGTATTGGGGTGGGGGGAGGGGAGAAAAAGGGAGAAAATTTGGAACCTAAAATTTTGTGAAAATGAATGTTAAAAGTTAAATAAATAAATTTTTATTAAAAAAAATATATATATATAAAGATCTTGGTCAACTATTACCTCCTCAATATGGCTGCTTATAATACAATTCCTCCTCAAACCCAATCAAAGATAGAAATTAGAACTAGAAGAATCTCTTTGTCCTTTTTCTTTCTTACCTGGTAGTTGCCCCAAATGAAAGGATTGTATCGCCCCAAATGATTCATTCCAAAAACACTTTTTAAAAATCAGCATTCTGGAGTGGTAATAAAAGACAGGAGGGTACCATGGAAAGATCACTAGCTGTGAATTCAGAAGCTCAGGGTTCAAAACCCACTTTGGATTCTTAGACTTGTGTGACCTTAAGTAAATCATTTAACCATTCTAAGCCTCCATTTCTTCATAGACTCTGAGACCCTTCCAATTCTAGATCTATGAGTTCAGGATGTGAGCATACTTTTAGAAATAATCAAGTACATGCCTTCTGATGGTTAGAAGAATTGGGGAGACCCAGCACTTTTTGGAATATCTGTGTCTTTTGAACCACCAACCAATTTCACTAGTACAAGATGGAGGAGATGACAGTTCATCTGAAAAAGATCCAGGGGTCTGGATGGATTGCAAGCACAATATGAGGTAACACTAGAATATAGCAACTATGAAAGCCTTTGAGATCTTAGGAGACATTAAGGAAAGCATGGCTTCCTTGAATAGGAATATGATGGTCCCACTGTCTTCTACCTGGATCAGAACATTTCTGGAGAATTTGTATTGAGAGCTGAAGATTTAGAAACAATGTTGCTTAATGTGAGAATGGCCAAAGGAAGGCAAGAAGGATAATGAAGGACCCTGAGATCAAGCCATAAATGGATCAGCTGGAAGAACTGGGCATATCTATCCAGGAGAAGCAAAGCCTTAGGGGAGGTCTTCATGCCAGCAAAGCATTTTTTTCAGGTGGAAGAGAGAGTGAACTTGTTCTATTTGGCCCCAGAGGGCAGGACTAAGAGCAGAGCTGGAGATTTAGGTTTGGTATAAGGGGGAAATCTTCTTAATAAGTAGAGTTGCCCTGCATTGGGATGAACTGCCTCTGGAAGAAATGAGTTCCTCATCACTGGAGGTCTTCAAGCACAGGCAGAGTGACTCCTTCTCAAGTGAGAGGCAATAGAAAGAGCTCTGAATGTAAAAGTTAGGGTATCTGAGATCAAATCCCATCTCTGCCACTCACTACAGGCAGGTCTTTGGGCAAGGCTCTGAACCTCAGATTCCCCCTCTGAAATGAGAAGCTAAAAGAGCCTCTAAGGTGTCATCCTATGTGTGTGGTAGAAGAATTCTTTGTCCAGTTATTTGCTGGACCAGAAGCCACTCAGGGCCCTAGATCTAGCTCTGAGGTTCCAGGCTTGAAAAATACTTTTGTTGGAGCATGGGAGCAGCAACCTCACATCTAACTCAGAACTTTCACAGCCTGACCAGCTATCCCCCAGATACCCTCGAAAATGGCATCAACTGTCAAGGATCAGCTTACCTTGAATGTCCTAAAGGAAGATGAGGTTCCCCAGAATACGATCACTGTTGTTAGGGTTGGTGCAGTTGGCATGGCATGTGCCATTAGTATCTTAACAAAGGAATTGACTGATGAACTTGCCCTAGTCGATGTAATAGAAGACAAACTAAAAGGAGAGATGATGGATCTCCAGCACAGCAGCCTTTTCCTCAAAATGCCAAAGATTGCTTCTGGCAAAGACTACATACAAACTCAAAAATGTTCCTTGTTATGACTGGGGCACATCAACAGGAGGGAGCAAGTCATCTTAATTGGGTCCAGTGTAATGTGAATATCTTTAAATTCATCATTCCCAATGCTGTCAAATACAGCCCTAATTGCAAGCTGCTAATTGTTTCCAATCCACTGGATATTTTGACATATGTGGCCTAGAAGTTAAGTGGCTTTCCTAAAAACGATGTTATTGGAAGTGGTTGCAATCTGGATTCTGCCCGTTTCTGTTACCTAATGGGGGAGACACTTAGCGTCCATTCTTCAAGTTGTCGTGGATGGGTCCTTGGAGAACATGGAGACTCCAGTGTTCCTATGTGGAGCAGTTTGTCTCTAAAGAACCTTCATCCTTCTTTGGGAACTGATGCTGATGCAGAGAATTGAAAAGATGTTCATAAACAGGTGGCTGAAAGTGCTTATGAGGTAATCAAACTGAAGGGCTACACTTCCTGGGCCACTGGCTTATCTGTGGCAGATCTGGCGGAAAGCATTATGAACAATCTTAGGAGAGTGCATCCAATCCACCATGATTAAGGGCCTATATGGCATTAATGAGGATGTCTTCCTTAGTGTCCCATATGTTTTGGGGCAGAATGGCATTTCAGATATGGTGAAGGTCAACATGAATCCGGATGAGGAGAGCCGTTTAAAGAAGAGCGCAGATACTCTTTGGGGAATCCAGAAGGAGCTGCAATTTTAAAACCTTTGAATGTGCTGCCATCAAGAGAACATGACAGGGGTTGAGGGGTTATATATGATCCGCTTTTCAAATAGGCCCAATCCTTTCTCTGATTAGTGACTAAACACCAAAAATGTAAAACCTGTGAACACACTCTAGTTTCTTCCTAAAGTTAGAAATGGGGAATAGAACCCTGTTGTAGTTTGCATATGATGCTGAATATGACCTGTATAGTCTCAGTGGTTCATGTCAAGCAGAACCAGTGCCCCACAGGTATATAAACTACCTGCTTTGTATGTAGGTGCTACAGGTTCCCTTAGATCCAGAAGATAACACTCTTGGATATAAAACACCATACAGTAGTAATTCTTTATTGATGCAAACCTTTGTGCTCCCCTCCATTAGGGCACTACAATATGGCCCCATGTATCGTCTTTCCAGAGGACCTGATTTTTGTCTGCCTATACACACACACACACACACACACACACACATATGTACATATATATGTCAATAGTTGTAAATTTCCATATTATATAAAAAGATCTGTGTATGTACAACCGCACAACCAATTCCTCAAGTGTCATACTAAGCGTAAAAATACTGAATAAACACAAATAACTGATTTTAAAAAAAAAGAAAAATACTTTTATTGTTCTTAGGATTGCCTCTAAAAAAAAGAAAAAGAAAGAAAAAAGACGGTTATTTGAGACAAATAGGAATACAATTCAATGATGGCTTGTAAGCCTTGCTACTTCACTGGAAAGCACTCAGAAGCAGCCTTCAGTTAAGCCCCGACTCTGATAAAACTTTCTTCCATATGGTTTTTGGTGGTTGTTGTGGTGCGTGCGTGCGTGTGTGTGTGTGTGTGTGTGTGTGTGTGTTTTCCTGGAAGACACTTTCTTTCCCATGAACTGTCTAAATTAGGCTTGATAGAAGGAAACACTTCCTGACAGGAAGAGCTGTCCAAGATGCAAATGGGCTGCCCCAGAAAGAAAGGAGGGAGACGCTCCCCACTCCTGGAGGTTGTCAAGAAACATCTTGTTGTGGTTCTTGTACAGAGGAATCTTAGTGATGCATAGGTTAGACAAGATGGCATCTGAGATCCCTTGCTCCTTGGAAACTGGGTGACATGTTCCTATCCAGCAGCTGCAGGACCCAGAGAATTCCCTCCAGGATTTCTACTCTCCAGGTAGCTGGCAACCAGGATGGGAGCAGCAGACATCCAACAGAAATGTTTGCGAAAATAGCAGGATCCTCCAAAATGAACTTTTAAAGAAAAGTTTTCATTTTATTTTTCAATTTCTTTTCTCTCTCCCACTCTTACCATCTGAATTGTTTCTAAAATTTATTTTATTTTTAACTTAGGGGATCAAACAAGCATTTCCACAATAGAATATAATAATGAAGATGTTGCACGTGAAACTCAAAATCTACTATATACAAAAAAGTTAACATGTAAATTTCTTTTTTTCTTTTTATTCTTCTCTCCTCCTACCCTGCTCTAGAGAAGGCAACCATTTGATACAAACAGATTTTATTTATTTATTTATATATCTGTACAAATGTGTGTACATGTATGTGTGTATGCATGTATGTATGTATATACATATGAGTGTATTTGATATATGTGTATATACATAGACATGTGTCTATATATGTATGTATATGTTAAATTTTATTTATTATCCCATCCTCAGCCTCCAAATCTTAACAAAAAGTAAATAAAACCTTTATGATGATGCCAGTCAAGCCAAAATGAGTCCCACATCGGTCACCTCTATCCTTCACCACAGCCATTGAAAGAACCATTTCCTTTTAGGGACCTTAGGTCAGTGAAAGAAGAGCTTACTTTGCAACGAGAGCAAACATTTGGACCATTGGGAAAGCACCCAAAGTGAATATTTGCATTGTTTAGTCCAAAGCTGGAGGTGCAAGTTGGAGGAGCCCAGATGAAGCTTCCTGCCTGCGTTGGCCCTGTGGCCAATCCTCACGGTCATGGCCCTCTCTGGACCTTAGCATGTGGGCACCTCCAAACCCAGAGCCTGGGAGCTTCTTGATACAGACAAAGCTGTGCTATGGGGCAATCGGGGCTGTTTCCCAAGAGGGCTCTGCTATGGCCTCTTCTGGGAAGGCGGGCAGAGATTCAGTAAGCAAGCAAGAGGAAGAAGAGGACGTGGCAGGGGGAGGGGAGAGAAGGAGGTGGAGGAGGAGGGCCAGAGAGCACCTGCACTGTGTCTGCTTTTAGGGATCCTGCTGCTTGGGTCTGAGCAGATGGGCACTGCCCAAGGGCAGCTCCACACTCCCTGCTGGCTCCTCCCAGCCTGGAGCTGTCTCTGCTGAGAAGCCCTGCAAGAGAACTTCCATCTGACCCATTCAGGAATCTCTTTTTCAGACTTGTATTTACTTTCAGAGAATGTCAAAGCTAAAATGGGCCTTAGAACAGAATGTTAGAACCAAAAGAGGTCTTAGAACAAACTGTCAAATCTGGGAGGGCCCTTAGAACACAGGATGTCAGAGCAGAGAGACCCTTAGAACACAGGATGTCAGAACTGGTAGGAATCTTTGAATATAGAATGTTAAAGCTAACATGGGCCCTTAGAACAGAATGTCAGAGCCAGAAGGGGCCTTAGAATCCAGAATGTTAGATGTGGGAAGGACATTAAAACATAAGATTTGTGTTCAAACGCAGAACACAGAAGGTCAGAGCCAAGAAGAAGCAGAATTGTTGTGGTGCCTGAATGAAAAGGACCAGGTTAACAATAGTCTTTTGTTTTTTCAATGCTTGGAGGATTTACAGAAATATCTCTGACTACAAACTCAACTGGATTTTCCCTTATGTCTTATTTTATATAGACAATCAAACCAACAAAAAAGGAAACAAAGGAAATTCTGTTCTAATTGGCTACTATAGACGTGGTGTTTTGTGATGAGACATTTTTACTTATGGGATACAGAAATGCCTGAAAGCAGATACATTCTCATCATGGAGATACATTTGTTTTGGAAAGATATAGTGATGTGTGATAAGAATAGTTAGAATGGAATACTGATAAAATATAGGATAATTAACCATGAAATTAAACATTAATAAGCAATTAACTGTGAAATGGGACACAGGGTGTTGGCCAATCTCCCTCAGGCATGCACTTGTTATGCTTTTCTTTTCGTCCTGTGACTTTTTAAAACCAAGATGCAGTCACTGGTTCATAGTGTAACTCCATTTCAGAGCATAGAAGGTCAGAGCTGGGAGGGCCCGTAGAACACAGGATGTCAGAGCTGGGAAGGCCCTTAGAACACAGGATGTCAGAGCTGGGAGGGGCCCTTTAGAACACAGGATGTCAGAGCTGGGAGGGCCCTTAGAACACAGGATGTCCAGAACTGGGAGGGCCCTTAGAACATAGAATGGCAAAGCTGGGAGAGGCTTTAAAACAAAAGATTTGCATTCATATGGACTCTAATGTTTTCCTTTAGAAAAGTTTTAAAGGAAAATACATTTGAGTGATCAGAGCCTCCAGCTGCAGCCTCTGTCAGTAAATGGCTTGCTGGCTAAGTGGCCATTCCAGGTATAGGAAGGCCTGGCTCAAGCCCTGCCTCTGACACCCAGTGACTGGGTGACAATGGGCATTTCACCTCTCCATGACCTAGTCCAGTAATATCAAACTCATTAAAAAACAAGGGCCAATAAAATGTACATAAGGATCCCTGCTGGTAACATATTACCTTAGAAAAGCACGTTACTATCATCTATATTTCATTGTATTTTTATTTATTTTGTTAAATATTTTCCCAATTCCATTTCAGTCTGGTTTGGGCTGCTCCTGGGAACACCATGTCTGACATCTCACTGTCTCTCAGACTAGAAGCTGCAGCAGTGTCCACCTGCATTGACAGAGAAGAATTCCTCATCCAGGGATTCCCTTCACTGTTAATTTGAAAAAAAAAAAAAAAATATTTCAGATCCCAGGTCTGGGAGGAAGTAAAAACAGCAGCTAAGTTTGACCTGTGTTCTTTCTGGTTTTCAGAAGCCGGTATATGCTGAAATGTTGAGGAGTAAAGTTACTGATTCACCAGCTACGGTGAGTTAGAGATTGATCACAAAGAAGAAAAGGAGGGCACATCCCGGCCAACCCAACGAGCTATTTGTAGGATGGCAGAGACAAGAGTGAGACAGACCAAATTCCTGGAAGTCATTTTGCAGAAAAGTCTTTCTAACAGTTACTAGGGCTCCCAAACACCAAATATTAGGGCTGGAAAACACTTGAGTGTTCATCTAATCCAATCATTTCATTTTGCACTTGAGGAAACAGAGACCCAGAGAATAAGACCATGTAGATAGTAAGAAGGGCAGAATTGGAAATCAGATCCTTGGATTCCATGCGGGTGCTCTCTCCCTTCCACTCCACAAAGAAAGGGCTACCTTTCTTTGATAGACTCAAAGAACATTGGAGGTAGGAACAAAGTTGTGGACTCACTGCCTCTCCCTTACCTCAGGTACTTTCTTTTCTAAAAAGAAGAAACAAAAGTGATTTCTACAACAATAATCATAAAGGATCATAGGATTATGAATCTGCAGTTGGAAGGGACCTTAGAAGCCATTGAATCCAATACCCTCATTTTACAGATGGGGAAACTGAGGCTTATGATGCTGAAGTGACTTTCCTAGGGTCTCACAGCTGCCCACTCCCTGCCCAGTGTCTAAAGGCAGGATATGAATTAAAATCTTCCAGATTCCAAGACTGGGAATCAGGGGAGGGAGGAGAAAGGAATGAACATTTATATAGTATCTACTATGTTGCAGGCACTGTGCTAAGTGCTTTACAAATATTATCTCATTTTTGATGCCGTGGACAGCTAAATGTTGCAGTGCATAGAGCACCAGCCTAGAGTCAGAAAGACTCATCTTCCTGAGTTCAAGTCCAGTCTCAGCCACTTACAAGTTGTGTGACCCTGAGCAAGTCACTTAACCCCGTTTGCCTCCATTTTCCCATCTATAAAATGAGTTAGAGAAGGAAATAGCAAACCACTCCAATATCTTTCCCAAGAATACCCCTAATGGGGTCATGGAGAGTTGAACCATTATGTTCATATTACATCATGCCTGAGTTTAGGAGAAATTACCTGGACCAGCTCTCCTTTTTACAGATGAGGAAGCTAAGAGCCAGGAAAAAAAATGACTTGCTCAAGGTCATGTAGGCTCTAAAGGCTGAAAATGGCATTTGAGAAACAAAAGAAATTCTATCCCCAAAGGCCCTTTCAAAAGTTGCTAGGACTTAAAGTAGGAAGAGCCTTCTTAGCCAAAAACATCATTGCATTGAAGTGTGATCGTGTGGAGAGTCAGGCTGTTGGCTGAGGTCCCTTCCCCGGTCTTTATACCCCTTTGCAAGTATGGTGTGATCCATCCATCCATCCACACACACACATGTGAGAGACAGAGGCAGATGGAAACTGGCAGGCTGCTTCAGGTTTGAACTGAGACCAAATGGTGATGGAGGATTATGCAACAAATGAAGATTGATGTGCTTTAGAAAAATTGGCCCAGGAAGCTGCTCCGGCCAGGCCAGCTGAGAGAAGGAGATGCCTAGAATGTCAGGATCTCACCATGCTTGGCAAAATGGGCACCATATACGTCCTGGCCTCAATGGAGGGCCCATAAGTTAGAGGGGAGACAGTGTGGTGTGATGGAAAGAGCAGCAGGATCTGACCCCAAATCCTGATTCTGCCTTAGAGTAACTGTGTCTCCTTGACTAAGTCATTTCTCTCTAGGTCTCACTTTTCTCGGTTATAAAATAAAGAGGTTGAATTTGATCCCAAGATTTTTGTTCCCTGAACCCCTTTTAATAACAACAAAAATGTGTTGTGATCCCCTAGGGTAATTTACTGTATGATATTTTGCTTATATTTATTCATTAAGTGTTTACAATGGCTACAATGATAACATTTAGCCCTAAAAGCTCCAAACTAAAATTTACATTGTATAATTGTAATTACAAAATGTTATTCTACCTATAATTACAGAAACATATGTATAATGCTTCAAACGTGCATATACTTGTCACAGAGAAAAAAATTTGTGACATAATTGGGCAATGATTTACTGCTTAAGGTGTGATTAAAGAATTTTTAGCTCAGACCCCTTGGGCCATCACTTTGATGGGAAACACTGGATTCCATGAATTCTAAGGTCTCTTTCCAAGCTACATCTCTGATGGGCTGAATTTGCATCCTCCCATTTCTCCAACTAAATTTGTCAGCCTGTCAGCCCTGCATTGATTAATTTCATACTGTGTGTCAGGCACTGTGCTAAACTCTGAGTTTACAAAGAAGGATTCCCATTCTAATGAAGGAGATGACATAGACTGAGGTGTCATGGCAAGAGCCCTGGATCTGGAGTGATGGGACCAGGGTTCCCATTCCAACTTTCAAGCATTACTACCTAATTGTTCTTGAGTATATCACTTCCCCTGTGTACCTTCCTCTCTAAAATGAGAATTTCTAAGGACCTTCTAGATCGAAATGTTATAATCTCAAGAACTTGAGGCGGAAGTCCAGTCACCATGTTCCAAAGCCATCTTTGGCGTCTTGCACTAGCATGTGTAATACAAAATCCCACAGTACATTCCAAGGATAGCTTATCAACATGATTAGCAGGAGATGGAAAATTGTAGGATCCCAGAGCTCAGGCTTTAAGGGATTTCAGCAACCCCTTTGTTTGAGGAAACAGAAAAAGGAAGTGATTTATCCAAAGGCACACAGGCAGTGAGGGGCAGAGGAGGCAGTTGAGCTTTGAGACTCTAAATCCAGCCCTCTTTTTACTGATTAACTCATATTTACCTGAAGACCTATAGGATCCAACTCATGGCACATTGTTGACACTTAGGATTTGTTGGAACTTAAAGATGTGCAAGCCATTGTTATCAAATTAACCAGGTGAGATGGGCTGTACAGCTCTCGCCATCCCCACATTTTATGAACAAGGAAATACACCAGCCAAACAAGACTACTCAACATTGCCCATGTGATCCTACCCTCTTCCACCTCTGGGTGTTTGCTTGTTCAGTTCTAGAATTAGATGATTGCTTGAGATAAGCTAAGTGACTTAGCCAGGGTCACATAGCTAGTACATGTTGGAGCTGGGATTCCAACCAATGTTACAATTTCAACAAAGGTTTGCCATCTCACAAGGCAGCCATGACATCCTGGCAAGCAGTCTGGACTGGGAGTCAGAGGGGCTAGGTTCAAATCTCAGTTCACTTTCCTTCCTCCTTATTTGACTTTAAAGAACACACTGTGTACTTCCATTTCTTGATCTTTAAAATGACATTGTCTCTAAAATTATCTCTGAGGTGCCTCCTAACTGTAAATCCTATGGTCTCTGTAACTTAGACATCAGAATGTTTTATAGCTGAAAGAGACTTTGGGCTCACAATATGCTGGACTTAGGATCCTCATTCAAGAATAAGGCTGGACCTCCAAGACCATCTAGTGCAAGTCCCTCATTTTATAGCTAAGGAAACTGAGGCCAGGGTCACAGAGGTAGTGAAAAAGGTGGGAACTAAGGCTTGGAGTCTAGAAAATCCTGGTTCACATCCTGTCTCTAATACTTGATAGCTGCAAAACTACTCTTCTGCAGAATATAAGCTCCCTGAGGGCAGGCAGGGAGTCTTTCACTTTTGTCATTACATCCTCAGGTGCTTAGCTTTGGGACATTCACCCAGTATGTAGGTACTTAATAAATGCTTGCTGATTAGTCCATCCATCATTCAATTCAAGTCTTAGTCAAGAAGCATTTATTAACTACTTAGAAATATCTACCTCCCACAGTGACTGTAAAAATCAAATGAAAAATATATTTAAACATAGTAAAATAAAATATTAAATAAAAATATTTTTAGATAATGAATTAATATATTTTTGAAAATTTTTAAATTGAAGAGGCAGGGAGTTAAGACCTGAGTTCAAATCCCACCTCTGACACTTATTAGTTATGTGGTCCTGGGCAAATCATTCCACCATTCTGAGCTTCAGTTTCTCCATCTGTAAAATAAGAGAGTTCAATAACTTTGAAGAACCTTCTAGCTGCAAAAATTTATGCCATGATAAATGTCATATAAATGTCAGATTATGTGGTTATTTTAATGGCCCACTAGTCATTCTTGTGAGATAAGTTATTAACACATTTTTAGCAATAAAATCTCCAGTCTGTGTGAAGCCCCCTTTTTTGGTAAAAAAAAAAAAAATGTAGTTCCTGCTAGCTGTCACTGGTCAAGATCTCTCACTCTGTCCGTGGTGGCTGAATTTCGCACTTGCCTCTTCGGATATGAATTTGCTCATCCTGATTGCTGCATACGTTGTCTGGCTGCTACTTTTTCCTTCTCAAAGTTAGCACCTGTGGTTTCCAGTGTCACTCATTGCTGCCTGTTCCACAGCCTCTGGTTACTTTACTGTTCAAACACAGTTGTACTGGTGCCCAACTTTGCATTTTCCTATTTTCTGAAATCTTCCCCCCTCAGTCTCTTCATCTCTCCCTTCCCGTTTGTCACTAGCCCAATTGCCAGCAACTAGCGCACACAGAGTTCCTCTATAGATATAAATATATTATTTGGATTTTTTCTAAAGGTATTTTTCTGGGCCAGAAGGGACTTCAGATCCCATCTAAATGATTATACCAAAAAGCTCCAAGACTCCCTGGGGACTGGAGGTGGTGTAGAAACCCTCCTGGAGTGGACACTTTCTAGTCCTTACTACCTGTGTGACCCTGGGCAAGTCACTTACTCTCTGTCTCTGTTTCCTCAACTGTAAAATGGGAATTAGAATGGCACCTACCTCATAGAGTTGTCCTTGGATCAAATGAGATATTTGTAAAGTATATAGTAGGTGCTGAACCAATGTTTATTTCTTTTCCCTTCCCCCTGGTCCAACCTCAAAAAGAACTAGGAAACGAATAGTCAGACTCATAAGGTAGTGAATTTATCATTGAAGATTTAGAGATCTTGGCAGCTCAGTGGCTTAATGGATAAAGCACTTGACCTGGAGCCAAAAGGTCCTGAGTTCAGATTCAACCTGCTGTGCCAAGTCTCCAAACTGAGATTGGAGGAGAACAGTGTAGGTAGCATTACTATTCAGGTTCCTACCTTTCCAGACTTAGGACACTTTGTTTCCCTTAACTCAAGCTACATTGTAGACAAATAGTTACATAGAGATAACAGCTACTTGTATCTAGAACATGACACTTGTCTACTGACTCCAGGCCTTTCCGTTGGCTATTGCCAGGCTTGAATCCCTGAGTCTCTTCAAGGCTTAACTCAAGTGAGAAAGAGAGAAAGAAAGAAAGAAAGAAAGAGAGAGAGAGAGAGAGAGAGAGAGAGAGAGAGAGAGAGAGAGAGAGAGAAAGAAAGAAAGAAAGAAAGAAAGAAAGAAAGAAAGGAAAGAAAAAGAAAAGAAAGAAAGAGAAAGAAAGAAAGAAGAGGAAGGAAGGAAGGAAGAAAGAAAGAAAGAAAGAAAGAAAGAAAGAAAGAAAGAAAGAAAAAGAAAGGAAGGAAGGAAGAAAGAAAGAAAGAAAGAAAGAAAGAAAGAAAGAGAAAGGAAGGAAGGAAGGAAGAAGAGAGAGGAGAGAGAGAGAAAGAAAGAAAGGAAGGAAGAAAGAAAGAAAGAAAGAAGGAAGGAAGGAAGGAAGGAAGGAAGGAAGGAAGGAAGGAAGGAAAGAGAAAGGAAGGAAGGAAGGAAGGAAAGAGAAAGGAAGGGAAAAAAGAAAGAAGGGGAGAAAGAAAGAAAGAAAGAAGAGGGAAAGGAAGGAAGAAGAGAGAAAGAAAGGAGGAGAAGAAAGGAAAGAGAGAAAGAAGAAAGAGAAAGGTAGAAAAGAAGGAAAAATGAAGGAAACAAAGAGAAGGAAGGAAGGAAGGAAGGAAAAAAGACAAGACATTTATTTGACTCCTCCAGTTTCTAATGCCCTTCTACCTCTCAGATATTACTTTGTGTATTCTATGTACTAACTTATCTGAATACATACTGCTTCTTCTAACTGAATGTAAGTTTTTTAAGAGCAAGAACTAATCTTTCTTTCTTTTTCTTTCTTTCTTTCTTTTTCTTTCTTTCTTTCTTCTTTCTTTCTTTCTTTCTTTCTTCCTTCCTTCCTTCCTTCCTTCCTTCCTTCCTTCCTTCCTTCCTTCCTTTCTTTCTTTCTTTCTTTCTTTCTTCATAACTCCAGCATCTAACCTAAAAACTGGAATATAATGGGAACTTAAATGCCTATTGAATTACTGGGTTCAGGTCTAGTTGGACTAGGAGGTTCTGAGATCCCTTCCAACTTTGAGGTTCTAAGCTTTCATAAGGTGACTCACTCAAGGTCACACAATGAATTAATGGCAGAATCAGGTCTAGAGCTGGGTCTCTAACCTATTAGCCCAGAAATCTTTTCACTAGACAACCATATGGTGATGGAATTCTGGAACAAAAAACCTGGGACTGATCTAAGGCAAGATGGGCCAAGGGAGGTCCATGGGGTGAAGCACAGGCTGCTGCAAGAAACCATGCCCACCTTCACAAATGTGGTTGTCCTAGGACAGCACTCCAGCCATCCTAGGCTAGTTATGGCTCTGAGTCTTGGCCACTGAAAATGAGTGGGAAGGGTTGAAGGCTGTTTGAAGATTTGCATGAGTAATAACGAATAGGTCTTTGTCTATATGTTAAAGCTCAGGGCCAAAAAGGTCACCCTCAGGACAGACCTACAGGAGAAAGACCTACAGGACAAAGAGGCATCACATAAAACCATCCTGGAAATCATCTTCCCTGCAACAAGTGACAGAAATTAGCAAAAGTGTGTGCCACTACACTTTTCAAATCACAGTCCTTTGAAGCCTTCTGTGGACAAATGCTGCTCCTAGATCTCTGAAACTCACCTAGAATTGCTTCCCTCCTCCCCCTCAAGACTTGTTTTTTGCACAAGATCTAGTTTCAAAGTGTGTGGAGGAAAGGAGTGTGTGTGTGTGTGTGTGTGTGTGTGTGTGTGTGTATGTGTGTGTGTGTGTTTGTACGTATGTAATACCTTCAGATGAATGTGTGAGGTCCCCAGAATCACAACCCATCAAAATTACAAACGCAGAATCCAGGGTCTTGAGTAGAGGGATGATGCAATGCAGTGTTTGGATCATGGCCAAGTGGAGACCCCTGTCCCTCCCCTCTCTTCTCCCAGAACATCCCTTAATCGACCACAGTGCAGAAAGTTCTATGGTCCTGGAAACTCTTGTCTTGAGTGACAGAATGGGAGTGAGTATTAGACTTTGAATTGTGAGTTCATTATAATAAATTTAGAAAAATTAATTCAATTCTGTTGCTTAAACCAAGCCAGAATCTTTGGAGAACAAACTGAGTCCCCATGTGTTGAAAAAGTCAAGGGTGCCATTACCAGCTATATCCATTTTCATTATAAGAATACCCATTCTTTTCTCCCTTCTACTTCTCCCCTCATACAACTGTCTTTTCATTCCCTTTGTCATATCTCTCTTATAAATGTCTTCCAGTTGATAACTTAAGTGGCTAAACCTATCAAGGTTAAGAGTGAGAATTCACTGTTGTCATTAACTTCAATAAATTATTTTCAAGATTTTAGTAGTTCATGCCTTTATTATAGTATGTAGTACCTGGGGATACCCACTCTCCACTCCCATGTGGGTTACCCAAGACTAGGTACCCCAAATTTGAGATACTCAGTACATTCACATCTATTCAGGAACCATAGCTTGTGAACCCCCACCAATGTGTTTACTTTTACCAGTCAGCCAGAGAATACAATTAGTTGAAAGCAAAGGTATTTAATGAAAAAGCATAGCAAGAAAGTTTGTAATAGAAGATTCTTCCCACAAACTTAAGGCACATTTTTTCACAAATATGTCCACCTTTTAGTGGAAAAGGTCTATACATGTAGAAAACAGGCAGAAGAAGCAGGCAGACACACACGCACACACACACACACACACAAACACACACACGGAATATATGTGGCCAAAGACATATAGAGGCAATTCCTGTGATGTTTCAGAACTGTCACTGTCTTTTGGTGATGTCATTATACTACTTCTCTTGGTCTAGTGAGGCTGGGAGTTTCTATCTGCTATGTGGTCTTCAGGGTGTTACTTCCTGCTGGTCTCACCTGACTGCTGCTCAGTGGCACTCTAAAGATACCATGGTTAGCACCAGTCACCATCTGGTGTAGTTCTGATAGTTATGTCCTTCAGTTTCTGGCTTCCACTGCAGACCTCAGCTGATCGTTATGTCTTCTCAAAAGAGAGAAGAGGAATGGACTTTGCCACTTTTCTTTTAAGTTAGAACCCAGAGACTTAAGCTTCAGTTTTTATAGAAATACAAAGCCCTAAATCAGAAGGAAGGAGGCCCAGAAGTACCAATTCTTACACTATGATGCTACAAAGCAGTAATCAGAAAAATCATTTGGCACTAGACAAGAAATCAGTAGAACAAATTACGTGCATGATGTATAGAAGCAAACTAACCTAATAACCTATTTAACCCAAAGACCCCAAGTATTAAAGTATGGATTCATTTTTTGACAAAAATTGCTGAAAACTGCCAACAGTCTGGTAGAAATTAGGTTTAGACCAATCCTGGATGCCATGTGCCAGTATAAGCTCTGAATGAATTTGCTGCTTTTCAGTTGTGTCAGACTCTTCATGACCTCATTTGGGGTTTTCTTGGCAGAGATACTAATGTGGTTTGCCATTTCCTTTTCCAGCTCATTCAACAGATGAGGAAACTGAGGAAAACAGGGTTAAATGACTTGCCCAGGGTCACACAGCTAGTAAGGGGCTGAGGCCAGATTTGAACGCAGGAAAACGAGTCTTCCTGACTGCAGGCTCAGAGATCTCTCCACTGCACACTTAGCCTTCCTTATCAAAAGTAATATCATAGGTGCAAAGTACAAATTGCCTTTCAGTTCTTTGAGTAAGGAGGGAGTTTATGACCCAACAAGGAATAGAAAGGATCACAAAAGATAAAAACAATTTTGATTATGTAAAATGTGAAAGGTTTGGCACACACACACATGCACACACACACACACACACACACACACACACACACAATCCAGCACAGCTAAGATTAGAACGGAAACAGTTAACTAGGAAAAATCTTCTCATCGTCTTTCTGAGAGGTCTCATTTTTAAAATATATAAAGAACCGATTGAAATTGATTAGATTAGCACCCAATTCACCACAGACAAATGATCGAAGGACATGAACAATCAGTTCTCAAAGGAGGAAATCCAAGCTACCTATAGCCATACAAAAAATAAAATTCCAAATTGCTAATAAATAGAAAAATTCAAATTAGAGCAACTCTGAGAACCTCATAACCATAAAATTGAGAAAGGTGATAACAAGGAAAATGACAAATGGAGAGGCTTTGGGAAATAAGGTACAATGTTGCACTGTTGGTAGAACTGTGAATCAGAACAAAGAAATTGGGAACTATGTACCAAAATGTCACAAAGCTGTGCAAACCCTTTGACCCAGATGCAATTACTAGTCTTGTAAACCAAGGAGATAAAACAATGAGAAAAATGAACCTTATGTGCAAAAATATTTGTAGCAATTCTTTTTGTAGTGGCAAAGGACTGGACATTAAAGGTGCGACCATCAGGTGGGAAGTGGCTGCAAAAATGATGACATATGAATAAGCAGAGTACTGTTGTGCTAGAAGAACTGATGAGATGGTTTCAGAGAACCTTGAGAGGATCTGTCTGAATTTATGCACAATGAAGTTAGCAGAACCAGGATAGTAATAACATATTGTATAAAGGAAGAATTTTAAAAGACTCAAAAGCCATGACCAACACAATGATCGACCATGATTCCAGAGCCCTGGGGATGAAAAATGCTGCCTCCCTCCTAGCAGGAAGGGGGTGACTGAAATATACAGAACGAGACACAATTTTGGACATGGCTAATAGTGGAACTGGTTTTTCTTGGCTACGCATATTTGTTGTAAGAGTTAAGAAAGAGGGGGGAGGAAGGAAGAAAGGAAGGAAAGAAGGAAGGAAGGAAGGAGGGAGGGAGGGAGGGAAGGAAGGAAGGAAGGAAGGAAGGAAGGAAGGAAGGAAGGAAGGAAGGAAGGAAGGAAGGAAGGAAGGAAGGAAGGAAGGAAGGAAGGAAGGAAGGAAGGAAGGAGAAAGACCCTAACAGACCCAGGATCAGAATAGGGAAAAATTCTTAGCTGTTTTTTTCTGTATAGGGGAGTTTCCCAGTCTTCAGTGCTTTGGCTACGATAAGCTTTTCCTTTCCAAAAGGAGAACTTAACTCCAGGGCCAAGCTATTCTGGAATCTAGAATCTGGAATCCAGTCATCTAAGTATTACCCCCAGGAATAAAGTTTATTTTTTCTAACTTGTTACTTGCCAAAATCAGTGTATCTGTTCTAAAATTCTTCCTGACTTACCACTGGAAAGTCTTTGCAAACTGCATCTAGTGCACCCAAACCGCACCCATCCGGCAGTGTTTTAAGGGCTACCCTTCAAAAAACAATACCCATGGACCACTTTGGTCAAACGTCCCCCAATATTCTCATTCCTAAGATTCTTCTGATCTTTCACCAAATGAATTGGGGGGGGCACGGTGCAAGGGGGAAGGCATAGGAATAAAAACTCCTAAATGGAACTCCTTCAAGGTCTACTTCCAGCCTTACCTCAACCATGTCAGTCCCCTTTTCCAAATTCCTAACTTTATTGCGTATAGGATGGCCTACAGCAGTCAGTCAATCCGTAAACACTGAAAGCAAAACAAAAGACAGTCCCTGACCTCAAGGAGTTCATAGCCCAATGCGAGAGACAACACGCAAATACTTATTCAGAAATAAGCTCTATAAATCTATATCTATCTATATATCTTTATAGATATATAGATACCTATATCTATATCTATCTATATCTAAATCTGTATCTACAAATTGGAGGTTCTCGAAAGAGAGAAGGCACTAAAATGAAGGGGTTGGCCAAGACTTCTTGCAGAAAATGAGATTTTAGCTGAAACTTGCAAGAAGCTAGTACCTGGTTTAGAGCTACCACCTGAAACTGAATAATTAGAAGGATCTCCATCTCACTGGTGTGGGTACAAATCCCACTGGTCCAGGTGGCAAACCATCCATGCCTCCATCAATTCCTTGTCATCTTATGGAATTCTTGTCCACGTTCTCCCATAAATCGTTGGAAGATTAACCTGGGGGGAGCTAGGTGGTAAAGTTTATAGAGGGCCAAGCCTGGAGTCAGGAAGACCTAAGTTTGAATCTGGTCTCACACATTTGCTAGTTATGTGACCCTGGGGAATTCACTTCATCATGTTTGCCTCATTTTTCTCATCTGTAAAATGAACTGGAAAAAGAAATGGCAAATGACTCCGATGGGGTCATGAAGAGCAGTACCTGACTGAAATGCCTGAACCACAATTGCTGTTGTATTAAATGTTTCCCAATTCCATTATAATCTGGTTCAGGCTGCTCTCCAGAGTGCTGCAACTCCAAGCTGCTTGAAGGCCACATTAGACACCTCTGTATAGAGGATGGTTTGGAGAGTCAAGGCAGAGAGGCCAGTTAGGAGGCCCCTGGAGGAGCCTAGAAGGAAGGGGATGAGAGTTCTCTTCAGGGTGGTAGTTTTTTGTGAGTGGAGTATAGAGATGGCCAATGGCGGGCGGTGGGGATTTATAACAATGGGCATATAGAGCCCTTCTTTGGCTAACAGGTTTTACTTGAGCCATTTGACAAACCAGCACCAGGACCTGTTACTGCTGAAACAAAGGCATGACATGTCTCAGAAAATGTATTGCTTCATCATCATACTCTCTCAGTCTTCAGTTTCTATTTTATTTTTGTGCACAGTTAGCTTTGAAGAAAGGGTATAACATGGCATCTTCTATTTCTTTGCAGAGGTGGGGGACTCTGGATGTGGAATACTTCAGACTTTTTCAGTGTGTTGGTTAATTTTGTTACCCTATTTTCTCCTTCAGCTTTATTCTTGGTGATAAAGGAAAACTCTCTGGGAAGGGAAGTTAGGATAGATACACAGGAAAATCTAAGGAAAGTCTTTAAAAAATACCTCTAAATTTTTATTTTAAAAAAAATATAGTTATCATCTTTGGATCTGACTCCCCCAGCTTTCCTTCAAAGAGTCTACATGAGCTGAAAAAATAAAGGTGCCTGTGAGCCTGAGGAAGATGTGAAATGGGTCCCAGGCACTGTGGAACAGCTCAGCCTATCAGTTTGGCCCCGTTTCCATCAAGATGTGCAGCTCATTTCCATCTGTGCCATGTCCTGAGTTATTTTGAGCCGGCGTGTGACCTCATGTGCCTCATGATTTGTTTTGAAGGTTTCCAAACCCTTCTGTTCCCCTGAGCATTTTCGCTCCCTGAAATGGGATGGGCCAGGCTTTTTGTCCTGGACCCAGACTTCATTTCCTCCAGGGGGGCTTCTTTCATGCAAACACTTAGAAAAATTCAAGGGCATAAGTCATGTCCCCAGATGAGACTTTCACTAAGTGTTTGTCAGGCTTAGAGAGGTTCCTTAGACATATAAATCATATTTGCAGGGAAGTTTCTCATCTTGCCTGGTAATCATTAGAAAGTAAAATAGGACTGTTCCTCTCATCTCTCAGCCTCTGGTCCACAACCTTCAGCAGGGGAGTGGTCATAAATATCCATTTGCCAGAATGTGGGAGCATTTAATCATTTCTGAAGCTCCGCAGTCATATTTAGGGGATGCACAGAAGAGATCATCCATTAGATTCCCTCTTAAGCAAGCACTGTTAACTGAGAGGCACATGATGTCCACCATCACATAGTGTGGGAGAATAGAGCCTACCCTTGAGAATCTAAATGAGGGACAGAGCCAACCCTTAGGAAGCCAAATGAGGGATAGAGCCTACCCTTGGGAATCCTAATGGGGGATAGAGTCTACCCTTGAGAATCCAAATAGTGGATAGAGCCTACCCTTGGAAATCAAAAGGTCTGGTATCCAGTACTTGATCTGTCATTTACTAGATATGTGACTGTGAACAACAAATTGCTTACCTACCTCCCTGAGCCTCAGTGTACACATATGCAAAATGGGGACAACTTTATACTTCACAACTGACCTCACAAGATTTTTGTGAAAAAAAAAAACTCTTTTTAAAAAGTCCTAGATTCAGTGTCAGGAGGTCTAGGTTCAAGTTTTTGGGTCTCAGTTTACTTACTTAGAAAATGAGGATGGGCTAAAGGGTCTCTAGCTATAAGACCCTCTGCTGCTATAAAAATGCCATATAAAGGTGATTTTAAAATCATTATTCTCCTCACTAGTATTATTATGGCTTGAATATGCTTTTCAACCAAAGAAATCTTTATAATATCTGGGTCTGCTAAACTGTGAGACTCATTCTCAGTAGTGATAATGACTCGCTAACACTATATACATTACCAGATATATATCAAATATAAAATCTACTGTTTGGAGTTCAAAAGCCTTCATAACATGGCCTCTTTCTACATTTTCAGTCTTTTTAAATCTTATCTCTTTCCCCTCACCCCTGAGACAAATTGAAAAAACAAAGGTCTCTTCAATCCAGTGACTTAGATGTTGCTGGACTTAGGTGTGCCCCAATACTTTCATGTTAATGTAGCCCCAATTCCTATCAGATACTGTGACCAGTTCTGGCAAGAGGGGAGTAGATACTTAATATGGTTGTTTTCTTGAGTTCTTGTTAGCTTTTGGGTGGAGTCATGTGGCTCTGGAGGGTTGGAGGTGTCAAATTTGCAGTTTCCTAAGAGTGCATAGGCTGGGGGAAAAGGAGGTGTTCCTTAGAGTGTGCAAGTGTGAAGGCAGGAGTCTCAAGCGTCCGTGAGTTATAGGATGAGAAAGACAGAGGGGAAACACTTATTGAATTCCTATTCTGTCTTCTACAGAACACATTCCAGGGAGATGAGAAAATGACATGCTTATTAAACCCAGAGGGTGCTGTTCAGTCAAGTCAAGTCAAATTAATAAGCATTATTGAAGCACCTACTATGTATCAGGCACCATTACTATTAAGGACCTACTGTGTATTGAGGCAGCTATATGGTTCTCTTGAGTCCAAACTGGGCCTAGAATCAGAAAGACCCAAGTTTAAGTCAGGCCTCAGATACTTAGTAGCTGCATGACCCTGGATAAGTCACTTAACTTTTGTTTGCCTTAATCCACTAGAAAGGAAATGTCAAACCACTCCAATATCTTGCCAAAGAAAACTTCATGGACAATGTTGGTATGTTATAGCCCAAAAAGTGTTAGTCAGACATGACTGAAAGACTGACCAGTGACAACAACTCTGTGACAAACATTCAGGATACAAGAAAAGTCAAAAGCAGCCTCCATCCTCAAGGAGCTCACAGTCCAGTGGGGGAGACAACATGGAAACAACTTTGTGAGGAAAAGCTATAGACAGAGTAAATTGAGTCTAGTCAATAAAGAGAATGGGCTAGCATTAAGAAGGGTCAGGAAAGCCTTCTTGGAGAAGGTGAAAAATTTGCTGGGACCTGAAGGTAGCCAAGAGGTAGAGATGGGAAGAAGAGCACTCTGGGTATGCGGGCAGTCAAGGAAGATGTCAAGAGTTGAGACATGGAAAACCATATGCAAGAGACAGAAAGAAGACCATCGTCACTGTAATGAAGAGTCAGGGGCAGGGGAGGAGAGACAGGAGGGATGGGAAGAGAGCTGGAGGTTCCTAGCTATGGGAACATGGTAGAGAAAGTCCAGAGAGTCAGGAGCACAGTCTGGAAAGGTATGAAGGCACAGCTGACCTGAGTGTCCCCTCTTAAAATGGAGGAACTATCAGGCAAGAGGAGTAGGATACTTCCAATGTTTGAAGTACCAGGGGTGGAGTGAGTTCCCAAGGCAAAGAAGTCTCCGTGGCACAGTAGACTAAGTCCAGAGAGTTGGGGGAGGGGAAAGGGGCAGCCTGTGACTGATCACTGAGGATACAGCCTTGATTCAGGACATTTAATACATCCCAGGGGTGGCCTATGCTGCTCTCACTGCTGATCTGTGGGTCTGAAACCTCTTGGTGAGGCTTTGCTAGCCAAGCAATCAGGACAATTTCAATGTCTTTTAAGGAAAAATTGCCCTTACCTTTGAGGAGTAGAGCCTGAGGAAAAGTTACCCACCACATGGCAGGGAGACTCTGGTAGACAGCATTTCATCCACTTCACATAATGTATAGCATCCTAGATCTGGAGTCAGGTGAAACTGGGTTCAGATTGTCTTGGCTATGTGACCCTGGGCAAGTCATTTAATGTCTCTGAACCTCTATTTCTTCATCTGAAAAAATGATATAATAAGAGCACCTCTCCCAAAGGGTTGTTTTCAGGGCCAAATGAAAAAATGTTGGCAAAATGCTAAGAAAATTAAACTTTTCTTATTCTATAATTCATTACAATACTTAAACTTTCTGGAAGATTTTTAGATCATAGATTTAAAAATGGGAAAAACCTTACAAGTCCACCCTCCTTTCATTTTACAGATGAGGAAACTGAGGTAAAGTCATTTATTGGCAATGAGTAGCAGAGTAGGGATGGGAACTCAGGACCTCTAGCTCTGAATCCATCATTCTTAGCTGGATTCTTTCCAAGCTTTTGTTGGTGCTAGCCCACCATCAGGGGACTGAGCCTCTTTAACGGTATTATCACCTCATCTCCACACTTTTGGGTGTGTGATAACCACCCCCAGAGCAAAGAAGTGACTACCCTTTGACATTTTCATCTATAAAGTGATACCACTCCCCTGTTCAGCACTTATTGAATGCTAAAGCACAGTCTGCTTTTCCAGTTCAAGCTATAACTTGAAGAAATTAATTTGAAAGGGAATAAGCTTCATTTTCAAAAAGAGTTGTCTTGGTATCCAAGACAACCATCAAGAGCATTTCTGTAGATAGATTTGCTCCTGTTGACCTCCACCGAGGTGTACGCCTGCTTCACGTGGCTCTTGATCTCCCCCATTTGAGTCTCTGGTGGGAGCTGTGCATCACTGCTTTCTCCTCCTCCCAATCTGTCAATGCTCTACTGGGCATCAGGGCTCCAGGAAAAGAGAGCTGGTTCCTGAATCCACCAAGGCTGGAATCCCAACCTGAGATGTATCTCTGACCCTCAGGATCCCTTTCTTCCTTTCACTAAGTCCTCCTTAATCTGCCTTACCTGGGACTTTCCAAAGACTGAAATTAGTGTTGATGATGATTAATTAGTAATTTAGTGTTTGCAAAGTGCTAAGTGAAGTGCTAAATTTTATTAGCAAATAGCTCCTTCACTGCCTTCCTAGTCCCAGCTTAGTTATAAAACCATAGACTCTAGAATGGGAAAGGATCCATGCATATACAGCCCAGGACCTTAGAGGCCAACAGATCATAAACCCAGAGCTGGAAGGGACCTATTCCCATGTCCTCGTTTTGCAGATGAGGAAACTGAGGCCCTGAGAAGTTAAGTGGCTTGCTCCATTTCATAAGGCTAGAGAAAGGAATAAACATTCATGTAGCACCTACTAACTGCTGGGCACTGTGCCAATTGCTTTACAAATATCTGATTCTCACAACATCCATGACATATAGGTTCTATAATTGTCCCCATTTAACAGTTGAAGAAAATTGAGGCTAAGTGATTTTCCCACACTGCTAATAAGTGACTGAAGCTAGTTTAGAACTCAAGACTCTCTGACTCCAGACCCAGTATTCTATCAGCTTTACCACCTGGCTGACTTTACCTTGCTGGTGTCCAAGGTGGGATCTGAACCCAAGTCTTCATGCCTTTGGGTCTACTACCCTACCACTGGCCTCAGAAGCCAACTAACCCATTTCCTACTTGAGCAGGAATCCCTCCCAACAATATTACCAACAAGAAGTCATCTGGCCTCTGCACCAAGACTTCCCCTGATGAGTAACAACACTTATTTCTATGAGAAGAGACCACTCAAATAATCCACACTCTGGATTCCTACCTAAAAGTTTATTTTTGCTTTTTTCCTTCTTCTTTCCAACCCAGTGAGGACATAACAGGGACATGGGAAATGTTTTTTAAGTATTTGGAGGGACTGCCATATGGAGGGCAATTTTCATGACACCACTCTTTCTGGTTCTCCTCTCTCTGATCAACCCTTCTCTCTCTCCCTGTCTGAGTTATCATCAGTATCAGACCCCATAATTAAGTGTTACTCAAGGCTCCATTCTGGACTCCCTCTCTCCTCTTTCATAACTGTTTCTCTTGGTGACCTCCTCAGCTCCCATGGGTCTAGTGATCATCTCTATGGTAGCTGACTCACAGACTATGCACCCAACCCCAAGCTGTCTTGGCACTGAACTAGAGGAACAGGTGAAATTGAAGAAGGGACAGTATAGGTCAGATGTCAGAGGGAAAAAAAGTTTACTAATGCTCAAATCTGTCCAAAGGTATAAGAGGTTGATAGTTCAGCAGGTCTTCAAGCAAAGGCTAAACCGATCCCTTATTGGGTATGATGTGGAGGATTCAGGTACGGATTGGATGAGTCGGGTGCTGAGAGCTCTTCCAAGTTTTGTACATTCCCTGTTGTTCTCAGCATGACTTCATCCCTTCTCCCAAAACATAGCTATTTGAGACGAGTGAATGTGGGAGGACAAGGAACATAAGTCAGTGATGACTAAGTCTGCCTAGCTCCATTGCTGGAAGGTTCTCACAACCGGTGCTTGGCTCACACCTGTCTCTATGAAAACTCCCTTCTGTGTGTGTGTGTGTGTGTGTGTGTGTGTGTGTGTTCGCATGATTGTGGCTCTTTGTTTTCCTGGAAGGCAGTTTCTTTCATAATACTTCAACAATCTAAATCACTTTCTTCCACTTGAAGCCAGGATTTAAGGCTCAGAATTCCGAGGTTAATTCCCTTTTCTGATTCCACTAGGTGCTAAAGTTTCCCCTCCCCCACCCCCAAATTTCCTTGTGTCTATTTTGTCTATATGCCTATGCCCACAGCTAGATTGTAACCTCCCCCAGTTCAGAGGCGTTTTACTTTTGTCTTTGTATACCCAGGACCTACCATAGTGCCTGGCACACAGGGGGCAACTAATAAATACATGTTGATGTATTCATTGAGCACTTGAGGAGATTCCCTAATATAATTATTTCCTGATTGATATTTCCTAGACATCCCATGATCCCTCAGTGTCTGTCGGTTACTCTTTGTGCTCCTCTCTTTCCTTAGCCTTATCCTGGACAGTATAAGCTTATGGAATGAATGGCAGGTTCACAGTCAGCTCTGAATTCAGATCTTTGCCCCAACATTTACTGTGTGTGCCTTTAGGTAAGTTATTGACCTTTCAGGTCTCAGTTTCCTCATCTGTAAAATGAGGAAAATGTTATCCTTCCCACAGCATCCATCTATTGGGAGGATCCAGTGAGATAATGCATGTGAAAGACCTGGCCACATCCTTCATGGCAGTGTCCAAGAAGCTCCAGTGGCTAAAGTTTATCCTTTATGCTCTAGCACCTCAAGCCCTTTAGAGAGACTTTAGAGCAGCCAGTGAACTGGCTTAGACCTGGAGTCAGGAAAACCTGAGTTCAAATATGGCTTCAGATTCTTGCTAGCTCTGTGATCCTGGGCAAGTCATTTCACCTCTTCTGCCTCCTTTTCCTCATCTGTAAAATGAGTGTAATAAAAGCACCTACCTCCCAGGGTTGTTAGAAAGATAAAATGAGATAATATTTATAGTGTTTTGCAAACCCTAAAGCACTATGTAAATGCTAGCAATAATTATTACTTTATAATCTAACTATAACTTGTTTTCCAAGCTGATAGTACATTACCTCCCCACCCCCACCACACACCCCACACACATGTCATTTCAAACTGGCTTACTTGATTTTCTCTAGGCACAACATTCCATTTCCCACCTCCAAGCCTTAGTATAAATTGTCCCTGAGCTCTGGAATGTTCTCCCTCCTGACAGCCATCCCTTTAGCTTACTTCAAAGCTAAGCTCAAGGGCTACCTCTTATGAGACTTTTTTTCTGATTCCTCTAGTTTAGGGAGCTACCACTCCCTCCAAAATTACTTCCTATTTACTTGTATTACTTTATGTTTATTCTTTCATTTTTTTTTCCTAACAGCCCAGAGATCACAGAGCTACATAGGACCTTTTAGATACCATCCAGTCTAGCCCTCTTATTTTACAGATAAAGGAAGTGAGGCCCAGAGAGGTTGTTACTTGCCTGAGATCACACAGACTAACTGGCAAAGTTGAAATTTGAACTCAAATCTTATAACCAAGTTCAAAGCTCTTTTCATTGTGATACTCTAGTTAATTAATGCTTGATGAATTGAATTGAAAGTGCTTTGTAACTGTAAAAGCCTCTGGAAATGAGAGTTCTTATCATTCCTCTCTTTCTCTTTAATTTGTGACACTGCAGCAGTGATATGTTGATAAATATTTAACAACCAGCTCTCCAGGGGGATAACACATACCCATGACCTAATTTAAAGTGTTATCCACATTCTCAACAATTTCTTTACCACTTCCTTAATTCTAGAAAAATGACAAAATAATCGAATTAAGTCCTCATTTGTAGATTTGTAGATATCTGAGGTTGTTTCATCTCATTTGTGTCCAACTCTCCATGATCTCATTTGCAGTTTTCTTGGCAAAGATACTAGATTGTTTTGCCATTTCCCTCTCCAGCTCATTTTACAGATGAGGGAACTGAGGCAAATAAGGTCAAGTGACTTGCCTAGGGTCATATTTTAATTCAGGAAAATGAGTCTTCCTGACTCCAGGTCTGGTACTCTGTCTGCTCTAACTCCCTTAGTCCCCACTCCAGCAACCTGATTTCTAAAGTGAAAATGCTCATATTGAACATTTAGTTATCAGCTGTCAGCCATTCCTTAAGTTGATCAATGCTCCTAAGAAGTTGGAGTTCAAATAAAATGTTGTATAACCAACATCCTATGTCAATGTGGAGTGAGAATAGTGTAGACCAGGATTTATTCTGTGAAGTTTGGACTCAGTCAGAGGGCCGCACTTGAGGACCTGGAGGGTCACAGATGACCTCAAGGATGCAGGCTCCCCCCGCCTGCTATAGACACAGCAGAGGTCCTAAGCCCATAGCCACTAGCATGGATCACACAAACTCTCCCACATCCTAGCTGCAGGGGCTCTAACATCCAACAGGTGGGTAGTGGTCCAGGACATTCATATGAGCTCCTCAAGGAGCTGCTGCAGAGGGAAAGAATTTTCTGAATTGAATCTGGCTTTCCCTATGCCAGTTCTCCAGAGCCCTCAATGGAGTTTTTGTCTCCCCTTGGCCAAGTCCTATCTGGCACTTTGTGTGGATGGCCTGGCTCGTGTCCCCATGGACATATTTCTGCCAAAGGGCTTTAGAAGTTACTGTTTAAACACTTGAGTCTCTATAAATGACACTATGAAAGAAGTGCCATGAAAGAAGCCCTGGATTTAAAGCCAGAAGCCCTGAATTCAAATCCCAGCCCAGGCACCATCAGTACATCCTTTAACCTCATTGGATCTCACCTCTCTTATCTGTAAAATGAAAGGGTAAGACTCAGTGGCCTGTAGGGTCTCTTCTAGCTCTAGATCTGGGATTCTATTATGGGCGCTGACTATCTGCTGAGCACATTTTTGAAGGCATTATACAGGTGTCACCTTCTCCAGGAAGTCTTCTTTGATCTCCTGAATTAGAAGACAGTGCTCCCTTTTTGAGTCCTTCCTGTGCATTTCTCACATTCTAACTTTGAATCACAGTTTTTGGGGTGAGCATTTTATCCTCCCTAAGTCTCTAAATTCCTTGACATAAGGGCTGTCACTTTTCATCTCAGTGATCCCAGCACCTAACACAATGCTCTGCACACACTAGGTACTTGATCATATCATGCAGTACTGGAACTGGAAGCAATCTTAGACTATATACATCAACTGAGTGGACCTTTTGCATTTTAGATGTGGAAACTGAGGCCAAGGCAAGTGAAATAAGTGCTCCAAAATTACTTGGGAAGAGAAGGAATCTATGAGGGGAACTGGGGGAGAAAAATGGAGAGGAGAAGAGAGAAAAACAGAGAGAGAGAGAGAGAGACAGGAGGAGGAGAAAGAGAAAGAGGAGGGAGGAGGAGAAGGAGGCAGAAGAAAGAGAGATAGAAGAGAGGGAGAGAAAGAGGTGAGGGAGGGGAAGGAAGAGCGAGGGAGAGAGGAAGAGAGAGGAAGAGAAAAAATGTGAGAACAAGGGGAGAGAGAATGAATATCACAATAAGCCAGGCCATCCCCTCCCTCCATTCCTGGTTGAAATTACTTTGTATTTTAGATAGATAGATAGATAGATAGATAGATAGATAGATAGATAGATAGATAGATAGATAGATAGATATAGACATATATAGTTATATAGTATTTCATTATCCATACACATGTTGTTTCCCTCTCTGTGAATGGAAGCTCCATGAGGGGATGCATTTATATAGCTAGCACCAAGTACGGGACCTGACACATAGTAGATGCCTAGTAAATGCTGGCTGAAGTGAAATGTACATGCAGAACATATATATGACAATGTAATCCTACCCACTCAGTGCTCAATAATAGCTGACATATAGGTTTTTAAAGTTTGACAAAGAGATATACATCAATTGCCTCATTCCATCCTCACAAGGACCCTTTGCTGAAATATATCCATGTGAAATTTTTGCAGGATTCGTAATGCCATTTTTCAGACAAGGAAATTGACTCCAAGATTTCAAGTGGTTTACCCCAGAGGATGGGAGAATCTTGGATGGTAAATACTTATATTAGTTGGTAAATACCTACATTATTCCATTAAAATACACTGAAAATAGTCATGTTAATGAAATTTGTGGATTGAAGAGAAAATATTGAGATGACCAAGACGGAATGGAAAGAAAAGGAAGCATTATAATGCAGCTGAAAAATCTGAAACAGACTGTCTTACCAAGACCCAAAAATGACATTTGGATACTAAACACTGTCATTCTGAACTGGAAAAAAAAAAATAAGTGAGAACAATTCAGTGAAAGACAAGCTAAGTGGTCTCCAAAAATATCCAGAGATTCTGAGTTGATTTTTTGATCAATGAAGCTACAGAATTTTCAGTGTGCCCTTTGAGAAGCATTGTCTCATTCAAGCTAACAGTGTTCACAAGCTTTTAATTCCAGTTATAAAAACTAATCTCTGCGAATCCAGATTCTCAATTCTAGTCTCAATCAAATTCAGAGCTAGAGTCGTCTACAGGCTGGATGTGATCGATGAGCGTCTCTTTCAAAAACTATACCAAGAATAAATCTGTAGGTTGACAAGAAACAAAATGTAAGGTCTCAGTAATTCTGACAAATATTGAATAATTGTATGACACTAAAATTTTTGTTATGTACTGAATAAAGTTTTCTTTCTGAAAAAACACATTTCTGTTCTATTTCTCCCGCACATGTGCATGGTCCACTATAGACTTTCTTTCATGTTGAGTAGGGGGTATGGGAAGGTTTACTGAAAGTTAGGGCTTAGGGTCCCTGAAAAGGTTTGGGATGCCCTGATCTAGACACTGACTACAGAGGTCACACCCTCACAGAGTCCTTGAAATCTTCATTCAGCATCCTACTCTCATCTCAAGCAGCCCTGTAACATTTCACGTTCAAGAAAATCTTATTGCTTATAGGTTCATTGTCTGCCAGATAATTGGCTGAAATAAGTGGAGGGTCACTGGATTACTGAAGGTATAATTCCTATTCATTAGCTCCATTCCAAACTTCTGCCTGCTGCTAAGGGTAGAAAGATAATCTAGTCCTCCAAAAACTGTCTGGGTTTGTTGCTTGGATTTTTCTAAGCTTCAGTTTTTACACCCTGCTGTGTCTTTCACAGCTGTTTAATCAGCAAATAGTGGAAAATATAGTACTTCTAGCTAGGTTTTGAATGAATACTTGTAAGGTTTTTTTTTACATTTCTTATCTTTTTCCTCTTGGCCCTTCGGATCATTAAACCTCCAAAGATCATTCCCACCCAGTTTTGGAGCTCATGCCAAAGGGCTCGAGATGTTCCAATCATTGAGCGCAAATTCACATAGCCCAAGTGTATCCAGCTGTTTCCAGACCACCATACCATGCTTTCAGGGTTCCACTCCAACTATTTTCCTGACATCTATTCTGTAGCTGAGGGCATGCTCCTTCCTATCTCTCCAGTCTCTTTCTCTGAAAACTATGATCGAATCAATATTCTCCCTGCTTCTGGAAAAGACATGCCAATCAAATTCCCAATGGCTCCACTAAACCAACCAAACTGAAACACCCCTCACTAGTATGTAATATTTTCCCCTTATTAAAAAATAAAGGGGGCACGTACGTGGCGCCATGGTGCACAGTACCAGGCCTGTAGTCTGGAAGACTCACCTTCCTAAGTTCAAATCCAGCCTTAGATTTACTAGCTGTGATCCTGGGCAAGCCACTTAACCCTGTTTGCCTCAGTTTCCTCATCTGCAAAATTAGCTGGAGAAAGAAGTGGCGAACCACTCCAGTATCTTTGCCAAGAAAACTCCAAATGGGGTCATGAAGAATCAGAAGCACCTGAAATGACTCAATAACAGTATTAGAATATAAGTTTTTCAAGGGCATGAATTGTCATCTCTCTTTAATGTTTTACCCAAGCACTTAAAACTGTGCATATGGTAAGGTTTAATAATTGCTTTTCATTCATTTATAAATGAACCTAACCAAACTGCCTAAGTGCTGGACTCAGAACTTTTCACCAAAAAAAAAAGGAGTATTTTTATTGATTTTGCAAATAATGAGTTCAAATACTCAAGAGCACCTAGGACCTCAGGTATTCCCTTCAATGACACATTCTATGTCTGCCCCTCCAGTACAGCCCTTGTCCTTCTACTGCCCCATGCAGACTGCCTTTCTCAGGGAGTTTACTTTGCATCTGCAAAGGCTCTGGAGAAGAAATCCACCCATCTGCAAATGGGCCAGCTATATGCAAACTGGCTCAATGGGCCTGCCTAAATGCAAATAAAAGTTTGATTCAGTATTTTAAAAAATTCCTTAAGCTTTTGCAAGTGAAAAACAGCATGTTATCACATGTCACATAAGTTTGCTACAGGTACTGGGGTGGGGGGGTCCTGAGATCACAAAGGTACCATTGGAACACATTGGCTATTGTTGAGTTATAAGCCCATCCCTCTTTTTTTTCTAATCTTATTTTCTTTGATTATATCTTTACTCTATTTCTCCTTTGTAATAACTGTGATGTGTTACTACTGTCTGCTCATGCCCACCAAGGGCCTCTCCATTCCCCTCTAATGAGACAATATTTATAAAGAGCTGAGCACAGTACTTGGTACAATTTCATCGTTGTCCAATCCTGTCTGACTCTCTGGGACCTTTTGGGGCTTTTTTGGCAAAGATACTTGAGTGCTTTGCCATTTCCTTCTCCAGCTCATTTTACAGATGAGGAAACAGAATTAAGTGACTTGCCCAAAGTCACACAGCCGCTAAGTGTTTGAAGCCAGATTTGAACTCAGGGATATGTCTTCCTGATTTCCTGCCCAGTGCTCCATCCACTGTGCCTGTTCACTGCTTTACTACCTATATTTAACCTTCAGGGCTTCAGTTTCCTCATCTGTAAAATAAAGGAATTCTATCCAATGACCTCTAAGGTCCTTTCAAGCTATAGATCTGTCATTTATATTCCTAGGAGTCATAGTAATTGTCTATTGCCCCATATTCCTTGACAAGAATGACTTCCCAGCCAATAGAGAACACGCGGTTGAAATCATCTGCATGCTTGGATCTTAAATTCGGAGAACTCTTGCATGTCTCATATACACATCATGTGTTCAATATGTGTCCATCGTGCCAAGTTTTTTTCAGCTTTTTATTCTTGTTCCCTGCTTTTGTTTTGGCTTTTTTCTAGTTTGATGTAATTAAGAGGAAATTTTCGTAGTTAGGAGAGACAAAGACAGATTTGGGGAAAGTTCCTCATTGTTCTTCCAACCTCCTGTGGGACAAGGTTTGGGCAATCAGGGATCTTGAGTGAGGGGAGAGGGGAGGACAGGTAAGAGAAGTCTGAAAGAGGGCAAGTGAATGACTTGACAGGTTTCTGGCTCCTTCAGAGCAGGACATGTTTGGTTTTTTTTATATCCACGGGGTCTAGGATGGTATTTTACACATTGATAGCTATCTGGTGCTTAGCAAATGTTACTATTAGGTACAAGAGATGGTATAGGCAAGAGCACAGCATACCTCTACCTCTGAGTGTCATGGTCAGACTCTTGAGTAAGGGATAGATAGCCAAGGGGGAGAGACAGGAAGACTATAGAACCGTATCTATAAACTGTTACCACACTAGCCCATGGATGGCCAAAGGCAGTTGGCTGGAAGAGCAGCCTGGATAAGCAGATAATTTCATTGGAATGTAAGAATCATAGGTCCAGAGGTAGAATGAACTGAGAGGACATGTTACATTTTACAGAATAGGAAAGGAGGTTAATTGATTTGTCTAAGGTCACACAGAAAGCAACATCAGAGGTGTGATTTGAATCCAGGTCCTTTGACTAGAACAGAAAATATTCTTTCCATGGAGCTTGGAGATTGCTAGGGCTGGCTCCTTTCTGAGGAAGCTAACTTAAGAATCACATGGCTAGGGAACTGAATCCCAGTTCCAGCAACAACTGTCCCTAACAATATGGGGGAAATCACTTTCATTTTTAGGGTCATGAATTTTAGAAGCCTGGATTCAATTTGGCAAATAACAGGATGCTTTGGAGACAAAATAATGGGTGTGTGCCTGCATCAGTTGTTATAACACCATCTGCCCCACCAGAATATTCTTCACCCTGTTCTCCATGAAGCATATAACTTGTAAAATGAAAAGGAAGTAACCCAGCATCTGTCTTCAAGGATTTGAAGATTTGTTCTTCTGGATCCCAGAAGGCTGGGAGTACTGGGTAGAAGATAGAGGGATGTAGATTTAAGTTCTATGTAATAAATGGGTTGTTGGGAGTTAATGGATTTCTCTTCATTGAGGTCTTCAGGCAAAGGCAGCATCGAGGACAGCGGGTGTTGTGAGGAGGAGGGGTGGGGTTCTTGTTCAGGCTTTGATTGGAATACATGACCTCTGAAGTTCCTTGCAAGTTCTGGTGGGTGTCCTCATTGTACACCTCTTCACCTAGACCCGTGGGGCTGAAAGGGATAACGGGAGCACACTCACTAAACCCTCTGCCACCCACCTCCCACTGCCTAGCAAGCAATTAAGTCTCCTAAGCCATACATCTGTTGGCTGTGGTCCTTGGGACAGAACTGGTTGCTTCCCCATTCCCACCACCTTTCACCCCTATACTGTTATGTTTCATTTTGGAGAGGATGCCAATTTCTGCCTCCAGCCCACCCCTTCCAGCTGTTCTTCCATCTTGACCCTCTTGGGAGCAGCCAAAAGCTCTCCCTGTGTGTGAGCCCGGGTTCCTGCCTCTCTGGGTCTATCTCTTCCACCACCTCTCCCGCCTCCCGCCTCCCGCCTCCCGCCTCCCTCCCCACCCCCACCCCCTTCCCGGATCCTGCAGTGAGAACCGCCTGACCAGTTGACATCAAGTCGTCTCCATGGCAACGGACCGAAGTCACAAACATAGGATGATGACTTCACTGCAGGGGATCCCGGGGAAGGAAGGAGGGAGTAAGGGGGAGATAACTGAGGTCCAAGCTCTTGATCTTGTACTCCTCCTTATCACCTCCTGAGAGGCCGCTCGGGAGAATAGGGGTGGGGACTGCGGAGGGGGCGTCTTATCCCTCTCTCCCATTCCTCTCACTACCCCAAGTCCAACTGTCCAGTTCAGCAGACTCAACTTGGATAGTGTCTTCAATTTGCCTTGAGGGATGGGAGGGATTTGGAGAAGGGAGGTTTGGAACCCAAAACCTGGCTCCCAAAGACACCTTCGTAAAGCCCTGGCAGGGAGGTCAGCGCCCTCGAAACCTCAGCCCGGCCACGGAATAAATAAATAATAGCTATTTAAATACAGAAAGCATCCCTCCTAGCGACCCTCCCGAGCAGCCACCTCGGTGGGGCGGGGAAGAGGGAGGAATGGGGCGGGGGGCGCCGGCTCGCTGCGCAGCCCCAAGTCCCACCTTAAGAGGCGGTGCTTGGCGCCTGGGAGAGTCAGGAAGAGGAAGAGGCTAGGGAGCGGAGCGGGAGTCGGAGTGAACGAGCGGGAGAGCCTGAGAGCTAGCGAGCGAGCCAGCGGCGGAGCGGCCAGTCCGGCAGCGCAGCAGAGAGAGCAGCTCCGCGCCGCGCAGCAGCCGCCCGCGCAGCCGTGCCCAGCGCAGCAGCCGCAGCGCCAGCCAGCCGTGCCCAGCCCGGCCGTGCCCAGCCCAGCAGCGTAGCGCGGCGCGGCGCGGCCAGACCCCCGGCCACAATGGCCACCGACGAGCTGGCCACCAAGCTGAACCGGCGGCTGCAGATCGAGGATGGCGGCGAGGGCTCTGATCACGAGCCGGGGCAGGAGCAGCTGCCGCAGCCCGGGCTCAATGGGGCCGCGGCCGGGGCAGGGCCCGGGGCGCCCGACGAGCTCGGGGATCCGCTGGCCAGCGCGGACTGCGAGCTCAGCGCCAAGCTACAGCGGCGCGCGGACCTCAACCAGGGCATCGGCGAGCCCATGTCCCCCAGCCGGAGGGTCTTCAACCCCTACACCGAGTTTAAGGAGTTCTCCAGGAAGCAGATCAAGGACATGGAGAAGATGTTTAAGCAGTGAGTGTGTCCCTTGGCCCCACTACCCCTCTCCCTCAACTCACGCACCGGGGTCAGGTGCCTTCTCCCCCCATCCCCCAGGCTTTCTTAGGATCATAGGATTCAAAACTTGAAGCCCCCTTAGGGTCATCTAGTCCAGGCCTTTTCTTTTACAAATAGAGAAACTGAGACCCAGGCTTACTCAAGGTCCTCAATTCCTTTCTCATCCACCCCCCCCAAACCGTTCCTTCAAACTCTGCAGTTCTGTGTCCATTCTATATGCGCCGCACCCTCCCTCCCACCCCCCATTTCCAGGCACGTCTATCCCTGCAGTTCTAAAACATAGAAACCTTCCTCCTGGGCCCTGGAACGAACTGGTCCCATTCTCCAGTCTGAACCCTCTCTAGGATTTGATTCCTCAGTTCTGTCTCCAAACCCTAGTCCTTGCTTTTTGGGTGAGGAAAACACCCAAGGCTCTTCTGGGGATGGTAAAGGCTGAGACCCCTTCGGCTCAGATCTCTTGCCCTGGCTCTATCCCATCCCCTTAGCTAGCGTTCTCCTACTTTCCCCTATCCCTTATTCAGGCCTTGGCTACTGAGATTTCTAGAAAAACAGGCTACAGCCAAAGAAAGTTCCCAGGGAATAGTAAAGCCTGCTGGAGGAGGTCCTGACTGGAGGCCGTCCCCATGGGCCCTGGGGATGAGAAGGGCCAGTGGCTTCCAGGAACATTGGCTCCAAGTGATGGAATGGCTCTGATGGCTGAACTGTGACCCAGAAATCTTGGGGTGGAGTGGGGGGAGACATCTCAGAATGGGGAGGGGGTATTAGAGAGGAATTTGAGTAGCCCGGAGGCTAAGAGCCTCCAATCTAGGCTCTGAGTATGGTCAGCTCAAGGAAGTGCTGCAGTGAGGTTGGCACTGTCTCTGTGCCAGAGCGGGATGAGGGCAGCCCATCCGAGAGACTATGTCTGTCAGTTAGCAGCCAGCCCGGTCAGAAATCCAGACTCACAGTAACAGCAGGACTGGATTCTGTTCTGGTTCTGCAAATATTCTTCCTCCAGCTCTCCCACCCCCACTCCCCAATTTTGTAACTTGTCCCTTCTGCTTTTCTCTCCTGATACTGAAACTTTGACTCCATGATGAGACTGTGTGGTATAGTAGGAGCACCGGAGACCTGGCTCTGCCCGCATTGAGGTGGAGACCTCAGAACCCTGGCTCTGCCAATACCTAGTTCAGGGGTGGGGAACCTGTCACCTCAAAGCTACATGTGGCCTAGCTGGTTGACCTTGGGCAACTTATCTTTCCTCAGGGACCTACATTCAAATCCCAGCCCCACCTTTGACTAAGCTAGTGCTTTGTGACCTTGGGCAAATCATTGGCCTTCTGGTGGGACACTGTAAAGTGAGAAGGTCTGATACAGATGATTGCTAAGATCCCCTTTCAGCTCTAAGTCCTATGATCCCAGGATTCAGCCCCAGACTAGAAGAAAAGAGTTTGATCTCATTCCAGCCTTAGGAATCTCTCTAGGATAGGTTTCCTCCTCTTCTCCCCACTAGTCTCAGAAGAGAGTTTCATGGTAAACTAAGACCTGGAGGACCTTCAGGAGCTATTGGGCCCAGCTTTCCCTGTCCTTAAGGTTCCATGGTGTCAGGAAAGATGAGTGTATGTGTATGTTTTCCATTGGGTGAATTTGGGGATTAGGAGTCAGGGAGGGGACTGGTGAGAGCTTTTCAGTCATGTCTGACTCTTCGTGACCCCATTTGGAGTTTTCTTGGCAAAGATATAGGAGTGGTATGCCATTTACTTCTCCAGCTCATTTTACAAAAGAAAAAACTGAGGCAAATAGGGTAAAATGACTTGCTAATAAGTATTGAGGCCAGATTTGAACTAAGGAAAATACTCTTCCTGACTCCAGGTCTAACACTCTATCTACTGTGCCACCTAGCTGCCCACCAGGGGAATGATTCCCAAACTTTTTTTGCCCAGACTCCTACTAGAATATATAGAATCTATGGCTACCCCTTCTCTCAGGTTCCCCTGAGAGCTCAGGAAGCATTTCCCAGGAGTCTACAGACCTTTGGTTGTCTGATTCCATGTCTCTAAATAGTGCCCTGGCTTTAGAACTGTCAAAGGACCTGAGTCATCCGGTGCTGCCCAGATTGACCTTGGACAAGTCTCTGGATCTCAGCCTTCTCTGTAAGATGACGGGGGTCTAGATGAACTCCAAGTTCCTCTTTCCACTCTAAATGCTATGCTCCCATGATCCCTTTCAGCTTCACAGCTAATTTGCCCCATTTCATGTCCTACAACCAATGCCACAACACCCTGCCCTAAATCTTTCCAAAGTTCCTCCCTTTCTGCCCTTCCCTTCCTGTTCTGACCCTGAAGGACCCCCCAACCCCAAATTCCCCCCCCCCCCCCCAGGAAACTTCCAACCTTTATAGCTCCATCTAGAAAGTCCCCATCTACAGGACATAATTGCAATAGAATGGAAACTTCCCCAGTCCCAGCTGGGTGGAATTGACAGGCCCTGCAGGGTCCCCAGTTGGGGGAGGAAATGTTTGGAGCCGGGGCCTTCTAGGGAATCAGCCACAGACTCATCTTGGGCTCTGGCACAAGCAGGTTTAGTATTCAAGGGAACAAGGCTCTACTGTGCCAGCCCCAGACCAGCCGTCCCCAGGCTGTTGAGCAGCAACCAACCAGCTCCTGCTAAAGACAAAACCCCATTCTGCTCCTGACACTGAGGCCCAGTAAGCTCCTGGGACCCAATTCGAATACTCTCCAATTCCTCCCACTGACTCCACCCAGGATGGAAAAGATCCAGCCCCCTCAACCTGCACCACACCCTCAGTTTCCTAATTTAAGGGGATGAGAACAAGTTTTAGAGATAGGAAATGTAAAGGGGTTTACCCTCTGGGGCTCAGTCTCATCTTTTCAATAAGGAAATAAGACTGACCTCCCTCCCAACTCTGACAGTCTCTGTTCTACATGTCCCCCTACCCCCTTCTTCCCTAGCTCAGACATTCTCTTTTTTAAGGACCTCTCAGTTCTGTCTCTTCTGACCCATAAGGGCCTTTCCCCAGGCAGATCTGCCTTGTGAGTTCAGGGTAGACAAATCAGGAGAACCTGTAGATTGTCTTCTTTTGGAAAATTTTCTCCTCCCCTGGGCCATTCCCCTAGGCCATTCCTGTTGTCTGTCACCTGATTTTTCCTGAGGTGATCAGTTTCACAAGATCATAATGGGATGGAAAGAGCTTTTGGAAACCTCTTGGCCTCTCTATTTAATCTCAAAATCACTTTCTGCCATCTTCCTACCCTGTTTATGAATTATCCAGGTTTTCCCTTATAACTCTCCTCTGATAAGAGAAATGAGCTTGACCTAGAAGAAGGAAAAAGGTGGAATCTGGAGGCTCGACACCTCTCCCCTAGAGTGTCTGGGGTCCCTCAACCCATTCAAGTAGGGCTCTGAGTGGTGTAAAGTGAGACCAGCAGTGGCAAGTGTGTAATTCTGCCCCTGGACATTCAATCAGAAGCCAGTGTCCCACTTTCTTATCTCAACCCAATCCTACATCTGTCCCTGGCCCTTTGGTGGCCAACTTGTCTCCTCTACACATTTCCCTTTTCTCTAGCCAAGCCTTCTTTCCTTTCACAAGCTCTCTGCCGACCCTCATAAGATGACCAGCCCAGTTGTAGCTGCCCCTTTCAGGTAGCTTCCTCAGCCCCATACCACCTCTTAATATGAATAGGTCCCATTCTATAGCTACTTTGGGGTTTTGCAGCTGGTTTTAAGTCCAGTGTACCTCTGTGGGCTAGGAAATGCAAGGATCATTGTCTCTGAGGAAACTGAGGCCCTAGCTAGCCAATGTAAATATTAGAGTTGGGATCTGAATTCAGGCATGTCCCATAGGATATCTTCATCCTGCTGTCCTGTGCTCCTCCTTCCCTCATTCTTCCCCTTCTGCCCAGCACCTTCTAGTCTTCAAACATCTCCATATTTTCCCAGGGGCCATCTTTTTTTCTCTACCCAACCAAGGTCTTCCTTGGGAAAGCAGTGGGATATAATGGACATTCCCTGCATGTATCTCTCCCTCCATTGGAGCAGTCAATGCTGCATGGGCCCCCCAAATGGGGATTGAAGACAGCAATAACTCTTCCGGGAGTTATATAGAAGGTTAACAACAGAACTTCTCTAGGAGAGCATCATCAGAGGCAAGAGGAAGGGTCAGAGTTCCTAAGGCCACAGTAGTTCAGCACCCCTCGGATAGTATCAGCCATCTCCCATCACCACCTCCACAGATACCTTCTGTGGCCCATGGCACAAAACCAGGAAAATCTTTGTGTGGAGCAGATAATGAATTAAATCCTGCTGGAGTGTCTGTGGAAGGGGTGTGTGTGTGTGTGTGTGTGTGTGTGTGTGTATGTGTGTGTGTATGTGTGTCTGTGTGTGTGTCTGTGTGTGTGTGTGTCTGTGTGTGTATGTGTGTGTGTATGTATGTGTTTATGTGTGTGTGTGTCTGTGTGTGTGTGTGTGTGTGTGTGTGAGACTGAGTGCTTCCAACCCAGGTGGGCTCTAAGAAAGGAAGTTCTTTCCTCATCTCTCCAGCGGGTGCAGAAGATTTTCTCCTGCTCTCAGTGCATTCACGTCCTTTGATCTCTGCCTCTGCCATATCCACCTTTATCTGACTTCAGCCTTGTCTCCTGGGCTGGGCGCACTTGTGGTTCTGGCCATGTTTTGTACCTTCCTCATTTCCCTCCTGCTCATTTCTTATGGCCTGGTCCTCTTCTCCATTTTTTGTTATATAAGAAATAGTATCGTGGGAGGCCAGAACTGAAAGAGCCTCAGACCATAGAATGTCAGTTCCTGGAAGGGCCCTTAGAACACAGAATGTCCGAGCTGGGAGGGCCCTTAGAACACAGAATGTCAGAGCTGAGAGGGCCTTAGAACACAGACTGGAAGAGCTGGAAGAACCTAAAAATGTAAAAAAGTCAAAGCTAGAAAGAAACAGTACAGACAATACCAGAACTGTAAGAGACCTTAGAACGCAGACTATAAGAACTGGACTGAAGTTGATGGGATAATCCAAGCTGGGGAACACCTTAGAGATCTTCTAGTCCAATTCTTATTTTAGAGCTGAGGAAACTGAGGCCCAAGATTGTGGAATGATTGCTCTTAGATCCTGTAGTAAAAACTAGCCTCTTTCCCCTCCCCCTCTGCTAGTCCCAAGGCCTTATAGGGCCAAGTCCAGCAAGTCTGGGCCTGAATTTCAAAAGCCACAACTCTCCTGCAGCAGGGGAAGAGGAAGTGGTTTCTTGGGGGCCTGCCCCAGCTCAAGGAAGTCAGGCCATGTGGCCGTTTGCTTGCTCAGCACAGGTCAGCTCCTCACTGCACAATGAGCTCATCAAATGAGATAACAGACAGTTCCCCAACATTCAGGCACAACCAGGTATCCCTGAACCCTCATGGAACTGTGCACTTGGGCCTAGCCCTGATGCTTAACCCTCAATGTTGGCAGCTAGCGGGCACTGGGCCTGGAGTCAGAAAAAACCGAGTTCAAATTTAGTCTCAGATATTTCCTAGCTGTGTGATCCTGGACAAGTCACTTGACTTCTTTTAGCCTTATCTGTAAAATGAAGGAGGTTGGCCTAGGTGACTTCTGAGGCCCCTTTGAGCTCTAGCTGCAGATCTAGGGAGTGATATAGAAAACCAAGACTGGGAGAGAAGCTAAGAGACTTTACCCAGAATCACACATGAGATCTGGAAACCATAAAAAGTAGGGTCCAACTCCAAGGCCATTTTTCTGCTTACTGGCTTTATTTCAGGATCTGACCAGAGCATTATATAGAGCTTCCTTGTCACTTTCTTACATTACTTCCATCTCAATGATGGAGGGCTCAGAAATCATCTTTCACATGTTACTTTTTTTTCTTGAAGACGATCAAGGTTAAGGGACTCGGCCAGGGTCACACAGCTAGTGTCAGAGGCCATATTTGAACTCAGGTCCTCCTGATTCAAGGGCTGGTGTTCTATCCACTGTGTCACCTAGACATCCTCTCTTGCACATATTTTAAAAGGCTTCAGCTAACCTTACCCCCAGTGCTTAGCTCATGCCTGTGGCCACCCTGAACAGACCTTTGTCTCAGCCCTGACCTATCCTTGTGACCATAGCCACAAAAGAAGGAAGAACAAGCTGGGATAAGAAAATTGAAGGGGCAACTAGAGAGAGATGTTGTTCTCTCCCCAAACAGACCCACGTATATCAGTGAGTGAGAGGGTTAAGCCAGAGCTAAATCTAAGAACCCTGGCCCTGACCCTGAACTTGGCCTATTGACTGACATCCCTGCCTGGGCCACTCATCCCTCTTGTGTTCATCTGAGTCACCACTAATATCGGGCTCCACCAATAGGGAGGCAAAGTGTTCAGAACACAGAGGGTAAGATTGTCCGCTCACTTCTTCCTTTCTCAGACCGTGTACTAAGTATCATGTTCAGTTCCATTGATGTCTCATTGTAGTAGTGACATTGATAAACTGGAGCATGTTCAGAGAAAGGTGAGCAGAATGGTGAATGGCCTTGAGGTTCTGTCCTACAAGCATTAAGTGAAGGAACTGGGGATATTGAGCCTGGAAAAGAAAACAATACTTGGAGAAGGACCTGACAGGTTTCTTCAAATATTTGATGAACTGTCTAGTGGACAAGGAATCAGGTTTTTGCCTCTTGGTCCCAAAGGGTAGCTTTAGAAGTACTGGGGTATATGAGGAAGGATGAGGAAAGGATGCAGAAAATCAAATTTCAGTTTCCCATAAGGAAAAAAGTACAGAAACTTCCTGATAATAAGGGCTGTCCAAAGTGAAATGAACTGCTTTTGAAGGTGATTGGTTTCCCTCTCTTTGGAGGCATTCAATCAAAGATGGAATGGACTTATTTCAGGTATCATTGGCTCATCCCTCTAAAGCTATGAAGGGACCAACTTCCCTCATTTTACAGGAAATTGAAGCATAGGTTAAGTGACCTGTACCAGATCACACAGCTAGTGAGTATCTGTGTTTGAGCCCAGGTCTTCCTGATTCCAGAGCAAGTGCTCTTTGTAGAGGGGCTTATTATATAGGTAGTGGTTGGATTAAGTATGCCATTAAGTCCCTTTGAGTTCTGAGACTGAGTCTGTGACTCACCAGTATGTCCCCAGGAAATTATAAAAACTTTCCCCCACCCTGCCCTTCAGTGATTCAGTGACAGATCTGATGTCAAAATTCATCCTATGTAGCTGAGTTGGAGGAAGTGGTGGGTGATGGGGCAATCCCCACATGAGTCCTGCTGTGGGTGTGGGGGAGTAGGAACTGGTATGTTCACTGCTGGGGAATCTTTCTGCCTCTGGATGCTAGTCCTTAAGGCCAGGGGCTGTTTCTTTTAGTCTTTATATCTATAGCACCCAGCACTGTGCTTGAAACTTACTAGAACCTTAATAAATTCTTGCTGAGTGGATGAATGAATGAATGAATGAATGGTGGGAAGAATTCTAGACCCAACTCTGACTTTCAACTATTCCATAATTTTATCTTTCCAGTTATGATGTTATATTAAGGGCCAGACTTTCCCGTAACCATAGCCAAGTCACCACAGGGCCTCAGTTTTCTCCACCTGGGAAGTGGTATGGGAGAACCATGAGTTTTGCAAGGGCATTACTAGCTATAAGGTGAACCTAGCCTTGGGCTGGGGTGGAGGGAGAGGGAAGGCTCCAAGTCACGGGATGTGAATGCGTCACAAACTCTGGGGCCCAACCCCAATGGAGAGAATGGTTATAGCTGGTGGGAAATAAGCCTTATCTCCTTGCTAAAGCCACCAGCATTCCACAGCCAAGCAGCCCTGGGCCCCTGACCACCCCTCCCCAACATAAGCCCTCCTCTGCCTAGGACCTCAGTGCAAACAGCATGTATGGGGCCGTAGCTTTCCCTAGGGCTTGGAGAAGTTGTGTGGGAGGGGAGAGGGAGGAGGAGGGGACTTTGACTAAATGGAAAGGATACATGTGCCATGTGTGAGCAGTTCCAAAAGGGGCTGGGGGGGTGAGGGGAAGAGAAAGGGATTGATTTTGTCAGTGGGCATCCGGGCCTCTGCAGCTGCTGAGTCTTTCCCTGGATGAGCTATTCAGAGAGAGGCAGGCAGGAATCTAGGCATGATGCCAGGGTCTCCAGGCTCTTAGCAATTGATAAAGGTGCTGAGCCTCAATCCCGGATGCTCTGTTGCCAAGCAGGGCCAGGGATGGATTGGCCCATCAAACAGGCAGTGTTGAGGGCCCCCATGTCTCCGCCTTCCCCCTCTCTGCAAATGAATGAGCTTCCAATCCCTTCACTGGAGCACTGGAGCAGGAGGGGGATGGGAACAAAGAACCAGGAGAAATGAGAAAACCCTGCCAGAGGTTTCTGTGTATGATGTTGGAAAGGTCATTTCCTTATGCTGGGCATCAGTTTCCTCATCTTGAAAAGGAAAGGGTTTGCCTAGGTCCCTTCCAACCCAAAAATTCTGTGTTCTAAGGGTCCTCACAGCTCTGACATCCTGTTCTAAGGATACTTCCAGCTCTGACATTCCTTATTCTAAAGGCCCTCCCAGCTCTAACATTCCGTGCTCTAAGCACTCTCCTGGCTCTAAGATTCTCAGATATTCAACCTCCCAGTCACATGAAGAAAGTTAGCGAGCCACATATGACCAAGTCTCTGGAGAGATGGGGACCAGAATGGAATGAAACTGTCTCTGAAACTAATCAAATACAGTGCCTTAAACTACTTTAGGAAGGCTTATATCTGCATTTCCACTCCTCCCTTCCTTTTCCCCCCCAACTAATCTGCCCCCAGTTCCCCAGCTATCCCAGCTCCCTTTTCCCTCCCTCTTACTGGGAAGGTACAGGATTGGTTGGAGTCAGAGGCAGAACATGGGGGTGAAAAAGAACTTGCTGCTTCTCCCAGACGAGCAAGTGTTTGAAATGGCTTGTCAAGAAATCAGCTGTGTTCCCACCTTCAGAATTGCTCCCTGCTGACGTTTGGGCTGGCAGAAGTCATCCTGCTGAGCAGAGACTCAGAGGACTTGGAGGGAAAGAGCTTGGTTATCCCCAGCAGGCACTAGCTTGGACTGAGGGAAAGGAAATGAGAGCCTAAGGAGTCCAGAGAAAAAAGGAGTCACTGGCCACTGGGGACCTCTGACTCATCACAGGCCAGATCTTAGGGTAGAGGGTCCATAGATTCAGACCTACTGCTCTTCTCTCCCTTTGCCTGAGATGGACCCAAGTCTCCTCGGTGTTAACCTGGGCATAGATCCCACAGATCTCAGGGGCAGTCCAGCCCTAGCTCAGCCATGGACTCATAGCATCCCAATTACCGTTTTCAGTTGTGTCCAACTCTTTGTAACCTCATTTGGGGTTTTCCTGGCAGAGATACTGGAGCAGTTTGCCATTTCCTTCTCTAGCTCATTTTATACATGAGGAAACTGAGGCAAAGAGGGTGAAGTGACTTGCCACAGGGTCACACAGTCTGAGGCTGGATTTGAACTCAAGAGAATGAGTCTTCCTAACTCCAGACTCAGCTCTCTGTGCATTATGGCGCTACTTAGCTGCCCTGGGGCTGATGAGGACAGACAGTCTCTTCTGGTGATGAAGAACTCACAGCTCACATTTCTCTAGCGCTAAAAGTTTTACACAGCCATTCTAGTTCATTCAACAGATATTAAGCACCTACTCGGGGCAAGCATTGTAGGCACTGAGCATGTAAAGATAAAAATGAAACAATTGCTCTCTAAAAAGAGTTGATACTCTGTTGTCTGTTACAATCATCCTATGAGTTACAAAGTATCATCCCCACTTTACAGATAAGAGGCTTGAGGCTGCAACTTAAGAGTTACATAGCTAATGTTAGATTCAAGACCCAACCCAAGGTTCCAGCCGTATGATCCACATGATAGAATCATGGCTTTTAAAGTCAGAAGGGACCTTGGATCACCTAATTGAACCTCCCTGTTTTACTGATGAAATAAGTACCAGAGCAGGTCATGTGGAGGATCTCAGCCTATGTCCTCTGCCTCCTGCTCATTCTTCACTGCCTTCACAGCCAGAGGTTCTCTGACTGCTTCTGGCTCCATTTAGTTCTCCAAACAATTCTTGAGTACCTACTAAGTGCAAAGCACTGAGATATAAACACAGGATAAAAGTCAAGCTGTGGCCTTCTGACATTGGCTGGTCATAAAAACCTGTGCCACCTTTAGCTCCGCTAGGCTCTAAGGGGCCAGCTTCCCACCCCATCTCCTGGTTTTCAGGCACATAAAAGATCGATTTCGCTGGCAGCCCCTGCTGTTGGCATCGCTGGCCCATCTGCGGCCTGCTCCAAGATGTTCGGTTTTCTAATCATGTCTGTCAGGCCGTTCGCCCTGTGGGCAGGGCCCTTGGGGACCTACAGTGAAACCACAGAGCAATTGATTAGAAGCTTATTGACTTTGAACTGCTTACGGCCTGCTCTGGCAGGAGACCGCTGCAGAGACTCCAGCAATCCAAGTGGCCCGTATTCCCTCCTGGGCCCTGCTCCAGAGCAGCTAATGAAATGGTGCTCTTGTGGTCCCAGAGTCACAGAGCCACACAACATTCATATAGAGATAATAGTGGTAAAATGCTTAGTGGCACATGGTAGGCACTATGTAAATGCTTGTTCTCTCCCCCCTCCAATTAGTACTTAAAGTGAACATAGAACACAGGATGCCAGAGCTGGGAGAGGCCTTAGAATATAGAATGTCAGGGCTGGGAGGGAACTAGAACAAAGAATTCTAGGCCAAGAAGGGACTGTAGAAATGAGAATATCAGCTTTGGCTTAGAGATCATCTGGTCTCACTCCCCTGTTTTGTCTTGCCTGCCCTGAGAGGTTTAAGGACAAGATAAATAGACAGTGGACTGGGTGATTTCAGAATTGTCCTTCACTGAGGCAGAGAAACGGCCTGGAAGAGCTCTTTAAGCCCATTGAATATAGAATTAGAAGGGATATGGCACATCATCTAGTCTGGTCCCCTCATTTTACAGATGAAGGAAACTGAGGCTCTCAGAAGTCATATGATTTTTCCAAGGTTGCCCATCTCTGCCAGTTTCATTCTTAGAAATCTCCCCAGTAGTTCAGTTATTTCTGGCATTTCCTCTTCTGAACATGGGCTTCTGGAGAGACTGAGAGGCCGATGAGGAATGGACCCTCAGAACTTCTGGTTTTCTGACCAGCTTAAGTCTTTGTACGTTCCAACACCCTTTACCACATCCTCTCTCCCGTCCCTCCAGCATATCTGCTCATAGAGATGTGTTCACATTTTGCTTTCCGAGCAGCTTCTATCACCCACTACCCCCTGTAGGAGCCCCTTCTCTGTCTCCTCTCTCTGTCTGTCTCCTCTCCAAATATCTAAGGCCTTGGTGATGTACCCCTGCTTCAGTGATGAATTCTCTGTCCTTTTCCAAGGCCTCTTCAGATGATTGATTTGAGAGGTGATACCAACGTTATAGAAACCAAACCTTGCCCCTGCCCTTCCACTTGAGATTACAGCACTTGTTGCCAAAAGGGACTTCAAAGGTTAGGAAACACATCCAGAGTGGAAGAAGGGCCACCCAGATGGCAAGAAGCAGAAGATTCAAACTCAGGTCCTTGGCTCCAAGTCCATGTTCTTTCTCTTATACCCACTTCCTGATGGAGAGGAGTATCTACACAAGCTTGCTCTGTCTGCCAAGTGGAGGCACAGTTAGAGAGTTCAAGGGAGTGGCCCCTGATTTACAGCAGGCTGGCCCTCTGCCCGCATTCCTCCCCATCTCTCTCCAAATAGCTCACCCAGGAAATCGCTCAGCAGCAGGAGCAGAGGGCTGGATGTCCAGGAATAAAATCAGCTGCTCCTTGGGTCAGTTCCTTCAGGCTCCATGAACCTCAGATTCCTACTCTGTACTCTGATGGGATTTGGTCTAGTTGGTCTTTTAGGGCACTCCCAGCCCTGACATTCTGTGTCCTAAGGGCCCTCTCAGCTCTGACGTCCTATGTCCTTTGTTCTATAGCTGTTGGGCTACTCCAGCTGCCAGCATCCTATCTATGGCAGCAAGTGTACAAAGTGTCCTATCTCCCCATGCCTGGAAGTTCCCGTTGCTGAAGCCCCCAAGCTTTTCCAGAATATCAGCTATTATCAGTTGCCCAGCCCTAACCCTGGGAGGGGTTTGCCTGCCTGATAAGCAAGAGGCCTGTACATCTTAGCCAGCCTGTGTCCCCCTCCCACTATGTAATATGCTTTTGTTGGCCCTTGCTCATAACCCCAGCACAGCTGCAGGGAAGGGTAGTGGAAACCAGAGAAGTTGGCGTCTTGTGAGCAGTGTCTGTTTCCCAAATGCCTTTTGGGAGATCACCAGCTGAGAGTGCCCTAAATACGCCTTCCCTTGCAGAGCAGAGCGGAAGGGACCAGCTTCTGTGGAGCAGCTGTGGTACCGAATGGAAGAGGAGGGAGTTAGTCTGCAGAAAGAATTATTATTTCAGCAGAAAAGAATTAATCTGCACAACACTGGCAATGGTCACATTAGTTCAGCAGTCTTCTAGATCCTTTTATTGTACCCCTACTATGTGTCAGGTGCCAGACTGGAGACTAGGGATACAAAGACAAAAACAGAACATCTCCTGCTTCAAGGATCTTACATTCTGCAAGAGATTTACAATGTTTTTCTGGTGAGATCATTCTATCAGCAGAGGCTAGAAAGTAGGGCCCTGTACAGGTATGGGGATTGTACTGGAAATGGGCCAGGTAAGGCAATTGCTGAGAATCCTGGGAAAAGAGATGGAGACTGGGTGTGTCCCCAGGACTCAGGGATCATTATCCCTTCTCCTCATAAACTGCCCCTCCCTTCCTATCTTCAAGGTCAGTTCTCTTGTCTCCTTAGCTTAGAGACTGTGGACTGTCATGGAAGATGGGCTGACTGCCAGAACACCTTGGTTGTTGACCTCAGGAATACTTCTCAAGTACCTGAATTCTGTTTACTTGTCTGTACAATGAGGAGATTGGATCTGATGATCTCCAAGTTCCTCCCAGCTCTGATACTCTATGTTCTCAATTCTGTGTTCTCAGAATTTTTAAGTTCTAATATTCATGATTGCTCTAAGGCACTTTCTAGCTCTGGTATTCCATGTTCTAAAGTCCCTCCAAGTTCTATTATTCTATGTTCTAATGTTTTGACAGTTTTGACATCCTGTTCTATGATTCCTCTCTGCTGTGACATCCTATTCTCCTTCTGACATCCTGTGTTTTATGAGCCCTCCCAGCTCTGACATTCTGTGTTCTAAGGGCCCTCCCAGCTCTGACATCCTGTGTTGTAAGGGCCCTCCCAGCTCTCAGGTCATGTTACTCGTGTAGTATTTTTGATAAGTAACTGTTCAGAGTGGACATTGTCTCCAGTGTTTTCCCTAATCCACAGAGGTCCTACGATTAGTTGACCAGCACCTGGTAAGAGCATTAGCCAATGGAGTTGTTCTCACTCCCCCTCTGCTGTTCTCATCCCCAGGTATGACGCTGGCCGAGATGGCTTCATTGACCTGATGGAACTGAAGCTGATGATGGAGAAGCTCGAAGCCCCTCAGACACATCTGGGTCTAAAAAACATGATTAAAGAAGTAGATGAAGATCTTGACAACAAGCTGAGCTTCCGGGAGGTGGGTGGGCAATCAACTGTGTCTGCTGTCAGCATTGAGGGCGAGCAGAGCCCTCTTTCAAAGTCAGAACGTAGGGACCTCCCAGTGCCTGGGCCTCTGCCATCATGGCATAATAATGGCTAGCCTTGGTTCACCAGAAGCAAGGATCACATAATGAAGCTGTGGGAGAGGGCACCCTGACCCTTGGCCTCAGTTTACTCACCAATAAAATGGACTGATAACTTAGCTGACTCTGTAGGCTCCATAGAGCTTGAGAAACGACTTGTTTTAGGTTCCTTGATTAGATTATAAGCTTCCTAGTGGATGGTAAGCTTGTCATGGACTGGGTGATCTGTTAAATCAGAATTTTAATATTCTCCTTCTATACAGAATGCAGCGTCCAGACATAAGCAGTTAGGTGTTTCATTCATTCATTCATTGAACAAGTATTTACTGAGCACCTACTATGTATGTGCCCAACCCTGGGTACTATGGGAGAATACAATGATATGTAAAATACCATCCCTGACCTCATGTTTCTTACAGTCTATTTGGGAAGACAAGGCTCAGATACATGAGAATAATTCCTTCACTTAAATTAGACAAACACTTATTAAGTACCTACTGTATGTAGGGAGATTTGTGCCAGGTCTATAAAAATAAAGAGCTTAAACTTTATTGAGTCCAGGAGGTGAGAAGTAGAGTAGAGATATATTGTATATAAATAAGAGTGGCATCATGGGACAGTGGAAAGCCCTAGCTAAGGAGTCTCAGGACCTGCATTCAATTCTAGCCTCAGTCATCTACTAGCAATGTGACCCTCGCAAATCCCTATACTTCTCTAGGACTATTTCCTTATCTGCAAAGTGATAGGGTTACACTAAATGTTGACCAAGTATCTATAGTAAATACAGTGCTAAAAGTGGAGAAGACTTGGGTTCAAGTCCCACCTCACATACTTAGCCATGTGACCCTGCAGAGAATAAACTAGTTAACTTCTCTGGGCCTCAAAGTTCTGCTGTGTCAAATGAGGTTGGGTTAGATGACTTCTAAGGTCTCTTCTAGCTCTAGATCTATGACCCTATGAACCTGGAATTAAGAGCTGGAAGGTCCTCTAGAACACAGAATGACAGAGCTGAGAGGGCCCTTAGAAAAAAGAATGTCAGAGCTAAGAGGGCCCTTAGAACAGGAAATATCAACACTGGGAGGGGCCTTAGAACATAGGATATGAGAGTTGAGAGGGACCTTAGGAAAGAGAATGTCAGACATTTCACAAGTGTGGGAACTCTTATTTGATGAGTCTGGAAACTGAGATCTGGATATCAGTGACTTGTTCAGAGTCACAGTTAAGTTAGTGACCCAGCAGGGCCCAGGCCCCAGGTCCATAGAGGTCCAGTATAGGGAGCCATCCTTCTCCCCTGAGGGTGATTCACAGACTCCAGGGAGTTCCACCTTCAGACATGATGGTTTTTCCCTGTCTGAGGATCCCTGAGCTAAAGAGGGTGGACTGGTGGGTGTGGGACTGCCGCCCCAGGACCTGAGGCTTCCTTATAGCCTGAGCTTTCTTCTTTCCTTACAGTTTCTCCTGATTTTCCGGAAGTCAGCAGCAGGAGAACTGCAGGAAGACAGTGGACTTCATGTTCTCGCCCAGCGCTCTGAAATTGATGTCTCAACAGAAGGTGTTAAAGGAGCCAAGAACTTTTTTGAGGCCAAAGTAAGGAAAACAGAAGGGTTTTCGAAGCTTGATGCTCCCAGCAGAGCTCTGGCAGCTTCCTTCATGGAACTGTGGCCTCTGGAGTTTTCTCTCCCGGGTTTTCTGCCTCCTTCCCCACTGAGGCATTAGAAACTCTGCCATGAGACAGAGGCTGATGAAAGCCCCTAATTTTAGGCCTACCATGCCAAGTCATCTACCCTCTCTGTCATATCTTCCTTCTCTTCTCCCTTGGCTTCCATTACAACTAAATGAATTCCTTCCTCAGTTTCTCCACTTCCATCACCTCTTGCTGACTCCCTCACCACAAACACATAAACATACTTTTGTCCCCCCTCCATAAGGCCCACTCATTGTCATGGAAAGAGGACTTTCTTTGGAATCAGGGTCCCTGAGTCCTAATCAAAGTTCTCTGATTCGCTAGTTTGATGACCTTTAGAAAATCACATGTTCCCTCAAAGCCTCAGTTTCCTTCTTTCTAAAATAAGGGGCCCCTTTCAGGGGTAATAAGTAGGATAGAAGGCAGTGTGGTCTGGTGGAGAGAGCACTGGACTCTAGAGTCAGAAGCCCAGGACTGGATTTCCAGCTCTGATACTTAGGAGCTGTGGGACCCTAGTCAAGTCATTTCATTTCTAAACTTCAGGTTTCCCCATTTATAAATGAGTGTGATAATAGTATTTCATTACCTGACTTCCAGGGCTGTGATGAGGAAAGTGTTTCACATAAGTTAGGAACCCACAAGGGACTATTCACAATGCTATCCTCCCACCCTAGACACCAAGGGGGAACATAGGTGGGAAGGTCTAAACTTTGTTGTCTTGGATGACCCAATGCTATAAGAAGTCTATACCAAGCCCAATGGGTGGCAGAGTTACAGTACCAGGCCAAAAAAAAGCAAGCATCCCCCCTACTCTCATTGATGAAGCCTTCCAAAAGAGTTGATGGGAGAGAGGTGAGAGCAAACTCTTAGCTGATGCTTGCCACCATATGCCCAGAAGGCCCTTTCCTTACAATAACCCTAAGATTTAGGCAGTGTAAGTCCATCATTCACTAAGGAGGCATTGATGATACAAAGAAAAGCAAAAGACAGCTCCTGCCCTCAAGGAATTTACAATGGAATGGAGGAAAAAAAGAAATTAATAGAAAATAATTAAAAGTGGGAAAGCACCAAAAGAGGAGTTGAGAAAGGTTTCTTCTAGAAGATAGGCATTGAGCTGGGACTTGAAGGAAGCCAGGGAACCTGGGAGGCAGAGATACAGAGGGAGAGCATTTCAGGAATGGGGGAGAGCCAGGGAAAGGGCCTGAGTCGAGCAAGAGAATGCCTTGTTTGAAGAAGAGCGGAGAGGCCAGTGTCACTGAGTCTCAGAGCATAGACTGGGGAGTAAGGTATAAGAGGACTGGAATGGTAGGAGGCTGCTAGATTAGAAAAAGCTTTGCAGGTCAAACTATTTTGTATTTGCTCCTGGGGGTGATAGGAAGACATTACGTGGTCAGACCTGGATAGTAGTATTACCATTTTATAGATGGGGAAACCAAGCCTAGGAAAGTAAAGTCACTCTTCCAGGGTCACACAGTTAGCTAAATGTCAGAGCTGGGGTTTCAACCCAGATCTCTTCTGATGTGATAGAAACTGACCAGTGATGCATATATAGATAGTAGAAAGATGGATGGAGAGATAGATAATTAGATTCACAGGCAGTAAGATAAGTAGAAAGACAGAAGGATGGATACATAGATTGATAGAAGCATGGATAAGTACATAGATGAATGGATAAACTGGATAGACAGATTGATAGGTAGATGAATGGATGGATGGATAAAATGGATGGATGGATGGACTAGATAGAAGGATGAATGGAGAGAGAGTCGGGCAGAAGGTTAGACAAATAAAGACAGAGTTAGATGAATATGGCTTATTATGTTTGGCACTGTGCTAAATACTAAATGCAAACAAACGAGACAATCTGCCTTCAGAATTATATTCTAATACAACCCATAAGAGGAACTGGAAAACAGGAAGGAGGACAGAGATAAAAGAGCAAAGACGAAGGGGAATGTGGAGGGTGGGAAGGCTGCAGGGTCATCCCCACAAACCTTCCCCTCCTTTTTTCCTAGTGGCCCAAACCTTTAACTCCCTGATCACCTGGTTCACTTCTAGGTCCAAGCAATCAACGTCTCCAGCAAATTCGAGGAAGAGATTAAGGCCGAGCAGGAGGAACGGAAACGACAGGCAGAGGAGCAGAAGCAGAGAAAGGCAGCCTTCAAGGAGCTGCAGTCAGCTTTCAAGCAGTGAGCCCAGAGGGGGCAGGGCGGGGCCTGGCCACCCCTTCCATGCCGCTGCCCTGCCAGAGGCTCCAAGGAACGCTCTCAAGGATAAGCCAAGTAGCTCGTGGTTGAATGGACCAGTTCTAAGAGCTGTTGCCTGTGAATGATGAGCCTACCTGGGCCTCAACCCAACCTCCCCAAGTCCTGCCTGTTAGCTCTTCCCATGATCCCCTAACAGATACAGCCATTACCACCGGCATCCTCCCCTCAGAGCTCTGCCCATTCCAGGAAACCCCCTTGGGATGCTAGTGCTGCCTTCCAGTCTCCTAGGCCCTCAGGACTCCCCTGCAGCTCCCAGCGCATGGGCTTTACCAGCCAGGGAACAGTCCCTAAAGAACATGCCCTTTTAGACCAGGTGTGAGCACAGACCTCCCCTCCTTTCTCTTTTCTCCCACCCCCTTTCTTCCTCCTTTGCCCTCATTTTGCTATTCCTTCTCCAACCCTTGCCAACTCTGCCAGCCCCACATGGGACTCTCAGGGTTCAAAAAGATCATCAGCCCCATGCTCTGGAGCCAGTTACCATCTCTTATAATGTAAAAAAGGGAAAAAGACTTAGTAATCATTCACCAAGAAGTCAGAGAGCAGAGAAGGCAGACTATACAGGTGAATCCTAAGATCAATGCTCCAAAGCTGGAAGGGACTTCAGAGGGCATCCAGTCAGACACACAACCCCCCCCTCCCCATTTACAGATGGGGAAACTGAAGCCCAGGGAAAGCTGTCACTTGCCCAAGGTCTCCCCAGGATTTCTTGAAAAGGCTCCATTCTTTACCCCCAGATCTGGCAAAACAGTTTTGAAGCTCCATGGTGGTGGTTTAAACCAAGTTACAGACACCGAGCATCCCAGGCCCTTGTAGACAGCCTGGGTTGAGGAAGGTAGGAGAGCAGCTGTACCAGGCTACCTCACTGGGTCCACTTTCTATCAGGAAGCCATCTTATGGGACGTCTACGGGCACAGGTGGGCACAGTGGGGCAGAAACACCCAGCTCTCAAGGGTCTCAGTGGGGCACAAGAATTCTGGAAGGCTTAAATAAACAAACCAGGGGAAGTATGGGCTGGGGTCAGGGAAATGGGTGGGGGAAGGGGATTGAGATCAGGAGGAATGGACCAGTCCCTAAAGAAGGGAGAGACAATATATCCCAATTCTCCAGGCAGCATCCAAAAAGTGCTTTTAGGTGTATTTGCATGCACTGTGACATTGATGAGCCAAAGGGTCAGCTTTAGCCCCTGGGTTCTGCCCTTTCTTCTTTCACAGTTCAGACCCCCCCCCCCACCCATTCATTCGTCTGTCCCTCCATTCACACAAATGTGTGGTGCAGTGTCCAACTGGACGTTATATTCACTGTCTTGCCAGCAGGTTGATTTTAGTGATTGAGACAAGCCTCATTGTGTACTCCAGGCTAGGGAAGCATGAGAACCCCTGGCCTGATTCCTCTGTGATTCCCCCCAAACCTCATGGCCTGAGCGACAACCAGTGGTGGCCTTGCTTCCTGAATGTTGTGTTTTCTGTCAATGTGATTTCTTAATGCTGTGACCAGTCGTCAGTCGCCTAGCCGAAACAGACAAACCAGCCCGCTACTACGCCACTGAAATTATGCAACCTCTCTGTGTCACTCGTGACGATGTCACTGCTTTCTACACTCAATACCCTTTATTTTAATAACTCTCAGAAGATCATACAAAGCTCACTGTTGAACTTTCAGAGGTTTTATTTTGGTATAAATAATTTGCAGAAATCAGAGATACTAATGAAGCAGGAACCGGAGATCCCGGTAGTGTTTCCTTAGCGGAAGTCTTTGTACAGATGACTATAATTTTTTTTTTTTTTTTTTTTTTTTTTGCTTTTGGATTTGTTTTCCCCCTTTAAAAAAAAAACTACTTCATTCAGTGGAACAGTTATTTTTTTTAACTAAAATACGATAAAAACCATTCTATATTTTTATGTGTGTGGTGTCCTTGGTGCTTGGGGGCTGTACTGTAGAATAGGGGACCAAGGGTTCCCAGAGACTAGACGTTTATTAGTGTTGGAAAAAGAGTTGGAGTCGCAAAGGGCAGGGTGGTCAGAGACCCCTACCTAACCTTTTGTAGTCAGTCTATAGTGTGTGGATTCAGAGAAATAAAACCTTAAAATGAGAATGTCAAAGCTGAGAGGATACTTAGAAAATATATCAGAGCAGTTAGGGACTTTAGGACAGAAAATTTTAGAATGAGAATGTCAGTGCTGAGAGGGAGCTTAGGAAATATGTCAGAATAGTTAGGGACTTTAGAATATGGGAAGACTGGGAGAGTTCTGAGAACACAGAATGTCAGAGGTACAGGAACCTTATATTAGATCATCTAACTCAGCCATCCTCCAAGTTTTTGGTCTCAGGGTCTCATTACACATTACAAGTCTGACTCTTCATGACCTCGTTGAGGGTTTTCTTGGCAGAGATACTGGAGTGATTTGCCATTTCCTTCGCCAGCTCATTTTACAGGTAAGGAAACTGAGGCAAACAGGGTTAAGTGACTTGCCCAGGGTCACACAGCTAGTAAGTGCCTGAGGCCAGATTTGAACTCAGGAAGATGAATCTTCTGACTCCAGGCCTAGTGCTCTATCCACTGCACCTTCTAACTGGCCTTAAAGTGAGGCTGGTGACTTTGCACAGCTCTCCCTTGCTTAGATCCAATTCGATTGCAAATCATGTCATCTCCCTGATGTCATGTTCTTCTAACACTATTAAGAATTACTGAGGACACCAAAGAGCTTTCGTTTATCTGGGCTATACGTAGTGAGGTTTACCATATTAGAAGTTAAAACATTTAAAAATCATCTAAAAATAAGAAAGCCATTACATGTTAAATAACTTTTTAAAAAATTAAAAATAACTTCCAAAGCAAAAACCCTGCCCAGATCAAGAGTCCAGCAAAAGTCAACTTTGAAAATTACTAAATTAATTCAACCCCCTTATTATCCTAATGAGGAAACAGGCTCAAAGATATAAAATCACCATTTTTTTTATGAGATCCACACTATTTCATTTCCTAGATGGTCAGAAATGCTAAGGAAATGTACAGTGGGCTAGGGAGCAATTTCAGAAAGCTGCTTGGAAGGGGTTAATCTTGATCCAGGGCAGAGAAGAGTCAGAGACAGGCATCTAGCCCTGGGCAAGACCACAGAAAATGGCCCAGGACAAGTCATATACAGAGATAAGTATCTTTTGCTTCCAAAGTCCAAACCCTGCCTGGCTTTCAGTACCCTATGAAAGTCTTTCTTTGACCCAATCCCTCCCCATCAGTGCTCACGGATCCTTAATTGACTCACCCCCAAAGCACTTCTCCACAAGTTGAGTATTAGAAGGGACCACCTTGAGCTCCAGGACTAGCACAGGAAATGTCCCTGTGAAGGAAAGCCTGGGTCTAGCAAAGACCCTGGCATTTAACTGGGCACTGCTGCCACCGGGTGGAAAGACATAGAACCACAACCAGGCAGCTACAGCAGGCTAGTCCAGTAGTTCCACCCTCCATGCAGGTCCCACACTGCATTGATAATAATCACTAGCATTTATATAGCACACCAAGGTTCTCCAACCACTTTACATCCATCACTTCATTTCAAGTAATACTTATTAAGGGCCCACTGTATGCCAGGCACTGTGCTAAGCCCTGGAGATACAAAAAGCAGCAAAAGACAGTATCTGCCCTGAAAGAGTTTACAATATCCCTGGAAGGTGGGAGCTCTCTTCACTCTCATTTTACAGGTGAGGAAACAGGCCAAGATAGGGTAAGTAACTTGACAAGGTCACACAGTAGGACTGAGGCAGGATTCAAACACAAGTCTTCCTGACTCCCATGTCCATCACTCTATGCACCTAGCTGCCTCAACAAAAGTGGGGCAAATTATGACCAATATGGAGCCTCGAGGGACCTTTACCCCAGGATCTCTCTCTCCTCTGTAGGCTTAATGGAAACCTGGAAGGTGGAAGGGTCGAAAGGCCTGGGTTTGAGACCTGTTTCTGACCCTAGCTGAGTGACCAATCTCTTTGCACCTCAGTTTCATTATCAGTAAAAAGACGACCACACCTTCAGGGATACCTCCCAAACGCTGTGGAAAATGAAAATCTTAAAGCATTAGAGTCATATGAGCTATTCAATAAACACATAATAAGTACCTATTGTATGCACTAAGGATACCAAGACAAGTACTTAGAATATTCAAAATAAATACAGATTAAATAATAATAAATGTCAAGGGGAGAGCCCTAACCATTGGGGGAGGGGAGGGGAAAGGGATCAAAGGAAAGGGAATCAGATTTCCCTTAAACTGCGCTATAAGAGAAGGAAAAATTTTATGATGGGAAGACAGAAAGATAGCGCGCATTCCAGGCATAATAATGCAACGTCACAGAGCCAAGAGATGGAACATTGGGTACAGCCATCATATCTAAGAAACAACTAGAAGACTCCTTTGACTGATTGAGTTGAGGGAGGGGTCTAGTGGTGATATGAAATGCTAAAAAGATAACTGGGAGCCAGATCATAGGGGGCTTTTGAATACTAGACCAAGGGTCATCATCATCGCCAACATTTTTATGGTACCTACTATGGTACCAGGGACTATGCTAGGCACTTTACAAATGTGATCTCAACTGATCCTTACAACAAGGATAGGAGGTAGGTCCTATTTTCATCCCCATTTTACAGATGAGGAAACAGAGGCAAACAGGTTAAATTGCTTTCCAAGGATCATATAACTGATAAATATCTGAGACTGAATTTGAACTCAGGTCTTCCTGACGGCCAGGTCCAGCCCCCATCCACTATAACATCTGTCTGTCCTTTGTTAACACATTCCTGTAGATAGCCCTCATTTTAAGCAAACTCAGGCCTAAAAGAATCACTTGACTTTTCCAATAATATACAGGATGGATATAGATTACTATGTACGAGGCACTGGTGGATGAAAGACCAGAAACTAAATAGCCCCTGCCTTCAAGGAGCTCATTTACTGGTGGGGGGCACTATCCAGTAAATACAGAACAATTGGAGAAGAAAAAGAGCACCCATCATTGTTTTCATTATTCCTGCAGATAAAATTCTACTACTAGAGATTTAGAAATTGGTTCCCTTGTGTTGAACATTTCTCTCCCTAAGATCTTTTTATTTTTTTTTTAAGAAAATGCTCCTAGGCAGAGTAGCAACAGTAAATGACAGAATTTAGAATTTCATCTAGTCTTACCCCCTTTATTTTACAAATAAGGAAACTGAGGCCCAAAAGGAGGAAATGACTTCTCCATAGTCACACTGTCAGTAAATGGAGGAGTCTAGAATAGAACTCAGGTTTTCATAACTCTTAAGACCAGTACTCTTCCACTGTGACATACTCCTGGTCCCCAAAAGCAGAGGTTTTTCTACTGACGGGTTGGCCTTGGATATCTGAGGGAGGGGGTACAGACAGGGGAAGGAGGGGATGATCAGGACAAACTTGATCCTCTGTTCTGATCCTGCCCAAAGATGCTGGCTGAGCAATTCTTGGGTGTGTGGGATGCTCCTGGGCCCCACAGTGCTCCCACCTAGAGATAAGTGCTGATGTGAGGAGGCCCAGATGCTGCTGTTCACCTTGAGTGTGAGAATCTGGCACCTGTCCCTTGCTCTCATGCACATCTTGCCTGAGAATCTGGCACCTGCCCCTCATTCTCATACACATTTTGTCTGAGAATCTGGCACCTGTCCCTTGTTCTCATGCATATCTTGCCTGAGAAACTGGCACCTGCCTCTCCTTCCCCACCTACATCATACCTGCCAAGAAGACCTGACAAGCCTGGGAATGGGAAAGGGAGGGAAAGAAAAGGGAAGGGATGGCAAAGGGAATCCCAGCAGGGTGAGGAGGTGAAGTTCAGTTGAAGGAGGTGAGTTCAATGCTGCAAACATTTACAAAGTGCCTACTGTGCGTACTTCTGCTCACCTGTGCCTCAAATGCCCTCGCCCCTCACTTCTGCCTCAAAGAAACCCTCCTTTCTTTCAATAAGGTTCAGTCATCTCCTCCAAGATCTTGCTGATTCTGTAGGTGCTGCTTAGTACTTGAGTGACCTTGGTTAAGTCACTTCAGCTCTCTAAGATGAAGGATTTGGACTAAAGATCTCTGAGGTTCTATAAACTATTTATACACTCCCTCCCTAACTTCTTCAAGTGAAAGCTGGATGAACACTTATTAGTCATGATGCAGAAAGAAATTCTTGGCCATGTACAGGCTAGAGTAGGTGATATTTCTAAACATAATCTAAACCTGATCTCCTTTCCAATAGCATCTTTGTTTGTTTATATTTGTGTCCAAGTACCTAACACATTTGGTTTAGTCATTTTTCAGTTGTGTCTGACTCTTTGTAAGTTTTCTTGGCTGAGGTACTACAGTGGTTTGCCATTTCCTTCTCCAGCTCATTTTGCAGATGAGGAAACTGAGGCAAACAGGATGAAGTGACTTGCTGAGGATCACACAGCTAGCAAGAGTGTGAGGTAGGATTTGAACTCAGGAAGATGAGTCTTCCTGACTCCAGGTCTGATGTTATCCACTGTAGCACCTGGCTACCCCAGGAGATACTTTATAAATGCTTTTTAACTGATGAGATGATTACAGCTATATAGCTGGAAAGGACCTTAGGTCATCTAGTCCAACCACTTGTTTTACCAAGAATGAATTTTAAGGTCTAAGGATATGACTTGACCAAGGTCACATAGGTGCTAACCATTAGAGTTAAGATTTGAACCCAGGACCTCTACCTCCAGAGTCAGCACTCTTTCCACTCTACTACATTAGATCAGATCATGTTTCTTATTGATTCAAAATCTTCAATGTCTCCCTAATATCCCAAGTTAAGCTTAGACTCTTATGTCCGACATTTAAGGGCCCCTGCAATCTAGCACAACCCTAACTTTTTAGCCACATCTCATATGACTTCCTTCCTCATACTGTAGTTTCTAGCCAAACCAGATCCTCAAAACAAGCTTTGCATTCCCTTGGCTCTGCAACCTTGTTCATATTGTTTCCCTGTGCCTGGAATGTTTTCCTTCCCCCTATTAAATATTTACCCATCATTTCAAGACCAATCCAAATGTCACCTCCTCTGGGAAGCCTTCCCTGATTCCCCCCCTCAGAAATGAACTTCACCTGCTGCCCTCACCTAACACTCTCTTTTGCACCTCTCTGAGGCTCTGATCAGATGTCAGAGTGATATATCTGTATGTGTCTTATCCCTCTCCTGGACTATAACCTCCATGAAGGCAGGAGTCAATCAACCAAACAGCAAATGTGTCAGAAACACCTGCTCTGTGCCCAGCACCCTGCTAGGTCCTAGGGGACACAAAGACCCATGATGAAGTAATCACTGCTCCCAAGGAATTTACATGATATCAGGAGAGGTGATGTGTGCATCTCTGAGCATCCGCTCATTAAATCTAAAGGACAGCCTCTGGACCATAGGACTATACAGAGGGATCCCAGAGGAGGAAATTTCCCTTACCTGTGCAGGTCAACACTTACATAGTCTACGGCTTACTTAATCTTAGAGAGTTGGGCAGTTAGGTGGTACAGTGGATAGAGCACCAGTGCAGGAGTCAGGAGGACCTGAGTTCAAATCTCACCTCAGACACTTAACACTCACTAACTGTGTGACCTTGGGCAAGTCACTTAACCCCAACTGCCTCATCCTGGGTCATCTCCAGTCATCCTGATGAAGGTCTGATCATTGGATTTAGATGGCTCTGGAGGAGAAGTGAGGCTGGTGACCTGTGCCCTCCCTCACTCAAAACAAAGTCAAGTGCAAGTCATGTCATTATTTCTCTGATGGCATGGTCTTCTTCAGCAACGAAGGACAAACACACACAAGTCTTAGAGAGTTACCTAGAGCACCAAGAAATTGGTGGATGTGCCTAGGGAAACACGTTGAACAGCTATAAGAAATAAGACCTTCACCCAACTCTTCCTGACCTTGAGACCAGCCCTGTAACTGCTATAGAACAATGACACATAAAAATAGAAAATAAACACCAGGTAGTTATTAGGGAGGGAGGGTACCAATAGTTGTGGGGATCAGAAAAGTCTTCATGTAGAAGAGGGTGCTTAAGTATTGAAGGAAGTGAGGAATTCCAGGAGAGGGAGGTGAGGAGGGACTGCCCTTTTAGGTATGGGGGATAGTCAGTGCCAAGTGGGACATGAGAGATGGAGTACTATGTGTGAGGAACAGAGACTATACTGTGGACAGAGGCCAGACACACACTGCAGCTAGACTAAGCATCTGGGAAGGTAGTATAATATAGCAATGAGGCTGGTAATAGAAGCTAGGGCCAAGTTGCAAAGGACTTCTAAAAAGGCTTTAAAAAGAATATAAATATATTTATATTTTATATTTATATTTTAAAGTCCTTTAAAAGGACTTTAAAAGACATTTCTATTATATTGTAATGATAATTGGTAGTCCATAAAATTGGCTGAGTAAGTCAGACCCAGGCTTAAGGAAAATCCCTTTAGTGGCCTTATGGAGGATGGATTGGGGTGGGGAGACTTAAAGCAGAGAGGTCAATTAGAACGTCATTGCAATAGTGCCAGGTAGATAATTCCCAAGCAGGGATCTTATCTAGACTTCAAAGCTCAATACTCTGTACAAAGTAGGTGATAAACATATTTGCTTAATTGAATTCTAGAGACTACCTAACTTGGTGCTCCCAATCTTTCTTAGGAATTTTTAGAAAATGTTTCCTTGTTCTCAGAAAATTCTCAGTCCATTAAACAGTAATCAACTGAAGGTCAAGGCAAGACCTTCATCAAGAACCCTGGCCCTCCCCAAAGTGTGATCTCAGCTCTGGCTCAGAGCCCAGTCTGAGACACCCATCTATAAGAACCCTCCCAAGTGGCCAGAGCAGTCACGGACTCCCCAGAGTGGCACCATGTTAGGCTCTGTCTTTCTCATTGCCTTCCTGGGCTATGGTAAGCTGGGAGCCAGAGAGCTGCTAGCTCCTCCATAGACCTATTCCAGACAGTAAATCTGCAATTTTCTGTCAGTTCAGTACTTCCTTTACCTTAGCAGGGTAAAGAGTTAGGCCATCTCCACACCAGCTATCCAGGGTCCCCATTACTGACGTGGCTCATGTAGGCTCCTCTGATCTCTCTTCCAGCCTCCAGCTGTGGTGTCCCCAGCTACCTGCCCAACCTGGCCACCCGGGTGGTAGGAGGAGAGGATGCCAGGCCCCACAGCTGGCCCTGGCAGGTAAAGAAGCCATATGTAGGGTAGTGGGGAGAATGGCAGTCTTAGCTTCTCATCTTGAGGCATAATATAAGTGTGACTTATTAAGGAAGTCTCTAGACCTTCCCCAATAGAGGGAGAGTGGCAATGTGGTTCAGTGGAAAGAGTGAGGTGCAATCCAAGAGTTCTAGAGTCAGAGACAAACAACATTGAGTTCAATCCTGGGCCTCCCAATATATCAGCAGGGGTTCATTTTTTCAAGCTGCTTTACTCCTCTGGTCTTCAGATTTTCTTATTTGTACAATGAGAAAGTTAGACCAGATGCCCTTTGGGATCCCTTCCTCCCAATCTATGATCTAGAATTGTTGAGACTTTTTAAGTTAGAATAGCAGCTGGGAATCAGGGGCCAAATGCCCTGTCTGAGTTTTGCCCCTCTCTCACCACCCGTCCATACTGGCAGATCTCCCTCCAGTACCTTAAGGATGACACCTATAGACATACCTGCGGAGGGACTCTGATCTCCAGCCAGCATGTCCTGACTGCTGCCCACTGCATCAGGTGAGTCCCCCCTGAGCCTACTGCACAGAGGAAGGATACTGGGGGTCTGTCTCCTTTCCCTTCCTCCATAGTGGGATATGAAAGCTGCCTAGACAACATTTACAGGGGAAACAACAATTCAGATCCCCAGAACTGGACAAAACCTTCAGGTCCTTCTCATCCGGCCTGCTTCCCAAATCAAAGATCTCCTTTGCAACATCCCCAGCAGGTGCTCAGTCCAGGCTTATCACACATCCTGAGATGGAATAGTGACCTCTCCAAGGTTCCCAACATCTCCACCCTCAGCAACAAATTCTTTGCTGTTAGAAAGTAATATTCTTTCACTAGAATGTCGACAGGGATTGTCACTCTTGCTCAGACTCATATCCCCAGAATTTAATTCAGTGCCTGGATTTTGTCAATTTTGTCAGTTAGTAAATCACTACTTTGCCTATGTATTTGTATCTATTAATAGCATCTATCTACCTTTTATCTACATGCCTATCTACTTATCAACTTTTATTTATCTGTACATTTATCTATCATCTGTTAGTGAGAATCAGCTTCTGAATAACTGAAGGGGTGATATATGTAGGAGGAAAGACAGATGGATAGTAGATATAGGAAGGGAGATACAATAGAGATAGGAAAGTGGATAGATATAGATGAGAGAGAGAGAGAGAGAGAGAGAGAGAGAGAGAGAGAGAGAGAGAGAGAGAGAGAGAGAGAGAGAAAGAGAGAGAGAGAAACGTTGATTAAGAACTGACAAAATTTAAGACCATAAATTGTGATAAGCAGCAGGGAATAAATATAAGCAAGCAAAAATGAAATTTCCCTTTGGAAAGAAATTCATTTAAAGGATGAAATTTTCATTACATCAACTAAAAATGGACCAGCTACTGTAGGAAAAAATCAGAGTTCTAGTAAATCTCTGGAAAATGAGAGTGCCCCATAAGGTTGCACAATCTCCCACCTCTGTGCCAGGGTGGTTGAAGACAATGCTTCTCAAACTCCTCATCCAGTTCTGCTTTCTGCCTAGGTGGTCTATAGCATAATCCAAAGACTTCCCATGGTCTAACAGCTAGTACCATGTTGCAATCAGAATTTAAACCTGACTTCAAGTATTATACACTTCTGGGTAAAGCACAATGCTATTGAGCCAAAATCTACCTTTCATGGACTCCATACGTTGGGCTTACTTTTTGCAGGATCTGAATTTAACCCTTTTTTCCTTATAGTGTTTCAGACATTTGAAGATAATGATCATGCCTTTTCTTCTCTCAAAGTTTAATGAGGATGATATGGAGAGACTTGTGGAATAAACATTTGCTGAAGTGAATTAAAGGCTTATGGTCCATGAATGAGCCATGGCTCAAATGTAGTCAGATTCCCTCCCTCCTTCCCTTTATCCAGCAAAGACAGAACCTACCGAGTGTTGTTGGGCAAGAATAATCTGGTGGAGGAAGAGGCTGGCTCCGTGGCAGTGGCTGTGGATACCATTTTTGTCCATGAGAAATGGAACTCCCTCTTCGTGCGGTAAGTGGTCTCCATGCTGGTATCTTTGACCTGTGGGACATGGAGTCAGCCCTCAAGGGTAGGGCCAGAAAGCTGGCCTCCATCATATGATCCATCTCCAATGATACCAACTCTGACCAGAGACTTGCAGACTGTACAGAGATTGGAGACTGTAACAGCTCCAATTTTCTCCCACCTACTGAAATGTCCTCTCCACTGCTACATCTCTCTCCCATAATAGTAATAGCATACTTTTATATGAGACACTAAGATTTACACAGAGTTTTCCCCTCAGGACCCTTCAGAGAGATAAGTCAAGCAAAGATTCTTATCTCCCTTTCACAGATGAGAAAGCTGAAGCACAAAGGTCTATGGTCATATATCAAGTCAGTAGCCAAACTTGATAAGCCTTATGAGTCCTAACACAGGGCTCATTCATCCTGGAAAGGGAGAGAAGCAGGGGAGTGTCTCACCATCTCTCCCCCTCCACTCTCCCTCATCCAAATGGACCAGATTTCATCCTGCCAATTTCCTTACCATCCCAGTAGAAAGTAAGCTGCTTGAGAGCAAGGACTGGGACATTTATCAGCCCTCTATCCCTCCATGACAGGGACATCTCAGTGGTGCAGCAGATAGAGCATCAGACCTGGAGTCAGGAAGATCTGAGTTCAAATCTGACCTCAGACACTTACTAGCTATGTGACCCTAGACATGTCAGTTAAACCCTATTTGCCTCAGTTCTTCATCTGTAAACTGAGGACACACTAGAGAAGAAAATGACAAACCACTCTAGTATTCTTGCCAAGAAAACCCCATGGAAAAGTCAATGAGGTCAGGAAGAGTCAGGCAGGCCATAATGGCTAAACAATAACACCAAGTCCCGTGCACACAGTAGTAGGTGCTTGATCCACATGTCCAGAATTGGATTCTTGAATTCTGCCCCTAGCAATGACATCGCCCTCATCAAGCTGGCTGAGCCTGTGGAGCTGAGTGACACCATCCAGGTGGCCTGCCTGCCCCCAAAGGACTCTGTGCTGCCTCAAGACTATCCTTGCTATGTGACTGGCTGGGGCCGCCTCTGGAGTAAGTGCAAGGCCTGCCAGGTCCCTTTTAGCCATCTTTTCCTGGAGGGGAAGGGCACTAGACAGTCAAGCTCCGATGTCAATCTGTTAGAGCCCCAGGAAGTAATCTGGTCTGGCTAATCAGGGCAGGCTTCCTGGAGGAAGAGGCCTTGTATGGATACCTGTACTAGCTTCAAAGCTCCTGTCCTTCTATCATCTCAATTTGTTTGCCTGAATTCCATGTGGAATACAAGTATTACTGATGCAATTGTGTGAGTAAGGAAACTGAGAACCAGAGCAGTTCAAACATTAAGCAGGATCTCCTACAATCAATCAGGGAAAGGGCTCAGTGAGTTCAACAGCAGCAATGGCTTCTACCAAAGCAACAGACTTCATAGAAAGTCAAATATATAAGAACTTCAGATCAGTAGCTTGTTCCACAGCTGTTCCTACTTGAACACTGCCAGGTGACAAGGGTTCCAGAGCCCATTTTCACTACTGATCACTCTTTATTTTGGTTGGGCCCATTCTAAAAGAATCCCTAGAATTGAGCACAAACACTGCTGATGTAGTCCAGTCACGTCAGAGGACAGTGGACCTCCTAACAGTGTGATAAAGGAGACATCGTTTGGGGCTTCACATTTCTTCATCTCTGAAATGAAGGGTTTTTCAAAGTGATCACTAAGGACCCTTTCCACTCTGATTTTTGCTGTTCTACAGTCTCTTCTGGCTCCAAAATTCTTTGTTCTAAGGTCCCTCCCACTTCTGACATTCTGTGTTCTAAGGGCCCTCCCAGCTCTGAAATCCTGTGTTCTAAGGTCCCTCCCAGCTCTGCCATCATCTGCTCTAAGGGCCCTTTCAGCTCTGACATCCTGTGTTCTAAGGACCCTCCCAGCTTTGACATTTTCTGTATTATTTCCTACAATGGACATAGAAAGAATAAGATCACCTGAGTCTAGAAATCCCCCTCACAAGTGATACGGATCCTCTCACCATCTACAATTCCTTTGAGTTTCTTCAAGCCCCCTAGGCTTGAGCACCAGATATCTTTCTGACAGCTCCATGAGTCTGGGGCAGATGAGTTTTGGAGCTATGGGAATAGAACCCAGTCATGACTTGTTCTCTCTTTCCCTAGCTGATGGCCCCATTGCTGATGTTCTCCAGCAAGGCCTCCTGCCCATAGTGAGCCATAATACATGCAGGAGGATAGACTGGTGGAGCATCATGGTATCCAAAAACATGGTGTGTGCCGGAGGAGATGGCGTCGTCTCAGGATGCAATGTGAGTCATAGTGCCAGACAGCAAGCCAGGGATGAAAGAGACCATGCCTTCTGGGAGAGATTGGTGCTGATTCAGAGAGCTTTTGACTTCCTGACTGCCTCACAGGGAGACCACCTAGGAAGTCCTTTCTCAGAAGTAGGGAAACCAACCTAGAGTGGTCTAGAGCCACAGTTATTGTTTCATTTGTTATCTATAATCAAGCTTGCCAAACACTGGTCCATCCTATTCCTCTCTGCTTTCCAACATTATCAGTGACTGTCCCTTTGACAAAATCAATCATTCATATTTATTCCCTTGCTCTCTGGGCAAGTAGACACAGTATCCCCACCATCATATAATAACAACGCAATGTAAATGATTGCTTTTATTACCCCATAAGTAACATCTCCATCATTTTTAGCATCATGACCTTCTTCATTAGCAACACCAACCACCACCTTCATCACTACTAACATCGCTAATTTCTTCTCCACCACCCCTACCCCCACCATCAGCTCTACATCTCTATCCCTGGGGAAGGGGGTAGGCTAATTGTTTAAATAGTGCCTGCCATGTGCCAAGTACTGTGCTAAGTGCTTTACAAATATTATCTCATTTGATCACCACTAACATCACCATCTCCATCATCACCTTCTCCACCACCATCATCTTTATCACTGCCAACACCACCATCATCTCTAGCCTCCTCATCCATCCCACTGCTGACACCAACACCTGAAAACTGAGTTGCTTACAAGCCAATGCCTGATGTTCTCCCTGTCTCTGAGTAGTATTCTACATTTCAGAGGTGCTGGCAAATATGGGAGCTGGGAGTGATTGCAGAAGCCAAGGCACATAGGAAGGAGTTAATTACTCAAGGTCACATAGAAAATCAAGGCCATATCAAGAGAGTCACAGTTGCCTCATGACTGAAGGAGCAGAAACGTTCTCTTGTTGGCTCTGAGTTGCCTGGTGATCAATGCTCATATTTCTTGGAGACAGGGAGACTCAGGTGGACCCTTGAACTGTGAGGCTGCAGATGGAGCCTGGGAAGTAAGAGGTATTGTGAGTTTTGGATCTAGCTGGGGCTGCAACACAGCCAAGAAGCCCACAGTCTTCACCCGGGTCTCTGCCTACATTGACTGGATTAATGAGGTGAGTTTATTCATTTGATCATTCATTCATATATTTATCTATACAACAGCAAGAATAAAAGTCAAACTGAGTGAGAGGGATGGAGGCTCTGTTAGGGCATGGGGGAGAGTCAGATTGAGGTTCAGGGAAGGAGTATGGAACTCAGTGAGGAGGAGGGGGATTAGTTGGAGGGGATAGCAAACTCATTAAGGATCCTTGGGGCTCAGTGAGGGCATAAGGATTTGGGGATAAGAATAAAGGCTCAGTGGATCAATGTGGCCTCAGAAAAGGGTGTGAGAGGCTCGGTGAACAGGATAAGATGTTTGAAAACACATGGAGATTCAGTGAGGGGGAAGAAAAGGCCCTCAGAAAGGATCAAGCAAGGAAGATAGAGTACAATGAGTGCAGAGTGCTGTCAGTGACTGGAGCTTAGGGAGGGGATAAGTCCTGGGTGTAAAATGACAGGCTCAGTGAGGGGATTCACTATAAGGATGTGGGTTCAATGAGGAGGACATGAAAGCTCAGGGAGCCAGTGGGGACCCAGAAAGAAGGTGGAGGCTCAGGGAGGAGGGTGTGGGGTTGGTGGAGAGGCAGGCGTTCAGGAAAGGGGCTCAGGGTTCAAGAAAAGATGAGATCAGTGAGATGGATGAGGAAAGCAGGGACTTGGAGGAAGGGAACGGAGATATTTAGCCAATAAGATATGATGGGAGAAGCCAAAGCTCAGGCCTTCTGAGTCCTAGTGCAGAAGTCTTCTGGGCCCCATGAAGAGGCCTCAAGACAGTCAAAGTCTTCAAATTATTCTCTGTCTTCCAGAAAATGCTGCTCTGAAGGATCGCCAGCCTCTCTATTGGGAATCCCCTGGATGCTTCCCAATAAACCCTCCCATTCAACCCCATCTTGGATTTTCAATAAAGTCTCCCCTCCTGCCTATACACTTGGTTACTTGGTTGTCTGGTTGCCTTCCTTGAGTTTCTCCTCCCCCAGGGCCAGGGCTCTCTGATGGGCCTGCCCATTCCCTAAAATACAATCCCTTCCTACAAGGATAGCTCAGAATTTTTAATAAACTTGATAGAATTTTGATCATCACCTTCATCAAAACCTAACCCAAGCTACATGAGGAAACTGAGATCCACAGAAGGGACTGATTACTCTAGGAAGCTGCTCTTCATGACGTGGCCCTTTTCCAAATGTTCAGCCTTCTTATATTTTACTCCCCGCTTGGCACGCTGTGTTAGAGATGCACTGGTCTTCTTGCACCACTTCAAACCAACATCTCCCACCTCTGTGCCTTTGAGCTAGTTGAGCCCCACACCAGGCATATGCTTTTGTCCCTCACCTCTGCCTCTTCATCCTTAAGTCCCACCTCAGATCCCTCCTTCCACCCCAGCTGCTGGTACCTTTCTCTGCTAGTATTTAACATTACTCTATTTCTCTTTTATAATTCTAGTTACTTGCTTTGCTTCTTCACGAGGACAAGAGCTCATTTTATCTTTAAAGAGAATGGGCAGCCCTTCTCTTTATCCTCAGCGCTTAGGATAGTTTCTGGCATAAATGCTCATTGATTTATTAGCTGACTGACTAACAAACTGTTCAAGGTCACAAGCATCACAACTGAGATTCCCACCCAGGACCTCTGTCTCTTAATCGTTTGCTCTTTCTATAAAAACTGTGCTGTCAACTCCCTGCTAGGCTCAGGATGGCCCAGGAAGTCCTAGGAGTTTGGGAGGGTCAGGAGAAGTAGTTGAACCTGTTCCCTGGGAAAAGTCAGGTCTGAAAGGTTGGATGGAGATAGTGGTGATGTATATCAGGGAGAAGATATCTCCAGGCTTAAGCAGAGGTACCAAATGATTACATCATCCCCATTTCAGTTGCATCTCATTCTTCATGGCCCCATTTGGGGATTTCTTGGCAAAAAGATCAGAATGTTTTGCCATTTCCTTCTCCAGCTTCTTTTAAAATGAGGAAACAGAGACAAGCAGGGTGAAGTGACTTGTTCAGAGTCACACATCCAGTAAGTGTCTGAGGGCAGATTTAAATTCAGAAAGATTCATCTTCCTTCCAGGCCTGGTATTCTGTGCACTGTGCCACCCAGTGGATAAGAAGGCAAAGCTCTAATAGCCATCACCCCCAATTCTATGAACTTCAAGGTAGACAAATAACTTTCCTCAGATCCCCCTGAGGTGGAGATTACAAGTATTACTGCGATTTTATAGATGAAGAAACTGAGGCTTACTTTCTGGGTGCTCCAGGTCATCCAGTTAGGACATGACAGAACCAATCAACTGGCTCCAAGTTCAGGGTTCTTTGCTGTCTCAAAACACACATAAAATAACCAACAACACAATATTAATTGTATTATACTCAAAAGACATTTAACTTATTTTATAAATCATTTTCACTTAAGGAATTAATACATTATAATTTCTTTTGGCTATGTTTATTTACCAGTAGTCCGGTAGTGACTCAAAAACATGGCTCACAATGTATTTACTTTTACCAGACAGCAGACACCTTAAACAAGACTTTGGCAAGAGGCTTGCAGTAAAAATATTATTTTAAATACCTAAAGCTTCATAATTACTAGTATTATTTAGTAATAATGATCATAAATTTATTACAAAATAAAAAATATTTAATCAGACTAGCAAGTCAAGAGTGAGAAAAAGATCTTATGTACACAAGAGCTGTAATTTCCTATAGGTCCCTATCCCCACCAGTGGGAAAAGGAAATGGAATAAGTGTTTATTAAGCTGTTACTATGTGCCACACACTGTACTGAGCACTTTACAAAGATCATCTTATTTCATCCTCACAATAACCCTGGAAAGTAAGTGCTATTATTATCCCCATTTACAGATGAGGAAACTGAGGCAGACCAAAATTAAATGATTTGCCCAGACTCTAAGTGTCTAAGGCTGGAATTGAAATCAGGTCTTTCTGAATCCATGTCTAAGAACTCCATCCATTGCATTGAACTTAATGACCTCTAAGGTCCCCTCAAGCTCCATACCTTTGATCTATAATCCTATGAACCTCACTTATAACCAGGTCTCATCCCCTCTCTAAGCCCTCATCCTGCCACCACGTCCCCTCCACTCTCACAGAGCTGCCACTCCCTTGATTCTCTGTTTTTTCACTGAGCTTCCCCTCCCTCTCTGAGTCTTTGCATGCCTTTACTGAATGAACCCTCTTTGGCAGAATCAACATGGTATGATAGGTTTGGAGTCAAAGGTTATTAAGCACTCTAGCTTGCTCACTTGATACTTATTGGACAATTGACTTCATTCTCTGAGCCTTAGTCTCTTCGTCTATTGAATGAGGAGGCTGGCAAAGACCTCTGAGGCCTTGCTATTCTTTAACCTTGATCAGGTCCAGCTCCCAAGGGCAGATTCTGCATCTTTTTCCTTCTCTTCTTTCCCCCTACACCATTCAGATCCATGCTGAGGACACAGTAACTCTTCCCTCAAGGAATGCTAATTGATTGCTACAGGCACTGATAGGTCACTCACTACCTGATGCAGAGAAATTAAGATGTCTACATGGATTAATGCTCCCAGAACTGGCTCCTGAGTCACCACTGCCAAGGGCCTTGGCCAGTAGCACCATGTTGGCCCAGGGCCTCTCCCTGGAAGTGAAGCAGAAACAAAGCCAGGTCCCTAATCAGTTTTCACCTGACCATTTTCTCAGGTTGCCCAGACAACTGGAGACCTTGAGAAGGTGCTGACAGAGCAGTGAAAAGTTCTGTGCCCCCTTCCCCTTATTTCCTTGGCAGCAGACCTCCAGGATCAAAAGCAAAATCCTCCTCTTGGCATACAATGTCCTTCCTAACCTAACCTCCTCCTACCATTCCAGGCTTCTCACACCTTACTCCCACCAGGCGCTCTTTGATTCAGTGACACTGGTGTCCTTGCTATTCCATGAATAAGACCCATCTCTGGGCTCTGGGCATTTTTCTCTGCCTCTCCCCCATGCCTAGAATGCTCTCCCTGATCATCTCCACCTACTGACTTCCCTTGCTTCCTTCAAGTCCAAACTAAAATCTCATCTTCTACAGGGAGCCTTTCTCAACTCCTCCGAATGCTCGTGACTTCCCTTTCTTAATTATTTCCAGGGGGCAGCTAAGATGGTGAAGGGTCTTGACTCCATGGTACATGAGGACTGGTTGGAGTAACTGAACATGATTAGCTTAGAGAAGAAATGAACTGGAGGCCCCCCATGGCCTGCAGCTCTAACCATCCAACAGCCTTCAAAATGATCCTCCTGCACAGCCCATATCCTCTAAAACTGTATTTCTTCACACTTACATTTTTACCAGTTTTTCATAAATGAAAATTGTTTAATTGTCCCATCAAGCTATTCATACACACACACACAAAAGCATCAATTTACACACACACACACACACACACACACATACACACACAAAAAAGCATCAATTTACACCCTTTACAAGATGATTTGGGTCTTTGTATTTACTCCATGCTCTGTTTTCCAGTGCAATTGAAATGCCTGGACAATATGTGTGTGTGTATGTGTGTGTATGTGTGTGTATGTGTGTGTATATGTGTGTGTGTGTATGTGTGTGTGTGTATGTGTGTGTGTGTGTGTGTGTGTGTGTGTGTGTGTGTGTATACACTGTAGAGAGAGAACATTGATCTCCACCAGTGAGGAGATTACCCCATACAAATGGTCTTTGGGATTGCGATTACGTATATTTGCTCATTTAATCTCCAAAACTCTGTGAATGAGGGGCTATTATTATTCCCATTTCACAGACAAAGACACTGAGACTTGCAGAGGATAAGTGATCTGCCCAGGATCACTACTAAGGAAGTATCTAAAGCAGGATTTGAATTCACACTTTTCTGACTCCAGCTCCAGCACTACCCACTATACCTCCCATACCAGGTGCCTTTGAATGAGGCACATGCCATTTAAATCACGGGTCCCATTCCACAAAGTGGGATGCGCTAGTATTGGTACAAAGTTGTTTTCACATTCTCTGTCATTACATCGTGAGCTCCTTGAGGGCAGGGATTGTCTGTTGCTCTCCTATTTTGATCCCCATCCCCGCAGTGTATGGTCCATAAGACCTGTTTAATAAATGCTAGTTGACTAAGTGAGTAACCAAATCTCAGCGACGCTTAGAAGGTCAATCAACTTCTTGTGTTGGGATCTCTGGTTCGGTGTTCATTGCTGTTGGAACTGCTTTATTTCCTTTTTCTTTCTTTAGTATCTTTCCCCAAATTTCATGTAAAAACAATTTTTAGCATTTGCTTTTAAAACTTTGAGTTCCAAATTCTCCCCCTTCCTCCCTTCCTAACCCACTCCATTGAGGAGGCAAGCAATTCAATATAGGTTATACAATGTAGAGAAATGCAAAACATCTCCATACGAGTCATACTGTAAAAGAAAACAGAAAAAAACTCAAGAGAAATTAAGTTTAAAAATGCTTCAATCTGTATTTAGACACCATCAATTCCTTCTCTGGGGATGAATAGCATTTTTCATCATAATAAGTCTTTCAGAATTGTCTTGGATCGTTGTATTGCTGAGAAAAGCTAAGTTATTCACAGCTGATCTTATAAACATAGCACATTTCACTTTGTATCAGTTCATGTGAGTCTTTTCAGATTTTACTGAGAACATGCAGCTCATCATTTCTTAGAGGATAATAGTATTGTATCATTATCACATACCACAATTTGTTCAGTCATTCCCCAACTGATGGGCATTCCCTCAATTTCCAATGGTTTGCCCCCAGGAAAAAGCGGCTATAAGTATTTTTGTACATATAAGTCCTTTTCCTTTTTGTTTTGTTTTTTTAATCTCTGTTGGGATACAGACCTAGTAGTGGTGTGTGTTCATCCTTCATTGATGAAGAAGACCATGCCATCAGTGAAATGATGACATGACTTGCACTTGACTGTGTTTTGAGGGAGGGAGGACTGTGCAGATCACCAGCCTCACTTCTCCTCCAGAGCCATCTGAATCCAGAGACCAGATATTCATCAGGAAGACTGGAGATGACCCAGAATGAGGCAATTGGGGTTAAGTGACTTGCCCAAGGTCACACAGCTAGTGAATGTCAAGTATTCAAAAAAACAAAGAAATGTTCCTTTTTGATCAAATTAAATTATTAACAACTGTGATTTAAGTTTACTTTATCCCTCCAAGACAGGCAAAGGAATTTTTAAAAACAGTGGTAATGCTAGGTCAAAGGGATGCCTGGTTTTGTAGTCCTTTGGACACAGTTCCAAATTGCTCTATGGAACGATTGAATTGGTTCATAACTCCACCAACAGTACTTTAATGTCCCATTTTCCCCACATCACCTCCACCATTTGTCATTTAGCTTTCAATCTAGTAGGTATGAAGTCATCCCTCAGAATTGTTTTACTTTGCATTTCTCCAGTCAATAGTGAGAATATTTTTTCTTATGGTTATAGATAGCTGTGATTACTTCATCTGAAAACTAATCATGTCTTTTGATCATTTATCAGTTGGGAAGTGGCACTTATTTTTATACATTTGACTCAGTTCTCTATGTGTTTGAGAAATGAGGCCCTTATCAGAGAAACTTGCTTCAAAATCTTTATTACAGTTGCCATTGTTAGTTGTAGTTCCCTCCATCCTCTTACCCCTACCCTCGTTTATTCTATTCTCTCTCTCCTTTCATCCTGTCCCTCCTCAAAAGTGTTTAGCTTCCAACTACCTCCTCCCCCTATCTTCCCTCCCTTCTATCACCTCCTCTTCTCTTATCCCTTTCTTCCCTACTTTCCTGTATGGTAAGGTAGATTTCGATATCCAATTGAGTGTGTATGTTATTTCCTCTTTGAGTCAATTCTGATGAGAGTAAGATTCACTCATTTTCCCTCACCTCTCCCCTGTTCCCCTCCACTATAAAAGCTTTTTCTTGACTCTTTTATGTGAGATAATTTATTTCATTCTATCTTTCCCTTTCTCTTTCTCCCAGTACATTCCTCCCTCACCCCTTAATTTTGTTTTTAGATATTAGCACTTCAGATTCAAGCCACACCTGTGCTCTCTGTCTATATATACTCCTTATAAACTACCCTAATAATGAGAAGTGTCTTATGAGTTATAAATATCATCTTCCCATGTTGGAATGTAAACAGTTTAAACTTATTAAGTCCCTCATTATTTCCCTTTCCTGTTTACCTTTTTATGCTTCTCTTGAGACTTACATTTAAAAGTCAGATTTTTCTATTCAGCTTTGGTCATTTCATCAAGAATGTTTGAAAATACTCTATCTCATTGAATATCCTTTTTTTCCCCTGAAGGATTATACTCAGTTTTTCTGGGTGGGTGATTCTTGGTTGTAATCTTAGCTCTTTTGCCCTCCAGAATATTTTATTCTAAGCCCACAATTCTTTAATTTAGAAGCTACTAAATTTTGTGTTATTCTGACTACATAATACTTGAATTGTTTCTTTCAAGCTGCTTGCAATATTTTCTCCTTGACCTGGGAACTCTGGAATTTGACTATCATATTCATGGGAGTTTCAATTTTAAGATTTTCAGGAGGTGATTAGCGAATTCTTTCAATTTCTATTTCACCCTTTGGTTCTAGAATATCAGGGCAGTTTTCCTTGATAATTTCTTGAAAGATGATGTTGAGGCTCTTGTTTTTGATTATGACTTCAGGTAATCTGATAATTTTTAAATGATCTCTCCTGTATCTGTTTTCCAGGTCAGTTGTTTTTTCAATGACATGTTTCACATTATCTTCTATTTTTTTCATTCTTATGGTTTTATTTTATTGTTTCTTGATTTCTCATAAAGTCATTAGCTTCCATTTGCTCCATTCTAATTTTTAAGGAATTATTTTCTTCAGTAAACTTTTGAACCTCTTTTTCCATTTTGGCCAATTCTGCTTTTAAGGCATTCTTCTTTTCATTGGTTTTTTTGTACTTCTTTTATCATTTAGCCTAGTCTTCTTTTTAAGGTGTTATTTTTTTCAGTATTTTTCTTTGTATCTCCTTTACCAAACTGTTAACTTGTTTTTCATGATTTTCTTGCATCACTATCATTTCTCTTCCCAATTTTTGCTCTGCTTCTCTTACTTGATTTTCAAAATCTTTTTTGACCTCTTCCATGGTATGAGACCAATTCATATATTTCTTGGAGGTTTTGGATGAAGGAGCTTTGACTTTTTTGTCTTATTCTGAGTGTGTGTTTTGATCTTCCTTATCACCATAGTAAGTTTCTATAGTCAGTTTTTTCCCTGTTATTTACTCATTTTCCCAATCTATTACTTGCCTATTTAACTCTTTGTTAAAATAGGGCTCTGCTTCCAGCATGGAGGGTGCACTCTCCCAAGCTTCAGGGGTTTTGTGTGGCTGTTTTCAGAGATACTTCTAGAGACCTGTTCAGTTCTTCTAAGGTGGTATGCTTAGGAAAGATGTTTACTACTTTCCTGGCCTGTGCTCTGGTCTGTGAGCAACCACAAGCACTCCTTTCTGCCCTGGAACTTTCAGGAGGGTCCTCCATTATAGATGCAAAATTTTCTGTGCTAGTGATCCTCCTTGCCCAGGGACTGCCACCCACGACTGCCATCAATATCTTATTATGGGCAAAGCAATAGAGTCTTACGTTGGTGCAACCAAAAAGACCCCTGTAATCTCCTTCCGACTGTTGCTCAATGCCCTTACTGTCTGTAAGCTGAGAACTCTGGAAGCAGCCACTGCCTCTGATGATTTAGTCACTCCCAAGGCCTGCTCCTGGTTTGGTGAGGAAAGGGCTGTGCTGGCACAGCATGCACTGGACTATGCTCCACTCTTATTCAGGTGTAGCACACCTTGCCTGATGACCTTCTAAATTGTCTTTGGCATCTGTGGGCTGAGAGGTCTGGAAATCATCACTGATGCCACTAATTCAGTCACTCCAAGGCTTGCTTTGAATTGTCTGGGACCCAGTCTGGGCTAGAAGGGCCTGCACTGGACTATGTCCTCTCTCACCCTGATGCAATAGACTTTTCCTACCAACCTTCCAAGTTATCTTGAGCTGGAAATTTGGTTCACTCCATTTTGGGGGGAGGGGTTTGGCTGCTATGGAATTTGTCCAGAGTCATTTTTAAAGGTATTTGTAGGGGTTTAGGGGAGAGCTCAGATGAGTCCCTGCCTTTACTCTGCCATCTTGGCTCCAATTCCCAGGACTGGTTTCTTTCTTGGATTTTCTTTTCCCGTAAGTGCCCAATCTGCTTCTTCCTACATTATAGTTTCAATTTATAGTATTCAGCTTAGTAGATATGTAGGGGAAGTTTTCCTCCTCTTCTTCATTTCAATTTAAACCCTCTTTGGTCATATTCACCAAACACAAGTATCATAGTGGGACTGGTCAACGGGAACCCTTTTCTCAGAGCATACTCAACCTTTTGCCAAAAGATGGAAACAGTGAACTTGTTTCCAGAAGTGTGTGATGGTATATCATGGAAGGCTCTGCTCTCCACTTCAGAACATGAGCGTATATGACTCAGTGACAGGGGAAAGGATTCTGGGAAGATGTTGGAATAAGTCAGAAAATTCTAAGCTCTCAAGATTTTCTTCCAGAAAAGAGTTGAAGTAATGCCTCAAGGCAAATACAGAGCAGCAAAAATCAATGAGAGAAGGGGCAGAACAGGGTCCTCCTGGGATAATCAGAGAAGAGCCAAAAAAAAATCCAAGGATGAGGTTTGGCCCCTGTAAAGAGTAAACAACTCTAGGCTAGGAACTGCTTAAACAACTAGTGATAAGTACTGGAGGTTAATTGGGTTGGGTTGCTATTTTGGTCCCAGCTACAGGAACTTATACCCCTTGAACAGTAAGAGGAATAGGATGTCTGAATCAGAGAAGATCAAAGACCTCTACAGACCCAGCTGTGTTGCTGAGACTTGGAGGTGGCAAGAAGGAACCAGCACACACTAGTAAATGCAGAAGTAGTGGGGCAGAGACACCACTGACTTACAGGAGGCTGAAGGTCTTGGTTTGGGTTCAATGTCAGAGAGGAGAACCGTGGAAGGATCTGAAGTCAGAGGCACTAACCCTCATACCCCAGGACTAGAGGTGATTACAAACATATTAAACTATCACCAAGAAAAAAATTCACAGGCAAAGGAGAAAGAACTCAACCATAGCAAGCTATTATGGGAATAGAGAAGACTGGGGTTCATCTTTGGAGGAGGATAGTGAAGCAAAGAAACCATCTTCTGCCTCAAAGAGTAATGTGAAATGGTCATGTACCCAAAAAGAATTCATAGAAGAACTTAAAAAAGACTTTAAATCAAATGAGAGAAATTGAGGAAAAACTTTAAAAAATAAGAACAATCTAAGAAAACAAGAAGATTATGGAAAGAAAGTCAGTCAATTAGAAAAGGAGATACAGACTCTTAAAGAAGAAAACGACTCCTTGAAAATCAGAATTGAGTGAGGGGAGGCTGGAGAAATTATAAGAGATTGAGATATATGAGATATATAATATCTTAATACAAATATAAAAATTTTAATATAAAAAGATATGTAATATCTTACATAAGTACAAATAATAAATATAAATAAATAATATAATTATAAATATCAAGAAAAAAGCAAAATATAATGAATGGAAAAAAAGAGAAGATGAAACCTCTCAAAAGAAAAACAACTGATCTGGAGAATAGATCAAGAGAAAACTGAAGAATAATTGGAATACCTGAAAACCATGATCAAAAAAAATCTTGAAACAATGATACAAAAAATAATTAAAGAAAATTTTCCTGAAGCATTAGAAAAAAAAATCTACCAATCACCTCCTGAAAGAGATCTTATCAGGAAAACTCAAGGATAAAATATTATGAGCAACAAGAAAAAAAAACAATTTCCATATGGTGGTGCCACAATTAGAATCACACAAGACCTAGCATGATAACACTAAAAGATCACAGGTCTTGGAACACTATATGTGGAAGACCAAAATAACTGTGTTTCTGGCCAAAAATATCATACCGAGCAAAGCTAAGTATAATTCTGAATGAAAAAAAATGAACATTTAATGAATTATCAGACTTTCAGGACTTTGTTTTTAAAAAACACCTGAAATAATAGATTTGACATACAAGAGCCAAGAGAAACATAAGGTACTTACCAAAGACCAATTACAAGAGACTTGATAAGCACAGATGGTTTACCTTTCATGTATGAAAAATGTAAAATATATCTAAGATAGTTATTAGTAATTAGGTAATTCATAAGAAAAAGTGGAATAAACCTAAGCATGATATGACTTCAAAAAGTAAACCATTTAGGACCAGCTAAAAAGAGTAATTATCTTACGCAAATGAAGTGCAAGAGGAAGAACAAACACAGAGGAATTAGATGGGGAGGGAGGGCTGTTAGTTCTGGAAATCTACTTTCATCCTGAATGGGGCTGAGGGAACAATACATCTACATCTAGAAAAGTATAAAAGTCTTCTAAATTTAGGAAGAAATAAAATGCTAAAGGGATAAGAATGAGGAGGACAAGAGAGAGATCTTAAGAGGGGAAGGGGAGGGAATAGATCAAAGGGGCATATAAAAGGACATTTAGAATTATGGGAATAGGAGGATAAAGGAGGGATCCATGGAGGAGGGATAGGTTAAGTAATAGAATAGCAAGGTAGTGAGCAGAAGTAAAGCAGAGGAGTCAAGAGGGATAGGAAATGAGAAATAAGCATAAACATAAAAACAGAGATTCAAAGATTAGGAGTAGATTCTCTTAGGGAAAGTGTATGATTATATATGTTTGTATGCATGCGTATATATAATATGTGTATGTATACATGTCTATGTGTGTGTAAATATAAACATACCTGTGTGTACATATACATGTATACATATATGTACGTGTATATAAACATATAAAATCATACTTTACTCTGTCCTGGGGCAGGGGAGGAAGGGGAAGAAAAAGCAAAAAGTATACAGTAAGGAACAAAAGAAAACCTACAAGGAAGCAAAGAAAAGATGGGCAGCTCTTAGCACAATGTGTAGTATTTACTATATAGACTTTTCTTAAAATGGAAATTTATTGCTATATATCTTGAATTCTCTCTTACATTCTGCCATGTGCTTTACATATTTTTTCTTTTGTTATTATACAATTAATTTCATTTGTATTTATATATTCTACTATGCATTTATTTTTTATTTTAATATGTAAGTTAGTGTTTCTTCTCTCACTATGCATTTAAGTTTTAATTTTTAAAAAATGTTTTTGAAACATGATGAAACAGACTTTGGATTGACTGCTGTGTCTGATGTGAGAGTATATACAAAAGGCTTCACTGGGAAAAACTTGGTCCCTTTTCTTCACATGGTGTCCATTGAGAAGGACAAACAGCTGTGGTTTTTCCTGGTGGGGGCCATGAGTATTTTATTAAAAAATTTTTATAATTATATTGGTTTCCTTTGTAATCCTAGGTATTTTGCTTTGCACATTCAAAACCTTTATTCTGAGAAGAGATACATGGTCTTCACCAGACTGTAGAGGGGGTTCATGGCATACACACGCAAAAAAAGTTTAAGAAATTCTGGTCTATGGTGGTTAGAAAGATAATACAACCCATGGTAATCAGTTTCTCATCCATTGGTGATGCTTTCTAGGTTCGTTCCCCAAGTACAGTTTGTGTGCAAATGAGTCACTGGAATTGGGCAGTCTTCTGTTTTGACAGATCTGAAAAGATTCATTGTCTCATCTTGGATGCATGCCTAGGACATGTTATTTTCAACAACAGGTAGACAAACAGCTGCCTCAATACTCATCAGCTGGGAGTCACCACTATTCTTCTCTTGCTTGGACCCCTACTGGCTGATCTTTGACTCAGTAGCCCCTATGGAATTACTGTATCACCCCTCAGAGGACACACAGATGCTTTCTCCTCAGTGAGTCCAGTTCCTTCCTTTTAAGGGAGTCCACTTCACCGCCCCGCCAGCCCTTATAGAAGAGACTTACGTTTATTTCTTACCTCCAAGCATTAAGCCATGCTTTCCCTCTTCCCCCTTCCTCTAAGGCATGTTTTCCTTCTTCTGACCTTCTGACACAGGATTCATCTCTGCTTCCTCACATCCTTTTTATGTTCTTTATTTTCACACTAAAGTCCTTCTGTACCTTGAAAAAACAATACATAGCCCCTGTTGTTGTTTGTATCCTGTTTTCAAAGAGGGTGATGTCCTGAAATGTGCATGAATTGGATTTAAGTGAGACAGAGTTGCGTAGTCATCACCCTCACTCTCTCTTCTGGTCATTGAAGTTCAGTAGCAGGACAAAAGTCACAATAACTGGCTATGTCCTGGAATGCAGTGGATGACCTTGGAGTCTTCAATGTCTGAGCAAGCTCTAAGGGCTCCAGAGCACCTGCTCCAGCACCTTCATGGCTATTGGAATAAATTGTTCTCATCTACCCATTCTGCCAGGGAAAGTCTTCACATGCTTAGGGTCCGCTACCACCCTCACCTTATTGACTAAGAAGTTAGAGGACCATCAATTACTCTCAAACTGATTTAGCCCATTGGCTGAGACATTTTACCCAGGTGTGATGGCTGCACATGCTATTGCATCTTGGAGCCACAACTGAGACATGGGTGATGGTGGACACCCAAGGTGGATGGGCAGCCCTGAAAAGGTGAAAAGCAAGCCCTCCCATCAGAGGCGCTATTCCTTCTGAACTTCCCATATGACCCTGTCCTTAATAACTTGGAGTATAGAAAAGTGTTTCTCAAGTGTCTTCAGTTTCTCTTTAAGGAGAAAGGCAAATTCACTGCACTTTGAGTGCAGGCAACAGTCTCTTGGCCATTGTATATGGTCATTACATAGAAACAACACAGGGTAAGTAGAGGTCTTTGGGAATTCTCCCTATTCTCCATATTGACTAGAAGATGGATCCATAGCCTTCATCTTTCTTTTTAGTACGTCCCTGAAGAACTCAACTATTCATCGTGAATTTACCTTGTTCATTGTCAGTTTGGATGCTCCTTCTCCTTCTCCTCCAACTCTTCCTCTTTCTTCTCCTCCTCCTTTCCATCATCTATCTATCTCTCCATCAAATTAAGTAATGGCTTATCAGTTATCATCTTTTTTAAAAAACTGCTTTATTAATCCTTATCTTCAGCTTTATTTCTCCTCTAATTTTCAAATTTTCTTTGTGATTCTTAAAAACTTTTTCCTCTCTTAATTTGCAAGGATTTTTTAATGTATGCCCTATTCATGAATCCTCTATTTCTATTTAATTAATATAAATTCAAAGATATAGTCATGTTGTTTTCACCCCAAATACATGCCAACCTGTCTCACAAAGCAGGTGGCATCTGAATTTGAAGGTCCAATTCCAATATTTTGCTTAAATATTTCCAAGGAAGTAGGTAGCAGATGTTGGGAAAGGAAAAAAATGGACAAACACCTTTTTTTTCCATCAAGTCCTGAGAAAAGCCCCACTTGTATTCTGTACATATCTTGTACTGGTGATAAGGGCTCCAATTTAAGTAGGCCCTTCTCTGTGGCCTCTCCTCAGTCTCAGAGGAAATCTAGGGAGGCACCATGATCAAGCTCCTGTTGGCTTCAGTGCTGGTGACTGGAGGTAAAATTTATGCCTGGGTTGGAGTGGGGGAAGCAGGGAGTGAAAGGTTGAGGATAGGAGAAAGGAAAATCATCAGATTTGGAGGAGGAAGAAACTTCAGAGGCCATTGGGTCCAATCTCCTCATTTTACAGATGAGCAAACTGAAATACAAAAAGCTTAAGTGACTTGTCCAGGATCACACAGTAAGTACCTAAGATGGGATTTTAATCAAGGACAGTTTCAGTGGAAGCTCTTTATCCACTAGCGCAGCAGTCTCAGGATCCCTTTATATCATTAAAAATAACTGAGGACTTTCCGCTTCTCCCAGAGTCCTCATGAGGGTTTTGGCTACTGATATTCACATTAGAAATTAAAACATCAATATTATTATGAAAATAATTCTGAACTCATTGACCTTTTGAAAGAGTCTCAAAGACCACCCATTGGTAACATCTATAACAGACTGCTTCATTTATGCCATGACTTCACTTACAGACAATACACATAAGTTCCAGAGAGATAATGCCTTAACCCCAGTTCAAACTGGTCAGAACACACAGAGCTAGAATTCAAACTCAAACCAAAATCTCTGACTCTAAATCTATTATCTCTCCATTACACCATGCTGCCTTAGATGAGATTTACAGTCAGGAGTGACCCAGTTCAAATTCCAGATTGGTAGGTGTTACTAGCTGTGTGAACCTAAACAAATCACTTCACTCCCGCTCTGTGCCTTAGTTTCCCTATCTGTAAAATGGGTCATAATAGTATACTACCTATGTCAAAGGGCAAGGTAAGTAAATTACCTGATATTTTTTAATGTGTTATAAGGATGTGACTTGTGGTGATTCAGTCACTTTGTTCTAGGCTCTAGTCTCCCACATTCCCTATGACATGGGACATCTCTTCTTGGTCATTTTCCCTTCCATTGTTCTCAGTCTTGTGGTATATAAAGAATTAGAGAGGAGTTACAAGAGATCTCTGGGTATTGAATCAGAGAGATGGTCAAGACCACCTCCCATTATCCCTACTTTTCTGTGTATTCAATCATCAAAGGTGTGAGATCCCGACCAGGGCTAGATAATGGGAATATGTGGGCCAATGGGATGGCTTGGTTTGGTGATATCTTATGTGTCCTTGTTAACTTTTTCCCTGTGTTTTAGTTCTAGGCTGTGGGGTCCCCACCTATCAACCCAATCTAGCCAGGGTTGTTGGAGGTAAAGATGCGCTGCCCAACAGTTGGCCCTGGCAGGTCAGTAACTCCCCCCATCTCCAGCCCTAGCTGTAATTAGGGTTAGGGAGAATGGGTTGCCATTTAGGGTACCCCACATCTTGGCAGAAGATGACTTCTAATGTACCATTTTATAAATGCATGTATTGTTAGTGTCATAAAATTTCTCTCTTATGGGCAATTATTATGTGCTAAGATGAATCACATGTGTTCCAGTAAGGTTTTGCTATATAATAATTACATTATTGATTTAATTGGTTGGAGTGGGAAGAAAGATGCATAGGGAGAGGGAAATGACTGCTATCTTAAACTTAAGGAGCAATAATGTTTTATCACACACAGTTTGTTCTTCTCCAGATGTGCTCCCATTTTCCCAAAACTCACAAAGGGCTTGAGGCCATTACCTAGAAACACCTTTATATAGAGATACAATAGTAGGATGGGAAGCTTCTGAATGCTACTTCACCCTTGAGCACTTGAAGGTGGGGGAATGAAAAGGAGAATGGAGAAGCCATCAGCCCTTACCATATAAACTTCATGTCATACTGTGGGCCAGCACTTCCTGTCTTCAAGGTTAGAACAGTGCCACGCCCATGCCCTCTATCATCCCCACCATCTTTAAGAGTACAGGAAGAATATTTACATCAGAACAAATGTGTAATAGCTGTCTTCTCCAACTTTGCCCCCATTCCCACCAAATGATGCTCCCCCTTCCCTCCCAACTTTCTTGAAACTTTAAATCATGGCGCCATACTATAAACCCCACGATGATTACAGAAATCTCTGTATGACAAGACTCCTGAACCTCATTGAGCAGACCACTGATTTCTAGAAGTCTTTAATACAGAATTCCAGTGGGGCCCAACCTTCCAGATGTTTCATGTCAGCAGTCAAAATCTTTCTCCAATCAGGAATGTTAGACATAAGATACTGTTAAAGCAGGAAATCTATCAAAGGATCTCTGTATTTTGACCAACCTCTTTAGTTTGATTATAGATTTCTATATATTCCTTTGCTCCTGAAGCCTGGTTATAAACTATAACCTATGGCTCTTACCTGTTCTCTATATTTTCCTTCCTTGGAACCTGCCTTGAATCTCTCATACCTGGTTTATAGCCTTGACTACAATCTATAAACAATCAGTAATCACCACCTAGGTTGATGTCAATGGTACATGGATGTCGTGTGTGTGTGTGTGTGTGTGTGTGTGTGTGTGTGTGTGTGTTTGTAAAATAAAAGGTGGAATCAATTGAATAAATTAATCAAATCACCCCACCCCCTTTAAAGTAATTGTCAGGATGCTAAACCCTGATACATTTACCAAGTGAAAAACTCTTCTCTTCTACAACTTCAGATTCCTTCAACTGCTTCCCATATGGTATGAATTGTAGACTCCCTATCCTGGATGATTACCCAGTTCATCAATATCCTTTCTGAGCTGGATGATCTCCAGTTATTCTGATCTACATCTGGTCACTAGACCAAGATGACTCTGAAGTAGAAAGTGAGGCTGGTGACTCACTGGAATGACATGGCATCACCCCCATAATCTCATGGTCCTCATGGATAACAAAGGACAAACTCCAACAATCTTCACTGCTAACCAAGTGTGACTGAGGCCTGGGCACCTTCTTGAATCAATCAAAGCCATTCCAATCAGGTGCCCTAAGAAGTCAGCTCTGACTGAGTGAGGTCATGCCCTGAGGAGCTCATATAAAAGGCAGAGCTGGTGTGGAAGAGAGGAGAGATTCCCAGGGTCTAGAAGTGAAGAGGAAGGAGTGAGGACATCACCAGCCAAACTGGCAGCAAAGGAGGAAGGAAAGTGGGACTGAGCTGTTGCACAGAAGGAAGATATTAAGGATCTTGGCACTAAATAAGTGTTCATTGAAAAAAGTAAGTGTTCATTGAATTGAAAGGCTGATTAAGGACAAGATCAAAGACTCTAAAATGGCTAAGGGATGAGGCAGCCCCAGCTCAGAGGGAAGGCAAGTCTATTCAGCAGAAGAAGAGAAAGGGGAAAGCAGATGGCACCACTCTGGTGCAGGGCTCTCACCTCCTCACACCTGGATTACTTAACTCACCTCCTAGGGAGTCTCTCTAACACTGCAGTCCACCCTCCATTCAGCAGCCAGATAGATCTTAATATGCAGGTCTGACCATGGCACTCTCCTTCCCTATCCCCTACTCAGTAAACTCCAATGGTTTCTATCACCTTCTGGACCAAACAGAAAAGCATCTTCTTGGCTTCCAAAGCCCTTCCTATCCTAGCACCCTCCTGTCTTTCCATTCTTCTACCACCTTAGACCCTTCCTCTCTTGGTTCCAGGTATTTTCTCAAACCTGGAATGGTCTGCCTCCTTATCTCTGCCTGCAGGCTTCCTTGGTCTCCTTCAAGTTCCAGCTGAAATCCCATCTTCTACTGGAACGCGTCCCAAGCCCTCTTAATCCATTAGCTTCCCTCTGTCAATTATTCCCTATTTATCCTGTACATGACTAGTTTATACATTATTTGTATGTTCTGTCCCCTATCAGGTTGCAAGCTCCTTAAAAACAAGAACTGTCTTGTCCTTTCTTTTCCCCAGTACTTAACACAATGTCTGGCACATAGTAGGTGCTTTAAAAAATGTTTTATTGACTGACTGACATAGACTTCCCAGCACCTTTACACTCTGTGTTTTCTATTCAGATCTCTCTTCAATACAGTTCCCTTGGTAGATGGAGACACACCTGTGGGGGAACCCTGATAGCTCCGAACTGGGTAATGACAGCTGCTCACTGCATCAGGTAACTCTTCTAGGTTTCCTATCCAGTTTTTATCTCCCACCATCTGCAAACACTTATTTCTGGCCCTTGGGACCTGAATGATCAAACCTATGACCAGTATGAATGTTTAACTTGAACTCTTTAAAAAAGCCTTGCAAATAAGTCACTTGCCTAGAGTGAATTAAATTCTGTTGGGTGGGGAGAGGGACAATTACTGTTTACAACTTAGGGTACAAGTCAATGAAAAGCTTTTATTTCCTTCACAGTTCCAAACCAAGACAGAAAGAAATATCAGTTGGCACACTGAGAAGGGCATCTCTAGGGAAAGTAGGCTTCTGAATACCAGCCATTTCCTCACCAATACTTACAGCATGCAAAAAAACACATTTTCATGCTGGGTTCCCAATCAATTAGTCACAGGTCTTGGGGGACAGTTTGTGTTTCAGAAGAAGAGGTAGAGACTTTCTAATGTTAGTCTGTCATTGGCATCAGGGGTCTGAGACAGGGTTGACTCTGTCTTTGAGTTGGCTTCTTCCATAACTAAGAGTAAAGAAAGGCAGAAAACAATTAGATTGAACAGCCGATTTACACTGAAATGAAGAAATGCTATTAAATCGTATTATTCATGTCAAGAAAGGGAAAACAGTGTATTCTCTCTGCCTCTGGTTCTCTCTCTCTCTCTCTCTCTCTCTCTCTCTCTCTCTCTCTCTCTCTCTCTCTCTCTCTCTCTCTCTCTCCCACACTAAACTTCCCTTCCAATGCTTCACTTTGGTGTAGACATGGCCCTATCTTCTCAAAGGCCATGGCAGCAGAATTGCTTGAGCTAGTCTTCCCAAGTTCTAGAGACTTCAAGTTCAGGGCCAAGAATGGAAGGTGTCCATCATCTGAAGGCCAGAAAAGGCAAAGCACCAGAGCATGGTTCATCGACCATACAACAGGAGGGGCTTTAGAGATCATCCACCAGGAGTTCTTAACCTTCTTTGTGGCCTAGATCCCTTTGACAGGACCATGGACTCCTCAGAATCATGGAGACAAAATGAAGTACATAAGATTTCAAACATGCTGAAATAAGTTATCAAAATATTTTAAAAAACAAATTTATGGTCCTCATGTTAAAAAGCCGTGGTTCTAGTCCATCTACCTTGTTTTACACACACGAAAACAGAAGCTACACGAAGAGGATTGGTTTCCCCAAGGTCTCTCAGTCAATGTCAAAGCTGGAATTCAAACCCAGATCCTAAACTCCAGACTGATCTCTCTCTCCACTACACCATGACCTCAGCCTGAGCAAAACTTTTTAGTCTGAAAATACTCACTCCCTGAAACCATCTCCTCTGTCAGTTTCTCATATCACATAACAAGAAACCATGAAACACCCAAAGGTTTTTTGCTTGTTTAATGAACTTTATGTTGTTTCTTGTTGTTCGCTCATTTCAGTTATGTCTGACCCTATCGGGGGTTTTCTTGGTGAAGATACTGAGCGATTTTGTCATTCCTTCTCCAGCTCATTTTACAGATGAGGAAACTGAGACAAACAAGATTGAGTGATTTGCCCAGGGTCACATAGCTAATATCTGACGCCAGGTTTGAATTCAGGTCTTCCTGAAGCTAGACCCAGCTCTATCCACTTCATCACACAATTAAATATGCTTTTTTCTTAGTAAACATTTAAAAATAATAATTTTAGAGGATTTAGTTGGACCAGAGTTGTTTGGGTTTTCTTAATCTAAAACATACTACCATGTAACAAAATTTGAGAACCACTGTTCCAGGATGTGGAAGCATTGGCAGAGGATACATTGTACCCATGAAATCACAGGTCATTTAAATCTTCCCCAGAGACTGCAGAAAACCCAGGGCAAGAGCCCACCAAATAGTCTCGGTGTAAATTGTCACAAGTCCTGTGTGGAGCTCTTGAGAACCTGTGAGGCTCAAAGACTGGTCTGAGACATAAAACTATAATGCTTGTCCATAGTCCTGATGAGCATCACTCCCTGCAGAGCTAACCCTGTCCTCTTTTTCCTTTTCTTTTCTGCAGCTCTTCTAGGACCTACCGAGTACAGCTTGGGAAACACAGCCTGTCCACTAGTGAGGAAGGAACTGTTGCCGTCAGTGTTACAAAGCTGGTGGTCCATGAGGGTTGGAACAACAAGCTTGCCAATGGGTACCTTAAGGGCATTTCCTCCTTTGGGTTGAATTGGGAAGAGGGAAAGGGTTCTTATGAAAGGCAGTAAGGTTAAGGAAGAAGCAGCTAATCTAGTCTTGGGAAGAAGATGCCCTCTGCCCAGTGCCTTAACATCCTAGGCAGGGAACAGATGAATTCTGATGACAATATACATAGTTAATCAGAATGTATGGAAAGGAATGCATGAAAATGTCTACAAGAAGAGCAGTGATAGTCCCATTAGACAGCCCATAGATCACAGCTAGCATCTACAGCCACATTTCAGATGAGAGTTGTCCAGATGAGAGTAACTAGATAGGAAAGAGAACCACAGAATCTCAGCGTTGAGAGAGACCTCAGCAGACAACCAGCTCAAACATTAGATAGGAAAACACCCCCGTAGGACATATCTAATAAGGAATTTTCCATTTGCCTAACTTGAGGCAAGGATCACTTATCAGACTGGGAATACTCAGCTTATAGAAAACTGGGGGGGGGTTGTGACCACTCTCTCCAATATTTGAAGCATTTTATAAATGCTTTATCTATCTATCTGAAGTCCTGTCTCATGAAAGTCATTCAACATACATTTATTAAACTCCTAGTTCTACAGATACAAAGAAAGGCAAAGACAGCCCCTGCCCTCACAGACCTCACAATCTAATAGAGAAGACAAACATGTAAATAACTAGATACACATAAGATCTATACAGAATCAATAGAAAGTAATCTCAGAGGTAAGGCACTCATATTTGGTGGGACTGGGAAAGGCTGCCTGCAGAAAATAAGACTTGTACTGAGTCTGACAGGAAACAAGAGATTCTTAAAGTTAGCATCAGGGGAGAGAGTCTAGATAGAGTTGTAGATAATGTCACTTAGACTCAACGTAAGAAAATACTTCCTGAATCTGAGATCTCTCCCCAAATGGAATAAGTTCCTATCCTTTAAAATTATAGTATCCTAGCCACAGAAAGCTAGAAAGACTTTAAAGACCATCGAGCACAACTCCCACATCTTATAGATGAGAATACTGAGGCACAGAGAGTATTTTTTTAATGACATATACACAAACAGTAAGTGATGGAGTCAAGATTAGAACTCAGGTTCTTTAACCCTTAGGTCAGAGCATTCTATGTTCAGCTTTTCTGTGATACACTGACTTCTGTAGTGTTGAACTTCTAGTGATTTAGAAATGTTCAGTGGTGTCAAACTCAAATAGAAATGGATCTCTGCCAGTGGCATATTGACTTAGAAAACTCCAAATTAACATTATCTATGCTACAGTATATTTTTATTTTTTTCCCAGTTCTCAATATTTTCCGATGTGTTTCTCGATAACATTTTAATCTGGTTGGAACTGTACTGGGGAAATTTTGGTGGTCTTCATGAGGCATGGGAGTTTGATACCTCTGAATGACTTCCAAGTTCCTCTTGAGCTCTCATGGTCTCTGATTCTCTAGTAAGGAATCCTTCACTGAAGATCTCTGAGCTCAGAGGGACCCAAGGAAACCAATGCTTTAGCCATGTCCATTTGGCTATCACATAAGGATACAGTTGAGATAGAAGGGACAAGATCTGATAGTCTCCAACTAAGTTCCAAACATTCCCTCTAAGTGCTTAGAGATCACCATTACTCCAAGCCACACATTCCAATGGATGAGCTCATGGATACAGGTACTTCCTGCTGTAACAAGGCAGGTTGCACCTCACTCCTACCTGATCATCCTGTGTGTGTGTGTGTGTGTGTGTGTGTGTGTGTGTGTGTGTGTACAAGAGTTTAAATTATGTATGGTTTTTCAATCCACACAGGATTAATGGAGAGGAGACAAGACTCTGGGCTGGCTCCATTTTCTTGGAGTGACCTCAGATTAAATGGGGAACAAGCTGACCAGAAGTCTACTCTCTTCACATTTTCTCCTCTCTCCCACACTCAGGAATGACATTGCCTTGCTCAAACTGGCCAGCTCTGTCTCTCTGACCGACAAGGTTCAGTTGGGTTGCCTGCCTCCTGCTGGAGCTATTCTGCCCAACAATTATGCCTGCTTTGTGACAGGCTGGGGACTGCTGAAAAGTAAGTGAGAGCCCAGATGTGGGAAGGGACAGCAGGGTAGTGGTCCAAGAGGGAAAGGAGTCAGTCCCCACCCATTCATTTGGAGACCAAAGACCTGGAAGGCTCTCTCCCCACTCCACTGCCTGAGGCTGATTGGAGAAAAGTGGGAGAGAGCAGAGGAGGGATAAAATAAGGTCGAGAAAGTCACCCCAAGATTTAGAGCTGAAAGGGGATTGGAGAGTGTAATGGTGATCTTCTCATTATAAAGGACTAGAGAGGAGGAAGTGATCAAGTGACCAAGTAGCAGAGGTGGGGTTTGAAACCCAGATTTTCTGATAACAAATCTAGTGTACATCCTGCTAAACCACATGGCCATAGATTGGAATCCGGAGCAGTCACTGATCTCCTGCCCCCTGGAACCCTGCAAAAATTCTCAGGGTCCATCAACCTTCTCACTTTTCCCCCTGGCACTGGGCATCCCTGGTCTTCTTCTGATATGCAATTCTGGGGTCAGGAGGGTAGATCAATGTTACTAGATAAGGGACAACTACAGAAGGAAGATTCTGTAGGATCTGAAACAGGAAGTACAGATAGACTAGTGTTTAAAAACTGACTCCCTAGGAGTGGGGGAATGAAGAAACACACTTTTAAGTTTAAGCTGCAGTATTTACATTTTCTCCAGCACTTTCTTAAGTCTAGACAATTAATGAAACTATAAATCTAACCCTGATTTATAGATAACATTTACTTCTTTCTGTGATTGGCTCTCTGAGGCCAGTAGGATCTGACTCCAGCAAACTCTTGGCTGGAAGTCACCTCAGAGGTCACCAGTTCTCACTCCACTATCTTCCAGATGAGAAAACAAGCCAAGAGAAGTGGAGTCACTGACTCAAGGTTATCAGGATGTAGATAAGAGTCAGAATTTAACCCAGGTCCTCTGACTCCAAATCTAGGTCTCTCCATTATACCTCAGTACCTCTCAATGTGAAATCATATCTCTTGGGTTCACCCTGAATAGGTGTCTCTGGGGTCAAGAAAAGAGATACCAATTCCTCTCATCTTTCTCCAATCAGCCTTGAGCAATGGAGTGGAGAGAGAGCCTCCCAGGTCTTTGGCCTCTTTCAAATATAATCAATTATATGCCAATGGAAGGTGGCATTAAAAAGGGAAATTGAAACCAAATGTTAAGGTACTTAGCTGTTAACTAAGATATAGTAAAACAAATACTCACCAATTTAGTGGTAAAAGGTTCACATTCCAACTGTTATTTAATAGCTACGTGTCTTAGACAAGTCACATTTTCAATTTGTGCCTCAGTTTCCTCGCCTGTAATATGAGGGGGTTGGACTACATGACTGACTATCATTCCAGCTCTGATCCTATAGTCTTTGGACCTCTATTTCCTCATTATCACAAATCCAAAAAGGGCAGTAAGAATGGTAAAGCTTGCCTTACAGCACTAAAGACCAGAAGGGATCTCTAAGATTGACAAGGCAGAGCAACACAGTGGTAAGAACATGGATCTTGAAGTTAGAGGTTTTCTTTTGGGATTTTTGTTTTCTTTATTTGTTTTAACCAGACTTCTTGATTTAATCAGTCCTCAGAAAGCTTCTGGAGAGGACCCTTCCTCTATCAAGGCAGATCATTTAGAGTCACAGAGAATTGCCTGGAGAGTTTACCCAGAAGCCCATAGTCCTAAGTGTTTCTATGACATCACCTCTCACTACCTGTGTGACTTTGACCAACACACAGGCCTCAGTTTTCTCATCTGTAAATTGAGAGGAATGGATTCTAAGTTTATTTCTAGCCCTAAGTATAAGACCCTATAATTTAGAGAAAGATAATTTAGATTCAAATCGCTGCTTTGTCATACACTAGCTGTAACTGTAAAGGAGGCATCTCTCACTAAGACTCAATTTCCTTATCTGTAAAATAAAAACAACAAAATTTGCACATCCTCCTTCATGGGGCAATTGTGAAAAAAGAACTTTTCAAACCTTATGGTGCCACAGAAATGCAAACTAATAGTATTACAGTTGGCATTTTGTAACCTTTGAGAAAACTATACTAGAGATATTTCAAGGATGTTTTCCTGATCCTGGGGATCCAAAGAGCATTGGTCTTTCAGAAGACCTGAGTTCAAGTTCCAGTGCCTCCCATTCGCTAGCAAGGTGACTTTGGGCAGGTTTCTTCCCTCCCATAATTCCTTTCTCCTCCTCATACAATCATTTGATACTTCTATGGTTTCCAGAGTCCCAGGCTTCTCATAAGATCTCCCCATGAACTCCTCCTCTCTCTGGTTTGCTTCTAGCCAATGGAGTTGCGGCAGATATCTTGCAGCAGGCTCTCTTGCCAGTGGTAGATTATGCCACCTGCTCCCTCTCCAACTGGTGGGGCAGCTCCGTGAAAACCAGCATGGTGTGTGCCGGTGGTGATGGGTTGGTCTCTGGCTGCCAAGTAAGTGTGGAAAGTGGGCAGATTTCCCTTCCTCAAATGTATCCCATTCTCTGACCAGAAATGAGTCACACAACGAGGGTCACATTTGTTTCCTCCCAAATATATATGAGAAATTGACTGGCCAGGGAATTAGAACCTGCCCCAAGACCTCCCTGTTTCTTATGGCCTGTATGACCTTAAGCAACCTTCTGGGTTTGTTTCCTGTTTGAAAAATGAGGAAATTTGACCATACAGTCTCTGAGGTCTTTTCCATCACTACAGTTATGATCCTATGAGTAACAGAGGCAGTGAGACAAAGTGGAAAGATTGCTGGAAAGATTGGGCATTCCTAGATTCAAATCCCTGAAACTTAGAGCACGATAATTTAATCTTGCAGTTGGATGGTGCAGTCGATACAGCACTGGGTTTGGACTCAGGAAGACTCATCTTCATGAGTTCTAATCCGATTTCAAACACTTACTAGCTGTGTAACCTTGGGCAAGTCACTTAACCCTGTTTGTCTCATGAGCTAGAGAAGGAAATGGTAAACCACTTCAAAACCTTTACCAAGAAAACCTCAAATGAGTTTACAAAGAATTAGCAATGGCTGAATACCAACAACAAAAATTTAATCTCAGTGAGCCTCAGTTTCCTCATCTTAAAATTAGGACAATGAATGCCTGTAGGGTCTACCTCACAGAGCTAGACTTCAATGACTTCATTTGGCCAATTTACGTCTATCCAACATATTTTCCCAAACCCAGCCTCATTGAACATTGTGTTTCCCTCAGGGAGACTCTGGTGGCCCACTGAACTGCCAGGCAGCTGATGGTCGTTGGGAAGTGCATGGTGTTGTGAGCTTTGGCTCAACACTGGGTTGCAACTATCCTCGGAAACCTACTGTCTTCACCCGGGTCTCAGACTTTAATGAATGGATCAATAAGGTAAGAGGTTTCCACCTGTTTCCCAAGGCCAGAACCCCTCTCTGTTTCCTTGGCCACAGTATGAAGACATGGGTAGAAAGATGGGCATGTGAGGTCTTAAGAGTAGCCACTGTGCCCTCTGACAAAGTAGTTCCTTCCTGAGGGATGGAAAGGAAGTGAGTCATACAAAAGAACCGAAGAACAGTACATCCAGAAGAAATGTTAGAACATAGACCGGGAGAACTTAGAGGGACCATGAAGTAGAACATTTCAGGGATTAAAAAGAACCACAGAACACTGAATGTGAAGACCGAAAGGGAACACGAGAAAGTCAGAGATGGCAGTACAGGCAGTCACACTGGGAAAAACCTTAGAAAACATAAGGTCACAGGTGGAGCTGTCAGAATTGCAGCTGGGAGGCAGTCATGGGACAGAGAACATCAGAGCTAAAAGGAGCTTCAAAATATAAAATGTGAGAACATAAACTATTAGAACTAGAACCTGGGAACATGAAAAGTACCTTGATAGAGGAGAAAAGGAATGAAATTCATGATGCAGGTCATTACCTTGGGCTCAGGACCCTCCATACAGCGGCAGAAAACCACTGATTGTCATCACCTGGGATACCTTCTGAAGACATGAAGCAGGAAGCCCTGATTTTTGAACATCAAGAGAATTCTTGATAGAGAAAATCAAATCAAATCATTGAAGAAGTAAAATAAGGGAGGCAGACCTAAAACATTTAGGAAGCTTTCAGTGAAGGAAATGATGTTGCAAAGGCCAATCTTCCCCCAGACAAGAGTTGAGAATGCAAATGTGGGGGACTAAGGGTATGGCAACTGCATATCCTGGCAGACATGGTTGATGTGTTAATTAGTTCCACAAAACCACTTTTTAAATATTTGTTACAATAAATATCTCACAATAAAGGGATCTAAAGAGAATTGTTTGAAAACAAATGTGATATGACTTTTGAGAAAAACAAAATTGGATAAAAAAAATTTTTTAAAGAAAAAGAACTATCTGGGCTATTGATTTCCAAGGACTACTGGACCAAGAGAATTTCCATGACTTAGAAGATAAGAAGAGAAAATGAAAGCTGGAAACATTTCTTGCCTAATCCCCACCCTCTAAAAATATCAGAAATCTTCTGAGTATAGGTGGCTGCCATCTTGGGCCATCTGATATTGACAGACAAGTTTGCAGGGCAAAGAGCTACAAAAGCTCCTTCCTTCCTGAACTCCTCTCTTGTATCTTCCACAGGTGATAGCAGAAAACTAACCAGAGCATTCAGAGAAATGGGTCCATTGTAAAGGGAAAAGGAAATAAAAGTTATAACCAGAAACTAACTGTTGCTGTTGGAGTGGGTTTTTAGCCAACCATCATGTCCTTCCCTTCCAGGGATCCTGGAAGAAAGTGGGTCCTTTGGGTTACAGGCAGCATTGAGATGGCACCCATGGTTTCTGACACATTCCCCTTTGCAGTCTCATTCCAACATTCCAGAGGACAAACCTGTATCTATGTCAGATGAAATTTTTTAAGAAACAATACATTAGGCAGCCAAGTAGCCCTGAGGGATGGAGCACTCGCTGGACCTGGGGTCAAAAAGACCTGAATTTAAATCTGACCTCAGATACTTGCTAGTTCTGTGACCCTGAGCAACTACGTAACCCTGATTCTGCCTCAGTTTCTTTAACTTTAAAATGAGAATAAAAATATCATCTACCTCCTAGTGATCAAATGAGATAACATTGTAAAGCACTTAGCCCAGTACCTGGCACATAGTAGGCATGACAGAAATGTTAACTATGAGGATGCTGATGTTGATGATGAGGATGATGGTGGTGAGGATGATGATGATGATGATGAGAATGATGGTGATGGTGGTAATGACCACCACAGAGAAACAATGTGATAAAGTGTAGAAGGAAATGTGCTGAATGTGATGAAGGAAAGAGTGTTGGATGTAGAAACAGAGGACTTAGTTTCAATCCCTTAGTTTCAATTTCCTTCATGATGTGATGAAGGAAAGAGTGTTGGATGTAGAAACAGAGGACTTAGTTTCAATCCCTGCTCTGTTCCTCAATTCTTGGGTAATCCTGGTCAAATCACTCATTCCCACTGGGTTTTAGTTTCTCCCTTCATAAAATGAGAGCTTTGGGCTATGTGATCTCTAAGGTCTTGTTGCTCTGAATTCTTTGACCTTAGAGAAGGCCTGGGCTCCAGAGCACTGGGGCCTGGTCCCAACTCTCATATTTACAAGCCATGGACACACACCTAACAAGTGTCAGAGGCTGGATTAAAGGGGACAGGGGAGTGATGAACAAGGTGCCCCTGATGAATATGAGGAGGGAGGGAGTACTGGGAAGTGGGGGAGAACCTCACAGAAGATATGGGACCTGAACTAGAGCCTGAAGGATAAAAATTCTAAAAGGAAGAGATGAGCAGAGATGGACTCCATTTCATTTCTTAAGATTTACTCTGGGGTTTCATGTGATGAAGATTAACGGACAGAAGAGGAAGTGTCAGGCAAGGAGGTGTGACAAACGACAAAACCCAAAAGACAGAGTTTCTTATTAATAATCAATTTATTAATTAGGCTCACTAATAATCAATAAATTGATGATCAGTGGTTTCTATTGGCAACCAAAGACACTCCCTCCCCCAGTGATGACACTGAATGCCTTAAATCCTTTTGTAAAAGAGAATGCCCCTGAAAAGTGAACTTCAATCCTGATTGGTAGACATTTAATGAGGAGGTGGAATACAAGTCTTCAGCCCCTCCCACTGAGAATGTGGCTTGCTCATGAAAACTAGTCACTTCCAGCAGTCTGGATGGAGAGATACATCTCCATCCAGATCACTCTGGTTGGTTTTCTCCTTCATGACCTGGGTCACCCTAAACTCTAATGGAGGGGGACCAGGACAAGGGCTCATTGCTTCAAACAAGAACTAGTCTAGATTGAATTCTGTTCACACTCTACACAAAAGTTAGGTCTCCTACTTGGGTGAGGTCCTGCCCAAGACTGAAAAGCATATTCCCAGAAGGTTAGGGTTAATCTCAATCAGCCAAGTCCTTCAGAGGCTGACCTGCCACAGGAACCGGGCCTCAATGAAGAAACAGAGGGGGGAAAATAGCCTGGATCCTACTTTAATAATTGGTTATTAATATAACGCAAAGATAATTTCTCTCAAAAGTGAAGGGAGGTCTAGAATATAGGAGATTAAGATCCAATTCCAACTTCAACAAGGACTTTGGACAAATCACCTCCCACTCTGCATCTCAGCTTCCTCACCTATAAAATGGCCATGGTGCTCACACACCTTTGTTCCCCAACTAGCCAACCAAAGTAGAGGAGACATCAACACCCATGGTGATCTCTTTATCTCTGATTTTCCATCACTAGATCCACTGCTCCTTGGAGAAAGGCCATAGAGTCAATATTTCCCTGAATGGTGCTAGACAGGGCACTTCAGGGCCTATTGCTAGGCTGGAAAGCAGAGAGACCTTGACTGTAGCTACCTGTAGTCATGGAGAGGGGAGACTTTGGGGGAGGAAGGAAGCACTCATTCTCTATTAGTCTTAACAAAAAGCCTTTCAAGAGGAAATTGAAGTAGCCAGAAATTGATTTGAATGTGTCCTTGGAAGGCAAGGCATTAGATAACTGTGGAAACACAAAAACAGAAAGGACAATGAATTAGCTCATCAGATACAACACCCATTCCTATTTAAAAACATTAGAGAACACAGGCATAAATGGAGCCTTCCTTAAAATGATAAGTAGCATCTACCTAAAATCCTCAGCAAGCTTTATTTGTAATAGGGATAAGCTAGAAGCATTTTCAATTAGATCAGGGGTGAAATAAGGATGTCCGTTATCACCACTGTTATTCAATATGGTACTATTAGCAATAAAAGTAGAAAAAGAAATTGAAGAAATTAGAATGGGCAAAGAAGAAACTAAGTTATCACTCTTTGTAGATGATATGTTGATATACTTAGAGAATCCCAGAGAATCAAGTAAAAAGCTACTTGAAATAATAAACAAGTTTAGCAAAGTTGTAGGATGTAAAATAAACCCACATACATCATTGGCATTTCTATATATTACTAACAAAGCCCAATAGCTGGAGATAGAAAGAGAAATTCCATTTAAAGTTACTGCAGACTTTACAAAACATTTGGGAGTCTACCTGCCAAAACAAACCCAGAAACCATATGAGCACAATTATAAAACACTTTTCACAGAAATAAAGTCAGATCTAAATAATTGGAAAAATATCAGCTGCTTATGGGTAGGCTGAGCTAATATAATAAAAATGACAATTCTACCTAAATTAATTTACTTATATAGTAAACCAATCAAACTACCAAAAATTATTTTATGGAACTAGAAAAAAATAATAACAGTTCATCTGGAAGAACAAAAGGTCCAGAACATCAAGGGAACTAAGGAAAGAAAATGCTAGGGAAAGAAGTCTAGCCATATCAGATCTTAAATTGTATTATAAAGCACAATCATCAAAACTACCTGGTACTGATTAAGAAATAGAGTGGTCATTCAGTGGAATGGGTTAGGTACACAAGACCCAGTAATATATAAAATAACTATAGTAATTTACTGTTTGATAAATTCAAAGTCCCCAGCTTCTGGGATAAGGACTCACTATTGGAGAAAATCTGCTAGAAAAACTGGAAAATAATATGACAGAAACTGGGCATAGACCAACATCTTACATCATATACCAAGATAAAGTCCAAATGGGTAGACAATTTAGATATAAAGACTGATACTATAAAGAAATTAGGAGAGCAAGAAATAGTTTGTCAGATTTATGGAGAATGGAGGAATTTATGACCAAACAGGAGACAGAGAACATTATGAAATGCAAAATGAATAATTTTGATTGCTTTAAATTGAAAAGTTTTTGCATAAACAACGTCAATGCAACCAAGATTAGGAGGGAAGCAGAAAACTGGGAAAGAATTTTTCAACCCCTGTCTCTAATAAAGGCCTCCTTTCTAAAATATATAAAGAACTGAGTCAAATTCATAAGAATACAAGTCATTCTCCAATTGATAATTGGTCAAAGTATATGAACAGACAGTTTTCAGAGGAAGAAATTAAAACTATCTATAGTCATATGAAAAAATGCTCTAAATTAATTAATTTAGAGAATTAATTAGAGAATTAGAGAAATGCAAATCAAAACAACTCTGAGGTACCACATCACACCTTTCAGACTGACTAACATGACAAAACAGGAAGATGATAAATGTTGGACAAGATGTGGGAGAGTTGGAACACTCAGTCATTGTTGGTAGAACTGTGAGCTGATCCAACCATTCTGGAGAGCAATTTGGAACTATCCCCAAAGGGCTACAAAAATGTGCATACTCTTTGACCTAGCAATACCACTACTAGGGCTCTATCCCAAAAAGAACATAAAAATGGGAAAAGGACTCATACGTACAAAAATATTTATAGTAGCTCTTCTTGTGGTAGCCAAAAACTGGAAATCAAGGGAATGCCCATCAACTGGGGAATGGCTGAATAAATCATGGTATATGAATGTAATGGAATACTATTGTGCTATAAGAAATGATGAGCAGGCAGATTTCAGAAAACCTGGAAAGACTTATATGAACTGATGCTGAGTGAAGTGAGCAGAACCAGAACTTTGTACACAGCCATGTTGTGCAATGACTGACTTTGATAGACTCATCTCTTCTCAGCAATGCAAGGACCTAAAACAATTCCAAAAGACTCATGAGGGAAAATGCCATCCACATCCAGAGAAAGAAGTATGAAGTCTGAATACAGATTGAAGCAAGCAATTTGCTCTCTTTTTTTATTTGTTTGTTTTGTTTTCTTTTCTTTCGCATAGTTCCTCCCATCTGTTTTAATTCTTCTGTACAACATGACTAATGTGAAAATATGTTTAATAAGAATGTATATGTAGAGCCTGTATTGGATTGTATGTTGTCTTAGGGAGGGGAGAGGAGAGAGAGGCAAAGAAAATTTAAAACTTATGGAAGTGAATGTTGAAAACTAAAAATTAACTTATTTATTTATTAAAAAGAAAAAAAATAGATCATCAGAGAGAAGCAACAAGTCCTTATAAGGACTGGAACCTTCTTCTAAGTGACAACTTTCAAAATTAGCAAACCAAAATGCACAAATGTTTATATATCTATATGTGTGCATGTGCATATATATGGATAGTATATAGATATTATGTCTGAACATTTTATATATACATTAATTTTTATATTCATATGTGTGTATGTCTATACACACATATGTTTTGGGGTAGTTATAAGCTTATATATTATATTATTAATTATTAAATTATTTACAAGATAGATTGATAGAATGATGGGAAGATAGTTAGATAACACTTTAAAGTACTACTAGGTCCAAGACTGGGGCATTGCGCACTCTCTCTGTCTCCAGTATTAGGGGCCCTTTTCATGGGAATCGTACAATAAATAGACTGGTCTAGGTTCAGTCCTTGGGGAACCTTGGCTTCCAGTGACAGAACTTGGGCTCCTTTTCTCATAATCACTCATATTTTCACACTCCACCTCTCCATCTGAGAGCCCTGAATAAAAATTATGTAAAATTTTGGCTTTCACTTTGTATTAGGGTGTTCTCAAAAGGGAAAGCTAGGAAGGTATTTAGTACAATATGAATCAAGTACAGGACAAGTATTCATCTCCTCCACACAAAAGAAATGCTGAACACAAAAGACTGTCACAAGCTTGCATTAATAAAGACAAACCATAAATACTAAGATTACATGACCACTGTAATTCTCTCCTGGGAAGTTAAGACTTAAACATCAGAATATGAAATAGTTTGCAGGAATGCTGAATAAGCATTTTACCTTTCACCTCTGCTTTCCACTGTCCAAACAGTTCTTTCCAAGACTTCTGATTCTGAAATCCAGGTCAGGCCAGGCCTCCTCCCACTTCTGGTACTCATCTTCTTCAATGCAGAAACTCCCCTTGCCTTCAGTAAGCTCCAAACCACAGAACCTCTCAAACTCACAAGGTGGACTTCAAGCTGAGACATAATAATCTCAGGATAAATTTTCAGTCATCCATGTTAACTGAATGAACACAACAGAAAAGGAAGAGATAGTGCCTTAACCCCAGTTCAAACTGGTCAGAACACACAGAGCTAGAATTCAAACTCAAACCAAAATCTCTGACTCTCAATCTATTATCTCTCCATTACACCATGCTGCCTTAGATGAGATTTATAGTCAGGAGCAACCCAGTTCAAATCCCAGGTTGATATGAGTTACTAGCTGTATGAACCTGAACAAATCACTTCACTCCCTCTCTATACCTTAGTTTCCCTATCTGTAAAATGGGGTCATAGTAGTATACTCCCCATGTCAAAGGGCAAGGTAAGTAAATTACTTGATGTTTTTTAGTGTGTTAGAGGGGTGTAACTTGTGGCCATTCAGTCACTTTGTTCAGGGCTCTAGTCTCCCACTTTCCCTATGACGTGGGCCATCTCTTCTTGTTCATTTTCCTTTCCATTATTCTCAATCTTGTGAGATATAAAGAATTAGAGAGAAGTTCCAAGAGATCACTGGGTATTGGGTCAGGGAGATGGTCAAGACCACCTCCCATTATCCCTTCTTGTCTGTGTATTCAATCATCAAAGGTGTGAGGTCAGAACCAGGGCTAGATGATAGGGACATGTAGGCCAATGGGATGGCTTGGTTTGATGATATCTCATGTGTCCTTATTAACTTTCTTCTGTGTTTTAGTTCTAGGCTGTGGGGTCCCCACCTGCCAGCCCAATCTAGCCAGAGCTGTTGGAGGTAAAGATGTGCTGCCCAACAGTTGGCCCTGGCAGGTCAGTAACTCCCTCCATCTCCAGCCCTAGCTATAATTAGGGTTAAGGAGAGTGGGTTGCCATCTAAGGTACCCCACATCTTGACAGAAGGTGACTTTTATATACCATTTTATAAATGCACACCTTGTTAATGTTATAAAATCTCTCACACATAGGCAATTATCATGTGATAGGCTGAATCACATGTGTTCAAGTAAGGCTTTGCTATATAATAATTGCATTAATGATTAAATTGGTTGGGGTAATAAGCAAGATGCATAAGGAGAGTTAAGTGGTTGCTGTCTTAAATTTAAGATGCAATAATGTTTTATTATAGTTTGTTCTTCTCCAGCCCCATTTTCCCAAAGTTCACAAAGAACTCAAGGCCATTACCTAGAAACACCTTTGTGTAATCAGAGACGCACTAGTTTAAAGTATCCTCTATAATTCCCTGCATAAAGGAAACTTTATCAATACTTAATTAAAATTTCCAGGAAATAATACCCTCCACCAAAATTCTTTCCCAGAAATCTAACCTCTTTCCTTTAGGAAAATAGGTAGAAGGTCAAAAACAAAATCTAAACCCCAGGAGAACAGATTAAGGGAGTAATTAAGTTTAGAATGAAAAATAACTCAGTTATAATTAAAATCCATGCCTTCCCCTGAAGAGATTAGAGTTTTGACCCACCAATGATCAATCAGTCTCACCATTTCCTGAGCCTGTGATGAGAGGGAGAAAGTCCCTTTGATTACTTCAGATCACCTGAGATCAACTGGAGAAGAACACTTGAAGGGAAAGAAGAATTGAGACATTTTAGAAGAATAGTTCTATAAGGGTATTCATGAAAAATTAGGATGTATTTTATCATATCGCCATCTTTTCCTTGTTCAAGATTCTGATGTGTGGATTAAAAATATTTGTGTTGATCTATGGATGAGAGAAAAAATTAAGACCAAACAAGATATAGAAAGCATTATAAAATGAAAAATGGAAAATTTTGATTATATAAAATTAAAAAGTTTTTGTAGAAACAAAACCAATGCATCCAAAATTAGAAGAAAAGCAGAAAACTGGGGGAAATTTTTTATAGGAAGTATTTCTGATAAAGGTCTCATTTCTCAAATATATGAGAACTAAGTCAAATTCATAAGAATACAAGTCATTCTCCAACTGATAAATGATCAAAGTATATGGACTGGTAGTTTTCAGACCAAGAAATTGAAATTATCTATAATCATTTGAAAAAATGCTCTGAATCACTATTGATTAGAGAAATGCAAATTAAGATGACTCTGAGGTACCACCTCACACCTATCAGATTGGCTAACGTGACAAAAACAAAAATAATAAACATTGGAGAAGATGTGGAAAAACTGGGATGCTAATGTACTGTTGGTGGGGTTGTGAACTGATCCAACTGAACCGATCTAAATTCTGGAGAGCACTTTGGAATTATTCCCAAAGGGCAATCGAACTCTACAAACCCTTTGATTCAGCAATATCACTGCTGTCTTTATATCAAAGAGATTTTTTTTTAAAAGGGGGAAAGAACTTATTTATACAAAATTATTTATAGCAGCTCTTTTTGTGGTGGCAAAGAATTGGAATTCAAGGGGATGCCCACGAATTGAAGAATGATTGAACAAGTTGTGGTATATGACTGTAATGGAAAATTACCATGCTATAAGAAATGACAAGCAGGATGATTTCAGAAAAACCTGGAAAGACTTACATGAACTGATACAAAGTGAAAGGACAAGAACCACAGGACATTGTACACACTAACAGCAACATTGCACAATGAAGAACTGTGAATGATTTAGCTCTTCTTAGCAATACAAAGACCCAAGACAATTCCAAAGGACTAATGATGAAAAATGCTATCCACCTCCAGAGAAAGAACTGATGATTTCTGAATGTATTGTTATTTTTTCAATTGTGTCTGACAATTTGTGGCCTCACTTAGAGTTTTCTTAGCAGAGGTACTAGACTGATTTGCCATTTCCTTCTCCAGCTCATTTTGCAGATGAAGAAACTGAGACAGACAGGGTAAAGTGACTTGCCCAGGGTCACACAGCTAGGAAATGTTGAAGGCAGGATCTGAACTCAGAAAGAGGAATCTTCTTGACTCCAGGCCTGACACTTTATATACCCTACACTACCTGGCTACCTCAGGAGATACTTAATAAATACTTTTGACTGAAGGACCTCAGGTCATCTAGTCCAACCATTTCTTCTACCAGGAAGGAATTTAAGGTCTAAGGACATGACTTGGCCAAGTTCACATTGGTACTAAACATCAGCACTCTTTCTAGTCTACTACATTAGATCAGATCATGTTTCTTATTGCCTCAAAATCTTCAATGTCTCCCTATTCTCCTAAGTTAAGCTTAGACTCTTATGTCTGACATTCAAAGGCCCCTTCAATCTAGCACAATCCTAACTTTTCAGCCACATCTCATATGACTCCCTTCCTCATACTACAGAATCTAACCAAACCAGATCCTCAAAACAAGCCTTGCATTCCCTTGGCTCTGCAACCTTGTTCATATTGTTTCCCTGTGTCCAGAATGTTCTCCTTCCCCCTATTAAATATTTACCCATCCTTTTTAGACCAATCCAAATGTCACCTCCACTGGGAAGCCTTCCCTGATTCCCCCTCTCAGAAATGAACTTCACCTGCTGTCCTCACCTAACACTCTCTTTTGCACCTCTGAGTGATATATCTGTATGTGTCTTATCCCCCTCCTGGACTATAACCTCCATGAAGGCAGGAGTCAATCAACCAAACAGCAAATGTATCAGAAACACCTGCTCTGTGCCCAGCACCCTGCTAGGTCCTGGGGGACACAAAGATTCATGAGGAAGCAATCACTGCTCCCAAGGAATTTACATGATATCAGGAGAGATGATGTATGCATCTCTGAGCATCTACCCATTAAATCTAGAGGACAGCCTCTGGATCATATGACTATACAGAGGGATCCCAGAGGAGGAAATTTCCCTTACCTGTACAGGTCAACACTTACATAGTCCACAACTTACATAATCTCAGAGAGTTACCTAGAGCACCAAGAAATTAAGTGATTTGCCCAGGATTACATGTTTAACATGTATGAGAAATAGTGGCATATCCTCAGTCAAAGTGAGAACTCAGAAAAACTTTAGCCTAAAAAGGCCAAAGTCTCCCATTGCATCCTGGGCCATCTCATCCTGATGAATATCTGATCACTTCACCCAGATGGCTCTGGAACAGAAAATGAGGCTGGTAGCTTTGCACAGCCCTCCGTCACTTAAATCCAATCCACTTGTAAGTATCATCTTCCTGACAGTATGGTGCTGTTTAAGAACAAAGGACAAAGGACACACACAGCCACCTTCACCCAGCTCTTCCTGACCTTGAGGCCAGGCCTGTACCTGCTATAGAACACTGACTTTCATACAGATTAAATAAAAAATAAATACTAGGGGAGGGAAGGTACCAACAGTTGTGGGGGTAAAAAAGTGCTTCAGGTAGAAGATGGTGCTTGAGTCTTGAAGGAAGGGAAGAATTCTAAAAGCGAGTGAGGAGGAACTGCCCTTTTAGGCATGGGGAATGGCCAGTACAAAGATCATGGGAGACGGAGTGCTACGTGCGAGAAACAGAGACTGGACTATAGACCGAGTCTAGACACACACAACAGCTGTACTAAAGCATCTGGGAAGGGGGCATAACATAGAGTGATGTTGGAAATATAATTTAGGGCCAAGTAACAAAAGACTTCAAAAGATAGTGACATTCCAATTATATTGTAATGATAATTGGTAGTCCCTAAAACTGACTGAGTATGTCAAATCCAGGCTTAAGGAAATCCCTTTAGTGACCTTATGGAGGATGCACTGGGGTGGGGAATTTTGAAGCAGAGAGGCTAATTAGAAAGTCATTGCAATAGTGCCAGGTAGGTAATTCCCCAGGTAGGGATCTTATCTAGACTTCAAAACTCAATATTGTGTACAAAGTAGGTCCTAAATGTATTTGCTTAATTGAATTCCAGGACACTTCCTAGTTTGGCGCTCCCAGTCTTTCTTAGGAGTCCTTAGAAAATGTTTCCTTGTTCTCAGAAAATTCTCAGTCCATTAAACAGTAATCAACTGCAGGTCAGGGCAAGACCCTTATCAGGAACTCCGGCCCTTTCCAAAGGATGATCTCAGCTCTGGTTCAGAGCCCACACTGAGACACCCATCTATAAGAACTCTCCCAAGTGGCCACAGCAGTCACGGACTCCCCATGCTGGCACCATGTTAGGTTCTGTCTTTCTCATTGCCTTCCTGGGCTATGGTAAGCTGGGAGCCAGAGAGCTGCTCGCTTTTCCACAGACCCATCTCAGACAGTTAATCTGTGATGGTTAGTCCAGTACTTTCTGCTTACAAAAGTCCAGAAGGGTAAAGAGTTAGACCATCTCCACATCAGCTATCCAGTGGCCCCATTACTGACATGGCTCAGTAGGCTTCTCTGATCTTTCTTCCAGCCTCCAGTGTGGTGTCCCCAGCTACATGCCCAGCCTGGTCACCCAGATAGTGGGAGAAAAGGATGCCAGGCCCCACAGCTGGCCCTGGCAGGTAAGGAAACCACATGTGGGATAGTGCTCAGAAAGGCAGTCGGCATCAGAGGGTCTGACTTTACTGAGCTCAGTCCTATTTCCTTCCCACCCTCTGACCTGCAGAGACTCAAATCCCATCTTTCCAGAAGCATAAGAATTCAATTCAATTCAATCCATCTCAGTTTTTATTTCATCTGAATCTATAAAATATGGACTAGTAGTCATTGAACTACATACAACACAGAGATGTACAGTGCCTTAGGGTGACCTTGAAAGGAGATAAGAACTGGGCTTGTAATTTCATTAACATAAGCAGCTTCAAGGTGAAGCAACTCCCTCCACCAATACAAGTTGGCACCTTCTCTGTAATGTATAATCTTTGAGAGCTGTCTGGTGCTCCCAAAATCTGACTTGCCCAGAATCACACTTTCAGCAGGGATCAGAGGCTGTATTTGAACACAGGGCTTCCTGGTTTTGAGTCCAACTTTCAATCCCCTATTCTATTCTGTCTCTCATCTTGAAGTCCCTCATCTGTGAGTTATTAAGGATGTCTCTAAGGCCTGCCCCAACAGAGGGAGATTGGCAATGGGCTTCAATAGAAAAAGTGAGGTGCAGTCCAAGAGTTCTAGAGTCAGAGACAAACAACATTGAGTTCAATCTTCGACCTGCCAATACAATGGCAGTAGCTAACTTTTTTTATGTTGCCTTACTCCTCTGGTCTTCAGATGTTCTTATTTGTACAATGAGAAAGTTAGACCAGATGCCCTTTGGGATTACTTCCTCCCAATCTATGATCTAGAATTGTTGAGACTTTTTAAGTTAGAACAGCAGCTGGAAATCGTGGGCCAAATGCCCTGTCTGAGTGTTGCCCCTCTCTCACCACTCTTCCATACTGGCTGATCTCTCTCCAGTACCTTAAGGATGACACCTATAGACATACCTGTGGAGGGACTCTGATCTCCAGACATCATGTCCTGACTGCTGTCCACTGTATCAGGTGAGTCCCCCATGAGGCATGGGTTCTGCTGCACAGAGGAAGGATACTGGGGGTCTGTTTCCCTTCCCTCTATCCACAGAGAATATCTGAAAGTTGCCTAGACATCATCTACAGGGAAAACAGCAATGGAGACCCCCCAAAACTGGACAAAATCTTCAGGTCCTGCTGGTCTAGCCTGCCTCCAGAATCAAAGATCTCCTTTGCAATGTCCCCAGCAGGTGCTCAGTCCAGGCTTATCAATCTCCTAAGATCAGATAGTGACTTCTCCAAAGGTTTCTAGCATCTCCCCCTGGAGCAACAAACTCTTTGTGATTAGAAAGTAACGTTCTTCAATTAGAACTGTAGACAAGCACTTTCACGCCTGCTTGGACTCATATCCCCAGAATTTAATTCAGTGTCTAGAATTTTGTCGATTCTTAATCACCAGTTTATCTATCTATTCGTAGTATCTACCTACCTTTTATCTACATACCTGTTTATCAACATCTAGCTATCTATCAATCTAGCATCTATATATTGGTGAGAATCAGATTGTGAGCCAAAATTTACCTTGCATAGACTCCATACATTGATCTTGTCTCCATTAGGACCTAAATCTCATCCTTCTTTCCTTACAGCACTTCAGATATTTGAAGATAATGATCATTCCTTTTCTTTTCTCAGTGTTCGGTGAGGGTGATACCGAGAGGCTTGTGGAATAGACATTTGTTTAATTGAATTAAAGGCTTATATCCATGAATGGGCCATGGCCCAAATATAATCAGAATCCCTCTGCATTCCCTTTATCCAGCAATGACAGAACCTACCGAGTGTTGCTGGGCAAGAACAACTTGGAGGAAGAGACTAGCTCTATAGTAATGGCTGTAGATACCATTTTGTCCGTGAGAAATGGAACACTTTCGAGATGAGGTGAGTGGTCTCCATGCCATTGCCCTTTGGACATGGAGTCAGCCCTCAAGGCTCAGGACAGAAAGCTGGCCTCCATTATGTCATCAATCTCCAATGATGCCAGCTCTGACCAGGTACTGGAGATTACAACTCCAATCCTCTCTCACCTACTGAAATGTCCTCCCCAGTGCTGCTTCTCTCTCTTATAATAGTAGTAGTTTTTCATATTGGCATTAAGATTACACAGAACTTCCCCTTCAGAGATAAGTCAAGCAGGAATTCTTGTCTCCCTTTTATAGATGAGGATTTGAGGCACAAAGATCTATGGTCAGATAGCAAGTCAGTGGCCCAGCTAGATAAGCCTTATGAGTCCTAACACAGGGCTCATTCATCCAGGAGAGGGAAAGAAGCAGGGGAGATTCTCACCATCTTTCCCCCTCCACTCTCATCATCCAACAGGACAGGTTTCATCCTGCCAATTTCCTTACCATCCCAATAGAAGGTGCTGTTTGAGGGCAGGAACTGGGACATTTATCAGCTCTCCATCTGCCCGTACAAGGGACACTTATGTGGGGCAGTAGATAGAGCATCAGTCCTGGAGGCAGGAAGATCTGAGTTCAAATCTGACCTCAGACACTTACTAGCCATGTGACCCTAGACATGTCAGTTAAACCCTATTTGCCTCAGTTCCTCATCTGTAAACTGAGGACACACTAGAGAAGAAAATGGCAAACCACTCTAGTATTCTTGCCAAGAAAACCCCATGGAAAAGTCAATGAGGTCAGGAAGAGTCAGGCAGGCCATAATGGCTAAACAATAACACCAAATCCCCTGCACACAGTAGTAGGTGCTGGATCCACATGTCCAGAATTGGATTCTTGAATTCTGCCCCTAGCAATGACATCGCCCTCATCAAGCTGGCTGAGCCTGTGGAGCTGAGTGACACCATCCAGGTGGCCTGCCTGCCCCCACAGGACTCTGTGCTGCCTCAAGACTATCTTTGCTACGTGACTGGCTGGGGCCACCTCTGGAGTAAGTACAAGGCCTGCCAGGTCCCAACAGAAGCAGTCCAGCCACGTCAGAAAACAGTGACTCCTAACAGTGGGATCTGGGAGACATCATTTAGGGCCTCACTTTCTTCATGTATAAAATGAAAGGTTTTGTCAAAATGATCTCTAAGGACCCTTTCCACTCTGATCTTCTCTGTTCTACAGTCTCTTCTGGCTCTCAGATTCTTTGTTACAAGTTCCCTCCCACCTCTGACATTTTGTGTTCTAAGGGCCCTTCCAGCTCTGACATTTTCTCTGTAATTTCATATAATGGACTTTGGACTTCTAACATAGAAAGAGTCACCTAAGTCCTGAAATCTTCCTCACAAGTGATATAGATCCTCTCACCATCTACAGTTTTTCAAGCCCCTACACTTGAGCACCTGTTATCTTTCTGACAATTCCATGAGTCTGGGGCAGATGGGTTCTGAAGCCATGGGAAGAGAACCCAGTTATGGCTTGCTCTCTCTTTTCCTAGCCAATGGCCCCAAAGCTGATGTTCTCCAACAAGGCCTACTGCCCACAGTGGACCATGATACATGCACTCAGAGTGACTGGTGGGGCAGCATAGTGACCCAAAACATGGTGTGTGCTGGAGGAGATGGCGTCATCTCAGGATGTAATGTGAGTCATAGTGCCAGACAGCAAGCCAGGGATGAAAGAGAGATTGGTGCTGATTCCAAGAGCTTTTGACTTCCTGAAAGTCTCATGGGGAGATCACCTAGGAAGCCCTTTCTCAGAAGGAGTGAGACAAACCAGAGTGGCCTGGAGGCATACATACTGTTTCATCTGTCATAATCAAGCTTGCCAAACACTGGTCCATTCTGTTCCTCTCTGCTTTCCAACATTACCAGTGACTGTCCCTTTGATAAAATCAATCATTCATACTTATTCCTTTGCTATTCCTATAGATACACACTATCCCCATCATCATGGTAGTATAGGAAAAAAGTGTATTGCAAACCATAGAACACAATGGCATGTAAGTTATTTCTTTTATTACCCCATCAGTAACACCCATGAACTTCTTCATGAACAACACCAACTGCCATCTTCATCACTATCAACATCACTAGCTTCATCACCATCACCTCTACCACCACCACTAGCTCTACATCTCCCTCACTGGGAGAGGGGGAAAGGATAATTGTTTATATAGTGCCTACCATGTGCCAAGTACTGTGCTAAGTGCTTTACAAATATTATCTCATTTGTTCACCACCAACATCACCATCTCCATCATCACCTTCTCCACCACCATCATCATCTTTATCACTGCCAATACCAGTTCTAGCCTCCTCATCAATCCCACTGCTAACATCAACACTTGAAAACTGAAAACGAGCCAATATCTGATGTTCTCTTTGTCTATGAGTAGTATTCTACATTTCAAAGATGCTAGTAAATATGGAAGCTGGTAGTGATTGGAGAAGCCAAGGTACATAGGAGTTAATTACCCAAGGTCACATAGAAAATCAAGGCCATATTAAGAGAGTCACAGTTGCCTCATGACTGAAGGAGCAGAAACCTCTTGTTGACTCTGAGTTGCCTGGTGATCAATCTCATATTTCTTGGGGACAGGAAGACACAGGTGGACCCCTGAACTGTGAGGCTGCAGATGGAGTCTGGGAAGTGAGAGGTATTGTGAGTTTTGGTACTGGCTTTGTCTGCAGCACAGCCAAGAAGCCTACAGTCTTCACCCGGGTGTCTGCCTACATTGTCTGGATTAATGAGATAGGTTGATTCATTTGACCATTCGTATATCTATCCATACAACAGCAAGAAAAAAGTCAAACTGAGTGAGAGGAATAGAGACTCTGTTAGGGCATGGGGGAGGGTCAGGGAAGGAGTATGGAACTCAGTGAGGAGGAGTGGGACTTAGCTGAGGAGGATAGCAAACTCATTAAGGATCCTTGGGACTCAGTGAGGGGATAAGGGTTTGGGGATAAGAATAAAGGCTCAGTGGGTCAATGTGGCCTCAGAAAAGGGTGTGAGAGGCTCAGTGAACAGGATAAGATGTTTGAAAACACATGGAGGTTCAGTGAGGGGGAAGAAAAGGCTCTCAGGAAGGTTCAAGCAAGGAAGATAGAGTACAATGAGTGCAGGGAGTGCTATCAGTGACTAGGACTGGAGCTTAGGGAGGAGATAAGGCCTGGGTGTAAAATGACAGGCTCAGTGAGGGCATTCACTATAAGGATGTAGATTCAATGAGGAGGACATGAAAGCTCAGGGAGCCAGTGGGGACCCAGAAAGAAGGTGGAGGCTCAGGGAGGAGGGTGTGGGGTTGGTGGAGAGACAGGCGTTCAGGAAAGGGACTCAGGGTTCAGGAAAAGATGAGATCAGTGAGATGGATAAGGAAAGCAGGGACTTGGAGGAAGGGAGCAGAGATATTTAGCCAATAAGATAGGATGGGAGAAGCCAAAGCTCAGGCCTTCTGAGTCCTAGTGCAGAAGTCTTCTGGGCCCCATGAAGAGGCCCCAAGACAGTCAAAGTCTTCAAATTATTCTCTGTCTTCCAGAAAATGCTGCTCTGAAGGATCACCAGCCTCTCTATTGGGAAGGGAATCCCCTGGATGCTTCCCAATAAACCCTCCCATTCAACCCCATCTTGGATTTTCAATAAAGTCTCCCCTCCTGCCTATACACTTGGTTACTTGGTTGTCTGGTTGCCATCCTTGAGTTTCTCCTCCCCCAGGGCCAGGGCTCTCTGATGGGCCTGCCCACTCCCTAGAACACAATCCCTTCCTACAAGAATAGCTCAGAATTTTTAATAAACTTGATAGAATTTTGATCATCACCTTCATCAAAACCTAGCCCAAGCTACATGAGGAAACTGAGATCCACAGAAGGGACTTATTACCCTAGGAAGCTGCTCTTCATGACGTGGCCCCTTTCCAAATGTTCAGCCTTGTTATATTTTACTCCCGCCTTGGCACTCTGTGTTAGAGATGCACTGGTCTTCTTGCATCACTTCAAACCAACATCTCCCACCTCTGTGCCTTTGGGCTGGCTGAGCCCCACACCAGGCATATGCTTTTCTCCCTCACCTCTGCCTCTTCATCCTAAGTCCCAGCTCAGATCCCACCTTCCACCCCAGCTGCTGGTACCTTTCTCCGCTAGTGTTTAACATTACTCTAGCTCTCTTTTATGGATCTAGTTTCTCCACAAGAACAAGAGCACACTGAGGGCAGCCATTCTCTTTATTCTCAGCACTGAGGATGGTTTCTGACATAAACACTTGTCGATTTGTTGACTGACTAACTAAACTGTTCAAAATCACAAGCATCAGAACTGAGATTCACACCCAGGACCTCTGTCTCCAAATCACTTGCTCTTTCTGTAAAAACTGTACTGTCAATTCCCTGCTAGACTCAGGATGACCCAGGTAGCCCCAGGGGTTTGGGAGGGTCAGGAGAGGGGGTTGAACCTGTTACTTGGCAAGGTCGGGTCAGAAAAGGTAGGGGTAGTGGTGGTGGTATATACCAAGGAGAAGCTATCTCCCGACTGAGACAGAGGTACCAAACAGCTGCATTACTCCCAGACCTGGTCGTTGTTCACTTGTTTCAGTGGTATCTGATCTTTCATGAATCCATGAGGGGTTTTCTTGGCAAAGAGATTAGAGTGGTCTGCCATTTCCTTCCCTAGCTCCTTTTATAGATGAGAAAACTGAAGCCAACAGGGTTAAGTGACTTTCCCAGGGTCACACCTCCAAAAGTGTTTGAATTTAGGAAGATGAATCTTCCTGCCAAGTCTACTACTCTATCCACTACACCATCTAGCTGATAAGAAGGCGATAGTCAGCAGCACTAGCAGCCATCACCCCTAATTCTATGAGCTTCAAGGTAGTCAAATAACTTTGCTCATTAGAACCCCAGGAGGTAGATATTACAAATATTATCCCTATTTTATAAATGAAGAAACTGAGCACCCTTTCTAGGTGCTCAAAGTCATCCAATTGGTAAGTGTCAGAGTCAATCAACTGGTTCCAAGTTCAGGATTCTTTGCTACCTCTAAACTCACATAAAATAATCAACAACACAATATTAATTATAGGACACTAAAAATATATTTAACTTATTAATCATTTTCATTTAAGTAATTGATAGATTATAATTTATTTCAGTCATTTATTTCAATTAAAGTCAGTGTTACAGAGGATTCAGTGGTACAGACAAAACATTTACCATACGTGTTTAAAGAAAGAAGAGATCACTCTGGGTTACAGTTGTCAGGGAAGGCTTCTTGGAGGATGTAGGACTCAACCCAGGCCAACCCAACCTCCATACCCCTAGCATGATTCTACTGTCTATTGTGTGCAGCCTGCCAGAGTCAAAACTAAGATAAGGCACCCAGGACTTTGTCTCAGGTGCCAAAATTTGATTGGATAATGTTTTATTGGATAATTGGCTATATTCCTTGTCACCTCTAGAGCTGGGGCAGGAGTAGGAGGAATGGAAAGATGGGACAAGGAGGAGAAGGGAGTAGGCTCACGATCAGTAAGAAGTGGTGGAGAGGGAGAGGGAAAGGGGAAGAGAAAGGGCTGCCCTAGTCTTCTGCTGCAACTGCTTTGGCCCATGCACCAAAGGAACTTGGGAGGGGATGATAGGACCAGATTAGAAGCGGGCCTTCTCCTCTGAGATCTGGATATACAACAGAAAGAAAGAGTGGTATAAGGGGAAGAGAGCCTTGATGGAACCTATATAATGAGGAGTAGAGTATGTACAGAGTGCTTATGGAATGTGCTGGTGCCACTTCTCCATGTGAAGGAAGCTTGGGAGCTTGTTTCCAGTAGGGAAACTGATGCATGTGCCAATCCCCTCTCTATACATAAATGTTATTCATCTCCTGGCAGAGAGATGATACACTCCGAGTGAGGAAGAAGATATACATTTTTGGACATGGCCACCATGTGAGGTTGTTCTGAGGGATAGCGATGGTTATTTCAAAAAAGAAAGGAAGGAAGGAAGGAAGGAAGGAAGGAAGGAAGGAAGGAAGGAAGGAAGGAAGGAAGGAAGGAAGGAGGGAGGGAAGATGAAAGAGTGAGAGAGAAAGAAAGAAAACCAGAAGCAGAAAAATAAAACATTTTTGAAAGTATACAAAGACCAGCAGAAGGACCTTCAATGAAAAACAAAAATAAGCAGGGACATCTTGAAAGTCATGAGTGAATTTTGTTACATACTTTCTTTTAAAGGAAGCTGTACAAAACAGAGATTCATAACACCTGAGATGTTTTCTCATAAGGAGGATGTTAGAAAAGCTTCCCCAGGCTCAGTGGGCCAGCAGCTACTCAAAACTATGGTTCACAATGTATTTACTTTTACCAGACAGCAGATACATTAAACAAAACTTTGGCAGGAGTAAAAATGTTGTTTTTAATGCCTACATAATGATATTTATTATTAATGATTAATAATCATAAATTTATTACAAAATAAAAGATATTTAATCAAGAAGACTAGCAAATGAAGTGAGAGAAAAAGAATGTCCTATGTGCACATGATATGTATTTTCCTATAGGTCACCATCCCTACAAGTGGGAAAACAGAATGGAATAAGTGTTTATTAGGCTATTTCTATGTGCCATGCCGTGTGCTAAGCACTTTACAAATATCATCGTATTTAGTTCTCACAATAACTCTGAGAGGTAGGTGGTGTTATTATCCCCATTTTACAGATGAGGAAACTGAGGCAGACAGAAGTTAAGTGACTTGCCCAGACTCTAAGTGTCTAAGTCTGGATTTGAGATGAAGTCTTTCTGAATCCAGTTCAGAGCACTCCATTCATTGCATTGAACTCAGTGACTTTTAAGGTCCCCTCAAGCTCCAGATAGTAAATTTGTAGTCAAAGGCCATTAAGCACTCTAGCTTGCTCACTTGATAATTATCTGGCATTGGATAAGTGACTTCATTCTCTGAGTTCCAGTCTCTTCATCTATAGAAAGAGGGGATTGGACCGTATGACCTCTGAGGCCTCTCCAACTCTTTAGCCAGGTCCAGCTTCCAAGGGCAGATTCTGCATTTTTTCCTTCTCCTTTCCCCCCACCCCATCCAGACCCATGCAGAGGACACAATAACTCTTCCCTCAAGGAATACTAACTGATTGATACAGGCACTGATAGGCCACTCACTACCTGATGCAGAGAAACAAAGATGTCTACGTGCATCAATGCTCTTAGCTTGTAGAGTTGGCTCCTGAGTCACCACAGCCAAGGACCTTGGCCAGTAGCACCATGTTGACCCAGGGCCTCTCCCAGGAAGTGAAGCAGAAACAAAGCCAGGTCTCTAATCAGTTTTCACCTGACCATTTTCTCAGGTTGCCCAGACAACTGGAGGGAGACCTTGAAAAGGTGCTGACAGGGGCAGTGAAAAGTTCTGTGCCCCCTTCCCCTTGTTTCCTTGGCAGCAGGCCTCCAGGATCAAAAATAAAATCCTCCCCTTGGCAAGCAAAGCCCTTCCTAACTTAACCCTCTGCTACCTTTCCAGTCTTCTCATACTTTACTCCCACCAGGTACACTTTGATCCAATGATACTGGTGTCCTTGCTATTCCATGAATAAGACCCATCTCTGGGCTCTGGGCATTTTCTCTGCCTGCCCCCTATGCCTAGAATGCTCTCCCTTCTCATCTGTACCTACTGGCTTCCCTTGCTTCCTTCGAGTCCCAACTATAATCTTATCTTCTACAGGGAGCCTTTTTCAACTCCCTGAATTCTAGTGACTTCCCTCTCTTAATTATTTCCTATTTATCCTCTCTTTAGCTTATTCATAAATATTTGTTTCCTTGTTGTCTTCTCCATTAGACCATGAGCTCCTTCAGGGCAAGCACTGTCCTATTTCCTTCTTTTTGTATCCTTAGCATTTAGCACAGTGCCTGGTACACAGTAGGCACTTAATAAATATTTGACTGACTGACATGAGAACAAACAGACTTCCTTTTTCCTTCTAAGCAAAGCAACCTCTGAAACTTATTAACTGCATGACTCTGGAGGCAGAGTCATCTAAAGCGCTTACGTCACTTAACCCTTCTCAACTTCAGTTACTTCATCTGTAAAATGGGAATAATAGCTGCTCCTGCCTCACAGGGTAGGGGCAATTATTCACAGGGGTGTTTGTGAAGCTCTGATTCAATGATGCAGTAAGATCCTTGTTGAAACTTAAGTGATAAAGGAATGCCGGTGTTGTCATCCTCATCCTTAAGTAGTAGTACTTGTAGCTGTAGTAGAAGTAATAGCAGTAGTAGCATTAGTTGTAGTAGTAGTAGCTGTTGTTGTAGTAGCTGTAGTAGTAGTAGTTGTAATAGTAGCAATAGTAATTGTAGTATTAGTAGTGTCCAACCACAGTCTGGAGCAACATAGCAAATATTCACTGTGTGACCTTGGCTAAGTCATTTAACTTTCTTGGGCCTCAGTTTCCTCCTCTGTAAAAGGAGGTAATTGTGTTGCTTCTAAATCCTATGATTAATCTCAGAGATAGTGAAGTTACAGGTCCCCCATCCACCCTTGGACTTGAACACTGACCTCCAGGATCCTTTTCTATCCCTGAGACTTCCTAGTCCATTGAGCTGCTCAGTTTTCCTTGTTCTGCCTTATGGTACAACCAAGTAAATCATAACAGCCACAATGAAGTCCATATGGCTGGTGATCTGTAGCACCATCTGTTGACAATATTATTTCTGTTTCTGCTTCCGTTGATTTTCACATAAGTGCTCTCCACCAAGATTTCCCCCTCTAGTTTCTTAAATATATTTTTGTAATATATGCAACATCGGGACATCTTGAACTTGGGACCCCCAGAAAAGCTGACCTAGGTTCAAGAGACTCTGTGGGTCTTTATCCATTGAAAATCATAGTTCAGAGACCCTCACCAATGAGTTATTCAGCCAGAGGAAATAGTACCCTCAAAATAAAGCCATCTAATGAAATATACTTTTATTTAAAAAGTAGCAGCAGTAACATTATTACTCCCTTAATACAGCACTCAAGAAGACCAAAGTTCAAATTCAGTCTCAGATATTTCTTAGTTCTCTGTCTCTGAGTAAACCATTTAACCTCTGTTTGCCTCAGTTTCCTCCTCTTTTAATAGAGATGAGAATAGCACTTACCTCTTGAGGTTGTTGTGAGAATCAAATGAAATAACAATTGCAAAGCACTTGGCACAGTGCCTGGCACATAGTAAGTACTATTTAAGTGTTAGCTATCATTATATCAATATTATTACATTATCATTATTAATATATACAATGTCAATGAGAAGAGTAGACTGATTCTGAACACTGAAATCCGGTGGAGTTCTTGTCATGAGTAAAAAGCCCTGGATTTTTGGAGCAACCAGATAATTAAAAATAAGCAAAGGTATAATTAAGTCAGCATGGTATGGCAGTCAGGAAAGCTATGCTGTATTGGGTTGAATTAAAAGATATAACTTCCAGGAACAAGGAAGTAATAGGCCCACTCCATTCTGCCCTTATCACACCTTAGCTGTAGTAATGTGTTCAGTTCTGGGTCATGGTTGAAGAAGGACATTGATAGAGCTTGACTGTGTTCAAAGCAGTTAAGATGGTGAAGGATCCTAACTCCATGATACCTGAGGATGGTTGAAGCAACTGGACATGATTAGCCTAGAGGAGAAATGAACAAAAAACCCACCATGGCCTGCAGCTCTAACCATCTAGCAGCTTTCAGGATGGTCCTCCTTGACAGCCTGTGTCCTTGAAAGCTGTGTTTCTTCACACTCACATTTTTATCAGTTTTTCATAAATAAAATTTATTTCACTGGACCACCAGGCTATTCACACACAAAACAAGTCATCAATTTACATCCTTTGCAAGGTGATTTGAGCCTTTGTATATATTCCACAGTCTGTTTCCCACTACAAATCACTTACATCCCACCTAAAAGCTGTTTCTTTATACTTGGATTTTAGCAGTTTTTACTAAACCAAATTCCTTTTCCTACCCTTTACTTCTTTCAACACAAAACTGCTCATTTGGAGCAACTAAGTGGCCCAGTATAAAAAATACTAGGCTGGAGTCAGAAAGTCCCTGAGTTCAAATCCAGTCTCAGACACTTATGAGCTGTATGCCCTTGACCAAGTCATTTCACCTCTATCTGCCTCAGTATTCTCATCTGTAAAATGGGGATAAGAGCAGCACCTATCTCCCAGGATTGTTGGAAAGATCAACTGAGATAATAATTGTAAAGCCCTTAGCACAGTCTAAGAGCTATCTAAATGTCAGCTTTAATTAGTACTATTATCATTATCCATGAAAAAGACAATACCTTGCATCCTTGACCAATTGATTTCTTTCCTTTTCTTTATGTAAAAGTTAATTTTCTTTATTTTCAGGACCAAAATGCTCTACATAAAAAGGCAGTACCTAAAAGGGATACTATCTCATGAAAAGAATAAAACAATCCCTACCCTCCACATGAATTCTACCATCACTCTGGATTCCACCATTACTCTGCTTTCCATTCTATAAGGCCAACCAGACAAGTTCGATGGCTCCAGAGGAGAGGGTGAGGCTGGTAAATTTGCACCTTTCCTCATGTAAATCCAATTCATTTGCATGTCATGATATCCTCTTTGAGAATGGATAGACAACAAAAAGAAGAAAATTCCATTTGTGGTATTCAACTTGGTAATATTTTGGGAAAGTTTTTCTCCTCTTCCTCTTTTCAATTTAAACTCTCTTTGGTCATATTCACCAAACACAAGTATCACAGGGGGACTGGCCAATGGGAGCCCTGTCCTCAGAGCATACTCCACCTTTTGCCAAAAGAGGGAACTGATGAACCTGTTTTTTAGAAGGAGGTGACAATATATGATGGAAGGCTCTGCTCTGCACTTCAGAACGTGAGCATATATGATCCAAGACCATGATGAAATAAACTTTGGATTGGCTGCTGGGCCTGATGTAAGTTCATACAAAAGGCTCCCTTGGGGACAACTTGGTCCCTTTTTTTTTAATTGGTGTCCTTGCAAAGGACAAACTGATGTAGGCCTATCTGGTGGGGACCATGGAAGTTATTTTAAAATATTTTTTAGTTATTTCAATATAATTGGTTTCCTTTGCAATCCTATGTATTTTGCTTTATGCCTTTAAAAGCTTTATTCTGAAAAGAGATACACAGACTTCACCAGATTTCAGAGGGGGTCCTTGGCACCAAAAAAAAAAAAAAAGAAGAAGACTTAAGAAACTGATCTAATCATGGTTAGGAAGATAATACCACCTGTGGTTGTCAGTTTCTCATCCATTGGTGATGCTTTCTAGGTTCATTCCACGAGTAAAATTTGTGTCCAAATGAGTCACTAGAATTGGGCAGTCTTCCGTTTTGACAGATCTGAAAAGATTCTCTGTCTCATCTTGGATGCATGCCCAGGAAACAAGCAGATGTCTTTATTGCTGTTTTTAACACCAGGTAGAGAGACAGCTGCCTCAATACTCACCAGCAGGCAGTCACCACTATTCTTCTCTTGCTTGGATCCCTCCTGGCTGATCTTTGACTCAGTAGCCCCTATGAAATTACTGTATCACCCCTCAGAGGACACGCAGATGCTTTCTCCTCAGTGAGTCCAGCTCCTTGCTCTTCAGAGTCCAGTTCCCCCCAGCCCTTATAGAAGAGATTCATGTTTATTTCTTACTTCCAAGCATTAAGCCATGCTTTCCCTCTTCCCCCTTCCTCTAAGTCATATATTTCCATCTTCTGATCTTCTGACACAAGATTCACCTCTGCTCCCTCAGATCCTTTTTATTCCTCTATTTTAAACTAAAATCCATCTGTGTTTTTAAAAAACACTACATTGGGAAAGGATCTCACTTGTACAAAAATATTTATAGCAACCAAGAACTGGTGGTGACCAAGAACTGGAAACTGAGGGGATGCCCATCCATTGGAGAATGGCTGAACAAGTTCTGGTATATGAATGTAATGGAATACTATTGTGCTATAAGAAATGATGAACAGGAAGACTTCAGAGAAGCCTAGAGAGACTTATATGATCTGATGCTGAGTGAATGGAGCAGAACCAGGAGAACTTTGTACACAGCAACAACCACAGTGTGTGAGGAATTTTTCTGTTAGACTTAGCCCTTCACAGCAATGCAAGGGCCTAAAAAATTCCCAATGGACTCGAGGCAAAATGCCTTCCACATCCAGAGGAAGCACTACGGAATTGGGTCGCAGAGTGAAGCACACCATTTTCTCTTGTGTCATCTTTTTTTGTTGTTGTATTCTCCTGGTTTCTCCCATTCATTTTAATTCTTCTATGCAACATGACTAAGGTAAAAATGTATTTAATAAGAATGGATGTGTAAAACCTACATAAGATTGCATGTTGTATGGGGAGGGACAGAAGAGGGAGGAAAAAAGGAGGGGTAGGGAAGGGGAAAAAATCTAAGATATATGGAAGTGATTGTAGAAAACCAAATAAATTAATTTTAAAAACAATGCATTGTTTTTGTTTGTATCTTGTTTTCAAAGAGGGTGATGTCTTGAGATGTGCATGAATTGGATTTAAGTGAGACAGAGTTAACATAGTCATCACCCTCACTCTCTCTTCCGAAGCACTGAAGTTCAGTGACAGGACAAAAGTCAGGATAACTGGCTGTATCCTGAAATGCAGTGGATGACGTTGGAGTCTTCAGTGTCTGACCAAGCTCTAAGGGCTCCAGAGCACCTGCTCCAGCCACCTTCATGACCATTGGAACAAATTGTTCTCATCCACCCATTCTGCCAGGAAAAGTCTTCACATGCTTAGAGTCCACCACCACCCTCACCTTATTGACTAAGAGGTTAGAGGACCATCAATTACCCTCAAACTGATTTAGCCCATCTGCTGAGATATTTTACCCAGATGTGATGACTGCATATGCTATAACTTCTGGGAGCCACAAGTGAAGGTTGAGTGATGGTGGACACCCAAGGCGGATGGGCAGCCCTGAAAAGGTGAAAAGCAAGCCCTCCCACCAGATATGCTGGTCCTCCTGAACATCTCATATGACCCTGTCCTTAATAACTCAGAGTATGGAGAAGTGTTCCTCAAGTGTCTTCAGCTTCACTTCAAGGAGAAAGCTAAATTCACTGTACTTTGAGCACAGACAACAATCTCTTGGCCATTGTATATGGCCATTGCATAGAAAGAGCACAGGGCAAGTGGAAATCCTTGGGAATTCTCCCTGTTCTCCATATTTACTAGAAGATGACTCCACAGCTTTCATCTTTCTTGCTAGTACCTCCATGAAGAACTCATTTGTCATTGCGAATTTACCTTGTTCATTGTCAGTTTGGATCTTCCTCCTCCTTCTCTCCCTTTCCTCCACTTTTTTTCTGTCTTTCTGTCAAAATAAGTAATGATTTATCAATTACATTAGTCTTTTAAAAAAAAATTTTGCTTTATTAATCTTTATCTTTAGCTTTATTTCTCCTCTAATTTTCAAATTTACTTTGTGATTCTTATAAGCTTCTTAATCTGCTAAATTATAGGATTTTTTTAATGTATTCCCAATTCGTTATATTTCTTTTTCCATTTAGTTAATGTATATTGTCAGAGATGTAAAGGTATCTTGCTTTTACCCCCAACACATGTCTCACAAAGCAGGTGGCATCTGAATTTGAAGGTCCAGTTCCAATATTTTGCTTAAATATTTCCAAGGAAGTAGGTAGCGGATGTTGGGAAAGGGAAAAAATGGACAGATACCATTTTTTCCATCAAGTCCTGAGAAAAATCTCACTTGTGTTCCATACGTATCTTGGCCTGATGATAAGAGCTCCAATTTAAGTAGGACCTTCTCTTTGGTCTCTCCACAGTCTTAAGGGAAATCTAAGGAGGCACCATGATCAAGCTCCTGTTGGCCTCAGTGCTGGTGGCTGGAGGTAAAACTTATGCCTGCAGAGGGGGAGGGGAGTGGGAGAAGCAAGGAGTGAAATGTTAAGTGTGGTATATGGAAGAAAGGAAAATCAGCAGATTTGGAGCAGGAAAAAACTTTAGAGGCCATTGCATCCAATCCCTTCATTTTACAGAAGAGAAAATTGAGGTACAAATAGGTTACATGACTTGCCTAGGATCATAGAGTTAAGTATGTAAGATGGAATTTTAATCAGGGTCTTCCAGTTGGAAGGATAGCTTTTTATCCACCAATCCAGCAGTCTCAAGAACTCTGTATACTATTAAAATTATTTTTTTAAAAATTCCTGAGGACTTCTCTCCCCCAAAGAACCAATGTTTGTTTTATCTCTTGATATTCACATTAGAAATTAAAACATCAGCATCATTATGAAAATAATTCTGAACTCATTGACCTTCTGAAAGTCTCAAAGACCACCCTTTGAGAATATATATACCAGACTGCCTCATTTATGCCATGACTTCACTTACAGATGACATACAAGAGTTCCAGAGAGATAGTGCCTTAACCCCAGTTCAAATTGGTCAGAACATACAGAGCTAGAATTCAAACCAAAATCTCTGATTCTAAATCTATTATCTCTCCATTATACCATGCTGCCTTAGATGAGATTTATAGTCAGAAGTAACCTGGTTCAAATCCCAGGTTGGTATGTGTTACTAGCTGTGTGAACTTCAACAGATCACTTCACTCCCTCTCTGTGCCTTAGTTTCCCCATCTGTAAAATGGGATCATAGTAGTACACTAACTATGTCAAAGGGCCAGGTAAGTAAATTACCTGATATTTTTTAGTGTGTTATAAGGATGTGATTTGTGGTCATTCAGTCACTTTGTTCTGGGCTCTAGTCTCCCACATTCCCTATGACATGGGACATCTCTTCTTGGTCATTTTCCCTTCCATTATTCTCAGTCTTGTGAGATATAAAAAACTAGAGGAGTTCCAAGACATCACTGGGTATTGAGTCAGGAAGATGGTCAAGACCACCTCCCATTATCCCTACTTTTCTGTGTATTCAGTCATCAAAGGAATGAGACAAGGATCAGGGTTAGATGATGGGAATATATGGGCCAATGGGATGGCTTGGTTTGATGATATCTCATATGTCCTTGTTAACTTTTTCCCTGTGTTTTAGTTCTAGGCTGTGGGGTCCCCATCTACAAACCCAATCTAGCCAGGGTTGTTGGAGGTAAAGATGTGCTGCCCAACAGTTGGCCCTGGCAGGTCAGTAACTCGCCCCATCTCCAGCCTTAGTTGTAATTAGGGTAAGGGAGAATGGGTTGCCATCTAGGGTACCCCACATCTTGGCAGAAGGTGACTTTTAATGTACTATTTTCTAAATGCATGTATTCTTAGTGTTATAAAATTTTTCTCTTATAGGCAATTATGATGTGCTAAGCTGTATCACATATGCACCAGTAAGGGTTTGCTATATAATAATTGCATTATTGATTTAATTGGTTGGATGAGAGGAAAGATGCATAGGGAGAGGGAAATGGCTGCCATCTTAAACTTAAGGAGCAATAATGTTTTATCACACATAGTTTGTTCTTCTCCAGATGTGCTCCCATTTTCCCAAAACTCACAAAGAGCTTGAGGCCATTACCTAGAAACACCTTTATATAGAGATACAATAGTAGGATGGGAAGCTTCTGAATGCTACTTCACCCTTGAGCACTTGAAGGTGGGGGGAAGCCATCAGCCCTTACCATATAAACTTCATGTCATACTGTGGGCCAGCACTTCCTGTCTTCAAGATTAGAACAGTGCCACGCCCATGCCCTCTATCATCCCCACCATCTTTAAGAGTACAGGAAGAATATTTACATCAGAACAAATGTGTAATAGCTGTCTTCTCCAACTTTGCCCCCATTCCCACCAAATGATGCTCCCCCTTCCCTCCCAACCTTTCTTGAAACTTTAAATCATGGCGCCACACTACAAACCCCATGATGATTACAGAAATCTCTGTATGACAAGACTCCTGAACCTCATTGAGCAGATCACTGATTTCTAGAAGTCTTTAATACAGAATTCGGGTGAGGCCCAATCCTCCAGGTGTTCCATGTCAGCAGTCAAAATCTTTCTCCAATCAGGAATGTTAGACATAAGATACTGTTAAAGCAGGAAGTCTATCAAAGGATCTCTGTATTTTGACCAATCTCTTCAGCTTGATTATAGATTTCCATATATTCCTTCACCCCTGAAGCCTGGTTATAAACTATAACACTACGGCACTCACATATTCTCTATATTTTCCTTCCTTGGAACCTGCCTTGAATCTCCCAGACCTGGTTTAGAACCTTGACTACAATCTATAAACAATCTACAATCACCACCCAGGCTGGCCTCAATGATCCATGGATGGTGTGTATGTGTGTGTATGTGTGTGTGTGTGTGTGTGTGTGTGTGTGTGTGTGTGTAATCTAAGGTAGGATCAATTGAATATTTCAATTAAATTACCCCACCCCATTTAAAGTAATTGTCAAGATGCTAAACTCTGATATATTTATCAAGTGAAAAAAATCTTGTCTTCTCCAAGTCCAGATTCCTTCAGCTGATTCCCATAAGGTATGAACTGTAGTCTCTTCCCTATTCTGGATGATTATCCACTTCATCCTTCCTACACTGGATGATCTCCAGTTATCTTGATCTACATCTGGTCACTAGATCCAGATGACTCTGAAGTAGAAAGTGAGACTGGTGACTCACTGGAATGACATGGCATCACCCCCATGATCTCATGGTCCTCACTGATAACAAAGGACAAACTCCAACAATCTTCACTGCTAACCAAGTGTGACTGAGGCCTGGGCACCTTCTTGAATCAATCAAAGCCTTTCCAATCAGGTGCCCTAAGAAGTCAGCTCTGACTGAGTGAGGTCATGCCCTGAGGAGCTCATATAAAAGGCAGAGCTGGTATAGAAGAGAGGAGAGATTCCCAGAGTCTAGCAGTGAAGAGGAAGGAGTGAGGACATCACCAGCCAAACTGGCAGCAAAGGAGGAAGGAAAGTGGGACTGAGCTGTTGCACAGAAGGAAGATATTAAGGATCTTGGCACTAAATAAGTGTTTATTGAAAAAAAAATAAGGGTTTATTGAATTGAATGACTGATTAAGGACAAGATCAAAGACTCTAAAATGGCTAAGGGATGAGGCAGCCCCAGCTCAGAGGGAAGGCAAGTCTATTCAGCAGAAGAAGAGAAAGGGGAAAGCAGATGGCACCACTCTGGTGCAGGGCTCTCACCTCCTCACACCTGGATTACTTAACTCACCTCCTAGGTGTCTCTCCAACACTGCAGTCCACCCTCCATTCAGCAGCCAGATAGATCTTAATGTGCAGGTCTGCCTCTCCCTCTCCCATCCCCTACTCAGTAAACTTCAATGGTGCTCTATCACCATCTGGACCAAATAGAAAAGCATCTTCTTGGCTTCCAAAGCCCTTCCTAACCTAGCAACTTCCTGTCTTTCCAGTCTTCTACCACCTTACTCCCCAATATGTCTTCTGATCCACTGACACTGGTCCCATGGCTGTTCTAACAAGACCCACCCTCTCTTGGCTCCAGGCATTTTCTCTGGCTGTCTCTGAAACCTGGAATGGTCTCCCTCTTCATCTCTGCCTATAGGCTTCCCTGATCTCCCAGCTGAAATCCCATCTTCTACTGGAAACCTTTCCAACCTCTCTTAATCCAATCAGCTTCCTTCTGTTGATTGTTTCCTATTTATCCTATAAAAAAACAAAAAACTAAACTCAACTTCTCCTCTCCCTCTTCTCTCCAAAGGAAGGTAAATTTTGATGACTAGAAGCTGCCCAGTTAACTTGGGGTTTACTGGCTAGTAAACCTTCCCTCCCTCCCTTCCTCCTTTCCTTCCTTCTTTCCTGCTTTCCCACTTTCCTCCTTCCTTCCTTCCTTTCTTCCTTCCTTCCTTCCTTCCTTCCTTCCTTCCTTCCTTCCTTCCTCTCTCTCTCTTCCTTCCTTCCTTCCTTCCTTTCTTTCTTTCTATCTTTCTTTCTTTCTTTCTTTCTTTCTTTCTTTCTTTCTTTCTTTCTTTCTTTCTTTCTTTCTTTCTTTCTTTCTTTCTTTCTTTCTTTCTTTCTTTCTTTCTTTCTTTCTTTCTTTCTTTCTTTCTTTTCTCAAAGACCAAATCTTAAACTCATGTCTCTCTGGAGCTCATATAATGGACCACAATAGGTCCCTACTCAAGCACCATTTTAATAACTGTATCTTGGGCCCTTCTGGTTCATAGTGAATGTCAATAATAACTGTTTCTCTTTTGACCAGCAGCCCTAAGGTCTTCCCCTCCAAGTGTGATTTTTTTTTTAATTAAAGGAGCCATCCCTTGACTCACTTCTTATAGAGGCCTATTCACTGAATGGATGTTACTTCACTCAAAGTGAGAACCTGAAGAGGCCTTAGATCTTCAGGGTCTCCAGAATCTCCCATTGCATACTGGGTCATCTCCAGTCACCTGATTAATAACTGATCACTGGGTCTAGATGACTCTGGAGGAGAAAGTGAGACTGGTGACCTTGCACAGCCCTCCCTCACTCAAATCAAAGTCAACTGCAAGTCATGTCATCATCTCCCTGATGTCATGGTCCTCTTCGAAAACAAAGGACAAACACAATTTATCCTGTATGTGGCTACCTTATACATCATTTGTATGCTGTCTTCTCTATTAGGTTGCAAGCTCCTTGAAGACAAGGGCTGTCTTTTGCCCTTTTTTGTATTCCAGCATTTAGCACAATGCCTGGCACATAGTAGGTGCTTTAAAAAATGTTTTATTGGCTGACATAGACCTAGATTTCCCATTTACAATCTGTGTTTTCTACTCAGGTCTCTCTTCAGTACAATTCCCTTGGTACATGGAGACACACCTGTGGGGGATCCCTGATAGCTCGGAACTGGGTAGTAACAGCTGCTCACTGCATCAGGTAACTCTTCTAGGATTCCTATCCAGTCTACATCTCCCACCATCTGCAAACACTTATTTCTGATCCTTGGGACCTGAATGATCAAACCTATGACCAGTGTGAATGTTTAACTTGAACTCTTTTTAAAGGAGCCTTGCAAATAAGTCACTTGCCTAGAGTGAATTAAATTCTGTTGGGTGGGGAGAGGGACAATTACTGTTTACAACTTAGGGTACAAGTCAATGAAAAGCTTTTATTTCCTTCACAGTTCCAAACCAAGACAGAAAGAAATATCAGTTGGCACACTGAGAAGGGCATCTCTAGGGAAAGTAGGCTTCTGAATACCAGCCATTTCCTCACCAATACTTACAGCATGCAAAAAAACACATTTTCATGCTGGGTTCCCAATCAGTCACAGGTCTTGGGGGACAGTTTGTGTTTCAGAAGAAGAGGTAGAGACTTTCTAATGTTAGTCTGGCACTGGTGTCAGGGGTCTGAGACAGGGTTGACTCTGTCTTTGAGTTGGCTTCTTCCATAACTAAGAGTAAAGAAAGGCAGAAAACAATTAGATTGAACTGCCCATTTACACTGAAATGGAGACGTTATTAAATCGTATTATTCATGTCAAGAAAGGGAAAACATAGTGTTTTCTCTTTGCTCTGGTTGTCTCTCTCTGTCTGCTGTCTCTCTCTCCTCTCTCTCTCTCCCTCCCTCCCTCTCTCTCTCTCTCTCTCTCTTTCTCTCTCTCTCTCCCCCTCTCTCTTTCATATTCTGTCTCTCTTCCTCCCTCTCTTTCTCTTTGTCTCTCCCCTCTCTTTCCCACCTTCCTTCTTGTCTCTTTCTTTATCTCTCTCTCCTTCTTTCTCTCTCTCTCATATTCTGCCTCTCTTCCTCCATTCTTCTCTTTCCCTCCCTTCTTCCTCTTCATCTTCTCTCTCTCTGTCTGTCTCTCTGTCTGTCTCTCTGTCTGCTGTCTCTCTCCTCTCTCTCTCTCTCTCTCTCTCTCTCTCTCTCTCTCTCTCTCTCTCTCTCTCTCTCTCTCTCTCTCTCTCTCTCTCTCTCCTCCCCCAATGCTTCACTTTGGTGTACACATGACTTTGTGTTCTCAAAGGCCATGATAGTACACTTGCTTGGGTCAGTCCTCCCAAGTTCTAGAGGTTTCAAGTTCAGGGCCAAGAATGGACAGGGTGTGCATCATTTGAAAGCCAGCCAAGATTCAGCACCAGAGCATAGATTCATTGACCATACAACAAGAGGGACTTTAGAGGTAATCTACCAGGAGTTCTCAACCTTCTTTGTGGCCTAGATCCCTTTGGCAGGATCTGGTGAAGCCCATGGACTCCTTCTCCAATCATGTTTTTAAAGGGACAAAATAAAGTCCATAAGATTTCAAAGATATTGAAATACAGTTATCAAAATAATTTTAAATTCATGCTCCCCAGGTCAAAAACACCTGGTTCCAATTCATCTGCCTTGTTTTTTACACATATGGAAACAGAAGCTACAAGGAGAAGAGTGGTTTCCCCAAGGCCCCAGAGCTAATAAGTGGCAAAGTCAGAATTCAAACCCAGATCCTAAACTCCGGATTGGTCACTCTCTCCCCAACACCATGGCTCTTTAGTCTGGGAGTACTCACTCACCAAACCTCTGCTAGAGCAGTGTTTCTCAAACTGTGTGACAAGAAACCATGAAATACCCAAAGTTTTGTTGGTTTCTTTCATGAACTTTCTATTGTTTCTAGTTGTTCAGTTGTCTCAGTCATGCCTGACTCTTTATAACCCTATTTGGGGTTTTCTTGGTGAAGATACAAGAGCAGCTTACCATTTCTTTCTTTAGGTCATTTCACAGATGAGAAAACTGAGGCAATGAATATTAAGTGATCTTCCTGACTCCAGGCCCAGTTCTATCTACTGCACCACTAAATTAAATATGTTTTTTCTTAGTAAACTTAAAGAAATATAACTCTAGAGGATTTGACTTGGCTAGAGGCGTTTGTTTGTTTTTAATCTGAAGAGTTCTTCTATGTAACAAAGTTTGAGAACCACTGTTCCAGGATATGGAAGCATTGGCACAGGAGGCACCAAATCCATGAAATCACAGGTCTTTTAAATCTTCCCCAGAGTCACTGAAGAAACCCAGGGCAAGAACCCAATAAAAAGTCTTGGTTTAAATTGTCACAAGCCCCGTGGGGGCTCTTGGGAACTTGTGAGGGTCAAAGCCTGGTCTCAGACATAAAGCTACAATGCTTGTCCATGGTCCTGATGACCATCACTCCCTGCAGAGCTGACCCTCTCCTCCTCTCCCTTCTCTTTTCTGCAGCTCTTCTAGAACTTACAGAGTGGTGCTTGGAAGACAAAGCCTTTCTACTAATGAGGAAGGATCTCTTGCTGTCAGTGTTTCAAAGGCAGTGATTCATGAGAACTGGAACCCTAACAAGCTTTCCAATGGGTATTTAAGGGCATTTTCTCCTTTGGGTTGAATTGGAAAGAGGGAAGGGGTTCTTGTGGAAGGCAGTAAGGCTAAGAAAGAAACAGAGAATCTTTTCTTGGGAAGATGCCCTCTGCCCAATGCCTTAACATCCTAGGTAGGGATGGAACAGATGAATTCTGACGAGAATACACGTAGTTAATCAGAAGTGGAAAGGAATGCATGAAAATGTCTACAATAAGAGCAAGGATAGTTCCACTAGAGAGACCACAGCTCACAGGTAACATCTACAGCCACATTTTAGGAAGGATATTGACAAAGTACAGATGTCCAGATGAGAATAACTAGATAGGAAGGAGACTCACTGAATCTCAGGATTGAGGAGACCCCAACAACCAATCAATTCAAATGTTACATGGGAAAACGCCCATGGAGAACATATCTGATAAGCAATTTTCCATTTGCATAAATTGATGCAAGGATCAGTTATCAGACTAGGAATATTCAGCTTAGAGGAAACTTTGGGGAGTTGTGACCATTCTCTGCAATCTCATCTACCTGAAGGTCTGTTTCACGGAAGTCAGTCAACAAACATATATTAAGCCCCTACTATGTGCCAAGAACTTTGCCAAATCCAACACATAAAAAGAAAGGCAAAGACAGTCCCTGCCCTCACAGACCTCACATTCTAATAATTGGGAAGGAAAACGTGGAAATAACTAGATACATATGAAATGTATAGAGAATTGATGGAAAGTAATCTCAGCAGAGAAAGCACTAGCAGCTAGGGGCTAGGAAAGGCTGCCTGCAGAAAATAAGACTTGTACTGAGTCTGAAAGAAGGCCAGAGATTCTTAAAAGTAGGGGTCAGGGGAGAGAGTGTGGATAGAGTTGTAGATAATGTCGTTTAAACTCAATGTAAAAAAAATACTTCTTAAATCTGAGATCTCTCCCCAAATGGAATAAATTATAGTCCCTTAAAATTATAGTATCCTAACCACAAAAAGCTAGAGAAACTTTAGAAGCCATCAAGTACAATTTCCTCCCTATACAGATGAGTAAACTGAGGCATAAAGAGATTTTGGGGTTTTTTTTTTTAGTGATTTGTGCATACAGGTAGTAGTAAGTGACAGAGCCAGGATTAGAACTCAGGTCTTTTGACCCTAAGGTCAGAGAATTCTATGTCCAGTAGGCTTTCCTCTGTGACACACTACCTCTTGTTGTGTTGAATTTCTGGTGGTTTAGAAATTTTCATTAGTGTCAAACTCAAATAGAAATTGATCCTTGCCAGTGGCCTATTGTCTTAGAAAACCACAAATTAACATGATCTGTGTTACACTGTATTTTAATTTATTTTTTCCCAATTCTCAATTATTTATCAAGATTTTTCTCAATTACATTTTAATGTGCTTTGAGATGCACCAGGGAATTTTGCTGGTCCACATTTGGCATGGGAGTTTGACACCTCTGAATGATTTCCAAAGTCCTTTTGGGCTCTGATGATATCTGATTCTCCAATAAAGAGTCCTTCACAGAAGATATCTGAGCATGGCAGGACCCTGCTATATGCATTTGGCCATGGCCTAAGGATAGAATAGAAAAAGAAAGGACAAGAGTCAGGGAGACCTACTGACCTGATACTTTCCAACTGAGTTCCAAACATTCCCTCTAAGTGCTTAGAGATCACCATTAATCCAAGCCACACATTCCAATGGATGAGCTCATGGATACAGGTACTTCCTGCTGTAACAAGGCAGGTTGCACCTCATTCCTACTTGACCATCCTGCATAAATGTGTGTGTGTGTGTGTGTGTGTGTGTGTGTGTGTGTGTAAGTGTGTGCACACAAGAGAGGAGACTACAATATTCTGGGCAGGCTCCACTTTGTTGGAGTGAACTCGAGTTAAATGGGGAACAAGCTGGCCAGAAGCCCACCCTCTTCACACTTTCTCCTCTCTCCCACATTCAGGAATGACATTGCCTTGCTCAAACTGGCCAGCTCTGTCTCTCTGACTGACAAGATTCAGCTGGGCTGCCTGCCTCCTGCTGGAGCTATTCTGCCTAATAATTTTGTCTGCTATGTCACAGGCTGGGGAAGGCTGAAAAGTAAGTGGGAGCCCAGATGTGAGAAGGGACAGCTGGGTAGCAATCCAGGAGAGAAAAAAGTCAGTTCCCACCCAGTTATTTGAAAGAGGCCAAAGACCGGGGAGGCTCTCTGCCCACTCCACTGCCTGAGGCTGATTGGAGAAAGTTGGGAGAGAGCAGAGGATGGCTAAAATAAGGTGGAGAAAGTTACTCCAAGATTTAGAGCTGAATGGGAATTGGGGAGTGCAATGGTGATCAAATGACCAAGTAGCAGAGGTGGGGTTTGAAACCCAGATTTTCTGATAACAAACTTAGTGTACATCCTGCTAAACCACATGGCCATAGATTGGAATCCAGAGCAGTCACTGATCTCCTACCTTTGGCCTCAGGGCCCCTGGAACCCTGCAAAAATTCTCAGGGTCCATCAACCTTCTCACTTTTCCCCCTGGCACTGGGCATCCCTGGTCTTCTTCTGATATGCAATTCTGGGGTCAGGAGTGTAGGTCAATGTTACTAGATAAGGGACAACTATAGAAGAAAGATCCTATAGGATCTGAAACAGAAAGCACTGATAGGCTGGTAAATGTTTAAAAACTGTGTCTGGGAGTGGGGGAAGGGTGAAACACACTTTTAAATTTAAGCTGCAGTATTTATATTTTCTCCAGCACTTTCTTAAATCTAGCTCTGATTTATAGATAACATTTACTTCTTTCTGTGATTAAATGCTCATGCTCAAAAGTTAACAATTGGCTCTGATCTGACTCCAGCAAATTCTTGTCTGGAAGTCACCTCAGAGGACATCAGTTCTCAACCCACTATTTTCCAGATGAGGAAACAAGCCAGGGAAAGTGGAGTCACTGACCCAAGGTCATCAGGATGTAGATAAGAGTCAGAATTTGAACCCAGGTCCTCTGACTCCAAATCCAGGTCTCTTTCATTACACCTCAATACCCCCCCAACTGAAATTATATCTCTTGGGACTAGGAAAGAGATTCAAATCCTATGCCAATTATATGTCAATGAAAGGTGGCATTGAAAGGTAGAATTGAAACCAAATGTCTAGATACATAGCTGTTAACTAAAATACAATGCAACAAATACCCACTAATTTAGTGGTAAAAGGAGAAAGAGCATACACTAGTAGTCAGAAGATAAGGATCCACATCCCAGCTCTGTTATTTAATAGCTTTGTGTCTTAGACAAGTCACACCATCAGCCTGTGCCTCAGTTTCCTCACCTGTAATATGAAGGGATTGGACCATCCCTTCCAGTACTAAATTCTGTGGTCTAATGATCTTTTAACCTCTATTTCCTCATGTATCACATATCCAAAAAAGGACAATAACACTGGTAAAGCTTTGCTCATAGAACTAAAAACTAAACTAGAAGGGATCTCCAACACTGGTGAGACAGAGTAGGATGATGGAAAGAATAGGAAAGAACCTCTTGAAGTCAGAGGTTTGTTTTTTGTTTTCTTTTTTGTTTGTTTGTTTTCTTTTTTTTTTGCCAGTAATCAAGTAAATGAATTAATCATCTAAACCCAAGTAAAATCACGTTATATACTTTTTTATGTTGTGTTCTTTTTATTAATTTATTTTAGTTTTCAACATTTATTTCCACAAGATATGAGTTCCAAATTCTCTCTCCATCTCTCTTCTACCCCTACCCTATGACTACATGTATTCTGTTTACCTCTTTCCCAAGTGTGCCCTCCCCTCTATCACTCCTCCCCATCCTACTATCCCCCTCTCTTTCACTTTCCTGTAGGGCAAGACAGATTTATATAATCCATTGTCTGTACATCTTATTACCCAGTTGCATATAAAAACAATTTTTAACATTTGTTTTTAAAACTTTGAGTTCCAAATTCTCTCCCTTCTTCCCTTCCTACCCACCCTTGTTGAGAAGCCAAGCAATTCAGTATAGGCTATATATGTGTAATTATGCAAAAAACACTTCCGGAATAGTCATGTTGTGAAAGACTAACTATATTTCCCTCCATCTTATCCCACCCCCCATTTACTCTATTCTCTCCTTTGACCCTGTCCCTTTTCAAAAGTGTTTGTTTCCAACTGTCCCCTCCCCCAATCTGCCCTCCCTTCTATCATTCCCCCCTCTTTTAATTTTCCTGTAGGTTAAGATACAATTGAGCATGTATGTTATTCCCCCCTTAAGCCAAATCTGATGAAAGTAAGGTTCACTCATTCCCTCTTACCTCCCCCCTCTTCCCCTCCATTGTAAAAGCTTTTTCTTCCCTCTTTTATTTGAGATAATTTATTCCATTCTCTCACTCCCTTTCTTCTTCTCCCAATATATTCTTCTCTCACCTCTTAATTTTATTTTTAGATATCATGCCTTCATATTCAACTCACCCTGTGCCCTCTCTCTCTCTCTCTGTCTCTGTCTGTGTGTGTGTGTGTGTCTCTCTCTCTATCTGTATATATATACATTATATATTATATATATATATATACATGTATACACACAAACACTTATACACACACGTATATTTCCTCCAACTACCCTAATATGGAGAAAGATCTCACAAGTTATAAATATTTTTTCAATGTAGGAATGTAAACAGTTCAGTTTTGACAAGTTCCTTATGATTTCTCTTTCCTGTTTACCTTTTCATGCTTCTCTTGATCCTTGAATTTAAAAGTCAAATTTTCTATTGAGTTCTGGTCTTTTCATCAAGAATGCTTGAATTTCCTCTACTTCATTAAAGATCCATTTTTTTCCCCTGAAGTATTATACTCAGTTTTGCTGAGTAGGGGATTCTTGGTTTTAATCCTAGCTCCTTTGACCTCTGAAATATCATATTGCAAGCACTCAGATGTCTTTTTTTTTAACCAGGCTTCCTGATTTCATCTGTCCTCAGGGAACTTCTGGAGAGGACCCTTCCTCTACCAAGGCAAATGGGCACCTTCCCCATCATTTAAAGTCATAGAGAGTTGCTGAAGAGTTTACCCAGAAGTCCATAGTCCTGTGTTTCTATGTCATCACTTCTCACTATCTGTGTTACTTTGACCAACACACAAAGGTCTCAGTTTTCTCATCTGTAAAATGAGAAGGATGAATTCTACATTGATTTTGAGTACTAATTCTAGGATCCTATGATTTTGAGAAAGATAATTTGGATTCAGATCCCTGCTTTATCATACACTAGTTGTAACTATAAAGGAGGCACTTCTCTCTGAGACACAATTTCCCCATCTGTAAAATAGAGACAAGAATATTTGCTCCCACATGGGGCAATTGTAAGGATAGAACTTTTCAAACCTTATGGTGCCAAAGAAATGCAAGCTACTAGTATTACAGTTGGCATTGTGAAACCTTTGAGAAAACTATACTGGAGACATTTAAAGGATGTTTTCCTGCTCCTGGGGACCCAAAGAACATTGATCTCTCAGAAAATCTGAATTTAAATCCCACCTCCTCCCATTCACTAGCAGGGTGACTTTGGGCAAGTCCCTCTTCCTCTCACCATTCCTTTCTCCTCCTCATACAATCATTTGATACTTCTGTAATTTCCAGAACCCCATATTTATCATGAGATCTCCCCATGAACTCTTCCTTTCTCTGGTCCCCTTCCAGCAAATGGAGAGCTCCCAGATATCTTGCAGCAGGCTCCCTTGCCAGTGGTAGATTATGCCACCTGCTCCCTCACCAGCTGGTGGGGCAGCTCCGTGAAAACCAACATGGTGTGTGCCGGTGGTGACGGATTGGTCTCCAGTTGCAACGTAAGTGTGCTGATCTCCCTTCCTCATACACATTCCATTCTCTGACCAGAAATGAGCCACATGGCCAGGGCCACACTTGCTTCATTCCAGATATATGAGAAGCTGGCTGGCCAGGGAATTAGAACGTGGCAGCAAAACCTCCTTGTTTCTTATTGCCTATATGACCTTAAGAAACCTCCCTGGGTTTGTTTCCTGTTCGAAAAAGGAGGAAACTTGACCATACAGTCTCTGAGGTCTTTTCCATCACTGCAGTTGTGAGGCACTTTATGAGCAACAGAGGCAGTGAGACAGTGGAAAGATTGCTGGGAAAATTGGGCGTTCCTAGATTCAAATCCCTGCAACTTAGAGCACGACAATTTAATTTTTCAGCTAGATGGTGCAGTAAATAGAGCACTGGGTTTGAACGCAGGAAGACTTATCTTCATGAGATCAAATCTGACCTCAAACACTTACTAGCTGTGTGATCCTGGGCAAGTCACTTAATCCTGTTTGTCTCATGAGCTAGAGAAGGAAATGGCACACTACTCCAATACCTTTACCAAGAAAACCCCAAATGAGTTAACAAAGAGTTAGCAATGACTGGATAGCAACAACAAAAATTTAATCTCAGTGAGCCTCAGTTTCCTCATCTTAAAATAACGACAATGAATGCCTGTAGGGTCTACTTCACAGAGCTAGACTTCAATGACTTCAATTGGTAGACTTCAATGAGTTAATGTATGTGAAGTATTTCACAAGTATTAAAGGGCTCTATGTCAATATTGTCATCATTACCATTACCATAGTTTTTACTCTGTGATGTTGAATAAGTCATTTATCTACTCCAAGTCTCCAGTTCTTTAACTATAAAATAAAGGGATTGGAGTAGAAGCCCTCTAAGGTCCAGCTCTCACACTATAGTCCTAAGCCCTACATTTTTGGTGTTAATGGCTGATAATGGCTTGACAAGAAATTTCCCAGAAAGACTGATACTTCAACCATATTTCCAAAGGAATGGTGAATCTTAGGCACTATGTCAGGTCTGCTAGTGAGGGAGATATTTGAGGGCCAGGTTCTCTTTCACATAACCTCAAAGCACAGTCCTAGTCATTCTGCCCATCAGGTATGATCACAATCCTGTTTAAGGACAAAACACCTACTCCAGCCTCACTTTAGAGCCTTGCCATGCTGTAGTCACCTCTGCCATTTTCTCCTCTCTTTCCAGAGCCAGAATGGCGTGTGTTTTAATGAAATATATTAAATAAAGATTTGTGTTACATAGACAAGTCATGAACTTATTGGAAAAGCCAATTTTTGTCTATATAACACATTTGCCCAAAGCCAGCCTCACTGAACCTTGTGTTTCCCTCAGGGAGACTCTGGTGGCCCACTGAACTGCCAGGCAGCTGATGGTCATTGGGAAGTGCATGGTGTTGTGAGCTTTGGTTCATCACTTGGTTGCAACTATCCTCGGAAACCCTCTGTCTTCACCCGGGTCTCCAACTACAACGCCTGGATCGATAAGGTAAGAGGTTTCCACCTGTTTCCCAAGGCCAGAACCCTGCTCTGGTCACAGCATGAAGACATGGGTGGAAACATGGGCATGTGAGGTCTTAAGAGTAGCCACTCTGCCCTCTGACAAAATAGTTCCTTCCTGAAGGACGGGAAGGAAGTGATTCATATGAAAGAACCAAGGAACCTTAGAGTTAGAAGAGCTCTTAGAACACAGATTGGGAGAACTCAGAGGTACTTTGAATTGGAACATTTTGGGGATTAAAAAGAACCATAGAACATTGAATGTGAAGACTGAAAGGGACCACAAGAACAGAGAACGTCAGAGATTGGAGGACTTTTAGAACACAAGACAACAGGGCTGGAAGGGCCTTTAGAACACATAATAGCAATGTTGGGAGGGCTCCTAGAACCTAAAATATTAGAATTGGGAGGATCCTTAGTATGCAGGATGTCAGAACTGGGAGGGCCCTTGGAACACAGAATGTCAGGGTTGGGAGGAGTCTTATGACAGAGAATGTCAGTGCTAAAAGGGGCTTCATAATATAAAATATAAGAACATAAACTACTAGAATTAGAAGTAAGCTGAGATCAGAAAAAGTTAGGACAAAGAATATACCGTGATAGACAAGAAAAGGAATGAAATTTTTGATGTACGTTGTTACCTTAGGCTCAGGACTCTCCAGACAATGGCAGAAAAGCCTTGATTGTCCTCACCTGGGACACCCTCTGAACATGAGGCAACAAGCCCTCATTTTTTAACATCAAGAGAATTCTTGATGGAGAAAAAAAATCAAATCGTTGAAGAAGTGAAATAAGGGAGGCAGACCGAAACATTTAAGAAGCTTTCAGTGAAGGAAATGATGTTGCAAAGGCCACTCTTCCCCCAGACAAGAGTTGAGAATGCAGAGGTGGGGGACTAGGGGTATGGCAACTGCATATCCTGGCAGACATGGTTGATATGTTGATTTAGTTCCACAGGACTGCTTTTTAAATCTTTGCTACAACAAATGTCTCACAAGAAAGGGATCTAAAAGAGTTGTTTTTTTTTTAATGAATGTAATATAATTTTTGAAAAAAATTAGATAAAAAACTTTAAGCAGAAAAAGAATGATCTGAGCTAGGTATTGCTAGGTATTCAAGAGAATTTACATGACTGACATTAAGGGGGCAATATGAAGAGTAAATGAAAGCTGGAAACATTTCTTGCCTAATCCCGACCCTCTAAAAATATCAGAAATCTTCCGAGTATAGGTGGCTGCCATCTTGGGCCATCTGATATTGACAGACAAGTTTGCAGGGCAAAGAGCTACAAAAGCTCCTTCCTTCCTGAACTCCTCTCTTGTATCTTCCACAGGTGATAGCAGAAAACTAACCAGAGCATCCTGAGAAATGGGTCCATTGTAAAGGGAAAAGGAAATAAAAGTTATAACCAGAAACTAACTGTTGCAGTTGGAATGAGTTCTTAGCCAACCATGATGTCCTTCCCCTCCAGGGATCCTGGAAGAAAGTGGGTCCCTTGCATCACAGGCAGCATTGAGGTGGTTCCTGACACATTCCCATGGTTCCTGTCACATTCCCCTTTGCAGTCTGATTCCAACATTCTAGAGGACAAACCTGTATATCTGTGTCAGATGGAGCTTTTTAAAAAACAATACATTAGGCAGCCAGTAGCACAGGGAATAGAGCACTCACTGGACCTGGGACCAGAAAGATCTGAGTTTAAATCTGCCCTCAGTTGCTTGCTAGTTTTGTGATCTTGGGCAGTTATATAACCTCTTTCTGCCTCAGTTTCCTTTACTGTAAAATAAGAATAATAATATCACCTATCTCCCAGGATCATTGTGGGGGATCAAATGAGATAACATTTGTAAAGAACTTACATAGTAGGCACGACATAAATGATAGCTACCACAATGTGGTGAAGTGAAAAGAGTGTTGGGCATAGAAACAAAGGACAGTGGTTTAAATCCCTACTCTGCTCATCAGTATTTGGATGATTTAAGTCACATCACTCGTTCCTACTGGGTTTTAGGTTCCCCCTCAGTAAAATGAGGATTGGGCTACATGATTTCTAAGGTCTTGTTGCTCTGAATTCTTTGACCTTAGAGAAGGCCTGGGCTCCAGAGCACTGGGGTCTGGTCCTAACTCCCATATTTACAGACCATGGAACACACACCTAGCAAGTATCAGATGCTGGATTAAAGGGGACAGGGGAATGATAAACAAGGTGCCCCTGATGAATATGAGGAGGGAGGGAGTACTAGGAAGTGGGGGAGAACCTCACAGAACACATGAGACCTGAACTAGAGCCTGAAGGATAAAAATTGTAATAGGAAGAGATGAGCAGAGATGGACTCCTTCATTTAATTTCTTAAGATTTACTCTGTGGCTTCATGTGATGAAGATTAATGGTAAAAAGGAATTGTCAAACAAGGCAGTGTGACAAATGACAAAACCCAAAAGACAGTTTCTGATTAATAATCAATTTATTAATTAGGCTAATTAATGATCAATAAATTGATGTTTCTCTTGGCAACCAAAGGCTCTCCTATCCCATGACGACAGAGTGCCTTTAAAATGCCTTTAAATCCTTTAGTAAAAGGGAATGCCCCTGAAAAGTGAATCTCAATTCTGATTGGTAGACATTTAATGACGAGGTGAAATAGAAGTCTTCAGCTCCTCCCACCGAGAATGTGGCTTGCTTATGAGACTAAGTTGCCTCCAGCAATCTGGATGGTGGGGATACATCTCCATCCAAGCACTCTCGTTGGTTTTCTCCTTCATGACCTGGGTCACCCTAAACTCTAATGGAAGGGAACCAGGAGAGGGGCTTATTTCCTCAAGTTAGAACTAGTCCAGACTGGATTCTGTTTATACTCTAAACCTAAGTTTGGTCTCCTACTTGGGTGAGATCCTGCCCAAGGCTGAAAAGCATGTTCCCTGAGGTTTAGGGTTAATCTCAATCAACCAGGTCCTTCAGAGGCTGACCTGCCATAGGAGCTGGGCTTCAATGAAGAAACAGAGGGGAGAAAAAAGCCTGGATCCTACTTTAATAATTGGTCATTAAAATAATAGAAAAATAATTTTTCTCAAAGGGGAAGGAAGGTCTAGGATATGGAAGATTAAGATCCAGTCTCAACTCTACAAGGATTTTTGGGTAAATGACTTCCCATTCTGCACCTCAGTTTCCTCACCTATAAAATGGGCACAGCGGCCACGCACCTTTGTCCCCCAACTAACCAACCAAAGTGGAGGAGATGTCAACACCCATGGAGATCTCCTTATCTCTGTTTACCCTATCTGACCTCAGTGTTGCACTATCGAAAGAGTTCCTCCCAGGTCTTCTGGATCTGAAAGCCAGGCTAGACCAGGTCCAGCCTCCTCCTACTATAAGTGCTCATCTTCAGTGCAGAAACTCCCCTTGCCTTCAGTGAGCTCCAAAGCAGAGAACCTCTCAAACTCACAAGGTGGCCTTCAAGCATAGCCATCTCAGGATTGATTTTCAGTCACTCGTGTTAACTGAATGAACACAAAACAAAAGGAACAACCAGAAGTCTAGGCTCAGACTCAGCCAGACCATGTTCTTCAGCCCTTATGTGCTCAACAAGGTCACACAGTGGGGGTTGGGCACCAGCCTGCTCACCCCTCACCCCGACTGGAGGCTTGAAGATTCTTGCCACATTTCAATAATGAAGCTGAGAAAGACTGAGAGTTACCTCCATTGTAAAATCTAAGGCTTGATTGTAAGCTTTCATTAAGGCTCTAGTATATAACCGCCACAGTGTTAGGCTCAGGGGATACAATGACAGGAAGTGACAGTACCTACTCTTTAAAAGTTTACAATCTAGCCTAGAGAGATACTTTGAACATATATTTTGTTAAGTTGTTTTTCAGTTCAAATCTTTGTGATCCCATTTTGGAGTTTTCTTGACAAAGATACTATTGGACTGGTTTGTCATTTCCTTCTCCAGCTCATTTTACAGATAAGGAAACTGAGGCAAACAAGGTAAAGTGACTTGCTCAGGTTCACACAGCTAGTAAATGTCTGAGGCCACATTTGAACTCAGGTTTTATCCCCAAGCCTGGCATTCTACCCACTGCACTACCTCACTGCCCTATGTACATACAGTTATCCCTTCCACACTAAGACTTTCCCCATCACAGTTTTGATATATCGTGGGTCAGCATAAAAAATTAAATAGGAATTTTGGGGAAGTTTTGTAGAAGCCACAGATGATATGAAAAGGTCAGCGGATGACATAGAAAAGGTTTAGAAACTCAGAAATGCAAAAATGTATACATAGTATTATGTAATATCAACATATTTCATCTTTTAACATCATAATAATTCAGACTTCTCTGATACAAAGGGGAGGGCAAAAAATTTCATGCCGATTTTCAGTTCATGGTGGCACTGTGCCCCTAATATGCAAGATATAGAAGAGATAACTATATATAGATAGGTAGATAGATAGATAGATAGATAGATAGATAGATAGATAGATAGATAGATAGATAGATAGATAGAGAACATAGATATAAGGTAAGGTCTAAAAACCTCCTTTTCATTTTATCTAGAAAAATTAAGAAATACACGTTTCTCTAGTTTGAAGTAACCTCTACAATTCCCTGGATAAAGGAAACTTTATCAATGCTTAACCAAATTTCCCAGTAAATAATACCATCCACCAAAATTATTTCCCTTAAGTCTAACCTGTTTCTTTTAGGAAAATAGATAAATGGTCAAAAACAAACTCTAAAGCCCAGGAGAACAGATTAAGTGAGTTGTTAAGTTTAGAATGAAAAATTACTCAGTTATAATTAAGATCCATGTCTTCTCCTGAAGAGATTAGAATTACGAACCACCAAAAATCAATGCATCTCTCCCCATTTCCTGAGCCAGTCCCTTTGATTGATTACTTCAGATCACCTAAGATCAACTGGGGATGAAAACTTGTGGGAAAAGAAGAATTGAGACATTTTATAAGGATAGTTTTATAAGGGTATTCATGAAAGATTAAGTGACTATTGTTCTATCTGAAAGAGTTAAGGCTCATTCTGCTCAGTAGAATGTTAACCCCAACTGTGTTTATCATATCACAATCTTCCCTTGTGCAAGATTCCTGTAAGTGTTAATTAAAAATGTGTTGATCTATGGATAAGGGAAGAATTTAAGACCAAACAAGATATAAAGAGAATTACAAAATGAAAAAATGGAAATTTTTGATTATATAACATTAAAAAGGTTTTATATAAACAAAACAAAAGCAACCAAAATTAGAAGGAAAACAGAAAACTGAGGGGGGCGGGGCATAGGAAGTATCTTTGATAAAGGCCTCATTTCTCAAATACATGGAGAATTCAGTCAAATTTATAAGAATACAAGTCATTCCTCAACTGACAAGTCGTCAAAGTGTATGAACAGGCAGTTTTCAGATGAAGAAATCAAAGCTATCTATAGTCATATTTTAAAAAATGCTCTAAATCACTATTGATTAATTAAATTAAAACAACCCTGAGATACCACCTCAAATCTATCAGATTGGCTAATATGACCAAAAAAATGATAAATGTTGGAGGAGATGTGGGAAATCTGGGATACTAATGCCCTGCTGGTGGAATTGTGAACTGATCTCACCATTCAGGAGAGAAATTTGCAACTATATCTAAAGGGCTACAAAACTCTTGCATACCCTTTGATCTAGCGATAACAGTGCTAGGTCTATATCCCAAAGACATCCAAAAGAGAGAAAAGGACCTATTTGTACATAAATACTTATAGCAGTCCTTTTTGTGGTGGATAAGAATTGGAAATTAAAGGGCTATCCATCAATGAGGGTGGGGGATGATGAATGCCTAAACAAGCTGTAGCATATGATTGTAATGAAATATTATTGTGCTATAAGAAATGACAAGCAGGATGATTTCAGAAAAAACCTAGACTTAGATGAACTGATGCACAGTGAAATGAACAGAACCAGGAAAATGTTGTACACAGTAACAGCAATTATTGTTCGATGGAGAACTGTGAATGACTTAGCTATTCTCAGTAATATAATCTAAGGCAAGCTCAAAGGACTAATAATGAAGTATACCATCCACCTCCAGAGAAAGAACTGATAGTGACTGTATACAGATTGAAGCATGTTATTTTTTCCTTTCTTTCTTTTTTCCTTTTATTCAAGTCTTCTCGCATAAAATGACTAATATGGAAATGTTTTACATAATTGCACATGTATAACAAATATCTGATTTTTTACCATCTGAGGAAGGGAGGAGGGAAGAGAGGGATAGAATTTGGAACTCAAAACCTTAAATAAAAATGTTCGAAAATTGGGGGAAAAAAGAAATTCTGTGATAGTGTGATCTGAACAGAGAATATTAGAGCCAGGAGGGTCTTTGGAATGTTGGAGTTGGAAAGGACCTTATAGATCATCTAGTTTTGAGGTTTGAGAGAAATGATTCATTAAGGACCCTTACTCAAACTCTAATCACTATTAATCAGTTCATTATGATTTTATAAGGGGTATGATTGTTAGTAATTATTTTAATATATTCATCTAGTCAATCACCTAATAATAGGCATAAGAATAAGCAATGTAATAATCTATACTTTGTATATGCTATATAGAAATATAGATTCTAATAGGCAGGCCCTGTAATAGACCTCAAACTTCAATATAATGTTCATTACTTGTTGACCAGCTATGGAGCTCAATGAGAAGGCTAATAAAGATATCTCCATCTTGTTTTGCTCAAATTCCATGACCAAACCAAGCATAGGTGATGGCATGGTATGGAAAGTCCTCCCGATAAGTTCGTGGAGCAGAGGTATAGCTCATATCATCTCTTCCTGTCTAATCTAAGGAGGAGTCCATCCACATTATGACCACCTAGTCAGTAGATCTCCTTTGCTTTACCCAACTCATGACCCTGTGGACAGATCATTTTTGCTTATTTTAACTGATAGGTCATATGTTAACCAATGAGATTCTGTATTTTGCCATGCCTCTTTTGCATATTTGGGTATCAAACTCTATAAAAAGAAGAAGAGGGAATTTCTGTTCATGGGGGACATCTGAGGTCCACTTCATTAGACAGGACCATGGAGCCTTTAATAAAGTGTCATTGGCTCAGACTTCTGCCTCAGTCTCTTTTACTGTAAATTGGAGAACTTTAATCCCTACAGGTTCTTAAATTTCTTGGTCTCAAGAAGTTTTACACTCTTAAAAACTATTGAGGAATTCCCAAAGATCTTTTATTTATGTGAATTATATCTGTCAATATTGTATTAGAAACTAAAACATTTTAATATTGTTATGAAAATAGTTTGACCTATATAACCTATACCAACTTGCTTACTGATTTAGGGAGGAGGGAAAAAATTTGGAACTCAAAATTTCATTTAAAAATGAATATTTTTAAAATTTTTTCTTTATATGTAATTGGAAATTATAAAGTACCTACCTCCCCCCAAAAAAAGAAAAAAGAATTTGACCTCATAGACTCCCTGAAAGGGGACATCTAGACTTTAAGAACCATTGATCAAGTCTAAGTTCCTCAGTTTACAGAGAAGGAAATTGAAGTTTAGAAAGGGGAAGTGATCTTTCTGAGGGAACACTGACTCCCCAGTCTGTATGTCAGACTGCCTTGCTCCAGCCCTATCCAATCCAGATCCCTCAGGGGCTAGAAAAGACACCTCACATTTATTTTGATTCTTTACTGCCTAATTCCACTTCCTATCTTCTACCAGAATCAACATTTCTTGTGTCCCAAATGCCTAGCCAGGCTTGAAGTTTTACAAGTCACTCTCCACAAAGTTGTGTGGAGTATGTAGCATAAATGTTGATCTTCTCATTGTATGGATGAGGAAACAGACAAAGAGGTGAAGAAAGACACTTGGGATCGTAAGAGCTGGACTTAGAGACCAATCTCATCATTTTACAGACAAGGAAACTGAGGCACAATGGTGAATTGGCTTGTTTTCAACAGGCTCAAAAAAAATCCATTGCTCTTTCATTAGGCTAGCCTGCTTTTACTTATCATGAGGGTATGGATACAAAAAATTCCCTAAATCAGTCAAAGGCTGTCCTTAGCATTCAACAAATTTTCCCCTCCAAAACTTTTAGCAAATTTCTTTCCTTTGTATTGATGTATTAATTAATTAAAATTAATTGATTAATTAATGTATTAATTAAAATTAATTGATTAATTAAATTAATTAAAGGGTTCATAAATAAAATAGACAAAAATGCCACCATGAAAACAAGGAGTTGGGAGACTTAAGAAAACAGTTATCCAGCTTAACATGCTGATTTTGGCAACGTCGACCAGTTTCCAGTAATACAAAGAGAACATACAATTTCCATTCCTTTCTCTTCCCCCCCATTCCCTTTTAAGTGCACATTGAAAATTCAGTCAGATTAAATTTATTCATAGATTACGAAAATGTTTTTTTTCAGGGATTCTCCTTTAAAAAGAAAACACTGAGCTCTTTCATTAGTAGTAACAAAGCAAAGAGAAAAATGGCTGGAGAGATCCTGCTTAAGTGGTACTTCAGAAGAAAAGCAAGGAGACTGAGGGAGGACAGAGCCAAAAGAATAGTGGGGTGGGGATGCAGGGGCAGCATTCCCCTATTTCAGCAGGGTACTGGGAAAAAAGCCAGTTTCAAGAGCAGAAGGGTGGTTGGGAACCCTGCCCTTCGCATTGTAACTGAGCTGTACTTTTTTTGCGGGGCCAGGGTCCCTTGCAGAGTGAGAATTTACAGCAGCTGATACCAACTGAATTCTGTTTTTGCCAATAAATCAACTCTTCCTGTGTGTTCTCCTAAAATGATTAATGTCCCTGTGCTTTAGAGTGCTTCAGTGTTTGTCATGAAGAGACATCAGATGGTTGGAAATCCCAGCATTGGGAGAAATCATCCAATTTAACCTCATTTTATAGAAGAGGAAACAGACTCAGAGAAAGACTTGCTCAGGTTTACATAGCTAGGAAGGAAACAAGTATTTATTAAATGTCTTTATAAAGTGGAAGACACTGTGCCTAGAACATTATCTCATCTGAGATAATAATAAAAAAAAATCTTGGATTATCCTCATAACAATGCTGGGAGGTAATTGCTACCATTATTCTTATTTTACAGTTGAGGAAATGGAGGCACACAGAAGTTAAGTGACTTGCTCAGGGTCATATAGCTACTAAGTTTCTAAGTACAGATTTGAACTCAGGTCAGTTCTGATTTCAGGTCTAGTGCTCTATCTACCATACCACCTAGCTTCCTCTAAGCTAGTAAGGAACAGTTGGAATTCAAACTTCAAAGACAGTATCTTTTCTACTTATCCATGTTACAGCAAGCTTTCCTATTGGAAACAACAGCGACCTGGGTTTGATCCCTGCTTTTAACACTAGCCATATCTCTTTAAGCCTCAGTTTCCTTCTCTGTAGAATGGGGGTAATAATACCTGAGTACTAAATGGAAGGAATAAAGTGAGCCTGAAACTGCAGTGGAGATGTTAGCTACTTTTAGAGGCAGCTAAGTAGTGTGGGGGAATCAGGAAGACCTGAGTGAGTTCCAGTGCTGCCTTCTGGACAGCATCCTTAGCAGTTGTGTATCCCGGGGCAATCACTAACCTCTGCTCAACCTCAGTTTCCTCAACTATAAAATGATGAAGTTAGACTCAGTGGTCTTTTAAGGTCTTTTGCAGTTCCAAATCTACTAACCTGTGATTAATACAATGTTTATGAATAGGTATTAAGTACCTACCTGGAGCCAAATACTCTACTTACTAGTTCTGGGAATAGAGTGAACATTAAATAAGCTACTGCCTTCAGAAGTGAAGTAGTCTCGGCCCTCAAGGACTTCTCTGGACAGGGAGTTAACCTGTACACATATAAGTATATACAAAATCAATACAAAAGTGGGTTAAGTGATGGAGGGGGAAATAAAGTCATATAAGATGCAGCCATTTTTCTCCAATGGCCATTTGTGTTGCCATAGAAGGAATTCCTGCACCCCACAGTGGGTTAAACTTGACAAAGTGTAGGGAACCTTCTAAATCCTTAAGTGCAACCTTTCAATTGAATCCAGATTTTACAGAACAAATCTATGGCAAAATTTGGTCTCCAGGAGAAGTTCATCAGTATTGTACATCAGTTTCATTACAACATGCTTGCTGGGTTCTGGATAATGGACATTGCTCTTGAACTTTCCCAGTCACTCATGGAGTGAAGCAAGGCTCTGTGCTACCTCCCATTCATGTTTTCAGCAATGTTGTGAGAAGCCTTCAATGAGGATGAAAATGGTATCAAGATCAGCTACTGATGGTAAATTATTTAACTTGAAAAGGCTACAAGCCAAGACTAAAGTAAAGGGAGAGTTAGTGTGTGACTTTTTGTTTGCAGATGACTGAATTCAATGCACATTATATCAGAAGCTGAAATGCAAGAGTATGGATCTATTTTCTGCTGCTTTTGCTAATTTTGACCTAACAATTGACACCAAGAAAACAGGTTCTCTACCAACCAGCACCACACCATCCATCCATGGAACTATCAGTTACGGCAAATGGAGAAATTTTAATGTTGTGACTTAAGTTCACTTACCTTGGCAGTATACTTTCCAGGGATGTATCCATAGATAATGAAGTTGACACACGCATTGACAGAGCTAGCTCACTGTCTGGGAGGCTCCAAAGGAAGGTGTGGGAAAAAAGAGGTATTAGGCTGTGTACCAGACTGAAGGTTTGCAGAGCTGTTGTGCTGACATTGTTGTTGTATATCTGTGAAAGCTGCACAGTATACCAGCATGATGTCAGGAAACTGAATCACTTCCATTTGAATTGTCTAAGGAAGATTCTGAAAATCACCTGGCAAGATAAGGTACTAAAAGACTATTTTATGGAAAACTTACACAGGGCTGTTGCTCACATGGTGATCAGAAAAAGTGATACAAAGACACTTTCAAGGTCTTTCTTAAGAAATTTGGAATCCATTGTGTGATATGGGAGACACTCACATGCCAAGAATGGCATGCCCATATCAAAGGCACTGTACTCTCAGTGACACAAAATTGAAGTAATTCAAAAGTAATGTGAGATGCACAAATTTAGAGACATCTCCACTCCAAATGTTCATATGGACTATTTGTGCCTGATGTGTGGAAGAGCCTTCTAAGGTTCTGATCAGCCACAGTCACTATACCTTGACATCTTTCTATTTACTAGCATCTTTCCTTCCTTCCTTCCTTCCTTCCTCTCTTCCTTCCTTCCTTTCTTCCTTCCTTCCTTCCTTCCTTCCTTCCTTTCTCCCTTCCTTCCTCTCTCTCCCCCTTCCTTTCTTCCTTATGGAGAATCTAACAAATCATTGATTCCACTACAAAGCACACTAACTCTTATGTCTGAGGACCAGGGTTCACCCCTCTCATCTGATCCTCACAAGATTAGGTACATAAATAAGGTAGATAAAACTTAGATAAATCACTTTACTTCACTGACCTCAATTTTATTTTGTTTTCTTTTTTGAGGCAATCCAGATTAAGTTACTTACCCAGGGTCACACAGCTATTAAGTGTCTGAGGTCAGATTTGAACTCAGGTCCAGGGCTCGTGCTCTATCCACTGTACCACCTAGCTGTCCCATTAGTTTTATCATTTGTAAAACAAGGTAGTTGATGGCCCCTGAGGTACCTTCTAGCCCTGTTCTTATGATTCTTTATCCTTTGATTTACCAGAGTGGTTTCTTAGTCCAGTGGTGCTTTGGGGTGGGAATAGATCTATGTATATTTTTTAATTAAATTTCCTTTTTCTTTATTATGAAATGAACAAATATTAACACAAATGAAGAATTCAATATGCAAATGGGGGAGGAGAAATAGATTGTCTATGAAACCTTGTGTCTCAGAAATAGGCCTTTCTTCAGAAATGAATGAAGAAATCTCTTCCAGATGTGGGATTTCTCATGAGGTCTTTGGTCCCAGTCTCCCTAACCAGCAAGAAAGAAGACCCAGGAGCATCATGCTTGAATGTAGCACAGGGTACTTTGGGCTTATTTCTTCCCTGTGTTCAGTGTAACTTCCATGTCATTAGAATTTGTGTTCTTTAAGTATCAAAAGTTTGTTGCTCTGGATAAAAATCTTTTCCAACAGATGACATAGTTCCTGGTCTCTTACTCTGCTTTCTTCTAAAGTCGGCTTTTGTTTTTACGTCTGTTTCTGAAGGTATTCCTGCTACCCTTCCTCAATGAGCCTTCCTTAAAAATGAGGGGAAAAAAACAGTTATCAATCTTCGTCACTTTCCCTGCATTTCCTGAGGGAGCCTGGGAGTTGGCCTCTCACTCTGACTTAGTTACCTGTGTAGAAGAAAAACTCTTTATCCTTCATTTTAGCCAAAGTTGGTTAGAGATAATTTATTAATGAATCAGCACTCCTGCTTGGAGAGTGATGCCTGTGTGGAAGTTAGCAGTGGCCCTGCTAACTGGAATTCTTGATCACTCAAGTAATTTCCCCTTACATTTTATAATAATCCTAAAACAGAAGACAACATTCTATGGGAGAGTGAAACAAAGTGTGTATTTTAAGCTCAACTTTTTTGGATGAATTTAAAAAGAATAATAATGATGTTAATGTTGGCATACCCTTTGGAGAACTATTTTCCTGAAACTCTTTTTAACCATTGATCTTTCAGGCTTGTCAAAGGTGAACAAAGAGATTCTTCTCCAGACTGGAATAAACCAGAGGTTATCAAATCTTTTGGTCTCAGAATCTTTTTGCCCTTTTAAAAAGTTCATTTTTACTGACATGGGTTTGATCTATCAATATTTTCCATATTAGAAATTAAAACTTAAAAATTTGTTTATTAATTCAGTTAAAAATATATACATATATACCCATTACGATGTTAATATAAATACACTTTGATGAAAAATAACAATGTTTTTCCAAAAAAAAATTAGTGAAATAAGTGCATCGTTTTCCATAGCTTTGCAAGCGCTTTAATGTCTGGCTTAACATAAGACAGCTGGACTCAGATTTCTTTCTGCATTCAGTCTCTTGTGTTATGTTGTTTTCATTGAAATATTTCAGGAAAACGTGGCCTCACCCAGAAACATAGAAAAGGGAAGAGAGCTTTAAGAGGCAAATAACATCTTAGTAGCATTATGAAAATAATTTGGACCTTGCAGACCTCCTGAAAGGGTATGGGGCACCTCCATGGGTCAATGGACCACTCTTTGAGAAGGTACGTTAAACAAAGACACTTCCACACTTAATTTGGACACTATAACTAAGCCTGAGTCTCTTAGTTTTCAGAGAATCCAATTCCCTTCCTGGAGTTAAAGAAATTATTTCAAGGAAAACTGATTAGATCTTTGATCCAAGTGAGACCGAGGCCTTCTGAGACTCTGGCACAACATTATTTCTTAATATTTCAGAACATAGCTGAGGTCTTAGCTTGCAAGCTCCTTAGGAGCAGGGATTGTTTCATTCTTTGCGTTTGTACCCCCAAGACCTGGCACCGTGCCCAGCTTAAAAAATTCTTGTTCATTCCTGTATTTCTTTACCTCCCACCAGGAGAAAGCTAGACTCTTGTTCCCTTCTCAGTTATGCCACAATCGTTTTGTTGCTAGAACCATCTTAGACTGAAAGGACAGACATATGTAGAGATGTATCCTGGTGTCCTGGAAAGAGTGTTGTGCATGTCCTAATGATACTGATACCAGCTCTACATTTACCTCTCTTTATATTTATTTTGTATGTATGTGACTCTCTGCATGTTGTCCCCTCCATTAGAATGTGAACTCCCTGAAGGCAGGGACCAGCATTTTTGCCTTTCTTTGTATGCCTAGTGCTTAGCACAGTGCCTTGCCTGGCTTCCTTCCTTACACTGTGCTGATCCTCCAGGTTTGATCCATTCAGAAATGTACATGCTATACAGCAGCCTGGAAGACAGTGAGAGAGCCTCCAAGCCTCCAAGACCTGGGTTCAAATTCTGACTCAGCCACTTCCTAGTTGTGTGATCCTAGCAAGTGACTTTGCCTGTCTCAGCCTCCATTTTCTCATCTGTCAAATGGAGATGATAATAATGCCTACCTCCCAAGGTTGCTAAGGGGACCAAGTGAGATACCCTAGGTAAGGGGCTTTGCAAACCTTTCCACACTCTGTAGATGCTGGCTAGTGTAGCTGCTGGCTGAGCCATGGAATCCAACCAAAGCTGAACATGGATCCCTCTATGGCATCCCTCCAAGGGGCACTCCCAGCCCTTTTCCCAAAAGGTTCCCAGTGAGGGGGAGTCCAGGTAGCCCAGCCTATCCTGGCCCAGCTCCATTTGTTAGGAAGTTCTTCCTGACATCCAACCAGAACTGACCTTTCACCCACTCTGCCCATCCACACTCCCTCCCCTGCCCCATGCTTTCAGAAGAGGGCTGAAGTCCTTGGTAGGGTCACTTCCCCTCTGGGGCCCCCCCTTTGTCCTATCTGTAAAACAGAAGCTGAGGCTCCTTCCACCTCCACATCTGTGCTCCTGGAGTTTTTCCTCTTGGGAGGGGGCCTCACCTCTTAGAGGGAGGAAACATGTGGAAGGCAGGGCAGGTGTCTTCCCCATGGCCACAGCACCAGTCCACATCCCTGCCCCTGACAGACAGCCCCACTCTTGAGCTAAAGAGGAGAAATGTTGTACTTCTGGGATTGCCTGGCAGGGCATGGGAATCCTGGTCCTTTGTGGGTTGAGTACCAAGAATGCTTGTTCTCTGTGAGAGAGTCTGGCCTGGGGGGAGACAGTCCACCATACTTGGAGTCAGGAGTCTTTGGTTCAGATCCTGTCTCAGGATTTTGTGATCCTGGACAAGACATTTAACCTCTCAGAGTCTGTTTCCTCCCCTGTAAAGTAAGGATAGTAGTATCTCATAGGGATATTATGTGGGAAAGGACTTTGGAGACCATAAAGCACCACAGAAGTGTGAGTTGTTATTTTTCCTATTATTTTCTCAGGCCAGTCATATCCAGTTTCCCAGAGCCATCTATGGCACAGGTAGGCTAAAAGGCCAAGGTCTCCCATTGCATCCTGGGCCATCTCCAGTCATGCTGATGAATATCTGGTCACTGAATCCAGATCACTCAGGAGGAGAAAGTGAGGCTGGTGACCTGCACAGCCCTCCCTCACTCAAAACAAAGTCAAGTGCAAGTCATGTCATCATCTCTCTGATGGCATGGTCCTCTTCAAAAATGAAGGAAGAACACAACAATGGCACAGACAGAGCTTCTGTTTAGGCTGAGAGAACTGTGAACATCTTGAGTGGGTCCCAATGCCTCAGCTTGGGAGGGAAACCAAGCTTTTCTTCATCCAGGCCTGTGGTGGAGGTAATCCCTTTCCCCTTTTCACTGATGTCTTTTATGACCAGGGGCATCTGAGGCCTGGGCTGCTAGGTGGTACAATGGATAGAACACTCGGCCTGAAATCAGGAAGACATCTCTTTGAGTTCAATTCTGGCCTCAGACTCTTCCTAGCTGTGTGACCCTGGGCAAGTCACTTAGCCCTGTCTGCCTCAGTTTCCTCACCTGTAAAATGAGCTGGAGAAGGAAATGGCAAACCACTCTAATATTTCTGCCAAGAAAACCCCAAATGAGGTCACAAAAAGACAGACAGAACTGAAATAACTGAACAATAACAAACATCCTGACCAGGAGGAGTTAGTTAAGTAATCTCACCTCTCCTTGCTTTCAAATCAATTCAACAAGCATTTTCCTCATGCATGCCTCTCACCCTCATGCCTTTGCCATGACAGCACTCTATGATGGAATGTTCACCCTTCTCACCTCCACTTCTTAGAATCTCTGGCTTTATTAAGGACTCGACAGCTCAGTGGTACAATGAATAGAGTGCTGGTCTACCTGACCATCCTTGATCTCATTTCATGGTTTCACTCATTCAAAGACATTTATCGTGTGTTTATTTCAGCAACGATTATAAAAATTTTCAAAGGCTCTCACAGGATTGGCTGATCTGCAAGCAGTTATACTTATGAACACATAGAGATGTCGTGTTAACTGGTTATCACATGCTCAGCATAGACCCAAGGTATCTAAATGACCCTTGAGCACTAGATATGATTTTTCAAAAGACTTACACAGTTTCCAGTTATATCAGAGGAAAAACAAATACAATTGGAATTTACAGCTAGCAAAAGGGAAAGATGCACACTTCAAAGATAAATTTTAAAAGTTTATAGCAGGCTAATGGAGGAAAAAGAAGGTCTACATGTCAAAAATAAAGAAGGGGAAAATGGCATCAGGTTAGGTTGTAAACTGATCAATAAACACTGAGAGGGGTTAGTCTAGAATTTACAACTAGCTAATAGTTATCATAAAACAGTGCCAGAAATTCTCTTATACCTAGGCAGTTAATCATCAGAGGTAAACTACTGGAAGTCTCAACTAAATTCCATACTATAAAGAAAGCTTCAGTTAACTGCCTGAATTTCCTTACAAATAAAATTACTGTAGAGCAGCTAAATAGTCAGTCAGTCAATGAATATTTACTAAGTGCCTTGTGCTAAGTGCTAATAGTATGGAAAGGGGTAAAAGACAATTCCTGCCCTCAAGGAGCTTATGATCTAATGGGAAAGACAAAAAGTAAGCAAAGATGTATGAGTAAGTTATATACAGGATAAATAGGAAAAATTAAAAGAGGGAAGGCACTACAATTAAAAGGAAACTAAAAACTATGATCCAGGGTTGTTGTAGGAAAAGCACTTTGTAAACCTTAGAGCAAGCCTGCACAACATGTGGCCCACTGGCCAGATGATGTCCAGACCTGTTTCACGTTCTCTACATTTTTTGCAGGCTGCCCAAAATTCTTGGGCGGGCATAAGCAGCCCTATTTTGTGCAGGCCTGCCCTACGGAAACCTCACATGGTCAGTTGTGCTGAGGGATCTGCATTTTTGCAGGTTACCTGAAATCCTTTGGTGAGCTACAAGGAGCATAGATGGCAAGTGGCCCACAATGTTGTGCAGGCCTGCCTCAGAGGGTCTTAGAATAGAGAACTGAATGCCTACTGTGTGCAGAACATCATGCTATGTTCTGAGGAATATATAAGGATAATATTGTGATATGTTAATATAATATAAACTTTTTATAATTATTCATTGAGAAGCATGGTATAGTGTTAGGGGCACTGGATTTGGTGTAAGAAGACCTGAATTTTATTTCCTTCTCTATTAGTTATTACCGGTATGCTCTTGGTCAAATTAAATCTCTCTGGGCACATCTAAAATGACAGAGATGGACTAGGTTATCTCTCAAGTGTCTTGTTGCTCTAAATTCTATGAACTAAAAGAGTTGAGAGACCTAAGCTCTAGTCCCATCTCCAATACTTCTGATCTATGGAACACATAGCTAGTAAATGTCAGATACAAAAATGGAAAACAAGGGAGAGATCACATATAAGTCTTTGCTCTAGGAAAATGTAAGGAGAGAGACAGTGCTAACAACTGGAGGCATCAGAGAAGACCCTACAGAAGGGTGTACTGAGCCTTGAAGTAGGACAAGGATTCTGAAAGGCAAAGATAAGCAGGTACCGCATCCAAGACATAACTTTTACCTTTTGGTGTTTTATATTCCAAGATTTCCTTTTCTTTATAGTTAATGCTCCATAATCTTGTTTGAACCTGACTGGTTCTTTGGCATTTAATCTTTCTTTCTTGCAGTTTTTTTTTCTCTGACATGAAAACTCTGGAACTCAGTTATTGCACTTCTGGATGTGTTAAATTTGGAACTTTGCCCTCAGAATCTAATCATTCAGGGTAGTTTTCTTTTGTTATTTATCGAAATATGGCATCTAGGGTTTTTGTTGGTAATGGTTTATAAGAAATTCAATGACATTTAAATTAGTTGCCTTCATTTTGTTTCACAGATCAACAGTTTTTGATAGTAGATACATCATGTTTATCAATTTTTCAGTCCTTTGTATTTATTTTCATTTTTCTTATACCACTAAACTTTCAAGTTCTTTTCCTCTATTCAATTTTTAATTATGTTCACTACTATGATAAGGCTTTTCATCTTCTAAACTATTTATTCCTCTCTAATTTAATTCATCACTTATTTCAACTCTTTATTCATTCTTCTCTTGGAGTTCTTTTGGCCAACACACTCTTTTTTTCTGGTGTCCTATTTGTAATTATTGCTGAATTATATTCTTCCAGGATTTTACCTTGGGATTCTTTTATACTATGATATTTCTTAAAAATCACACACCAGAGACTTATAGAACTATAACTGAAATAGATTCAGAGGTCACTAGTCCTGCATTTTATAGATTAGAAAACTGAAGCACAAGAAGTGATCTGTCCAAAGTTGTGCAGATATTAAGCATCTGATGCAAGATTTGAACTCAAGTCCTTGGACTCCAAAGCCTATGGTCTTTCCATAGTATCACACTGTCTTTATCACTTATATCTTCACTTTCAGTTCCTGTACTGGGAATTTGTGCCAGGCCAGGCCTTGCTCCGTACTACAGGGATGGGGTAGTTATGAGTATGTGCCCTCTTCTGCCACATTAGTAAAGTGGGATGCTGTTGGTCTCTCCCAATTCATGTTGATGTCACTCCCCTGGCACAGCTCTAAATTTAGGGCTGAGATGGGGAGGGAAGGGAGGTTGATGTATTCTGATTCAGACTCTCCTTCTGTAGACCAGGTTGGGAATCTACATAGACTCCTTTCACAGAGCCAACCTGGGAACAGAGTCCGAGACCAGGACCCATCTCACCACAACTCCTAGCCAGGAGGGGCTCAACTTCACCCATGCCCCCTGACACAGCACTGACCAAAGGGTTCAAGCTGGCTTCAAGCCAGGTACAGACTGTACAAAATACCTGAGGCCAAAGACAGAAGGCTGAGTTTTTGTGTCATCTCTTTTCCATTCTGGGTTCCTCACTTTATCAAACGGAAAGGATAATCTCTTCCCTTCCCCTTTCACAGTCATGTGGTAAGAAATAAATGTCAATTTACATGAAAGCATCTTGCCAACCATAAAAAGTTCAAGTCACTTCATTTTTCTGGATCTTAATTATCTCATCTGTTAAATGGGGATGAGGACACTCTACCTGGATATAAACAGAGCTGTTCTAGGGATATGAGGAAAAGCATTTGTGAAAATTAGCACTGGCTGTACAAACCCGAGGGGAAGGCAAACACTGTTCAGTCCAAGTGGCGGAATAAATAGACAAAGAATCAGGATTTATAAAAGAATTCTTTTTTATGAAAACCACAAACTGTAGAAAAAAATAAACAATTTCTAAAGCCTTTTTCAAGCTCAGAGATTTCCATTTTCTAGGACCTGGTAGCACCCATCTTACTTATTGAGGAGTTGAGACTTCCTTGGGTGTCTGCTGCCCGCAATTCCAAAGAAACCAAGTCACCCAGTTAGGCAGCCACACTAAGGTGGGCACAAATATCCATAGCTCTTCCCTTCCTCCACTCCTTTTAGTCTCCAGTTCTGCTCACTACTGAATCTGCTGCTGGTGGTGAGCCAAAGGCCAGGAAGCTGCCATCTGCATTGGCTCCAGGATCAGAGATATGTGTAATAAACCAAGAAGTTGTTCAGGCTATCTCCTCCCCATTCCTAAGCAAGAAAATCCAGAGTCCTTGCCCGTGGCTGCTTCCAGACAGAGAGAAAGGTGAGTTTCAAGTAGGAGGAAAGAAGAGCAGTATCCATTCTCACTTGGTTTTAAAGAAAAACCTTTTCCGGAGGAAATTAAAACAACCAGGAATCTGTTTGTACATCCCTTTAGCAGACACTGCATCAGATACCTGTGGAAAGGAAAGCACAAAGAGGACTGTGAAGAAGCTTGACAATGAGGAGACACAGGCACTCACCAGGATGGGGGCCTCTGTCAAGTCAGTGATCTTCAAAATCAGCAACTACAGCTCAAGTCCTACTTCTAACCCCTGACCCATGCTGGCTATGTGACCCTGGGCAAATCACTAACTTCTCAGTGGCCCCCAAGCCATGATCAGTGGCAAAGAAAATGCCAAACTGCACTGACAGAGGGAATTTTCTCATCAAGAGGAATGATATACCTATAACCAATAATATTACTGTGGGTCCAATTCAAATTCAATACATACAAATATATACACATGTATACATGGATATGAGTGGATAGAGTAACCAGTCTGGAGTCCAGAAGACCTAGTTTAAATCTGGTTTCAGACTCTTGCTAGCTGTGTGACCCTGGGTAAGTCACTTAACCCACTTGCCTCAGTTTCCTTATCTGTAAAATGAGATAGAGAAAGCAAACCAATCTAGTATTTTTGCTAATAAAATCTCAAATGAAGTCAGGAAGAGTCAGACATGACTGAAAGACAACTGAAAAATAACAATATATACATGTATACACCTGTATGTATGTGTATACACATTGTGTATAGTGTGTAGTGTGTGTAGACATAACAATGTATAGGTATTGGTAAGTAGATAGATAGAAAGAAAGATAGATAGATAGATTGATAGACAGACAGACAAGTAGATGGATGGATGGACAGACGGATAGATAGATGGACAGATGGATGGACAGTCAGAGACAGATGGATAGATAGATGAGTGAATGGATATAGATGGATGAATGATATGAATGGATGGATGGATGGATGGATGGATGGATGGATGGATGATACAGATAAACTGATGGTTAGATAAATAGATGTACAGATAGATGGATATGGAAGGACAGATAGATGGATGGATGGATGGATGAATGGACAGACAGATGGATGGGCAGATAACAAACACATAGATAGACAGATAAAAAGGCAGTATGTTGTAGTAGATAGAAAGCTGGCCTCTAAGTTCAGATCCTCCCTCTGACCCATCCTGACTACGTGACCCTGGACCTAACATCTTGTTGTACTAGAAACTCTCGAAGACTCTAAGTTGCAGAAAAGGTGCCAATCTATGTTGGAAGAAAGACTTTCTTCACTCAGGAGTTCTTTATTATCAATGAGATCACAAGCCCAGTTTCTACTCTCTGGATTTATATCCATACATATATGTGTGCATTTGTATGTGTATAAATATATGTCAACAACCATTTTAGAAACAGCTATATGGAATGGTAGAGAGGATGCTGGGCCTAGAGTCAGGACAGAAATGGATAACTGTAAAGACATTTGGTTCTTTTAAGGTTGCCTGTCTTTGCTTTGCTACAAGTCTGGTGAAATATGTTTAGGAAGTTAGGGTTTGAACATGCAGTAGTTCTACCAAATCTGTACAATCATAAATGTTAAAAATTAGAAGGGACCTCATATTACGTAGTTTAACCCCCTCTCATTCATGTTGTTTGAAATTTATAGACCCACAGAATCTCAGGAAGCTAGATGATCCAATGAATACTGGGACTGAAGTCAGAAAGATCTGAGTTCAAATCTGGACTCAGACACTAGCTAGCTGTGTGACCTCCAGCAAGTCGTTTAACCTGTTTGCCTCAGTTTCCTCATCTGTAAAATGGTGGTCATAATAGCACCTACTTTCCACAGTTGTTGTGAGAACCAAATGAAAAAATATTTGTAAAGGACTTAGCACAGGGCCTGACACATAGTAGGCACTTAAATGCACATTCCATTTCTTACTTCATTTTACTTAGCACCTACTATGTGCAGAGTACATCCACGATGCATAATGGTGACCCTGGGTTCCCACTGACTATACCAACATACATAATCAACTATAAATTAACTTGGTTCAGAGGACCTTGTCAAGCTTTATACAGAATTTCTCTAACCCATCAACCTCTGTCACAGATATACGTCCTTTGCATACCAGCAAAAAACCAGTCCTGGTTTTGTGGTTTTTTAAAAAAACTTTGAAAACCAGCCCTGAAAAGTCCAGTATTCATCCACCAAGAAGAAAAACCTATACACCTTTCCTTCCATTTAGATACAAATTATTTATGTCTTCTGACTTCATTATACAGCAAGAATGTGAATAAAGAATGACCCCCTAAAAATTTGGTTCTGATGATTCACATAGGAATAAAAATACCATCTAAAGAAACCAAGAAAGAATTGCTAAGAATTATGAAGTTGTGAACAAATATACCAAACACTTTCGGGTGTTTTCATCAGTAGTGTTGATGGAACAGTTGGCTAAGACAGTGATGTCTAAGAATGGGATCTGGATTCCTGGACTATGGCTTAAAGCATAGGAAATAATAAATAATCTCTTGGCTAGGAATGGCACTGCCATGAGAAAGGTTTATAACAACAAAGTGACTTGGAGTTTTGTGAACCTAAGTTAAGAGAGTTTTAAACTAAAAAGGGACAGGGATGGAGAAAATGGCCCAAACAGATCTGACAAGCTCGGTATCACAGGCAGTAGAAAGTACAACCTAGGAATGTCCCAGCCAAATCAAGATATTCTGTGTCAAAGAAAAAGCATGGAGGGCAGCGTCAAGGTGGCAGAGAAAAGGTAGGGACTCGCCTGAGCTCTCCTCAAAACCCCTCCAAAGATATTGAAATAATGCCCTAAAACAAATTCTGGAATAGGAAAATCCACCAAAGGAGAGAGTGACAACTTGGAAGTTCTGGAGGAAAGGTCGTTGCACCAAGGTGAGAGTGGAGTACTATCCAGTGTAGACTGCATTAGCACAGATTGGACCCCAACAAACCAAGTACAGGCCTTGGGAGTAACTGAATCAGCAGCAGTAGCAACTGCTTCTGGAGCTCTCAGTCCACAAACAGTAAGGGGGTCAAACAACTGGTCAGAAGGACATTACAGGGGTCTCTTTGCTGAAGCAAGACTCTGTTGCTTTGCCCACACCTCATCTAGGTTGCAGCCCAGGATGGCAGTCCCAGGGTGGGGAGAAGGAATAGCACACCAGAACTTTGGGACCCTTATCACAGTTCCAGGTCAAAAGAGCGCTTGTGGTTCCTCACAGACCAGAGCACAGGCCAGGAGAGTGGTAAACGCCCCTTCTTATATCATACCACCTTGAAAGAACTGAAAACTTAGAGGCCCCAAGAAGTATCTCTGAAAACAACTGCACAAAATCCCTAAAGCTTGGGACAATGCACCCTCTACCCTGGAAGCAAAACTGTACTTTAACAAAGACTTAAAAGTCAAAAAATAGACAGGAAAAATGAGCAAAGGACAGATGACTGGAGAAAGTTACTATGGTGACAAAGATCAGAAGAAGACAACCAAGTCAAACTCCTACATCCAAAGCCTCAATGAAGGCTTTGGAAGTCATGGCCATGGAAGAGCTCAAAAAGGATTTTTAAAAATCAAGAAAGAGAGGTGGAGGAAAAATTGGGAAGAGAAATGAGAGAGATGCAAGAAAATCATGAAAAAGCATGCATAAAGAGGTTCAAGGACTAATAATCCAGCTTTGACCATATAGGAGAGGAAAGCACAGGACACAATATTTAAAGGATCAGGAAGCTTGCTTGGCTTTCAACTAATTTCTACCCTCCTTTTTTTAATAATTCCATTCTTCCACCCCCATCCTTATTTATTTTCCTTTTGAATTTGATATACTTCTATGCATGTAAGTTTGTTCCACTACCCTTTATCAAGTTCAGAGGGCAGTGAAGCCTGTGATATCAAGGAGCTCTAATATCCATGATATATCGGAAATTAACATAAATATTTAAGACCAAGAACTCTTTCCCAATCAATAAGTGGTCAAAGGATATGAATAAATGATTTTCAAAAGAATTACAAACTCTCAGCATCCATATGAAAGTAATCAGTAACAAAAAGAGAAGGGCAAATTAGAGACTTCACCTTCCATGCAATAATTTGACAAAGATGACAAAAATCAGAAATAGTCAGTGCTGGAGAGAATGTGGAAAGACACTCAGCTTTAGAACTCCTACCCAAGAGCAGAGCTGAAGCTACTCTAATTGGTGAGTGATTAAATGAACAGAAACTCACGTGGGCCATCTACCTGGCTCCAGGTTATGTTTCATACCCCATACTTGGGGGCCATTTTCTTGCTGTCTGCTGAGCCACAGAAACCTCCAGAGACCATGTTCTGAGGGACTTAATCAACTGAGCTTTGAAACTTCCACCCTAGGGCTGAGCTGTCCAGCTTAGTGAGCAGATCCCTGCATCTCCTCCCACCTTTCTGCACGGGACAGGTAGCAATTTTCTTTCCAAATGGGGCTTTTAGGGAATAGAGTCAGGAGAACCGGAATTCAAATCCTGCCTCAGACACACACTAGCTGTGTGATCCTGGGCAAGTCACTTAATCCTAATTACCTCCAAAAAAAAACCCCCAAAACAAAACAAAAAAAGGGCAGAGGGGAGGAGGAGGTTTTTAAAAGTTGCCAAGCACAGCTCCATAGAGTCCTTGGAAAAATATCAATCTAATCCTAGTGTCACATTCAACAGCAAAACTCCTAGATCTGTCTTAATTTGCAGTTTTCTAACCCTCAGAGATCTATTTCTATTTGAGTCTGACACCTCTGCTCTAGGCCATCATCCCACCATTTTACTCTTCCTCAAGCCCCCACCCATGAAACCCAGAGAAAAAAATCAGATGTTACCATGAGAAGAATATTCAGTAAGTCTTCATTAGCTGCACACTCCTCCAAGACTCTATCCAAGGTCTCTATGTACCACGAACCACTCTTCGTATCCCTCCAGGAGACAAAACCTTAGGAGAAAGATTGACAGGCTGCATTATCAGGACTGTAGCTGGGAACTTTTGAGCCCCAGGAATGCAATATAAAACATGACTTCCACTGGGGTCAGACAGATGGAGGGTAGTGGGGTAGGGATCTTATTCAAACTCAACATCTGGTAGTTTCCTACTTTAGCTAATTATTCTTGCTAAGTTAGAGCTAAGTACCACTGTTTATTTCCTGATGGACAAATACAAGGTCTACAAGTACCTTCTAAATCTGATACCCTAGAACAAAATTTTAGATGCCCCAAGCTTGGCACAACTCCATCTGTCCCATGGTGTCCAAAGTTCTGACTCTTAACTCAGCAAATCTCACTTTCCCACCCTGCTGCTCAAGAGCTGGAAGAAGCAGCCCTAGACTTTCCCCACTGTCACAGATGTTCATTCCCAGACAAGTCCGCAACCAAGGTGGTTAGATTTTTGACTTGGCCTCAGAAGGAAGACCCTCGGACCAATAGGCAGAAGTTACATAGAGAGACATTTGGACACAATTTAAGGAGGGACTTTTGAGAAAGCTCTAACTCTTAGAGCTGTTAAAAAACAAAGTGAATAGTGGTAGTGACTGGTAGTGAGTTCCTCATCATTCACGTGGAAACCAGATGATCACTTCGGTAGCATGCTGCTGTGCAAGAGAGCCAACCTTCAGGTTATGTGACAGTACAGAGGGAGGGATTCGCCTTTTGGAGACCTCGGCTTTCATCCTAGCCGAATGGCCACCACTCAGAGCCTCACTTCCTTTGTCATTTATAACTGTAATCCTTACCTCCAAGCACAGGTGAGACAAAAGCGTGCCACAGACTTTAAAGTGTTACAGAAATCTGAGCTTTTCATTCTTCACCTCTCACCGAGCTACCCTCCTTTGGGATTCTCCATGAGGCCCCTGAGGACACCTATCATCAAGAACCTCATTATCCTGTCAGATGCATCAGCCTTGGTACTCATGCCTGGTCAGCAGCCTCACTGTCCCTGTAATTGTAGGGCTGAGCCAGGGGCTCCTCCACAAGCCTCCACTTAAGGAGAACACCAAGGACAGTTATCTCTTCGGCTCCCACTTAGCTTCACTCCTTGGGATTTCTCCATCATCCCCTGAGCTTGGTACCTTCTCCCACACCCATCCCCTGCTTATTCATCTTCTTTTTGTGTGTTGTGTTTCCACATTAGATTCTATGGGCAGGGAGCGTCTTATTTTTTTTCATACTTGTATCCTTAGCACTTAACACAGTGCCTAGCAGCAAGGTGGTGCCATAGTGCATGGAACGTTGAGCCTGGAATCATGCGTTCAAATCTAGAACTCAGACACTTACGAGCTGTTTGACCCTGGGCAAGTCACTTACCCCTGCCGACCTGAGTTTCCTCATCTGTAAAATGAGCTGGAGAAGAAAATGTCAAACCACTCCAGTATCTCTGAAAAGAAAGCCTCAAATGGGGTGGCAAAGAGCAAGACTGAAAAATAACTGATTGAAATAAATGCTTACTGACTGATTATCTGACTGAAGGAAAGAATGGTCTCTTAACACCGCTAAGGTCTCTTCCAACTCTGATATCCTATATTCTTCCTTCAAGTCAAGTTCAAAAGAAATAAGGGAGGGCTAAGATTTCTTCTAATGTTCTCTCACCAGGAAATGTAGAATAGGACACCAAGATGTCACTAGGTGTTGGTAAGCTGGCCACAGCATCTGTTTGATCAAAGTTATTTTGAAAAGGGGTAGCATCTGTCTCAGGGTCACTGCCAGGGGACTTATCCTTGGGAGTTGATGACACCTGAAATCCATGGTCTCTCTGATCTGTAGGAAGCAAGAAGAAATAAAAGAATCAGCAGCAATCAATGGTGTGCTGGTAAACACCACCTCTCTGAGGGAAAATATGTGCCCAGGACATACTTTGAAATTTAATCTTAATTTTCTCCAACACTACAGTCCATCAACAAGACAATCACTCAAGCCCAGAAATGTAACATTTGCCAGCATCCAAGGTGTAGATAGACAGATATCAAGATGTTAGGCATAGATAGATAATCCAAGGTATACTAAAAATTGAGCGATCAGTTCTTGGGAGCTGACTCCAGCACATCCACAATCTGATCAGTTCTCTGGGAGTGACTCCAGCACATCCACAATCTCAATGCTCCTCTCAAAAAGAGTATCTAAGTAACAAAGAACTGGAAATTGTGAGGATGCCTATCGCCTGAGGAATGACTGAACTAGTTATGACATATGAAGGAATACTATTGTGCTATAAGAAGTAATGAAGGGGGTGGGGGAGGGGAAGTTAGGTGGCACGGTGGATAGAGCAGTGGCCCTGGAATCAAGAGGACCTGTGTTCAAATCTGGTCTCAGACACTTGACACTTACTAGCTGTGTGACCCTGGGCAAGTCATTTAACCCCAAATGCCTCACAAAAAAAAAAAAAAGCGATGAAGGGGAGAAACCAGGGAAGATTTGTATGAATGGATATAAAGTGAAGTGAGAAGAACCAGGCAAACAATTTATACAAAACAACAATGTTGTAAAGATAAGCAACTCTGGAAAATTTGGGAACTCTGTTCAATACAAACTCTAAAGGATTCCATGACTCCATGACAAAATATGCTACCCACCTCCCAAAAAGGACTTGATGGACTCATAGTGCATACTGAGACATTTATCTTTCGAACATTGCCAATATAAGAATTTATTTTTTGCTTGAATATACATGCTTATAATGGGGATTTTATTTTATTTTCTTTCTCAATAAAGGGAGAGAAGGGTACCTTTCACTGAATGAAAAAAAATTTAATTTCATTTAAATAAACAAAATTTGCATGTTCACAGAAAAAAATATAATGGAATCTAAAGATTCTAACAAAGATCAAATAGCTATCAACATGAACTGGGGGATGACTAAAGAAATTGCACCACATGAATGGAGTGAAATACTCCTGCACTGGATGAAACAAAGAATATGTACAGAGATGCATGGGAAGACTTCCATGAACTGATACAAATCCAAGTAAGCAGAACCAGGAAAACAATTTCCATGGGGAAAAAAAATAACATTAAAATAATGAAAACTGAAGGCTATGAAATTGTAATGAGCAAGCTTGACCTTCAAAGAAGACATATGAAAGCTGCCCTCCCGCCTACTTTGGAAAGGGGGGAGATTCTAGGTATGGAACACTGCCAATGTCAGAGTATTTTAATATCTTGGTTAGTTTTGCTGAATTTATTTTTCCCTCTTTCAATCCTTCTCATCTAAAGTTAGCAACGCTCTTTACAAATCTTCTATCATTTGGTCTTCACAATAACCCCAGGAGGGAAATGCTATTATTATCTCCATTTACAGTTGAGGAAACTGAGGCAGAGGTTAAATGACTTGCCCAGGATTTCAGGGTTATGTGTCTGGAGAGGAGGGGAGAAAAAAAGACAGAAGAAAAATAAGGCAGTGGGATTCCAGACAGGTGCAGCAAGTAACAGAGAAAAAACATATTTTTCCTAATGTGTTATTTGTTATATATTCATTTGGTTCTACGATATTTTGTTAAATGTTAAGGGTTTGTATAAGATTTTACACCTTGTTCTACGTGCTTATTTGATTACTTTTCTGTTAACAATTAAAAATTTATTGCCTTATTTTAAAATGTTAAAAAAGAGGTCAGAACCGTAAGCCTGCTACTCTTTAAAAGATGCCAACTCCTGAACTATATCATACCTAGCACAGGGGTCCAGATGGTGAGGGCTCCTACTAACCTCTAAACGCCCCAAAGGTAGGGACTGAGCAGCTGGCAACAGGAGACATGGGCTTGGAGTCACAAGAGCTGACTTCCAGTCTGAGCATCAACACTTAGGAACTTGTACGGCCCTAAGGAAAACTTTTCTCAGAAATCTTTTTTTCCCCCAGAAAAAAATAAAAAGACTTTCTGACTCTCAATTTCCTCATTTGTAAAATGAACATAACAACCTACTCCACAACAGAGGTGTTAGTAAGGTGCTTTGTAAACGTTCATGATGCTTTAGAAAAGTGAGTTACTTAGATAAAATAAAAATGATATAACATCATGTACTTCCACAAGTCTGCCAGAAGAAATATTTATTCTGTATGTGTGGAGCCCATATAAGACTGCATGACATCTTGGGGAGGGAGGGGGAGAAAATTTAAAATTTATGGAAGTGAATGCTGAAAACTGAAAACATTAATAAATTTGGGAAGGAAAAAGAAATATTTATTCCTTTTAGAGAATTTAGAGGTAGTTTAGGGGCAAGTGTGTGTGTGCGTTCATCCTTTGTTGTCAAAGAAGACCATGCCATCAGAGAAATTATGACATGACTGGCACTTGACTTTGTTTTGAGTGAGGGAGGGCTGTGCAAGGTCACCAGCCTCACTTCTCCTCCAGAGCCATCTGAATCCAGAGACCAAGTATTCATCAGGATGACTGGAGATGACCCAGGATGAAGCAACTGGGGTTAAGTGACTTGGCCAAGGTCACACAGCTAGCAAGTGTCAAGTGTCTGAGGTGAGATTTGAACTCAGGTCCTCCTGCACTGGTCCTCTATCCACTACACCACCTAGCTTCCCCTAAGGGCAAGTGATCACTGGGCACAGAGTAAGGAAGTTGTGAGTTCAAATCTGACCTCCAACACTTACTAGCTGGGTGACCCTGGGAAAGTCACTTTACCACTGTCTGACTCAGTTTCTGCAACTGTAAAATGGGAATAAAAGTAGCATCTACCTCCCAAGGTTCTTGTGAGGGCTAAAGAAGATATTTTTAAAACACTTAGAACAGTGGCTTGCACATGTCTGACTCTTCATGACCCTATTTAGGGTTTTCTTGGTTGACACACTGGAGTAGTTTTCCATTTCCTTCCTCAGTTCATTTTGCAGATGTGGAAACCAAAGCAAACAGGGCTAAGTGACTTGCCAGGGTCATACAGCTAATAAGCATCTGAGGCCAGATTTGAGTCTTCCTGACTCCAAGCCTGGAGCTCTCTGAACCATGGCACCACTGAGCTACCCCTTGCACATAGTAGGCACTTAATAAGTGACTGCTTCCTTCCTTCTATTCTAAATATAAGCATTTTTAAACTTAAGAGAGAAAAATACCCAAACTGACACATGTCCCCTCATGCCCTTGGACCTCTTTCTAACTCCAGCCATTATGACATCCCAATTTTATAGAATTCTTTTTTTAAAGTATATTTCACTGTCTCCACTGAGCAAGGGTCCAGAGTTCAGGTAAAAGTTTATCAAATGGGGTAAACAATCAGTTAACTTCCGACCCACCCTTAAAGAATCATTTTTTCCTTAAACCATTCCATCCCTCTTTCACTCCTTCTTTCAAGTTTTCCTCTCTCCAGCTGGTCACAAGTGAATGGGAAAGATACATCATTATCTAAATCATCAAAAAGAAGTCCTTCTCTTAGGTGAATCATTAATTGCCCTGATCCCTTCAGGACATGGGGGAAAGAGGCTACTACTCTCTTAGGTGGGTCAATCCAGATTAAAGGTGACTAGGGATGTGATTTTGTGGACAGAGTTTTTAACATGGAATTAAGAGGACCAGAGTTCAAAGGCAGTCTCTGACACTTTCCCAGCTTCTCTCAAGATCAGGTTTCCAATCTGAAAAAATGGGAGGGAGGGAATGACAGCACTTCCCCCATGGGGTTGCTGTGAGGACCAAATTGTAATTGTAAATTTGAAAGCACTACATAAGTGTTAGCTAATATTATTATTTTTTTTTATTACAACACCTCCCTAATGGCTTCAGGGAAGAGCCCTTCATCAGCTGATCTGGACAGGCAGGAGCAGGGCATTATTTAGGAACTGATAGGTAAAGAATCACTGAGAGGGTTTTGCTTTCAGATTACTTCGAAGCCTTCAGGATAATATGAATTATTATCATAATATGAAAAAGGATAATATGAAAGATGCTTTCTTGATATTTATAAAAAAAAGGGAGTGGGGTAGAGATGCAAGTTTGGAGCGCTATGTGTGAGAAAAAGACCTGCTGGGGGCATTTGAGAGGGGAAGCTGATGCTTTTTTCTGGGGCTGATGCTTCTCCTGGTCCTAAAAGACAATAGCAGTGACAAGGGCAAAGGTCTTACCCCCACCACAGGCCTGGATGAAGAAAAGTTTGGGTTTCCCTCCCAAGGTGGGGCACTGGGAACCACTGAAGATGTTCACAATTCTCTCAACTGAAATGGAGGCTCCGTCTGTGCCATAAATGGCTCCAGGAAACTGGATATGACTGGCCTGAGAAAATAATAACACATATAACAAAAATGTAAATATATATTTTTGTGTGTGCATGCATATATGTATGTATGTGTATATATATATATATATATATATATATATATATATATATATATATATGCATGTACATACACAACAAAAAAATAACAGTTCACATTTCTGTGGTGCTTTATGGTCTCCAAAGTCCTTTCTCACAACAATGCTATGAGATACTACTACCCCTATTTTACAGGGAAGGAAATAGAGGATCTGAGAAGGTAAACATCTTGCCCAAGGACACAAGATCCTGAGACAGGATCTGAACCAAAGGCTCCTGACTCCAAGTATGGGGCTCCCTCCCCGCCAGGCCAGGTTATCTCACAGAGAACAAGGGCTCTTGGTACTCAACCCATAAGGGACCAGGGCTCCCATGCCCTGCCAGGTAATCCCAGAAGTGCAATCTCTCTCCTTTTTAGCTCAGAAGCAGGGCTCTCTGTCAGAGGCAGGGAATGTGGACTTACTTGTACTGGATGACACCTGCCCTGCCTTCCACACGTTTCCTCACTGTAAGAAGTGAAGCACCCTCCCAAGGGGAAAAACTCCAGGAGCACAGATGTGGAGGTGGAAGGAGCCTCAGCCTCTGCTTTACAAATGGGACAAGGGGGGGTGTCCCCAGAGGGGAAATGACTCCACCAAAGACTTCAGCCCTCTTCTGAGATCGTAGTGGGGAGTGTGGATGGGCAGAGTGGGTGAAAGGTCAGTTCTGGTTGGATGTCAGGAAGAACTTCCTAACAAATAGAGCTGGGCCAGGATAGGCTGGGCTACCTGGGCACTTCCTTCACTTGAAGTTCTCTGGGAATTACTCTTTCGTTCTGTATATGCCCTGTGCACTTCCTTATCTGTGAACATTTGTTTCTCCCCAGGAAACTGTAAGCTCTCTGAGGATAGGAACTATCTCACTTCCCTCTCTTTATCACCGATGCCTCACATAGTGCTGGGCCCAGGATGAGAACTTAATAACACTTCAAGCAGACAATTCAGAAGCCTGAACAAGTCAACTCCAACGAGTGTCTGTACCTGACAGCCATGAGACAGAATGACCACCACACAGCAGTCCAGGGCGCTGTGGTCCCTCTCGGCCAGCTGCTGCAAGGCTGCTCCCATTGCCTGTGGGCAAGAAGACCCCTGTAAGACAGAAAGCTGAGTGCCTGGGCTCCCTTAGACATCCCCCCCACAACTCCCAAGCTCAGCTGTCAGGAGAAAGAAGCCAGAGCAAGCCAGAGCGTGACCAGGGACAAGGACAGGAATTTGGAGAGAGAAAAAGTCTGAGTGAGAGTCACTTGTCCTGTGGCAGCCCATGCTAGGACCTACATAGATCTGATGGAAGCCTCCAACGTGTCACCTAAGGAACTTCTAGGATCCTCTACAAACTCTTCTGGTTGATATTTCACTCTTTCCAAACTGCTGCTGCCCTTCCTACCTTTCCAGTCTAATAAGATATTACTTCTCTTTAATCTCTCAGGACCTATTTGCTCTTACTCACACACTACCATCTCCCATCTCCAGGCCTTTTCACAGGCTGTTCCCCACACCTGAAATGCCTTTCCACCACACGGTCCCATTTTTGCAATACTTATTTCCTTCAAGACTTGGCTCAAGTACTCCCTTTGTCATGGGGCCTTCCCTACCCAACTACCACCACCACCTACCAGCTACTAGTAACCTCCCTTCAAGACTGGTTACCTTGTTTTGCGTATGTACATATTTTATACATCTATTCAACCATATTTATCTTCCTCATTAGAATGTAAGCTTCTAGAAGACAGGGGATTCTTAAACTTCTCTCTCTGTAAATCCAGCACAATGGCTGAGTCTTAGTTTGTTATTGAGTAACTGATTCTTATCACACTAGCCAGGTATGATGTCTGGAAACAGGTTGTGGGGATGTATCTGATTTAATTCAGCAAACATTTATTAAAGCCTTCCTTGGAAGCAGAATGACCTTCCTACCCAGACCTCAAGACAGCAAGACGGCGAACAGAATAGAGTACCAAGCCTGGAGTTCAAATCCAGCGTTAGACATTTACTAGCTGTGTGACCCTAGGCAAGTCATTTAACCCCTATTTGCCTCAATTTTCTCATCTGTAAAGAGTTGGAGAAGGAAATGGCAAGTATCTTTGCCAAGAAAACCCCAAAGGGGGTCAGGAAGATTGGGCATGACTGCATAACATCAGAAAATGGTCCATCTATGTCTATAATAAACATCTGTGTTAATGTCTTAACCTCCTTCTAGACTATAAACTCTTTGAAGGCAAGGCCATTTCTTATCTTCACTTCACTTCTCCCAAAGGAGGTAGTACAAACCCTGTACTTTAGGGCTAACTAACAGATATAAAGAAAACTTTCTAACAATGAGAACCACCGAAAAGTAGAATGGCTACCCAAGGATACAGTGAGCTCCCCACCAGTGGAGGTATTCAAGCGGAGGCCAGATGCCTACTTGTCAGAGATACTAGTTCAATTCTTTTCAGTCATGTCTGACTCTTTGTGACCCCGACCTGAGATTTTCTTGGCAAAGATTCTGGATGCCATTTCCTTCTTCAGATCATTCTTGGAGATGAGGAAACTGAGGCAAATTGGGTTAAGTGATTTGCCCAGAGTCACACAGCCAGTAAGTGTCTGAGGCTGGATTTGAACTCAGGAAGATAAGCCTTCCTGATTCCAAGCCCCATGCTCTATCTGCTGCACCAGCCAGCAGCCCAGGGATATTATCGAGTAGATTTTTGACCAGGCAGATGACCTTTTATTTTGTTCGAATTCACTATTTTATGAAGTATTTACTATACACAAGGGCAGCTTGGTTCAACTGAACTTGGAGTCAGTAAGACCTGATTTCAAATCTTGCCCCTTCTTGGTTGTGACAGTGACCTCAGCTGCTTAAACAGCTACTCCCGTGTCTAGAGATCTCCAGTAGGTTCTGCCAAACTGGAAAAGCTTCAAGCTTGAGCCCAACAATTATATGTCTCTTATCTGAGGATCAACCCAGCTGAGTGTGGACAGGCTTATCCTTAAAAGGCTGGTCACCAAGTGACCACTCTTTCTGACCTTTATATAGCCCTTTTAATAATTTAATAACTTAATTTAATAAAATGATTTAATTATTTTAATTTATTTATTTAATGATAATTTAATTAATTAATTTGATGATTAATAAGAGCACTTGATATTCATGATCTCATCTGAATAGCACAACAAGCCTATAAGGGAGGCATGATTATTCACATGTTACAGATGAAAAAACTGAAACTTACAAAGCTTAATTGACTTGCTCATGGTCACACAGATAAGCATCAGAGACAAGATTCGAATCCAGGTCTTCCTGACTTTAGGTTCAGTAATCTATCTATTCCATCTCTCTTCCTTTTTTTTTTGTAATTTTTTAATTTTTAATTTACTGAATAAAATACGCATTCCCATAACATAGTTCAATAAGCAAAGATTGCACATGAAACTGCAAATCTACTATGCAGAACTTACTATTCCTTCCAAATACACAACAAAATTATCATGTAAATTTCTTTTTTTCTTCCCTCCCCCTTCCCCATCCTAGAGATAACTACTATTAGATGTAAATACATATATGTGAATAGCATTTTTTAATACGTCCTTCAGAGTTAGTTAGGGTATTTACACTCAAAGGTGTTCTTAAAACAGTACTGCTGTTACTTTACACAATGCTCTCTTGGTTCTGCCCATTTCACTATGCATTATTTAGTGTAAGTCTTTCCATGTTTTTCTAAGATCACTGAGTTCATCATTTCTCTTAGCAGAGTAGTATTCCATCACAATCCTATACCACAACTTGCTCAGTCATTCCCCAAGTGATGGGCATCCCTGCAATTTCCAGTTCTTTGCCACCACAAAGAGAATTAATATAAACATTTTAGCACATATAGGTTCTTCCTTTTCCCTGATGATCTTTGGAAGTAGATGAAGTAGAGGTTCCTAAAGAAAGAATTTGTGGGAAAGGTGGCTTCTGAGCCAACTATCAATTCAGGAAGACAGGGTCTCTGAGGGCAGAGATGGGGAGGTCACATAGTTATTAAGGATCAGAGGTGGAATTTTAAGCCAGGTGTCCCTGACTCCAAGTCTCAGACTCTATCCACTATTCCAGGCTGCGGCTGCCTCCCAGGCTGACCTGCTCTTAGTTCCTGCTATGGAGGAGACACAAAAACCAATAAAACACACGGTCCTTCTTCTCATTGTACCAAGGCCCATATCCTAGAAAGTATATTTTCCCCTGTCTCATTCTAGTCCTTCACCATTTCCTTGGATTTTGTGTATCTGCCCCTGGTTGGAGAGAAAAGAGATCAATGAGAAGGTATGTGGGTTAGCCAACCTGGTCAGGCCCTGCCTCTCCCGGGGAGCTGGCTCACCAAGGACATTACCTTTGCGCTCAAATTCCACTCAACCTCCACAGCAAAATGTAGTGCTTGGAAGCGTTTCTGCATCTTTTCACAGTCAATGTTGGAGCCTGTTCGAACAGAAAGGCCTGAGGAAGCATGGAAGTCCACATTATTGATGATGAGGCAGTAGCCACACGGGTCTGAGTTCAGAGTATATACCTGTCCAACCTGGAAGAACCAAAGGTAAACCTGAGTCTGTCTGGAAAACACCCTAGAGATGGGTCATTCTAACTACCCAGTTGAGATGACACTAATCAGGGCTGCTAAAAGAAGACTGATGTAGAAAAAAGCAAGCAGAACCAGAAAAACAAATCACAAAAGGATTGTAAGTCTCAACAAGAAAAACAAGAGCTCGTACAAAATTTTAATTCAAATAAATTAAATTTTAAAACTGAATTTAAAAACCATAATGACCCAGTTTAGTCCCCAAGAGGAAAGGAGAAAATGTACCTCAACCCTTCCTTTGTAAAGGTGGCAGACCATGCGTGTAGAACACTGATCAATTTTGCTGAGCTCATTTATTTTCTTTCTGTTTTATTTTTTGTTATAAGGGATACCTCTCAAGGAGGTGGGACAAGAGGGCATATTTGAGAAAAGGGGAATGGAAAAAATGAAAGACATCAATACAATTTTACATGATGCTAGTGATAATATAATGGAATCTTACAGGAAGTTGGTTGCCTTTTCATTAGCCTTTAAAGGAAATGTCTGTGGGCAGGGATTGATACAATGTTCATGGAGAACACAAAGCTGGAAGTGGGCTACCATTTAATGAAAACTCACCATACCAGGGTTTCTCCAATATCTTGTGTGTGTAGGCGCCACAGCACCTGTGTTAAGGAGCAAAGAAAAGAGGACACATGAACAAAGTGGGCATGAACAGAAAGAACTACCCTATTTACACTAAAATATTCATAGTAGGACTGTTGGTTAAGAGTAAGAAACTGAGGGGGGAGGAGCCAAGATGGCGGAGTAGAAAGACTCATGTATGCTAGCTCCGAACCCACAGCCCATAAATTTCCTGTAAAAAGAACTCCCCACAAATTCTGGAGCACTGTAAGCCATGCAAAAACACAGTGGAAGAGATTTCCATTCCAGAGAGCCTTGGAAAGCCGTCCCCAGGGGTCCATTGCGCTCAGGACAGCGGAGCCCACCCCTGCGCTGCCCTGGCCCCAGAGGAGCTGATCCAAGCAGGCTTCAGGGACGGAATCTCCAGCGGCCGGGAAGGTCCCTCCACCCACAGGCGCTCCAGGTCATTGAGAGAGACTTATGGGCTGGCCGAGAGGGGAACAGGGTGTCTCCGTGGCTCGGGCCCCCTCGGGAGGCAGCGGCAGAGGCAGCGGCGGCCCGGAACTCCTGGAGCAGGCAGGAGCTCCGCTCAATTACTGAAGGTCTCTGCATAAATCCCCTGAGGGAACTGAGCCTGGGAGGCGGCCCTGCCCCCACCCAAGTACCAGAACTTAAGCTCACATTGAATAGCAGCCACTCCCACCCCTGAAAGCCCTGAGGCTGGGAAGCAGCATTTGAATCTCACACCCCAAGCACTAGCTGGGTGGATCTAGGCGGGGGTGGAGAGGAATCTCAGAAATCAAATAACTGGCTGGGAAAATGCCCAGAAAAAGGAAGCAAAATAAGACCACAGAGAGCTACTTTCTTGGGGAAGAGATGTTCCTTCCTCCTTTCATTTCTGATGAGGAAGTACAATGCGTGCCATCAGGGAAAGACGTGGAGGTTGGGGCCTCTCTATCCCAGACATCCGAGGTGGATGTCTGGTGGGCTCAGGCCATGGAAGAGCTCAAAAAGGATTTTGAAAATCAAGTTAGACAGGTGAGGAAAAACTGGGAAGAGTAATGAAAGAGATGCAAGAAAAGCATGAAAAACAGGTCAATACCCTGCTAAAGGAGACCCAAAAAAATGCTGAAGAAAATAACACCTTGAAAAATAGACTAACTCAATTGGCAAAAGAGGTTCAAAAAGCCAATGAAGAGAAGAATGCTTTCAAAAGCAAAATTAGCCAAATGGAAAAAGAGGTTCAAAAGCTCACTGAAGAAAATAGTTCTCTCAAGATTAGAATGGAACAGATGGAGGCTAATGACTTTCTGAGAAACCAAGAAATCATAAAAAAAAAACCAAAAGAATGAAAAAATGGAAGAGAATGTGAAATATCTCATGGGAAAAACTGACCTGGAAAATAGATCCAGGAGAGACAATTTAAAAATTATGGGACTACCTGAAAGCCATGATCAAAAAAAGAGCCTAGACATCATCTTTCATGAAATTATCAAGGAAAACTGCCCTGATATTCTAGAACCAGAGGGCAAAATAAGTATTGAAGGAATCCATCGATCACCGCCTGAAAGAGATCCAAAAAGAGAAACTTCTAGGAACATTGTGGCCAAATTCCAGAATTCCCAGGTCAAGGGGAAAATATTGCAAGCAGCTAGAAAGAAACAATTCCAGTATTGTAGAAATACAATCAGGATAACACAAGATCTAGCAGCTTCTACATTAAGGGATCGAAGGGGGTGGAATAGGATATTCCAGAAGTCAAAGGAACTAGGACTCAAACCAAGAATCACCTACCCAGCAAAACTGAGTATAATACTTCAGAGGAAAATGTGGTCTTTCAATGAAAGAGAGGACTTTCAAGCATTCTTGATAAAAAGACCAGAGTTGAAAAGAAAATTTGACTTTCAAACACAAGAATGAGAAGAAGCATGAAAAAGTAAACAGCAAAGAGAAGTCATAAGGGACTTACCAAAGGTGAACTGTTTACATTCCTACATGGAAAGACAATATTTGTAACTCTTAAAACTTTTCAGTATCTGGGTAGTTGGTGGGACCACACACATGTACACACACACACGCACACACACACACACGTACATGCGTGCATGCACACACACATACACACATGCACGTACACACAGAGACAGAGAGCACAGAGTGAATTGAATAGGATGGGACCATATCTTAAAAGAAATTACGGTATATGGTGAGAGAGAAAAGTAGTGGGAGGAGAGAGGGTGAAATGGAATGGGGTAAATTATATCTCATTCAAGAGGCAAGCAGGAGGCTTTTTAGTGGAGGGAAAAAGAGGAGAGCTGAGAAAAAAACATGAAGTTTACCCTCATCACATTCGACTAAAGGAAGGAGTAAAATGCACACTCATTTTGGTATGAAAACCTATCTTACAGCACAGGAAAGTGGGGGAGAAGGAGATAAGCAGGGAGGGAGGGATGATGGAAGCGAGGGCAATGGGAGAAGGGAGCAATTTGAAGTCAACACTCTTGGGGAGGGACAGGATCAAAAGACAGAATAGAAACAATGAGGGGCAGAATAGGATGGAGGGATATACAGTTAGTCTTACACAACACAACTGTTATCGAAGTCATTTGCAAAACTACACAGATATGGCCTATATTGAATTGCCTGCCTTCCCAAAGGGAACAGGTGGGGAGGGAGGGATGGTGAGAATTTGGAACTCAAAGTTTTAGGAACAGCTGTTGAGTATTGTTCTTGCTACTAGGAAATAAGAAATACAGTTAATGGGGAATAGAAAGTCATCTGGCCCTACAGGACAAAAGAGAAGATGGGGACAAGAGAAGGGAGGGATGATGGAAGAGAGGGCAGATTGGTGATAGGGAAAATTACAATGCTCGGTGTATTGGGGTAGGGGAGGGGATAAATGGGGAGAAAATTTGTAACCCAAAATTTTGTGAAAATGAATGTAAAAAGTTAAATAAATAAATTTATATTTTAAAAAAATGAGTAAGAAACTGAAAACAAATCTAGCAAATTCAGAACCCAAGAATATCTAAGCAGGAAAGGATATTAGTGACCATCCTCTCTAATGTGTAACTAAAAAAATATCTCTCCCCACCAGTTTCTCCTTGTTTGTATGGAGTTGTTTGCATGTTAAATCATGCATTAAATTGTGAACTCACCACCATGTATTTTTGCCTTCTTTGTATCCCTAGGGCTTAGCACAGTGCCTGGCTTATAGTAGGTGCTTAATAGATGCCTGTTTTTAACCTGTTTGCACCTCTAACTATTGCTCCCAGTTCTGCTCTCAGAGACCAAACATAACACTCTCATCTGTCTCAACAGCACAGTCCTTCAAATATTTGAATACAGCTATCATATATATCAGCCACTTCCCCATCACCCTAATTGACTTTCACTGGATGCTTTCTAGCGTATCTGTATCCTTCTTAAAATGTGCTGTCCCAAAGTGAACACAGTACTAAAGAGGTGGTCATCGAACAAATTCATGGTCTAGGAATATAATGAAATATCATTGTGCCATAAGAAAAAAACAAGCCAGAGAAGGAAATGGCAAACTACTCTAGTATTTTTGCCAAGACAATCCCAAAAGGAGTCATGAAGAGTTGAACATGACTGAAAATGACTGAATAATATCAAATCATGCAGATGAGGAATTCAGACAAAGAAGGGAAGATTTTTACAAATAGATAAAGAGTAAAGAAATCAGGACCAAATGAACAATACATATAATGGCAACCATGATGTAAATGAAGGCAGCAGAGAAAGACAACAGAATTCCATCGATTCCCATAGGGGCTGACATTGGCTCCTGGTGACCATCACCAGCTGATTAAGAAAGAGTAAACTTTTGTTACAAGTCACAATTCTCAAGTAGGGGAATAAAGAGGGATACATTTGGAAATAAAAGAGAAGTTTAAAAAACAATTATCACTTAAATGTTTTAAGTAATATAATGATTAAAGAGTTAAAGATAGTTTAAAAAGAAAGAAAAGGAAATGGTGAACTCCAGAAGTGGAACGTGCTGTCATTCACAAATGCTGGTCCATGATTTTGCTTACCTTTTATTTTTAAAGGGAAAGACATCAGGAAATCTTGATGCCAACTGCCCAAGCAGCAAACTCCACCTCTGGCAGAACTCAGCCTCCCTCCCTGGATCCTGAGTTTCTCATTGGTCAGAGCTCATCTTATCTTGCCTGAATCAACACTCACCATGCCTTTTTCTGGGTATCTCCACGCAGTACTCACATGCAACTTGTCAGTCAGCAAGCATTTATGAAGCATTTATTACATAGCCAGTAGTGTGCTAAGCATTAGAGATACAAAGAAAGGCAAAAACTCTGGTTCCTGCCCTCATGGAGCTAATATTCTAATGAGGGGCTTGGGGGCCGTGCAAAGTCACCAGCCTCACTTTCTCCTTCAGAGCCATCTGGGTCCAGTGGCCAGATACACACATCGGGATGACTAGAGGTGGTCCCCAAATGGCATGAAGTTGAACTGAAGTAGGAATACAGAATATTTCCTTTAAACAGTGCTGGGTTTTGAAGAAAAATATTCTGGGAACTGAGTCTCTTCTCTATTCCAGTTTAATGACCCCAAACCCTCAAAATAGTTCATCATTGTTTTTGACTTTTTCCTTGTTGACTCATAATCAACCAAAAGTCTATTAAAGTGTTTTTCTACTCTTTGGAACAAAGTTAAGAGAAATCTGGTTCTGTCTTGTTAGCTAGCAAAATCTCTCATGTAACAATTGTCAGTCTGGTTTACTGGCACCTGTAAATGTCCAAGGTAGGACTGGAACCCAGGTCACCTAATCTCTCATCTATCACTATTTTAGTACACCAGGAGGTATCTCTACACATACGTCTGCCCTTCTTTCAGGGCCTTAGATGGTTCTAGCAACAAAATGACTGTGGCATAATTGAGAAGGCAACAGTCTACCTTTCTCCTGGTAGGAGATAAATATATAAATCAACAAGAATTTATTAAGCTAGGCATAGTGCCAGGCCCTGGGGGTATAAATGCAAAGAATGAAACAAGCCCTGTTCCTAAGCAGCTTACAACTAAGACCTCAGCTGTGTTCTGAAATATTAAGAAATAATATTATGCTAGAGTCCCGGAAGACCTTGGTCTCACTTGGATCAAAGACCTAATCAGTCTTCCTTAAAAGGATTTATTCAGTTCCAGGAAAGGAAATGGATTATCTAAAACTAAGAGACTAAATGCAGAAACAAACCCTAAAATATTTCAGTGAAAACAACATATTACAAGAGAATGAATGGAGAAACAAATCTGAGAGCCCAGCTGTCTTCTATTAAGTCAGACATTAAAGAGGCTTATAAAACTACAGAAAACAATACACTCATCATGCTAATTATTTTCTCATTTCTCATTAAAAATGTATTTATGATAATATGCAATGAGTATTTTTGTTATTTTTAACTGAATTGATATGCAAATATTTGTGTCAATTTTTAATATGGTAAATATTGATAGATCAAATCCACATCAAAATCTCTTTAGGTGGTGGTCTTCAATAATTTTTAAGAGGATAAAGGAGTCCTAAGACCAAAAAGTTTGATAGCCTCTGGTTTATTCCAATTAAAAGAAGAATTTCTACAGCTAAGCTCGGGGATAAAGGCCTCATTTCTAGAATATATAGAGAACTGACTCAAATATATAACCATCCAAGTCATTCCCCAATTGATAAATGGTCAAAGGATATGAACAAGCAATTTTCAGGGGAAAAAATCAAAAATATCTATAATCATATGAAAAAGTGCTCTAAATCACTATTGATTAGAGAGATGCAAATCAAAACAACTCTGCGGTACCACATCACACCTGTAAGATTGGCAAACATGACAGAACAAGAAAATGATAAATGCTGGAGAGGATGTGGGAGAGTTGGAACACTAATTCATTGTTGGTGGAGCTGTGAGATCATCCAACCCTTCTGGAGAACGGTTTGGAACTATGCCCAAAGGGCTACAAAAATGTGCATACCCTTTGACCCAGAAATATCACTACTAGGATTGTATCCCCAAGAGATTATAAAAACGGGAAAGGGTCCCACGTGTACAAAAATATTTATAGCAGCACTCTTTGTGGTAGCCAAAAACTGGAAGTCAAGGGGATGCCCATCAATTGGGGAATGGCTGAATAAATTATGGTATATGAATGTAATGGAGTACTATTGTGCCATAAGAAATGATGAACAAGAAGACTTCAGGGAGGCCTGGAAGGACTTATATGATCTGATGCTGAGCGAAAGGAGCAGAACCAGGAGAACTTTGTGCACAGCAACGACCACAGTGTGCGAGAGTTTTTTCTGGTAGACTTGGAACTTTGTAATAACACAAGAACTTACTGAGGAAAAAAAAAAATCCTAATGTCGGTCTTCTAAGGCAAAATGCCTTCCACACTCAGAGAAAGAAATGTGGAAGCCACTTGCAGAATGTAGCAGATCATGTTTGTGTGTGGGTGGGTTTCAGTGTAATATGTGTTGATTTGTTATATGACTTCTTCCATTTATTTTAGTTCGACTACATAGCATGAATATAGTGAAAATGTGCTCAATAGGAAAGTATATGTAGAACCTAAACAGAATTGTATGCTGTCATGGGGAGGGAGGGGGGTATTGGGGGAAGGGGGGGGGGAATAAAATCTTAACTTTAAGGAAATGATTGTAAAACATTAAAAAAAAAATAAAATTAAATAAAAAAAAAAAAAAGAATTTCTGTGTTCACCTTTGATCCAATTGAAAGGCCCATAGTTAAAAAGAGTCTCAGGAAGACATTTCTCTAAAGGGTATACCAACATTAATATTAAATTCATCTTAAAAATGCACAAACAAAGCCAACGCAACCAAGATTAGAAGGGAATCAGAGAGTTGGGAAACAATTTTCATAGCCAGTATCTCTGATAAAGCCTTCATTCCTAATATAGAGAGAGCTAAGTCAAATCTCTAAGATCCCAAGTCATTCCCCAATTGATAAATGCTCAAAGGATAAGAAAAGGCAGTTTTTGGATAAAGAAATTAAAGCTATCTAGAGTTATACAAAAAAAAATGCTCTAAATCGCAGTGGATTAGAGAAATACAAATTAAAACAACTCTCAGGTACCCACATCATATCTATCAGACTGACTAACATGACAAAACAGGAAAATGATAAATGTTGGAGAGGATATGGGAAAATTGGAACACTAATGCATTGTTGGTGGAGTTGTAAATTGATCCAATCATTGTGGAGAGCAATTTGGAACTATGCCCAAAGGGCTATAAACTGTGCATCCCCTTTGATCCAAAAATACCACTATTAGTCTATATCCCAAAGAGGTCATAAAAAAGGGCAAAGGAGTCACATGTACAAAAATATTTATAGCAGCTCTTTTTGGGGTGACAAAGAACTGGAAATTGAGGGGATGTCCATCAATTGGGGAATGGCTGAACAAATTGTGGTATATAAATGTAAGGGAATACTGTTGTTCCATAAGAAATGGTGAGCAGGTAGACTTCAGCAAAACCGGGAAAGACTTATACGAACTGATGCTGAATGAAATGAGCAGAACCAGGAGAACATTTCACATAGTAACAGCAACATTTCTAGATGACCAACTTTATTAGACTTAACTCTTCTGAGCAACATAATACTCTAAGATAACTCCAAAAGACTCATGATGGAAAACACTGTCCACATTCAGAGAAAGAATGATGGAGTCTGAACGCAGATCAAAGCATATTATTTTCCCCATTTTTTACTGTTGAGTTTTTTGTGTTTTCTTTCTCATGTTTTTTTCCCTTTGGTTCTGATTCTTCTTTATAACATGACTAATGTGGAAATATATTTAATATGACCATACAGGTATAGCCTATATCAGATTGCACACCATCATGGGGAGGGGGACAGTAAAGGTAGGGGGGAAAAATTTAGAACTCAAAATCTTACAAAAACAAATGTTGAAAACTAAAAATAAATAAATACATTTTTAAAAAATAAAATAAAAATAAATTCGTCTAAAAAAACTGAGCTTAAATTATATACCTCTGTTTCGCTCCCCCACAGAATGTTGTCTTCTGTTTTAGGATTATAAAATGTAAGAGGAAATTGCTTGAATGATCAAGAATTCCAGTTAGCAGGGCCACTGCCTATAGGCATCCTTCTCCAAGGAGGAATGCTGATTCATTAATAAATTATCTCCAATCAACTTTGGATAAAATGAAGGGTACAGAGTTTTTCTTCCACAGAAGTGACTAAATGAGGATAAGAGGCTAATTCCCAGGTTTCCCTCAGGAAATGCCAGGGAAGTGAAGAAGTCTGTTCATTGTGCTTGTTTCCTCGATTACAAGAAAGGCTCAGTAAGGAAGGGTAGGAAAAATACATCTAGAAACTGATGCAAAAAAGAAAGCCAACTTTAGAAGAAATTAAAGGAGGAGGTCAGGAACCATTTCATCTGTTGGAAAAGATTTTCGTCCAGAATAACAAACTTTTGATGCTTAAAAAAAAGAACACGAATTCTAATGACAGGGAAGTTATACTGAGCAGAACTGAGCCATGCATACCCTGTGCTACATCCAAGCATGTTGCCCCTGGGTCTTCTTTCTTGCTGGTTTGGGAGACTGGGACCAGTGGTCTCATGGGAAGTTTCACATCTAGAAGTGAAGCAGTTCATTCATTTCTGAAGAAAGGCCTATTTCTGAGATTCAAGGTTTCACAGACAATCTATTTCCCTCCTCTTCTTTGCATACTGAAATGTTCATTTCTGTTGATGTTCGTTAATTTCAAAACAAAGGTGGGGGGGGAGAATTCAATTTTAAAATAACATAGACCTATTCCCCACCCCTACCCCCAAGCATCACTGGACATCAAAGGATAAAGGATCATAAGAAAAGGGCTAGAAGGTACCTCAGGGGACACCAATCACTTTGTTTTACAAATGACAAAACTGAGGCCAGCGAGGCCAGATTTGGTAAAATCACTGCATGTTTAAATATTAACTTCCTAAATATGTTTCACCAGGATGGTAGCAAAACAAGAATAAAAGGACTGAACAGCTATACAATTATCCTAATCATTCTCTCTAGAAACCCCCAAGATCAAGGGTACAAGCTACGTTGAATTCTGGATAAACTTGCAATGGGTTTTACAAATATTATTTCATTTGATCCACGCCAACAACTGGAGGAGATAGGTGTTAATTGCCATTAAGAGATAAGAAAGCCGAGGGTCACCAAGGTTAAGTGACTGCCCAGGGACATACAACTACTTGAACTCAGGATTTCCTGACTCCAGGTCCAGAGATCTGTGCACTATGGCACCCCCTTCTATTCAGTAGGTATACTAGCCCATCTTTCAATACTTACAAGTACTACTTGGTTTCCCAGATCTGACTATTTCAATTGGTCTGATGTCAACGGGGTCCAATTGCTGGGTCGAATTACTTTCACGGAGGAGGGTTGCTAGAGCCTGTTGGCCAGTGTCCTCTAGGCAAGAGATGAATATGGGAAGGGCACGTCTCCCTCGTGTCTGAAGATCTGTGATCAATTGCCTAGCCTGGTCTCTCCGAGTACCAGCTCTCTATTTGGAAAAATGTATAGAAAGAAGATATATCATTCAATAACGTGGTGAATTCCACCTTTTCTCCCTTTCTCAACTTGCCAGAATTATGTAAACTGCACTCATTTAAAAAAAAACATTTAATAATATTTTATTTTTCCCCAGTTAGACATAAAATCAAATTCTAACATTTTTTTTAAAGTTTTGAGTTCTAAATTCCATCTTCCCTTCCCTTTCCCCTCACTGAAATGGTAAGAAATTTGACATAAATTACACACATACAATCATGTAAAACATTTCCATATTAATCATTTTGCGCAATAAAACTCAAAACAAAAGGAAGTGAAAAATAGCATGGCTCAGTCAGAATTTAGACAATATCAGTTCTTTCTCCGGAGGCAGATAGCATTTTTCACGAGTCGTTTGGGACTGCCTTGGATCACTGTATTATCCCAGTTGTTCACTGTTCAATAATACTGTTGTTACTGTGTACAATGTTCTCCTGGTTCTGCTCACTTTACTTTGCATCAGTTCACGTACGTCTTTCCAGGTCTTTCTGAAATCATCCTACACGTCATTCTGATAGCACAATAATATTCTATTATAATCATATACCACAACTTGTTCAGTCATTCCCCCATGGACGGGAATTTCCTTGACTTTCAATTCTTAGCCCCTACAAAAAGAGCTACTATAAATATTTTTGTACAGATAGGTTATTTTCCCTTCTTTTTTTTTTACTCTCTTTGGGATATCAACCTAACAGTGGTATTGCTGGGTAAAAGAGTATGCACATTTTTATAGCCCTTTAGGCATAGTTTCAAATTGCTCTTTAGTGTGGCTGGATCAGTGCACAACTCCACCAACAGAACTGCACAGATTTTTTAAAAGTATTACTTATAGGTAGCCAAAAGATAATGAAGAGTTTTCAAAAGAGAAGGGAAGGAACAATTATTTATTGTCATATATCAGCCTATATCAGATTGCATGCTGTTTTGGGGAGGGGGGAGATGAAGGAAAATTTGAAACTCAAAATCTTATAAGTAAATGGTGAAAACTAAAAATAATTTTTTTTAAATTTTAAAAAATGAAAAAACCAAAATAAAATAAATGTTTAAAAATGGTTCAATTCACTAATAATGAGATTTCTCTTATTAAATTAATATAAATTAAAACAACTCTGAAGCTTGACCTCACCTTCATGAGGCTGACAAAGATAACAAAGCATTTACCATTTAATGGTAAATGTGAAGAAGTTGTGGAACAACAGGTAATGCACTGTCAGTGGAATTATAAATAGGCCCAATCACTCTGAAAAACCATTTGGAATTATGCAAAAAAAGTCACTAAATATACACACTCTTTGAACAGGTCTATTTCCCAAGGAAATCAAGATAGAGGGAATGGTAGCATATACACAAAAATTATTCCTAACAGCACTTTTATATTGTCAAAGAACAAGAAGGAAAATGAGTGCCCAGCAATTGGAGACCAGCTTAAGAAACTGTGAATGTAATATATGAATGTAATAGGACACTATTACACCATGGGATGTGGTGAATTTGAAGGAATTCATAGGCTCAGAAAGACTTGGACATGCAAAGTAAGGAGAATAATTTACAAAATAAACACAATAAAAGAACCCTGAAAAATTTCAAAAGTTCAGTTGTGACTTCAGAGGACTTGAGCGTTGGTACATGCCTCTTGGCATAAGGAGGTAAGAAAGAATGAGGAATCCAGGATACGAGCCTGGGGAACTGGGCTCCAAGTTCAACATCAGAGAGAGAAACTGAGGCTCAAAGAAATTAAATTCCTTTCCAATTGTCACATGGCTAGTGTCAGAGCCAGGAATGAACCTAGGTCTCTCCTGATTCCAAATGGAAGCTGGTAGCAATACAGCTCGGTACAGTAGAAATGACACTTGTATTCGGAGTTTGAACCCTAGTTGTGTCCCTTCCCTGTCTCTGGGCCTCAGTTTCCCCCTTTCTAAAATAAGTTATACTGGATGATTTTGAAGGTCCCTTTCAGCTCCAAATCTTGGAACCTCCCACCATATGGTGTCTTGTCATGATAAATATGAAAAACTGTAGTCCAGGGGTTTTGGGAACTCCAAAATGTGAGGGAAAAGGGCACACATCTGCCTCAAAAGAATTCGACCACTCAAGTCTTCTTTCAGTCCAAGAACTATTAAAACATCAATCGGGATGGGTGAGATTCCCACTGAGTCTGCCATATTTGTGAAGTCAATATAAGAGAGCCAGATTTTAAGAATCTAAGCAATTTATTGGAGGCAAGATCAACACTTTTATACAGAAAGACTATGGGAATATCTGGGACAACAAGTAGCCTGGAGCGGTCTGAAGGTTAACATAAAGGGGTCTAGATGGGATTAAGAAGTGGCAGATCTGAGGTGGAAAGTAGCCTGTGGTGGTCTGGAGATTAACCCTAAAGGGGGTCCAGATGGGATTAAAGGGTGTGCCAGAAGCCAAGAGAGCCACAACGAAAGGGCAGGTGAAAGGACTATTGACAAAGAGGGTCCCAAATGCCAGATCCAAGACCAGGGGCCCACCATTAGTGCCTCATTAAAAGCACCCAAAGAGCATGGGGATATTAATCACTTTAGGAAAACACACATGAAGAGTTAATTTACTGGTGAGTGTTGGAGAAACATTTTTTGGAGGAAAAAAACTGTTTTTGAATGTTAGGCCCGCATTTGGTTGATTTAGGGGAAATTTTTCATATACATGCCCACAGTCACAAGAAAGGCACAATAAACTTTGAACTGAGTCCCAGTTTTAACATTCCAGCCCTCTAAACAGGAAATCACTCAATTTCTCTAGGTCTCAATTTATTTATCTGTTAAATGATGGGGTTGGTCTCTAAGTTCAGCTCTCTATCTTAGGATAATAAGTGTCCTTCACCTCTCTAAGTCTTTTTCCTCATCCATAAAATGGAAAGGACATTTGCACTACCTGCTCCACACATCTCTACGGAGAGCACCTTAAAGTACTACTAGTCATTTGGGACACAGGACGTCTCAGTCCTAGTACGAGAGGAAAAGGGGAAGTGAGATGACACAGAAAAGGAGCACAATAAATGTGAGGTGTCTATTCTAGGCTCTGGGGATCTAGGATGAATAGAGTTGGAGGAAGGCAGAGTGACACACTGGGGGGTCTGTGCTCCCTCAGAAAGATCACCTCCCCTCCTCAACACTGTTCATACAATTAAACTAGATCAGTGCTTCTTAAAGTCTAGAGGCTCCAGAGAGCCTTTCAGGGGTCCTATGAGATCAAAACTCATTTCATAATTATACTAAGATGTTTTAATTTCTAATATGCACATAAACAAAAGCTCTCAAGGGAATATGACAATTTTTAAGAAAGTAAAGGGATCCTCAGACCAAAAAGTTTGAGAACCACAAGACTAGATGATAGCTAAGGGCCCTCTCAGCTCTGTCATCCTGTGTTCAAATCACAGAATAAATGTTCAAAGAAACTCTCAGCGGCCACCTAGTCCCAGCCACATCCTAAACAGGATCTCCATTATAACATACCCAAGAAGTGATCATTCAGCCTTTGTTGAAGACTTTCCGAGGGGCAACCCCCCATTTTCAGAAGTTCCTCCTACGTCTGACATTGTGTTCTGAAGTCCCTCCCAGCTCTGATAGTCTAGGTTCTAAAGTACTTTTTAACTGACATTCTAGATTCTAAATTCCCCTGAATTCTGTTCCAACACTTCAGGTTCCAGGCTACCTCCCTGATCTCAATTCTCCAACATCCCCTGTTCCAGGCTCCCCCCCCCCAGCTCAGTTCTGTGCTCCCACATCCCCTCTTCCAAGCTCCCCCCAGCTCAGTTCTGTGCTCCAACACCCCCTGTTCCCGGCTCCCCCCAGCTCAGTTCTGTGCTCCCACATCCCCTGTTTCAGGCTCCCCCCAGCTCAGTTCTGTGCTCCAACACCCCCTGTTCCCGGCTCCCCCCAGCTCAGTTCTGTGCTCCAACATCCCCTGTTCCAGGCTCCCCCCAGCTCAGTTCTGTGCTCCAACATCCCCTGTTCCAGGCTCCCCCCAGCTCAGTTCTGTTCTCCCACATCCCCTGTTCCAGGCTCCCCCCAGCTCAGTTCTGTGCTCCAACACCCCCTGTTCCCGGCTCCCCCCAGCTCAGTTCTGTGCTCCCACATCCCCTGTTCCAGGCTCCCCCCAGCTCAGTTCTGTGCTCCAACACCCCCTGTTCCCGGCTCCCCCCAGCTCAGTTCTGTGCTCCCACATCCCCTGTTCCCGGCTCCCCCCAGCTCAGTTCTGTGCTCCAACACCCCCTGTTCCCGGCTCCCCCCAGCTCAGTTCTGTGCTCCAACATCCCCTGTTCCAGGCTCCCCCCAGCTCAGTTCTGTGCTCCAACATCCCCTGTTCCAGGCTCCCCCCAGCTCAGTTCTGTTCTCCCACATCCCCTGTTCCAGGCTCCCCCCAGCTCAGTTCTGTGCTCCAACACCCCCTGTTCCCGGCTCCCCCCAGCTCAGTTCTGTGCTCCAACATCCCCTGTTCCAGGCTCCCCCCAGCTCAGTTCTGTGCTCCAACATCCCCTGTTCCAGGCTCCCCCCAGCTCAGTTCTGTGCTCCCACATCCCCTGTTCCAGGCTCCCCCCAGCTCAGTTCTGTGCTCCAACACCCCCTGTTCCCGGCTCCCCCCAGCTCAGTTCTGTGCTCCAACATCCCCTGTTCCAGGCTCCCCCCAGCTCAGTTCTGTGCTCCCACATCCCCTGTTCCAGGCTCCCCCCAGCTCAGTTCTGTGCTCCAACACCCCCTGTTCCCGGCTCCCCCCAGCTCAGTTCTGTGCTCCCACATCCCCTGTTCCAGGCTCCCCCCAGCTCAGTTCTGTGCTCCAACACCCCCTGTTCCAGGCTCCCCCCCAGCTCCGCTGCTCCCTAAGGGAATCTAGGGAGGAGAGCCAAAGCTCCTGCCCACCTGGATGTCCTCGATCATGTCGCGAGTGAACAGCTCCCGGGCCAGTATCAGCTCCCAGAGCGGCTCCACCTGCAGCTCCCTGACCAGGCGCAGGCGGTTCCTCTGGAGGAGCTCCCGCTGAGCCTCCTCCATGGTCCGAGTCGGGCGCAGCTGGGCTCGGGGGATCAGTCGGCTGACCCCCAGGGCCAACCCGCCTGCTTCCGGGTCCGGTCCGGCCCCGCCTCGGGGGCGTCTACACACGCCTGCCCCTCCCCTAGCGTTCGCTGGTGCTCGGCTCCCCTCTGCAGTATTTTGGGCGGTCCACCTCTTTTCTCGTTCTGTGTTCCACCGCCCAGCCACCTCCTCCTCTAGATTTCTGCCACCCTTCTATCCTTCTTTCCCTTTATTTCCCCTCCCTCCCCTTACACTTTCCTCTCTTTCAGTGCCCCTCCCCCTCCCCTCTGTGCCCTTACTCTGTCCTCCCTTTCTCCTCTCCTTTTACCCCCTCCTACTCTCCTTTTTCCTCTCCCCCGTTTTATGAACTCTTTTCCATCCTTCCCCCGACCCATCTCTTTGTCTCTGTCTCTCTTTGCCTCTGTCTGTGTCTGTCTGTCTGTCTGTCTGTCTGTCTCTCTCTCTCTCTCTCTCTCTCTCTCTCTCACCCCCCACCCCCACCCCCCGTCCCTCCCTTCCTCCTTCCCATTTAGGCTTTTCCACACTCTCCGGGTTCTGGCCACAGTTAAAAGTCTGAGGAGCTTCCCTTCCTCCTCCGTTAGTCACCAGGTCTGTGACTCACTTCTTCTAGGACTAACGCAAACTCTTCCTTCTTCCTTGGAAAGTCCCTAATCTGCCCCAGGTCTGTTTGCACTTTCCTCTTCTTCCAGAATGCCTCCGAGTCACCCAGAGTTGACTCGTTGCTATTTTTCCGCATTCTCTCTCTTTTCTGTCTTGTCTCTAGGATGCCAGAAACATCCTGTGGTGTATTTAACCCCATAACCACACTCCCATCTAGACCGACAACCACCCACCACCTGTGACACCAAGGACCTATCCTTTTCGCTGTCCCAGATCCTTTCCTTTCATTTCCTAGGTATACATCAACAAAAATTATTACGGCCTTTTCTCAGTCTTTATCATTCTTGACTTCTCTTCAGGCTTTGACATTGTCGATCACCCTTTGTGGAAGTCCTTTTCTCCTGGCTGTCCTCTCACCTGTCTGCAGCCTCCTCCATCTCTTTTGCAATGTTCACCCAGGTCACTCCCACCTTGGGAGTCACTCTAGCCTTGGGTGACCTCTAAGGCTCGGTCCTGTTTCTCTTCTGTCTTTTCCTCTCTTCTCCTCTCCTGTCTCTAAACTATACTCCCTCTATACCATTTCACTTGATCTCATCAGCTCCCATGGATTCAATTATCTCTGTCTCAGATCTATTTGCCCAGTCTTAATTTGTAGTCTTTCATCTCCAAATGCCTTTTGAATACCATGAATGAACTGTCCCATAGTCATCTTAAATTTAAAACATATCCAGAAGTGAACTCATTATCTTTCCCTGCAAAACCCCTCTTTCTTCCTGACTTTACCATTACTGTGCATCCTTGCAGTCACTTAGGCTCGCTATCTGTATGTCATACTGGATTCCTCACTCTCATCTTTCCATATCCAACCTGTTGCCAGGTCCTATGATTCTACCTTCCCAACATCCCTCCTATACACCCTCTTCTGTCTTTTGACACTGCCACCTCACTGGTGCAGACACCCTTACCTCATTACTGGGCTACTGTGGAGCCAGCTGGTTGGTCTCCCTACCTCAGGTCTCCCCACCTCAGTGTAATCTCCACTCAGCTGTCAAACTGATTTTCCTAAAGAGCAGGTCTCAGCATGTCACCACCACCCTCCCCCACATTCAGTAAACTTCAGGGGCTTCCTATCACCTGCAGAATCAAATATAAAATCATCTGTTTGACCCTCAAAGCCTTTCGTAACCTGACCCTCCCACCTTTCAAGTCTTCTAGCTCCTTACTCCTCTAGCCCCTACTCTTGAATTCAATGGTTCTGGCCTCCTTAGGAGACATTCCATCTCCTAATTGGACATTTTCACTTCTGTCCCTATGTCTGCAATGCTTTCCTTTCTCATCTCTGCCTCATGGCCTTCCTTGATTCCTTCAAGTCCCAGCTAAAATCCCACCTCGTACAAGATCCCCTTTAATACTGCTGTCTCCCCTCAGTTATTTGTCTCCAGTTTATCCTGCATGTATCTTGTTTGCACATGGTTGTTTCCATGTTGTCCTCCCCATTAGACTGGATTTGTTGTTATTGGGGAGCGAGGGAAAGTGGGAAGGTGAATAGGTAGGAGACCCTTTCTTTGTATTCTCTATTATATGCCTGGCGCATAATAGGCACTCAATAAATGTTGGTTGATCCAGGATAACACTGACAGAAAAAATCAAAGGGAAGATTTGAACCCAGAGCTATCCTGAATCTAAGCCCAACTAGGTATTTATTAAGACAAGCTATCTCTATTAAGGCATAGAAGTGTCCTGATGACATCAATGAAGAGGAACATTCTGGATTCTTGAAAAATTAAATGATTATTTATTATCATGATGATCCCCTCCAAAGATTTGGATGCCACTTCTTTATACCTATCTCTTCATTTATTCCTGTTGTAAATAATTATGATATAATACTTATATTCTATATCAAGGCAGCTAGAAGCTTGTAGTCAGGTGGCTGTGTGACCCTGGGCAAATCACTTAATCTATCTTTCTCATTTTCCTTACTGTAAGATGGCGGAAGCAATACCTGCCTCCCAGGCTTGTGTAAGCTTCAGATGAGATACCATGCAGTGCAGTTTGCAAATCTTAAAGAGCTACAGAAATGCTGCTATTTTTGTCATGGGAGAATAAGTACAAAGCAGATCCATATTATATTATATAATTATAATAAACTGTAACAACCTATTTCCAGTTTTTACTGGGAAAGGTAACAGATATTTTGACATCATCTGATGCTTCTAATCACTATTCCTAGGATTTTGTCCTTCATTTGCCTCCTTTTCACTGTCAAACAGTGTCCCATAGAGGGGTGGCCCTGTGCTCTTAGAGCTCTTAGTGTGGAGTCAAAGAACCAGTCCCCTGTATTTGGACAACTCTGGGCAAATCACCTCTCTCTTTCAACCTCAATTTCCTCAGATGGATAGGAAGGGGGAGGTGGGCGAAGGGGGGAGAAATCACAAACTCGAAATGACTAAATGAAAACATGTTCCACATCCCTAACAATCAAAGAAAGAAAAATAAAAGCGCATCTGAGGTTCTCACACACACACACACACACAGACACACATACACACACAGACAACAGACACACACACACAGACACACACACACAGACACACACACGCGCACACACACACACAGACAACAGACACACACGCACACACACACACACAGACACACAGACAACAGACACACACACAGACACACACACACACACACACGCGCACACACACACACAGACGCACACACACAGACACACACACACACACGCACGCCTGGGAAGGCCAGCTGCCCCCTCTTTCTTCTGCTCTCCCACCCTTGCCTTCTCCCTCCGTCCCTGCTCCCCATCATCCCGACGACTGCCTCCCAGCCTGGCCAGCGCAGCCACACCCCGCTCTGCTACAGGACCCAGTTCTGCCAATATCATCTGTGCTGCGGTAGGCTGTGGAGGCTGCGCACTGTGCTGGGACTGCGGTAGCGGCGGCGGCTGCGGCCAGAAGCTTGCAGATGCCGAGAGAATGAGTCGGTCGGCGGTGCTGAGGCAGCCGCGAGGCAGCCCCGGGCGCCGGCGCATCAGGTTCCTCCGGGAGCTGCTGCTGCTACAGTTGCTGCTTCTGGCACGGCGGTCGGAAGCCTCGGATCCTCAGGTACCCCTGTTGCTGTGGTCCACTTCCCCCGGTTTGCAGCCCTCCGTGGAAAACCCTTATGAAGGCCACATCTACTCCCGTCCTGAACTTTACACCTGCCTGGACCCCATCTTGGAGAAGGGCCCCCACACTGTACTGCTGATCCTGCAGGAAAAGCTGAGGCTGGAGGACTTCACTGCTTTTGGTGAGGTGCTTGGCGATACGCCGGAGAGCCCCTTCCCCAACCTGCAGGAGGTCCTGAAAAAGGCCCCCTCCTCCTTGGTGCTGCCAGCGGTAGGCTGGTCTGCAGCTGCCACCTTGACCTCTTACCTGACCCAGAAGTTGGGTACCGGACCTCTCCATGTGGACCAGGCATCCCTAAGAGAACTGAAGCTGAACACCACCCACCCTCTACTGCTGCTGGTGTACATCCCCTCAGCTGCCAGCACGGACTTGGGGGCTCACAAGGAAGCCCTTGCTGGCCAAGATAAGATCCTTGGGCAGGTGCTGAGCAGGCTCCAGGCTGAAGGAAAACCCTACACAGCGTTGCTTACTGCTCTTCGGCCTTCCAGGACAGTCAGAGATTTGTCATTCGTTTCCAGGGGACTGGGGCAGCAGCTCCTGGGGGAGAGCCAAGAGTATAAAGCCCAGCCAGCCTGGCCAGCAGCCCTACCACCAGTAAGCTACAGTGACACGGAGCCACGAATCCTGTTTTGGGCCAGACAATTCTCAGTGAGCTATGACAGCCAGACTCAAGATCTCACATCCCTCACTTTTGGGGCCCCAGAGCTCAATTTGACTGGCTCCAGCTGGAATGACTCCACTGCCCAGCTCGTAATGACCTACAACAACCTCTTCGGTCCCTTCTTGAGGCTGAGGTTCAGTATGATCAATCACTTCTACCCAGGGTCACACCGGAGCTGGTTCACCATGGAGGGGCTAGAGATCAAGACCCACAACTCGACTGCCTTCTTCAGTTCTGTGCAGGTCATTGCACCCAGCACCTACTCCTATCACTGCCAGTATGTAAGCAGTGACCCCACCAAATGGGGCCTTCTGATGCCTCACGATCTTCGCTCCCCCTGGAGTGTAACTCTCCAGGATTTCCAGATCCAGGCCTTCAACCTGTCTGGTGGCAGCTTTTCAGGGGCCAGCGACTGTGCAGCTTTCTTCTCCCCTGCGATCTGGATGGGGCTGGTCTCTTCTCTCTTCATGCTCTTCTGTATTACCTTTGGGGTCCATATAATCTTTAAACTCAAGTCCCTGAACCGTTTTGATGAATACAAAGGGGACCCCCTCTTTGAGCCCCTTATGGACTGATGCTGTGTAAAGATTGTAGGTCTAGTTTGTGTGTCTATTTTCCTTGTCCCCTTGTCCTGAAGGCCTGAAAGGAGCCTCTCTTACCTCTCCCATCTAATTTAGCAAGACTTTATGAGGTGCTTCCTCTGTGCTCGGTGCTGGGGACATGAAAACAAAAAGGAGGGAGACTGCTTTTGAAGAGTGAAAGGTGTTTGTTGCCTGCCCATTTGGGGAGCACCTGTAGACAGGGTTCATAGATCTAGAGTTGAGAAGGATCTTACAGACCATCCAATCCAACTCCCTCATTTCACAGGGAAGGAAACGGAGACCCAAAGGAATTAAGTGGTATCCTAGTGACAGAGAGAAATGGGGTGGGAACCCATGACTTCTGACTCCAAATTACAAATTTTTCCACTGCATCATTTTGGCATCTATCTTCCTTCCCTTCCCAACCACTGCCCATAACAAATATTCCCCCACTGGAAATCTGGGAGGGCAGAGAAAAAGGTTGAAGAGAGCTTGGCTCTGAGTCTTGGAAATACCTTAATGTAATGAATCCCTGCTGGTGTGGAGAAGGGAGACACCAATGAATACCCTCTTCCAATCCCCACAACCAAGTCTAGGTCCAATAAGGACTATATAATAAGGACTTCTTGTAAGGACTATTTTATCAGTATATAAAAAGAAACTCCTCATTTAGGGGGTGGGGGTTGGAGGAGATACCAAAGCTGTTTCAATCCCTTTTCCCTCCATGCTAGCTGCCTGCTCTTAGACATTTCTCCCAGTTGCTCCCTTTTCTCCCATCAGGAGATAATGGGTTTTCCTTCCTTGAAGATACTTGTTGGCTACAGTGTCAAGGGGATGACTGTTCAGGATATAGATTTAAACAGATGATATGTCTTCTAACTCTAAGATCCTATGATACTATCAAGAAAGGTTATACAGGGGCAAATATTGTCTGCTTGCATGTGAGAGATTTGTAGGCCTGCTTCTAGCCATGTGAGACTCATGAAATGAGGACCTTGCATGACAGATGGCTTCTTTCCATAGGATCTGTATTTAATCTTGTATGGAATGATTTATATATTTGGTCTCCAATAAGGATTAATATTCCCCCCCTCCCACCCACCCTAGCACTTAGTATAGTGGCTGATAAATTGGGAGGGTTTAATAAATGCTTTTTCATTAAATAAAGATTCCCCTTCTTATCTGCTGAGCCATAAGAGCTCAGGAGACTAAGGTAGACACAAAGGGCTTTCTTCCTTCCTGGTTGCAAATCACATAGCGTGGTTCCAGCTGGGTCCCCAGTGTTGGGTGAGAGAAGGGAAAAATGCCCCCTTCTCTCACCCAGCCCCCATGCAGTCATGACTTGGCTGCCCTTATATTTGGTGTTTGTTCTTACTTAACCTTTGGTGAGTGATTATCCCCTGGTGCATGTGTCCAGGAGTTGTGAATCCCCGAAGTCTGAAGATTACTAGAGACGTGGGAGTGTGGCTGCTAATGTTTTCAGAAAGCAAGGATGGTTCATCACCTGGGAAGCTTCCGCATCAGATAGTTTTATGGGCAAAGAGAAGAGGTTTGGTCGAATCCTGGCACTTGTTACCCACAAACGAGGGCTAGAAATGGGTGGGAAGTGTGGGGTTCTGCAAAGACACCGGTACATCGGTTTAGCACAAAATACTTTCCGTTCTGCTGAAACTTAAATGTTGGCCTCTTACTTTAGGGCAATCAGTTATGACATAAATGGTGTAATTGCTTTTAAACCTATTCTGTGACTGTGTGCTGTGATTCATGTTCAGCAATTCTTTCCGAGTAGGAATAAACGATGTATTTCATACCGGATGATTGTTTTTTACATCGAGTAATATTGTTTACTGGCTCCCTCATCTTGGTGAATTTGCAAGCCATGCATTGAAGGGTGCCCCGGTAAAGAGGGGGGGCGTGTTGAGGATTGGGAGGGGGACGGCATCGTCTATGCATCGGAAAAGGAACCCTGAGGATGCCATATCCAACAATGACTAGGAAGAAGACTGGGGAATAGAAAAAGCTCCCAGTGGGAGCTCTTAGGCATTACGTCACCCCCAAGTTTAGGAGGGGAGAAAAATGAGAGAACCCCCGCCTCTTCGTGACGTCATGGGGCGGGGCATTCCCTACAAGGGCCGCAGATCCTCAGGCTTTCCTGAACGCCCGCATTCACGTTCTCTCCGGCGGTCCTACCAGGTCGCCGGGGGGGGGGGGGGGGGGGGGGGGGAGCAGTTGTGGTGGGGGGGTGCTGTAGCTAGGCAGAAAACCTGTCTTCAAAAGAACCCTGACCCAGCATGCCCCGCGGTCGCCGCTCTTCCCTAGGAAGCACCGCCCCCTCCACCTCCCGAACCGGGGATTCTTGGGAAAGGCCGCAGTACTGCGCCGTGTCCATGGCGACGGCGCTTGGGGAGGGCAGTGGGAGGGACCGGGCGCGGTGCGTGCCCCGCCCCCTCTGCAGGGGTGGAGGACGGCGGCTGGCGAGGCTCAGCGTATCTCTCGGCGCGGAAGGCCCTTTAAGGAGTCACGTGCCCTCTGAGGCGGGCCTCGCCTCTTTGTCTCCCTGCTGCGCTCAGTCCTGCGGCGGAGACGGGGCGGGACGCACGGACATCGCCTGCTCTCCCGCTCGGCCGCCCGGGGCGCTGCGATGCCCTGCCGCTGCCCTTGGGGGCGGCCGGGCGGAGAGGACCACGACTCTGCCCCGGGTAAGGAAGGACGGGCCTCCGGGCGGACGGGGCGGAGCAGCCCCTGGGCCTGGGCCGATCCGCCGCCCCCAGGGAGGTTACCGCCTACGGTGGGGCTGCGGGGAGCCAGGGAGAGCGACTGCGCGAGAAACTGAGGCCCGGTCCTGGGAGGGGCACCCCCGAGCTCTTTCTGCGCCCCCAGTCCCGACGCTTCCTCCCGGGGCCTCGGGGCTCATGGCGGGGGGAGGGGCGGTGGTCGTCAGTTTCGGTTGAAAGTGACGCTCTTGGAGCCCCGCTGGCTCCTTAGCTTTTCTTCCCTCCTCAAGGCCTCCGGGGGGAGGGGGGAGCCCTGGGCACAAGGCCACCGGCAACGTGGGCACCGGGACCCGCAAAAATGCAGAGAGCCGCCTTGTTCTGGACTCGAGCTGCGTCACTAGCAGCAAGCCAGGCCTCCGAGGAGGGCGCCTCTGCCTTCTTAGGCCTCAGTGCTGCTTTAATGCCCGACTCAGCTGTGTCCTGTGTTTCTGCCTCCCTCCCTCCTGCCATGCGAGACTATCTCAGTGCAAGGGAGAAGTGGCAGAATTATCCGGCCTCTTGTATTCCTTCTGCCTTCTTGAGCACCAGCAGAAGAGAAGGAATGCAATCTGCAGCCAGCTATAGCAGATTTCAAAGCCAGTTCTCCTTGGTCTCAGAAATCCCACTCTGTTCTCTGGACAGGTTTCTCTTCTCCCCCGACCTTGATGTCCAAAATTGCCATCTATGACGCCATGAGGTTGTATGGGGGTTTGTTTCCCATTCCACATTTTACTATTCTGAGAAATGTAAGCAAAGTCTACATTTTCATATGGTCTAATATGGCACCATGACTGCCCTTAAAACACACCATTTGGGGATATTTTTGCCCTTTTTCTTCTCCCTGTAAAGCCATATCCATGGATGGACACCCAGGTATGAATAGGCAGGACCGCTGAGTTTATAATCAGAGAATGAATTCTGTAATTCAATTCATGGGAGATGCAGGGCTAATGTCACTTCCTCCAGTTGGTCTGTTTTCTTACCTTACTCCCCAACATTTTGAGAAGACAAGAAAAAACGAAAACCATCGTTTCTATGTATAGTCACGCTAAAGAATTCCATTCCATTTTCCCCATCCAAGAAATTTTTAAAAAAGAAAACATGCTTCCTTCTGTCCTTTTAAGTTCAACAATTTTCTTACCAGAGGTAGATAGTATGTTTCATCTTGAACTTTCTGGAATGTTTTTTGGAATTGTGATTGTTCATTGTGTTACTTAGTAACACTGCTTTTAAAAGTTCATTTTCTATACGTTACTGTTGTTATTCTATAAGTTGTTCTCCTGGTTCTCATTTCATCATTCTGTATTAGTTCATTCAAGTATTCCCAAGTTTTCTTTGTAACCATTCCCTTCATCATTTCTTTCAGCACAGTACTATTCACATTCACATTCATGTAACATAACTTATTCAGTCGTCCCCCAAATGACAAGCAGCCCCCTTATTGTTCACTTCTTTGCCTCCAAAAAAATGACCACTATAATTACTTTTTTGAATTCTTCCTTTTTTCGATTTTTGAGATTGTGGATATCAAAGGAACAATTCTGGGTCAAATGCTGTGCTGGCTTTCAAAACTTTTTAGCCATATTTCCAAATGTTTTGCCAAAATAATTGACCAAATTCACCAGCCTATTCTCACAGTCTCCAGCATTCTCAGTTTCCTTTTCTATAATCCTGCCAATCTCATGTAAAGTGATGTTGCAAAGTTCCTTTCATTCTCATTTTTCTAAGTATTAGTGATTTATAGCATTTTTCCATACAATTAATAATGGTTTGGCTTTCTTCCACTAAAACCTGTCTATTTTTGTACATTAGCTATTTCTCAATGGGAGCATGATGCTCATTCTTGGAAATTTGACTCATTTCTCTATATATTATAGACATAATGGCTTTAACAAGAAAACCTGAAGCTAAATTAATACTTTCTCAATTTCCTGAGTTTCCAGAAGAATCCATGTTGAAAACACTGGCAGTTTTTGTCTTTGCATCTGATTTTTCAGTTGTGTCCCATCTCTTCATGCCCTTTCAGGATTTTCTTAGCAAAGCTTTTGAAGTGGGTTACTGTTTCCTTCTCCAGGTCATCTTACATATGAGGAAGCTGAGGCAAACAGGATGACGTGATTTACCCAGGATCACACAGCTGGAGTATCTGAGGCTGCATTTGAACTCAGGTCTTCCTGATTCCAGGTTTCTGTCTGCTGCCCCACACTGCCTGTATATGAGCAACACTATATTTCAAAGTGTACTATCATATAAAACAATGCTTGCTGGAGTTAAAGATGCAATGTCAGGCTAAATTGGGGGACAAAGAAGGTAAAGTTTCCATGGTCCACTATCCTCCCCCCGAGCAATCTTGCCTCCCCACATTCTCTTGCTTCCTAATGAAAGAGTCTTCCACTGCCATGCTCCCCTGCTTGTATATGGTTGCATTCTTCCAGGCTACAACTGAAATAAGAAAGTGCATCTCTGTGGGAACCCCCTAAACTGAATGAGGAGGGAGGGTTTGCCAGTCTGGGACACAACTTTACTATAAATAGGAGTTATTTTTTGTCAGAAAGGTGATTAAGGAAGCTGTAAAGGAGAAACCTGGGGACCTCATAGGTCTGCCAAGGAGTCTGGAATTCCCATGTGTTAGTGCTTCCTATACTATATAGCGCTGCTCCTTCCCTGGACCCATAGGAGGGAGGGAGGGCATTTTAAAGGTGACCTTTGTGAAGCTTAGGAAACTGAAGAACCTTGGGCCAGGGACAGTGGGGTAGAAGAGGCAGGTGTCCAAGCCAGGTTACTTCTGCCATGGTTCATTGACTTCATGGTCACACCTGTAGGTAGGGGATGGGCTGCATGTTGGTCAAGAGAATTTGCTCTGACAAGAGAAGACTTGGGTTGTGGTAAACTATGAAAACATTGGGGATTATCCTTTGTGGTGTTAGGAAAACAAAGGGGGAGCTCTGAGATCCTCAGCACTGCTGAAACCTGACACTGGCCTTGTGTGATGTCTTTGATGATTTAATGTTGACATTTCTTTACAGGACCTCCAGTGTGGGAAATCCAAGTCCTGGGAAGGCCAGCACCAGGAGAGTGACAGGTGGTGATGTTCTCCAGGCCTAGGGACACCTGGAGAACCTTTGGAGAGGCCACATCTGTACCCCAGGTTTGAGAAGAGCCCCCAGACTCAGCTACCCTTCCTGCAGGACAAGCTGAGCCTTGATTATTTCCCTGCCTATGGCTGGCTCTTTGACAACAAGGGCCCCCCCCAAAGTGGAGGGTGCTGAAGGGTGCTTGGTGGAGCCTGCTGGGGGCTGATTTGCAGCTGCCCCCTTGACCTCTTAGCTGCAGCAAAAGTGAGGAGCCAACCCTCACCATGTGGACCAGACCACCCTGAAGGAGCTAAGGCTGAACACCCCCTACTTTTCCAGTTGCTGAGGAGGAGCCAGCCCATCTTGAGGTACCCTCCCCTGTCAACCCCATAATGACACAGACGTCCCTGGAGCACAGAAACCCAGCTCCAGTCAGAAAAAATAGCCTCTGCAGCCAGTCATTACTGGGGAACTTCCAGGGTGGGTCTCTCCTGTCAGGAGAGCTGGAGGAGTAGCTGCTGGGACAGGCCCTACCATCCTGACCATCACTACCACCACAAGTAACATTCAGTGCCCTGGAGCTGGACATACCCAACTCCAGCCAGGTGTTTCCTGTGACTAGAACAAGCAGAGAAGAGGCCTGCCTGTCCCCTCCTCTGGGGAGTTCCCAAGTTTCTCTCTCCAGCTGGATTGTCTCCCTTGGAGCCCAGAGCCCTTCCTTAGCCCCTTCCTGAAATTCCATCCCTTGGTCTTCTTACAACAAGGATGAAGCTGAGGTGGGTCCACAGTGATTGGGCTCCAGATGCAGAGGGTCAGCTCCTTCCCAGCTCTGTGCTCCCAGGAGCACACAAAAGGCTGCCCCCCAGAAGTTTCCCAATGGTCCTTCCCTCTTTGCTGTTTGCCTCCCTAAGTGTCCAGGCTCAGGCCTTCAGAGTATCAGCTGGAGAAATCTCCTGTAGCAGTGACCCCGATGCCCCTGCCAGCTCCCCTTCACTCCCTGTGTCTACAAAAGGAAAGGCCTCAGTTTGAAGAGGACATGACCATCAGAGGTCCCCAGGGCCTGCTGCTGATTGGACTTCTTTGTAAAAGATGCCTATCTTATTAGGCCCAAAAGGAATGTCCTTGAGGAAAGGAAGAAGGCAGTGGCTGGTATCTGGGTGGGTGAGAAGCAGCAGCTAGTTGAGGTCTAGATGTGAAACTTGGGGCATTTACCCTGGTGTTTGCCAGTTGCAAGGTTTTGTTGTTTTGTGACTGGAGGGTGGGGGTGTCCAACCAGCAGTAGTGGAATGGGATGGATTCCAGGGGCTGTCACCTTGACAGGAAGGAAAGAGCAAAGGACCGGCAATAGGAAGGGTTGGGGGAGAGCTGTTAGTGACATGACCCTGAGATGGATCCCCAACCACCTTCCCATCTCTTCCTTTCCTTCCTTTTTGTGTCTTATTACAACCTGACACAAGAAAAGTCACATCAAGCATGGAGGTCCTCAGAAACATGCATCAGCCTCTGTCCCATGGAGTCATGGGATGCCTGCTCCTGAAAGAGGTGCATTATCCAGGATGCAGAGGCACAGCTAGCAGGGATGGTAGGAGAAATCTTCCTGTCTGCTGTCCCAAATTGGTACTGACTGTGCCAGCAGGGCTGCACTGTCCTTGACAAGAACATGTCCAAAGCATGCTGGGTCATGATGTTCAGAGTGTGTGGTCCTTGACTCCTTTCCAAAGCTAAGTCTTTGCTTCTGCCCTTCCTGATTGTGTGTGTCATGCATTTTGCAGTGGGTGAACAAGTGTTGTCTGCCTGCATCCATCCACAGGTCCACACGGGAGCTTGGAGGCCCTGCTTCTGGACACTGGATCTCCTGGATGAGGGATTGACACTGTATATATGAATACCTTCTCTGTAATGATCTTGTTTGTTCATACAGATCTGTACATGTGGTCGAATGCAGGGATTATTTCTCCTTTTTTTCCCCAAACCCTGGAATGTTCCCCAATGTCTGGCATGTAGTGACTGCTTTGTAAATGTCATTTAGTTTAGAGGCAGCTGCCTGTCATATTGTAGATAGAGTTCTGGACCTGGATTCAGAGAAACCTGCCTCCAAATCCTGCATCAGATATGCAGCAGCTAGGTGACCCTGGACAAGTCTCCTAGGCTTTCTCACTTCTGCTTGCCCATCTGTCAGATGGACAGAAGGTTAGCACCTCCCCTCCTAGGGTCCAATGACATACCATATGTATACTGCTTTGCATACCTTAGACTGCTGTGTAAAATGCTAGCTACCATTACCATTGTAACTTGCTGGACAGAAATTCCCTCAGTTTTCTCCTGAGCCAGAGGAGCTCAGTAGACGCAGATACCTCAAAAGGGTTTTCTTCCTTTCCCTCTGTGAATCATGTAGACTGGTTCCAGATGGGTCCCCAGAGTGGGAGACAGAAGGGGCAATGGACCCCTCTCCTACCTGGCCTTCCCTGGCCATGGCACCATGGCATCCCCCTTCCCTCCCCACTGTTATTGTGTCTGACCTTTCCTGTTCTTCTTCCACCCAGAGTCCCCTGGTGCATTTGTCAAGGCCTAGCAGTGAGTGAGACAGCTTCCTGGCCTCAGCAACAGGGGCTGAGGTCAGAGTAAGATTCTGTGTCAGGCAGGGTGGCCACCAGCTTGATGACCACATGGGGAGTACTGTCCATGGTCCAGTGGTGAAGTGGTCCCCCACCAGGGATTTTGGTCTTGGTGTTCCCTTTGCCTCCTGCTCATGACTCTAGGTCTACCAGCAGGATCTCTGGTACTTTTTTGTCTTTCTGTATGTATGGTTTCCTTTGAGTCTTCTGGCTGTATCAGCTCCCTCCCATTTAGTACCATTCAAAAAGGCTTCATTTGGGCCTTCCCTGGGTCCAGTGCTGGGGATACAAAAATATAAATAAAATCCTTCCCTTATCCCAAGGGACGTTTGTTCTCCCCCTCTACCCATTATCCATGTGGGATATTTTGTATAAGAAAAAACCTTAGAGGCAAGCTATGTAATCTGACTCGTTCATTGTATGCTTGTGGAAAGTGAGGCTCCGGATAGTTAGGCACTTTTCCCAAGGAGAAGCAGATCAGGAAATCTTTGACTGAACCCTGCCCTCTGATTCCAAATACAGATTTTCTTCCCTGCACAACAGTCTCCCTTTGGAAGCTGAAGGTAAATGTTATGGGAGCTTGGCCCTAAAGCCTTGGAACCTTCTGCAACAGTCCATCCCTGGAATTCTCTGCTGACCTTCAAAGAAGGGGCAGAAGCTGTTCCCTTTTCCATTCCAGACTCCTCTGAGATATAGAAATGTATCTTGGCAGTCCATCAACGGAAAAGTCCTCCTTGAAGGAAGAGCCATCACTGCTTCCCAAACCCTTTCCCTTTTCCTATTGGCTTCCATTTTTATCACTCCTTCACAACTATCTGGCCAAAAGGGGCCCTTCCCCCCCCCCCCTTTGGAGAGCTTGACCTAGAAAGTGTGGAACCTTGAACTTCCTTGTTCTTCCAGCCTTGTGTGATGCTTGCCCTCTGACATAGTAGAGGGACTTGGACAGAACAGGGGTTGAACATTCTCAGCCGGTTTCTAGATCTTTGGGAGCTTGCTTCTAGCCAACTGAGACTCATCTCTGAGGGGTGTGTGTTGTAAATGGGGTCCTTTCTGTCATGTATTTTCCTTTGTGCTGCGGTATATATGTGACCACCACAAGGGAGAGTTTGCTGTGTCTGTGTCCCCACCATCTAGCAGCTGGTTTAATGCTGGGAGGGCTTCATCATTTTTTAATCTCTTGTTAATTGTTTAAAGATTCCTTTTATTGTCTGCTGAAGCAAAAGCTCAGTAGAATCAGTCAGTACAAAAGGGCTATTTTCCTTCCCCACTGTGAAACCTGTAAAGTGGTTCCAGCTGGGTCCCCAGAGTTGGGTGGGAAATGGGGCAGTTGTCCTGTCTCCCACCTAGCCTCCATATGGCCTCAAGGCCATCCCTAGTGTGTGTGTGTGTGTGTGTGTGTGTGTGTGTGTGTGTGTGTGTGAGAAGCATGTTTGTAAGCACCTCTGATTGAGTGGGTATGGGTGAATCTGAGGCATATTTGTGTGGGTCATTATGTGTGATTGTGTGTGTGTATCCTTTCTTAATCCTAGGTTACTGAGTATCAAAGTCTCCAGCAATTGGGTAGGTTTATGGATTGCAAAAGGTGTAAGATGTTAGGAGAGGCCTGTGTATGGGGCACTTGTCTTTTTCACAAAGTGACTGTTGTCTGGCCAGGAAAACTTCATTGTAGATATGGCCCCTGGCAACATGTCTGGATACACCACAGCCCAGCAGAGATGAAGTCTAGCCTAATGGGCTCTTAACAAAATCACATTCCCTCTGGAAGGGCCTTCCCATTGGCCTCCTCATGTATTGTAACTCTTGTTATCCTGTTCATCCCTTGAGTGTGTGCAGTGATTCTTGTGTCTACACCTTTTCCGCTTCATTTGGAATAAAGGACTTGTTCCTCACCCACTTCTTGTTTCTGTAGTCCTTTTTGGGGAGCCCTGAGGGAAGGAAGCAGACATCCCCGTGGGACACATGAGGAAACCAAGACATAGGTCTGGTGGATCTCCGGTCTTATGCAAGTCTTCCAGCCTCTGGTCCAGGGCTCCACATGTCGCCCCCAGGGAGCCTACAGTTCCTTGCTCCTGTACTGTCAGTGACGCTAAGTTTGAAAACCCCATACCTTCAATATGTCACTGGGAGAGCCATTCCCTCCGCATCCCAGAATGCTTCTCAGAGTAGGTGGCAGGGGGTGCTATTGCTAGGTAGAAGATGGTTCCTCAGAGGAGTCCCGTCCCTTTTGGCTCCTCCTTGATTGGGGACACTGTGGGAGGAGGCCCATGTGCGGGATGGCAGCAGTGGGGCTAGGAGGTTGGCGAGACTGAGGCGGGTCCTAGCTCTTTCAGCTGTCTGCCTTCAGGGTGGGGAGCCTGGAGGTGGCTCGCTGTCACTCAGATGCTGCCTTCCCCAAGGCTGCCCCTGGTAGTGGCGGTGGCCAGGTGGGGGGGCACCAGGACTCTGCCCTGGGATAAGGACTGTGCCAAACAAAACCAAGAGTTCTGTTTCCACTAGGTTAAAAGTCCTCCCAGCTCTGAGTGAAGGAGGGGCCTGGGTCTCATCAGGGTTGTGACCTAGCAGAGCCAGGCTTCTCCTCAGGCACCCGGGCTTCACGAGGGGTTTGAAGGGGAATCTCTGGGGAGAGCACGAAGCGGGAGGTTCAGGAGGCTGCCTGCATCTAGCCGGTGGAGAGCAAGGTGGGAAAATCGAATCTGCATGAATTCGGAAAAGATTTTTGTAACTACCTTTAAAATGCTTGCATGTGGCCCTTTTTCAGAAGGGGTAGATGCTAAGTCACCCGTCATAATGACATGAAATAAAAATCTTTTCTAAATTCACTCATGGCCAAGTAAAATTCTTGGTAAGAGGATTATTTCTAACAGGATGGGCCTGGAGGCTTGGCCTAAGGGCGGTTGCCTGTTGAAAGTGATGTCCTTGGAGCTCCGATGCCACCTTAGCTTTTTTTCCCTCCTCATGGCCTCCGTTCCACAGGCAACGTGGGCACCAGGACCCACAAAATTGCAGAGAGCGGCCTTGTTCTGGACTCGAGCTGCATCACTAGCAGCAAGCCAGGCTAGGGAGTGGGTGCAATGAGGGGAGACATCCCTGGGCGCCTCTGCCTTCTTAGCCCTTGTTGCCCCTTTAAATGCCCAATTCAGCTGTGTCCTGTGTTTCTGCCTCCTTCCTGCCATGCAGGGCCTGTGACACGACTATCTTAGTGCAAGGGAAAAGTGGCAGAATTATCTGGCCTCTCGCACTCCTTTGTGTTCTTGAGAACTTAGCTAGCTCCAGCAGAAGAGAAGGAATGCGGTCTACAGCCAACCATAGCAGATTTCAAAGCCAGTTCTCCTTGGTCTCAGAAATCCCACTATGTTCTCTGGACAAGTTTGCCTGCTCCCCCTCTTTGATGTCCAGAATTGCCATCTATGACTCCCTGAGGTTGTATGGGGGTTTGTTTCCCCATTCTACTTTTTACATTTCTGAGAAATATAAGCAATCCAAATTTCCCTATGGTCTGATGTGGGCATCATGACTGCCCTTGTAACACCATTTTGGGGTCTTTTTACCCATGTCCCTGTAAAGCCAGGTTTATAGAAGGCCAGCCAGATAGTAATTTGGAATCAAAGTATGAATTCTATCATTAAATCACTAGGGGACCTTGGGTTAGTGTTACTTCCCCAATTTAGTCTGTTTTCTCACCTTACCCTGCCCCCACCTTTTGAGAAAACCAGAGAAACAAAATCTGTTATTAATATATATAACCATTTTTAAAATAACTCCATTTTTCATGTTGAAAGAAAATGAAACCTGCTTCATTCTGCACACTTAAATTGAACAGTTTTCTTACCAGAGGTAGATAGTATGTTTCATCACAGCTTGTTCAGAATTGTGAATGCTCATTATATTTTACGACATTTTAAAGCATTTTCAATACGATATAATATTTCTGGTATAAATAGACCTCCTAGATCTCCTTAGATCACTCTTTTAGTTCTTTCCAGGTTTTCTCTGTAACCATCCCTTCATCAGCTTTTCATGTTATTTCATCACATTCATATACAGTAACTCCTTCAGTCATTCTCCAATTGATGAGGTTCCTATTGCCACCACAAACATAGTTGCTATATTGTTATACAAAGGGCATTTTTCCTCCTTTTTTGATTTTTTTAGGGTTCAGGCTTTGGAGTATTAATGCTGGGTCAAGTGTTCTGCCCACTTTCAGAGTGTTTTGGCCATATTTCCAAATTTCTTTTTTTTTTTCTTTTCAGAATGGTTGACATGATTCAGAATTTCACCAATAGTTTTCTCATGGCCCCCAGCATTTCCTAGTTTCCCTTTTCTGAAATCCTGGGCAATCTCATGGATAAGAAGTAGTACTTCAGAGCTCTTTCCATTCCAATTTCTATTAGATATTCAGAGCATTTTTTCCATACAAAAAATGCTATGTTAGATTTCTTCTTCTAAAACTTTTATCATTCTATTCACTGACAATGTCTCAACAGGAACATGGTGATTATTCTTAGAAATTTAACTCATTTCTATATTTTAAAAATTACATTTTTAACGGGAAAACTTGCTGCTAATTAATGCTTTCTCAATTTGTTGAGTTTCTCCTGAAAGTGTTTAGAAGGAAACCATAAAACAGGGCTCCACAGTTGCCTGGGGACCTCCCAGGCCTACAGTGCAGAGGATCTGCCAAGGAGTCTTGAATAGGAATTCCCATGTTTTTATGTTTCTCATACCACATAGCATTTGGTCTCTCCCTGCACCCATGGGAGGAAGAAAAGGAAGGCATTTTGAAGGGGAACTTTGTGAGGCTCAGGAAACTGAAGAACCTTGGACCAGGGACAGTGGGGCAGAAGGGGCAGGTGTTGAACCCAGGTCCTTCCTCTTACTCCTGCCATGGTTCATTGACTTCATAGCCATACCTGTAGATAGGTAGTGGGATACATGCTGGTTGAGAGACTTTGCTCTGACAAATAAGAGAAGACTTGGAGTATGGCAAACTATGGAAACATTTGGGAAGTATCCTACGTGTGTCAGGAAAACAAAATGGAGCTCTGAGATCCTCAGTACTGGTGAAGCCTGACACTGGCCCTGTGTGAAGTCTTTGCTGATTTAATGTTGACATTTCTTTACAGGACCTCCAGTGTGGGGAATCCAAGTCCTGGGAAGGCCAGCACCGGGAGAGTGACAAGTGGTCATGTTCTCCAGGCCTAGGGACACCGGGAGAACCTTTGGAGAGGCCACATCTGTACCCCAGGTTTCAGAGGAGCCCCCAGACTCAGATACCCTTCCTGCAGGACAAGCTGAGCCTTGATTATTTCCCTGCCTATGGCTGGCTCTTTGACAACAAGGGCCCCCCCAAAGTGGAGGGTGCTGAAGGGTGCTTGGTGGAGCCTGCTGGGGGCTGATCTGCAGCTGCCCCCTTGACCTCTTAGCTGCAGCAAAAGTGAGGAGCCAACCCTCACCATGTGGACCAGACCACCCTGAAGGAGCTAAGGCTGAACACCCCCTACTTTTCCAGTTGCTGAGGAGGAGCCAGCCCATCTTGAGGTACCCTCCCCTGTCAACCCCATAATGACACAGACGTCCCTGGAGCACAGAAACCCAGCTCCAGTCAGAAAAAATAGCCTCTGCAGCCAGTCATTACTGGGGAACTTCCAGGGTGGGTCTCTCCTGTCAGGAGAGCTGGAGGAGTAGCTGCTGGGACAGGCCCTACCATCCTGACCATCACTACCACCACAAGTGACATTCAGTGCCCTGGAGCTGGGCAAATCCAGTTCTAGTCAGGTGTTTCCTGTGAAGAAGCAGAGAAGAGGCCTGCCTGTCCCCTCCTCTGGGGAGTTCCCAAGCTCCTTATGACTGTCTCCAGCTGGATTGTCTCCTTTGGAGCCCAGAGCCCTTCCTTAGCCCCTTCCTGAAACTCCATCCATTTGCCTTCTTACATCAAGGATGAATTTGTTGGTAGGTCCACAGTGACTGGGCTCCAGATCCAGAAGGTCAGCTCCTTCCCTGCCTCTATGTAAGAGTCAGGAGCACACAAAAGGCTGCCCCCCCAGAAGCTTCCCAGCGGTCTTTGCTGTGTGCCTCCCTAAGTGTCCAGGCTCAGGCCTTAGCAGTGACCCAGATGCCCCTGCCAGCTCCCCTTCACTCCCTGTGTCTATAAAAGGAAAGGTCTCAGTTTGAAGAAGACATGACCACCAGAGGTCCCCAGGGCCTGCTGCTGATTGGACTTCTTTGTAAAAGATGCCTATCTTATTAGGCCCAAAAGGAGTGTCCTTGAGGAAAGGAAGAAGGCAGTGGCTGGTATCTGGGTGGGTGAGAAGCAGCAGCTAGTTGAGGTCTAGATGTGAAACTTGGGGCTTACCCTGGTGTTTGCCAGTTGCAAGGTTTTGTTGTTTTGTGACTGGAGGGTGGGGGTGTCCAACCAGCAGTAGTGGAATGGGATGGATTCCAGGGGCTGTCACCTTGACAGGAAGGAAAGAGCAAAGGACTGGCAATACGAAGGGCTGGGGGAGAGAGCTGTTAGTGACATGACCCTGAGATGGATCCCCAGCCACCTTCCCATCTCTTCCTTCCTTTCCTTTCTTTTTTTTTTTGGAGGAATGCTTTATTTGCATCTTCCATTTTCAGAGGGTTCACAGGAGATTTAAGGAGTTGGGCTGTGAAAACAGCCAAAAGAAAGCAGGCAAGCTTCCATATCCCAACACCAACTGTAGGGTAAGGTACAGTCTAGCATAACATACTTTGAAACTGACATCATGGGGACATGAGGGGATAGTTCAGCTTCTAGATGGGCAGCAGGTCTTGTCCTGTAGGGCCCTGTGCTTACCATCAGCCATCCTGGGGACAGTAGGCATCTGGAAAGGGCTAACTAGGGAAGAAGGCCCTGGTCAGTCTGTTCAAGGTTATGTAGGACTGGCCCACAGATGCCAGCCCAGATTGGGGTCAGGACTCCTCCCCTAGATTAGAAGAGTCAATATAGGTTTCTGATGCTAGAAGGGACTTGGAACAGTACAGGGTTCAGCTGCTTTGAAATGGGCATCATGGGGAATGTAGGGGACAGCTCAGAGTGGGGCTGGGCAGAGGCCATTGTCCTATAGAGCCCCACACTAACCCCATACTTACCATCAGCCATATTGGGGACAGCAGGCATCTGGAATGGGCTAACCAGGGAAGAAGGCCCTGATCAAAGTCTGTTCATGGTTATATAGGACTGGGCCATGGATACTAGCCCAGATTGGGGTCAGGATTCCTGGCCTAAATTGGAAGAGTCAGTTTAGGTTCCCGATGTTAGAGGGGACTTGGAACAATCCAGTGTTCAGCTACTTTGAAGCTGGCATCATGGGGACTTTAGGGGACGGCTCAGAGTGAGGCTGGGCAGAGGCCATTGTCCTGTAGAGCCCCAGGCTTACCATCACACATCCTGGGGACAGCAGGCATCTGGAAAGGGCTAACCTGGGAAGAAGGTCTTGGTCAGTCTCTCACCAAAGTGGTTGCCACAGGCTGGATTCCAAACAGATGTCCCACATGCCTTCATGTACTTCTTTTTCCCTAGTGGAACTAGGGGTGAGGCACAGTCTATCACTGTGTACTTTGTAGCTGCCATCATGACCTCAGGGAACAGTTCAGGTTCTAGCTGGGAAGCAGTTATTGTCCTGTAGGGTCCAGTGCCAACACCATCAATTTTGAGCTCCAATTTGAGAAGGTGATAGGGCTTGCCTCTCACCCAGGGCTTTGTGGCCTCTACTGGTCCTTCTCTTCTCACAGGCTGGACCCATTCCAGAGATGACACACTCTCTGTTGGGGTGCTGCTGCTGGTGGAGATGTGGCAGGGAGTTTGGAGGAGGGGGCCCTGGCTACTGTGGAGGAGCAGGGGGGCCCTTTCCCCTCAGGGGCTGCAAGTGCAGCCCCGAGGAAAACATCCAGAGGAATCCCTTTCTGTCTCTTATTACAGCCTGACACAAGAAAATTGGTCCTTAGAAACATGCATCAGCCTCTGTCCCATGGAGTCATGGGATGCCTGCTCCTGAAAGAGGTGCATTATCCAGGATGCAGAGGCACAGCTAGCAGGGATGGCAGGAGAAATCTTCCTGTCTGCTGTCCCAAATTGGTACTGACTGTGCCAGCAGGGCTGCACTATCCTTGACAAGAACATGTCCAAAGCATGCTGGGTCATGATGTTCAGAGTGTGTGGTCCTTGACTCCTTTCCAAAGCTAAGTCTTTGCTTCTGCCCTTCCTGATTGTGTGTGTCATGCATTTTGCAGTGAGTGAACAAGTGTTGTCTGCCTGCATCCATCCACAGGTCCACACGGGAGCTTGGAGGCCCTGCTTCTGGACACTGGATCTCCTGGATGAGGGATTGACACTGTATATATGAATACCTTCTCTGTAATGATCTTGTTTGTTCATACAGATCTGTACATGTGGTCGAATGCAGGGATTATTTCTCCTTTTTTTCCCCAAACCCTGGAATGTTCCCCAATGTCTGGCATGTAGTGACTGCTTTGTAAATGTCATTTAGTTTAGAGGCAGCTGCCTGTCATATTGTAGATAGAGTTCTGGACCTGGATTCAGAGAAACCTGCCTCCAAATCCTGCATCAGATATATAGTAGCTAGGTGACCCTGGACAAGTCTCCTAGGCTTTCTCATTTCTGCTTGTCCATCTGTCAGATGGACAGAAGCACCTCCCCTCCTAGGGTCCAATGACATACCATATGTATACTGCTTTGCATACCTTAGACTGCTGTGTAAAATGCTAGCTACCATTACCATTGTAACTTGCTGGACAGAAATTCCCTCAGTTTTCTCCTGAGCCAGAGGAGCTCAGTAGACGCAGATACCTCAAAAGGGTTTTCTTCCTTTCCCTCTGTGAATCATGTAGACTGGTTCCAGATGGGTTCCCAGAGTGGGAGACAGAAGGGGCAGTGGCCTCCTCTCCTACCTGGCCTTCCCTGGCCATGGCACCATGGCATCCCCCTTCCCTCCCCACTGTTATTGTGTCTGACCTTTCCTGTTCTTCTTTCACCCAGAGTCCTCTGGTGCATTTGTCAAGGCCTAGCAGTGAGTGAGACAGCTTCCTGGCCTCAGCAACAGGGGCTGAGGTCAGAGCAAGATTCTGTGTCAGGCAGGGTGGCCACCAGCTTGATGACCACATGGGGAGTACTGTCCATGGTCCAGTGATGGAGTGGTCCCACACCACGGTTTTTGGTCTTGTTGGTGTTCCTTTGCCCATGATTCTAGGTCTACCAGCAGGATCTTTGGCATTTTTTCTCCTTTTGTAGCTAAAGGTCCCTTTGTTTTTTATCCTCCTTGCCTCCTCTTCTTAACATCTAATTCAAGAAGCCTTTATTAATAACAGAATAAGAAAAGCCCTGCCTTTTCCAAAGAGTTGCGATATAGTGGTTTTTGTCCTCTGCATTCACTTATTATCTATGTGGGAGGACCTGTAGGTCTAGTTCATAGGTTTGATCTGAACAGGACCTTTTAGAACATCTGGACTGACTTTCATTTTAGAAATGTAAACATTGAAGCTCCGAGTTGGAAATGTCTTTTTCAAGATGAAGCTGCTCAATAAGTATTTTACAGATGATATTAGATCCTGTATCCTCTGATCTTGAATGCACTGATTTTCCCACTGGACTACAAAGTGTCTTTCTTTCCCTGGGCTCTCAACCTCTACATCTGACCAATTAGCTTTTTCACTACTCGAAATTCAAGAGGCTAAAGGTGAATGTGACAGAAGTTGTGGCCATATGTCTCTGGATATCCTGCTTTATCTCCTCTCTACTGGAAACATCTCTTGCCAACTCTACTGACAACACTTCATTGTCTGTTCCATTCCAGTTTCTCCCCACCCCAGTGAATTGGGTTGTATATCCATTTGTTCTGTCCATACAGTGATAAACATTCTCCTTTGAAGAGCCAATTCCCATGCTTCCTAAACCCTTGCCTTCCTTTCCTTATTTTTTTTCCCTAATGCCCATCATTGGGTCAAAATGGCCCATTAACCTCCTCTGTGAGATTTTTTTTTAAGAAAGTATTGAATAACTTTGTGTACACTTCTACCTCAAAGATTGTATGATGCTTCCTTCGGACATGTTACAGTAGGAGGTACAGAGCATGGGCATATATTCTCACCAGCTTTGTAGAACATTAGGGGCCTGCTTCTAGCCAACAGAGACTGAGAAATTTGCATTGGAATCCAAGAGTTTCTCACGATCTTACATTTTTTAATTTTTGTGCTGACATATATGGAATCACAAGAAGGTTTCTTTGTGTCCCCAGCATGTAACATGTGGTTTGAAAAAGGGAAGCCTTCATAATTAAACCCCTTGTTGAAATTAAAGATACCTCCACTTGTCTACGGAGCCAAATGGGGTCTGTAGTCTCAGATGGAAATGAAGGTGCTATTTTCCTTCCCCACTGTGAATCTTGTACAGTGGGTGCTGCTGGGTCCCCAGCACTGGGTCCCGCAGCCTCCACGCAGCATGAGTATGCGGCTGTCCTTGTATTTTGCGGGTTTACATTTTCTCCAGCTTAGGTGAATGGTAGGATCCTTGCGCGTATCTCCAGGCTGCGGGATGGGCTTGTGCATTTCCAAAGACCGTGAGGTTATCTGAGGCCTGTGGATGGGACACTTGTCTTTTCCATGAAGTACGGCAGGGAAAGCTTCTTTGGAGGATTCGGCCCCTGGCAACACGTCTCGGTGAAGCCTGGACCTCGGACCGGGGTGGTGGGACGGGGCCCAGTCAAGGGGAAGCAGGCACGGCGGGCAGGCGGCGCCGTGGCAGGCTGCCCGGTGGCAGGCTGCCCGGCCGAAGGCTCTCCGTGACGTCACCGGGGGGCGTTTCCCTCGCAGGTTAATCCCCGGCCCGAGAGCCCGCCCTCCTCACAGCGCTCTCGGTCCTGCCCAGGCTGCTGCGGAGCAGCGGGTGAGTTGCTAGGCCAAAACTCCGGCCCAGCATGCCCCGCGCTCCACGCCAGGAAGTACGTAACGGCCGCCTCGATGGCCCGTAACGTGCGCCGCGTCCATGGCGACGGCGCTCGGGCAGGCACGTGGAGGGAGGACGGCTAAGGCGCGGTGCGCTCCCTGACGGAGGCGAGGACGGTGGCCCGCGAGTCTCCTGTGGCGTGGCGATCGCTGAGGCTGCCGGGACCGAGAGGGCGCCGGCCCTTTAAGGAGTCACGTGCCTAGCGAACTTTTTCCCGGGCGGAGGCTGTGGCGCCGAGGTGCCGCGAGGGGCGCGGAGGGGCCCGCTGCTGCTGCGCCCCGCCGCCCGGGACGCTGCGGTTCCTGCGCCTGCCCCGGGCGGCGGGCGATGGGGACCAGGATTCCGCTCCCGGGTAAGAAAAGCAGGGCCTTAGGGCCGGCCGGGCCTGCTCGGGCCCGGGCAGGGAGAGTGGTGCCGCGCCTTGGCCGCGGCCTGGGCCGATGGCTACCCCGCGGGGCCGCCGCCCGCTGGAGCTGCTCTGCCCGCGGCCGAGGCCTCGCGACGCTTCCTCCCGGGGCCTCGGGGCTCATGGCGGGGGGAGGGGCGGTGGTCGTCAGTTTCGGTTGAAAGTGACGCTCTTGGAGCCCCGCTGGCTCCTTAGCTTTTCTTCCCTCCTCAAGGCCTCCGTGGCGGGGGGCGGGGGGGGGGAGCCCTGGGCACAGCGCCACTGGCAGCGTGGGCACCGGGACCCGCAAAAATGCAGAGAGCCGCCTTGTTCTGGGCTCAAGCCGCGTCTCTAGCAGCAAGCCAGGCCTCCGAGGAGGGCGCCTCTGCCTTCTTAGGCCTCAGTGCTGATTTCAATGCCCGACTCAGCTGTGTCCTGTGTTTCTGCCTCCCTCCCTCCTGCCATGCAGGACTATCTCAGTGCAAGGGAGAAGTGGCAGAATTATCCGGCTTCTTGTATTCCTTCTGCCTTCTTGAGAACTTAGCTAGCACCAGCAGAAGAGAAGGAATGCAATCTGCAGCCAGCTATAGCAGATTTCAAAGCCAGTTCTCTTTGGTCTCAGAAATCCCACTCTGTTCTCTGGACAGGTTTATCTTCTCCCCCTCCTTGATGTCCAGAATTGCTTTCTGTGACTCCATGGTTGTATGGGGGTTTCTTTCCTGTACCACTTTTAGTGTTCTGAGAAATGTAAGCATATTTTTGTATACACCATATTTCTGTATAGGCTAATTGGCAACACAAGTGCTTTTATAACATACTGTCTTTTTACCCTTCTTGTCCCTCATATCCATGTATGGGCAACCTGGTTTGATGACTAGAACACTGAGTTTGGAATCAGAGGAAGAATTCTATGGTCAAATGCCTGGGGGACCTTGAGCTAGTGACACTTATCCCATTTGACCTCAGTTTTCTTTTTTTTAATTAATTTATTTGTTTTTAGTTTTCTACAATCACTTCCATAAATCTTAGATTTTCTTCTGCTCCTTCCCATCTTCTTCCCACCCCCCCAGACGGTGTGCAATCTTATATATGGGTTCTATACGCACATTCTTACTAAGTATGTTTTCTCCTTAGTTATGTTGTGTGGAAGAATTAAATGAATTGGAGAAACCATGAGACAAACCAAAACAAAACACAAGAGCAACTAGTCTGCTTCATTTTCTGTGTTCTGATTCCATAGTTCTTTCTCTGCATGTGGATGGCATTTTGCTTCAAGAGTCCATTGGGAATGTTATAGGTCCTTGCATTGCTGTGAAGGGCTGAGTCTGCCAGAAAAATTCTTCGCACATTGTGGTTGTTGCTGTGTACAGAGTTCTCCTGGCTCTGCTCCTTTCACTCGGCATCAGTTCATGTGAGTCCATCCAGGCTTCTCTGAAGTCTTCCTGTTCATCATTTCTTATAGCACAATAGTATTCCATTATATTCACATACCACAACTTGTTCAGACATTCCCCAATAGATGGGCATCCCCTCGATTTCCAGTTCTTGTCTACCACAAAAAGAGTTGCTATAAATATTTTTGTACATGTGGGACCCTTTCCCATTTTTATGATCTTTTGGGGATACAGTCCTTGAAGCTATATTGCTGGATCAAAGGATATGCACGTTTTTGTAGCCCTTTGGGCATAGTTCCAAATTGCTCTCCAGAATGGTTGAATCAGCTTACAGCTCCCCAGTGAATTAGTGTTCCAACTCTCTCCCACATCTTCTCCAACATTTATCATTTTCCTGTTTTGTCATATTAGCCAATCTGATAGGTATGATGTGGCACCTCAGAGTTATTTTGATTTGCATTTCTCTAATCAGTAGTGATTTAGAGCATTTTTTCATATGACTATGAATAGCTTTAATTTCTTCCTCTGAAAACTGCTTGTTCATTTTCTTTGATCTTTTATCAATTGGAGAATGACTTGTATTCTTGTACATTTGACTCAGTTCTCTATATATTTTAGAAATGAGGCCTTTATCTCAGATACTAGTTGCAAAAATTCTTTCCCAGTTTTCTGCTTCCCTCTTAATCTTGTTTGCATTGGGTTTGTTTGTGCAAAAACTTTTCAGTTGAATGTAATCAAAATTATCCAGTTTGCACTTCATAATGTTTTCTATCTCTTGTTTGGTCAAAAATTTCTCCATGAATCTGACAAATACACCATCCCTTGATCCTCTAACTTTTGTTTATGGTATCAATCTTTATACCTAGATCATGTGTCCATTTGGACTTTATTCTTGTGTACAGTGTCAGGCATTGGTCTATGCCCTATTTCCACCACACCATTATCCACTTTTCCTAGCAGTTTTTGTCATTGAGTTCTTGTCCCAGAAACTGGGGTCCTTGGGTTTATCAAACAGTAGATTGCTGTATTCATTGACTTCTTTGTCTTGAGTACCTAACCTATTCCACTGGTCTACCCCTCTGTTTCTTAGCCAGTACCAAATGGTTTCGATGATTGCTGCTTTATGATACAGTCTGAGATCTGGTACAGCTAGGCCACCTTCCCTAGCATTTCTTTTCATTAGTTCCTTTGATATTCCGGACCTTTTGTTCTTCCAGATGAACTTCAACATTTTTTCTAGCTCTAGAAAATAATTATCTGGTAGTTTGGTATGGCACCGAATAGGTACAATTGTCATTTTTATTATATTAGTTTGGCCTACTCACAAGCACTCAGTTTTCTTTAACTGTGAAAGGAGTGGTGCTCAAGAATTCCAGGCTACCAAAGAGCCAGATGAGAACATACCCCAATTCACTAAGTGGAGCAGAAAAGCACATTTAAAATGGCTGAGGTTTTAGTTAATTTTGTCAGGAAGAGGAGCAAAAATGGCCAAAAGTACCTGTCAGTGGAGGATATATGGGAAGGCAGGCTCACTAATATGCTGCTCACAGGGGCCGTCAGTTGTGGTCTTTCCAGTCTGGGAAGCAGCATGGAATTAGACAAGCCCACATGTCAGCTGCTCGTCCTCTCTGTACTAGTATTTCAAACACTGATGCTTTCCTCTTCCCCAGGGAGGTAAAAGAGAACTTGCAAAGTGACGCAAAGCACATTCTTAACAGCAGTTTTCAGTTGTCCATGAAGTATAATATTTTTCTCCAAAATTCAGTTTAATTTTTAGTTTAGGATTCTTTATCTTTATATTGAAAAAACAAAACAAGTCAAACCTTATATATATAGCGAGAGAGACATGCTAAACAAATTCCCCCATTGATCATTTCCAGAAAAAGAGGAAATGGTCTTCATGCTGTCCTCAGAATGCAGCATTTTTTTTTCCAGGATTACATAAATGGTGCATCGTGAGTTTTTTAGAATTGTGGTATTTTGTTGATTTAAGTTGCTATGCTTCTGAAAGTTCATTATACAATATTTTCATTTTTGTAAAAATTATTTTCTTGGTTCTCCTTACTTTAATCTGTGTCAGTTCTTACAGGTCTTCCCAGGTTTTCTCTCCCTTTCATCATTTCTTTCAGTTGATATTCTTTCCCATTCATTTGCCATAGCTCCTTCAACCATTACTCAATGTGCAATCCTTTGCCAACACAAAAAGCGTTGGGATGAATATTTTTGTACATATGGGTCTCTTTCCTGGTTCTTTCCTCCATTGCTACATACACAATTTCAGAGCTTTTTGGTTAGATTTCCAAATTGCTTTCCACAGTGGTTGACCTAACTCAAAAGTCCACTAACAATGAGTACCTAATTTCCTACAGCCCCCAGCATTTCTCATTTTCCTTCTCTGTCATCTAGGACAATGTAATGGGTATGAGGTGGTATCTTGGAGTTCATTATCTTTACATTTCTCTATTAGTGATTTCATTTCTAATATACATAGTGATAGGTTGGACTTCTACCTCTAAAAACTTCATTTTCTGGTGCAGTGATGGTTTCTTGGTGGCAGCATGGCTTTTATTTCTCAGATATTTGATTCATTTCTGTATATATTCTAGAAATGACACCTTGATCAGCATTACCTACATTTGAATGATTTTTTTTTCAATTTTCCACTTTTCCAAAAGAATTCGCCCTGAATCCATTGCCTATATAAGAAAAACTAATTTTCAAGTTGTAGTTTCATGCAAAACAATACTGTTGGGGTTAGAGATGGTACATCGCACACTAAATTAGGTGACAAATGAGGTCAAGCTTCCAACTTTCAGTCCCTGGTCCCTGCTCTTTCCACAACAATCTTTCCTCCCCACATTCTCCTCTTTCCTAGTGAAAGGGTCTTCCACCACCCACAACCCGCCCCTGCCTGTATTTGGTTGGATCCATCCAGAATGTCAGTGAGATAGGAGATAGGAAAAAGCTCCCCCTCTGTGGGCAGCACCCTGCCCTGAATGAGGAGAGAAGGTTTGCCAATCTATGATACTCTTTGCAAACCTTGCAGAAGAACTCTACAAATGGGAGATATTTTTTGTTAAAAAGGTGATTGGAAGGAAGGTGTGAAGGAGAAGCCTGCGGTCATCACGTTCCCATGTTTTTGTGCTTCTTCCCATGTTTTTGTGCTTCCTATACCACATAGCCTTGGTCCCTCACTGCACCCATGGGAGGGAATGAGGGAGGGAGGACACTTTGAAGGTGAGCTTTGTGAGGCTCAGGAAACTGAAGATCCTTGGACCAGGACCAGTGGGGCAGAAGGGGCAGGTGTCCATGCCAGGTCCTCCCTCTTACTCCTGCCATGGTTCATAGACTTCATGGTCACACTTGAAGGTAGGTGATGAGCTGCATGTTTGTCAAGAGCCTTTGCTCTGACAAGAGAAGACTTGGGTTGTGGCAAACTATGAAAACATTTGGGGAGTATCCTGTGTGTGTCAGGAAAACAAAGGGGAGCTCTGAGATCCTCAGCACTGCTGAAACCTGACACTGGCCTTGTGTGAAGTCTTTGCTGATTTAATGTTGACATTTCTTTACAGGACCTCCAGTGTGGGGAATCCAAGTCCTGGGAAGGCCAGCACCAGGAGAGTGACAGGTGGTGATGTTCTCCAGGCCTAGGGACACCTGGAGAACCTTTGGAGAGGCCACATCTGTACCCCAAGTTTGAGAAGAGCCCCCAGACTCAGCTACCCTTCCTGCAGGACAAGCTGAGCCTTGATTATTTCCCTGCTTATGGCTGGCTCTTTGACAACAAGGGCCCCCCCAAAGTGGAGGGTGCTGAAGGGTGCTTGGTGGAACCTGCTGAGGGCTGATCTGCAGCTGCTCCCTTGACCTCTTAGCTGCAGCAAAAGTGAGGAGCCAGCCCTCACCATGTGGACCAGACCACCCTGAAGGAGCTAAGGCTGAACACCCCCTACTTTTCCAGTTGCTGAGGAGGAGCCAGCCCATCTTGAGGTACCCTTCCCTGTCAACCCCATAATGACACAGATGTCCCTGGAGCACAGAAACCCAGCTCCAGTCAGAAAAAATAGCCTCTGCAGCCAGTCATTACTGGGGAACTTCCAGGGTGGGTCTCTCCTGTCAGGAGAGCTGGAGGAGTAGCTGCTGGGACAGGCCCTACCATCCTGACCATCACTACCACCACAAGTGACATTCAGTGCCCTGGAGCTGGACATACCCAACTCCAGCCAGGTGTTTCCTGTGACTAGAACAAGCAGAGAAGAGGCCTGCCTGTCCCCTCCTCTGGGGAGTTTCCAAAGCTTCTCTCTCCAGCTGGATTGTCTCCCTTGGAGCCCAGAGCCCTTCCTGAAATTCCATCCCTTGGTCTTCTTACAACAAGGATGAAGCTGAGGTGGGTCCACAGTGATTGGGCTCCAGATGCAGAGGGTCAGCTCCTTCCCAGCTCTGTGCTCCCAGGAGCACACAAAAGGCTGCCCCCCAGAAGCTTCCCAATGGTCCTTCCCTCTTTGCTGTTTGCCTCCCTAAGTGTCCAGGCTCAGGCCTTCAGAGTATCAGCTGGAGAAATCTCCTGTAGCAGTGACCCAGATGCCCCTGCCAGCTCCCCTTCACTCCCTGTGTCTACAAAAGGAAAGGCCTCAGTTTGAAGAGGACATGACCATCAGAGGTCCTCCAGGGCTTGCTGCTGATTGGACTTCTTTGTAAAAGATGCCTATCTTATTAGGCCCAAAAGGAATGTCCTTGAGGAAAGGAAGAAGGCAGTGGCTGGTATCTGGGTGGGTGAGAAGCAGCAGCTAGTTGAGGTCTAGATGTGAAACTTGGGGCATTTACCCTGGTGTTTGCCAGTTGCAAGGTTTTGTTGTTTTGTGACTGGAGGGTGGGGGTGTCCAACCAGCAGTAGTGGAATGGGATGGATTCCAGGGGCTGTCACCTTGACAGGAAGGAAAGAGCAAAGGACTGGCAATACGAAGGGTTGGGGGAGAGCTGTTAGTGACATGATCCTGAGATGGATCCCCAACCACCTTCCCATCTCTTCCTTTCCTTCCTTTTTGTGTCTTATTACAACCTGACACAAGAAAAGTCACATCAAGCATGGAGGTCCTCAGAAACATGCATCAGCCTCTGTCCCATGGAGTCATGGGATGCCTGCTCCTGAAAGAGGTGCATTATCCAGGATGCAGAGGCACAGCTAGCAGGGATGGCAGGAGAAATCTTCCTATGTGCTGTCCCAAATTGGTACTGACTGTGCCAGCAGGGCTGCACTATCCTTGACAAGAACATGTCCAAAGCATGCTGGGTCATGATGTTCAGAGTGTGTGGTCCTTGACTCCTTTCCAAAGCTAAGTCTTTGCTTCTGCCCTTCCTGATTGTGTGTGTCATGCATTTTGCAGTGGGTGAACAAGTGTTGTCTGCCTGCATCCATCCACAGGTCCACACGGGAGCTTGGAGGCCCTGCTTCTGGACACTGGATCTCCTGGATGAGGGATTGACACTGTATATATGAATACCTTCTCTGTAATGATCTTGTTTGTTCATACAGATCTGTACATGTGGTCGAATGCAGGGATTATTTCTCCTTTTTTTCCCCAAACCCTGGAATGTTCCCCAATGTCTGGCATGTAGTGACTGCTTTGTAAATGTCATTTAGTTTAGAGGCAGCTGCCTGTCATATTGTAGATAGAGTTCTGGACCTGGATTCAGAGAAACCTGCCTCCAAATCCTGCATCAGATATATAGTAGCTAGGTGACCCTGGACAAGTCTCCTAGGCTTTCTCACTTCTGCTTGCCCATCTGTCAGATGGACAGAAGGTTAGCACCTCCCCTCCTAGGGTCCAATGACATACCATATGTATACTGCTTTGCATACCTTAGACTGCTGTGTAAAATGCTAGCTACCATTACCATTGTAACTTGCTGGACAGAAATTCCCTCAGTTTTCTCCTGAGCCAGAGGAGCTCAGTAGACGCAGATACCTCAAAAGGGTTTTTTTCCTTTCCCTCTGTGAATCATGTAGACTGGTTCCAGATGGGTCCCCAGAGTGGGAGACAGAAGGGGCAGTGGCCCCCTCTCCTACCTGGCCTTCCCTGGCCATGGCACCATGGCATCCCCCTTCCCTCCCCACTGTTATTGTGTCTGACCTTTCCTGTTCTTCTTTCACCCAGAGTCCCCTGGTGCATTTGTCAAGGCCTAGCAGTGAGTGAGACAGCTTCCTGGCCTCAGCAACAGGGGCTGAGGTCAGAGCAAGATTCTGTGTCAGGCAGGGTGGCCACCAGCTTGATGACCACATGGGGAGTACTGTCCATGGTCCAGTGGTGAAGTGGTCCCCCACCAGGGATTTTGGTCTTGGTGTTCCCTTTGCCTCCTGCTCATGACTGTAGGTCCACCAGCAGGATCTGTGGTACTTTTTTCTCTTTCTGTATGTAAGGGTTTTTTTGAGTTTTCTCCTGACTATCAGCTCCCTCTCATTTAGTACCATTCAAAAAGGCTTCATTTGGGCCTTCTCTGGGTCCAGTGCTGGGGATACAAAAGTATAAATAAAAGCTTTCCCTTATCCCAAGGGATGTTTGTTCTCCCCCTCTACACATTTATCCATGTGCGAGATTTTGTATAAGAAAAAACCTTAGAGGCAAGCTATATAATCTGACCCCTTCATTGTATGCATGTGTAAAGTGAGGCACCATAGGGTTAGGCACTTTCCCAAGTAGAAGCAGATCAGGAAATCTTTGACTGAACCCTGCCCTCTGATTCCAAATACAGATTTTGTTCCCTGCAGGAAAACGGGTCTCCCTTGAGTGTCTTAAGGTAAATGTTAGGAGAATTTGGCCATAGAGCCCTGGGACTTTTAGCAATATCCATCCCTGTAATCCATCAATGGACAAGTCCACATTGAGGCCACCACCGCTTCCGAAACCTTTTCCCTCTTCCTGTTCGCTTCCATTTTTATCACTCTTTCCCCACTACTATGTAGCCAAAGGGGGCCCTTCTTCCCCTCCCCTTGGAGAGCTTGACCTAGAGACTATGGAACCTTGACGTCCCTTGTGTGATGCTTGCCCTCTGACATAGGAGAGTGGCTTGTGCAGAGCCGAGATTGGATGTTCTCAGCCTGTTTCTAGGTCTTTGGGGGCCTGCTTCTAGCCAACTGAGACTCATCTCTGAGGGGTGTGTGTTGTAAATGGGGTCCTTTCTGTCATATATTTTCCTTTGTGCTGTGGTATATATGTGACCACCACAAGGGAGAGTTTGCTGTGTCTGTGTCCCCACCATCTAGCAGCTGGTTTAATGCTGGGAGGGCTTCATCATTTTTTAATCTCTTGTTAATTGTTTAAAGATTCCTTTTATTGTCTGCTGAAGCAAAAGCTCAGTAGAATCAGTCAGTACAAAAGGGCTATTTTCCTTCCCCACTGTGAAACCTGTAAAGTGGTTCCAGCTGGGTCCCCAGAGTTGGGTGGGAAATGGGGCAATTGTCCTGTCTCCCACCTAGCCTCCATATGGCCTCAAGGCCATCCCTAGTGTGTGTGTGTGTGTGTATGTGTGTGTGAGAGAAGCATGTTTGTAAGCACCTCTGATTGAGTGGGTATGGGTGAATCTGAGGCATATTTGTGTGGGTCATTATGTATGGTTGTGTGTGTGTATCCTTTCTTAATCCTAGGTTACTGAGTATCAAAGTCTCCAGCAATTGGGTGGGTTTACGGATTGCAAAAAGTGTTAGGAAAGTCCTGTGAATGGGACAGTTGTCTTTTTCACAAAGTAAGTGTTGTTTGGCCAGGAAAACTTCATTGTAGAATATGGCCCCTGGTACATGTCCTTGGACCAGGAACGATTGGCCAGGGCCCAGCCAAGGTGAAGTAGGCATGGCTGGCAGGCTGTCTTGCAGAACAACTTTCCCTTTGGAAGGCGTTTCTCTTTGGCCTCCTCGTGAATTTTAACTTTCATTATCCTGTTCATTCCCTGAGTGTGTGCAGCGATTCTTGTGTCTACATCTCTTTAACGCCTTTGGAATAAATATACCCGTTTCCTGCTTCTGTAGTCTGTAGCCTTGTTATTCACCTCCCCCTTTGGTGGGACACCTAGATTTGGGAAGCCGGGGATGGGTGGGGGGAGGGAATGGCACCGAGGTCGTCAAACTGCTGACATCTCCATAGGACGCTGGAACAAGCTGAGCCCCGCACCGGTCCGGTGGCTCTCAGGTGTTACTCGGGCCTTCCAGCCTGCGGGCGCAGGGATCAGTGACCACCCCAGGGAGACCCGGGCTGGGGCAGGACCGCAGCCCGGTCTACGTGGAGGAAGCGTCCCTGTCTGTGACTCGGGGCGGGACCGGCCTGGGGAAGCCCCGCCTCCTCACGTCACAGGGGGCGGGGCATTCCCTGCGCACCGGCTCCTCCCCGTAACGGGCGGTCCTGCTCGGCGGACTAGCCGGCCCGAAATGCCCCGCGTTCTCTCCTCCTCGCTAGGAAGCGCGTAGGCGCTCTCTCGATCTCCCGGCCCGGGGCCTCTTGGGTAAAGCCGCAATACCCTGCGCCGCCTCCATGGCGACGGGGTTGGGGGAGGGACCAAGAGCGGGACGTGCCGGGCCCCTCCCTGAGGGGGTGAGGATGGCGGCTCGCGAGGCTCAGGCGCGGTCGGCACCGGGAAGGCTGCTCGGGCCGAGAGAGGCGTCGGCCCTTTAAGCAGTCACGTGCCGCTCCGCGCCTGCCGTCGCCGCGCCGCCTCCCTGGGGAGCTCGCGCCGGGGTCCTGCGGCGGAGGCGGGGCGGAGCCGGGAGGCGGCCGCGGGTGTCGCTGTCGGCGACCCAGGACTCTGCGGTCCCTGCGGCTGCCCCGGGCGGCGGCCGGCCTGCGGACGGGCGGGCGGGCGGTGGGGACCACGACTCTGCTCCCGGTAAGGAGGGCCAGGCTCCGGAGCGGGCGGGGCGGGGCCTGGCCTGGCATCCCGGCTGCCTCCCAGCTCCTCGGCCTTCGCCGCCTGCTGCCGGCGGTGGGGCTGCGGAGCCCGGGGGCCCCTGGCTCCTGGCCCGGCGCGCCCTTGAACTTGGGCGGGCGGTCGCACGGGTGTGCTCTCCCCTGGACCCGAGGCCAGGGAGGCCGTCCCTCCTGGCCGGGGGCCTCCGGGAAGTCTTCCCGCGGGACGCGGCAGCCCGCCGGCCTGGCTTCCCGCAGCCGCAGCCTCCCGGACGCTTCCTCCCGCGGGGCTCGGGTTGGGGGGCGGAAGGGGGGGATGTTGTAGTCAGTTTAGCAGCTGGCTTTGAATGCGTGCCCCCTTCCCCCGAGGCCAGGCAGCTGGTGACAGCCCTTTTTTACAGAAAAGGAGACGGAGGCTGCGGGACTCGTGACTACGAGCTCTGCCTGAGCTTGAGTTCTGCTGTCCTCCGTCCCGCTGTCCTAGAAGTGGCATTGCCCCAGTTGTCATCTTTTATGCTCTCATTGTCGTTTTTCCTTATTTAAATAAATAGTCACATCCGTAGTATTATCAGGCTTGTCGGTCATACGATGTCTTATCCTGTATTTCAAAAATAGTTTTTAAATTCCAAGTCCTTCCTCTGCTGCCCAGACTGTCACAAGTATCCCTGATCTGCTTCTCGTCATCTTTGCTCCCATATTTTATGGCAGTTCCATCAACCAAGTGTAAACCCTACTTGCTCCCATTGTACCATAGGTGAAACTTGAGTCTTAGCTTGGATAATTCTTTACACTATAGGCAAATGGTAGCCCAAGTGCCATTTTCAGGGCACAAAAGGGTGGCTTTAATAATTTCAGTGACTGAAGTCAGTGCAGCGATAGCCAAGCCGAACTCCCAGTAATTCATTTCAACAAGAAAAACAGCCACTGTGTATGCAAAGCTCTCTGCTGGGGAGCCACAGAAAAAAATAGAGAAATAGTTCCTGTTCTCAAGGAGTTAATCTTCTCCTGGGGAGAAACTGATGTTCAGCTAAATTACAATAAAAGTTAGAAGTAGTCTCATGGCAAGTTGAGAAGGGAAGAGGGCAGATGTGTTGGGACCAGAGTCAGGAAGACCTGAGCTCAGATCCATTCTCAGTTACTTACCAGAAGAGTGACCCTGGGCAAGTCACATAGCTTGTTTGCCTCAATTTGCTCATCCATAAAATGTGAATGATAATAATACCAACTTCCTCTCAGTGTTGTGAGATAACATTTTTAAAGAGCCTTAGCACAGTGCCTGTTCACGGAGTAACAACTATGTAAGTGCTTATTGTCTTTCCCCTCCCAACCTCATCATGTGTCTCAGAATAGGCTTTGTCTAGGAAGAGAAGCTTGGGTCATTGCTGGGAGTGTATATCCAAAAGATATAGTAGCCTGTTTGTAGATATTCAGAACGATATTGAAGAACAGTATGCATTTGTCTAACATGGTTACTCTCTGATACATCTTGTTTTCTCCTCTATTTGTCACAGCTGTTACCACCAGTATTTTCTTTCAGTTCAGTAAAATCTATGGGGATTTGCAATTGGTGGGCTTCCATATCTGCCTTTGGGACACATTTCTCATCTTCTAAAAGTAACATTCTTACAGTTGAGGTGGCATATTTGTATTTTCATCCTTCCAAACTGGATCATTGATGAAGAGTCTGTGTAGAAAAAATAGGTGCATTGTAGGACACCTTGACTGTAGTCATATTTCTAAGAAGAAAGTTAAAGGCTTGTCTTGTTCTTACCTCAATCTGGGTCATCTTCAGAAAGACACTGAATATACTAATAAGATTTACTGAAGATGGGACACTGTATAGTCTTCATCATTGACTCTACCTTTAATAGCAAGCTAAATTTTCTCTAGCTTGAATCTTGCCCCTGTGTTTCTGTCTCTGTGAGTTCTTATGTGACCGTCATAATACAGATGATTAAAATAAGGAGGGATTTGCCAAATTATCACTCCTTTTCAATAAAATTGACTGGAAGGAAACAAAAGAGAAGGAATAGAATTTGAAACAATACTGAATCTACTGTTCTTAAATTTAAAATAATTTTACTTTGATCTTTTGGACTTGGAAATGCCCACAAGCCCCTGCCCTATCTTAGGGTTTATTCTTAGTTTTTAAAGAGCCTCTGTGGTCCCCATGGAAGTGTTCATTGAAACAAATTTAGCCCCTGTTAATAAATTAAATCAAACATATATTGTGAATGATCTCACCAGAATTTTCTCTTTTTGATTTTTCTCCCATATTAATTTTCTATTCTTTGTTCTACATTAATGTAAATTAGTCTGGTTCTTTTGTTCAACATTTTTTTTTAAATGTCTGCAAGTTTAGTAATCTTTGAACTATTTCTGAGCCAAAGTTTTTTGACCACAGCTATTGATTCTCAATACTGTGTTTTTGTGCAATGGTCTTAATTCATGATGCTGTTTTTAAAAGACAAAATTGTCTACCTTTGGCTAATTTAAAAGATCCATATCTTTTCATCAGAGACTTGATTTTTTTTTTCTGCCAAAGGTTTTGTTAGTTTTTTTTGAGGGGGGGTGGGTTTGGTGGAGGGTTTCCGTCCATATGTCTTCTGCTTTTACCTAGACCAGTACTGTCCTGGTTTCTGCTGCTGAAACTCATACCTATTCAATCATTTCAGCTCTGGGAAGGAAGAGAAATGGGAGTGAGAACGTTGAGCCTTTCCTGGCAGTTCTTGATAGTTCTGGTTTTGATCCTGCAAATCTTGTCCGCGTTGGATTTTGACCCATACAGAGTCCTAAGGGTCAGCCGCACAGCCAGCCAGGCTGATATTAAAAAGGCTTATAAGAAGCTCGCCCGGGAATGGTAGGTGGAACAACTCACAAATAGAAGTTTAATGTGAGCATAGCACTTTCAGAAGGACCACATAGCTAAAATTGGACTGGTTAGCATTAATGTTTGTGTCTATCTACATTTGTACTATGTATCTATATGAAACATTTATGAAAACTTTTTTTCTTTCTATATTTTTGAGTAATCAAGTTTAAAGGTTACGATAACAGGCTTAGTTTGATCAGTAACAGTGAGAGTTTTACAATTCACAATGCTCTTTCCTAAACATTTTCTTATTTGACCTTCATAGCTGTCCTTGGAGTTTGGGCAAGTACCATTTTCCCAGTTTGATAGATGAGGCAGCAGGCACAGATACGTGGTGATTTTCCCTCAGTCACACAGCCAGGCAATGTCAGAGGCAGGATTATCATCAGTTCTCTGGCTACCAATCTGTCTTCTTCCCACTTCACTGTTTCACTTCATTGTTTATTACCAGTTTAAAAAAAAAAGTATTTCAGAAATCACAAAAACTGAGAAAGTATTTCTATTTAAATGGAAATACTTTTTAGAGAAAATTATGGTCGTAGGTATGTATAGAATACGCACACTTTTAAGTCTGAGGACCGAGATGGTCTTTTGCCTTTCTCTGTATCCCCAGTACTTACTTAACCCAGTGCCTGGTACATAGTGGGCGCTTCGTAAATGTTTATTGACTGAACAGGCTAGGGAAGGTGAAACTTAATACAGAAATAGAATGGTTTGATGTAATCCAATGATAATCCAGAATTATTTTTGGCCAAATACATGACCGTTCACTGCATAGTGAATAGAACTGGTCTCTGAGTCAGAAAGAATTAGATTCTGGTATTGGCCATGTGATGCTGGGCAGGTACTTCACGTCCTTTGAGAAACATCTTAGGGGAGATTGGTGAGGATCTCCCAGAAACAGCCTTGGGTAGAAGTGGGAGGAAGAGAGAGATATAAAATGGTAAAAGGACCTTGGTCAAGTCACCACTACCCACTTCCAACTGCTAACTACTGGCAGTAAGTCTTTTGGGACAAGTTATTCCAACTCTCTTCGCCTCAGTTTCCAAATCTGTCAAATGAGACCTCTGACATCCCTTCTATTCCTCAGCCTATGATCTTAAGATCTATGTACAAAGCTAGCAGCAGAGGGAAGGGGGAGGGGGGAAGCCTCAATGAACACAAATTGGATGCCTAGGCTCCAAATAAAGAGTGGAATATTAAGTGAAGTCATGTTTCCTTCTGTTCCTAGATATTTCATACTATTTTCACAGCATCATGTGACTGTTAATAAATATTATAACCACTTTGCCAGCAATAGATAAATAACCTGCCCAATTGATCAGAAGGAGGAGGTTTCATAGCTGGATATCAGAGAACCAGGAAAAGAGGACTAGGTTTGAATCCTGTCTGAGACAGAGGGGCCTGAATCTGTGTCCCTGACCAAGTCACTAAATCTCTCTTAACCTGAGTTTCTTTATCTGTAAAATGAAGATAATAATAGCACCTACAGGGCTGTTGTGAGGATCCACCAAGATGATGCCTTTAAGGCACTTTGAAGAACTCTTTATAAATGGGAGCTATTTACTTTCAGGAAGGTGATTAGAAGGAAGCCATGAAGGAGGAATGGGACTCCATGGATGCCTGGGAGCATTGCAGGCCCTGCAAAGGGTCTGCCACAGGGTCTGCAATAGAGCTCTCATGTGTCTGGGCATTTGATCTCTCCCTGCATCCATGGGAGGGAGAGAGGGCACTTTGCATGTGAGCAAACTGAAGAGCCTTGGGCCAGGGTCAGTGTGGGAGAAGGCAGGCTAGGTCCTCCCTCTTGCTCCTGCCATGGTTCTTTGATTTCATGGACACACGTATAAGGTAGGGGATGGGCTGTATTTTGGTTGAGAGAATTTGCTCTGACAAGTAAGAGAAAACTCTGGGTTTGGCAACTATGGAAACATTTGGGGAATATCCTGTGTGGTGTCAGGAAAACAAAGAGAAGCTCTGAGATTCTCAGCAATGGTGAAGCCTGACTGAAGTCTCATTTATTCTTGACTTGATATCAGCATTTTTTTCCAGGATCCCTCTTCACCCCAAAGTGTAATGCTTTTCTGTCAATGTGCAGATTTCTGTTTGGCTTCTCATTTTTTTAATTTAAACAGCACCCAGTATTAGTGAAGTTATAGTTACTTCAAATGGCAACATCATTCTTTTAGAACTTTAAGGCATCTCCCCCTTTATAAGATGTTTTAAGGAATCTTACTCACTGTTTTGGTATCGTGAAGGAATGAAGGGAGATAGCTTGCCATTTTCATCTTCCAGAACTGAACAAGGTTCTGTTGTTTTGATTCATTGAGTCATATGCTATTTTCCCTGGAATTCGTTTTCCTAGGAGTATCCATTCACAATAGACCTAGATCATAAACATCTGTGAATTTTTTCTTTGTTCTTATATTTATATAACACCCTTATGCCCAGTTACTGCAACTATGCAAATGTTTCCTAATGGAAAGAATTGAAGATTTTGGTACAGAAAGGTGTATACTTCTCATTTTTTATAAGTGGACCTAGAAGGATGAGCTAGAGCCAAGGGAAATATGGTGACTTGGGGTCTTTGGTACATCTTGTCTTATTGGGTTTTTTCTTATGCTTCTAAAAACTTCACCCTCATCTTTACAAAGCCACCTGGGGAAAAGCTTTTAAAATGCTGTGTCCTCTCCATTTCTTGTATACCCTTGTGCTTTTGTTGTAGTCTTAGCCAGTTTTTTCCCTTAGGAAGACTGTGTGTTTATTTCCAGTAGATTAGTCAGTGTTACAGAATTTTTTTTAGTTTAGAAAAAAAAGATATAAAAGGAATTGAGGCAGATAAGTACTTTAGCAAAATGCATTCTATGTTGTTTTACATAATTGTTTTCTGTTAGAGTTAGTAAGACCTCTCAGAAGTCCTCTGGCCAACCCTTGGACTCCACCATAGCACTTTTCTTACTACAGTTTTACTTATTTAGAAATTGCCAGACCAGGAGGAAGTCACAAAATCCGGTATTTACTTTGGGGTTCCCAGGAGATTGACCCAGTTTTAGAGACCATTTGTTAGTATTTTAAAATGTAAGATTTCACTTTGGTTTGTGAAAATATTTCAGAGTAATTGAAATGGCCATTAGGACAACAGTCCTATAGAGAGATGATCCTAGGTAATGCCTACTGTAATGATTCCCTCTATTCCACTGTTGGTTTTATTGGTAAATATTTTGAGTGTTTTGTTTCTGTAAAAGGTCAAAAAGTATATAATAAGTAAGTGGAGAGGAAGGAAGAAAGTAAAGAAGGGAGGGAGGAAGAGAGGGAAGGAGAAAGAAATCTAGCTAAAGTGCTCCTCTTTAAAATATATAGTTCTTCATTCACTTTCTAGTGACAAATTGACCAGCTTTAGACCCTTCCTTACCCCAAGATTTACATTGCTGAAGGAGCTGGTAGGAAAGGTTATGTACAGATTAGACCATACAGCAAACAGGACTTCATTTCGTAAAACAAAGATTGACTCTTTCAGCTAACTAACATGTAATTATTGAATACCTACTATAGTGTTAGCCACTGGGGTATGTAGAAGTAGAAGGTCATCCCAGCCCCCAGGAAGCTTATAAATCTCTTTGTGGAGAAGAGGACATTAGTATGTGAAAAGGGAAAGAGTGTACTGGAGGAAATGTCACAAGGAAATATATCATCAGTTGTCATGTGAGTAACCTAGATTGTCAGTACTGTTAGCCCAGATTTATTATATTTTTTGTTTAAATACATTTTAAAAATCAGATTTTGAAATCTTGGCATTTCCTTTGTCTGGTAGAGAACACTGAGTGCAGGTAACAGCACAGGTTCCCAGGTGACTACCTTCCCCAAAAGGTCAGCCCCTAGCTGCTATTCAGAATGTGATGGGTCCTAAACAGGTTCATTGAACACTGGAAGTGAGACTTGAGCCATCAGATTTAACTAGGGGAAATGCCTGTGCACACCATCCTGAGGCTGCAGTGACATTTTCTGTCTGCTCTTGGAGAAAGAAGTATTTTCTTGCTGACGGGTTCAACCATCAGCCAAATTTAGCACTGGTTGGGTATCACTAGATTAATTTCAAAACATAGTCATGTCCTACTTCTTTGTACTGGAATACCAAAAGAGAGACCTGTCAGTCCTAACAACATGGTGCTTTGAAAGCCTGCCTTTCTGTTGTTGTTTCTTAGGAAGAAATTACTTATCTCTTCTGAGGCTCCACCTGTTCTTTAAAAAGCTAGGTGAGACAAACTGACCCCTTACTAGAAACCATTCTGACCAAGTTTCCTTCTATTTGCCTCTGGCATTGCCAGCTGTGTCCAAGGGCATTGAGGGATGGTGTCTAAGAGAAAGTCTTTTCTCACTGTTGGCTTATTTTTTTTATTCCAGGCATCCTGACAAAAATAAAGATCCAGGAGCAGAAGACAAGTTTATTCAGATTAGCAAGGCTTATGAGGTATTGTCCCAACTTTGTCACTTGTGCACATCTGTTACTTAATACAAGTGTAGTGAGGATAATAATAGTGTCTTAGTTTGCACACTACTTGATAGTTTTACACAAATTCATTTATTGTGTTTTTAAAGGGGAGTTTATACCCCACCCCTTGGCTTTAGCCTAGATACCGTATGACATTTTAAAGTATTATCACATCTGTTGTTTCATCATCACAAATCTTCACGAGATCATAAAATCGTCATTTTTGTTGTAGACATGAAGAAATTGTCTCTCAAGGACTTCCTTGAATTCATATGATTACTGGTAGCAGAAATGGAACTGCTAGTACTTTGTCTACCTTTGAGGCCCTCAGTCAATTGCTAAACACTTACTAAGCACCTGCTGTGTGCCAGGTCCTGTGCTAAGCACCAAGGATACAAAAAGAGGCAGATGACAGGCGTGCCCCTGAGAAGCTTGTAGTCTAATGGTTGGAGACAACACAGTCAGATACAGAACAAGCTGTATGTAGGTTAAATAGGAATTAACAGAGGGAAGGCAACAGGATTAAGGAATGACATTTGAATTCATAACCTAATTCTTGTACAAGGCCGTATTAAATAAGCACGTTAATTAGTATCTGCTATCTGCAAAGCATTCTGGGTGATAATTCCTTAATTTCCTAATCAGAGATTTGTTTAAACTTCTCCAGCTCAGTAGGGCAGAATGATGCTGTTGACCATTACTGTTATATTCGATTTGTCCCATCCACTCTTATTGGTGCCAGGAGAGTCACAACCCTTCCAATTCCCTGCAGGCCTTGGGAGCTTGATTCATAAAGCCTGAGTAGCTACACATAATGTCTTCTTCAATACGTGGTGGAGCATGTGTAGACTGGTCAGCAGAGTGGCCTTCATTGTCACACTGTCTTTGACCTATTCTCTGGGGTGTTTTGATGCTCTTGAGCTCATCAAATTTTCTCTCAACAGATTCTTTCCAATGAAGAAAAGAGGTCCAACTTTGATCGCTACGGAGATGCAGGTGAAAACACTGGGTACCACCAGCCACAGCAGCCACAGAGTCACCACTTCCATCATTTCCATGACAGCTTTTACTTTGATGAATCCTTTTTTCATTTCCCGTTCCATTCGGAGCGGCGAGACTCATCTGATGAGAAGTACCTGCTGCACTTTTCCCATTATGTCAATGAGGTGGTCCCAGACAGCTTCCGAAAGCCCTACCTCATCAAGATTACCTCGGACTGGTGCTTCAGCTGCATCCACATCGAGCCTGTCTGGAAAGAAGTGGTGCAGGAACTGGAGGGATTAGGTAAGCAATGGTTCCCCTTGATGCCAGCCTCAGAAAGGGGCCTGTGAATGTGACACCCCCTCCCCAGAGAGGAGCCAAAGTGATCTGGGAGAAATTCAGTGGGCATATTTTGAAAGAAATATCTACAAGTTTCTTTTACAGACAAAATACTGTTTCATAATGATAATGATTTGCAGTTATACTGCCTATACACACATATAAGGAGACTGCACAGTGTAATAAAACATTAACCTTGAAGTCAGAAGACTAAAGTTTGAGTCTTGTTTCTGTCTCACTTTTTTTCCCCTTTGAATCATAGCATTTGGAGCTGGAAGGAACCTTAGTCTCTGGTTCAACTTCCTAATTGTACGTATAAGAAAATTACTGGTCACAGAGTCTTGGATGAGATAGTTCACTTTTGAGCTTCAGTTTTCATATCTGTGAAGTGGGGTTAATAGTACTTGGATTCTACCTTTACTATAGGATTTTTAAGAGAAAAGTCCTTGGTAAATTTCAAACCCTATAGCAATATGAATAAGTATTATCTCCTTTGATCCTTCCATGGAACATGTAAGATAGGTAGTACAGAAGTTGCTATATATCCCTATTTTGCCATTGAGGGTTAATGTGACTTGCCCAGATCATTCCGGTAGTAAAGGATGAAGCCAAGCCTGCAGCTCCCATCTTCAAGTATTCTTTCTTTTCCTTTACGAAGCCATTCTGGAGATTGGGTGACGCAATGGATAGAGTGCTGAGCCTGGAATCAGGAAGACCTGATTTCAAATCCAGCCTCAGATACTTACTAGCTGTATGACCCTGGGCAAGTCACTTAACATTTTGCCTCAGTTTCCTCATCTCTAAAATAGATGCAGTAGGAAATGGCAAGTCACTCCAGTATCTCTGCCAAGAAAACCCCAGATGAGGTCGTGAAGAGTTGGACATGAAACGACTGAACAACAGGCAGCCTTTTGGGTGAGGACACATGCTCATGAGAGTCTGAGGCCCATGAGTTTGGCGCTTGGTTGCAGAATGATTTTTCCATCTGTAATGGCCATGGAGAATTTCTCCCGGCTCCAAATCTATCCTTTTTGTTGAGTTTACTTGTGCCCCCTCCAAGAAATTCCAGGAAAATCCCAGGGTGAGTGATTGATTGATAGTGAATGTTCAATAACTCCTTGAGGTGCCTTGCTAATAACTCTTATTAATTCACTCTGTGGCCTTCCCCTCATTTTGGAGGAGGCACTCTACTGTTCCTCTCCAGTGGTTCTTATACTTCTCCCGTGCTTTGCACTGTCTTACCGTATTACTGAATCAGGTGGTGCGTTAAAAACCTGATACTCAACTTGCTCAGAAAATACTTACATTTATATGAACTAATTTGAACACAAAATATTGTAGCTTTCGTCTATTCCCTTTTTGTCTCCATCAGTATTCCCCATCTGTTGGTTCTCATTTACCATTCTTCTCTGTGGCCTTCCTGTGGGCACCATTCTTCTGGGTCATGTTTTTTTACTTTTCACTGCAAGACCTTTCCAGAGAGATCTTTGTGTGTTATGATTTGGGCTTGCATTGGCTTGTGGCTTAGTGGTTTAGGAAACTCCCTCCAGCAAAGTAGAGCTGCCCTCTCTGTACAGTCATTGAAGGGACAACTTAGATGTCCAAGTCAGGCCTGGAAGTCAAGTCTTCTAGACTCTCAGGCCAAATTTATTTAACTATTCTTCTGATTTGGGACATACACTGTGAAAATAATTGCATGCTATGAAACTCTGAGAATATAGCTGTCTTAAAAAAATAGCATTTTCAGTATATATGTCCAGTAATACAATCATTGGATCAGAAAGCAAGATTATTTCTGTAACTTTTACTTCAAAATTTGCTTTTGTTGGTACCATAATTAATGGTCCTCTTCCTGCGGTAATTAGAACCTGGGGTAACTTGACAGAGCCCCAACCCTTTAGGAAGAGGGGAGGTAAAGAAAAGGTTTGCAAGAGCCGTTGTGGAGAGTGGGAGAGGGAGTTGATGAAGGAAGCCGAAGAGGATTGCCCAGCAGCAGTGAGGGCCCAGGGGAGGTTGGGTCACATCGGGGTATAGTGGACCCAGTCAGAAGGGCTGTCTGATCTTCGCCCCTCTCATTCAGAGCATGTGTGTAAGAGCAGAGGTGGCAGACTGGGTGGTCTGAGGCAGCACTTGGCAGAGTGCAGTCAGCGATGTAATAGGAGGCTAAGAGGACAGTGAAGAGCTGGCTTGTCCAACGTCACATGGGTTGTAAATGACAGAACTATAATTCTAATGCATTCTGACAGTATAACTACTAGGTAAGATTGAAGGAAAAAAGGAGAAACTGATCTGAATTCATTTCCGCAAGTAACTACATTCTCTAGAAAATCCCATGGAAGTTTGATTTTTTTTTAAATATTTTCTTCTTAAAAATGAGGATACTAGGAAAATTCTGACAGATTGAAGATTCCTACTGAGTTCCAACTAATCAGCATTTTATTGCACTTAAGGGAAAGTTGTCACCAGATGAGTCCTGAGGACCCTCCAAGGCAGAACTGGTACTTAGACATAGGAAGCAGGTTTGGAGAAGGCCAAGACCTTCCTTCATAAGTGGATTAAGAAAGCAGATCTTGTGGTCTAGGAAGTGGAATCCCCTTTAGCAGGGAGAGTGAGCTGAATTGCAGCATGTGCACCAAGTGAGCAGCTCTTCACAGAGAAGGTGCAGGCTGTTTCCACGGGGTGTTCTCTCCTGTGTTTTGGCTGTGATTTGATGCATTCAGAAAGTGTGAAACACCTACTATAGATTGGGATGAATAAGCAGAAAGGACACTACATGAGAATAATTCCAAGCAACACAAAATAATGTAAATCAAGAGTAATTTAGTAAGGTCAGAAGGGGATGTGTCCATTGCTATCTTTTACAAATCAAACAGAAAATTATAGCTAGTGTGTTCCTTGAGCCCTGAAAAAGAATTTGTGCTCATGCATGTTCTAAGGGAAAAGGGCTGTTTGTAAATGTCACAGTTATTTCGCTTTAAATCTGTTTGCTTGATTTTCTATTTGGGGATTTTTGTTTGTAAATGATTTTGTTAAAACTTGAATTTAGCAAGATCTGAAATAATCATAGTCTTGGATTTGACTCTGCCATCCTTTGAGGTTAAGAGGCTATAGACAGAAATGGGTTTGTATAGTCTGTAGCTAGAGGAGAAGGGAAAGGGATGGAAAGAGCATTTTAAGTGCTCACTGTGTGCTGGATACTTTGCTAAACATTTTACAAACATTTGACAATTTGATCCTCACAGCAACCCTTAGAGATGGGTGCTATAACATGATCACCATTTTACAAATGAGGAAACAGAGGCAGACAAAGGTTAAGTGACTTACCCACAGTCACACAGCTAGTAATTATCTGAGGCTGGATTGGAACCTAGGTCTTCTAGGCCCAGCACTCTGTGACACTTAGCTAATGCTAATCACATCCTTAAAAGAAGTCATAGGGGGGTTGGTGTGGAATGAAGACAATTGTAACCTGGGTATCTTGGGGTGGGATTGGGGTTATTTATTAATTTTATTTTTTCAGTCAGTGAAAATCTGCCTTTTCTCCCTTTCCTTCCACTCTCACCAATCTCCTTTCCCCCCTAGTGAGAACCCCAGTTACAAACATGCATAGTTAAGCAAAGAACATGGCATAGAATTATCTTTTGAAGAGATACATTCCTCAAAACTCTACCTAAAGTGATTTTTAGATTTTCATGTAATAAGAAGTTGCCTTCTGATAATAAGAAATCAAGGGAAGGAGGCAGGAAGGGAGTTGGGCACAGTTGAAGGACATATAGGGACTGGGGACAGAAATGAGAGCAGGAAGAAGAACATGTAGGAGCAGGGCCTGGCCAGAACTGAGAGGAAAGAGGCACACAATGGTGGGCCAGTTAGGGGAGACAGGCAGGCATAATAGGACACTAGCGTCTCAAGCTAAGGCCCAGATCCAGGCAGTCAGGCAGCTGGGGAGGAGGTCTCTCTACCTGTCTTTTTTTTTTTGGGTGGTGGGGAGATGTCACAGAGCAGAGGGGCAGGAGCTGAGAGAAAGAGCACAGTACTTACAGTAAGTTAACTTAGGTGGTTTTTTTTAGCATGTGGATTTCTTTCAGAATTCTCTACATAAAGTCAATTTGTGTGTGGCAATTGTATGTTAAAGCAAGGTCTGTCTGTACTTGAAAGAGAAAAAAATGGTTCTTATTTTTTAACCTAAATTTTTTCTGAGTGTTTGGGTTGGGGTCTGAAGGCCTGGACTCCTGTCCTAGCTCTGTCCTTTATTCTTTCTATGCCTTTGAATAAATCTACGCTCAGGCTCCCTGGGCCTCATTTTCCTCAGCTTTCAAATCAGCATATTAGACTAGATAAGGGGTCTTAACCTCAGGTTCATGGGGAGATTTCACGGGGACCATTAATATAAAAAAATTTCAGTATAATTGGTTTCCTTTACAATCATATGTATTTTATCTTCTGCATTTAAAAATATGTTTCTGAAAAAGGATCTATCCCTAGGCTTTGCTGTTCACTGCCCAAGGAGTCTCAGCCCCCCAAAAATGTGAAAACACTTCAACTTTGACCAGATCCTCCCTCCTTTTCCAGACTCCATAAAGCCCTTAGGCCTCTTTCAAAGTTTTGCTTGCCTCCTGCCCTTGCTCCTGTTAAGTGGTTAATGGTGTAACTTGTCCTCCACACCCACTCCCCGAAAAAGAGAAACTCTGTTGTCTAGGCCATCTGTCTTTATCAGCTGGTCCACATCCTTATCATAATCACTGACCATCCCCCAGCTCATTCTCCCTCTTTTCTCAAGGAGCTCAGTCCCTGCTTTACAGTTTTCCTCTCACTTCAACCTCTGCTCTAATACTTGACTTAAATGTGCACGTTGTTGTCGCCTTAGACTTCCTGCCTCCACTCCCATGACCTGCTTGTTCCCTCCATCTTGGTCACCAGATGGCCTTTCTCTTGATTTCACCCATCAGTACACTGCTTCCATGATGCAGATATCTGAAATTCTTCCCTCTAATCATGTTTTCCTTTCCCTCCATCCCTCTCTGCTGCTTGTCCTCACCCCCAGTCCCACCACCCTTTCCTGCTCTCCCCAGCCATCAGTCCTACTCTGACCTCACTTCTCTCCTTTTACAGTCTTGGCCCTGGGTTTGACCAGTCCAGCCATGCACCAAGCTACCCTTGAATCCTTTCCCATCTTGTGCCTTGCCACAACACATCCCTGGGTTATCCACAGTATCAGCCTTGTGCATCCTAGTACTGACTGAGACCGCAACAAATTTAGGTTATCTTTTCTCAGATGGGTCCTCAGTACTGAGTGGTAATTGCTTTATTCTTCCATGATTGACTCTGTCACATGCCTGAGCAGCTATTCCAAACCTCTTTTCTCTTCAAGCCCCCCACATTACCTGCCTGCATGTCAGCAAAAGTCCTCACTTTTTACTTTACTGAGAAAATGATGACTCTGTATTGTTAGGTCCCTCTTCATCTGTCCATCAGACTTCCCTCCCTTGCTCCAAGCTCTGGGGAAGGATTGGCCCTTCTCTGTGCAAAGACCAGCCTTCAATCTCAGTTCCACTTGGAGTTTGCCTCATCTGTAATTTCCTCCTTTTTCTATAATTTTCCATCTCTCCTTTACCATTGACTCCTCCCCTGCTGCCTACATCTCCATCCTCCTTAAAAACCTTCTCTCAGCTCTAACATCCCCTCAAGCTATTGCCCTGTTTCTTCTTTATCAGCCAAGCTCAGAGAAAGAGTTGTTTTTCCATATTATCTCCATGTGCTGTTCTCTACCCCCGTTGAGTTCTCAGTTTCTTGCAATCTCCATTCTAACCCAGCTATTCTCCTAAACTACTCTAAGGATACTAGCCGTCTCTCAGGTCCTGAATCCAAGGACTTCTTCTTAGTCCTCCTTGAGCTCTTTGGAGCATTTGATTATACTGATCACTCCTTCCTTATGAACAGTCTCTCTTCCCTGGATTTTCATGACACTACTGCTTCCTGGCTTTTCTGTCTGTTCCTTCTCATCCTCTTGCTAGATCATCATCTGTCTCCCACGCAATAATCATTGATATTCCCAAAGATCTCTCCTGCTCTGTCTTTTTTTCTCCTTCTGTACTTTCACTCATTAATCTCATCAGCTCAGTTGTCTCTATGGAAATGATGCCCAAATCTGTATATAACTTTCTTCACTCCCTTGTGTTGCCAAGTGTCTGCTCAACATCGTTGACTGAATGGCCCATCAGCATCTCAGACTCAGCCTGTCTGCAATAAAACTCATTATCTTTCCCATTGTCTCCACACTTCCCATTCTTGTTGAGGGAATCCCCATCCTTCTAGTAATCCAGATCCGCACCTCATAGTTTACCTTGACTTTTCTCTCTCCTCACCTTCCATAGGCACTCAGTTGCCAAGGCTTCCAGATTCTACCCCTACACCTCTCACATCCACCCCTTTCTTCTCTTCCCAGAGCAGATGCCCTAATCACCTCTCAACTGAACCATTGCAGCAGCTTCCCATCTCTCTCCCATCCAACCTGTTGTTCACTCAGCTGCCAAAACAACCTTCCTGAAGTAGAGGTCTGAGCATTTCATTCCCCTGCTCAGACCCCTTCAGTGGCACCTCTCGGAGACAGTATGGCCTCCTGCCATTCAGAGCCTTTCACAATCCGGCCTCCACCTGCCTTCCATCAGATTGTGAGGTCCTTCAGGGCAAGCACTGTCTTTTGCCGTTTTTTTTTTAATCCTCAGCACTGAGCACATTGCCTGGCATGTAATAGGTGCTTAGTAAATGCTTATTGCTTAATGTTTATTGACTTTCTAGCTACACTTACACTCTCTACATTACAGCTATTCTGGCCTACTTTCCCCTCTCTGCCATAGCAGAGGCCGTTCCCGAGTGTGGAGTGTGACGACCTTTCTCACTTCCACCTCTTGTTTTCCTTCGCTCTGTTACCAGTCCCTTGGAGGCTGGCCAGATGCATTTACAAGAATGAAGTCAAATAACCTTCAAGTCTGCTACTTTATTTCATTTAGCCCCTCAGTAAGGGAATTGTATTCAGTACTGCAAAGCTAGGCAACAAAGCATCCATCTGGAAAGCATGTGAATGTAACTGTTTCTAGTTACTCTGTCTCTTTGTAGATGGGTTTGGTTGGGGTGATTCAAGGCACTCTGCGATTTGCCAACACCCTGTCTTTGCAGCCTTGCTTCATACCATCTTCTTTAAGGATTCTCCCCACCATTTCTGTCCTTCACTGCACCGGCTGCCCTGTCCATGCTTTTCCTGTGCCTCTCATCTCCATTTGCAAAGTCTTCCCTTCCTTGAAGGCTCGGGTCAAGTGTACTTTCTCTGTGAAGCTTTCTCTGACCCAAGCCTTCCACTGCCAAGATAAAGATCAATCTTTCTCTCATCTCTGGTCTGAGTCTTCCCCACCCCGCCCTCACATTTATCCCACTCCTCCTTGTACATAATTATTTGTGTTTCTTTCTCTTTACTAGATTCCTGTTCCTTGAGAGCAGGGACTGCCACATATCCATGTTTGTATCATCAGTGCCTACTCCACAATAGATTTTTAATAAATGTTTTTGGGAAGATTTCAAACTTTAGAAATCAAGAGAAAGGGCAGGTTGGCCAGAGAAGCCATGTTGCCAGTGGTATCTTAGAAACTTTCAAAATCATAATGATTTTGTTTTCATGGGGGGGAAACTGAGGGAAATGATACACCAAGTGTTTTCTCACCTTTCTTCCAGGGAGAAAAAGTTCCAAATTATTTATGAAAAAAGGGACTCTGCTTTGGTCCGTCTGTCCTTCTCCTTCCTCTTTCTGTTACTCACCTCGCTACCCTAGAAAGTCTTCATATAGTCTCCCTGCTTTTTCAGGTGTGGGAATTGGTGTTGTCCATGCTGGTTACGAAAGGCGGCTGGCCCATCACCTGGGAGCCCACAGCACGCCCTCCATCCTAGGAATCATCAATGGGAAAATCTCATTCTTTCACAATGCAGTTGTTCGAGAGAACCTTCGACAGTTTGTGGAGAGTCTCATTCCTGGTAACTTGGTGGAGAAGGTGGGTTTCACGAGGGATTGATCCCAAAGAACATGCAAGCCAGAAAAGCCTTTGGTTGCCTGAGCCTTTGCATGTTGAAGTTTCATGTTGCGTGGGGCAATAAACAAAGTAGTTTGTTAAACTAAGTCACTTGAGTGTGAAGGGAAGCTAACAAAGCCCAGGTGTGGAGAATGAAGTAATTAATGATATTGGCTACTTTTCATGTCTGTGTCATCCCTATAATGAAAGATCAGATCGTGGAGCCACACTGTTGGGTTAGAAACAGTGACTCTCGAGACACGACAGCTGTACGGAAGGAGCAGAATTCCCGCGGCTTCATCCAGCTCACGTGCTGCCCTCAGCTTCCCCAATAGCTTGCAGATTTCCCCAACTCTTCACCTTTGTTTGAGCTCTTCCCTTCCTACACCCAGACCAGGTTCCTCCTCCTGTTCACATGTTGCCCCTTTTTCAAGGTCACCCACTCTGTCCTCTCCTCCATGACAGCCTGCACCCGCCTGTGATCTCGTTCCCCTTTCCTACACACTTACCCACACTACTTTGTAGTGCCATTTTTCAATCCTGTCCTGTCTTGTCCTCGGAGAGTATAAACTCCCCAAGAACCTCTCTCTCCTCCCCCACCCCACCCCACTCCTGACCCAGTGACCATTTTATAGTCGTCCCTTGTTCGTTATTTGTTGCATTAAAGGGTTTGTGCTTTATGTTAACAAAGGAAAATACAGTAGCTAGATCCTAGTGTTTTCATTACACTCTCAACACAGTTCTCGTGGAATTGGATCATGCCTAGAAGGAACAAATTGGAAATAAGCATTTTTGGAGGGAATGTGATGAGAAAAATGTCAGTTCAAAAACCTTGATACAGGACCTACTCCGCATGTGTCAGTTCCGATCTGGATGAGGTAGACTTCCCATGTCCAGACAGTCGGAGAAGCGCAGCCTGGGTCATCATTGCTGTGGGTCCTCAGACTGAGGCTGCACACCCCTTATCTCTGTGACACTGTTGTGTGAGGGGGCTGAAAACACCTCCTGTAGCTGACATCCTGTGGCAGAAATCTTGAGCCCTTGCCTTCATGTCATTTACAATCCAGTTGGGGTATAGCACACACACACACACACACACACACACGCATACACACACACACGCACGCACGCACGCACCACTTTGTTCAGCTTTTTAAATCACTCCTTTATGAGAGGCTTTTTGGCCACAGGTCATTTTAGACAGCAGCTTATACAATTGTATAGAGTATGTGTGTAGGGATGGGGTATAGGAGGGTTGGAAGAGGAACCAGATATTATCTCACACTAGGATTAGTTTGAAAAGACAAGGAATGTTTAGCCTGAAGAGGAAGAGACTGGAGGGGAGGAATTGGTAGATCTTATCTCAGCCTCTTAAAGAACTGTCACTTGGGATCAGACTTGCTCTGCTCCACCCCAGGGGACCCAGCTAAGCACAGTAAGGCTGGGAATTGGGGGAGGGGAGAAACAGGACACTTAGTTGCAAAGAGATAGTTTTTGACTTCGTATAAAGAAAAATTTGTAACATTGAGAAATCTTCAGAAGTGAAATGTGGGCCCTTCATTAGAAGCCGAACGACCACTTATTAGCGACTACTTGTTAGGTACAGCATTGAGGGCGTGCCTTTTCAGTCCCTTCCAGCTTTGGACTTTCGAGTTGGCACCAAATATTGCTTGTTATAATTAACTCATCAGCTTTTTCTAAGACCACTTTGAAGGGACAGAGAGAAAGGTCTGGAGGTGTGAAGTCTTCGTCATCATTCCTGCCACCTCTCCCACCAAACTCTGAAATGCTTTATTTCAGAAATATTCTTGTCATTGATCAGGTTCCTTTTCCTGTTTGTGCATGTAGAATAAATGCCTTGGTAGAAAAAGTTATTAGAGAAAGAACCAAAGTTGGGGGTCTTATTTTTTGATGATATGGCCAACAATTGTACTGGAAAGGGTTGGAAAGTGTGTTCATCCTTTGTTGCCAAAGAAGACCATGCCATCAGAGAAATAATGACATGACTTGCACTTGACTTTGTTTTGAGTGAGGGAGGGCTGTGCAGGTCACCAGCCTCACTTCTCCTCCAGAGCCACCTGAATTCAGTGACCAGATATTCATCAGAATGACTGGAGATGACCCAGGAGGAGGCAACTGGGGTTAAGTGACTTGTCCAAGGTCATACAGCTAGTGAGTGTCAAGTGTCTGAGGTGAGATTTGAACTCAGGTCCTCCTGAGCACTGGTGCTCTATCCACTGCACCACCTAGCTGCCCCTATCTGGAAAGGATTATTTTCAAGTAAAGAATGATAAGAAGCAAATGGTTTTATAAGATCCCAGCTCCTTTAAATAGCTGTAGTAGTAAGAGGAAAAGATGTATTGGCTGCATTTTCACAAATCTTTTGAACATTCTTATGACCTTTCCTCCTTTTAAGACGGCTATTAAGAATTAAAGATCAAAACAAACATTTAATTTTCTTTTTTTCTCTAATTTTAAGGTCACTGATAAAAATTACATCCAATTTCTCTCTGGCTGGCAGCAAGAAAACAAGCCTCATGTCCTTCTGTTTGACCACATGCCACTGGCACCATTGCTATACAAGGTACATTCTGTGCCACCACCTGGCTTAGTGGAAGGCGTGTATGTAGTGAGACTGAGCCAGGGTGTCCTTGTAGTAAATACCATCCAGCTCCCGGGGAATGTGGGAAGACTAAAGATCTGGGATCTCCATGTCACTTTTCTTTTGATTGTCTATTTCATTGAGTTGTGGGTCCATTAGAAGATTTTCAGGTTGAAAAATATGACCGTTAATATTCCTAGCTTTGTCCTAGTTTTGCTTGATTTGTGCATGGTGTATGTGTATATATTTTCTTTACATAGATGCTAAGAACCTGAGCTTTAGGGCTGGTTGGGTCAGAACATCATGACCTGGGAAAGACAGGGAGAAAACTAATAACAAAAGAGTTACTAAGGTTATGGGCTCCCCAAAGAGCCCACAGGCCTAAATCTGGAGTAATAACAATGAATAGGAAATTCTGCAGAGGTTACTTGCTCTCCAGGCCAAAAGAAGGCAAGATAATTCTGTGCCTGGTTTGTGAACAGGAGTTAAATTTGCCCTTGTTTCTGTATCTGGCATGCTGAAGGAATAAAGACCTAGTAGGGCTTTAAACACCATTTATCAAGGGGAGCAATTCCAGGTCTGGTTTCAGGTGTAGAACTTACTGTTAATTTCTACATTTTCCTGTCGTATCTCACTAGTTGATTGCATTCGCCTACAAAGATTACTTGTCATTTGGATATGTATATGTCGGCTTGAGAGGGACTCAAGAGATGACAAGTCAGTACAATGTCAACATCTACACTCCTACCATGTTGGTCTTCAAGGAACATATAGACAAGCCAGCTGATGCTGTACAGGTATAGGTGGTGGTGGTGGTGGTGGTTGTGTCCTGGCCATCTCTTCATAACGCCGTTTTAGGTTTTCTTGGCAAAGATACTGGAATGGTTTGCCATTTCCTTCTCCAGCTCATTTTACAGAGGAGGAAACTGAGGGAAACAAGGTTAAGTGACTTGCCCAGGGTCATACAACTAGGAAGTGACCAACACCAGGCTTGAACACAGATAAGTCTTCCTAACTCTAGGACCAGTGCTCCATCCTCTGCGCCACCTAGCTGCCTACATATAGGTACACAGAGGTTTCTTTTTGTCCAGAGGCTCTTTCTAATTGTCATCTGGAGACTCAGGTGATGTAAATATTGATACCAGACAAAGCATGAGAGGAGGAGAGAGCAAACCTCTTTGAAATTTTGCCTTTAAAAGTAAATAAAGATTTAATCTTAGTCTAACTTCTCAGTTACCTGTATTACTAAGTATAATACTTAAATACTGAGGCTTAAGACAGCCTGTGCCCTCTGGCTTCCATAAAGAAGGCTAATCTGGATAGCCCTATACGTGATTTCTAATTCTCAACAAGTATGAGAATTGCCTTGCTTTACTTTTTACTGGAATCTCATATTCCTTGTACTATGTAAGCATGAATTGTTCTTAATATTTATACCTAGTGATTCTCAAGTAAAATTTTACACAGCCTTTTGTATAACCCATTTGCCAACTCATTCAAGAGTTTTGTTCAAGAGCTTGCTTCTCCTTTACAGGAAATAGTGAATGATCTTTATACTATATGTGTGGTGTACTTCTTTCCACTGAGAGTTTGTTGCAGAATCCAGAATTAAGAGCAGATCTAGAAAACCCATATTCCCAAAGATCCAATATTCACAAAGACCACAAAAACCCAGATTGGCTTTCCTTAGATTTCTGACTAATGCACTCCTTGCTGCATCCATCAGTCTGGCAGGAGGACATTCACTCTGGTGGGCCACATGTCACTCAGAGCCTCTACTCTGGCTCTGAGCCAATCTTTCAGCCTCTATCCTCAAGACCCCTTGCCTGTGAATGAATAGTCTCTTCTCTCTGGTGCAAGAGAATGGAATAAGAGTCCACTTCTCTTTGCTTTGTTTCTCCAGGCTCGAGGTTTGAAGAAACAGACTGTTGAAGACTTTGTCTCCCAAAACAAGTACCTCCTAGCGGCCAGGCTCACCAGCCAGAAGATGTTCCATGAGCTGTGCCCAGTGAAGAGGTCTCATCGCCAAAGGAAGTAAGATATTGAGGCTTGTTTTCTGATCCGAGCAGTTGAGGACTCAAAGAAGGGGCTGAGGAAGTCTCATACCTGCTCCCCCATCAGATTTTTCCTGGCTTGGGGTGTTGGGACTGCATAGTTTTCACAAGATGTGTGTGGTTTTAAAGAATTCAGATACAGTAGAAAAAATCATCAGGAGTTCAAAAGTCAGGCATCCAGAGAAAAGTGAAAACAATTGTGTGCACTCAGCCTGAAGGCAGAGGTGAGGTCACTTCTGGTGTCTCAAATATGTGACTGATTGAACTGGAGCAGGGGCCGAAGGTAGGTTAAGGAGAGAGGGTAGTATATTTCAAACAGTGAGCACTTAGTAAATGTTTGTCTAACTCAATTGGCTTTAATTACCTAAGATTCAATTATTTGAAGAAGATTATTAAATGTTACATTGGATTTTGGCTCAATGAGTGACTTGACTTTGGAAAAATTGAACCTCTCTGGGGAAGCAGTGGGGAGTTTCTTTCATCTGTGTGAAACTTCTCACATGCAACCCGGATGCATACAGCAAAAGCTGCTGATTTGAGTGGGAAATTTATTTATTCAGCAAGTATTTATGAGTTACCTACCGTGTGCTAGGCCCTGGGACTACAAAGACCAAAGTCAGGCAGTCCTGTCCTTAAGCAACTTAGCGTCTATTGAGAACAAACTTCATGGAAACTGATAATTAAAGGCAGATATAGGTCACGGGGAGGGTTTTCTGGGAGCTCTTGGATTACGTAATTCAGATGCTCTCTGGTTTCCTCCCTGGGCATGGGTTCGTGGGCTCACAGCTCACTTCCTGGAAGGTGGTTTTGCACATCCATGTCCTGCCTTCTCCTGGTGCCGTGTAGGTACTGTGTGCTCTTGCTGATCCGGGAAGGAACAAAGTCAGATCCAGATTTTGAAGCTTTCCTGTCCTTTGCATTGGCAAACAGCCAGGACACAGTGAGGTTTGTGCATGTCTACAGCAACCGGCAGCAGGAGTTTGCCAACACTTTGCTACCCAGCAGTGAAACATTTCAGGGGAAATCTGCGGTGAGTCAAGTGGGGCATTGACTAGTCAGAGATGTGCTAGGCTCCCATGGTTTAGGGATCATATCTTAGGAAACCCTTAAGACCTCACCCTTCATCATCTCGCCATCCTCTCTGACTACCCCAAGACTTAATTAGAGAGGCCCTGGCCCACGAGAAACTTTTTTCATACCAATAGGGAAGGAAGGGCATTAGACCCTCTCTCCATGGAGTATCATCATCACTCTTCTTGATAAAACATTCCTTCTGTCACTAGGCTTTAGAGATTTTCTTCCCACTTCCCTTTTACTCTCCTCTCTTGCCATAGAGACCTAGAATCCCAGAACTGGAGTTGACATTGAAGGGGAGTATCACATTCAGTCTGCCCCATGGACAAGAATCCCAGCAAGGGATAGAACCTCTGTTCAAGAGCTTGAGAAGGTGGAAATCCTCCCTATGCTGGGGCAGCCCACTGCATTGTTGACAGCACCTCCCCATGTTCCCTGTTCTGCCCTCCCATGTCAGGCAAAGGGAAGAACCTCCCTTTCCACATGAGATTTAAGTGCCTTATTGTGGTACTTGTGTTAAATTCTTTCCCACATCCTGTGTTTCCCTGCTCTGATAGAGGCTACAGAAATGACATCTCTAGGACAAACAGAACAGAGCAGTTGGGTCTTGTCTGATCCTACCATGTTCTTGACAGAAGGATGAGAAAATATTTTTCTTTTGCTTTTTATCTTTTGTGAACCCATATGATGTAACTGCCCTTAGCTGGTTTTTCCAGTACCTCCCCAAAGAAACAGGTTGTTATCATCATAGCTGAGACTTCCTTTATTTCTGTTGTGGCTCAGGTCTCCATCTTAGAAAGGCGTAACACAGCTGGGAAGGTGGTATACAAAACCCTGGAAAATCCCTGGACTGGAAGCGAGAAGGATAAGTTCATCCTTCTGGGCTATCTGGATCAGCTACGAAGAGACCCTGCTCTTCTTTCCTCTGAGGCCATCTTACTGGATCTTGTCGATGAACTTGCTCCCGTAAGCATTGCTGACCTATGATAATTCACGTGAGATAACTCTTGGTGCTTTAGCACTACAAAGATTTCCAACATATTCTCTCTGCAGCAACTCAGGTCGTTAATGTGAAGATTATTATCCTCATTTCACCAGTGGGGAAATGGAGGCTTGCAGGGTGCAAGCTTCCCCATAGCTAAGCAACTAAGCAGTGTTAGAGCCAGATTTCCAGTAGTCTTCTCTAGCCTGCTGCTTCTCAGAGTTCACAGAAGACTGGGTTCATGCTGTTCTCATGATCTTGTAGTAGGGGTGAGTGGGAAGGCTGAGCAAGGGTACCTTGTTACGAAAAGAGACCGCTAATGCAGTAGGAGTTTGTGGACAGTTGGTGGTCACTGTGCTGAGGCAAAAGAACCTTTGGCTTCTTTCTGATGTTAGAATGTAGAAGAACAGCTCTGTACTTGGCATTTGAACTATAATCTTCAGAAACAATTTATTCATATACAAACATTCCTGCTCAGAGAGAGATTCAATCAGGTAGTTTCACTTTCTCATTGGAATTCTTTCTCCCAAGCACTTTCCACTTAGATTTTCTAGTAACCCTAAAACAAAAGACAAAATTCCATAGCAAAATACAATAAAAGTACCTAGCTTAAGTTTAAATTTTTCTGGGTTTTGGGTTTTTTTTTAACTATTGACAATAATAGTAATGTTATGGTTGGTACATCCTTGGAGAAACAGCATCCTTAGATCAATAATCTCCTCTTTAATTATTTCCCTTTCATTCTGGTCAGAGGTGAGCAGAGTGATGCTTCTTAGTTGAAGTAAATAGACATTTTCACTCTTAGCCAACTCTTAGCCATAAATAACAAGTCTTCTTTCAGAAAATCAGAATCTCTCCCTAGAGGAAATGGAGTCTTCTGTTGAAGGAATGCTGATTAGGTCTTTATCTTAAGTGAGACCAAGGACTTAGAACTAGAACACCATCCTCAGTGTTATTCCATAACATCCAACAGGCCTTAGCACTATGCATCCATAAGAAGGAGCGCAATCACCATCTGACTGCTTGTTCTTTCTTTTGAAATCAGGTGTTTTTCCTCCGATGGATATACTCCACTTCTGAATACTTCTCAGACTTCTGGGACAATGTACTTCACAACAATTGGTAGGAAAACTGTTTGTGTTGAATGAGTGCGTCTGTGCTAATATCAGCACTGTTTTTCTTAGGAAGAAATATTTCATCTTGCCATGATTTCTGAGAAATATTTGTTGACACAGACAAGTGAGACGATACTCAGGAGTTTTCGAGGAAGAGCAAGGCCTTTCCTCTCACTCTCTTGCTCATTAGCCTAGGGATACATAGTTCTTATAGGCACCCAAATGTCTGTTGAATGATAAATTTCTATTCTTGAGTGATTATGGGTGGATCATGTTATCAGAAGACTGGAAAGAAATATGCAAGGTCACTTCTACTTCTCTGATCCTCAGCCTTCACAGAGGACTATACGGAAGTTGTCTTAGCCATGGGTTTACAGAAAACCACTCATCTAGCCCGTTCATTAACCTTTTTTCAGGATCTAAGCAAACCATCTTCATTGTAAGTAAGCTATTCCTGATGTTTAATTTAATCCTTTATCAATTGCCTATTTCCTTTCATAGGTTTATACTTAATAAATTCTGCATATTGTCCCCGAGATCCACAGTTCATGCCATGGTTACCTTTGAGTTAGAGATTTAGGGGGAAAATAAAGTTTACTTTTTTAAAGACAAAAGAGACAAAAGCATTAGATATGGGAAAAAAAAACACTTCATGTTGGTTATTAGGAAAAAACACTCAGTATAACCTGTTTTTCTCATCTGTCAATCTTATTTCAGGCGAGAAATGATGCCCCTTCTGTCCCTGATCTTTTCTGCTCTCTTCATTCTCTTTGGGACAGTCATCGTTCAGGCTTTCAGGCAAGTACCTGGATGTTTACTGGCCCTGCCTTTGACAGGTTTCTCCTGCCAGTCTCCACTTAATCTGAAAGCCTTTTTCTTCATTTGTTCAGTGATTCCACTGAGGATCGAGAGTCACGACCTCCTGAGAAAGAAGTCAGTGAGAAGACTGAGAAGACTGAGACCTGCTTCAGCAAAGAGAACAGCAGGTAGCAGCATAAAGAAGCTCCTTTGTAGTTGTAAGCTGCCATTGGCACAGCACCTTGAGACTGATGCAGCCCTGGCCTCGTGGCAGCTCTGAAAACCATCCTGGACCTGGGGTTCGATTGGTGTAGGGACCTCCATAGCACCTGCAGCTTCAAGTCTTGGGAGCTGCTTTGAGCTAAACTAAGGCAGTACAGTGTACATACAGACACATATGTGTGTATAGAAAGATACATGTTTGTGTGTGCCTGCATACATAAGCTGGCATAATATTTTTGAAGAGGTATTTTATTCCAGTCCTCCAACTCATGGAAGTCATGCCTTACCTGAAAGGAATTGCTGGCTAAGTAATTAGCATCCAGACCTGTTTTCATTAGTTTCTTTTAAACCACTCTTACTGCACTGGTTTGCTTTTCGTTACCTACATTCTCCCAGTGTATCATACATCCCTTCCCAGAGAACCATCCATAAAATAGAATAGAAAAGGATGACAAGCAGCCCCCCAAGCTCAAGCCTGACATGATATACAGAGATTCAGCCCAGTGACCCCTCGACTAGACCAACAAGGGGCCTTCTTATAGCTTTGCTCTGGGTTTGAAGTTCAGTGGGTCTGTTTTTGCATTATTTAGTTTGGTGATTTTCTGTTTTGTTTGGTTTTTTTTATTTTGTCATATTATTGTTACCATTGTATATGTTATTTTCCTCGTTCCGTTTATTTCACTTTGCGTCACTTCATATAAGTCTTCTCATGCTTCTCTGTGTTTATCATATTCATTGTTTTTTACAGCATAGTAACATTCCAATACATAACAAATTCTATGGCATGTTTAGCCATTTCCCCACCAGTGGGTATCCTGCTTCATTTTCAGTTCTTTGCTACAACAAAAAAATACAAATATTTTAGTATATGTAGAGCACCTTTTTAAAAGGGAGGTTTATGCATAGCAGGGGCTTCTCTGGGTCAAAAAGTATGGATATTGTAGTCCCTTTATTTGCATAATTATCCAAGCTGCTTTCCATAATAGTTACTCTGCTTCACTGCTTCACCAGCAGTGCACCAGTGTGTCTGTCTTTCCAGTGTTATGGTTGCATGGTGTGTTACGGTGTTATCTTAAAAGAATTCACAGATTCAGACCATCTCCAAACCAAGTAAAGGGATTTATTGATAATTACGCATTTCAAAAAGCACACTGAGCTCCAAGAGGGAACTGGCAATTTCAGTAAGACAAGGCAGGCAATTTTATAGAGTATATGATGCTGATTACACAAAGGAAAATATGAATATTAAAAAGGCAGGAGGGGTTTATCGAGGGATTAGGCAGTTAGGGAAGAGATTTCAGCCTCTGTGGAACTGCATGTGTGGTTTTCCATAATGCATACAGACAATCTCATTTGAAGGGGTGCTAATATGATAATGATATTATAATAAGAGGCTCTATGCCATAGATGTATTGTAGGTCAGTTCTTTACTCTTATTGTGCAGGTGCCATCTTAAGGAAAACCCCCTCCTATATTTGGTGGTCAGGCATCCTGGTTAACATCCTGGTGATTGGCTAGATGGGTGTGGTTGTGGTTGAGTACATGGACACACCTGCTGTCTCTCTGAGGAATATGAGGAAGCTGAGATATTGGGGGTAGGGGCGGCTTTATTAAGACTCCATCACTGGAACTCCTGGAACATTGACCATTCCCACCTTTTGTCATCTTTACCAATTTGCTGGGCAGGATGTGAAACCTGAGTTGTTTTTATTTGCATTTATGTTGTTGTTAATGATATAGGGTATTCTTCCATGTGATTATAATTTGCTACAATTCTTTTGAAAACTATTCGTATCCTATTACCACTCAGTCCCTTGGGAAATAGCTTTTAGTCTTATCTCTTTCAGTTAGTTGCCTATAATTCTTATGTATCAGATCCTCGTAAGAAATACAAAAGGCTTCTCGCCCCAGTTGACTGCTTCCCTTATTGCTATTCTCCTTGTTCTAACTGCTTTAATTTTGTTCATACAAAAACTTTTCAAATTCTTGTGATCACCGTTAAATATTTTATTTCCTGTGGTCAACTTTACCCCTTGTTTAGATAAGACCTCACTTCCTACCTGTCACTCTTTTGACTCTTTTGTGATTGTTATGGTTTCACCTTCTGTCCGTTTTGAGTTTGCTGTGGTACACAATATTATCAGTGTGCCAAAAGAGGACAAGCTTATGATTCTAGGTGACTTTAATGCTAGACTTGGCAGGGAGTCCTAGGGAAGAATGGGGTTGGAAACAGCAACAGCAATGGTCACTACTACTGAAGACTTGTGCATCACATCACCAACACTGTTTTCTATTTACCTAAATGCAATAAAACTTCATGGATGCCCCCTCACAGCAAACATGGGCATCTAATAGACCATGTGATTGTAAGAAGAGACAGACAAGATGTGAGAGTGACAAAGGCAAATGTGCAGAGTGCTGGACTGATCATGGACTTACCCTTTCCAAGCTAAATACTCGCATTCATCAAAAGTGCTCTCCCTCAAGGCAAAATGACTACAGAAGAATTAATGTCAACAAATTGGAACTCTTCTCTGAGCATGAACAGTTTGTTGCTAATTTGGAGGGAAAGTTGAGCCAACACATAGTTGGTGACAGTGGAGCAGAAAAGGAATGGGCAGCTTTCAGAGATTTGGTGTACAGCATTGCATTTGCTCATCTAGTTCAGAACACTTGCAAACACCAAGACTGGTTTGATGGGGAAGTGATGGGGAAATTTAGAAGCTGATAAATGAAAAATGAGAACTCCACAGGATATATTAGACTAATTTTCCAGGTTATATGACAAGAGGAGATTATCCCCCCAGGAGTTCAAGAATGCCTTCATTGTCCATCTCTATAAAGATAAAGGGAACAGATTGTCCTGTGAAGGCAGCATTTAATTCTATCAAAAGCAAAGTACAAGCAAAGCTTAGAGAGGCAGGATTCCTGACTCAGTAAGAAGGCAGATGAAATTCAGTTTTATACTGATAGTAACAATCCAAAGCACTTTTATGATTCTCTGAAAGCTATTTATGGACCAAAAACCTATGGTGTATGACAACTAGTCAGTGCTGATAGAGCTACATTGATTAGTGATAAGGACATGATCCTGGAGAGATGGGCTGAACACTTCTATAGTGTTCTCAACAGACCATCATCAGTCAATGCTGAGGCCACTGACCATTTACCTCAAATTGAAGTCAATCCTTCCTTAGCTGAATTTCCAACTGAAGAAGAGGTTTTGAGGGTCATTAGGCTCATTTCATGTGGCAAAGCACCTGGTGCTGATTCTGTTCTAGCTGAGATTTACAAAGACCCTTGCTCATACAAAAGTTGACTGTAATTTTCCAGGTTATATGACAAGAGGAGATTATCCCCCAAGGAGTTCAAGAATGCCTTCATTGTCCATCTCTATAAAGATAAAGGGAAGAGATTGTCCTGTGACAATCACAGGGGGTCTCTCTCTTATTCATTGCTGGCAAAATTTTTGCTAGAGTCCTCTTTAATAGACTGATCCTTCACCTGGAAGATGGTCATATACCTGAGAGCCAGTGTGGCTTCAGAAAGGGCTGAGGAACAGTCAATATGGTGTTTGCTAACTGACAACTCCAAGAGAAATGCCAGGAGCAGAACAGAGGTCTGTACACAATGTTTGCTGACCAAGGCCTTTGATACTGTTAGTCATGAGGACTTGTGGAAAATTATGTCAAAATTTGGTTGCACAGAGAAGTTCATCAGTATTGTACGTCAGTTTCATGATGGTATTTTGCCCGAGTTCTGGATAGTGGACAATGCTCTTGTGCCTTCCCAGTCACCAGTAGAATGAAACAGGGCTGTGTGCTTGCTCCCATGCTTTTTAGCATGATGTTTTCAGACATGTTGTCAAATGCTTTCAATGAGGATGAACATGGCATCAAGGTCAACTACCATACTGATGGTAAGTTCTTTAGTTTGAAAAAGCTACAAGCCAAGACCAAAGTGGAGGGAGTGTTGGTGCATGATTTTCTGTTTGCAGATGATTGTGTACTCAATGCAGCCTCTGAAGCTGAGATGTTACAAAATATGGATTAATTCTCTGCTGCCTGTGCTAGTTTTGGCCTAATAATTAACACTAAGAAAACACAGGTGCTCAATCAGCCATCACCACACCATCCATACGTGGAACCATCGGTTACAATAAGTGAAGAAGTTTTGAATGCTGTGGATAAGTTCACTTACCTTGGTAGTGTACTTTTCAGAGATGTACACGTTGACAATGAGGTTGATGCACACATTGCCAGAGCTAGCACAGTGTTTGGGAGGCTCCAAAGAAAAGTTTGGAAAAGAAGAGGTATTAGACTGACTACCAAACTGAAGATCTACAGAGGCGTTGTGCTGACCTCATTGTTGTATGCCTGTAAAATATAGACAGACTACCAGCACCATACTAGGAAACTGAATTGCTTCCATTTGAACTGCCTTAGGAAGATTTGAGGATCACCTGGAAGGATCAGTCCTTGCTCAAGCTGAACTGCCAAGTATTCAAACTGTGCTTCAGAGAGCACAACTCCAATGGGCTGGACACGTTGTTCGAATGCAAAATGTACGTTTGCCAAAAAAAAGACTATTTTATGGAGAACTGACATGGGGTAGGCAATCACATGGTGGTCAGAAGAAGCAATACAAGGACACTCTTAAGAACTCTGGATTTGACTGTGCGACATGGGAGACACTGGCACAGGACCGCTCAGCATGATGTGCCCACATCAGAAAGGGTGCTGTGCTCTATGAGCAAAGAGGAATTGAGACAGCACAAAGTAAATATAGGATGTGCAAATTTGGGGTGACTACCCCAAATATTCTATCTGTGCCCAGCCTGTGGTAGAGCATTCCAAGCTCGTATTGGTCTGACTAGCCACAGTGGGACACACTGAAACTTCACTTTATCCTGGTGATGTCATTTTGGTCCTCTTCAGGAAGGACAACAACCAACCAACCAATTTGTGATACATGATGCAAAAAAGTTGGTCCAGACCTAATTTCTACCAGACTACTTTACAGTTTTCCCCATTGTTTCTTGTTAAATCAGAGAGTTCCTTCCTAACTAATTTATGCTTTAGGATTTATCAAATACTGAGTTTGATTCTTGATGATTTTCCTTGCCCCATCTATTTTACTGGTTTACTTCTCTGTTCTTTTTAAGTGGTACCAAGTAACTTTGTTGAGTTCTGCCTTGTAGTGTGGTTTGAAGTCTGGGAGGTTATCCCTCCTTCATTCCCACTTATTTCCATTGTTTATCTTGCTACTCTAGACCTTTGATACCACTAGTTTTTACTGGAACACTTTGGGCTTATTGATGGTCACCTCTACAATATGCTAAGGCGTCAGACGACTACTTTAGTACAGGGCCAGTGAGGGCCTGTGTCTTTTGTCCCAAGGCCAACCTAGCTAAATTCAGAGAGACTCAGACCAAATGGTGAGGAATTGGGGGGAAACGCCACCCCAAAGTCTGCTACTAAGTTATGGAATGTTTGTGCTGTACATCAGGCATCATAGAGGGGAGTGCCCACCCTTGACTTGTGAGATCTCTGAATCGTAGGATTAGCCATGGCCTTCTCCTGCCCACCTTTTCACTTTTTGATATTTCTCCACAGCAGAGTTCCCAAGAAGGGTTTTGTGGAGGTGACTGAGCTTACAGACGTCACATACATGAGTAACCTAGTTCGACTGAGGCCAGGCCACATGAATGTCGTCCTTATTCTGTCTAACTCCACCAAGACCAGCCTGCTTCAGAAGTTTGCTTTTGAAGTGTACACATTCACTGGGTAAGCTTGGGGGGATGTGGCGAAAGACAGGGAGAGAGATCTCTGAGAGAGAGCCCACACTGGAATAGGGGTTAGTTTTGTTGGGATTTTCCCCCTTTTATGCCCTTTAACTTGGGAGGCCTCTGGGTAATCCAAGCCAGACACAAATGCAAAGCCTGGATTTGGAGTGGAATGTACAAAACGGAAAGAATCCCTCTCATGTGTCCGCAGGATCCACGGGTAAAATCAGACATAGAAGAAAGGGCATTTGCTTTCAGCCTCAGTTTCTTTTGATTGAGGCAGGAGATTGAAAAGATTCCAACTTTCTGAGCCCTTCAGGAGAATTTTACCCTTGGTTTCTTGTGAAATGGTGAGTGAAAGTGACCCAGGGATAGGTTTGCAGCAGAGGGGGCCAGCCTGGGTTGGGGCCCTCTGAGCCCCTCCTCCAGCCACTTCTCTGCCCCAGCCCTGAAGGCATTTGTCCACAGGTGAGTCTGACTAGATTCTGGCTCATCTGGCTGCTGTTCTTTCCACAGGAGCAGCTGCCTTCACTTCTCCTTCCTGACTCTCGATAAGCACCGAGAATGGCTGGAATATCTCTTAGAGTTTGCCCAGGATGCTGCTCCCATCCCAAACCAGTATGATAGGCATTTCTTGGAGCGTGACTACACTGGCTACGTCCTGGCTTTGAACGGACACAAGAAATACTTCTGCCTCTTCAAGCCCCAAAAAACAGTAGATGATGAGGAAACCATAGGTCCAAGTAGTGACCTTGACTCTTCCCTCCATTTGGGTGAGACCCGAGGGAAACCTTTCTGTAATTCTGGCTCGAAACCCCTCAAAGGCAAACTAAGCAAGCTGTCCTTATGGATGGAACGCCTTTTGGAAGGCTCATTACAAAGATTCTATATTCCATCGTGGCCTGAACTAGACTGAGGATTTTTTTAAAAAAAGATTCAGCCCCTCCAGACTTTGTAAGAAGACAAGCAGGACTGTCCAAACCATCACACCAGACAGACAGTAGGCTTTAGACACTCTTCTAGGACAGTGGCTAGGAGAATCTTCCCTTTGTCTTGCTCTAACCTAAGAGTGAAATATACCACAAGTTGAATTCTCTATACCAAAATGTTTGGGGTTTTTTTCCTCATTTGGATGCCGCACTATTTAAAGCAGACACTCTCTTTTCCTCTTCTCTCTTCACCACATGTGCTTCCCATACTTTGTCCTGTCTCTTCCATGGAGAGACTTATGACTCAGAGAGGACTGAACCCTATGAAGCTCTTGGGCAGAGGCAGTCACACATCACACACATACACACACTCCCTCCCATCCCTCTCTGTCCTCCTCTCATTGTGCTCCTGCCTCAGTACCTGCAATAATCCTGGGGCAAGGGTGCGGGGGGGGTACCCTGGAAGTGGCCAGGAGCGTATTTGGGGGCATCCCCCTTTGGTAGACTGTGCGCTGTCTTTCCTACAGTGACAAGCGTGAGCAGAGACCCTGCATGTGCATTCATTTTTCTTTCCAGGGGAAGGGAAGAGCAAAAGTGTCTGAGACTTTGCAGTTCTATGTTGTTGTGGCCTAAAGCGTCTGGACAAGCCTCACCTGCTCAGCCCATAGCCCATGTAAGGGGACACAGGGAGTGCTGCAGCCACTCGGAGCCATTGCCATGTCTGTGGTCTTCGGATGCCTTTCTGTCTCAGCCAGTCATAGGGCACTCTCTTAACAAGGAGCCATAACTGTGGTTGGGTTCTCAGATGTAGGGACAAGCTGCCATGAGCCAGTAGATGATAGAACCCTAGTCAAGCACTCCTGCCTTGTCACAAGTGAATCTGAAAGAATCTTTTCAACCCCCAGGACGCAGCATTAGGACAACAGAAATTTCTTTGCATCAAGGAATTTAAAGTTTGTCAGTGATTTTGTTCTTTTGAATTCTGTTGCCCCCACAGTGCTGTCATATCCTCTGTTACCAGTGGAACCACTCCAGTTGTAGCACTGCTTGGTTTCAGCCTCTAGCCTGTTTTGACAGGTCATCTCAACTGTTTTCCACATCAACTTACAATCACCCTTTGCGGCTTCGAGATCAGACTGAAATCTCCAGCTGTTTCAGCATACCTGACCCCAGTGCTGGGTTAGCTCCAGATGGGACAGTGCCAGCCTGTTAGAGCTGACCCCTTCTTTAAGGACAGAGCTGCCAGGAGAGGCAAAGGCTGACTGCCTTCGAAAATGTCAGCATGACCTACTCATGTCTAAAGCAGGAGTCAGAAACCAGAGACAGAACTCGCAGGAAAATGACTTGGGCTTTTTAAATTATAATTGCTTTAGACTATGTCATTTGACTGCAAAATAATCCAGAGGTAGTTAGTTATATTGTGAGTGCCTGCAGGGGTAAAGTGGTGAATGATTTAAACCAAGGTTCTTCCAATATTATTCATTAAGGGGGAAGAATCAGTGCCAGGCTTCCCTCTCCCCTTGATCCTCCAAGAAATTGAGTAGCTTTGGCAGCCCATGTCTTGGGACCTGCTGACATGGAGCTATGTCAGCATTTGGACTTTCTGGTCCAGCGAGCTTAGCCTTGTCTGTGGGCCCTGCCTCAGTAGGGCAAATGAGGCTGCACAAGAAAACCAGCTTTTGCTTGGGCTTCCAGTGCAGCCTAGGGCTTTCGCTTTTAATTCCTATTCGCATGGGCTTCCTCACCTTAGGTTCTGAAAACCAAAAACCTCTTCCTAACTTGCTGCTTCTTTTTTTGCACTTTGCCTTGTGTAGACAATGCAAACCAAGTGGCCAGATGTACTTTCAGCCCCCCTCCTACTAACACAAGGCCACTGTGTTTGGACTGGAGCCACTGCTGGGGAAGGTGCTAGTCCTGACAACTCCCCCAGAAGTCCTTTTTGGAGAGGGGTTTTTGTCAAGTTAAAAGAAAAATTTTAAATGAGGGACTTGGTAAATGATCACTAAGATCCCTCCCAACTCTGACACTGTGTTCTAAGGTCTGTTAGAATGGTCCTACCATTCTGTGGTTATGGGTTTATGATTCCTTTTATATAATATGGATTTTGCTTTTTTTCTTTTGAAACCAAACCCCTTGATAATCTAAGCCTTTCCTCCAAAGATGAGTCTCAGCTGATATTTGTCCTTATTTTGGAGGCACCTGCATAAAGGATGAATTGTTTATTCAAACCAGCTTTCTAATTTGAGGTGAATTTTGAGGTATGACCAAGTTGATGGAGCAACTTACAAAGTTGGATTCTTTGTTCCTGGTTGATAAGGACTCTGTATGTAACTGTGTTCTCTGCTGAGAATAGATACATAAAAGCTTGGCAGCTGAGCCAAAACAAGTTTGTGTAGAACATTGCTTCATTCCAAAAGAAAGATGCCTGTTTCTATCCCCCTCCCAACCTTCAAAGCTGTGAACTTCAGCAGAGCAATAATAGCGGCAGCGCAGCTCCCCTGTCATCAAACCTCATCAAATGCTCACCACGGCCCAGCCCCAGCAACAGCAGCCTCTGCTCATCATTCTGTCACAGCTGCCATCTGGACTCATCTCCCACCACCACGCATGTGTGCAGGGGCCCCCAGTCAAAAAGCCCTAGGCTTGCATGGGTCAGAATTAGGGATGGGGAACACACACAGAGGTCCTTTTTTTTTTTTTAAAGTAAAAATTCTTAGAAACAGAAACAAAGCATCTTTGCAACAAAGGGAATTGTAGCTAACAGCCAAACCCTGATGTTTTTGCCTGAGAACAGCCTGACAGGGTTACAGTCAGCAACATTCCCACAGTTACTAGGCAGGTGGGCAGGCTGTCAGTTCAACACAAGTTTGGAAAGGGAGTGGTCATACCTGGGACAGAGGTCTGAAAAGAAGGTGAATGTTTTGCACTTTTGATACTCTTAGCAACAAATAACTTATTTAGCAAATTGTCTTTTTTTATGTTTGTTTTTTGTATTGTGAACGGGCATTGATGTTGATGTTATTTTTGTTTTAAGACTTACAGACTGGAAACGGAAATAAACTATTTTAATGTGTGATGATGGTGGGTCAGCTCTTGGATTGTAACGAGGCAGCCTAGATCCCATGGCTTTGATAGAGTGGCCATGAGCAAGCAGGAGGGCAGAACGGGGCTCCACTTGCCATGATCACCGATGTCAGATGCCGCCCACTGGGCAAGCCGGTCAGGGGAGGCTCTTCTTGCCTTTTAAGCCCAACATTTCTCCAGGTCTCAAGTCCAAGGTGCAATTGCATACTCCCAATCAGTTTACTGACTGCCTAGAGCAAGTAGGTAGGTGTTGATAGAGTCCTTTTTACTCTCCTCTCTGGGTCATCCCTGTCAGCGCTGATATCCGGGAGTGATCAGACTTCCTGGTTGGTTCTTGGGGAAATGGAGGGGAGCTTGTGTGATGGGGTTGGTTGGTTGGTTTTTTGTCATATTTTTGTTTAATTTTCACTATGTCCTTGGAAAAAAATGCTCTGGGTGATCATTTTTTTTTATTTATTTCTAGAAGTCATGCACCAGAAAATCATTATTTGGCTTGGCAAAAACTTGTCCAATGGGCTTAATCCTCTGGTTGCATCAGCTACACCACTTCCTAAGACCTCTCTGCCCTGTGGCCAGCTCACCAAGGCCAGAAACAGCTCAGGCAGTTTTCACTTTGGGGAGAACACACAGCATCTCAAACAGCAGATTGGCTGCCAGGAGAGCTGTGTTTCCTGAAAAGGAAGAAGACCCACAAGAGTTTGCTAAACAACTCTTCTCCTCCCCCTCCCCTTCACCCTTCCCCCCAGCCAAAGGAGCTTCTCTCCATAAACTTTAGAAAGAGAACAGAACCACAAGCCTGAGAGTTTTTCCCACTGCCCCACCCCTCCCTTAGGACTCGAAACTATGTGGCTTCCATCCCCCTGAGAAAGGATTCAGTCATTCAACTCCCTGTTCTGCATCAGTACTTAAAAGCTCAGTTGGAATGACCTTTTTTCTCCATCCTTAAAAAGAAATTTCCAAAACTCATCATAAGTATCTCAATATCAACTCTTTTAGGTGAGCCAGGTCCTGAACCTATGGGCCTTTCTGGCCTAAAATCAGAGGCTCGACATCTGTCATGAATATTCATGTTGAAGCAGCTGTTTAGTAAAGCAGGTCACTGCCCCAAGTGTTCACTTTTCAGCAAAATATTAAAGCAGGTTGGCACCTCTAGGCCTAGCTACTCTTTCTTCAACAGACAGGTGAGAAGAGCTAATAATATTTAACTTTGTCCCAGGGGTTTTGTTAGGGTTAATTAGCTCGCGTTGGCAAGGAGCAGAATCAGAAGCTGCCTTGCCTTGCCATTAGAAATGTTCCCTTCACTGAATGAGGAGAACTTCCCATATCCCTAGCGACCTACCAAATTAAACACTCCTCTGGTCCAGCTGTTACTTACGACTTTGTGTCCTGTACTCACCGGAAGGATCATATATAGGTGCGACTTCCACAAGGTCACAGCCCACCATGTTCAGGCCTTGACATCCACGGATAATCTCCAAGGCCTAAGTAAGGTAAACGGTCATGTTATGTGAAGAAATGGGAATTTAGCCTGTCACACAGTGAACTCCAGCAGTGAACCTCATGCTGTGACTTCTGAGGTCCAGTCTACAGCTTCCTAACAGAGACATAGGAAACGAGACATAGGAAAGTCAGCTACCGCCCCCAGTGTTGGTTAGAGATCAAAGAATTCTAAACTGAAGGGGATGTCCAAGATAATTCAGGGTCCACTAGATGCTCTGGAGAGAATATGAGAACAAAAATCCCTGCCCTCAGGAAGCTTGTGTCTTTATATATGGTGCATTATATACACAAAGAGCAATTTAGAGAGAGCCAGTGGGAAGGCAGACACCTTCACTGTGCTATTGGAGAGGCTAGAGAGTTTCTGGAGCAGAGAAGAATGAAAGCACTCCAGTCATGGGAAGCCGTTTATAAAGGCATGGAGGCGACCAGGCTAGAACAGAGTGCATGAAGGGGACCGATAAGAAAGACTGGAAAAACAGGAGCCATATTTTGGAGGGCTCTAAGTGTACGGGGCTCAATATATTGCATTTTCTGCTAGCAGCAGCCCCCTATTTTACAGATAAAGAAATGCACCCAGAGAGGTTGTTATTTGCCCAAGCTTGCATATTGCAGCAAGTGAAAGAGCCAGAATTTGAATCCAGGTCCCCATCCTTTGACTCAAAGCTGAGTGGGTCTGCAGCCATCCACTGAAGCTGAGAATACAGACATTTATTTTTTCAGAGCCTCCTTACTTGACTTGGTGTGAGGCCAGCAATCTCAGGAGTCCCTGTCCCGGGGGCATAGGCCGGATCCAAGGCATCGATATCAAAGCTGATATAAATAGGTTTGTCTCCCATCTGCTGCCTCACTTCCCCCATCAACGGAACTAGTGACTTCAGCCAGCAATCTTCAGCCAGGACCACACGGAAGCCCTATAGGGGGTGAAGTTAACGATCTCTAGAGAACAGAAGTTTCCCAAACCTGAGAGGGGAAACCGACTTTCTCTGCTGCTATTATGGGGGAGAGACAAAGGAGTGTTTCCAGTCCCGTTCTGTTTTATCACTATTCCCTCCCTTCCATCCCCACTCAAAAATCAGTCAGTATTGAATTGACCAAGTACCCCTACAGGCACCCAAAGACTACACTGGGCAGCTGTTCTTCCTGCAAATGGCTCTTTTGATTTGTGTTCCTTGAGCATTTATTGAATACCTGCTGTATGCCAAGCTCTGTACTAGGTTCTGAGAACACAGGCTAAAATTGTGTGTGTGTGTGTGTGTGTGTGTGTGTGTGTGTGTGTTCATCTGGTGAAGCCGAGCCCTACAGAGGTCCTTTGCTAACTTTTTTAATTGAAAGAAATTAAATGCTAAGTTGCAGTTACACTTGGTGAAAATAAAGTCCTTTTTTTCCCCATTCAAGCTAAACTTGCTCCAATCTATTCACAATCCTCTAGACCATCAACGGTCCCCAGGTCAAGAGCTCCTGAGTAGGTAGAACATTTGACCAGATTCTAGACTGGATCTGTGAATTAATTGGTATAGAAAACATTTTACCACTGCAGATCAGCATATGCTTTGCAACTTTTAGAGAATTAGCTGGTGTCCTGAAAACTTGAACAGCCTGGCCCTTGTCCCAAAGCCAGCATATGGGGGGTAGCATGCAGAGGAGGGGACTTGAACCCAGGGCTTCCTGTTTTCCAGGTCAGCTCTTTATCTCCTACATTAAGCTTCCTTTTGATGAATATAATTTAAGATGGGAAAGAGCACCAGGGACCAGGAAAGGGATTTCCTGGAAAAGAAGGCATGTGAGCTCAACCTGGCAGAATGTGTTGAGACATTAATAAAGCTGTCGTGACAGGGATTTAAAAACTCCCTAGAATGTAACAATTCCTTCATGTTTCCTTGGGCTACTGCCCTTTCTTGTCATATATAAAAAATGTTCCTTCTGCATTTGGGGTCCCTGCATGCCCGCCAGAAACTGCTTAACTCGTTCTTGGGAGCAGCTGGCAATATTCTTGGTACTGTTCCACTAACACCCACCTCCCTTCTTATTTCCTCACCCCCAAAATGTGGTTTCTCATCCCATAGACCAGCATCCTTGTCTGTGTCTCGTGAAACACTTCTGGTAAAAACAGTCTGTCACCCCCAGCATTCCAGACTTCGTGACTAAAGCAAGCCCTGACTGCCACCCTTACATAAGCTTTGGGGAAAGAAGGAAAGAAGGACTCTTCTTGTCATCCTTCACCTGGTCTCGATTGTACTTGTAGGGATTCAGGGTCATGGAGGATCCCCGGATGCCTATTTGCACCACTCGTTTGCAGTCCAGGAGTCCTTCTTCTACACAGCGGCGAAAGGGACTCCCATGGTAGAGCTTCTCTCCCAAGGCTTTGTCAGCTGTGTCGGCATGGGCATCGACATGTAACAGCCCAACAGGACCATACCTAGTGATAGCAGAGGGACCCAAGAGTCATATGCCTTTGGAAGGCCAACTCGAAAACAAATTCAACAAGCACTGGCTGGGGGTGATAGTTTAGACAAACACACAGTCCCTCCTCCCATGGAGCTTATGGTCTAGTAGGAAAATATGGTATACAGATACCTTTGATAAAAAAAATAAATATATGATAAATACATTCAAGTATGACAAATGAAGCATCCTACAGGAGGGCTAAAGTAGAGAAAGATGATTAGAGGGACTGGATTCAGGTCCCAGTCTCAACTACTTCCTAACTCTCTGATTCTGGGCAAGGCACTGAAGATCCCTCTATGCCTTCATTTCCTGTTCTATAAAATGAAGGGTTTAGACCAGCTGATGTCAAACTTTAATAGAAAAAGGGGCCACTAAACTCTAAGCTGGCCACATATTGGTTGGGTTTTTAAATGGAGTGTTATCCATGTGTTATTGTATTTTTATTTATTTTGTTAAATATTTCCCAATTATCTTTTAATCTGGTTCTGGTCAAATTTGAGAGTATGGTGGATCCTGTGCTCATTTCTGACACCTCTGGAATAGACAACCTTTAAAGTACTTTCCATCTTTTAATTCTATCATTGACTTACTGCGATGGGTCAGAGAGTGTTCCCTAGAGATGGTGGCATTCTGATTTGGGATGTGTAAGAATTCAAGAGGGAGAGGCAAAGGGTGAGTATGGCACAGGCATGAAGAACATGAATGAAGGCTAGCCTGTGCATGCACACATGAGATAAATGGGCCTTCCCCTAAACAGTCCATGGGAGAGAATGTCATATGATATATAACTAGAAAGAGAACATGACAGCAGACTATGGATAGCCTTCAATGCCAGGGCAAAAGAATCTCAACCTCACTGAGGAGAAAGTAGGTAGTCCTGCTCTCAAGATTTTCCACACTTAAAGGTTCCAGGGTTGGTTTGGTTTTCTTCAACTGGCCTCAATCCCAAACCGTAATCACAAGCAATCAAATCACACAGTTGGGGACAGCGATAAGCTTGCAGAAATGAGTCTGGGCAGCTTGCTTGTCACCTGAATTTTTATATTTCTGGAGCTATATTGTGAGAACTATTTAGAAATGTATTTAGAAATGAAAAGAAAAGCTTGAGATTATTTAGTCTAACTCCCGTATTTTATAGAGGAGAAAATAGGAAGGCTTCCAGAGGTTAAGTGACTTCTTGAAAGTCACATAGGTAGGAATGAAGTGGCACAATGAGGATTTGAACCCAGGCCACCTGGCCCCAATCCATTTTTTCACCACACCATGCTGCCCTCATGGTGTCCACAGGCATACCACAGGACTGCACCAAAAACAGACCAAACCCAAATAATTCCCTTGTTCTCTTTTTTCCATCCTAGTGACAATGGAGCATTTCCTTGCTCAGCTTCTCCTGGGAGAAACTTAGTCTATTGTCTGGGTAGAAAAGACCCCACCACCACCACCACCACGACCTCCATGCTCATCCTTATCTAAATGCTCTCATTCTTTCCTTTGTCACTAAATACTGACCCCAAACTAAATAAAACTCGCTGTTTTCTAGAGATTGAATACTTCACTCCAGCTTTTGAAAAACCGGAAGGAAAGTTTAAAATCTGAGCACACTGGTCAGAACAAGAAGGAAGCAGGCACCAGAAGGTGAATGTGCTCTGGAGACCCAGAAAATTCTGACTTGTGCCTGGCAAATGACAGATGCTTATAGAGCCTTTTTTCACTCATCCTGGATGAACACCACCAGGTCAGCCATTTGGTAAGATGACCTCCTAATACTCCCCCACCCCCAACCAATAACCTGAGCTCATATGATCTCAGAGCCAACAATGCCTGGATTTTAAAAAACTAATTTGTTTTAGATCTCCTGAAACTCACTTTTCTGCCAATGCCTGCAATATGGGGTAAGTGATTGTGTGATCTCCTCCTGTAATGAAAGAAAAAGAAAAAAAAAATTACCCTCTGGAATTACAGGGAGGAGTGATGGACTCTGCCTAGTACACAGATTATAACAAGTTTAAAATGCACCTAATTTGGAGCTCCTTTCCATTAAGATGAAAGAACTGAAGCCAGAGCTGAAATAAGAGTAGGTTCCATGATGAGGAGACAAGGATTGAGGTGGGGAAATAGCTTCCATTTGAAATACTTTTGAAGCACATTATATAAACTGAGGCACCCAGCACAGCATGCTGAAGAAAAATTTTAAAGGTGGAGCTGATACAAGCATGAGGTTGTGTCCCCATTGCCTCAAGCCATCAGGATGGCTCATCTCTCCACTAGTGCAGCTCAATGCCTTAGTAGACAGTTTCATGGCACCTTGGGGGCCCACACCTATTAAGGTGAAGGTGTTGACTCAGAGAAGTCTTCCCAGCCTGGGAGCATCTGTTGAGATAACCCCACTCCTCCCAGTGCCACCCACCCACTCAAGATTGTCTCCATCATCTCAAAGAGGCTAAAAATGGATTTTGTCATCCCAATCAAGGAAAAAGAAATGTTCTTGGACCTTCAGTAGCTCATACCATATGGAACAAATGTGTTACATTAAGTACTTATGAAATCAGCAGGGAGTTGAAAGGTAGAGGGGCTGAACAATTGACCAGGGGGCTTCAGCAGGAATGCCAGCCAGCCTTGGCTCTACAGGTTTGTAATATCTGCCTTCTGAAGGTTTCACCTTGGCCCCGATCCATCTGTGTGAAAGAACTTGACCAACCCATTAGTTTCTTTTAATTTTGTCATCCTCGCCACAAGGACTGCCCAGGCAGGACAATGAATGACAATTCTCTCTCTCTGTCTTTCTCAATCTCAATTCTGATTGCTCCTGGACTCCCTATCTTGGTGCCAGACTTAGTGTGAAAACTCAATCAGCCGCAGCCCAGGCCTTCCCAACCCAAGTGATTGACCACCTGAGTTAAAATCTGATTGCTGACACTTCGCTGTGTGACCGAGCAAGTCACTTAACCTCTGCCTGCCTCAGTTTCCTCAACAGCAAAATGGGGATCATAATAGCACCTAACTCCCAGGGTTGTTGGGAGAATAAAATAAAATAACTCTTTTTAAAGTACTTAGCACAATGCCCTAAACACAGTAGGAGCTTAATAAATGGTTTTTGTTTTCATTCCTTCCACCAGCTGCAGGGACAAATGAATGAATGAAACAGTCATCCATACTTGCCCTGAGCAAGCAGCCAGGTTCAAACCTATAATAGAAAAATTATCTAATGATACTAGCATTTACATAGCACTAAGTGCTTTGGAAAACAGATGCTATTATAATCAGCCTTTTACAGTTGAGGAAACTGAGGCAGGCAGCAGTGACATTACTTACCCAGGGTCACACAGCTAGTAGGTGTCTGAGGCCAAATTTGAACTGAGGACTTCCAGGGCTCTATCCGCTGCTCTACCTAGCTGTCTCATGATATGAAAAACTATGGTAGCCCCTTACCCAAGGTAAGAGGAATGCAGTTGGCCGCTGCAATTCTCTGATAGGCTTCTCGAATGAGCCGGCAGCTGTCCGGAAGATTGTACAGGTTGACATCCACATCACCAATGTCAGCCACTGAGAGGGACTGGAAGGGGAGAGCACCTGTGCTTGGGTTAACTGACCTCAGCAACACAGATTCCTCCCGGATCCGTCGAGGTCCAAACCTGGAAGATAAAGAGCATCCCAATTGAGAGGAAGGCCCTGGGCCACCTCGTGCAGGCAAGGTGTGAAGACCCTGGGAAGCAATCAGAAGGCTGTAACCAGGGGCCGTTTGGAAAAACCCTTCCCTCCAGACCTGCTTTTTCAGGGGTAATAATGACTTCTATTAATTAATAATAGCTAGTGCTTATTAAGTGCCTACTATGTGCCAGACAGTATCCTAAGCACTATATAATCATTATCCCATTTGATCCTTACAACAAACCCAGAAGGTAGGGGTTATTATCATCCCCATTTTATAGTTGAGGAAACAGGCAGACAGAGGGTTAAGTGACTTGCCCAGGGTCACACAGGTAGTAATTGTCTGAGTCAGATTTGAACTCAGGCCTATCTGAATCCAGGCCTAGTAAGTAGCCTGTCCACTGGGCTACCTAGCTGCCTAATGAGCCATACGTGCAGGACAAAAGAATTTTCTTTTAAATAGAAATAAAGTCTAGCTTGTTAATTTTTCAGAAATAAGAATTTTTAAGAGAAATATAAACACAAACCTCCACCCCCCCAAAAAAGAGCTTTGAGGGAGGCTAGGTGGCACAATGAATAGAGCCCCTGGAATCAGGAAGATTCATCTCTCCAAGTTCAAATCTGGTCTCAGACACTTACTGGCTGTGTGACTTAACCCTGTTTGCTTCATCTGTAAAATGAGTTGGAGAAGAAATGGCTCCAGTAACTTCGCCAAGAAAAGCCCAGGTGGGGTCACAAAGAGTTGGATATGACTAAAATGATGCAACCACAACAAACTTCATCGATTTTCTTCCTCCGGAAGTACAAGGCATAAATAAGTCTTTATGGAAAAGATACTGGAGTGGTTTGCTATTTCCTTCTCCAGTTCGTTTTACAACTGAGGCAAAGAGGGCAAAGTGATCACACTTGCCCAGGATCACACAGCTAGTAAGTATCTGAGGTCAGATTTGAATTCAGAAAGGTGAGTCTTCCTGACTCCAGGCCCAGTGCTCTATCTGCTACCCCTTGGTAGTTCTGGCCACCAAAAAAATCACCCTGCAACCAACCTGGTGAGAAGCTTCTGCAAACCCACCTGGTCTGGTCCTCCAGAAACAGACATCTTGTCAGTCGGTCAGAGAACCCATGTTCCAGGCCTGTGAACCTGGCAGGACCTGCTAGATTGGGTGATGACCTCTATATCCCTAATAACTAATTAGCAAACCCACTCCATTAAAGTCCTGATCCAAAAGAGGTGTGCTGTGGAGAGAGGGCCAGAACTGGAGTCAGGAAGATTCAATTCAGACACCAACTTGATGAGTGACTCTGAGCAAGGATTTAACCTCCTCTGTGCCTCAGTTTCCTCATCTGAAAAATGTAAAGACTAACAACACCTACCTCGCAGAGTTGTTGTGAGAATCAAATGATTTGACAAATGTTTAATGCCTTGCAAGCCTTAAAATACTGTACAAGAGCTAGCATTTACATGTTTTCAAAGTGCTGTCTGTTAATTCATTTGGTTTTCATGACAACCCTGGGAGTAGGTGCTGCTATTATCCCCAATTTACAGAGGAGGAAACTGAACCCAGAGGGGTTAAGTGTCTTGCCCCCCAGGTCATACAACCATTCAGAATCTGAGGTCATTTAAAACCCAGGTCCTCCTGACTCCAGATTTCCCTTTACTGCCTCACCAAGGGGAGTGAGCATTTAATAGTTTTTCTTTCATTCATAGCGACCCTGTGAGGAAAGTACAGTAGTGGATTATTACTGCCTATTTTACAGATGAGGAAAACTAAGACTTGGAAAGGTGAAGGAACTTTCCCAAAGTCACATAACTAAGAAAGTATGAGAGTTAGAATAGAAGCCAGGCCTCAAAACTCCATGTCTAGGGGGCACTGGGCACTCTGCTGCCTCTTGAGGAAACTTACCTTGTCCCAGGCCGGTTAGAGGTGCCGATATCTAGAGGAACTCCCACAAATGCAGCATCGAGTCCTTCAGGGTTGCTGTGCAAGGGCAATCTCATCATGGTGCAGACGCCTACTGACCGGGCTACAAACTCAGAGCTGAGAGGCATGTTACGTGAGGCACCCGAGGTCCATCTGCTTTCAATATGTGACCAAAGGAAGTGGTTCTCGAAAAGCCTAGAACCTGCTAGGCAGCCAGATTGGGCCCCCGGGAGTCTGGTCCTGGTCAAAGACCTTTGGCAGGTCCCTAAGCCTCGTAGCATGCTGAGTCCTGAGGAGGCCCCCAGATGGGCACCATCCTTCCACAAACTGGCTTGTAGAAGTCTTCGGCCATGGCAGGAAAAAAGCTGCTCCATCTTGCCCTGGGGCTGGTGAAATCCTTCCTGGCCTTTGCCTTTTCTTTGGCAACCAAGTCGATTGATCAGTAACTTAGTACTGGCTCAAAGTGCAGAGAGTATCTTCTGGGGCAGCTTTAATTCAAAGGCAGTGGGGGAGGGGATTCCAAGGCCAACAGAAAGGTGCATTCATTCCCACCCCACCCCCCTCAGCCCCAGCTTCTATAGAAGCAAAACGGAGCCTAAGAATGAAGAACACTGTAGCAAGTTCTTCCCGTCCCTGTCCAGTATGGACTCATATAACTCAAATTTCTCCAGCACATGGGTTCTTGACCTACAGATAAATTTTAGAGAGGTGTGTGAACCAGCATGGGGAAAAAGTTCCACTTTGATTTAGTATTTAGTTATGAGTTGTTTTTTGTTTTAGTTATTGTTTTTTTAAATTATTCCAAGAAAGGGTGGCCCAGAGGATAGAGCTCCAGGCCTGAAGTCAGGAAGACCTGACTTCAAATCCAGCCTCAGATACTTGCTAGCTGTGTGACCCTGGCAGGTCACTTCACTCTACTTGCCTCAGTTTTCTCATCAGTAAAATGAGCTGGAGAAGGAAATGGCAAACTGATACAGTGCCTCTGCCAAGAAAACCCTAACTGAAGTGATGAAGATACATGAAATGACTTAGCAACAAGAAAGGGTCCCTACGCTTCACCAGACTGCTGAAGGGGTCCAGAAGGAGGAAAAGAGGGAACAAGGATTTATATAGCATCTATTATGTGCCAGGCACTGTGCTAAGTATCTTACAAATATTGTCTCATGTCATCCTCACAACCACCCTGGAAGGGAGGTGCTATTATCATCCCCATTTTACAGATGAGGAAACTGAGGCAGGAAGCGGTGAAGTGATTGCCCAGGGTCACATAGCTAGTAAATGTCTAAGGCCAGATTTGAACTCAGATTTTCTGGGTTCCAAGGCCCAACAGCTATATCCACTTGGCTGCCTAAAAAAAAAATGTTAAGAACATGACACACACAAAAAAGGTTAAACTACCCCTACTGTAATACAAAAAAAAAATGCTTTACACATTAAATGTCCCCCAAGGCAGGTAGTTCAAGTGTTAATATTTTACAGAAAAGGAAACTGAGGCTCAGGGAAGTTATGATATGATAATGTTGACACAACTCATAAGCATTTGAGACAGGACTCAAAGACCTGACTCCAGGGCTGGCACTCTATCTACTATACCAACAATGAGAAAACATACCAAAATGCAGGATAAAGTCAAAGCAGTATTTAGGGGAAATTTTTTATCTCTAAATGCTTATAGCAATAAAAGAGAGAGAGACAGCAGATCAACAAATCTGAAATGTAAATAAAAAACTTGGAAAAAGAACAAAATAAAAATCTCCAATTAAACACCAAAATAAAAATCCTGAAAATCAAAGGAGAGATTAACAAAATTGAAAATTAAAAAAAACCCATTGAACTAATAAGTAAAACTAGGAGCTGGTTACATGGCAAAAATAAGATAGATAAACCATTGGTTAATTTGATTTTTAAAAAGAAAGAAGAAAACCAAATTACCTGTATCAAAAATGAAGAGTGCATATATCACCAAAAAAGATGAAATCAAGGCAACCATTAAGAACTATTTAGCTCAATTATATGCTAATTAAACTGACAATCTTAAGTAAAATGGATAAATATTTACACAAATATAAATTGTCCAGATTAACAGAAGAGGAAATAGAATACTTCTATCTTAGAAAAAGAAATTGAACAAGCCATAAATGAATTCCCTAAGAAAAATTCCCCAGGACCAGATAGATTTACAAGAGAATTCTACCTGACCTTTAAGAAGCAATGAATTACAATACTATTTAAACTATGTGAGAAAAAATAGGTAAAGGAATACCAGCAAATTCCTTTTATGACACAAATATGCTTTTGATACCTAAAGCAGGGAGAATAAAAATAGAGAAAAAAACTATACACCAATTTCTCTAATGTTGCTTCAAATTTTTTAAATAAGAAAACTATAGCATTATATCACAAAGATCATAAACTATGACCAGGTGGGATTTACACCAGAAATGCAGGACTGGTTCAATATTAGGAAAACTAAGTATAAATGAGTACATAAATTACAAAACCAACAGAAATCATATGATTAACTCAATAGGGCAAAAAAATCAGTTGACAAAATACAACACACATTTCTATTTTAAAAAACCATTAGAAAGCATAGGAATAAATGGAGCCTTTCTTAAAATGCTAAGTAGTATCTATGTAAAACCAAGAGCAAGTATTATCTGTAATGGGAATAAACTAGAAGCCTTCCCCAATAAGCTCAGGGATGAAGCAAAAATGCCCTTATTACCACTATAGCTAGAAATGCTAGCTATAGCAATAATACAAGAAAAAGGAACTGAAGGAATAAAAATAGACAATAAGGAAATAAAACAATTATTTATCATAAAAATGAGAAAAGGACCCACATATACAAAATATTTATTGCAGCTCTTTTTGTGGGAGCTAAGAATTGGAAATTGAAGGGATACTCATCAATTGGGGAATGGCTGAACAAATTGTGATATATGAATGCAATGGAATACTATTGTTATGCTATAAGAAATTTGTGCTATTTGGAATACTACAGAAAAACCTGGAAAGACTTACATGAACTAATGCTAAGTAAAGTGAGCAGAACCAGGAGAATATTATACCTAGTAAAAGCCACATTGTTCGATGACTAACTTTTATAGACTTGGATCTTCTCAGCAATGCAAGAATCTAAGACAACTCCAAAAGACTCATGGAAAATGCTGTCCACATCTAGAGAAAGAACTATAGAGTCTGAATGTAGATCAAAGCACACTCTTTGATCTCTTTTTTTCTTTTGCTGTTTTGTTTTGTTTCTCTTTCTCATGGTTCCTCCCATTGGTCCTAATTCTTTACAACATGACTAATGTGAAAATATGTTTAATACAAAAGCATATGTAGAGCCTATTTCAGATTACATGCCATCTTGGAGAGGGGAGAGGAAAGGGAGGGGAAGAAAATTTAAAGCTTAAAAGTTTATGGAAGTAAATGTTGAAAACAAAAAATTAATTAATAAAAAAATCACTTGAGATATGATGGTATACTTACAGAATCCTAGAGAATTAACTAAATACTAGTTAAACAATGAATAAGTTTAGCAAAGTTACAAGATATAAAATAAATCCATATAAGTCATTAACATGTCTATATGTTACCAACAAAACCCAGGAAGAAAAGATAGAAAGAGAAATTCCATTTAAAATAATTGTAGACAATGTAAAATACATGGAGTCTAACTGCTGAAACAAACCCAACAAATATATGGACACAATTACTAAACACTTCATACAAATATAGATCTACACAAGTGGAGAAATATTAATTGCTCGTGGATGGGCCAAGCCAAGATAATGAAAATGACACTTATACCTAAGTTAATTTACTTATTCAGTACCATACCAAACTACCAAAGAATCATTTTGGACAGCAAGAAAAAAATAATAACAAAGTTCATCTGGAGGACCAAAAGATCAAGAATGTCAAGGGAATTAATTAAAATAAGAAAGTAAGAAAAAAATAGTGTGAAAGAAGTGGCCTAAATGGCAATCATCAGAACAATCTGGTATTGAATAAAAGAAAGAGTGGTGGACTGATCATTGGAAAAGATTAGATATACAATACACCGTAGTAAACGGTCATAGTAACCTAGTGTTTGATAAACCCAAAGATCCAAAAAACTGGGGGGCAAAAACTCACCATTTGACAAAATTGCTAGGAAAACAAGAAAGCAAGTAGACAGAAAGTAGACCTAGATCAACATCTCACATCATATACCAAGACAAGGTCAAAATGGGCACATGATTTAGACACAAAGGTTGATATCACAAGCAAATTAAGCGTGAATGAAAAAATACATCTGTCAGATCCATGGATTAGGAAAGAGTTTATGAGCAAACAAGAGATAGAAAGGATCACAGGAAGTAAAATTGATTTTGATTAAAAGTTTTTGCACAAACAAAACCAATGCATCAAAATTAAAAGGAAAGCAGGAAATTGGGAAGAAAATTTTACAGCAAGCTTTCTGATAAAGATCTCCTTTCTCAAATATATAGAGACTAAGCCATAAAAATAAAAGTTATTTCCCAATTGATAAATGGTCAAAGGATATGAACAGGCAATTTTTAGATGAAGTCAAGACTATCTGTAGTCATATGAATAATGTTCTAAATCATTAATAATTAGAGAAATGCAAATTTAAAAAACTCTGAGGTACCACCTCATACCTATCTGATTGGTTAATATGATAGAAAAGGAAAATAACAAATGCTGGAGAGGATGTAGGAAAATTGAGACACTAATGCACTGTTGGTGGAGCTGTGAACCCATTTCAGGAAAAATTGGGAACTCATCCCAATGAGCTATAAAACTGTGCATATTCTATGACCCAGCAATACCACTACTGTATCCCAAAGAGATAAAAGGGAAAGGAAAATGACCTATATATAAAAAAATATTTATTGCAGCTTTTAAAAATGAATTTATTTTAAACTTAAATGCACAAGAAAAGAAAAAGAAACACATTATAAACTTAAATATTAAAATTTAAATACAAAATAAGGGGAAAAAAGCATTGCCATATGCACAGGAGAACATGAAGACTCCAAATAATACAGCAATAAACTTCCATTTCAATAAATACTATGCATTGTGTTTAGAGCTGTCCATCTTTTGCTTCCTTGTAAGTTTTCTTTTGTAATCTGCTGGGCTCTTCTCACTTTGTTCTTTTTCTCTCCTCCTCCTCAAAAGGATTATAAGTAAGTGCAGATACATACATACATATATATATATGTATATATGTATATATACATATACAGACCTATACCCAAACATATACATACATACACACATACATGCACTTACATACACATACCCATGCTTAGATATCTATAATCATACACACATATATACACATTTTTGGAAACTGAGGGGATACCCATCAATTGGGAAATGTTTGAACAAGTTGTTGTATCTGATGATGGAGTGCTATTGTGCTTTAAGAAATGACAAGCAGGAGAGTTTCAAGAAAATATGGGAAGATTTATATGAATTGATGCAAAGTGAAGTGAAGAAAACCAGGAGAAGAGTGCATTCAGTAATATCAATATAATTACCATGGTCAACTATGAAAGACTTAGCTACTCTGATCAATACAGTGATCCAAGATAATTTCAAAGGATTTTCAATGAAAAAATGCTATCAACATCCAGAGAGAACTGATGAACTCCGAATGCAGAAGGGAGAATAATTTTTCACTGTTTTTCTTTTCAATGTAGCTAATATGGAAATATGTTTTGCAGGACTTCACTGGTATAACTGATATCATATCGCTTGCCTTCTCAATGGGTAGAGAAAGGGCTGAAGGAAGTGAGATAATTTGGAACTCAAAGAAAATGTTTAAATGAATGTTAAAATAAAAGGTATATTTTAAAAAATGCTTTGTATAACTGATATTAAAATGCTTTCCTTCTTAATGGGGTAGTGGGAGAGAAAATTTGGAACTCAAAAATATTTGAAAACAAATGTTTAAAATTGTTTTATATGTAATTGGGGAAAACATAAAATAGTCGATTAAAAAAATAAATGCTTGCTGAATTGAATTGATCAAAGTTTAGGGTAACAATCCATAAGAAGTATTCAGTATTTGAAGATGGACCCTCTTTCCAAGACAGAAAACTTATTCGGACTATTTCTAGAGCTGCAACCAATGGACTACGTGCCCATCAAAGATCCTAGTTTCAATATTAGGTTTCTATCTTCTGAAAACACTGATGGTAGCTCTTGGATAATTAATATTTCAGCTGAAGTATATGACAGCCAGCCAAAGCGTGAATAGAGAGCCCTCTGTGTTTCTGCTATCCTCATGGATTCCCTTCGGCCCCTGTGAATGATGTAACAATTCCACAGAAGGTGTCATCAAATTGACTTGTTCAGTCTCCTCCAAGGTTAGGAAGTATTCTTCCAGGTCTTCCTTATCGCCAAGAGATTCCTTGACCTCTTGAGCCCTGGAGGATTACATCAGCTCATCCTCACAGTCCTTATCCCCTGGGACTAAAGGAAACAACAGAGATAAATTTGAATTTTGCGAGTATTTTTCACTGAGCACAATAAACTTCAACTGTGTGATCTCTAACGATATCCTCTCCGTCTTTGAAAAACAAGGGAAAAACGAATTTTAAAAAAGATGCACACTAAGAGAGTAATTTTTTTTGCAATATTTAAAAAGATGAAAGAAATGAAACAGACTAACATTCTATTTCATTGGTCTAAAAGGGAGCAGACCCCATTCCTCTGGTAATTTGCTTATAAAGGAACATAAACATGGACCAGGGAGCAGGGACACTTTGCTCCTAGTTTCTGTGTGTACACTGTAGAAAGCACATTAGTATTTTCAGTGCTTGTCACTTCATTCCCTTCATGCAGAGGAATCACTATTAGCAAAAGCATCATCCCTGACTATAAAGAACAATAATCTATATTATGACCCTTCCTATTCAAACAATGAATTGATTCTATAGTCTCCTCACTGTCTGTGGGTGTGCTGTGAATCTGCACCTGTTCTACCAGTATTTTAGTTAGACATCAAGTAATTATGTGCCTCTGGGGGCCCTGCTTTCTCTATCTTCTATCCCTAAATGCAACTCACAAGGGCTGTGCAGCATTAATCAATCACCCAGGAAGGGGGCGGTGTGCTTTGAAGGCACCCAGAATCATTTCACTCACTGCACTTTCAGGATCAGGCCAGAAGAGGGCAAAGACCTTGTACAGTCCATGGAGGTCTGAGTGCAATGAGATAATGGAGGGAATTCTCATTCTTCTCAGATGATCATGGACAGTTATGAAACATCTCACAAACTGTTTATAGTGTAATCTAGATCATTTTTTAAAAAAAGCATTACTGCCAAAATTCATACTGACATCCCATAACATTTCTCATTAGGATATTTCTAATTGGTAACAATGACTTTTATATGCCATTTTGAACAAAATGTTTTACATATGTTATCTCATTATCTCATGTGAGATAAGATACTGCAGGCATTATCATCACCATTTTATACCAGAGGAGACTGAGGCTCAAAGAGTTTAAGTAATTTGCCCATGGCAACTTGTGAGTATCAAAGGCAAAGGCCAGCACTCAATCCACCCTACCATACTGAGGTCAAGCAGCGGAAAGTTATGCTGGAGTCTTAAAACCTGAGTTTGAATCTAGCTGTGGGGCCACAGACAAGTCACTTAACCTCTAGTCACCTTAGTTTCCTCATTTGTAAAACAGGAATAATACGGGCACGACTTACCTCACAGGGTTTGTGTGTGTAATGGGTATTAGCAGGGAGCAACATATAGCCAACTAGAAACAGAATCCAAGTGAAGATGCCATCAAGCAAAAGAAGATGAGCTAGTCACGAGGTGAGAGATGACAAGTGGACAGTCAGATGGCTCCACTTGTGATGTCAGGAAAAAGTTCATCAGACGAGAGCAAGTTGATAAACTGCCTATGGTAAGTAAATTTTGGGGAAAATTCCTCTGAGTTCCAGCTTTCTTAAAGAAGCCATTAATGATCTCCCTTAATCCTAATGCCTTCCTTTCTTCATTATTTCCAATTTATCCCATACACATCTTGTTTGTTTGCAGCTGTTTGCATATTGTTCCCTCCTGCTCCACCAGATTGTAAACTCTTTGAGGGTAGGGATTGTTCTTTTGCCTGTCTTTGTACACCATAGCCTGGCAAACACTAGGTGTTTAATAGATGCTTCCTGACTGAGAAAACAGATGACAATGATGCAAGATGGGCAGGCATGGATTGAAATTATCCTATCTGAGTTACTGGAAGAAACTCCTTAATCTATGAGGTCACAAATCTATTAGAGATAGAGGCAGAGAAGTGGACAGAGAGGAGAACTTAGATTCAAGAAGACTCGAGTTCAGATTCACGCTTAGAGATATTTCCCAGTTGTGTGACTCTAAGCAAGTAACTTAAGCTCCATCTGCTTTGGTTTTCTTATGGAAAATAGGGATGATAAAAAGAGCAACTGCCTCTCAGGATTCTTGTGAGAATAAAATGATATTGTAAAGCACTTTGTAAACCTTAAAATGTTATATAAATGCTGACTATTATGATTCGGAACTACCTTAAAGGGATGTTCTGTGGAAAGCACTTTTGGAACTCTTGAACTGTTACCAAAACTATTTTATCAGTGTGTGCTCCCTCTCCGTTAAAACAGGTCATGGTCTGTCCATAACTTAGTGGATAGTTTCATGAGTTGCTTTGGACAAAACAATTCCTCACCTCATAATCAGTCTTTATTCATACGTTGGCCCTAGGATGTCCAAAAGTCTCACCAGGTTGACATGTGAGGTCTTTCTAGCTTGGATAAAGTCAGACAGAAATCACATTACATAGGCAGAGTCTTCTACCCAGAATCACCTCCATGAAGAAGTACCAGAGTAGAATTTTAGTAGAAAACAAGGTATTTTATTACAACATTCCTATGCCCATTTTAAAAAATAAAATTTCGCATTAATGTTTTCTTCTTTACATCATCACAGTCATTTCCCATATCCTTCCTCTCCCCATTCCCAGATTGTTCTCTGGGAGTATAACAAATAATATTTTTTCCCAAATTTATTAACAGTCACTTCCATAAATTTTAAATTTGCTTCTCCTCCCTTCCCCCCTTCCTCCCTGAGACAGCATGCAATCTTATATTGACTCTACATATTTTCACATTAGTCATATTGCATAGAAGAACTATAGCAAATGGGAGAAACCATGAGAAAAACAAAACAAAACATAACATAGGAGAAAATAGTCTGCTTCATTCTGCGTTCCAACTCCATAGTTCTTTCTCTAGATAGAGATGATTTTTTTTTTTGCACCATGAGTCCTTTAGAAATGTTTTAAATCCTTGCATTAGTGAGAAGGGCTAAGTCTATCAAAATCAGTCCTCACACACTGTGGCTGTTATTGTGCACAATGTTCTCCTGGTTCTGCTCACTTCACTCAACATCAGTTCAGGTAAGTCTTTCCAGGATTTTAGAAGAGATATTGCTGGGTCAAAGAGTATGCATATTTTTATAACTCTTTGGGCATAGTTCCAAACTGCTCTCCAGAATGGTTGGATCAGTTCATAGCTCCACCAACAATGAATAGTGTTCCGACTTTCCCACATCTTCTCCAGTATTAATCATCTTCCTGTTTTGTCATGTTAGCCAATCTCATAGATGTGATACCTCAGAACTGTTTTGATTTGCATCTCTCTAATCAATAATGATTTAGAGCATTTTTTCTTATGACTCTAGATAGCTTTAATTTCTTCCTCTGAAAACTGCCTGTGCATATCCTTTCACCATCTATCAATTGGGAAACAAATAATATTTTTTTAAAGGAAAAAAAATCAGCAAAGTGATCAATACATTGAAAAAGTGTGAAAACATATGCAGTGTGTATTACCTATGGACCTTCCACTTCCACAAAGGGGTAGGTTGGAGGTATCCTTTGATCTCTCCATTTGAGTCATAACTAATCTTTACAGTTTTATGATATTTGCTTTTGATTTTTTTTTGTCTGTGGCTATTCTTTCCATTTACTTTGCTGCAGTCACTGTGTATACTGTTTTCTTTTCTATACTTCACTATGTATCAAGTCACACAAATCTTTCCAAACTTCTCTGTATCCATCACAAACATAATTTCTTACAGCATAGTAATATTCCATTATATTCATGTACCACAATTTTCTTCAATCAATGGACATCTACTTTGTTTCCAATTCTTCGCTATCACAAAAAGTGTTGCTATAAATATTTTTGGTGTACGTGGGGACTTTCTTCTTTATCAAAGACTTTCTTGGGGTATAAGCCCAGTAATAAAATCTCTGATTCAAAAAGTATGGAGTTTTTGTCTCTTTACTTGTGAATCCATTCCCATTTAATCTTGTCTTGAAATTTTTATTTTGCTTCAGTTTCAGAGGTTTCTTCTTCTCTGATGACAGTATTTCTATATGATTACAGCTAAAGCAGTTGGCTTCTGTGGTGTCTACTCTCCTCAATTACAAAATGGTGACTGTTAAAGCTGCCCCCTGCTTGATTCTCAGTGATGACATATGGACGAGTGAGAGAAAGTACTTTATGCTCCTTGGTCCTTGGAGAATCACATTAGTCAAATGAAAGGGGCTATTATTAATAATGAACTATACTCAGGGTAAACAGAATGGACTTGAGTTATTAATGAGGTTGAATGTTTAATAATTAATGACCAGAGGGATTTCAGCTTAAAATAAAGGCTTACAGTGGCAAAAAGATCTTTGATGTATACGTGCATACATATATTTATGTATACCTATGTGTCTATATGTATGTGTATGTATGTATACTTATATAAATTTCATGTGTGTATACCTATATATGTTTCATAGGTATACACACATTGCAAACTTTGATCAGTAATCTAATGTGAGTGTAGAAATCCTGCCACAATGTTTCCCTTTTTTGATAGTGAAGGAGAACCAAGAACAGCCACACCAGGCTAAAGTAAGACCTACGTCCTCAGGGACCTTAGAGTCTAGTAGGAAAGATAAGACATACACAGATAACACAGAACAGAAGACTGATAGAAAAAGCTCAAACCAGTAACTGTCAGAGTTCCAAGGAAAGAAAGATTGTAATTCATTTGTTCCATTGCAGGTAGCTGGAGGTGCAACTGTTAGAGCACTGCACCCCAGGGCTCTAAGGCTCATGGAGGAGCCTGGCTGTGTCTCTCCTCTAATGCCATCAGCTCAAGCCCCCACCAGTGTGTTCCTCCCAATGTCAGCTGTAATCTGAATGAGTAGCATCAACCAACACTTTGCATTGTGCCTGACAAAATGAAGGCACTTAGTAAAAGTGCATTTACTGATTGATTTACTTTGATTAATTTTTATTGACTTGCTGTGAAGATACAGTAAGGACAAAAGTACAAATATTCCACCCCCTCTCCCCCTCCCACAATGGGGAGGTGAGTTTATCAACTCAGGCTCTGGAAAGAGCAGGATCATTTTTTAGCATAGTTTCTATAGAATGTTGCTCCCACCAAGTTCACATCTCAGCGTGCCATCAGTGCACAATAAATCTAAGCTACCATTGGGCTGGGTAACTCCTAAAGGTCTCTCCTTTCTCTCTGGGGCATCAGTGCTAGGCTACTTGCAATATCCAGCAAAGACTTCCCTGAGGTTAGCCCTCCCAACCTTTAGAAACTCACAAGGTCAAAATTCCAGTACAAAAATGAAAAAGAAAAAAAAAAGCCGAGACAAATGAGGCATCTTTCATGGGGCTACATGTCAGCTTCAATGAGGAGAAGTCTCTTCTAATACAATATTATATCTCACCAGACAGTGAGGGAGGGAGTCAAACCAAGAGAAAGCAGTGAATGAAGATGTCTGGTTCTCTTGTTGTTAATGTCTTTTGAAGGTTCTCTCAGTTCCAGCTAGATAACCAACCAAAAAGATTTCCCTTTAAGTATACAGTTGGTGGACCAGTATCAGTTACTAAATGCTTAGGCATGCTCAACTTTTTCCAAGGCACTTCCATTAAATGACATCATAACTCTCTCAGAAGCTAAATCCCCAGCCTCTTCCACATGGAGAGGAACATGCAAGGCTCTCTGCCTGCACATGTGCTAGTCAACCTATAATCACCCAATCAATAAACATTTAGTAAGCACCTACTATTTGCCTAGCACTTTACTAAGTACTGGGGATAGAACAAGAGATAAAAGACAGTCACTGATTACAAAGATGCTTCCCTATCGTTACTTGATAGGGCCAGATGGACATGAAAGGAATCCATGCAGTGACCTCACAGAAGCAAAGGGAGGAGAGAGTAACTAAGAGGAATGGGTAAGTCAGTAGAGTCAAAAAAAGCTTCAGAGAAGACAAATAAAGCAGAGAATGAAAAGAGACCATTGGTAATGGCCATAAGAAAAAATGCTCAAAATTACTAAAAGTTAGAGAAACACAAAATAAACCAACTCTGAGGTTCCACTTCACACACAGAGAATTGACAAAGTTGATCAAGAAAAGGAAAATGTCAGATATATTAGAAGGGCTCTGGGGAAATGGAAATATTAGTATACTGTAAGCATACTGGTATGATTCAATTCATACAATTCTGTATATACCCTTTGATTCAACAGCTAGGTGAGGCAGCTAGGTGGTGCAGTGGATAGAGTACCAGTGCAGGAGTCAGGAGGACCTGAGTTCAAATCTCACCTCAGACACTTGACACTCACTAGCTGTGTGACCTTGGGCAAGTCACTTAACCCCAAATGCCTCATCCTGGGTCATCTCCAGTCATCTGATGAATATTTGGTCACTGGATTCAGATGGCTCTGGAGGAGAAGTGAGGCTGGTGAATTGCACAGCCCTCCCTCACTCAAAGTCAAGTGTAAGTCATGTCATTATTTGTCTGATGGCATGGTCTTCTTCGGTAACGAAGGATGAACACATATAACACTATTAGACCTATATCCCTAAAGAGATCCAAGAAAGAGGAAAAGGACACATACAGACAAAAATGTTTATAGCATATCTATTTTTTTAGTGACAAAGAACCATAAACCCAAAGGGTGCTTATGATTTAGGGAATGAGCAAGTTATGATACACGAATGTAATGAAATACTACATATAATACCATAAGAAATGACAAAAGCAGTGGCTTTGAAGAAACCTGGGAAGAATTGTAAGAAGTGATGCAGAAAGAAGGGAGCAAAGAGAACCAGGAGAAGAATTTAGACAATGTCAACATTGTAAAGACAAAAAACTTTAAAATATTTAAGAAATCTGATCAATGAAATGACCAAATGCAATTCTAGAAAGTTCGTGATGAAGCAAATATGCTACCTATCTCATACAGAGAAGCAACAGACTCAAAGTGCAGAATGAAATCTACTTTTTTGAACACAGTCAATGTTCAAATGGTTTTGCTTGACTATACATGTTTATAAATATATGTGTGTATGTGTGTGTATGTGTGTGTGTGTGTATAAAACTATATGAGGATTTTATTTTTCTTTTTTCATCAGGGGTGGGAAGTGGGAGGGGGAGAAAACTGAATTTTGTTAGCTTAAAAAAAATTTAAAAAAAGAAACCATTGGATTTAGCAGTTAAGGAATACCTGGTAACCTTGGAGTGGGTGGGATCAAAGCCTGATTGTAAGAGGTTAAAGACTGTGAGAGGAGGAAATGGAGTTTGGCTGTGAAAGGGAAAAGAAATGTAGGATGATAGCTTGAGGATGTTGAGGTAAAATGCAGGCTCCTTAAAGATAGGTTAGGCCTGAGTGCATTTCCACATAGCAGGGATAGAGCCACTGGATAAGGAGAGATTACAAATGAAAGCAGAGATGAAGGAGGAAATTCCTAAAGGAAATGAGATGAAATTTGATCAGAGCAACAAGTAGATATTTTGGTTTTGACAAGAAAGACCAACTCCTCTGAGACTAGAACAAAATGCTATAGGATTGCATGATAGAGAGAGGATTTTGATGTATGAGGTGGGCAAGATAGGGTGCTCAGGATAAATGACCTCAATTTTCTCATTAGAAAGTAGGAGGTTACCTTGCCTGTCTCTGTAGAAGAAAGGTAAAGGTCAGTCAGGAGTCATAGGTCAGATTTGGCTCTGACACTTTCCTCCTTGGCCAGTAATATGAGGCATGTTTGCTTAAGGCAGAGCAGCACTGCTTTGCTGTGACACAATTAAAATTCCTCAGATGGTCAGAAGATACTCTTCCTTTGCCAAAAGTCCACATCAGTATGGACTGGGTTCAACTTCTGGAGCATACTTGCTGAGATCAGGGAACCATAATGTTGAGGTTTAGGGTGCTTGGGATCCCAAAATACTTACACCCCAGGTCCTACCTAAATAAATTCAACTCAAACCTTCTTTCAGCCAAAGTAAAACAAAGGTCATTAAAGATTCACCATGTTGGGTTGACTCTTAAAAAGCCTAACCATCTGTGACACTTATATTAACAAGTGGGACAGATTGAATTTGAGCTAGATAGAATCTGAGCACTTTCATGGAGGTGAGATGGAATTTATATTACAGAAAGACCATGGGAGGAATCTGGGGTGGTTGAGTAGTCTTAGGGGCTTGGGAGGAGGGTTTAGGGAGGGTCTTGAGGAGGAGTCCAAGGAGGATCTTAATGGGACTGGGGTGACTGATCAAAGGTGGGAAACAGCTGGAAGCAATCAGGGAGGTATCAGACTATGGAGAGCTTGGGGAGTGAAACAAGTAAAGGGCCAGGCTAGGTTAAGGGTAGCAGATTTAGGCATAAAAAGCCAGATTAAGTGGGAAGATTCAAAGAGAGTTCAAGGAAGTGCCCAGAGTCTGTACCCCAACCTCGCTGCATGTCGACCTCATGCTTGCTCAGTGGGACTGAGTTGAACAAAAAGGAGGGTCACACACACTCTCCTGAGTTGTGTGTAATAAACCATTGCTTCCAAATCCTCTGATGTTGAGGGTATCCTTCCTGACAAAATTCTTCCCCCAGTCAGTAAACAAGCATTTATTAAATGTTTGGACACTGTACTAAGTACTAGGAATCCAAAGAAAGATAAAAACACTTCTGTTTTCACAGAGTTAACATTCTAATGGAAGAAAAACATGCCAATAACTAGGTATGTACAAGATATAAATGGGAAATAGGTCATCTCAGAGGGGAAGGCACCAGCATCAGGTAGGGGAGGGGAAGATTGAAGATAGAGGAAAAGGTTTAAAACTAATGTAGTGGTTAAGGAAGAATGAAATGAATAGATTATCGGGGGTGGAGAACCTGTAGCCTTGAGGCCATGTATGGTTCTCTAGGTCCTCAAGTGCAACTCTTTGACTGAACTGAAATATGCCACAGGTTCCTCTCCTCTGGATTACAATAATAAAAACCTAGTTGAGCTTAGATAACAAAAATCAATTTCGGTCATGGTTTTCAGGTAGTCCAGTAATTCTTAATTTTTTTTCTCCTAGATATGTTTTCAGGTCAGTTATTTTTGCTATGGGATAACTTCATTTTCTTGAAGTCTTTTGACCTTTTCATAGTTCTTGTTGTCTCATGGAATCATTTATTTCTATTGGGCCCATTCTAATTTTTAGGAAATTTGTTGTTTGGACAAGGTTTTGTGCCTCTTGTGTTTGGATATTAATTCCTTTTTCCAATTCTTTCTTGTATAGCTTTTTTTCTTTTCCATTTTTTTCCTGTGCTCTCATTTCATTTATAAAAAAACAATTTAAAACTCTTGCTTCATTCATCTCTTCCAGAATTTCTAGCTGAGTTTGTCCCAAGCTGTGTTTATCTTTGAGGTTTTCTTATGGATGTTTTGGAGTCATTCTGTTCTTCTAGGTTTGTGGCTTGAGTATCCCTGTCACTATAATAGGTTTTGAATGATAAAATTCTCTTTTTATTTGCTCATTATTGCAGTCTACTTTTTGATTTTGGACTTTGAGTTAGGACCAAAGTTTCTGAGTACTTCTGGAGGCAAAGGCTGGGCAAAGTCTGCTGCATTTTTGGAAGTACCGAGTGTTGTACATTCCAGACCCTCAGGGATAGCTTAGGTTGGTGACCTATAAGCTTTCAGAGCTCTCCAAGTGCTCGGATTCAGGGTATCACAATCCCCTGGGTCTGCACATTCCTGAACAGGGTTTGAGTCTAAACAAAAGCAAACTACTAGACCCAGCCCTGCTGATTCAAAGTGACAGAACTATAGACTCCCCTTTGGCCTGGGGCTATATTCCCTTTTGTCTGCCTTGTTTCTCCAATGTCTATTAATAATCTTCCATCATTAATTAATTTCCTATTTTTCTTATTAAGTCTTAATTTCTTATTAAGCTGTAATCACTAAATAGGTGTTGCCTCAGCCAAACTAAAACCTATTAAAGACCTTAGCTTGAAAAGGCCAAGGTTCCCTCCCCACTGCATTCTGGGCCATCTCCGGTTGTCCTGCTCTCTATCTGGAGGAGAAAGTGAGGCTGGTGACTTTGCACAGCCCTCCCTCATTTAAATACAATTCACTCACATATCATGGCATCACTTCCTTGATGCCATGGTCCTCCTTGAGAATGAAGGACAACCAACAATCAATTATTATCTGTATTATTTGTTACAATTGATATATTAAAATCCATTATTATTATTTAGCTAAATATTGAACATCAATAACCCAATTAATTAATCATTTAGAAAACACCTACTATGTACCAGGCATGGTGCTAAGTGCTGTAGATACAAAAAGAGGGAAAAGTCAGGCCCTTCCCTCAAGGAGCTCACAGTCTAATAGGGGAAACAATACAGGAATATCTATGTACAGATATATGTCTACGTATAAAGCTCTGTATAGGATAAACAGAAAATCATCAAAAGGGGAAAGCACTAGAATTAAGGGGGTTGGGGAAGGCTTCCTGTAGAATGGGGGAGTTTGGTTGGGACTTCAAGGAAGTCAAGGAGGTTAGTGGTTGGATGGGGAGAAAAGGGAGGATTCAGGACAATGGAGGACAGCTAAGGAAAATTCTTAGAGCTAAGAAATGTAGTGTTTTGTTTCTGGAACAACCAGGATCAAAGCATAGGTGTCAGAGAGGAAGGCATAAGAAGTCTGGAAAGGTGGGAGGAGGGAGCTAGGTTATGAAGGGCTTTGAATGCCAAACAGAGCACTTGGTTTTTTGATCCTGAAGGCAACAGCCACTGGAGTTTATTGTTTGGAGGATAAGGGTTGAGGAAGAGATGTGTGACACAGCAGGATCTAAACTTCAGGAAAATCACTTTAGTAGCTGAATGGAGGAGGGCTTCAGATTGGGCAAAAGCTGGAAGTGAGATTCCCTTCAGCTCCTGCGTCTAAGACACACTACTGCTACTTGCTTCTGAACTTTCCCTTTACTTGATACACAGGCTAGGGCACATGACTGCTCCTTTTCCTTGATAAGAAGGGCATAGGTCCCTTCTTCAGTCTGCCATGGATCTGGAACTAGGAACCTGATAGCAGGAGATCACCTCCTCCTGCACCCTTCACAAGGTCTTAGTGCCCAGATATGGATCTGGTACCTCCTCTTACCCTGGGGTACAGTATCCCCCTGAACTGAAGTACTTGGGTCCACAAAACTAAGCTTTTGGCCAGACCCTATTCCAAGTGTCCACATATCTGTCTCCCTATGCTAATCTGGGCTAGAAAAAAAAATGACTCATTCCCCCTCCCCCTCTGGTTTTCCCAATCAAGATTCTTTCTGGTGCTTTTTAAAAAGATCTTTTGGAATAGTTTGGGGAGTCTGGGAGCTTCCTGTACTTCTTCCTGCTATTCTGCCATCTTGGCTCTGTCTTCCAAGATAAAGTTTAGATCATGGTTATCTTGGAGAATGAAGGACAAACCACACCCAAATTGAGTGAGGCAGAAGAAGAGATGGGAAGATGCGAATTTACAATTAGTTGAATACAGTTGAAGATCATGGATCCAGCACAGTTATGGGGAATAATTTGGTTGAACATGTGACCAGACTATGTGATCTGAGGAGGCTGAACTGGGAGATCAGAGAATTCGAAGATATCAACATATACAGAAGTGTCCACGAATCAAACTCTCAGAGATTCAGCTTCCTCCATTGTAAAATGACAGTTTAGAACACATGGCCTCCAAGTCTCTTGAATTCTACATCTAGGATGAAGGAATGAAAAAATATTTACTAAGCATTTATTAGGTGCTAAATGCCTCTCATATGCATAGAAAACTGAGACATTCCCTGCTCTCAAGGAACTCATATTCTATATCTAAATATAAGGCGCATCTTATTAACCCACTTCTTTTCTTCTGAATTCCCCTGATGCATACTGTCATTTTCATCTCTGAAATAAAACTGTGAGGCAACTGATCACATGCAGAAACCTAGAGATACACTTTCTTAGGCTTGAAAGTTGAGTGGTCTTACTTGTCAGCCTGAGAGGCCTTTAGCTTAGCTATCTTAATATTATTTATTCATCAGCATAATTAATTATATATTAATTTTCATTATCTTGTGGATAAAGGTGGAAAAGGATCCCCACATATTATCTTAAAAAAAAAAAAGCCAATGACCTAGCTGTATTCTGCCTCAAACTCTCCTTTTCCTCTTATTCTTATATTTAGCCTCATCCCTCTTTTCTCAGGCCCCAACACTTAGTTTTAGGGGCAGGTGTCCTGTCTGCACCCAAGCAGTTCAGTGATTTGTCCCAGGTCACAGAGTATGATGGACAGAATTGAAAGTAGAACCCAGGTTTCCTGACTTTCCAACAGAATGCATTTTCCACTGCCTCAGGGACAGTCAAATTGATTTTTAAAAGGTAAATAAATCATATATTTCTTATGGATGAGTATAGCTAAAGAGGACTCCCCACAAAAATTCCATTATGTTTTTAGCCTGCTGGCAAAATGGAAAGAAACGCAATAAGCCAATCAATAGATCCACTCATTCAGCAAATCTTTATTATATCAGGTATATACACAACACTGTTCTAGTTGCTGAACAAGATACAAAGAATCAGCTATAGTCTCTCTTCTCTGGGAAGTGACAATCTAGCTGGTCCACATACACAAAAAAAATCACAGAATACATTGTATATATTTTTTCCTTTGAGTTTCTTCTTGCAGTTCTTAAAGTTACTCTCTCTAATCAGGATATATTTATAGCCATATGGACACACATGAAAATATTCATAGACATATATATATATATATATATATATATATATATATATATAAACATAGAATCTTAAGGTCTATAATAACATTTTAATTGGTTGGTGTTTTCTTTATTTAACCATCTCACCAACTTTATTTCCTGATCTTAAGCTTTGAACAAGGACCAAGATGGGCTTTTCAGTCAAGTGGATAGCCCTTCACTGTCTCCATCAGGGTTGTCTGGATTCCTTGGACATCTACAACATGGAACCTTCAAGGTTCCAAGTGCCAGATCTTCAGGTATCTCAGGACAGATGTTGGAATCCTGGATATGGGGTTTGTTCTGGTCTGAGCACTGCCAGTTGCCAATCCCCACGACTTTCAAGGTCCTTGCTGTGGGTTTCTGAACCCCCTGGAGCTTTCTCTTTGGAGTCCTCTGTATCTGCTACCTCTGGACACAGCCTTATAGGTTACATGTCTCCAAGACTATACCTGATCATTCCAGGAGTTTACCAGCTTATTCACTTGTATAAGAACCGACTTTGCTGGTGACGATTTCTTATTGTCTGTGGGCAACTGCCTGATTTTTTGTGCAATTCTGGGGTGGAAGAAGTCATTTACTGTGGTTTCACATTGAATTTCTTGATCATTACGTGGTCTTCTGTTGATTTCAGGTTTTTGCTGGAGTACGTATGTAGGAGCTGGGCAGTTTGTCTTTGGGCAAGAAGTCCTGGCCATAGACTCTTGAAAGGCACACATCTTGAAGCCCAGACAAGAACTCCTCCTAAGGTGAACTTCATGAAGATGTCACAAAAAAGAAAAGGCCCTCCAGAACCAGGAGTTGGGAATGACCCCTTAGCCACATGTATTCTCCACAGATATGCCTCACCTAACCTGTGTGCCTCAGTTTCCTTGACTGGAAAATTAGAGTAATAATAGCACTTACCACCCAGAGCTGTTGTGAGGATTAGATAATACTTGTGAACTGCTTAGCATAGTTCCTGGCACCCAGTAGACACCATACTTCTGCCCTTCTCCCTGCCCCCACTTTAAAATGATTATACATGAAACTGCAAATCTCTGTTAAGTACAGCTCGTGTAGAATTTGTTTTTGTTGCCTTAAAGCATCCATAACCAGTCTTTCAACCAAGTTTGGGGAGTTCTGAATGCCAAAGAAGACATGACTAAATTGATGGAGAGCCTGAGCTGAACAATAAATGTTATTTGCAAGAATGAACTCCCAAATTTGAAATAGTTTTAGAAAGAAATTTATTAAGTCATTTGGTAGAGGAGAACGAGCTGGAAAGGAGGTTTGGCTCTTTCTCTCTCAGGTTCTGGAAGGTTTATATTATACAGGATTTTGACAAGGGCACCCCTCACAGGGATCACTTATCCACAGTTGAGCAACCTTTCCAAAAAGACAACTTTTAAACAAGGTCAACATTCAATAAAATCTGCATAGAAGCCAAAACATAAGCTTGGGTGGACCCACCCAAACAAGACCAGTGTGTGATAGCCCAAAACACAAATATTTTGAGTGGATCCAAGACCTGACAAACCCAAATTCCTTGTAATCATTTCCAGCATTTCTAAGGCGTTACTGAGGTCAGGAGGACATTCTGGGTTCAAACAATCTCTAGTCACCTAAAACTAGAATTAAACAGTATAATCATTAATAAGTTTCCCAAACAATATCATAAAGCATTTTCCAAAATGTAAAGGATTCCTGTGCAAAGGGACCTAAGTTTTTGGGAGACAGACATGGTTCCAAATACTCTTTGTGAGAGACATGAAGAAAGACCTGGACGCTGCAGACATTTAAAAACTGGCTTCTCAACATGTCTTTGATTTCCAGTTTGCCTCTCTATATGGTTCTCAGGGATTCTCCTTTTGGGTGAGGCTGAGGCCGAGGCCTTTCTACTGATTTGACATGGCATCTTATCTCATTCTAGAGAACTCATTCACTCTTGTGTATTTTCTGACATATTCTAATTTTTATAATCTCTCTGATTTCTATTCATTGTTCACTTGGATAGATGGGTTAACTTGCCATTAGATGTCTGTGATGGACCTTCTATGTAACCATTTGAAGGATTAAAGGCATATAAGATTTTCCCTGTCCATTCATAGGTGTGTTCCCTTTTTCCCTTGGAACAGAGTCTGTGTTCCCAGGTCTAAAGGTACACAGGTATTTCAGTCATAGATCTCTTACTTCTTTGAACTCCAGCCCAGTTCACAGTTGTAATACATTCTGTGCTGAGTCACACAGACTTTCATACCTTTTGGCACTGAGCTAATTAGGCACTGAGGCACTTGGGTTGTGATGTTTTCTGGCTCTAAGCCTATTAGTTGAAAACTATACATACCGGGAGGTTTGTATTTTACTTTGGGATTCACTCAGGGGAAGAATGTTTCTATGTGATTTGGTCAAGATGAGACTCTGGGTAGATGTTGTTAAGGGACTCCGGGGATTTGTGAACCCAGATGTTAGTGCTCCCTGGTCTGGAGATAATGTATCCATTACTCTGTTTACACAGTTGCAGCCCTGTCCATTGGATTCTTTTCTGGTCACTCACTTCTCTCTACTTACATATCTTTCTCATTGTTTAATTAAAGTAAGATCACTAACTCCTTTGAAGCTGTCTTTCCTTTAGAAAATCAGATCAAGACCTGTATTAGCAGCCCTCCTGTATTACTGGTCTTACACTCCCACAGCAGCTGCTAGTAGCATTCCTGTTACACCATCTTTTGTGGAAAAGGGCCACACGGATAGACATAAGTTTGGAATTATCCTTCCCCTTAAGAGAAACTAGATAAGTGCCTTTCCTTTTAAACTCCCCTCAAAAACCATACCCAGGGACCAGTGATATTTGAGGGGGGCACAATGACATAAATCTGGCCTGATATACCTCTTGGTGGTAGGTCCAGCTCTGGCCTTTCTCCTGCTCCCCTCAAGGTGGAATCACATTCCCTCTTGGTGGGAGATGGACCAGATTCCAGAGTTATCTATCATTGTCATCTGTGAGCTGTATGTCTTTACATTTACACAAACCATGTTGTTTATACATTTCAACTACCCATATAGATATACACATCTCATATGAGCACATGCATCTTACATGTATAATTTAGTACAATAATTCCACAGCTGTGCTTTCCTCTGAATTTTATTCTGTCCAGTGCATAAAAAAAATACTTTATCAATGCTCTTAAACATTCCTTCCCTTTTCCTGCCAACCCAAAAACATTGCCTTGTCATCAATAAGCACGGTTAATGAAATCAATCCATGTTAGCCATGTTCAAAAATATAGTAGATTAAACATTAATAGTTTTATACAGGACAAGGAGAGAATGCTCTCTCTTCCCCACGGTCTCTCTGAAACACATGAGGCTGGCTATTCATAATTTACTTTTGGTGAATTATGGCACCACATTTCCTGTACCTTTGACAGGTTGTAAGGCTAGGATGTCATGTTGAGGAAAAAGCTACAGTTGAGCCATAAGAGGTCCTCAGAGCATTACTTCTTTTCTTGTTTCTACTTTAGCTTCCTGATATATACTTGTCCTACCTACCTAACAGGGCTATTGTTAACAATCTGATGAGACAATGTAAGGTAACTTAATTACCAGTTATTAAGATGAGGCAATTAAACCCACTTTGTAAGATTTACAAAGTGGGATACATCAAGTGCAGCATAAATGTAAATTATTATTTATAGGGTAAAGAGTACTGGGCCCAAAGTCAGAAGACTTGGGTTCAAATTCCAGCTTTGCATGAGAGTGGCATGAGATTCCAGTCACTTAATAGTTAATCCAAGGTTCCTTATCTGTAAAATTGAATACTAATACTGGCACTCCCTACCATTTAAGGTTGCTGCTTGTAATCCTATCTCTTCATATAAATGTGAGCTGTTATTTCAATTCAACAAATTGTAGTACATGAACATACTGGAATTATCACTGTTGTAAGAAATCATGAATATGATGGCTGCAGGGAATCATGGGAAGACCTATCGACCTCACGCAGAGTGAATTAAGCAGAGCCAAGAAAACAACACAGAAATGAAAAGAACCACGATCAAACTGGTTGTAGCAGAATTACAAAGAACAAGCCCCAAAGAAAAGAGAAGCCATCCCCACCCCCTCCTCTGGAGGCGGGGAAGGATATGGGTGTGGCACAGTGCATGTATGTCACTCTTTGGGCTCGTTGATTTTGCTGATTTTTTCTCATTTCTTTTCCTTTACAAAATATTATGCTACATGGAACGTACAGGATGTCTGCAGCAGGGATAAGGGGGAAGGATACAACTAAGTGGTCCAGTAGATGGAAGGTCCTGGAGTCAGGAAGACCTCGGTTCAAATCCAGCCTTAACACTTAACACTTATTAGCTGAGTGACTCTGGGCAAGTCAATTCACCCTGTTGGCCTCAGTTTCCTCATCTGTAAAATGATCTGGAGAAGGAAATGGCAAACCACTCCAGTATCTTTGCCAAGAAAACCCCAAATGGGGTCAAGAAGAGTCAGACGAAACTAAAAAAAATAACTGAACAACAAACAAAATAGGCCTGTGATTCCCCCAGAGTTAACAGCTGTTAACTATAATACAAGATACCAGTTAAGAATCTCAGAAAGGGACGTAACAACATGTCATCTGATTTGAGGGAAAAGAAATTTGGAAGAGAAAGTGAGGAAGGTGCCATGGAGGAAGAAACATCTGAAAGAGACTCTGGAAGAATCCTTCAAGATCATCTGACTTACCCTGTTGTGTCCATTAGAGAAGAAAAAGTACAGCCTGAGGGTTTCTACTGATGTTACTCTAGGTTTCTATTTCTTTGGCCTGGGGGGTTTCTTTATCTGGGAAAGAAGTGATTTTTCCAAAACTCACAAGGCTTATTTTCTTCCTCTTGCTCCAGAGCAGAAAATGCTAGATTAGTTACAGGTGGCTGACACTTGGGAGCAGCAGGAGTCTGAGCTGTCCCTATCTGTCCTGCACTGTCATAAAAGTCCTTCAAAAACTTGTATTTAATGTCTCCCCCTAAAACTTCTCAAGTTCCTTCCACTAATCCTTGAACAGCAGGCCCCTTCATTCACCATCCTAAGTGCCCTCCTGTGAGTGTTCTCCAGCTGGTTTGTAAACAGTGCTCCAGAAGCAGTCCCATCAGGGCAGATCCGGACAACAGGATCATCACCTCCTTAGTCCTAGAGGACCACCCTCCCTCCCAGTCACCCAAGGTTGAAACCTAGGTGTCAATTGTTCATTCAGTTGAGTCTGACCCTTCACTGACACAACACTACTGTCCGAGATTTTCTTGGCTAAAACACTGGAGCGGTTTGCCATTTCCTTCTCTAGTGGATTAAGGCAAACAGAGGTTAAGAGACCTACCCAGGGTCACATAGCCAGTAAAGTATCTGAAGCCACATCAGACTCCAGGGCCATAGCTCTAACCACTGGGCTCCATCACCTTCAATTCCTCTCTCTCCTCCTCCTCCCACCTCCGACCTATCTGTTACAAAGTCCTATTGATTTTGCCTTCATCATTTAGCTAATATATGCCTTCCTTCTCTCCTCTGACACTGCTACCACCCTAATGCAGCCCCGAGAGTCTGCCTGCCCCCAGTCTTGCCCCTCTGCAATCCATCCTCCACACGGCTGTCCAAGTGATCCTCCTAAAGAACAGGTCTGGCCACTTCACACTGACCACCTCCACCAGTCCTCAATAAACTGCAGGGCCTCCCTATTACCTCCAGGAGCACACAGATCACCGTCACAATTTGGCCATCTGCTTCTTCTCCCACTGAAACCTCAGAGGCAGTATCAAAGCCCCCACCCTGGAGTCTGGGAAACCTGGGTTCGAATCCGACTTCAGATACTTGGTAGCTGTGTGACCCTGGGCAAGTCACTTAACCTCTGTCTGCCTCGGTTTCTCCACCTATAAAACAGGGATCAGAGACCCCGTGGAGGGGATGCGCACGTCAGGCTCACTGACGTCACCTGCTCGGAGGAGAGGGCAGGGGCTGGTACCCTTCCCTTTGTCCCCAGCGCACACAGAAGGTGCTTAAAAAGCGCTGGCTGGCTGAGCGGCCATCACGGACATGGCCCTCCCCTTCCCCCACTACGGGACTAAGAGGCGCCCCGCGCCCCGAGTCCGGGGATCCGGAGGTGTCTGCCCCACCCACAGGGCCGGGCAGGCCTCGGCTGGAGGAGGGCCCGCGGGACGGCAGGCCGGACGGCCAGTTCTCGCGAGATCCCCAGGGTCCTCCGCCCCGCCCCGGGCCGGACCTCGCTTGCCGCACTGGGGCCCGCGGCGGAAGGAGACTCCTACGACACGAGGCCCTGAGGGATCACACGCTTAGGTGCTGGCCTCGGGAGCCTCATTTTGTGAGGGAACGATGGGCGACGTCGCTCCTTAGAGCTTCTCGGCCACCCGGGCACTACCGGGAGGTGGGGGGCGGAGGCGAGGAGAGGCCAGCCTCCTCGGCCACCGGACGATTTCGAGCGACGTCGGGGGTCACGTGACGGCACGCCGCCGTCCAATAAACAGAGCTGAGGCCTCGCTTGGGAAGAGGGCGCAGGCGCAGTGAGGAAGCCGGCTTCTAGTTTAACCCTCTAAGCCTTCCGCATGGGCGTGGCACCGCGCTTACGTAACCCTGCCGCGCACGCGCGATAGGTGGGCGCTGCATCCTCGCAGGGTCTTGGTTTGGGAAGAATCTTTGAGGTCGTCTGCGAAGAAACTGAAGCCCCCGAGGCGGGAACGTGACTTAAAAAGACCCAGACAGCTTGGAGGTGTTTGAGGCAAGATCCAAACCCAGGCCTTCCTGATTGGGCCTGCAGTGCGCCCTCTCCCCCGGGGCCCCCACCTGGCCCCAGTGTTTCCAGCAGGGCGTCTGTGGCCAAAGCGCCAAAGGAGGCAGGAGGAGCGGGGTATATCCTCGGGACACGTCTTATTGTCGTTTTAACTAGCTCTAAAGGAAACCTTTGATGGTTTGGTTGGTACAGCACCGATCAAGGAAATGAATAATAAGCAAATGATTTTAGCTAGGGCTGTCCTTACTGTAATTGCCTTGGTCTCAGTGGTCATGGCCAAACTCAAGGGCCTTTTCTCCATCTTCACCCTTCTTGAATTCTCAGCAGTTTCTGACCCTCGCTCGGATCAAACTCTTCTTGATACTGTCTGTTTTCTAGACGCCGGTCTCTGGTGGTGCTCTCCCTACCCCTGTGACCACCCCTTCTGTCTCCTTCGCAGGAGCTTTCCTTGTTCAGGTCACACTCTGGAAATGTGGGGGCCCCACCAGGGTTCTCTCTGACCTTCTCTTCTCCTTTGATGATTATTTCCTTTGATAGGGGCAGCTAGATGGTGCAGTGTATAGAGCACCAGTGCAGGAGCCAGGACCTGAGTTCAAATCTAACCTCAGACACTTGTCCCTCACTAGCTGTATGTGACCTTGGGCAAGTCACTTAACCCCAATTGCCTCATCCTGGGTCATCTCTAGTCATCCTGATGGATATCTGGTCAGTGGATTCAGATGACTCTGGAGGAGAAGCGAGGCTAGTGACCTGCACAGCCCTCCCTCACTCAAAACAAAGTCAAGTGCAAGTCATGTCATTATTTGTCTGATGGCATGGTCTTCTCTGGCAACAAAGGATGAACACACACATATTTCCTTTGGTGCTCGGATTCCGTGATCAACTCTAGGCTGAGGATTCTCAGATCATTTATCTGATCCTAACATCCTGTCTGTTGTAGTGCTTGAACTATAAACATCTTAAATTCAATTTGTCCAAAACTGAAATCATTATTTCTTCCCAAACCTTCCCAATGTCTGAACTTACCTATTATTATTGAAAGTATCACCTTCCTAAGGCTAAGCTAGGTAACATCTCCCACTCTTCACCCTCTCTCAGTTCTCTTATCAATGTTGCCAAGATCTGTCAGTTTTATCTTTGTAACATTGTTTACATATGCCCCTTTCTCTCCTCAGATACTGTAACCACGGTGGTAGTGCCCTTAGGGACAGCTAGGTGATACAGTTAATAGCATGCTGAGCCTGAAATAAGGAAGATCCACTTTCAAATCCAGCCTCAGATGCTTCCTAGCTGTGTGACCCTGGGCAGGTCACTTTACCTCTATTTGCCTCAGTTTCCTCAACTCTAAAATGAGGATAATAACAGCACCTACTTCCCAGGGTGATTGTGAGGATACCAAGAGATATTAATTATAAAGCAGTTAGCACAGTGGCACATAGCAAAACCTATGTAGATGTTTCTGCTGCTGCTGCTGCTAATGATGCTTGGACTTTTGTAATAGTATCCTGGTTCTCTGCCTGACACAAGTGTCTTCTGCACTATAATCAGCCCTCCACACACAGGTCAAATTAAGTATCCTGAAAAGTGCATCTGACCACTAAACTCAGTGACTTCTTATCACCTCCAGGAGCAATTATTAGATTATCTGTTTGGCCTTCAAAACACTTTACAATTTGGCCTTCCGGTCTTCTCACACCTTCCTCACTCCAGGTATTAAGATCCAGCCACACTAGCTCTTTACTGTTCCTCTTATGAGATATTCATCTCCCAGCTCCAGGCATTTCCTCTTGTCTCTCCCCCATGCCTGGAGCTCTCTGCCTCCTCATCTCCACCTTGTGGGTTCTTTGGCTTCTTTCAAGTCCCAGCTAAACTCCCACCTTCTATAAGAAGGCTTCACGATACCCCTTAATGTTCCTCCCCTCTTTGATTAACTCTTATTTATTCTAACTATATCTTCCTTTTACATAATTGTTTATATATTTTTTCCTCTGTTGGAATGTGAGCTCCTTGAGATCAGGACTGTTTTTTGCATTTCTTTCTATTCCCGGCACTTACAACAGTGCCTGGCACATAGTAGGTGATTCATAGACTGACTGAAATAGAAAAAAGGCAGTCTTGTGGGATGATTGCTGATGTAAAACATTAAAGTTGTCAGAGTAACTGAGATATATATATGTAAAATAATCCCTTTTGAGTTTCATAACAAACTGGTGAAGCAGGTTACTCAGGTATTATTATCCCCAGTTATGCAAGAGGATACTGAGGCCTAGAAAAGTTAAGTAACTTGCTCAGGGTCACACAGCTAAATATATCAGGGACAGGATTTAAGCTCAGGTTTTCTGGACTCTTAAGTACACTACTCTGTCCACCAAGACTTGATCTGCTTATTCCCTGGGCTAGCACTAGGAACAATGGCTGAAAGTTTTGAAGTAGCAGATACATTTCATATAAGAAAAAACTTCTTGAACAATTAAGAGTTATACCAAAGTGGAAGATCCTGCCACCGAAGATCAGAGGTTTCCCCTCAGTAGAAGTTGTGGACAAAGACAGGTTTACCATTTGTTGGGGCTGCTATCAAAGCGATTCTTGTGTACATATCAAATGAGCAAGGTGGTCACTGGGGTCCCTGTGTTCAGTTATGAGGCTCTCCCAAGAGATTGTTACATGAAACAGCATCTAAAATCTCAGTAGCTGTTGACATTTGTAAATATATGACTCATTTACAAATAGCAGGTTAAGGTCCCATAGGCAAGGATTGTGTAAGGTTTTGTTTTTCCCTTGTAACACCCAATCTCCCCTTTATGCAGCTAGTCCTCCTGTCTTGATATTAAGTGTTTGTCTCAGATCTTAGGAGTATATATGTATGTATATATCATTAAGATAATAACTTGCTTTAAGTACTTTTCAAATATTCTCTCGTTATCCTCACGATAATCCTGGGAGGCAGGTGCCATTATCATCCTCATTTAACAGATGGGAAAAACTAAGGCAGACTGAAGTAAAGTGACTTGCCCAAGGTTATACAGCTAATGTTTTGAGACAAGATTTGTAACTGAGATCTTTCTGACTGCAGATCAAGCATGTTATCCACTATGCTTCTTGTCTCTATACACACAACCAGCTATATTTCTATATAGAAATATGCACACTTACATACAGGGTGCCCCAACTATCTTAGTTCATTCAACTTTAAACTACTAAAATTTAAAACTGTACTGATATTTACTAAGAGTATGCACTAAGATGGGACTCCTAGAGGGTGCCATAGTGCATAGAGCACCTCACCTGGAGTCAGAAAGACTCATCTCCCTCAGTTCAAATCTGGTCTAAGATGCTTCCTACCTACGTGACCCTAGGCAAGTCACTTCACTTTTGTTTGCCTCTGTTTCTGCATCTGTAAAATGGACTGGAAAAGGGAATGGCAAGCCACCCCAGCATCTTTGCCAAGAAAACCCCAAATGGGGTCATGACTGAACAACAGCAAAGATTTTCAGGACACCATATATACACACATAGACACACACACAAATTTTGCTTATTAGCTCTTTTATCAAAATTTGTCCCTAGGGATATCATATCAGTATTCCTTTCTTACTTTGGAGCCTGCCATCAGGGATGAGTATTACTCTGTCCCCTTGTGTTCCTGGGTCAAGGATGGATGTCTCCTGTTTCCCTCTAGGGACCAAAATCTCTACCTGCTGCCATCATTAATTACACCAGACAAAGATCTATGGTTGCTTGCCTGAGTTTTTTCTTTCTTATTTAAGTGTGGAGGGAACACATTCTTAATAACTAATGGTAAGCAATTGGGGAACAAATAATTTTTTTTAAGGAACCAGCTACCTGTGAATGAGGAAGAGAATTGGCTTCTTCCCCTAGGCACTGCTTCCTCTTAAGGTTATGAGGGATGAAGAAAAATCACCCAGCAGGTTAATAGAGATAGGCAGGGGTTGGGTCTCATCAGTTCTTGGGGGAAAGGGACAACAACCCTTTGCTTCTGGTTTCCATTGTCTAGCGCAGGGTCATGGAGGAATGGGAGTGGGAAGCTATTCCACTCTTCCCAGTACACTCCCCCCTGAGGGGGAGAGAAGGGAGCCAGCAAGCTGGATGGTCTTACTCCTCTTTTAAGCTCCTCTATTTCAAAAACAGTCCCAAATTACTAAGTTCAAAAATGCCTCTAAACTGGGATTACATCTGCTGATCTCATATCTCCATAGCAGCACTTGCAGCTTAGGTGCTCCATTTATAGTTCAGAATCTTTCTTAGATGTAGTTGTGTTGTGATATGAAGAGCACTGGATTTGGAATCACAGTTCCTGGGCTCAGATTCCAATCTGCAGGCAGGCCGTTAGCACCAAGCATAGGCCTTGCACAAAGTGACTCTGGGTACATCACTTAACCTTGCTGAGCCTGCTTCATCATTTGCAAAACAGGAATAATCATCCCTCCCCTGCTGACTTCACTGAAGTTCAAATGTGATAACTTAGGAAAACTGCTTTGTTGACTCTAACGGATATGCCTGTAAAACAAATGCCAGCTATTATTATTTAATAACTCCATCCCAGTTTAAACATAATTAGAGCCTTCTTCTCTTTACTGTATTATATTTGCTATCCAACCTTCCCCCAAGACACTGGGGAATTTGGAATATCAGATCCATTCTTGGGTGGAGAAATTGGATTGGCCTGATTTCTCTGATGATGGGCACACCTGCCGGAGTGAGGTTTGGGAAGGGTTTAACTTTTGGTTGCAGTTGCTGTGTTTCAGAAATTTTCTATTTGCCTAGGAAAAGAGAAGTCTAAAGGGAGTCTAATGTCTTAGTCATAGAATAAATTTTAAGAAGCATCAATTATTCCTGTGCTTTCTAGTGTTTTTAATAGGAATAGGTGTTTTATTTTGTCAGAAGTTTTCCAGCATCTATTAAGATACTCATATGATTTCTGTTGGCTTTGTTATTGATATGGTCAATATGCTGATAGTTTATCTAATATTAACCAGCCCTGCACTCCTGTATAGATCCCACCTGGTCGTAGTGTATGATCTTTGGGATTGATTGCTATAATCTCCTTGCTAGTATTTTATTTTAAATTTTTACATCAATATTCATTAGAGAAATTGGTCTATAGTTTTCTTTCTCTGTTTTTAATTACCCTGCTTTAGGTATCAAAACCATATTTGTGTCATAAAAAGAATTTGGTAGTACTCCTTTATTTTTTTTTCAAATAGTTTAATGGAATTAATTGTTCTTTAAATGTTTGGTGGAATTTGCTTGTATATCCATCTGGTTCTTTGTTTTTTGTTTTGTTTTGTTTTTCCCTTAGGGAGCTCATTTAGGGCTTGTTCAATTTCTTTTTTTCCTAAGATTGGGTTATTTAAGTATTCCTCATATATTTTTGTAAATATCTATTTCATTTAGATTGTCAGTTTAGTGGCATATAATTGGACAAAACAGTTCCTAATAATTGGTTTAATTTCATCTAAATTGGTGGTGAATTCACCCTTTTGATTTTTGATACTGGCAATCTGGGTTTTTTAAATCAAATTAACCAAGTTTATTATGTTTTTAAAAAAAATAAAATCAGCTCCCAGTTTTATTTATTAGTTCAGTTTTTTTAACTTTTCTTAAAATTAATTAATTATATTTATTTTTAGTGTTCTACAGTCACTACCATATAACTTAGATTATTTTGCCTTAAAAGACCATTGGGAATTTTTTTTAAGTCCTTGCATTGCAATGAAGTTCCAAGTCTACCAGAAAAAACTCTTGCACTCTGTGGTCATTGCTGTGTACGAAGTTCTCCTAGCTCTGCTCCTTTCACTCAGCATCAGAGCATATAAATCTTTCCAGGCTTCTCTGAAGTCTTCCTGTTCATCACTTCTTATAGCACAATAGTATTCCATTATATTCATATACCATAATTTATTCAGCTATTCCCTAACTTATGGGCATCCCCTTGATTTCCAGTTTTTGGCCACCACAAAGAGTACTGCTATAAATATTTTTGTACATGTGGGACCCTTCCCCATTTTTATAATCTCTTGGGCATACAGTCCTACAAGCGCTATTGCTGGGTCAATTTTTTTAACTTTTCATAGAATAATGTGGTATAATTGTATAGGGTGTCCCAAAAGATTTGGTGCAGTTTAATAGACAAAAACTGCACCAAGACTTTTGGGACACCTTATGTGGAAAAATTATCTTGTGGATAAGGGATGCTATTCTGTACAGCTCTTGGAAGCCAGAACTAGCACCAGTTTCTATGATTAAATTCTTTTTAAAAAATTCAAACAGTAAGCACCTAATATAAGTAAGACGACAGGACTGCAAAGCCAATTGATGGATGACTCATTCCCTGGACCCAAGGAGCTTACACTCTGGTCTGGGGGTTGGAGAGGTCCATAGATATGGGTGTGGGGAAAAGAAAGATCCAGACATATTCTACGTGTCATATTGTTGTTGTGTTCGCCCTTTGTTTTCGAAGACCATTCAGACATCAGAGAAATGATAACATGACTTACACTTGACTTTGTTTTGAGTGAGGGAGGGCTGTGTAAGGTCACCAACCTCACTTTCTCCTCCTGAGACATCTGGATCCAATAACCAGATATTCATCAGGATGCCTGGAGATGGCCCAGGATGCAATAGGAGATCTTGGCCTTTTCAGGTACTCATTTAGAGGAAGGTTAATGCCCATTGAGTGACTACTTCTTTAAGAACGGAACTACTTCTTTTAATGAACGGAAGAAAAATGTCATGTCATCATTTCTGATGTCATGGTCTTCTTCGAAAATATGGATGGACACAACCTGTGAGTACATCAAGCTGCCTGAGTGGGCACCCAGCTCATCCTTTCCCTTCTGTCCCCTACTCCCCTTCCTTTGGAGTTTACTGACTAGATGTCCTTCCTTCCTTCTTTCTTTTCTTCCTTCCATCCTTGTAGTTCCCAAAACCTTAAACCCAGTGCACTCTGAAGGCCATAGGTTGGACAACAATAGGTCCCAGCTCAAGCTCCACTTAATGGCTGGCTTAGAGTGTTTAGCAATGGTGACAGTTTCTCTTTCTCTCCCAGTGTGATTTAGCTATTCATTTTTTATTTTTTCTAGGTATATTTGAAGGGAGAAAGAATATTTTTTTGTGGGGGAGAGATAGAGGCAAGGATAAATTAGGCAAGACTTCAGCAGGAGATGGTGATTGAGTAGGCATTGGAGAAATAAAGGATTCTAAAGGCTAAGGTGAGTAGGGAATGCATTCCAGAAATAGAAGTGGGCCTGTACCAATCCAGTATACATCTCAAGAGGAAATGAGAAAAAAACCCTCAGCCTAACACAACATTATCCTTCCAAAGCTTCCCACTTCCTGTCGGAATTCCAAAGTGTTTCCTGTGGCCTTCCCCTGCTGGGATGAACTTAGCCTGCACAATTGCCTGGGTTATCTCCAATGGGCTTCACTTCACAAGAATATGCACATTTTCTGGAACACATTGTCCATCGACTGACATTTACCTGGTTCAGGGGAACGAAGTTGGTTGGTCATTATTCTTGTATCTCATTTTTGCTTGGGGGAAGAACTTTTCTCTGCATCAGTTGGATGGGGTGAGAAAGAAAAGGCGTTGGGACTGCTAAGTGTGCTAAGGGATCTGGCAATCAGTGAATTGATCAAGGATTTATTAAGCATTTACTCTTATGTCAGGCACTGTGTTAGGTGCTAGGGAAGCATGTATAATGAATAAAACAGTATCCATTCAAAAGAAGCTTGCATTCCAATAGAGGAGACAAGTATATATGTAAATATATACTGTCCAGCAAAAGTAATTAAATACAAGATAGTTTGGGAAGGAAGGCATTGGCATTAGGAAGATGGTGTCTGAGCTAAATGATAAGGATGAGAAGGGCTCCATGAGTTAGAGCTAAGAAGAGAGGGCCCTCCAGGTATGGAAGACGGCCAGTGAAAAGGCACTAAAAATGGAGTGGAGTATTGGAAATGAAAAACAGAGAGAAGGCCAACTTCATTAGGTCTTAGAGTATGGGAGTCCCACAAGGCTGGAAATAGGTTGAGGGCATGTGAAGTGCTTCAGAAGCTAATTATAAGAGTTTATAGTTTATCATCCAACCAAAAGGAAGCCAGTGGAATGGCTGAGTAAGGGAATCAAATGATCTCATCTGAGCTCAAGGAAAATTACTTTGATAGCAGTGTGTAGGAAGAACTGGAGTGGTGAGAAACTTGAGGCAGGGAGACCAGTTGGGAGGTTATCGCAATAATTTAAGGCAAGAGGCAATGACCTCAGGTGGTAGCTATGTGAGTGAAAAAAAAGGGATAGGTTTTGAGAGACATTGAAATGGCAAGATTTGGCAAGTGACTGGATGTGTGAGGTGAGGAAGAGTGAGGAGTCCAGAGTAATGTCAATAAACCTGAGATACTGGAAGGATGGTGATGCCTTTAAAAGAAACAGAGACATCTGGAAGATGGGATAGTTTAGGGGGAAAAGATTATGATTTGTTTTAGACATGTTGAGTTTAATGTCTTTGGGACATCCAGTTTGAAATTTCTGATAGTAACTGGTGATCCAAAAAAGAGACTGGAATTGGATATATAGACTGCATTTGCTTGGAGAAGGTAAAAGCTAAGCAGTTGATGAGGTTACTAAAGGAGACTATAGAAGGAGAAATGAAGCAGGTTCAGGAGAGATTTTTGGCAAACGTCCATGGTTAGGGGCCATGATGTGAATGAATAATAGCGGAGACTGAGAAGGACTGGTCAGACTGGAGGCAAACCAGTGCACTACAACTATATTACAAGTGTACTACAGAGCTCCCATTCTAGAGTCTTTAGCCCCTCTTATACCCAGTGCCATCCTCTTTTCCTTCTGCCCTTCTGCTTTGTTCCCCTTATCTCTTTTTTCTTCACCTGTCCTTCCAACACTTCCTCTCAATTCTCATTTTCCTTTCACTTTTACTTCCCTTCTTCCCCTTCCCTGCCTCCTCTCCCCTTCCTTCTCTTCACAGAATCACAAAATTTCAGTGGAAAAGGACTCAGAAGCGATCTAACCCAACTCATGCCTGATCAAGAATTTCCTTTACAACATACCTGAGAAATGGTGATCCAGCCTTTACTTAAAGACATCCAGTAAGGTGGGCGAATCCTGTTGCTCCTGAGTGAGCACATTTTCTTTTGACATGGTCCTGTTTGGGAAGAGTCAATGACTCAGAACTTGTGAACATGGTGTCTAGAGGATATTCTTACCTTTAATAGAGGCAAAGCAGATAAAGATTGGGTGGAGGGAGAGAATAGGTAATGAGTTCTATTTGAGAGACCTATGGGACACCCACATGGAGATGTTCAGTGATGACACAGGATGAGTTTAGGCAAAAGATCTATAGATAAATATGAAGTATATACAAAGTAATTTTAAGACAGAACACAAGTTGATGTGAAACCTTTGGGAGCTACTCTTAGGGTCCAGCCATTCAACCAGGTCTGATTTCACCTAAATGGACTATTGTATGTACGAGTTCAAGCTGGTCCATAAAGACTGGGATTATTGGCCAGTCCCCTGTTAGTGTCAATTGAGCTCTCATCTCTTAATAAAATCTATACTCTGCTATAGCATTCTTCCTATCTATCAGTCTAATAACTTTGCTAAAACAGGAAATATTGGGCTGCCATAAGGTATGCTCATAGAAACTGCTGGCTCTTTGTCATCACTGCCTTCACTTCTTGATATTCACTGTTCAGCTTTTAATAATTCTAGAATTTTACTGGGAATCAAAGATTGTAGCGGACGGCCCGCATCCCTACACAGCTTGGTGAAGTGGTTGAAAGAAAAGAGTCACGGGAGGTGGGAAAAGATAGACCAGTTCCGTTTATTGATCTGAGGGTTAGGGTTTATATAGACAAGGTACTGCAAGTCTACATGACATTCTGCTAGTCTATCCCAGTGATTAAATCAATCAGGATGATTAAAATCAATCTTCTGATTAAATCAGACCATGAGCCTAGGAGCATCTATTTTACATATCCCTTGTTTTCTGTAATTCTCTTGTTTGTCTCACAGAGACAACATCTGGGGGGCATGGAGAGCCATTCCGGATGATAATGAGCACAGTCTCAAAGAACAGTTTCCCCGGAAGTTCTATCTAGATCTTGTCAACCGCACTCCACCCTGGCCCTCAACAATTCCTTTTCTTGTGACCCGGAGATAGGGTGCTCAGGTTTGAAAAGCTTACCCATGAGAGAAGGCACCTATGAATGGGTGGCCATACAGAGAAACAAAAGGATAGAGGTACTGTAGATATGAGCCAATGGAACATTTAGGAATGCAAAGGAATTTGTATTAGCAACTTAATCCCAAATCACTTGAGGCCTGGTCTAAAAATTATGTATAGAGGTATTATAATGGACAGAAGTAACACCAATGGAAATGAACCTACAATCACATCTTATGAGCAATCTTGTTTCAAAAACATCAATTTTGTTTCCTGCCACCACAATAGTTTCCCTTAAAGTATCCATTAAATTGCATGTACAGATAAACCAGTTGACACGGGAAGCCAATGCTTCCACAAAGCTTATAATGCCTAAAATAGATGTCTTACTTTCAACATTAACTGATTAAAAGTTTGATCAGATACAGACAGATACCACAGATACCAGCCTTCACTTTTGATAGGCATTACAGCAAACGTAGGACACATAATTACAGATTTAATGCTAGTGTTAGCTATATGAAAACATATTCAGTGATAGTGCAATTAAAACATGTTATTTCCCAATCACAAAAGCAGAAATTCTATCTGTATCAATTTGTTTCCCAAAAACCTTAGATCCATATGCTACCATAATTATCTCCTCTATTTTCCCTCCGCATATCACCACCCACAACCCAAGGTGGATTATGTACAAAAAGTCCATCTATCTTCTCAATCAGTTCCTTCTGGTGCACTGATCAGCTGGAGGGTGCCCAGAAGCTGAATGAGTGTCGTCATTGTCCTGTTGGTCCAATGATGGGTTCGTTGTGGTCGTGGCCTTTTTTCTTTCCTCTTTTCCTTGATATCTTCTCCAATGTATGGCAGAGGTCGGATGTTTCTTTCCGGTATCCAGATGGTTTTTTCACCATTTCCTGTGGAAATACAAGCATAACCTCACCCCCACGTTAAGAGTTCAGATGGTCCATGCCACAATCCTGTTTTCGTGTCCCTCCATTTCACCTTCACTTTCTTCCAATCAGTGAGGTGTGTTTTGCGTTTTTGAAATTGTTTTTGAGCAGGCGTAAGCCCCTCTCTATCTGGTGTCAAGAAATTAATGGTATATAATACCATGTCAACTCTTCTCCTTATCCTTTTGCCTTCTTCTCCCCCTTTCTTTTGTTTTTGGAGGAGAGTTTTTATGTCATGATTATGACGTTCTACAATGGCTTGACCAGTAGGATTATATGGGATGCCAGTTCTATGCTGTATTCTGTATGATAGACAGAACTTAATAAAGGCTTGACTAGTATAAGCCGGACCATTGACTGTTTTTATAATTTGTGGAATACCTAGAGTTGCAAAACATCTGAACAGATTTAGGCTTAGTTGCTTGCTCCCTAGTAATATGAAATTTACTTCAAAGCATGGAAGCTGACTGATGAAACTGGTTGTGAGAATGCTGTGCTTCTAAAACTTGTCAGTGTGAGCAAGCTGTATGCAAGCTGTCTGCTTGTCTATATCCCTCTATAATAGGCTCTACCAGTTGTGTATGAGATAGGACCAAAGATCTTTTGGGGTAAGGGATGAAGGTCTCAGCTTCTGAAATTGCTTCCTGCTGAGATTGGATGTAGAGCTGCCCCTGCCTCAATAGGTCTTATTCAAGGGATACATAGCTTGAGCAGTTATCTGGAAGTTGATGGCTTGCACTCTGGAAAAGAGAAACCTGGCATGGAGGTTAGACAAAGGTCAAACAGGCACAAAAGGAATATAAATAGTCAGATGGGAGGTACATAGATCCCTTTGAGTAGCTTGTGGTATTTCTCCAGATAACTGATTTAATGCAAACAATTTTACTCAAATTCAAACTCAAAACAAAAATATTTATGGTCTCAAATGTCTTTTGCCTTAAACAGCAAAATTCACTCAATCAGCTCAGAACCAGATAGTCATTCCTATTATCATGGAGTTACAGTAAGCAGGACTCATGCATAAGGGAATCCCATTAAGATCTTTCCTTTTCAAGTTTAAAACTTGTTCAAAGGTAAAAAAGCCAATTGCAAAAAATCATCAACTTCTGAGCAAGTCCTATTCATTGTTTATAATTTGCATAAACCAATTAAGTTTTTCTTAGGACTGACAACTATACCTACAGAATGGTTTCTAGGGGCCTTAGCAATTCTACAAAATAAAGGAGATTGGTACCGCACCCATGCCTGCCATCAACAAGCCCATCTAAAAAGTTTTAATTCAATTCCTTTTCTACACACAGTAATCAATTAACAATTTTACATTTAGTAGTAGAATAGTAACTCCGATAACTGAAATTAAAATAAAACAGTAACTCCGATAACTGAAATAACAATAAAATACTAACTCCGATAACTGAAATTAACAATCTTATAACTTTTGAAATGATAACCAAATTGTTTTAACTGAAACTTCTTTCATAGGCTAAGGTGAAAATACCTGGTTCTCTAAATGACAATTGCAAAAACCAAAACATTATAACTGGTTTTACACAATTTTCCCAACATCTTTTAGTTTCAACAATTCAAATTAGAAATTGGTTTCTCTAACACTGTTTCTGGATTGCAGGGGTTGCTTAGTTTTTACAATGCAAGACTGTAACACTTTAGAAGCACAACAGTAACACAAATAGTGAAGCTTAGGTGTCATTAATTACAATTCCAAACTATCACATATAAATATTATTAGATGACTGGGCTTACTAAATGTAGGGGCTGGTTGGCTTGTGATCTCATTGCTGTGACCCAACCCCTACCCTCGGGAAGGGCAAATTAAATTCCCTACTATTCTTTAGCATTCTCTTCCCTTGATCTAATCTGGGATGATAAGAATTACAATTCACTGTAGTCCTAGCTGGATGATGAGTTGGAACTACAGGGCAAAAAAATCTTAAGGGTTCTAACCTTTACTCAAGTAAATTTTACTTCTGTATCCACTCCTTAAGAACTTTGAAAGAGAGGGCTTTTGAATCTATCAGCTGAAGTGAGGGAGACTTCTGGACAACTATCCAGTGGCGCCAAGTCCCCTCCGTTCTACTGGAGAGTTCAAAAGCTTTTATCTCTGCTGAGGTGTCTTTTTCAGATCTATGAATTTTTCCAATTTGCCTTAGTGCCAAATAATAAAACAAATCCTAATCTGTTTTAAATATCCAATTAGGAGTGACATGTTTCACTTAAAATATGACCAGATTACTACTTTCTGGTTATTTCCCATTATACAAAAACATCTTTTTCAGGTGAGGCATGAGATAATTAAAATGCTAGTCAACCTGCCTCTGATGAGGAAAAAACTTCCCTGATTTCTTCTTGTCTTTCTTGCCACCTTCCCAACCTGGCCAGGGTTAGAAGGTAGAAAGAAAGAGAGAGAGTTTTACAAACAACTTTCCAAAACTTTTATGCTTTCCTGAAACTGCCTTTAGCAATAAGGTTAGTTTCTCTCTTTCTTTCTCCCATACTCCTCCCTGATGCTGCAGTCAATCAGAGAGAAGGGATGAGGGAAAGAGAAAACATGGGATAGATCATCAGAGAGAAGGGACAAGGGAAAGAGAAAACATGGGATAGAGATTAACACAAAAACACACTCACACAGAACATGGAGACAGAATACATATTCAGACAATAAGAAAGAATTCAAAAAACCGAGAAAAGTTAGTCAAAAATCCTCTGCACGAATTAGACCTATGGCTTGATTTCTTTTACTTTGTTCCAAACATGCTTTGTGAAATTCAAATTTCCACATTAAGTAATCTCCTTCAAGAATGACTTTATCTAAATTACACCAATCAGTGGGGCATAGGGCTGCCTGAGAAATGCTGTCTAGAAGAGACTGAATGTAAGGATTAATTGCCCCTTGCTTTAATTCCTGTAAAAATTTAAAATCCAGAGGGGTGAATTCTCTTGCAACTCCTCCTGTGTAAGCTCTCCCCGTAAGCCTGTAAGTGCTGAGATTTTACGGTGCCTGCATGAACCTCGAACACAAAGTGAACCGCCCCTGCTGGGCTTCTTCGAGGCTTCCCCTTACCTTCGTTTCTAAGGGGGCCACTCACTGAAAGACGAGTCCTTTTCCTGGATCAGGTCCCTGGTCCCTGTTCGGGCGCCAAATGCAGCAGATGGCTTGCGTCCCTACACGGCTTGGTGAAGTGGTTGAAAGAAAAGAGTCACGGGAGGCAGGAAAAGATAGACCAGTTCCATTTATTGATCTGAGGGTTAAGGTTTATATAGACAAGGTACTGCAAGTCCACATGACATTCTGCTAGTCTGTCCCAGTGATTAAATCAATCAGGATGATTAAAATCAATCTTCTGATTAAATCAGACCATGAGCCTAGGAGCATCTATTTTACATATCCCTTGTTTTCTGTAATTCTCTTGTTTGTCTCACAGAGACAACAACATCTGGGGGGCATGGAGAGCCATTTTGGATGATTATGAGCACAGTCTCGAAGATCAGTTTCCCTGAAGTTCTATCCAGATCTTGTCAACCGCACTCCACCCTGGCCCTCAACAAAAGATAATCTTGTAGACCTATAGCTTGTTATATCCTATTCTCTATTTTTTTTAATTGCAGCAACTTTTCCCCCTTTTTTTTCTAGTCTTGTCATATGCCTCCCATTCTCCCCTTATGGGGCCTGGAATTTTTCAGGATTCAATGCTTGTGGAGTGAATAAATGAATCAAGGTCAGCAACTATGTCCTGGCTTACCTTGGGTACCTTTTCCTTATTAGCCATTTTTATCTACTCCCTATTCCTTTCTTCCTCTTCTTATTCCACTTCCTTTCCTTTCCCCCTTTTTTTTTTGTTTTCTCCCTCTCCTTTTCATCTTCCACTCTCCCTTTTTCCTCCTCCCTTTGTCTCTCATCCCTTTCACTCCTCAATAACAACACCAACAACAATCGCTAATATTCATTTAATACTTACTGTTCTGCCAGGCACTGTGTTCAGCGGTTTACAATTATTATTTCATTTGATTTTCCTAACAGCCCTAGGAGGTAGGTGTTACTACTGTCCTCATTTTACAGATTAAATGACTTGCCCAGGGTCACACAGGTAGTAAGTGTTTGGTGACAGATTTAAACTCAGATTTTCTTGATCCCAGGTTCAGTGCTCTAGCCACTTAGCCACCTGTGCTACCCAATTATTGTCATCTCTATGCTGACGATTCTCAGATTTATCTATCCTGCCCTAACCTTTTTGCTGATTTCCAGGATTACATTTTTAACTGGACACTGGACATCTTCAGCTGGATGTTCGGTAGACATCTTAAACTCAACAAGTCCCAAACGGAATCGATTCTCTTTTCCCCCAACACCATCCTCCCTGCCCCACAGGTTCACAACCTAGAATCATTCCTGCTGCCTCACTTGTCACCCCTTTATCCAATCTCTAGCAGAGGCTTATCAATTTCCCCTGTGCAACATCTCTTGTCTATTTCACCTCCCCAGCATGCTTGTCCATTTCACCTCTACAGCATCTCTTGTCCATTGCCCTCTGCAGCATCTCTCAGATCCCTTGCCTCCTCTGACACTACCACCAGCCTACTGTAGACCTTCATCACCTCATGCCTGGATTACTGCGATAGTCTCATGGTGGGTCAGCCTGCCTGGAGTCTCTCTCCATTCCAACCCATCCTCCTGTCAACAACCAGTGATTTTCCTAAAGTGTTACTCAGTAAATTCCAGTGGCTCCTCCAGGATCAAATATAAAATCCAATTTTCTATTCTAAGCCCTTCATACCCTGCCCCCATTCCCCACCTTTTCAGTCTTCTTACCCCTAACACCCCACCCATATTCTCTGTGCTGCAGTGACTATAAGCTTCCTTACTATTCCTACCACACTGTTTCCCAACTCTTGTCTCCTGGCTTCCCAGGCTTCCTTTAAGTCCCAGCAAAAATTCCCCTTCTATCGGAAGCCTTTCACAGGCCCCCTCAGTCTTCGTACCTTCTTTCTGTTGATTAAATCCAAACTATCCCAGTCTATAGCTTGTTTGTATATAGTTGTTTGTATGTAGTCTCCCTATGAGACTGTCAACCTCCAGCAGGGGCTGTTGGCTGTGGCTTTTTTAACCTTTCCCCTCTTCTCCTTCATTCCTCTTTCCTCCCTTTCCTTTCTCCCCACCGCTTTCCCTTTCCTCCTTCCCTACCTCCCTCTTCCTCTCCCACCTCCTTCCACCCCTCCCTTTCCCCTCCTCCTCCTCTTCATGCATTTCATTTCTCTCCCCCTCCCCCTTTCCACTTCCCTCTTCATTATCCTCCCCCTCTCCGGCCCCTCCTCTTCCCGCTGCTCCCGCCCGCCCAGGTGGCGCCGAGAACGGGCGGGGCGGGGCGAGTGGCCTTTACGACGCTGTCGTGGCTGCGGCGGCGGCTTCTGCTTGGGCTTCGGCTTCGGCGGCGGCAGCAGGGCGTGCGGGTGCGGGTCGGTGCGGTGCGTAGCGGCCGGCGCGCTGGGAGGCGGCGGCTGGGAGGCGGCCGTGTGGACGTGCGGCTGCGGCGCTGCCAGTGCCCGGCTGCGGCTCGGCTCGGCTCGGGCTGTGCGGGGCGAGGAGCGAGCGGGCTGCGTGCGGGCAGGCTGCGGGCTGCGAGCGGGCAGCGCCCCGCGGGCCATGCTGCTCACGGTGTACTGTGTGCGGAGGGACCTCTCCGAGGTCACCTTCTCCCTCCAGGTCGACGCCGACTTCGAGCTGCACAACTTCCGCGCACTCTGTGAGCTCGAGTCCGGCATCCCAGCGGCTGAGAGCCAGGTGAGCTCCGGGGAGGTGTGGAGGGAGGGAGGGGCTCCCTCCCCCAGGCCAGGGGGTCGCCGCCGCCGCCGTCCCACCCTACAGCCCCCTTCCCCGGAGGTGAAGACTGAGGCCCGCAGAAGGGCCTCGGACTGCAAATCCACTGCTTATGCCAGTCTCCCTCCTCCTTTGGGAAGGGTTCCCCCTCTCCGAAGCATGCGGAGTTTGATCTTCACCTCACCCCATCTTTGCCAGACCCTTTTGCTGGCTTCCCGCCTCCGGTTTCCTGGATCAAAGTAATTGATCGCAGGCCACACTAACCTTCCGACTTTACGGAGGAGGAAACTGAGGCTCAGAGAGGGGAAAGATATAACGACTAAGGTCACAGGAATTAAGGAGCAGATAGAGGCCGGATTCAAATTCAGATCCGCAGATTCCTAATTCAGGGCTTTTTACCTTTAAAGGATGTTGAAACCTTTCACCTCCTTCATCAAAACTCATCAAAACGTGAAAAAGTTCCTGCCCTTAGTAGATGAGCTTGGCCGATAAACATGCAGTAGTGAAAAGAGTTCGCTGGATTTGAAGACAAAGGACCCGGGTTCAAAGTTCTCTTTTGCTACCTACCGCCTGCCTGTGTAACCTTCAGCAAGTCATGAGTCATCCCAGGCCTCAGTTTTCTCCTCTGTAAAATGAGCCGGTTGAATTAGATATACTTTAACGTTTCTTCTAGCTCTTAAGCTGTGATTCTGGCATTATAGTGGATTAAGCCATCTCGGTTTCTCTCCCCAGCCCAGACACTTTTCTTGATGATGACCATGTGACCATGGCAAGTCACTTAAATCCTCTGAGCCTCCTTTCCCGGTCCTGCACGGTCGTCAGTGGTAGGCACCGGGCTAGGCGAGGCACCGGGAAGATGATGCTTGCTCTACCTGTAACCTAGGATTGTTGTGAGATCAATTTCAAAAACAAGTCTGCTTGGGACTTGCTATGTGTCTCGTGGCCTGAGTAAATGTGCTGTCATTATCTTCCCTGAACATTCGTCCATCTGAAAAAAAATTGTTGGAGTCTTCAAATGGACTTTGCTATTCAGTACCTTCGTTATCTTGGGCCAGGCAGGGAAACCTTGCATCCTCGAGGCCACATGTGGCTCTCTAAGGCCTCAAGGGTGGCCCTTTGACTGAAAACAAACTTCACAGAACAGTTCCCCTTAATAAAAAGATTGGTTCTATAAAACTCCAGACACAGTCAAAAGGCTGCACTTGAGGACCTAAAGGGCCACATGTAGCCTCGGGGTTACAGTTTCCCCACCCCTGCCTTGGGCAAATTATAGAAGCTTTACATCTCTTTTATTTTGTAAAATAAAGGAGCTGGATTGTAAATGATCTCATAGGCTCCTCTTAGCTCCAAATCCTAAGATTTTAGGAAGCTAATGACTTTTTGGGTACTTCTAAAGCCCCTCAGTTTGCTCAGATATTGGGCTTCAGCAAAACATTTGCTTTATGAGTTTTTGTTTTGTATATCCTTCCTTATCCTTTTCTCACTTAACTAAAAGGGAGGTAGCTCCTAGTAACATTTAAAATCCCGAAAATTGGCTTAACACTGGGATTGCCACTAGCCCACTGAACTCTCTCACCTAGCGTTTAGCAACAGTAGCTCTATAGAAGAAAGCCTTAACTTGGAAATCTGTGAACTTTAAAAGGAATTTTTGGTAGCTGTTTTAATGTAATTGATTTCCTTTACAATCCTCTGTATTTTATTTTACATATTTAAAAACATTCTGAGAAGGAATCCATAGGTTTCACCAGAAACAAAAATGATGCAAAAAGATTACTGTATATATATATAGTCTTTCTCCATTAATGCCTACAAGTCCTGTACTGTACTTGTTTGAATATTTTAATAGATTCAAAGTATTATTTCAGGTTAATCACAGTTGAACGTTTTCATTAGTTCATCAGGGTTATTGGGTGCATTTATGAAATTATTCCTTAAATTCTTGCCCACTAAAACCAAACTTTCTGTTCTCTGGGTTATATTAAACAACTGTGTCAATATTTTGTTCAGAGGGCAAGCATAAGTCCTTCCTACAGTGTAGACTTTAGCACTTTGGCATAAAGTTGTATAAAAGGCAGTGTATTTTGAAGTACACCATTTCCGGTAGATAACCTGATTTCATTTGAGCAGCAAGAATTCCAGATAAAATGGATTATTTCTTCCCAGGAGTCTCTTTAAAATACAGGGCAGATTGCCCAGGTGAGGTTGATTTATCCTCCTTTGGTTTTTTTTGACTTGAGGTAAACTTACCTTTCTCAGAAGGTTGACAGAGGATTTCAAATGGTTAAATGTAGATATATTCAGTTTTGCTTGTTGGGAGAGATGAGAAGGACAAATGTCTGAGACAGTTTCAGGGTTATGTTTCCCAGATAATGGAGATGGCTGTACCTGAATGAAAGGAAGAATCCTTACTGAGGGATCAAATTGGAAGAAGCCCCATGTTCTGTAGCCAGCGTAGAGATAGCACTTTCTGTTACAGCTGATGACTTCACAGGATTAGACAACTTTACACTTTTCTTGTTCATCATTCCAACCTCTGCTGGTATATTGGTCCTTTGTTAGTCTATGGAAATGTGGAGCAACCCTAGGGTTACTAGAGACTGAACCTGTGCTTCTCAGCTAACTATAAACACCTCCTGTTTTTCAAGTTTGTTCTGCTGGCTGTCTTGTAACCTGATGACCCAGTATCTATTTTAAGATGTTGGGTGGTCCTCTTTCATTTGCATTGCCCATCAATCAGGAACATCTTAGACACTGAGTCATTTCCTTTCAAATCCTAATAGTAAACAACACTGTCTTCTCAGGAACGTAGCTTCATCTGTCTCCCTTTGGGCACATTCTTCTCCCACCTCCTATTTTCTCTCAAGTTTTTCCTTACATTTTTTTCCCTCTCTTCAAGTAGTTATTCATTCGCCTGCAATTTTATTCCGGGTCCAGTCTTCAGTCTCTTATTATGGATGCCTCATTCCTAGACCTCTCTATCCTCTGTTTAAACATTTGGCATTTTGTAGTTTGTCATTTCAGATTATGGCAATTCCATGGCCAGAGAGAACCTGATACATTTAAAAAAGCTGTCTTGCATATGTTTAGATCCGGGCTGGATCTAATAATGGATTAATCCAAGGTGGTCCAGGAAATCAGCCATCAGTTCTGTTTGATTCTTTGACACTGACTTGCTTGCTTAATCCAAGCAATTTTCAGAACATAAACTAGTTTTTATGCCACCCATATGTTAAAACATGTTATAATAACCTATCTCTGTAGGTAGCACGAAGCTAATTATGCTGAGTGCCAGATAACGATAATTACTGTCTATAATGCTAGACTGCAGCCTTATACACAGCAAGACCTTTAGGTTATGAAAACAGTATTTCAGACCAAGGGAAATTAGAAAAAAACTTCAAGTGCCTATTGAAGACTATTTGGGTATAGTTGTATGTATTTTTAAGACTTCCTATTATATGATCAAAAGGTAATTTATTTGTCCATTATTTTAGTAATTGATGCAATATGAAACATTACTTAAGACATTACAGCTATATTGTGGCTCAGAGAAGCCTTGTTAGTAATTTAATGCTCATATGCAATATTAGGACTTCTATTAATTTAAAAATTCCATTCAGGGATGGAAAAATAGTTGCTATCTCTTGTATAAAGTACTGCAGAGTTTGATCAATTGGTCTGATTTCAAATTCTCTAGCAGGGTCTTTGCCTCCTCTAGAGTAATTGCTAGGCAGTTTTGCTACTCCTGTAGATAGAGCTGTTTAGTTATAGAAGTTTCCTATTATATTTTCTTACCAATGACACAACTTTTGAATTTTGAGCAACTGGAGATTAATCATCACTAAGGCACAAAGTACTACTCCAATAGGTGGGATTGTTTCCTGTAGCACTGACTTGGAACCACTGTATTTACAATTCTGGCCCCCTAGCTACTAATAAATTGATATTCTGATGTTATAAGACACCTTCTCAGGCTTATATTTATACCTATTCAGTTGTCTGTAAGGGAAAAGCTTATTTGGAAGTAAAAACCCCAAATCGAAGACCCCATTGCCTAGCTTTCTTGGAGTTTTGATTTAAGAATCCAGTAAACAGTGTCTCAGTTCATTTCAGGCAGATCATCTTTAGTTATATATTTTAGGAAGGTTTGTGAATTTGAGATGCCTCTCTTTAACCACTGGAAGGAATAAGCTGGCACTTTACATTATAGGTTAGGGTGTGCTCCAGTCACATCCACTGTTTCCCTGACTAATTACTAATGTTATTATCAGATTGCTCTTAAAAAGAAAGAAAGAAAAGTTTGTTGACTGTAGTGTAGTTTGCTCTGTGATGAGCCCTCTGTACTTGCAGTGTTTCCATTTTGCAAGTTGAAGGTGAGAATTTAGCAGCATGGGAAGTAAAGTGGAACCTGGAGAGAGTTTCTGTACTTGCAGTGTACAGCTGCGATTGGATATGGGGGGCGGGGGGAGAATGAATTTGTTTGCATGTTAATATTTGTTCATATCTAATTTACTGTAATATAGATTCCTTCTAACAACACTTCTCTCCACAGATTAAAATGGCTGTTTCTCCAGCCTGAACTCTAAGGATATGTGAGGAAGGAAGTTTAGAAGTACACTTGTTAGGGAATAGGACTGGGATATATCCCTTGAGTCAGATCTGTATGAGGTAGGAAGGCTGTTAAGTCTATCTTAATTCAACAGACTTGTCAAAGGAAGTGACTAGAACTGGATGCTTGGTTCATGACCTTGGGTGAGGAATTGGAGACCTCAAGACCATGTGGTCCTCTAGGTCCTCAAGGGCAGCCCTTTGAATGTTCAGTCAGATGTTCAACATTTGAGGACCTAAGGGCCTCATGCTCCCCGCTCCTGCTATAGGGCATATTTTCTTTCTTCTGACACCAGTGAAACAAGGATCTCCCCAACTGGATTGTTAGCCACTTTTATATTTCTTTTTTATCCCCACTTTTTTGCGCATTGCCGTGCATGCAGTAAGTACATACTTGTTGGTAAATGTGTTTTGGTAATAATATGAGAGTCCCAAACCTGTCCCCATTATGAGAATTTCAGCTATGCCTGCTCTTTGATGATTACAAAATTTGAACAATCTGCTGGAAACTCAGTTGAAATCACATCCACATCCAGCAAGAAAAATCTAGCTCCTTGTTTTATATGGGAATTAATAGGAAGCATTTTGTTATTCAGTTGAATGTCAATCATTTAGTGAGTATACACCAGGCACTGAATGTTTTTGATCATTTTTGTTTGTTCAGTTTACATCTTTTCATTTTTTTGAGCGAGGGCTTGCACTGAAGGGCTTGGAATTCCCCTTTGAGTCTGTGGATCTGGACCAGAGTCTAGATCCTTCCTTCTGCTTTGCTGTCATATCCCATTCTGAGAGGGCTGCATGGTTGGTGGAGACTCTACTGCCTGGACCAGTCACATGACCTGAGTTCAAATTCAGCCTCAGACAATTACGAGCTTTTGTGACCCTGAGAAAATCACTTAAGCTGTCTTCCTCAGCTTATTTAGTATGATCCTTAGGGGCCTATAATAGCACCTCCCTCTCTGGGTTGTGGTAAGGATAAAATGAGATAACCTTAGTTATTTGTGCTTAGCCCAGAGCTGGCACATAGTAGGCGTTAGATGAATGCCAGCTGCTGTTATCATTCTTGTTTTCAGTGCATTGTTTCCCCTTTCTGTGCTCATAGACATGTGTTCCTGTATTTAAGACTGAGAATTATTTTAAAATATTTCAATCTTAATAGCCTGCCTCTTGTGGCATCCTTTAGTTCTGATTGCTCTATCTAGAAGGCCCTATGGCTTATCATCTGATGTGAAATTGCTGCTGGAGAGAGGGGAAGGGCAACTGGTTAAGAAACTTTTCCCTACCCAGGGACAAGAGACTGCTTATTGAAGGAGAGTCAGATGATATAATACAGATACAGTTACCGTTCCCAGAAAGAGTTGCTTCCATATTGTATCCTAACTCAGAAACAAATCCAGCCTTGTATCCACTGTTTTAAAAATGTTATAAGGAAGTGAGGGATTATAGTATTCTCTCTTTGGGCTGCATGCAGGGTACCTCAGCACTAACTCAGATTCCCCTTTTGCAGATTGTGTATGCGGAGAGACCTCTCACTGACAACCACAGATCTCTGGCTTCATATGGCTTGAAGGACGGGGATGTAGTGATTCTGAGACAGAAGGAGAATGCAGAGCCACGAGCTCCAGTTCAATTCCCAAGTAAGTTATCTCACTTTGCAGGTGGTCAGCTGGCCTCCTTAACCCATCTGTAAGAAAGAGGGCCTTCCTATGTGACATCATTCCTGGTTTTAACTCTTATTTTTCCCATCTCTGGGCCCTTACTCCTCTCAGTACCCAGCATGAGAAGAATAATAAATAGCACTTCAAGAATGTGACTCGTTTTCTTTGCATGGCTGTGTGGATGGCAGCCCCTCTCCCTTGTAGCAGGCAGCTTTATGGATGACTGTGCCCATTCTTCTGAGCTTCACCAGACTGGGCTCATGGATGGCTGTTCATTTCTGAGCCATGCACAAAGTTTTTCCTTGGTGGCACCAGTTAGCCTTTGAGCTCTGATGGCGTAGGTATCAAGAACCCAGAACTCCCTCCATGACACTGTGAAGTATTAGAGTAACACTTCCTTGGAAGACAATAATATGATGCAATTTGAAAAGCCATCATTAAGTACCTGTTATGTGTGAGGAGCTGTGCTCAGGGTAAAAAAATAAAAATGAAAAAAGGAGACAGTTCCCAAGTTCAAAGAACTTGCTGTCTAGTGATAAATGCATAAATAAATGAGGCATTCCTTCAAAAAGCATTGTATGATCTAAGGCAGAATGTGATAAGAGCAAAGGAGGTCATTATAAAAAGCTTTAAAAATCTGAGGAGGGAGAAACCATTTTCATGGGGAAGGGAAAGTGTTCTGTGAGAGGTTGGCATTCCCTTTTGGCCTTAAAAAAAAGAGACTTCAGTAGATGGATATTGGGATATGCTTTGCTACATATGGGAATGGTATCAGCAAGGCCACAGAAATAGCCAAGAAAGGAACAGGGAGGGAGAGAGCAGACTAGTTGGATTGGAATTTGGAAACTGTGAGGAGGAGGAGTTCAAGTCAAGAGAACTCTTAATACATTTATGGAGCACCTGTTATGTGTGTACTGGGCACCTCACTAACCTCTGGAGATAGAAAGAAAGGCAGAAACAGGCCCCGCCCTCCTCACATTCTAATGGGGAAGGCATCATGCAAAATACTGTGTGCCGACAAGCTACGTGCAGGATAAGTGGGAGGCAGTAGCATTAAGGAGGATTGGAAAAGGCTTTTCTTTGAAGAAGGAATGGTTCTAGCTGGGTCTCCAAGAAAGCCAGGAGGTAGAGATGTCAGGGAGAGAATTTCAGGCCTGGAGGACCTCTGGCAAGAAGGTCTAGAGTCAGGAGATGGAAAGGCCCCATTGTAGAGGATGTGGGAGGTTTAACCCCAACGTTGGAAGGGTCAGGAGTTTGGTAGGTAGTGAGGAACCCTGAAGACTTCTGTGTAGAGTAGTGATGTCCAGGTGCTGCCCTCATTGAACAGGTATTTGGTAAGGACTTGGTGTGGGCCAGTCAGGCCCTGACCTTACAAAGAAAGATAAGGGTCCCTGCCCTCAAGGAGCTTATGAGAGACAATATACAAGCCATTCTATTTATAGAAAAGTGAAAGTCATCTGAGAGGGAAGGCATTAGCCATGGGGGGAGAGGAGGAGCCATTTGAGGGCAGAAAGACGTAGTGGAATCTGAGCCAGGAAAACCCGGAAGGCAGTAGAGAGTAGGGGGAGAACACTCATTGTGGAAGTGGAAGAGAGCCAGGGAGAAGTCACAGGGAGGAGATGGTGTGTCCTTGGGAGGGTGAGCAAGGAGGCCATTGTCATAAATCTTAGAGTCCTGGGGGGTGGGTAAAGTGTAAGAAGACTGGAAAGGAGGAAAGAGGTCAGGCTGTAGAGGACTTTAAATGCCAGACAGCATTTTATGTTTGATTCTTTCTAAAAGCACTTGGACATTGTCTCATTTGATCCTCACAATAGCCCTGTCCAGTCAAAAAAACCTAAGCTCAGCCTCTTGTGGAGGTGATGACTGGCTGGTGGGGAAGCTGGGGCTGAACTACTGGCTCAGCGCCCCTTTCCATGGTTCTGCTTGAAATGATCATACGTTGGTTTCTCATCATTTGACACCTGCTGTGCCCATCAAGGCAGGGTCTCATCTGTCTCAGAAGCTCTGTTCAGGGCTGTTTAATGGACAGTTATCATCCCCTTCAGCTCACATCAGGGCTTCTTAAACGGGGGTCCATAGACCACCCCCCATAGATTTTAGGAGTATACCTGTGAACTTGAATAGGGAAGGAATTTCCACTAATCTGTAATTGAAATTTAGCATACGTCCTTCAGTTATTTTGAGATACGATTCTGAGGAAGGGCTCCATAGGTTTCACCAAAGGCTGCCAAAGGGGTTGCCCATCATTGATAGACAACTTTAAGCTTGCTTAGCCTCTTGGTCCCCTGGCTTCCCAAGCTGATGGTAATGATGGTGGGTGCTTGTCTGATGGCAAGGTGAGAACCTGTCTTTTCAGAGCGGGGTTGTCTCACTCCTTACCCAAGCACAGTAGTAGAACCCAGTTTGAGGAACAGGGATATCAAAGACCCTGTGACTTTGAAGAAGGCTGTATCCATAATTGAAGTATTCAGACCTCTCAGTTTGATAAAATTCTCATTTGAGACTGATGTTCTCAGGTTCTGGCGTTCATCAGACAGGAGGCCCCTCATGATGCCTCACCGCATAGTAAAACACATGCGTCCTTCCCCTCCCCCTCCCTTTTTTTTTTGGTAACTTACAAAAGAGTGATTGCTGAGGCCAGGAAGAAATCCAAGCTCGCTTGAGAGGAAGCAACCGACTAAGTTTTCCTACACTTTGATTTGATATTCTCTAGATTCCAGGAAGCCACCCACTGACTTTGTTCAACACTTTTGTAAGCAAATAAAAGTAGAGTGCAACTTAATTTTGTGGGTTGTGCTGAGGACAGCTACCTGCCTGCATTGCTTATAAGCACCTGTGAGCTGTGGGGTCTTGTGGAGGCTAACCTGTATGTCCTCAGCCAGCACACATACAGAAACTTCTTGTGGTTCCTGATTGTGACCTTATGGAGGTTCCACAAACTACCAACTCAGCAAGGCGAACTTGGCTGGTCCTTTTTTCTGTTTTGTTTCTTTGTTTGTTTCTTGTTTTTCTTCTTTAGAACTGCTTTGCTTTGAATGTACTTCAAAGTAGGGTGTGGCCAAAATAGAAAACTCCTTGTCCCAAGCTAGAAGGCACACAGATGTTCTACCAGTGAGGGTAGATAGACAGAGGAGATAGGAAACCTATCAGAAGAGCAGGGATCACACTCCTCAGCCATCCTCCTATCCCCCTTTGGATTGATAAACTCTCACTGGGCCCAGGCAGAAACCCAACTGATGGGTGTAGTTACATGAGCTCACATCAGGGAGAGGAGGTTAACTCTCTTTCTCTGCCAGATGGGAAAGGGATATTTAGGAGCCCTGTATTCAATTCTCTTGAGTAGAACAAGTCACAATACCTCTGAGCTTTGATTCCCTAAGCTGCAAAATTTAACAAACATTTATTAAATACCTACAAGCATGCAGGACACTGCACATACAAACAGGAAAGATAACATAGTCCCTACCTGTAAAGGACTGAGAGGGACATGATGCATCTGTAACTAAATATGATAAATATTTTTATCATATTTAATCATAAATGTGATGGGTGAGAGGAGAGGTCAGCAAAGTGCTATGAGAAGTTTCTGGAGGGAGGGAGAAATCAAGAAAAGCTTCCTGGGCTAGGTTGGGGCAAGTCAATGGGCCCTGAAGGCAGAGAGGGATTTCAGTAGGTACATATGTGTGAAGAGTGGTGTTTACTCCACCTGGGGAATGGCTGGAACATAGTTAAGGAGATGGGGGAGAACAGTGATCTAGTTTTTCTGTGACTTAAGGAACATTAAGGAGAAGCCAAGGCAACTAGCCTGGAGCTGACTTGTCAAGGACTTTGGATACCAGAATTAGTAGTCTAACCTGAGCCATTAAAGGTGGGGGACTTGTTTGTAGCGATACGTTAGATACGTTGCTGCAGCCATAGATGGATTGAAAGGGAGGTAGAGTGGAAGCAAGAAGGTGGGTCTGACTAGTCTAAGCAGATGCCGAAGGGGAGAAGGGCCAGAGGCAAGAGCTGGAGCTCTCTCACCACAGGATCTGTGCAGTGAGAGATGGGAAGTTGTCCTGCATAACTGTGAGATTCTATCTCCTTCAGCAGAAAAAAAAGAAAGTGGGGAAGCGTCAAGTTTAGAGGGGAAGATGAGAACCTTAACTTTAGACATGTTAGAGTAAGCCATCCAGGTGGCAGCTCTGGCAGGAAGTAAGAAATATGAGGCATGGCCAGTGTTGGGATCTGTTCTGACCATGCAGATGTTTTTGTCTTCACTTTGAGGGTGGAAAGTCCAGGAGGCTGGGGAAAGGTTGCCAAAAGAAAGAATCATTGAGGCCTTTAAAAAAATAGAAAGAGAACATATGGAAGACCAGAAGGAATCTCAGACAAGAAGGATAGCTTTGAAAGTTACATGCTTAATTTATTTTATATTTGAAAAGCAAAATATATATACACACTAGAGAGTTGCAGTTTCATGTTAAATTCAGAGTAAAAAAAACTAAAAATATAAAAAAAAAGAAAAAGGGACTGATGCTTTATAAACAATTTAGGAGCAATCTGCATAGGGGTTATGTGTGTGCCAAGGGAGAGAGTGAGAGGAAGGAGAAGAGGCCCTAGGATAGAAACATGAGAGTACATGGTCGTGGTACCTGAAGGAGCGGGGATGGACTATGTGCTACAGAGGTCAAAGAGAAGGACAGAAAAAGAGCCCTTGGATCTGCTAGGAAAGGACTCTTCTAGTGACCTCAGATGTTTCAGGAGGGAAGTCTGCTTTTAATCTGTACCTCAGATCTTGGTGGAAATTCAGTGAGATCATAAGCTGTCTTTAGGTAACTTAGCTCCTCAGACTTGACTAATGTAATTAGTCTGCAGTTTTTAAAAAAATGGTTAAGGTTGGAAAAAATGAATCTGAATTCAGCTGGACCAGAATGGTCCATGGTTGAGGGAAACGCCTTTGTTTTCTTTTGAACTTAAAAAAACTTGACTTTTTTTTTTACCCTTAATTTGAATAATGACAGCTCAGTTTATCATCCATGTTCATGGGAGTTATATTTAAGAGCCCTGTTATTGGCTTTATTTATATTTATATTCTTTGTGTAAAGTACCTTCACCATTGTCTCCTTTTTTGTGCCCATAAAATGAAGCTGATTGCTACCTTCTGACCTCCCAGGGCATTGGGCAAGTCAGTGAGTTGGTGTTTAGGAGGCTGAGATGAATGTGTAAGTCCATGTTAGAAACCTACCCAAGCCAGTAAGTCCAGCCCAGACTTGCAGAATTTAACAACCAGCCATTTTGTCTCTCTTTGCCAATTAGAGTATTATTTCAAGTGTCAGGGCTTTTGAAGGCAGAGGCGGGACCAGACCAAAGTTTTGCCTAGGGCCACCTCTTAGGTATATGAGGATTCACAGTGTTAACTGCTTTAAAAAATTCCTTGTATCTGCTGAGACAACAGTGTGAAGAGAGACCTTTCCTTTCTTGGGTGGTTTCAAAACAGTACTTTGCAGATCACAGTTTACTTCTTTGTTCTCTCTCCTCACCCATTTCATTGATCTGGATCCTCTGCACCACAGAAGTAGCTGAGAAAGGGGGGGATGTAATGTCTAGGAAAGGCTAAGGATCTCGTAGGCCCACCTGCCGTTGCAAGATCTTCCTTGGAATAAGGTATTTCTACAGTTGTCTTGAGTTTTCTTTTCATGTCGTCCTTTGGTATAAACTTTGAAATTATTTCTCTGATAGGCCTGCCCCGGATAGACTTCAGCAGCATAGCTGTGCCTGGTACATCAAGCTCCCGACTGCACCACCGCCCAACCCAGCCATCCCGGGTATCCCCAGCAGACACAGCTTCATCACCGCAGGGCTTGGACAATCCAGCATTACTCAGAGACATGTTGCTTGCCAATCCCCACGAGCTCTCTCTGCTCAAGGAGCGAAACCCACCCCTGGCAGAAGCCCTTCTCAGCGGAGACCTTGGTAAGCCAGTGTGCCTATCACTTTTTCAAACTGACTTCGAGGGAAGCTGGTTGTGACAGATTTTCCTCATGTGTGGGATGAAGAAACAGCTGCTCACTGGCAACCCTGGGGTCCTGAGTGGTGCGGAGGCAACTTGGTGCCAGTATTAAGTATTAACGCACCTTGGTGGGTGTTAAGCCTGGAGATCTTTTCTGATTGTTAGCGTGTCCATAGTAGATAGTGATTTTCAGACCTGTTCAGTGGGGAAGCTTTTATGGAAAGTCCGCCAGTAAGCCAGGGGGTGGCAATTAAAGTGGTTCTGTGACTTTGCCTCAGGCAACCATGTAGAACAGTGAGTGCCCTTTCTTGGCTTAATCCCCCAAATTTGATTTGGGGTGGTAATGGGTCCAGTTGCTTGGAGCTATATTGTTACCAGTGCCTGAGAAATCGAAGGAAACTGATGTAATCCTTTTTCAGACATGTCCCTTTGTATTACTTTGTATTACTGTTTGAAAAGGCCTTCCTTGAAAAGATTATTTCATTAAACTTTATTTTCTTTATAGTTAATATTTCTTTTCACTCTCAATATTTGTGACCTTGATAAGAGTTCGCATGGTTTTGAGATGTTTGCTTTGGAGGAACTTGTTTTTATTTCTCATGATTACACGACTGATTAATTGCTTGCGGTTGCATTAATGTATCATAAAGGTTGTATGGCTGAGAAACTAAAATGTTAAGAAATATCAGTAAGGATTCTCTAATTAGAAACCATGTCCCATTTCTGATGAACTTTCCATCTACAGATACTCACTTAACATGCCTATATAAAGTATACGCTGGTTGACCGTCATTTGCATTTAATTTCTCTGGACTGGGGTAGAGAAATTAAAGAATGGGAAGTATAAGTGATTTATATTATTTACAAGGAAGATCTTGCAACAGCAGGTAGGCCTATGAACCACGCAGAGAATCCTGAGACAGTTCTATCTTCCAGATAATAGTTTCCCATTAATTTAGCCTCAAACTGTTCATTTTATCAGACTAGAGCAGGTATAATTAAACTCTTATGAGAATAAATGATCTTGTTGAATGTGTGGCGTAAAGAAATAGTTTTTATTGAAAGTTCTGATGCTAAGTGCATAATTCAAGACAGTGACTAAATCTAAATGAGCTTTCTCGGTCATTTTTAGATGTGCTGTTTGTATCTGTCTTGCAGATGTCTTTTGAGAAGTTGTTAGGCACAGTAACAAACAATGAAAAGGCATACAATTCCGCCAGCTTGGAGTTTGGTCGTTTACATCTCTCATTTTTGCAGAGAAATTTACTAGGGTCCTGATAGAACAGCAGCAAGACCGAGCTCGGAGGGAGCAGGAGAGGATCCGTCTCTTTGCAGCTGACCCCTTTGATCTGGAAGCTCAGGCCAAGATAGAAGAAGATATAAGGTAACAAAGCGCCTCAGCCCAGGGGAAAGGAGGCTTTGCCATAACTTGATTCTCAGACAACAGACAGTCTTATCTGAATCTCAGGGCAGTTACTTGACTTTCCTGTCCCATTACTCCAGTGTCGGATGCAACATCATAGAATTGTTGGTCCTTCCATAATAACTTGATGACAACAACTTGAGAACTGTTTTCTCTCCTGATAATTCTATGAGTATCTTTGGCCAGCAGAGCGATGTTCAGATGTACCAGCATATAGGGACATCTTTGAGAGACTTGAGAACTCTGATTGATGCGCTGATTAAAAACCCCTAAGTTCAGAGGCCTGAGAGGAATCTCCGCCTCCGCCCCCCAGCCCTAGAGGCAGTGGACTTAAGCCCATGTTGAGAAAGATGCGCTGCAACATAATCAGTTTGAGACTTTGTTTTACTGGGCAATGAATGCTTGCCATTAGGGCAATACCTACAAAAACTTTATTTTTTGAAGAAGAAAGATGATGTGCAAGGGAGTTCCCTGAGATAGAAGAGAAACTTCTGCACCTGATGGGATGCTCCAAGTCAATTAAATATGCTCCTCAATTAAATAGGCTCCTTTGATTCTTAATATCCTTCAGCAGGTTGCTTGACTCCATGTGATTTAATTGAGGGTTTGAGCTTAGAACAGCAGCTCTGCAGAAATGATATTTTGGAGTCCTAAATCTATTTGGCTTCCATGCTTCCTGCTCTGCCCTCAAGGGATGGACTGTGACAGGTTTCCTGCTCAGATTTCTCCAGGGCCACATTATATTTGGGCATTTTATCGTCAGTACCAAGATGTTATCGTTTCAGCCCTGTTAATTTAACCTCATGATCTCGATTAAATAGTAGCTATGTTCTTGATTCCCGTGTTGTCCCCAATGATGAAGATCAGCCTGGCCCAAGGCAGAGTTTATTTCTCGTTTCTGTTGTGAGCTTTGTTCTAACAAAAGCAGAGAGCAGTTTGGGCAGTAAATTAAATACACAACTCACACAACAAGGAACTATTTTTTAAATTTTTCTGGGAAAATTGAAAGCGAACGTTATCATCAAACTAGAAATTTAAGGAATATACATATTCTTTTGGTTCTAGACTTTGATTTCTTACCCCCAGCAGCATTCTCGGACCCCAGTAAGTGGCTTTTAGAAACATCCCTAGCAAATAGACACGGATAAATAGGAAATTAGTAATGAGCAGATCTGACATGGAAGGCTTCACCTACCTTGGAGGCCCATGCTGCCCAGGGCCTGGCCCGGGAGTTCGGCCAACTACAAAACACTGCTAACAGCTCTCTTGAAATGTCACCATGATGTTGGGCCATTGGAAAAAAAGAAAAGTAAGAGTAACCATGGATATCTGAAAGGTTCATATTGCTTCCCAGAGGAAAATTAAGACATCTCTTCTTTTAAAAAGGAAACCTTGTATGCTTTGAATAGCTTCCTGTGTAGCATGCACAGAATAAGTGAATGACCAGTACTAGTTTACAGGGGATTGGAGCCGAGCTTCATCTTTGTTCAGTTAATACAGAGTCACCATTGTACAGCACACTTTGCTTTCTTTCTAAACTTCCTCCACAGATTTGGCTTTGTGAGGAGGCTGTCTTATGCTGGCACTGCACTCATTGGGTTTTTTGGGTGTGCCACTGGTGTGATTACAGAGGTTTAGGGCACTGAAACATCACATGATGTTGTGAGAAACTTGAGAGATCCCACATTTCAGATCAGGTATCTGGTATCTTCCGTTCTCAACCTGTTCAGGAAGAGGAGTATTTTGTTGCAGGGTGACCTCTGCCCACCAAGTTACTTCAATTCCAATATTTTCACAAAAGACATACACGGTTTTAGCTCATCAGTTGCCTTAAAACATTCCCTTTCTTAGCCTTGGAGGATGTGAGTTGACGCGTGATGTGTCCAGAGTCGTAAAGCAGTGCGCACCATATTGGAAGGCACTTCCGCAGTACTTCACAGCCTTTGTGTCTGTGACTAGAACACTGCTTGGATTTCGTTAGCCACGACCACTGGAAGCATCCAGATGGGAAGATTATAGAGGTGACATAGCAGTTGATCCCCTCTTCCAGACTAAGAGATGACCTCAGATGCCAGCTCGGTCTAGCCTCTTCTTATTTGGTTGTTCATTTTAAAATCTCTTCTGGCCACTGCAACATGGAGGCCAAGTACAATGGAGAAGTACTGGTCTGGGAAGCTGAGAGCAACCCAAATTCTGGTTTCCCCCAAGGGCCTTCTGAGGCATGTAATTGTAAGCAAATCACCAATCAATCCTTCATCTGTCAGATGAAGTTCCAAAGGCTACATGACCCTTCTTTGTTGGAGTTATGGTCTTTGGAATAGCTATTGACCTTGATCCCATGTTTTAGTCCTACATACATTTCAAGGCACTTGAAATTCACCCTACCTTCTACTGTAGTCTGCAGCCTCAGTTTCTACAAGAGAAATAAAGCATGACCTCTTATTACATAGATGCCATTTTACCTTCAAATTATGAAGAGATCTCTGTGAACAGCATGCTTTTCAACTTTGTTAAGCAGCCTCCCACTGGATAAAAGCACTCCTTTCCAAAGCCGTCACTCAGCTGCTCGTAACTGGCCTGTACTTGGGGCCAGGAGAAACAAGCACATCTATTTTTAAATATTTGTTTAAAACATCTAGATTTCTGTTCATGGGAATAATGCTCTTGGTTCCTGATTTTGATTTGTTATAGGCAACAGAACATTGAGGAAAACATGACAATAGCCATGGAAGAAGCTCCTGAGAGCTTTGGCCAAGTTGTGATGCTTTATATTAACTGCAAAGTGAATGGACATCCCGTGAAAGCATTTGTGGATTCAGGTGATCCTGCCTTCTCACTCTCGTCTCTTCTGACCAGACATAGCCAAAGAGAAGCTCCCGAATGTCTTTGCGTCATCATTGTGGAAATCCTGTGATGCTGCGGTGCCTTGGATTTTGGGTGCTGCCATTCCTAAAAACCCTCTAAGTGAACATACTTTCTGCATGTTCACATTGTGCTGCAAGTGTTTGTAGAGCAGAAATCTCCAAAGTTAGGAAAGGCCTACGTTCAAATCCAGGGTTGTAGACTTTAGTGGATCTGATTGGGCAAACACTGAGCTTGGTAAATGAGGGTGACTATACTTGTACCAGTTTTTATATTACTTTAATATTTACAAAGTTTTAGAGAAATATTAGTATTGTTTCTATCATCATGGCTCAAATTTAGGAAAGGGGGAGATTATTGTGGGCTGAGATGAGGTAGGAAGAGATGAGCTGTGGCCTAGGCTAAGAGAGGGGGATGGGATTCAGATAAAAAGAGAAGAGGCCATGTCATTGAAGGTTAAGGGAAGGAGCCAGGGGAAGTAGTCTGGGGCAGCCTGGCACATTAATATATGGGAGTAGTTGTGTGATCAGATTGGCAAGGTAGGGGTAGAAAGAGTATGATGGACCTTGAAAACCTAGGTTAGGAATTTGGACTTTATCGTAAGGCTTGGATCCCTGAGTTATCAATAGGGAGTCCTAGAAGGTTTTTTGAAGACAAGTTGCAGAATAGGGCATGTTGGTGAACCTGAAAGCAGACAGCCACTGTCCTGACATCACAGTAAGTGCTTGGCATTAGAGTAGTTCAGGCATAATGTTGTCAGGTCCTGAACTCTGTACTGGAAGGGCTTTTGAGAAGGAAGGAATGGAGAAAAGAAACATGAAGACAACCCCTGGGGTTTAGTGAGTGACCGCAAGGGTTGGGTTTGGAGTGACAAGTGAAGGTTTTCTTGGGGGATGTGGAGAAGTCAGAGTGTCATGGGTGTGTGTGGGTGTGTATGTGAAACTACCACTTGGGAAGAGAGGTCAGGACAGGAAACCATCCATTTAGGAGGTCAGAGTGAAGGTGCAGCACAGTCAGCCTCTTGTCGGAGCTGTGTGGCTCCATGTCATGCGCCAGGAGCAGAAATTGGCTGACTGCCCTCATTTCATTGAGGCGATCTGAGGAGTTAGGGCCACTGATGGGGACTGGGGATAGGGGTAGATTCTGAGCCCTTGCATCCACTTTTTCAAAACAATAGGTAAATCCTGTTTCCACAGCTGTAAAATAGGAGTGATGCTGCTTAGTAAAATGTTTTGAAGCCATTAGATGAAAGCAACTCAGAGTTCAGCACTAGTGTCTTCAAGAAACATGGAGTTATCACTTGAACACGGATGTCATCCTCTTCACCTGTGTCTTGGGCTGCTGAGATCCTTGGGCATCCCTCTGTCCTGCTGTCACTTTTTGCTTTCTCGTGTTAGTTTCAGAATATCTATGAGAAACAAACCAGGTCTGGGCTGCAAGGATTCAACAAGCACTTAGAATATGCATGGCACTGGAAATAGAAAATCAAATAGCCCTTGGCTTTAAGGAGCTTATAATTTTATTTGGAGGAAACAGCACAGCACATCCAGCTTGGTTCTGGGACACATAAGATTCAACAGTATTTCCTAGATCCAATCCAGAATAGAAAGTTATCTCAGTAAAAAAAGCCTGATGTATGGCCTACTTAGCACGGGCAACTTGGAACTTACTACTACCTTCTTGTTAAAGAGAGAGAGACAGTGAGAGAGAGAGAAAGAGAGAGAGTGTGTGTGTGTGTGTGTGTGTGCGTGTGTGTGTGTGTGTGCGTGCGTGTGTGTGTGTCTTGCTTTGTGTTCCATTCTAGTTAATTATGGATCTTTTCCTTCATGCACACCGTGACATATGCAGTGAATTGATGGGTAGGGATTGTTGAGTGATTCTCAGAGAATTTGTGGTGCTGCTATCTCTTCTCAGGAGCCCAAATGACCATCATGAGCCAAGCTTGTGCAGAAAGGTGTAATATAATGAGACTTGTGGATCGCCGGTGGGCTGGGATTGCCAAAGGTGTTGGCACACAGAAGATTATTGGCAGAGTACATCTGGGTAAGTAGACTCAGAAGCTTGGTGTGGGTTTTTTCCCTTATGATTGTAAGATGCATTATCTAATTCAGAGAAATAGAATCTATTGTAATTACCCTGTACATAGGGAAGGGGATGTCATTTTCATAACTTTGCTCATAGAAAAATGATTTTTGTCGTTGCTAGTATTGGCATGATAGTGCCAGTCGCTGGAAGGAGAAGAACTTCATCAGTTTATGGAGATCTTTTCGCCTGTTGATGAGCTTGTTAGCTCTCACAATCCGCTTGCATTCTGAGGAAGAATTGCTGGATGTCTCCAAGCAGAGGCTGGCCTCCAGAGATGCCCTCTGCTAAGAGCCCTTCTAACCAGTGCTGAGACCCCATGTTCCTGAATTTCTAACGCTTTATCTTTGAGGGATAGTCTTTGCTACTTTGAATGCTGTGTCACAGGCTGGAGGACAGGAGGAGATAGAAGATCCCGAAATGATTAGTTGATTGTTCTCTGTGCTCAAGCTTCTTTCCCAAGAGTACATTTAAAGCTCATAGAAAGGAGCAGCTAAAATTGACCTGTTCCCCTTGGCCTTTCTTGTTGAAAGGAATTAAGTAGGCCTGATAGGTGTACTCTCTTGGAATGAACCATCATTTTGTTTTCTTGGTTTTAAAGCTCAAGCGATTCCTTGGGGTAAAACAAGCGATGGGGGTGCTTAGTCTAAGGTAGAATGATGACATTCAGAGCAGATATAGAACTTACGTTTATATACACGAGATGTTTCCTTATGGATGCTGGTTGATCTTTGGTCCTTTTGTCACTGGAGCCCAGGCCTTTTAACCATGTCGGTTTTTTCTGTGTGAACAGCTTCGGTCATCTAAATACTCAAAACCTAACTGTAAAAAATAAAATCTTAGCTATTTTCCTAAATTTAATGGAGTCATGTATAAAATTACCAAAGGTCTACGTAAACATCTAAAGTAAAAAGATTGACAGCAGATAAATTGCCTTTGGAAATATTGCTGTCCCAAAGGAGGGAGGAGATCATGGGTCATGTTCCATTTTTGTATAATCCAGAAATTCCAGAAAGAGGCTTGTAATTTGCAGGTATTTCGTCCATGACATTTGACAAGTATAGTACTCCAAAGGCAAACTGGTGGCAGAGCCAGTTTGTGTTTGCCAGGGGACAAGTTGTTGGGAGTAAGCCAGTGGAGCAGAAGGGTCTGAAGATTCAGTCTTCTTTTTTTCTTTAGATGAAATCATCTTCTTATTGTATAACTTTGTTAAAGCCATAAGTGAGAAGAAAATACTTCATATCAGAGAAATGGCTCCGTTTCATAATTTTTCCCCACAAGTTCTGCATTTGCTCTAAATGTCATCATTCTACCTTAGACTAAGCACCCCCATCACTTGTTTTACCCCAAAGAATCACCTGAGCTGGAGCCCACATGAGTTTTTAAACCAAGAAAAAAATGATTGATTCCAAGAGACTTACATATACTCACAGAGATTTATATATAATTTTCATGTATTTATATTTAATTTATATATGATCACAATCATTGCCTCAGTTTTTGTCATTTGAAACTCTCATTGACTTCAGAATCTGTTTAAAGAAACTGCTGGGCCATATTTCTAGCAATCCAGTTCCCAAAAGGTGCCCTGGGCCTTCATGAAACTGATAGCAGTATCTCCCTTTCTCTGCGCTTCAGCTCAAGTTCAGATTGAAGGGGATTTCCTGCCATGTTCATTTTCTATACTTGAGGAACAGCCCATGGACATGCTTCTGGGATTGGACATGCTCAAGAGACATCAGGTAACTCCTGCTCTTCTTTTTTGGGGTCTGGTGGTACATGGGGAGACAAGAGGTATGACATCTGCCTATATACCAAGTGTTTATCGGTATACAAAAATGAATCTGTGCCCTGATTGGAAATTTGATCTGGAGAGACAGAGAGCTGAGCTCAAACCAGAAAGCTCTCTCTATTTGTTGCCTTCCTGGCCTGCCAAGATTAAGAGCATCAGTGGAAAGAGAAGATTTCTTGCCTTTCTGTTTGTGAGCATCTCACCTGTCAACTTATTGGGGACCTGCTGGAGAAGACAGTCTGGTTAGAACATAAGGGGATACCCAGTAGCAATGGTCTCCTTTCCCATACAAATTGTAGATTGTTACTAAAATAATTCTGGAATTTATTTGTTTGTAGGGAACTTGTACAGGGCAGTTGTTCTAGCAGTATAACCTAGCTTCTACTTGATAAAAAAGTCAGTCATCCTTTCCTTTAGAGTAAGAGATTGTCTGTAGTTATGTGAACACATTTGTTGGACCAGAGGATGCCCCAGGGCGCTAGCACTGTAAGGAATCATCCCTGTAAAGCCAAGATATGCTGCTTGTGTGCATGTCAGGGTATCTATGTTGAGGGGATTGGTCCCTCCCCACCAGGAGCTTACAGTCCGATAACAAGCGTTCTCAGTGAGCAGGCAGTGATGGGTGAGTTTGAGGGTGCTGCCTTTATATTGTGGACACAGACCTACTTATGTATATGTGCTGGTACCTACAGTCAAGACACAGAATTGTACTCAAGCGAATAAGTACCTGGAGTGGACCTGTGATTATACAGGTTAAGAGAACTCCCAGAGAGGGAACTTTCCATTTCAGAACAGCATCTGTTCTTCAGCTTCTCTGAGAGACCTTGCTGAAGGCCCCAAGAGGCTCGGCCATTTGCCCTGTGCTACTGTGCGTTCAAAATAGCACTTGAACTTAGGGCCCCAGGGCCAGGTGTCTTATCTGTTAGGCTGTGCTGTCTCTCCTTTGCCCTTCAGAATGATCAGAAACAGAACAGTGGTTTTCTGTATCCGCTTGGCATCAGCTTAGATTCCAGGCATAGCAGACACCAAGCAGAACATGCTGTTTTATGTTTAAGCAGTAATATTTTATAAATTATTCTTCTATCTTCACGTGATTGCTGTTAACTCACAGAAACTGAAAACTCTCCGTTAATGAGCAGAATCTTAAGGATGAAGCTCTAGCCCTTTCAGCTGAAATGATTCACTTGACTTTCTTTGGCGCCTGTAAGTGTTGCTTCTGCAAATGGTAATTTCCATTCAAGTGCATCTGAAGAGCTCAGTTTTTCTGAGGGCATTTAATCTGTTGCATTTAATCAAAATCAGCTGCAGCCTATGCACTGCTGAGCAGAATCCTTTTCATTTGAGTTTGATTTCATCTCTCTCAGTGTTCCATTGACCTCAAGAAAAACGTACTAGTGATTGGCACCACGGGCACACAAACCACCTTCCTTCCAGAGGGGGAGCTCCCAGAATGTGCAAGGTTAGCCTATGGTTCAGGGCGAGATGACATTCGGCCAGAGGAGATCGCAGACCAAGAGCTAGCAGAAGCTCTTCAAAAATCCGTCGAGGATGCAGGTATTGGAGCCAGCTGCATTTCCTACTTTGGGGGTGGGTGGGTGAACCAGGAAAGGGCAATCCTTAGAATCTAGGCCCCTTCTGATTCTGCTCGTCAGCCCCCACAGCATGCAGCTTGGGAGGCTTTCTCTCACAGCCTACTCCCTTTTCTTAATATAGTGACAGAAAGTAGAGTGGTTCAGTCAGACCCAGAAGAAATTTGTTGCTATGGGTGATGTCTATTGAGGAGTTCTATCCTCATGAATCTTTTACTGGGTGTCTTAAATTTCTTGTGTTTTTCCTCAAAGAAGCCCTTGTGTTTCAGAGAAAGGCCCCTTTTTATACCAGTGATATGTCTTGCAAACACCTGCCTCATTACTTATTGAGGAGATGCAAATGAGGGTGATGACAATGATTCCTCCTTTCCTTTCTCTCCTGGCCACCTTTTGACAGGAAGTTGCACTCAGTGGAAATAGTCGCTCTCTCTCTTTGGAAAGGAATGCCCTTTCCTTTGTCCTCCATGTTTTCCCAGAATCAGAAGGAGAGATAACAAGAGATGTGATTGAAAATTCAGGGAGTTTTTTGTGCTGCTGATGAGACATGGTTGAACAGTTGACATACACATCAAAACTGTCTCTCTTTTTCTAAGTCTTATGCATTGTGACCTAGTAAGGCTAGAGACTAGTCACTTAGCCAAAGTTTTCAGGGCAAAGTGAAGAGTTTCAGTCTGGAATTGCGTATCATCATGGCTAATGTCACACAAAGTGCTATATTACTTTCGTGGTTAGAGGTCATGTTGACATGGTCACAGTTGATAAGAGGATACACACCTGTTTCTTAAAGGAAAACTTTCATAGTGAAGTAATTTTAGATTTTCCTCCAGTTTGTTACAGACTACTAGCTAGAACCATGACCTGGTCCGTTTTGGAGTGGGAACAGTGGAATGACCTGTATTGGCAGTACTTCTTTCTTGCTGCCTTGGGCCAGAGATGCATGTCCAGAGCACGTTTTTAGTGTTGGTGTTTTGCAGAGAGGTTAGGCCTTCTGAGAGGTTGAAAATGGAAAATTATTCAGAATAGGCACTGCAGAAGGGAAAATAATAACCAGCTTAGAGCTCTCAGTCACATTGTAAGGATTTTTAAGCACAGCTGACTTTGTGCAAACCCTTCCCTCCTCTCCCTCCCTCCCAACATTTTGAATTATGTCTTTTTATGAAGACATTCCTCTTGGAGTGCTCAAGATTTGACTTTGGGAACAGTAGTTGATGATTACGATGGGTTTTGTTTTTCCAGCCCCATTACCAGTTGCCCATTTCTGTTAGGTAGTGAAGGGAAATGGTTGAGGAGAAGCTGGGCTAGGTCCCACAATTCATCTCATTTGGGATGAGCAAGCAGAATAGTAATTTACAAAGCAGGATGAGGGGGATGAGAGTCACGTTTGCTGGTATACTTCAGTGTAGCATCAGTCTCAAATGGAAATGGATCCTGATCCTTTGCTTTGCCCAGTGCCTTGATCTTTCCTTACTTAGGTTCACTGACTTCCTGTTGCTGATGGGAAAACTGGACTTAAAAGCCCTGGTGCTAAAAGCACAACTTTTTTTGAGGGCCAGGCTCATGGCCTGTAAGGGAGGCTTGATCGTGATCCCTGGGACTGGGTCTAAGCACTGATCCTAGGGCCAGAAGCAGGAGCAGGTTAGGGTGGGACTTCATTCAGATCAGGTTAGCATTATTTTGTGAGATGGGTGTAAGGTGAGGGCTCCCCACACAGACTTGTTTCACCTAATCATTCCAGGAGATCTTACTGGACCTTCCTCTCCCGTGGTACCTGCAGCTTCTCCCAGAGAGAGTGAGAGAGAGAGAGAAAGAGAGAGTGTGTGTGTGTGTGTGTGTGTGTGTGTCACATAGGGTGTCTGAAAAACCACAGCGTGATGGGAGAAACAGCCCTAAGAGTGTCATGGACCATCCAGCAGAGCTCTTGGGTCCCCAGGACCACACACCTGCCCCTCCTTGGCTCAAACCATGACAGGCGTGGCGGCTGTAACCTTGCATGCTGTGTGGTTTGAGTTGTTAACCCACGTTTGCTTGTCTGTTTCCTAATTCAAACAGAGCGTCAGAAGCCTTGATGCATGTAATGTGTGTGTACTGCAGCTGGAATGGGCCTCAGACCAGGTATTTATAGCCATCACTCTAAGCCTTCAATACAGTGTTCATGTGATCGGTCTGAGTAATAGCAGGGATCTTACTTGTGTGTCCCTCGAGTGTGATACGCAGGCTTCTTAATTCACCACATTTGATCTAATTACAACTAGCCTGCATGTAGCCTATGTATGCTGGACTACATGTATTGTATACATATGCACATGCATATATGTAAGTATATATGTATGTGTATAAATTCATGGTTTTCATTGTCTTCTGTGGGAACTGTCCGAGGTAATTACCACATCAACTAACAGTGATGAATAACCCAATGTATTAAGCCAGCATAAACCATCATATTAATGATTAGTGATAACCTTCTGCTTTGGATTTGTTGCGCCCCTTTCCTCTGAAGAGCCAGAAGCACTTGGTTTGATCCCTCCTCACAGAATAACTCCTTGGAAGATACAAGGGTAGGAGTTATTTTCACCTTGGACTCCAAACCTCTATCTGGTCACAGATCAGAGTTGTCTGGGTTGACAGCCCCAGAGCCTGCAGCCCTCGCCTCGTCCAGTGCAAACTGGGATATCAGCTCGGCCATGAAGGACCCTTGGGAAAGATGCTGTCCTTCCTGTCCCGATGTGGGAGCTGTGAGCAGGACCAGGAAAGAAAGCATCTTCCAAGTGCCTGTTCAGGGTCCCACGAGGATGTTTGCTGGCTGGTTGTACTTAAACACATGGTGCTTTTTATCCTTTGCCTGTCCAGTTAAAAATAGTCTTGTTGATATGCCACTCTCCTCCCTCTGCCCTCCAAGGTCCTCTAGTACAGAGCCAGAGCCAGCCTCCCAGGCTGATTCTTCTAGAGATGTACGAGGTTACTTCCTCATCTCTGTGCTGCTGGCGGTGAGGCTGATGGCCAGGGTCACCTTCAGCTTCTGGCCAAGCTTTATACCTAGAGCTAAGAGGCCATGACTCCCAGGGTTTACAGTCTTAACCACATGGTCTCATTAGAGAGCTCTTGAGGTATACAAGGCTCATGGTATTTTATTCCCTTTCACACATGAACTCTGAATAAGCATTAAGCCTCCACCTCAAGGACTTGAGACACTTGATGAAGGCTGAGCCACCAAGCCTCCATTAACAGGTTGGCTGGTGTGTGAGCTCTTCTGACTGACTTCAGTACCGTGGACGTAGACAACATTTTAGCTAGTGCAGGGGAGCCAACTTGCAACTGAATCTCTGATAAAATGTGTGTGACTTGAGGGAATTGGGGAAAGTGGAAGCAAAGCTATTTAGAGACAAAGGCTCTATATTATCGGGCCAAGGTTAAGCCCCTTGTGAAGAGTCTCACTTGTCAGTTATCAGAAAGTGTTTGGGGAATTGTCTCTTTTTCCCCCAAACCACTGTGATTTAATGAATTGCCTGCATTTTTGTATAAATATTTTTTTTGCCCAGTACTGTGATTTCTTAGTTTTCTGTAACCCACCCACCCTCCCCACTAATAGAAGTGGACAAAACTCGTCTACACTTTGTAGTCTTAAGAGTTTAGAGGTCAGTGGTTTGCCCCAGGGCACACAGCCTGCATATATGTCAGAGGTAGGTTGTGTGGGCCTCATCAGCTCCCATCTTTTTATCTACATGACTCCTCCATCTATAATTCCACCTTTTCTCTTAAGCTCAACTTTACCAGTTGCCTGTTGGATATTTCCAATTTAGATGTCTTGTAGGTATCTCAAATTCAGTCTGTGCGAAGCTGAACTTATTTTTCCCTCCAAAAAAATCTCTTTTCTTCTTGACATCTCTGGTTTCTGCTGAGGGCACAGCTATGCTTCCTAGGTTCCTGACTTCTGAGGCACCCTTGCGAAGTCATCTTCTTCATCACTGTTCCTCCTCACCCAGGTGTCTCCTCTTGTCATTTCTGCCCCAAAACAACCCTCCTCTCACACAGTGCCCCCTTCATTCGAGCCTTCAATGTCTCCTCTGAATCTGAACTACTTTAATAGCCTGCTATCCATTCTCAGTCAGCTGTAGTGGCACCCATGCTTCCCATTCCCTTGCCATTATGGATTCCAGCCCACCTAGCCTTGCCTTTGGTGACATGGGCTCTCTGTCCCCATACCCTGAATGCATTCCTCAATCTCCTTAGAATTCTTAGCTTCTTTCAAAACTGTGCTTCAGCATCCTGACTCCCCTGCTCCCTGTGCCTGCCTTCTACTTATTACGTATGTACTTACATGTACATGTGTCCTCTGGTAGACTATCAGCTCCTCAAGGGCTGCGGCACTTTCTCATTTTGTCTCTGTACCTCCAGTACGCAGCAGGAGGAAGGCCCCTAATAAAAACCAGTCCGTCTGATGCTAGCCTCCCAGGCTGATTCTCTAACCACCACAGCTTGGTGCCTCCCTTGGAATTACATGTTCGTTTATGAAGTAATTGCCCAAGATACCTTTAAAGCTGCATTATGTTGTACAACTATGTTTTAGGATTTTATCATCTACCTCATCTTTATATTTCCTCTTAAAACTGACTCTTCTTTTCTGCCTTAGTGTATGCTGGAGGCAGGATTAATAAGATAGTTCATGATAGCTTACATTTATGTGAGACTTTACAAAGCTCCATATATAGATTATCTCATTTGAGCCTCATAACAATCCTGGGAGGTAGATACTATTATTATCCTCATTTGGAGGATAAGGAAACTTGAGACAGAGAGTTAGAGCAGTTGGCCTAGGATCAAACAGCTCGGGTTAGTAGGAGAATTGCCGTTCAGGGCTTCCCAATTCTTAAGTCTTACTTGATCCGCTGCCCCAAACATGCCCCTCTGGAGGTTGCCAGAGGAGACTTTCTCTGCACAGATTTCCCTCCCTTCCTACCCTGATCTATCAAGATCTCATCTTGACTTCTGAGCACCCAGTGGCTACATAGTTGGGCAGGTGTATCACCTCAGCACTGGGCGTTAGTCATTAGTTGAACATTTGTTCATGAGAACCTGCATACATAATATTAGATTGAACTGAATGTATTTTAAGAAGCACACATTTACACCTAATCTATACTTTGAGGTTCGTATAATTTCTCTTTAATATGTGCTAATAAGCTCCTCCTTCTCCCTTTCTTCCATTGTAGAGAAAAGTGATAAAGAAACTACCTCACTGGGAACATCATCACCACCACCCTGTGGTGGATCTGACAGTGCAGCCCATTCATTAGGACTCAGCTCTAAGGTCAGTCACCCCGTAAGTCTCGATCGCTCTGTCTCTGCTCCTGCTTCCATCTGCTCCTATAAGCCCAGCTTTCGAGAGATCGTGGATCCAAAAGCTGAATCCCAGGTAATCTCGGACAAGAAAGAATGTCCTTCTCCTTTCCTGGACCTTCCTACCCAGGTCTCATCAGACAGCACCATGGAAGCCCAGCCTGAAGGCTGTCCAAGGTCAGCTTCTGCTCTCCAGAATTCATCAAAAGAAACAATCATGACAGATAATTGGAAGAAATCTCCAGCTAAGGAAAGCACTTCTAGCATCCAAGAGCTTCTTGATAGAGAACAAAAAGATGATTTGTCTGTCTTAACCACCCAGGAGCCTGATCCACAACCATGTCTAGGTGAGAATGGCTCATGTTCACCTCACCAAGGCCTCCAGCAGCCCCCACAGCCGGTGAGGGAGTGGCCCAAAGTTGAAGCACAGAGTGAAGTGGATGGCCCACAGCTCCTCTGGAGCATGGGGCTTGGCACTGCATTGCAGCCCAGCCTTCCTGCCCCCCAGCCAAGCTCTGTTGATTTAAAAACTGAGAATCTCCACGCTGAGCAACAGAAGCCGGATCTTCCATGTCCAGAAGGCACTACTACATCATCAGCATCATCTGGTAGCTCTTACACCGAAACAATCATGGAGGTAGATGTGGCTGCACAGTCCCTTGTAGCTGTCCATAGCTTGGCTAGTGGTCGCAATGCTGGCATGGGGAATGCTGCTGTTTCTGACCTCACTTTAGATAATCATTGGCTGGAAGCTTCAGCATCAAAGCATAGCTCCTCTTCTGTAATTGTGAGTAATCCTGTGTCAGCTAGCAATTTGCAGCCCCCAGAAAGTAATGTTGAAATGTCAGAAACAGGTAATGAATTGCCATATTTATTGAGGGAGAATTGCTCTCCATTAAGTCTGTGTGGTGATGGACAGGTCTCTACGGACCCTGCAGCAACTACAGAGGACTCTGGTTTATCTGTAACAGCTGCTCTGAAGGAACTGCACCAACTTTTGGTCATTAGTTGTCAAGACTCCCCAGCAAATCTTGTATCTGAAGAAGTAATCCTTCACACGGAAACTGCAACTGAAGACCAAACTGATGTTAGGGAGAGATCTGAGCAGCCGCCTCCGAGTCAACATCCTCCAGCGGTGCTGGAGGAGCAGGACCGTCAAGAGTCCTCCCATCAGGTGAAGTCTGTACCAGTGAAGGCTGAGAGATTAACAGAGGTGTCCCCAGGTGCTGGTGGAGAGAGTAGAGTCAGTGGAGATTCTGATGAAAGCATGGCAGCTGCCCCAGAGGATATCCTAAAGTCACAGGAATCAAGGAGAGAAAGCTCTTCTTTCACAGGGACATCTGCAGAAACATTGGGTCAGTTAAACTTGGTAGGGGCAGAAATTTCACCCAGACACCTAGCAGGTGAGGGGGTTGCCATTCAGACCTCTCAGCAAACTGAGGCCCTGCCGTCCGATTTCGCTCCAGTCCTCCCTCAGGACACTCAGAACCCATTGACAGGGATACCTGGAATCAGGGAAAGTGTCGTCTGTCCCGAAGCTACAAGGCCACTTCACAGACTTGAACAGCTAGTTAGTCCCCCAGCATCAAACTCCTCGCTTCTCCCAAGCCACCTTTTCCCTGCTGCAGACGTGGACCGGATTCTTCGTGCGGGTTTTACTCTTCGAGAAGCTCTCGGGGCTTTGCAACGTGGTGGTGGAAACGTAGACCTCGCTCTTCTCATTTTGCTGGCAAAGAATATCATTGTTCCTACATAACCATGGAAAAGGTGGACTTGACTAGTCCTCATTCCTTTGAAAAATAAATATCAATATATAGATGTATATGTATACGATTTACGTAGAAACCTGCAAGCAGAATGTTGAGCCAGATTTTTTTTTAAGATTTTTATTTTTGGCCAAAGTAATTTATGATCTCTTGTCTAATGAAGTCTGTCACACCTGTTTAAAATTTGGGCCTTTTTAATGTATTGGCAATGTATGCACATGAGCTTTTTATTCTCGTTAATGATGCATTCTGGAATAAAATGGATGGGTTTACATAAAATGTACCATTTTAGAAGGATGCTGAACATTTTGAAAAGCAGAAGCTTTTAGAAGTCCCACCACCTGTCCAGCTGAAAGCAGACTGGCTTCCTCCCATGGTTGTGCTTATTCCCTATTTGGCTGAAGGCACAGTGGCGAATGTAGTGAGGCAACCAGGTACAAACTGTAGGGAAAGCTGCTTTCCCCCCCCACAGCTATGTTTGGAAATGTCATCCAGCATTCTTGGCATTGTCGTCCACTGATGTTCCAGGGAAATGAAATAACAGTACTAGTGTAGCTACTGCTGGAGGTCCTGAGCTCTGAGCATGGGTCCTGGCATTTTTATGTACATCAGAAAGTGGGTTGAGAACTTCACTGATTCATACGTGATGAGCTGCTGCACAAATTGCATAAGGTAACTTGATGGAGTAGAGTTTCATTTTAAAGTAGAACTTGGTGCTACCCAGATTTTTTTTTTAATTGAGGAAAAAATCAAGAGCTCTAAAATTCTGTCCTCATTGAGCATGCTGATCTGTAAACTTAAGAAGCTGCAGGGGTCCCTAGAGGTTCAGTTTGCTAGAAGCTCAATTGATGACTGAACCCTAATCCTGAATGCCTGTGGTCTGTTTGCCCTCTGAGCTCATGCTCTGCTAGAAGTTGTTATTATATAATTCCTGAGCTGTGTCTGAACTGAGTGAGGCATGAAACGATAACCTTGGCACTCATTTATCTGACCTGACCCAAGTGATACTTTGAGTCTGTGTTCTTCACTAAAGTACAAGTGGCCTTGGTAAATCCGAATTTTCCCATCTTTTTCCTCCAGAAGCCTCCCATTTAAAGTTTACCATCTTGGTTTTGGAAGCATGGAGTCAGAGCAGGCTCTAGGGCATGGAGAATACCTTTCTTGTGGCCTTTGTGTTGAAGACCAGCCCCTGGGATGTCATTGTCCTGTGGGCCCCACTGTGCGCTCCCTTTGGGAGATCTTGTCTTTGTCCTTCTACTCCTGGAAGAGGGAATTGACTGTTTAAGATTTATGAACATGACAAATCAGGATCTTTTGATTGTAATTGAGTATGGAGGCCTTGCATCCAGTTTGTAAACTCTGAAGTCACTTTTAAAGACCTGCTGCTTCCATCCAAACCCAAGTCCTTTGCGTGTAGTAGGTGGAGAATTCATTTTCTCAGGAGCATTTGTAAATTTAATTTGGGTATCTTGAGAAACATTCTTGTTTCATTCCTATGCCATTTTCCACTCTTTTTAAGAGTTTTTAGCGGGGTGGGGGGGCAGCGTTATAAATCACACATTGAGCAGGTGGCAAAAAGAGTTGCTTTGGCATGGTTAGCCACAGCTAAAGTTCTTAGCTTTACAGCTAAGTGTAAACTTTACACTTTACAGCAGAGTGATCAGGCCACCATTGAGTCATTGTAGACTCCTTCAGATTATAGACCCCCTATTCCTATTCCCCACACCAAAGATTTAAGATGCAATATGGAACTGTTTACAGGCTTTTCATGAACACGCCCCTCCCCTCCCCCCCTTCTAGAGCTGTAATTGGAAGTAGGTCATTTGTATTGTAATAAGTGCAAAATCAAGTAACAGTATTGTGGATCTTCTCTATGGTTAAGGAATAAAAATGGTGATCATGGGCTATTTTCTGAGCAGAGGCTTCTGGGAAGGGGAAAGTGATTAATGGCAAGAGACCCTTTTTTCAAAAAGCCTTTTGTTTGAAGATTTCTGTTTTGAGGATAACAGAAATTAACTTTGACACAAAACCATTCCTTAGGGGCACAAAGGACATTCCAGATCTTAAAGGCACTCATTATGATAGGAGGAGTTATCAATGGCACAGGTCATTTTGGGAGGAGGGGGCTTTTGTGCCTGATTTTAGTAAAAATTACATATACCTGCAATCATAGAGGTATTCATCACTCTGAATGAAACTCTAGCCCTGAAGGGCATCTGCCAAAATCCTTCATTTTTATTTTGTTTTCAACATACAATTATTCCTGATCTTTACCGTTTTCCCTTTCCTGCTCTTCTCTTTGTATGAACAAAAACATGTGAATGTTTTTGTCTTAAAAGTTATGTGTGTTGTGTTTCAATTCAGCAGAAACAAGAAAGCTATCAAAACTGCTAAAGACATTTTGGAATATTTTAGCTTAGCAGTGTAAAACCTTGCATCTTACTGTGTAATCCATTAAAGTACAGTTAGCTCTGTAAGGACAGTAGCTACAGTGACTTTCAGGCTGAACATTTGTCAGTGTGACTGTTGGGTCAGTGTTCTGATGGTGGGCAGAGCTGAAGATGATTGGTTCTTATCGATTATGATCAACCTCCAGGGTCCCAAACTTGACCCTGAGATTGTGGGCAGAGCTTACTTCCATGTTCTGTTCGCTATTCTATTCCGGGATTTAAAAAGAAACTGTATCTGCCTATCTCCTCCTGTGTAACCCCTTCCAGAGCTTGCATTTTTCACTCCTTTCTGGCATTTGGTAGCTGGGCAGGCCACTTGAGGGGGCATCCTCAGGCCATTTACCTTGTACTGATACAGATCACCAGAGGTCAGTCACCCCTCAGGTATCCCAGGAGTGAGGAACCTGCAGTCTTGAGGTCCCATGTACCCCTTGGACTGAATCCAGACTTCACAGAACAAATCCTTTTATTATTATCCTTAATAAAAGGATTTGTTCTATAAAACTTGGACTCAGTCAAAATGCTGCACCCAAGGACCTAGAAAGCCACATGTGACCTCGAGACTGCAGGTTCCCTACCCCAGCTAGACTTTGTGTTTGTGCTGTTAACACCCTCCAGTTTTTGGTTAGAAAAGGGATGGCGATAAGAGGCCATTGAAAGCATAAGTTCTTCCGCCTTGTCTACAAACCTTTGTTTCTTGAAGCTGTATGACAGTTTTTACTGAGTTCATGTCGCCTTTTATTTTCTCCTTAAATCTTAGCTTACATGATGTTACATTCACAGATCCAGCTCTTTGTGGTCCGGGAGGTTTATAGGACAGTTTGAGGAGTTTGTATTCTTGATTTAAGGAGTCTAGTGACCACAGTGGAGCCTTCCTTCCCTAGCCCCTATCCTCTACTATGTGAGCCATAAAATGTTTTTTTTTTTAAATCCATATATACACATATATATACTTAGACATGCATATATGAACTTACACATATTTCTATTTAAAATACATGGGATTGTCTTTATGATTCCATATATTATATATAAAGTAATATATAAATACACAGGATGAGGCAAAATTTAAATTAAGGTTCCATGTCCTAATGCAAAAGTGAAAAAAAAGTGGGCAAATTATTTTACCCGCAGATGACCTCACTCCAATCTGCTACCCATTGACATACCAGCTTTTGCCTTGCCTCGCCACGAATAGACAAGCATGCCTTATGAAGGAAGGCCCACGTGTCTAGGGTAAGCAGGAATTTATACGGGAGGATTAGAAAAAGTTTAATTTTGCTTCTCATAAGCCACTTAGAGAGAATGTAAGCTGAAATAATTGAGCTGCTAAATGGTGGGTACACTTTTGTAAGACTGAGCTACAGGAATTTTCACTGTAGATGTTTACATTTCTGTTAGCACTGTGTTTGCTTGTGGTAATGGAGAATTGTTTCACTGTGACACTGCTTGGTTGGTCTGTCCTCTTACCACAGGTGTTCTCCAATAAGTCTGATTTCTCCTTTTGAGCAGATAGGGGCGAGATCATGGAGTGATGACAGTCTTCGGATGAGGTGGGATTGGAGCAGAAGCAAATGAAACAGCCTTGCTACTTGAAAACTAATTTTAACTGAGAGCGGGGGAAAAACAATGTTCTTTTTCCCCTGAGGAGCTTAAAATAACACTTTCAGCAAACATTTAGAGTGTATATTGAAATAATGGTGGGAACTTGATGATATGATTTGTGGTCCAACTTGTGGACCTAAATGGTCAACAGTGAAAATAGAAATGGAACTTTGGCTAGTAGCTCAGTGAGTGAATGGGAGGAGGGAGGAAGTGGTTTGGGTGAAGTACGTGTTTGCTTTTTGTGCCATGGTTCTACAAATAACCCAGGCATTTGATAAATATTGTGGTAGAGGAGCAAAACTGAGGGTGTCTGTGGCGGGGGGATCTAAGGGGAGTCATCATTTCTGAGGTACAAACTCATTCATTTCCAGTTACACTAAATGACTCCAAGGTGGGTCCCTAGCTCTGACATTCTCCAGAACGTTGCCTTCTAGAAATTGAGTGTAGGTAATGATTATGTGAAATATAGAAGGGGCAGATAGGAACATAGCCCCCAGAGCTGGACTAAAGTCTGACATCCTTGTCATAATTCTGCTGGTTAGCCTCAGGAACAAAGTCTGCTTTGGCTTGTGGCGTAGTTTTATGCCTTTGAACTTGTAGAGAAGTTGGGTAGAAATTTGACGTTACTACACTTTTAAAAACCAAACTTAAAATAGAAACAGGTAATGCAGAAATTCTCAGACTAGTTGGCAGCTGTTGGTCCAATGGACAAGTAGGGCCATGATTGCTGCTTAGCTGAGTGCAGTTTAGTAAAGTTAAAATTTCGCAGGTCATTCTTCAGTGTCTTGGCTTTCCATTCATCAGTTTGGGCCAGCAGCTCAAAAAGGGATGTGCTTTGACTTACAGTTAGCTAGGTATTACTGTAATAGGCAGCTGATGAGACTCACTGAGAAGTTGGCGACATTTGGCTACATTTTGAAACCGTGAAAGCTACACTGATTTTCTGTTAGAAGAATCTGACTGAAGGATTGTTTAGCACAGGAGTTCTTACCTAGCCTGGGGTCAGTGAAGCATTTTTTCTAATGTGATAACTGTTTCAATGTCATTAGTAATCCTCTTATTTTAGGCATTTAAAAGTATTGAGAGAAGAGGATCTGTAGCCTTGACCAGACTTCCAAAGTGGGGTCCATGGCACAAGAAGACTGAGAAACCTGGTTTAGATGAAGTGGCCTCATTTTATCCATCCCAGAAATGTGGGAAGATGCATTTTAGTAAGCACCAAGGCAAGGTTCTGTGGTGTCAAATCTGAGGACTGAAAAGGAAAACCCCGTGGGTTTGTTGGAGGCTGTTGTGTGGGTTGGTATAACAGAGCTTTAAAAAAAACCTAAAAAAGTAAAGTTGATCCCCAAATACTAGAAAACGAAGCATTGAAACCTCCCCTTGGTTGTTGGTGGGGGGAACCAACAGCCCTGAAATACCCCATTCTTCATCAGATTTCGAATTGTAGGAGTTAGGATATTATCTTTAAGAGAAGCAGTATACTGTAGTGAGCAGAGGCCAGCCTCATAGGCAGGAACACATGGTGTTCAAGTCATATACTAGCTGTATGGCAAGCCACTTTAGTCTCTTGTGCCCCAGGCAGCTCTGAGACAAGGTTACAGATAATTTGGAGATCTACAGCAATGAAATGAAATACCAAGACTTTGTCCCACAAATGAAATTACAGGTATGGCCGCCATCCCTCTCCCTCCAAATAATCTCTTTAAATATATACTTTAAAAGTTTCACTGCATGAATTATGATTTTTTTTTTTATCATAGGATACAGGGAGGGGTGGGAGGGGCAGTTAAGGGGAGATGGGGTAATGAGGTTTTTTCCATGTAGAAATCTTAACCAGCCGAGAAATAACTGTTTACAAATTTTTACTTTATAATTTTCAATGACTGTCTCTAACATAAAAAGGTACACCTGCATTGATCTTTTCCTCATTTTCAGGTTACTGTTTTTTCAAGGTTGCTACTTTGGTTATTTTACTCTTCCATGAATTAAGGTCCCCGTTCTTCAAAGCCTTTGGAGCCATCATCTGACCTCTGTGACTTCTTTTGAAATGTTATTCCTGTCCCGTGTTCCCAAGGCTTTGTTTTGCAGGTGGCTCCAGTGATGCTTGTGTTGAGAATGGTTCAAGAGTGAACATCGGTAGTTCTTGCCCTTTACTACAACCTTATATGTAAACATTTGTTTGCATGTTTTTATTATTTTCCAGTTCTGTCTATGGGTAGGTTGGGCTTGGGAGCAGATAATCTTGAGGAGAGACTGCCATGTTGACCATCTGTATTCCTTCCTTTCTCTTCCCCTTTTACAACTGCCCTTGAGTTTTCCACTTGAGCATGGTGATTGAGCAAAGGTGATTATGGACTTTTCTTTAGAATCATTGAAACATCAGTGTTTTATGAGAACTGGGCTTGTCTGCAATCCACCCATGCTTGCCAGTAGCTCAGCCTCTTATCCCATAATGCTTTGGTTTTGAGAAGTCAGGAAAAACTCTCTCCTGGAGAACTTACAGGAGCCAAGCTCAGGAACCCCGGAGTCGATCACTTTATGCCGCTGATCTTTGGGGCTGGCTGATCATGTGCTTTGTCTATAGCTGAGTTGGGCTTTGAGTTTGTCAGTTTTGTCAAATACTGAAATACATGTCAGCCTGGAGTAGGGATTCTTTTTAAAAAGGAGAAAGAAAGGAAAAAAATGAGGACTTTGTTGAGGAAAATAAGTTGATGTGTAAAAAATTTGATATTTAAAGACAATAAAAACTTTTATCATGACACTATTGTTCGGTTAGTTTATTTTAAATCGAAGTATGGTTTGCTTAACTCCTTCTTGGCCCACTAAGTGGGTGCTCCCTTGGTGCATAGAGATACCATGGCATACAGTCTTGAGTTCAGGGAGAGATTGTGTAGCATGGGGAAAATGTAAAAAAATACATTGTAAAAGGATTGCTGTTAAGTGACAGTACCTGGAACAATTGGGTGCTTAATAAATGCTTACTGACTGATGAAAACGGTGTGTATTTTGGGTTAACATTCCACATGCAATAGGGAAATAATAATACTAGCAAGATGTGCAGTATCTCATGGTAAACAGACCTTCCCTGATGTTCTCATTCCGATGGGATGGAAGCTGATAGAGAAAGGTGAAGGGGTGTAGACAAGTTAGCACTCAGTTGGCTGACTTCCAGGCACTCAGCCTCAGCAGTTGGCCAGGGTGCCCAGTCTTTGGAGTTGATTTCATGTGGTTTTGTAACTGATTCCTTCTTACCCTCTTTTTTTCTCACCCTCTCTTAAAAACACCACTTACTATTTATAGTTGTTTTAATGGAGTGCAAGAGCATTTTGTCCTGATATTTGAGAAACTCCTTGGGAGTGTTGCAAAAGCAAAGTTGGAAGTCACTACCTTATCCACTTTTTTTATTCCATAAACTATCAGAACACCCTTAACCAACTGTAGACTAGAGTTAATTCTTCCTTTACTCCATTAGTGACTAAAATATCCATACCCTTTGCCCCCGAGATTCACTGCTAGGCTAATGCCCTAAAGAGGTTGAAGATGAACAAGTTTCTATGTATGACAAAATGATCATAGCAGCACTTTGTGATAGCAAAGAATTGGGATCAAAGAATAGATAAGCAAGGAATGGTACATAACTATAAAATATCAGTGCTGGAAAGCAACTGATGAGGGTAACTTAGAAGCATGAGACTATTTGCATGATGTGACAGGGAAGTAAACCAAACCAGGAGAACCACACAGCCAGTGACTGCATCGCTGTCGGTGGAAGGAAAACGCCAAACCAAACAATGGTGTGTCATAATGAGCAAATTTAGCTGCTAGAAAATGCTTTTCTTTTATTCAAGAAGTGGGCACTATGAATGTTGTATGTGTTGCCATGTTGTGCCAATTTTTGCTGGACTTTTTTAATCTAGGAAGAAGAAAGCCTCAACAGGTAGGAGAGATATTCCGAAATGAGTAGTTTAAAAGCAAAAGGAATAAAGACAATATGAAAGGGATAGAATTAGGTGATTTATAAGTTCCTTTTCAACAAGAAACACTGTGATTTTAAACATCTTTTAGTGACTTCATAGGATCTTAGATTTAAGAGAAGGAGGGGACAGCTTTTGATGTCATCTAGTTTAACTCTCATTTCACCCAGAAGGGAACTGAGTCCTAGCAAAGTTACTATAAATGACTCTTCACCAACCATAGTTGCATATGTAAGAGGTAAGAGTCAGGTCCTCAAATACCAAATCCAGTTCTCTTACTGCTGACACTATCTCCCTAGTTTAAATTGAAATACTGTCAATCCTTCTCTAGTATTGTTTCTAGTAAACATTGGTGAAAGCTATAAAGTCTTTAGTTATATTTGGCATTTCTGGGTTTTGACCAAGGATGCATTGTAGAGCTGAGGTGGGGTTTACAAAAAAAATGGGCTAATTGTTGAGGAAAAGAAACAGAATAGGAGAGAATATGGCATTTCTAATTCCAGCAGAACCTGATTGTATGAACTAGATCCTTTTTGTGTCATAGGCCAGTCAACTGTGACCAACCAAGTAATCCCTACTCAAAACTAATGAATGTAATAATTGGACTAGCCAATCCTTCCGAATTATATGGAAAAGGAGGACTTAATTTTGAAAACAGATGAGTCAGACACTTGGCGTTTTGGTTTCTCCTAAAAACAAACAAAAACCAACCGGAAACAAAAATCTCCCCTATAGCTGGATACAGCCAACTTCAGATTGAAGTGACTTAAACCCAGCTACCTATAGGAGCAACCCGTGTGTTCTCCCTCCTATATCCCCATGCCTCCCACACCCCCAAATATTGCTCTATTAAGTTTGTAAACCACAGATTGACCCCAAAGGAGGTTTTGAATAATTCAATCTGGGACCTGATTGCAGTCCTTAAGAGGTCTTGTCCAGCTCTTTAATTTTAAAGACAAAGGAAACTGAGGCTTAGGGAAAATGATGAGTTCAAGGTCATATGGATAGTTAGTGGCAGAGCCTAGATCAGTCTTCATTTCATTCTCTCCTTTCTGGATATCTCTGCCAAAGGTAAGAGATAAGTCCCCCAAACATAGTGTTCCTAAATAGCTGTTTATGTCTCCATCATGTTTAAAATCACCTCAACCTTTAAAAAATAATGTGTTCTTAGATGTTTACTAACTTTTCTGATGTAATGTCTTTTATTTGTCCCAGACGTGGATCTAATTTTGTCTCAGAAAGTTATCCCATGCATGCATTATTGTGCAATCAGGTGAAGAAGCCCATGTTCAGTTCTTTTCCTAATTAACTTAATAGGCTTATTAATCATATCCCTTTTCAGTCATATTTGCAGACAGAAGAGTAGTAGCCTTGTTTCTGTCCTTTGTTTCTACATCCAATTTTCTATGCATCATAGTTTAAATTTTACTAGGATCCTTGAGATGTGTCCCAACTCAAGATTTGTTCCCCATTCCATCCAGATGACTGGTCAGCAGTTAAGAAACTGGCTGGGGGTTAGTGGGGAGAACTTCAGTTTTAGTTCTCAGCCCTAAAGTTATTGACTATCAGATATTCCTCCAGGGCAGCATTTTCCAAGCTTATATTGCAGCAAAAAACTTTGGGTTTTGAGTTATATTGATGGGACTTATTAGTTCTGGGTCACAGCCTAGAGCACAGCTGAGAAAACCAAACCTATTTTCTTACTGAAAATTTGCTGTCTATAATTATTGCAGAGGGGAAAATGTCACCAGAATTATTTTGTCACAGAACCCCTCACTGTGTAATGCCAGGGTTCAAAGCATCATAGATTTAGAAAAGGACTTAAGAAGTCGTCTTCAGATCTTTCATATTGTAGATGTAGAAATAAACCTAGAGAGGGTGGGACTTACCCAGAGTCCACTGATAATAGGCATAGTGGAGCCTGGATCTGGAGTTAGAGCCTCAGCTGTACCTCCCCAGACAGTTTGGGAAGCTCATGAAGGGAGAAGGTGAGCAAAGTCATTTCAGATGCACACACTAATACCCTCTAGCATAATGTGGTGAAGTTAGAAAACTACCATCCATAGAAATGGGGTATTTAACAATAAGGGCTATGTTAGAATCCCACCCCTAATGCTTAACTGAACTTTGACCCTGGGTTCTTCTATGTGTCTGGCCTCTCTGGCTCCTTTGCTGGATCACTATCCATGTCCTGACCCCTACCTCTGGATGGATTCCAAGGTTCTATCTTGGACTGAATCTCTAATTAGCTCTCATGGTCTAAATTAGTCATTTTATCCAGATGTGTCTAACTATAGTCTTTCCCAGGTTCCAATCCTAAATCACCAACTACCTATTGGAATTTCCAACTGGATGTCCCCCATAAGTCTCACAAATTCAGCAGGTCCAAAACAGAACAGAATCTCTGCCCTACCTCTCCCACATCCCATGCATCCTTATTCTCAAATCTGTTTCAGATTTCCCCAAATCATCTTTCAGTCTCCACTATCCCCTTTCCCTCCACGTCCTATCAGTTGCCAAGCTTTGCTGATTCTACTTCTGTAGTATATCTCACTCCATTCCCTTGTCTCCACTCATACAGCCACCATTTAGACTTTCATTTTTCACTTGGACTATTTCAACAATCTTCTAATGTGTCAAATCTCTTCCCTCTACAATCTGCATTGTGCACAGCTGCCAAAATTATATTTCTGACCATGTCGCTCACCCGCTCAAGCAATTCTAGTGACTCCCTATAGCACTGGGATGAAATATAAATATATGTTCAGCATATGATCTATCTCCAACCTAACTCTTTAAGCTTAGGACACATTGAAACATTTTAGAAGATGGGCACACTGACCTTTGTACAGTCCTTTGCACATGACACTGTACCCTCCCACTCTCTATGACTTTCCACAGGTTGTCTCCTAAGACTGAGATGCTCTCCCTTTTCCCCTCTTTCATAGAATTCTGACTTTGGGGTGGAGCCAAGGTAGTGTGTTAAAGTGAGCATTTTTGCTGAGCTCTCTAACTTAAAAAAACAAAACAAAACAACAAACCTGTGTCAAGTCAGATTCTAAGCAACATAACAACAAAGTCAAACTGAGTTATTTTTCCAGTCCAGGACAGCTTAGGAGGACAGAAAGAAGTTTGTGGACCTCTGTGGGTTGTGACTGTCTAGTAGCATGGAGTAGTGGGAGCAGAATGGGCTATGAGCCTTGGAGGTGGAGACAGCAGAGGTGGTAAAGGAATTAAACACTGAATCAAAAAGAGATTATAGGAGACCCCTGTATCACACTACAAACAGACTTAGGTACCATTTGGCAACTCCATTGCCCATTACTCAGATCCTGGTTGCAATTCCAGGGCAGAAAGGAGTGCAGGGGTCCTGCTTGGGTACAGGTAGAAGTTTTAGGTGGAAAAGTTAAAGTTGCAAAGCAGTATGGGCCCTACCTGGGTAAAGACTAGAGCACAGAATAAGAGAGCAGTGACCACACCTCTGCCTAGAACACACCACCTTGGAAGCACTGAAAACTTACAGGTCCCCAGACCCAGATGTAAAAACAGCAGAATATAAAAGCATGAAGCTCAGAATAGTCATTCCCTCCCACCCACTCACCCTAGAAGTGGGCAGAGCCCAATTCTAACATAAAATCCAAAGTCAAGAAATAGGCTGGAAAAACTAGTAAACAACTAAAAAAGAACCTGACCATAAAAAGCAACTATGGAGACAGGGAAGCTCAAGACTCCTACCAAAAAACAAAACAAAACAAAAAAACCACCTCAAAAGAAAATGATTTGAAAATATCTGGAAGCAAAATCTCAAAGAAAAATGAGCAGATTTAACACAAGCTCAACAAGAATTCTAGAACTAAAGAAAAATAAAGCAAAATTTTTTTAATCAAATAAGAGCAGTAGAGGAAAAACTGGGAAAAAGAAATGAGTAATACAAGAAAATTATGAAAAAATAAATAATGGCTTTGCACAGAGACACCAAAATAGAAAGTGTGCTGACAAAAATAACTCTTTAAAAACCAGAATTGGCAGAAATGGTAAAAAGAGGTACAAAGGCTCACTGAAGAAAATAATTCCTTAAAAATTTGAATCAGGTAAGTGGACTCCATGAGACATCAAAAAACAACAAAGTCAAAAGAATGAATAAAATAGAATGTGAAGTAACTCATTTGAAAAATAACCTAGAAAATAGATTATGGAGAGGTAATTTAGGAATTACCAGATTCTACCTGAAAACCATGATTTTAAAAAAAGAGCCTAGACATCTTATTTCAATAATTATCTGGGAAAACTGCCCTGATATTTTAGAATCAGAGGGCAAAATAGAAATTGAAAAAGAATCCTCTGATCACCTCCTGAAAAACATAACAAAATGAAAATTCCCAGGGTATTATAGCCACATTCCAGAGGTCCCAGGTAAAGGAGAAACTACTGCAAAAAGCCAGAAAAAAAAGAATTCAAATATTATGGAACGCAGTCAGGATCACACATTGTAGCTACTGCAATAAAAAAGTGTAGGACTTGGGATTTGATTTTCTGGAAAGCAAAGGAGCTATAGTTACAACCAAAAGTGACCTATTCCCCCCCACCCCCACCCCCGCCGCCAAAAAAGAAACCCAAAAAACAACTGAGTATAATCCTTCAGGGGGAAAATGGATTTTAATGAAATAGAAGACTTTGAATCATTTCCATTGAAATGACCAGAATTGAATAGAAAAGTTGATAATCAAACACAAGAGAAAAAAAAAAGAGCATTAGTGGGAAGATGATATATGTAACCCCTAAGAACTTTAGAGCAGTTAATGTATGAGGTATTCAGGGAGGACTAGCATCTCTGGTTTGAGGGCTTGTTGAACCCATTTCAGGGCTACTCACATACCTTTTGTGTCCATTGGTCACCCAACTCTCATCTGTGGCTCCAAGGAGCTGTAGCATGTGCAATGGCCAGACCTTGGTAAAAAACCATCTCAGCCAATAGGCTAAACCAGGTTGAGGATAAACAACAGACCTCAAACCTGTTGGTGAGGTAAGGGGATGTCTACTTTAAGTATATGAAAACTTCTTCCCCAGCAGAATAGGCAGATGTGAACAGTTTGTTCCAATAGCCATGAGAGCAGCTGAAGCAGGAGCTGTGGCGAGCTTAGAGCTTGGTCAAACATGGAAGACACCAAGATTATTCACTGCATCCCAGGCAATCATCAGTTGTCTTGACTTTTGTCTTGCCACTGAACTTCGATGACTGGAAGAGAGAGTGAGGAGGATGATTTTGTGAAATTCTGCCTCACTTAAATCCAATACATCCATGAGTCAAGACAACACCCTTTGATATCATTTGTCATCTACACAGATGAAGTACAAACAACATCTTAGAAGGTGTGGGTATGAGACTGTTATGTTCAGACGATCTCAAAATAGAAAAGGAAGAGTAAGAAACTGAAAGAAGGGAGAAGAAACAGGAATTATGGGGGGGGGAAATATCTCAAAAATTGTCTCAAAAATCTCAAAAGAGGCTCTCAAAGAAGAATCTTTACGATGGAGGGGAAAATGAGTGGAAAATGAAGCAGGTGAAGCTTGAATGTCATTCTCATCTGAATTGGTTCAAAAAGGGAAGAATAAAAAATATATATATAATTGAGTATAGAAATTCATCTAACCCAACATGGAAGTAGGAGGGGAAGAGGCTAAGAGAAAGAGAGTGAGACTGTAAGAGGGACGGTAGATGAAGGGAGGCAGTGATCCAAGCAAAGCAGAAGAGAGGACAGGGTAAAAAACAGATAAGGATAAATAGAAGAGAAGAGGATAGAGGGAAATGCACAGTTAGCAATCATAACTGAATCTGGAGGGGATGAATTTACCCATAAAATGGAAGAGGGTAGCAAACTGGATTAGAAATCAGAATCCAACAATGTTGTTTATGAGAGACACACTTGAAACAGAAATATATAGAGTTAAAATAAGGATCTGGGGCAAAATTTATTATGCTTCAGCCGAAGTATTTTTTTTTTTAAAGGGAGAGCAATCATGATCTCAGATCATCATTTCCTCTGCATGAAGCAGTCAGTAGTGAGCCACTGGCATCGACAATTCTGGAACTCTCAGCTCACAGATGGTAAAGGGGTCAGATGGAAATTATAGGAAATCCTTTGCTGGCTCTGGGTGCAGGACTCTATTACATCACCCATAGGCAGATCCAGAATCATTATAACTAAATTCCAGAGCACTCAGGTCAAGGAGAAAATACTGTAAAAAATCTGAATGTAACCATTCAAATATCATGGAGCCACAATCAAAATGATAAAAAAAAAAAAAACAACTCTTAAATTAAAGAATTGAAGTGCTTGAAATATGATATTCCAGAGGGCAAAGGAACTAGGATTACAAGCAAGGATCAACTACCCAGAAAAATTGAATATAATCCTTCAGGGAGGGAAATGGATAATTAATGAAGTAGAGGACTTTTAAGCATTCCTGATGAAAAGACTAGAGCTTACTGGAAAATCTGACATTCAAATACAAGACACAAGAGAAATATAAAAAGGTGAACAGGAAAGAGAAATCATAAGGGGCTTCAAACTGTTTTATGTTCCACATGGGAAAATGATACTTGTAACTCTTAAGAACTTTGTCACTATTAAGGCAGTTAGAAGGAGTAAACATCAGCAGAAGGTACTTGTGTAAGCTGATTATGATGGGCTGATATCCAAAACAATAGAATAAAATTAAGGGGAAAAGGGATATACTGGGAGAAGAAAAAAGGGAGAGGTGAAATGGGATAAATTATCTCACACAAAAGAGGTGCAAAAGAGCATTTACAATGGAGGGAAAGGTGAGGGAGGTGGCACATAATGCATGAGCCCTACTCTAATCAGAGTTTGCTCAAAGAGGAAATAACATACACACTATAGAAATGTGAACATATGTGTGTATATGTGTGTGTGTGTGTATGTATACACAGTCTAGAAATGTATCTTGTCCTACAGAAAAATAGGAAGGAAGGAGGATAAAAGAAGGGAGCAGGCTGACACAAGGGAAAACGGATTGGGAGAGGCAGTGGCCAAAAGCAAAACAATTTTGAGGAGGGACAGGTTTATAGGAGAGAGAGAGAGAGACAGAGAGAGAGTAGGATAAACTGGATAAAAAAGGGAGGATCAAGGGAAATAAAAAGTAATCATAACTATGAACACAAATGACATGAATGTACCCATAAAATGGAAGTGGATAGCAAAATGGATTAAAAATCTGAATCCTACAATATGACATTTACAAGAAACACATTTGAAGCAGAGAGACACAGAGTAAAAATAAGGGACTGAAGCAGAATACTTCAGCTGAAGTAAAAAAAGAAGCAGGAGTTGCAATCATGATCTCAGATAAAGCAAAAGCAAAAACAAATCTTATTAAAAGAGATAAGCAGGAGAACTACATTTTGTTAAAAGGTTCTATAGACAATGAAATAATATCAATACTAAACATACATGCAACAAGTGTTCTAGCATCTAAATTCTTAAAGGAAAAGTTAAATGACAAGAGGATATAGTAAAACCGTATTAGTGGGGGACCTTAATTTGCCCTTCCAGAATTAGATAAATCTAAGCAAATAATAAATAAGAAAGATGTTAAAGCAATAAGCAGAATTTTAGAAATGTTAGATATGATAAACCTCTAGAGGAAATTGAATGGGAATAGAAAAGAATAAACTTTTTCTCAGTGATAGATGGCACCTACCCAGAAATTCACCATGTATTAAGACATAGAAACCTCACTACCAAATGCAAAAAAAGCAGAAATATTAAATGTGTCATTGTGAGATCATAATGAAATAAAAAGTGCTGTGGAAACAGAATTTAAAAATAATTAAAAACTAAACAGTCTAATCGTAAAGAATGAGTGGTTCAAAGAACAAATCATAGAAACAATCAATCATTTTATTAAAGAGAATGACAAAAATGAGACAATATACCAAAATTTATAGGATGTAGTCAAAGGAGTAAGTACTTAGGGGAAATTTTCTAAAATTTTGAAATGCTTACATCAATAAAATAGAAAAAGAGCAGATCAATTAATTGGACATGAAACTAAAAAAGCTAGGAAAATCACAAATCAAAAATTAATTAAACACCAAATTGGAAAATCAAAGGAGAAATTAATAAATCAATTATTAATAAATTATACAATGAAATATAGTCATATTAATAATTAACAAATTAATAAAATTGGAAAGTAAGAAAACCATTGAACTAATAACAAAAAACTAGAAGTTGGTTTTATGGAAAAAATAATAAAATAGACAAACCATTGCTTAATTTGATTTAAAAAAAGAAAAAATAAAACCAAATTACATCAAAAATGAAAGGGATAAATTCACCACCAATGAAGATGAACTTAAAGCAGTTGTTAAAGTTTTCCCAATTACATTTGGGAAATTTTTTGTAATTGTATGCCAATAAGCCAAATTCCTTATATAACACAAATATGGTTTAATGCCTAAAGCAGGAAGAACAACAGAGAAAGAAAACCATAGACTAATTTCCCTAATGAATAGTGCTGCAAAATTTTTAAATGAAATACTAAGAAGGAGATTACAGCAATATATCACAATGATGATACAATATGACCAAGTGGGATTTATACCAGGAGTGAAGGGCTAGTTCAATATTAGGAAAACTTAACATAATTGATCATATCAATACAAAAAGCAACAGAAGTCATATGATTATCTCAATAGATGCAGAAAAACTTTTGACAAAATACAATACCTATTAGAAACACTAGAAAACATAGGAATAAGTAGAGCTTTCCTTAAAACAAGTACTAATTATGTAAAATCATCAGCAAGCATTATCAGTAATGGGAATAAGCTTTTTAAAAAGCCCTCCCAATAAAACTAGGAGTGAAGCAAGAAGGTCTACTATTATTCAAAACTGTACTAGAAAACCTAGAAAAAAAAACTAGAAAAGGCAAAAAAGAAGTTGAGGGAATTAAAATAGGCAATAGGAAAAGAAAGCTATCATTCTGCAGATGATATGATGGTATCATTAAAGAATCCTACAGAATCAACTTAAAAAACTAAGTGAACTAATTAGCAACTTGAGCAAAGTTGTAGGACATAAAATAAATCCACATAATTCATCAGCATCTCAATAGATTACCATCAAAGTCCAGCAGTAAGAGACAGAAAGAAAAATTCCCATTTATGAAACTGTAGACAATAAAATTGCTTGAGAATTTATCTGCACTCTCCCCCCACAAAAAAGCAAACACCCAGAAACTATATGAACACAATTGCAAAACATTTTTCACAGAAATAAAGTCAAATCTGAACAACTCGGAAAATATTTATTGCTCAGGGGTAGGCAAAGCCAATGTAATAAAAATGACAATTCTATCTAAGTTAATTTTCTTATTCAGCACCAAACCAATCAAATTAGCAAAAAAATATCTTATAGAGCAAGAAAAAACAATAACAAAATTCATCTGGAAGAACAAAAGTTCATGAATATCAAGGGAATTAATGCAACTATAAATGTGAAGGAAGGTGGTCTAACTGTACCAGATTTCAAACTGTATTATAAATCAGTAATCATCAAAATAATCTGTTACAGACTAACAAATAGAATAATGGGTCAGCGAAATAGAGAACATACACAATACACAGGAGGAAGTGGTCAGGGTAATATAATGCTTGATAAACCCAAAGATCCAAGCTTTGGATACGACACGTTATTTGACAAAAAATGCTGAGAAAACTGGAAAGCAGCTTGGCTTGAGACTGAGGCATAGATCTCCACTCACACTATATACCAAGATAAAGTCAAAATGGGTAAGTGATTTAAACATAAAGGATTATACCAAAAGCAAATTAGGAAAGCTTGGAATAGTGTACCTGTCAGAACCATGGAGAAAGGAACAGTTTAGGATCAAAAGAGACCGAGATCATTACAGGATATAAAATGGATGATTTTTAGTACATTAAATGATGAAGGCTTTGCCCAAACAAAACCAATTCCACCAAGATTAGAAGGAAAGAAGAAAGTTGGGGAATAAGTTTTTACAGCAAGTATTTCTGATAAAGGCCTAATTTCTCATATATAGAGAGAACTGAGTGAAATACAAGTCATTCCCCAATTGGTAAATGATCAAAAGATAGGAACAAGTAGTTTTCAGACAGAGATCAAGGCTATCTATGACTATATATCTATAGTCCTGAAAAAAATGCTGTAAATCGATATTGATTAGAGAAACGCAAATTAAAACAACTCTGAGGTACCACCTCACACTATCAGATTGGCTAATATGACAGAAAAGGAAAATTATAAACGTTGGAGAGAATGTGGGAAAACTGGGACACTAATATATTGTTGATGGAGTTGTGACCTGATCTAACCATTCTGGAGATCAATTTGGAACTATTCTCAAAGGGCTATAAAATGGTGCATACCCTTTGATCTAGCAATACCATTACTAGGGGGGCAGTTAAGTGGTCCAGTGGATACAGCATCAGTACAGAAGTCAGGAGGACCTGAGTTCAAATCTCATTTCAGACACTTGATACTCACTAACTGTGTGACCTTGGGAAGGTGACTTAACCCCAATTGCCTCATCCTGGGTCATCTCCAGTCATCCTAATAAATATCTGGTCACTGGATTCAGATAGCGCTGGAGGAGAAGTGAGACTGGTGACCTGCACAGCCCTCCCTCATTCAAAGTCAGATGTAAGTCATGTCATCATTTCTGTGATGGCATGGTCTTCTTCAGCAACGAAGGACAAACATGCAACCACTACTAGGTCAGTATCCCAAAGAAATTTTTTTTTAAAAAGGAAAAGAACCTATTTGTACAAAAAATATTTATAGCAGCTCTTTTTGTGGTGACAAAGAATTGGAAACTGAGGGGATGCCCATCAATCAGAAGATAGCTGAACAAGTTGTAGTATATGATTGTGATGGGATATTCCTGTGCTATAAGAAATGACAAGTAGAAAGCTCTCAGAAAAACCTGGAAAGACTTTCATGAACTGATGTAAAATGAAATTATCAAAATCAGGAGAACAGTGAAAACAATCACAGCTTTCCAAGATGATTTGATCCACCTCCAAAGAGAGAAAACTGATGAACTCAGTGCAGACTGAAACATACTTTTTTCACTTCCTTTATTTTTCTTGCTTTTTTTTCCCCCACATGACTAATGTTTTGCATGATTTCATGTGTAGAGTAGGCATTATATTCTAGCCTTCTCAATGTGTGAGGGAGGGATAGAGGGAAAGGGGAATATTTGGAACTAAAAATGAAAATTTAAAAAAAAGAAGAAAAAGAATCCTGTCTTATAGATTCATTTAAAATCCCTGTCTCCCCGTCCTCTGCTCAAAAATTACCTTTTATTTATTTGTTCAAATTTTGTATTTATCTGTATGTGTATGTTGCCATTTCCCATCCCTAAAATGTTAACTCCTTGATGACAGGAATTACCTAGATTTTTTTTTTGAGGGGGTGCATTTCCTGGGCTCAGTGCAGTGTCTAGTATATTGTAGGGGCTGAATAAATCCTTGGTGCTTGATTAAACTGCCTGTGACTCCATTTTCTCATCTATAAAATTGAGATTAGCTCAGTAGTAGATCACAGATCTACTCAGGTTAGTAATACTTCACAGGGTTGTGAGATTGAAATTTGCTCTTCAGTCATGCCCAACTCTTCGAGACCCTGTGGACCATTTTTTTCCAGGAAAACACTGGAGTGATTTGCTATTTCCTTCTCGAGCTCATTTTTACACATGAGGAAACTGAGACAAAGAGAGTAACTTGCTTAGGATCATACAGTTAGTACTTGTCTGAGGTCAGATCTGAACTTAAGTCTTCCTGACTCCTATCCCAGCGCTCTATCCACTGAGCCACCAGCTGTCTCAGTAATTACAGTCACCATAATTACCAATGTGATAATCATCACCGTCACCCCTACGTTCTGGAATAAATAGCTGTGAGATCCTGGTTAATGTTGTTTTGGCAATTGGTAAAGTTCATTCCCTTTGCTGTGTCCAGATTGAAAAACAAACTCCTGAGTTCAAGCAACTGCAGAGGAAATACTTACCCATTCTGGAAATACCACAAACGTTTTTTGTCTTGAGTTTGTAATTAGAAACCTCATCAACTTTCAGATCATGTTCCCCTTTTTTTTTTTCAGTTGAATTACAGTGCTGGGCAATATTCTTCCCCTCTGCCTCCACCTACTTATACAGTCTCAGTCTCTTTCTCTCTCTCATGGGATCTATTGGTTTCCCTTCATTGATGTAACTTCCAGTCAAAGGATCACCTGGGAAAGTAAAATGGGTGGAGCCTGTTTGGTCTCATCTTTCTTTTCTGAATAAGGCATTCTACGACTAATATTTTCCTGCTTTAATTTAAGAAGATTTTTTTCGCAATCAGATAATGAAAAAGAACTCTCACCCTCCCTGGAATTGGAGGTTATGGTTTGTCTAAAGCTCCAGTGTGAGGTGGTTAAGAAATTTTGATTCATGGAGACTCTTGACTCATAGTCTCATGCCCTCTGTACCCGCCCCCATCCTGACTTCACGTGATCTAAAGGACAACAAACCCATGCCAAAGGAGTAAGTTTCAGTGTCCCATTTCCAGCTGCTTCTAATATTAGGATTTCCCGACAGCCTCTGCTCAATATCCCTTTGTGTTCTGTGATGACAGCCATCCGCCTCTCTCCAATTTTTAAGGAGAACTTATATATTTTTGATGTTTTGTTTTTATAATACATTTCCAAATAATTCCCTTCCACATCCAGAAAGTCATTGTTTGTAACAGAATAAGTGAGAACAACAAATGCTTTTCAGCAAAAAGCCAAACTTTCAGCCAAATTGGATATTCTACACAATATTCCATATCCATAGTCCCCCACCTTGCCAGAAAGGAGGGAGAGGTATGTTTTCTTACCTTTATTTTTCCTTTTTTAATAAGAGATTTTATTGATATCTTGTTTTCATATCACCTAGATTTTTTTCTAAATCCTGATCCCAATAGGGTCATCCCTCTTAATATGAATTTTTTTAAACAAAAGGAAAAAAAATTAACAAAACCAATCGACTAATTGGAAAAAATATGACATTTAAATGCAATACTCCATACCTACCTACACCTCTGCAAAAGGAGTAGGGGAAGGAGGAAAGTTGAGTACAAGACTTTTCTTCGGATTTCTGAAAAATTAAGTAACTTTTTCTTTGGAGAGAAGTTTGGTCATCATAATTATATAACATCCTCTCTCTGGTTGGAGTCAGTGGATCTACTTATTTCACTTTGCATCTGTTCATGTAAGACTTTCTAGGTGTCTCTTAGTTCTTACTACTCAACATTTCTTATGTGGTTGTGGATGTATAGCCACTTCTACTTGGTCCAAACCAGCCTGATGCTTGTGGAAGCTTGGGTGTTGTTGCCTGGTCATCTCATGCTTTGAGAGGGAGCTGTGTCCCCCAACCCATGCAACTGGTCTATTCTCACAAATTCCTCTTCAACTTTGCACAGAATGGATGTTCATCAGGATCAAGAAATACTTCGGACATGTTTATGCCCATGGTTACCCCTGTAGGCTTGGGTGCAGTGAGAAGGAAGGGTCAGCCTCTTGAAGCTCTTTAAGTAGACTCACATGTCAGGGCCCCTTTAGATATCTGGGTGTGCATTTTGTGATTTCAAAGGCAACGTAGTGTAATAGATAAAAAGCTAGCCCAGGAGTCAGGAAGATCTGGGTTTAAGCATTGACCCCCATGGGGCAGCTAGTGTATAGAGCTCTGGGCCGGGAGTCAGGAAGACAACATGAATTCGGACGCATCAGCTGTGTGACCCTAGGCACATCACTTCATCTGGTTAGCTTCAGTTTCCTCATCTGTAAAATGAGCTGGAAAAGGAAATGGCAATTCACTCCAGTGTCTCTGCCAAGAAAACCCCAAATGGGGTAATGAAGAGTCAGTCACCACTCAACAACCCTTCCTCTAACATATACTGGCAATTTCACTCTGGGCAAGTCACTGAAATCTCAGTTGACCCAGAAAACTCGATAAGACCCTAAAATGGCAAAGTAGTTGTTGAGCTGCCTGATACAAGAGGAGAGTTTCCCCAGTTGGAATTCCTCATAGCAATCAGCCAATCAACATTAAGTGCCTTCAAGTGCCAGATACTGTGCCCATTGGGCACACCAATGAAGTAACAGATCAGGTTCAAGGAAATCAAATATAATGTTCAAAAGTTTTCAAAATGTTTTCTCCACCACAACCCCACAAAGTATTCTGTTCCAGCTTTGTAGATGAGGAAATTGAGGGTCAAAGAAAAAATTTGAGTACATTAACTATACAGCCCCTATCTGCAAAAGAGTGTGCTAGGTGCTGGGGAAATACCAAGCCATGGTTTTTACCCTCAAAGAGTCAAAAGAACGAAGCAGAGAGATGACTATAGACCACTATTACATGAGAAGCATATTAGAGATTTTCAAAATAAAGAGCAATAATGAGGGAAGGCATTACCCTGGTTGCACAGGAGGGGGAATCAGGGAAGGGCTTCCTGGAGGTGACTTTGAGTTTGGCTTTAAAAGATGGTAGAAAATGACCAGGAGAGGAGCCCCAACTATGACTTTAATCCTAAAATAAAAATCCCAGTGAGAAACTGTCTACCCTACCTTCCATTTCCCTGAAGTCCTCCTGGTGCCTAAATCATGAAAGTTTCCAGGACCCCTCTTTCAGAAACTAATGGGGAATGAGTCAGGCATGAGCTGTTTGCAGACAGGTAGTATGGATAGCAGGCTGGATTTAAGTCAGATCTAGGTTAGAATTCTGCCAGAGTCAAATGCTCTATGACCTTCACTTCCCTGATCCTGCTTACTCATCTGTAAAATAATACTTGGACTAGCCACCTACCTCTAAGAATTGTGGCGAGGAAGGCACTCAATAAATATTATTATTTCGTTCTAGGTGAGTGGTTTTCTCGGGTAGGGAGTTAGTGAGGGGTAGTGTTAGGAATCCGGGTGCTACCAGACGGGTGAAGGTAGCAGGGTGTCCCTTGAAACATCATTCCTCAGTAGATAAGTGGTCAAAGGAAATTTTCAAAGGAGAGATCCAAGTTATCAACAAGAATATGAAAAAATGCTATAAATCACCAATTAAAGTTACAGAAATTAAAGAAGGGGGAGTGTGGGGGGTGGGGCTTGGGTTGGAGTCTACAAGGGCTGAGGAGGGGCGGACAGGGTTCCCGGGGGACGAATTGCTGGGCTTGGAGAATACCCAAAGTGAAATGGGGAAGGGGGTCAGGAGGGACTGTGTAAGGATCTTATAGGAACAAGACTGAGGAGGGGAACCCAAGAGGGCAGCTTAGGGGACTGTTCAAGGTACAGAGAGGAGAGGGAGGGGACTCAGTTCAGGGGAAGACCATGGGGCCTGGGAGAGGGACCGAGAGCTCAGAGAATCCCAGACAGGTGCTAAGAGAGCCAGGAAGGTAGGAGTTTCCCTCGGAGGACGGAGCGAGTCAATGAGGACTGGGACGTCAGAGTGTCCGGAGAGAAAATGCAGGGGCTGCGGTGGGTGCGGAGCAGGGCTAGGGGGCCAGGAGAAGCCGTGGGAAGAGCAGGGGGGTCCTAGGATTTGAGCTGAGGAGCAGGTGTCCCGGGGGAAACGACTACAGGGGCCTGGAAGGTCAGTGTCCCGGGAGCAGTACCAAAGGAGCAGTTGGGGGTAGAGTTCGTAGTGTCCTGAGGATCCGGGAGGCGGAGGGGGGGGGGGGGGGGGGGGGGGCGGGTGCTAGGAGAGCTAGGAAGGTCACAGAGTCCCGGGAGCCGCTGGGGATCGAGGGCTTGAGGGGTCTTGGGAGCGGAGTTGGGAGTCCCTAGGCAGCCTAGGGGAGTGGGAGCCCCAGGGTCTCAGGTTCGGGTGCAAGGATGGGGGAAGCGTCCTAGACTTAGGGTCAAGAGGGTCCCAGGGTCTCAGCTGGGATTTGGGGTCCCGTACAGACTAGGGCCTGGAAGCCCCAGGTTCCCGGGCGCAGGTCCAAGGGCCTGTGTCAGGAGCGCCCCAGGGTCCGGAGCGCAGGTTCAAGGGGGCCCAAGGCTGAGGGTCCCAGGAGAAGACTAAGGGGCCCCAAGTATTAGAAGGGTCCCAGGAGGGGAGCTGGGGTCCCGGACATCCTAGGCCAGTGGGAGCCCCCAGGTCCCGGGCGCAGATCTAGGGGCCCCGAGTGTCAGGAGGGTCCCTGGTGCATATCTAGGGTGTCCGAGTGTTCGAGGCTTAGGGTCCCAGGAAAGGAGCTGGGATCCCGGACACCTTAGGAGAGTGGGAGCCCCAGGGTCCCGGGCGCAGGTCCAAGGGGGCCCCAGTGTCAGGAGGGTCGCCGGGTCCCAGGCGCCCCGGGCCGCGGATCGGGTCAGGATCCCGGGTCGCGGGTCCGGTCCCGGGCAGGCTGGGCGGAGCCGAGCCGCCCCTCTCCTGACATCAGTTCCTGCTGCCCGGCGCGGCTCCTCCCCCGCCGCCGCCGCGGCCGCCGCGCCTGCCCTCTCTCCCGGCCCGGCCCGGCCCGGTCCCACGAGCCGCCTGCGCGCAGCCCCGGGTCCGGGGCGCGGGCGGCGCACGAAGCAGCGCGGGCGGCGCGGGGCGGCCGCGCGGAGCCGCCACCACGGAGCCCCCGGGCAGCGGCTGGAGGCAGCGGGAGCCGGAGCCGGAGCCGGAGCAGCCCCCGGAGCGGTTGGCGGCGGCGGTGGCGGCCCGGCGCGGGAGGAGACGGCGAGGCGGCGGCGGCCCCGGCCCGGGCACTGGCAGCGCCTCCAGCACCATGGAGCCGGGCGAGGTGAAGGACCGCATCCTGGAGAACATCTCTCTGTCGGTGAAGAAGGTAAGGGCGCCTCCCACCCAGCCTTCGAGGCCCCTGCGGGGGACCCCTCTAAAGCCAGCGTGTGACCCCTAATCCCAACCCATTCCCCTCTTCCTCGAGCCTTGTGAGCCCGGGTCCTGCCAGGCCTCCCTCCATCCTCCAAGAAGTTCGTGAGGAGCCTAGCCCCACCTCCACCCCCAAAAGCTTCTCCTTCCCAATGACATCACCCTGTCCCCTTCAGTCAGCTGGGGCGGGGGGCGGGAGGGGCTAGCTCCGCCCCTGTCCCCCCCTTCCCAGTCCCTCGGCCTGTGGCCTGGAGGGGAGCAGACTCCCCTGAGCTCCAGAGATCCTATTGGCCCTTTTGAAAGAGCAGAGTTGAGATCAGCCTCTTCAGAGTGTCGAAATGACAGCCCCGGGGGATGGACGGGTCACCTGAACCCCTCCTCCCCCGGCTCCCGATCCCTGGCAGCCAGGAGCACCCCTCACCTGGCTCCCTTGGCTTAGTGGGGGTGACTGACAAGACCCGCCTCTGTCTGCTGACAAGCTCTTCCCAAGCCCAGGACCTCATCCCTGTGTGTGGTGTGTGCCCTTCTTGGAGACCCTGTGGTTTCTTGGGTGACTGCGTCTGGAAGGATTCTTGGTTCCAGTCCCAAGTCAGAGAACCGCCCCTACCCCCCCACCCCCCCATCCCACTGCTGGGTTCTGATGGGACTTCCCTAAATTCACCTTGCTGAACTGGCTCAGGGATGTTCCCCTCTCGGGTGTATTTTAAGACATTCTTTGGGGGAGCACAAGGAGTGACCTGCCATTGTGATTCATTAGAAAGTACCCTTTTCTTTCCTTTTTTTCCTTCTATTTCCAGGTAGAACATTTATGGTCATGGCTGATTTGGGGGGATGGAGTAGGTTACGCTGCAGTGGGTTTTAGTTTGGCAGTGAATGCTCCAGGGTGGTCTTCTTCCAAGGTCTTTCTACATCAACTTCCAGATTTAGTGACAGTTCCAAAAAGTAAGGGAATGAAACTGAAGAAAGGGTTAGTGGAGAAGAAAGAGAACACCCACTGACCCTTATTTTCCCAGCCCCAAGTGACTGAAGTGTAGAAACATCCAGCATCTTGGTGCCAGGGAAAATGCCCTGGATGTAGAGTGGCCAGACCATGGGGACTCATTCTGCCCATATCACCTCTGTTTCCTCATTTGTAAAATGAGGTTGGTTAGACAGAATGGCTCCTGCTAGGTTTGAATCTCTGAGTGGAGGAGGAGGAGTGAACAGCTCTTGCTTGTCTTAGACAGGGTGTGTTCTTCTCTCCACCCTTCAATTGCTTGAAAATTTAACTGGCAAAGATTATTGGGATTTCTTTTCTTAAAAAGCTGCTTTCAGAATGAGCCATCAGTACTAATGGTCTTGTCATGTGTCACTTGTAAAAGTGTGAGATCTGTTTCTTCATTTGTGAAATGAAGGACGGTTGTGAGGGTATCCAGTGAGATAATCTATGGAAAATGCTTTGCAAAGCTTAAAATGCCATAAAAATGCTGGTTGTTTTCATTATAATTTAATCATAATCGCATTATTTATTCTTATAAATAATAATATTGATTATTATTGCAGCAGCTAGATGGCACAGGGGATAGAACACTGGGCATCGAGTCAGGAAGACCTGACTTCAAATCCTGCCTAAAACATTTACCCATTGTCTGCCTCAGTTTTCTCAACTGTGAAATGGAGATAATTTTAGCATCTATGTCACAGGGTTGTTGTGAGGAGCAAATCATATAGTATTTGCAAAAGCATTTAGCACAGTGGCTGGCACATAAATAAATGCCTATTTATTTCCCTTCTATGAAGAAGAAGATGATGCTTGGCATATAGTAGGCACTATATAAATGTTTGTTTCCTTCCCTTATATTATTAGTATTATTCCTGGCACATAGTAGGTGCTATTAAAATGCTTATTCCCCTTTTATTATCCTTATGAATATTGTTCCTGGTATGAAGTAGGTGCTATATAAATGCTTATTCCCTTCCATTATTATAATGAAGATTGCCCTCTTTAACATTGTTGTTACAAAGATAGTCATAATTATCTCGCTGGTGAGACTAGCCTCGCCCTACTTGTCCTCAGAGGGCAGAATCTGGAGTAGTGGGCTGCCCCAGGAGGTGAGGTGGGTTCCTTCTCTTTGGTAGTCTTCTAAGAGGGATTGGATGCCCTGTTGTCCAGGAGATTGAGGCAGCCTGTTGCAACAGAAAGTCCTGGACTTCAAGTCAGGAAGATTCTGCTCTCAGGACTCTTGCTGACCCTGTGACCCAGATGGCAAAGACTCAGTTTCTTTATCTGTAAAATAGGGAACATTCACAGAATGGGCCTCGTAGGCTTTCCCTAATGGGTGGGGCCCCTCCTGGTGAGCTTAGGGGAGATGTGGGCAAGTGTCCAGTCAGGACGGGCTAGTCTGGATGGGGTGGGGTCTGCACTGTTGGATGGAGAGGTCCAATTCTACTGAGCTGCCCGATCTATTTGAGGGTTCTTATGATTGTTTTCTGTAGGTCCAGCTTGAACGAGGTGGCCCCTGCATCCTTTCCAACCTGGATATTCCATGTTGTTTTGATTTTTTTTTTGTTTTGTATTACCTGTTTTGTATTTCTAAATGTAATGCCTGGTTTTTATAATGGTACATGATTTTTGCTTGTCCAGGAAAGGCTGAAGGAACAAAGCACTCTTCTATAAAGCAATAAATCTCTTGAATAGAAGAGAAGGATGGACTGCTGACTTTTCTGATCTTATCTGTGCCGGTAATGGCTTCATTCCGGGAGGTCAGGAAGTTTGTCAATCGTTTCTAATATGTGTTTGGAGTCGGGGGGTGGGGGGGTGGTGGGAGGGAAGTCACCCATAAAGAGGTGATGGAAAGGAAGGTGACAGCCTGGAAGCCTGAGACCTGGGTGTGGATCTTGGTTCTGACTGTAGCCAAGTCCCTCACCTTCCTTGTGCCTCTGTTTCCTTATCTGAAAAAATCAAATGGATTGGATCAGATGACTTTCTGAGGTCCCTTCCCTGAGGTCTACGTCTAAAATGCTGTGAGCCTATAAAGTAGGTTATGTAAAAATGTTGCCTAATGAGACCATTAGGCAACATGAAGCTTCCTTCAGCAGCTACCTTGGCCTCTGGTCAGGTGTACATTAGCAGCAACAACAGCCAACATTTATAAAGTGCTTTACAGCTGTTATGTCATTGGATTTCCTGGGCAACCCTGGCAGCATAGGATCCTAACAAAATCTAGAGCTGAGAAAAACCCTAGAAACCATCTAGTCTGACCCCTTGATTTTACAGATGGGGAAACTGAGACTTATAGAGATGAGATGACTCATCCAAAGTCACATAAATGACTCCATCTAGGTGGGGAAATGGATAGAACCTCTGGCCTGGGTCAGGAAGACTTGAGTTCAAATCCCACCTCAGGCTCTTAACAGCTGTGTGTCCTTTAACCTCTGTTTGCCTCAGTTTCCTCAACTGTAAAATGGGGATAATAATGGTCCTGAGCTCTCAGGGTTGTCAGGATCAAATAAGCTAATATGTGGAAAGGACTTAGTACAACATCTGGCACCTAATAAGTGTTAGTTCTTATGATTATTTATAATTAGCTTCATTAAATGTCAGACACCGGATTTGAATTCTGATCTTACTCTTTCCATTCTACTGTGTTGACTAAGTACAGATAATATAGTTATTGGGCTGTGAACTCCCATTTTGCAGATGGAGAAAATGAGGTTCATGGAAATGAAATGACCTGCTCAGAGTCACATGGGTAATAAGTCTCTGAGGTGGAATTCAAATCCACACCCACTTGACTCCAGATGGAACGTTCCTTCCCTTATCCTAGACCATTCTTCAGAGATAGACCATTGCTTTAGGCACCTGAAAGCTTGGGTCTGTTTTCTGAGACTTGGGGCTCTGTTACCATATGTTTGAGGAAGCCCACTTTGTGTACTACTGTCGATGCTGTTTAAAGATGGAGAGGCAGTGTATTCCTCATAGTCTCATTGTGTCTAGAGTCAAGCTTAGAGACTATGTTTACCAGGTCTGTTCAACTCGAGGGCTTCCTTAGTACTGTGTGGTCTTCTTCCCACCTCCCTACCGAATCTAAGCTCCCTGAAGGCAGGGACTGTTTCATTTTTAAATTTTCATATTCCCAGTACAATTCCTGGTACATCGCAGGTGCTTAATAAATGCCTATTGATTGCTTGAGTCATTGATACCAGAGGTACATAATCGTTGCCCATCTGGGCTGCATCAGCTGTTACATGTCCTCTAAAGGGAGATGATGATTAAATTTCAGGATCTGAAGTTGGAGGGGGCCATCCGTAGGTCATTTAACCCAGCTCCCCTGTTTTACTAGTGAGGAAACTGAGGCCCAGGGAAATTAAATGATAAGTTTAATAAATGTAAAAGATAGAATTTGAATCTGGTTCTTCAAAGCCAAGGCTTGCTTCCCCTGTAGCACACTGGTACCTGAAAGGTTTCTGATTTGTCCTTTGCCTTAGTCAGACCTTACCTGGGCTGATTTTATTCTTTGGGTCTCAGTTTTTTCATTTGTAAAATGAAAGGTGTCAGACTCAGTGACTTTTGTGTTCCAGTCTGATGATGCCCTAAACTAGGCTGTGGGCTCCATGAAGACAGGGATCCTTACCTTCTCTACATTGTGTATGGCCTTTAGGGTAGAGCACACAGTTGGTGCTTAATACATTTGTTGTATTGAAAAGAGGTCATTTCTGTCTAGAGGCATCAGAAAAGTCTTGGTGGAGTGGCCTCCATCAGATTCCCATCAGTTTGGTGACTGGAGGAGGTCCTGGAATCTCGGGCTCCCACCACTTGTACCCAGGGCCTACTTGACCTTGTTTCATGGATTCAAGAAAATTGCTTCACCTCCTACTTCTGAAGCTCTTTTCCTCCTCCTCTTCCTCTCCTGCCTTCCTCCAAGTCTCAGTCAAAGTCTCCCCTTTTAGGAAAAGCCTTTCCCAAGCCCTCCAGAGTGCCAGTGCCTTCTCTCAGTTTACCCTGGCTCTCTCTTGTTTGTATGTAGTTGTTTGAGTTTTGACTACTCCAGGGCCTGTCTTTTGATGTTCTTTGTATGACCAGTGCCATGCACAGTGCTAGGCACAGTGGGTGCTTAGTAAATGCCAGTCGACTGTCTGAGTTCTCCCTGCCCACTCATAGAATGGGCTTAGCCCTCTTTTCCTCTTTCGTAGGGATGTTATATTGAGAAGAAGGATGCAGGTGATGTGGTTTGGGTTTCTAGGAAGACAGGTGTAATCCAGATAGGGATGTGATTGTTAGGGTATGGAAGTCCCCAGCTGTGTACCTTGTGAGCGACTCTCTGGGTCTTGGTTACCTTGTCTGGAAAATGAGGAGATGCCCGCTGTGGGATCCATGGCCCTATGTGTCCATTATTCCCGTTGGCTTTGGCATTGCGTTTGCCAGGCTTGGAGTTCCTGAAGGTGAGCACCGTAGTGACACAGGGAAGGGGAGAGGGATGTCTTCGCTACCTTGATTGAAGCTTTAATCCCTCCTGACTAAGAAGCACATGGTGGGTTCATTAGAAAAGGAACTGAGAGGTCAAAACTTTTGACTCAAATTTGAAGGGTGAAAAACAGAAAAAATTTCCATAGGCTCTCAAAGCCAAGATGCCTGCAGAGGTCTCACAGGTGCAGCCTGAGGTTGCAGATGTGATAACAGTTCAAGAGAAATGTGATCTCCCAGGGACTATCCCTGGCTTCTTAGACAGGAATAAAGCCATAGATAGCACAAGGGGAGGCAACATTCAATTTGATCTGTGGCATGGTGGATAGAGCACCAGACCTGGAGTCAGGCAGACTCATCTCCCTGAGTTTCAATTTGGCCTCAGTCACTTTCTAGCTGTGTGACCCTGGGCAAGTCATGAGACGTGTTTGCCTTAGTTTTCTCATCTGTCAAATGAACTGGAAAAGGAAATGACAAATTTACTTCTGTATCTTTGCTAAGAAAACCTAAAATTAGGTCATGAAAAATCAGACATAACTGAAAAACATCCATATGTATGTGAGCCAGTGGAAATATAAAGGAGTTAAGGATATGACAATGGTCCCAACCTTTGGGGAATTGATAGTCCAATGAGGATATAAAAAAAAAAAAAGACAATCAAAGGATTGGCTTCATGGAAGGGTGGGGCTGAAAATGGGTAGGAGAAAGGGAGAGAAAGACCCAAGTGAAAATACCATCCAACTGAGAACTGTCCTCTTTAGGCCTCTGTATCCCCATTTGTCAAATGAGGGTCTGGGTCACCTGTCTTATGCCTTTGGTCTCAATTTCTAAGGTTTTTTCCCTATCTGATGAACTCTGGTATTCAAGACTGAGGAGTCGGTGACTAGACCACAGTCTTCGTGCTGAGCTTTTTATTGGTAAGAGAGGAACCAGTAGAAGCAGGGGGTGGAAGACTAGGTTTCTATATAACTTTCATGGGATATTTGAGCACCCAATAGGATGTGCAACCTAATCTCCAGGAATTTTCAAAGTAAAATAACTCGATTACGCTTTACAACCTATCAACAGAGAAACAGTTCCTCTGGACTTGGATTTTCAGTTTGGAGTCCATCAAGTCCTTGAATCAGAATGGGGAGAAAACAGCCACCCTCAAGCTGAACTGTTGTTAGCTATTGGTCTAAAGGATGACTTGATTAACCCAGCTGATCTTTCCCTAGGGGAGAGCGCTTTCTGTTTCAGCTTGAAACTTTTTTTAAAAATTTTACTAAAATAGTTCATATCAAACTTATGTCTTTGAACTTGCCTCCTCATCAGGTACAATTAAATGAATCATTTCCATGCATCAAGTATGGTGATTTTTTTTTTCCTGCTCGCTGTGTCTGATTCGTTTGTTCATTCCTTTCTACATTTCTTCTTGTAGTTGCTGTGAGGGTGGCCTACATTCTTCTGTTTATTTCTTACTTTTTGGTATTTCATCAAGTGCTTTCTAGGTTTCTTTGTATTCACCATACTCAGTCTGAGTAGTATGGTTTGATTCCATTATGTTAACAATTCACAATTTATGTAAAACTCTTTTCCTTTTGTTGGACAAAGAGGCTACTTTCCATTAGGGTGGCTTTTTTTTTAAGGGGGTGTCTAGCTGTAAAGCTGCTGTGACCAATTTTGAACAGAGTTTGTGTTTTCATTTTTTTATTAACAAAGTCAAAGTATATTCCACAATTTTCTGTTGCGCGCTCTAATTACCAGTTCAAGGTATTAATCTCAGATCTATCAGAGAAAGGGAGAATCCAAAGATCAGGGAAAGTGTGTTCTTGGTGGTATACATTGAACTGAAGGTATATCCAGAAGTCCTTTCCTTTCCAGGAAAGCAGAGACCCCTGGGATGCTGTTTGGAGAACATTGGATTAGGTCACCCTCCATCAGGGTAGTTGGTATGGGCAGGTCTAGATCTGTATCTCTCCTTCCATCTTCATATCTAGAACTATCTCTACCTTATCTCTATCCCCTCATTTCCATATCTGCATCTATCTTTTTATCTCTGTCTCTGTTTCCGTCTCCCTCCACCTCTCGATCTGGTTCCATTTCTGTTTCTATCTGTCTCTCCCTCCATCTCCATATCTATCTATCTCTCTGTCCCTCCATTTCCATATCTGAATTTATCTCTTTATCTTTGTCTCTTTCCATCTCTATTTGGATCTCTCCATGTCTCTATCCATCACCTATATATATGCATATATATGTATATTTGGTTCAGACCTCTGATTTCATCACTATAGAGAAAGTCCCAATGTGGATTTTTCTCCACACTGATAGTAAGTCTTCTGTAACTTATAGTCATCCTTGGGGCATTAAAGTCATTATGTATCAGAGATGAGATGGAAAACCTTGTCTTCCGTACTCAAGGGCCCAGACTTTCCCCTGATACTCCTCCCCCTTAAGGGGCCTCTCAGGGAAATATCATCACCACATTATTGTTGCTGACTTTGCTTAGTAGCTAGGTTGAGGAATGAACTGGACCCCATTCTCGATCCTCTCCCTTCTACTGAGTGTCACAGAGGAGAAGAGATGTTCATCACCTGGGACCCCCCCTCCCCCACTAGGCTGAGATTCTGATCTCCTCGGCCTGGGTAACATCTGACCCCCCAGGTTTTCTCATCTTTGCTGTCCATCCCCTGTCAATTCTGGTTAGGTCAGACTAGCATGGCAGATAAGAGTCAATTTTTTCCTTTTGGGGCTAATGGCTATTTTAGGGTCATGGGGACCAGCAGGAGTTTCTCTGTTTGGCATCTCTTGAGGCTTAATAATTGACTGCAGCTGTTTCTCAACTAGGAGAAAGTGTCAGACAGCTGAACCCCTCATCTCTCATATGCATGCACACACCCCTCCTTCCTTCCCCAAGTCTCTCTCTTGTTGTCTCTACCCCCACATACTTTCCCTCTTTCCCTCTCCCTCTTTCTCTCTCCATTTCTTTTCCCCTGCTATCGTTTACTCATTTCAGTCATGTTTGATTCTTTGCAAGCCCATTTGGGGTTTTCTTGGCAAAGGTATTGGAGCAGTTTACCATTTCCTTCTCCAGCTCATTTTACAGATGGCAAAACTGAGGCAAACAGGGTTAGGTGACTTGCCCAGGGTCACACCACTAAGAAGTATATGAGGCTGGATTTGAACTCAGTGAAGATGAATCTTCTTAATTCCAAGTCAGTCACCTAGCTGCCCATATGGTTGGAGTTGGCTCTGATCCTGAGTTCAGTGACTAAAACTAGGCCTCTGCTTTTTCAGGGATTATATGGCCTTATCTCACATTGTGGCTCAGGCCCAGGCTGCCTGGATATTAGACAGTCAGTCAATAAATAGCCATTTCTTAAGCACCTGTTATGTGCCAAGCATGTGCCAGGTGCAGGTCAGGTCCTGTTTCCTGCTGAGGATGGACGTGAGGCTCCTGGTTCACTCTTCTCTGAGCGGGGCTCTATTCTGGCCTTGTCTCTTCTGGATTGTCCTTCATGGGGTTGGTTTCTCTTCGAGTATGGGCATGGGGCTGTCAGCTCCTATTGTGGGATTGGGCTGCTTTGCACTTAGGACCTCTCAGTACCTTCTCTCCTCTCCATTTTGCTCCTCTGAAAATTTCTGACAGTCTCCTTGTATAGTCCTGGGCTGGATGGGGGAGTTTATGGTGGTTTTCTTTGGTTTTCTTTAACATGTGTAACTGTGGGTGCATTTTGAGAGGTAGCAGGGTGGGGGAATGGGGCTCCTCTAGCACCTAACATACCACCATCTTCTTGTATTTTGGAAGAGGGGTACATCTGGAAAGGATAAAAGGTATTAATAAAATTTATTTGTTGGGCAGGAGACAATTGAGATTAGGTGATTTGCCCAGGGTCACACAGCTAGTAAGTGCCTGAGGCAATAAAATTTATTTTTAAAAAAGAATAGAAATAGTTGATGAGATAGAATAACTGAAACTAAGAGTAAGGTCAGAATATAGTCAGTAAGCATTTGTTAAGAGCTTACTATGGATCAAACACACTGTACTAACCCTTTGGATATATGAGGAAAAAGGAAGTGGTCCCTCCTTGCCCTCACGGACCTTATGATCTTGCTGGGGATAAAACATATGTTAGAATAAAAGAGAGAAAAAGTTCATTTGTTGGTATTCATACCCCAGGTTTCCAGTTGGGGGAGATTCTTGCCTCTCCAGTGGGCAGAGGATGCTCCCCACCCATCCAGGTATCAGTACTCACCATCTCAGCACCAATGTGTGTGTGTGTGTGTGTGTGTGTGTGTGTGTGTGTGTGTGTGTGTGTGATTATCGAAGCTTCCAGGGATGACTCCATATCCCCAAAACCATCATGGACTTTGTCCTTCTTCCTGGCTTCTGATGCAAGTCTTCCAACGTCAGCTGGACTTTCTGGCAGGTTGGTTTCTCAGCTCTGGCCTTGGGAGTGTGGGCAATGGTTGGGGTAGTTGGCCAGCTCCAAGACCTGAAAATTTTATTTTTCAAAGGCCCTATTAATGAAGAGGGAGCCAGGTGTGCTCTGTCTCTGCCACATCCTATGTTGTTTCTCCTCCCCTAGCTGAGGAGAAACCCAGGTTCCAAAGCCTCTCATGGCTCTGATTCCTGGCAGGGAGTTTTTTCGGGGAAAGTTCATTTGGCAGCAGTCAGAAGTTCAGGACATCAATTGGGTTAATTAGCTCAGACCCAAAGAACTGGGAGAGCAACTTGGCTGCTTTTGTCATGGAAGCAGATAAGGAGGAGTCCAGTCTAGTGGCTTCAGAACATGGGCAGCTCAGGCCAACTGCCTTCTTTCTGGTCCAGGATTCCCCAGACTTCATTTTAAGGCAGGCATTGTTCCAGCCTTCCCCCACCAATCTCCTCCAGAAACTCCAGTTGCCAGAGCCCCAAAGGACTGACTGACCCTATAATGTGTCAGATCTTCCCCTCAACATGTATACTGGGCACTTTATGGAATGGTAACTTGGGCCAAAGCTTGACAGATTGGAGGAAAGAATACAACTGGCATCCATGCTGGACATTCATTCTCCAAGCAGGCCAGAGGAAAATCCCTCTCTGAACCTTCTCCGCTTTCAGGTTAAACCTGCTAGTCAGGACCCTGGCCTTAGAACACAGGATGTCAGAGCTGGGAGGACCTTAGAACCCAGAGTGTCAGAGCTGGGAGAGCCCTTAGAACACAGAGTGTCAGAGCTGGGAGAGCCCTTAGAACACAGAATGTCAGAACTGTGAGGGCCTTAGAACACAGGATGTCAGAGCTGGGAGGACCTTAGAACCCAGAGTGTCAGAGCTGGGAGAGCCCTTAGAACACAGAGTGTCAGAGCTGGGAGAGCCCTTAGAACACAGAGTGTCAGAGCTGGGAGAGCCCTTAGAACACAGAGTGTCAGAGTTGGGAGGACCTTAGAACACAGGATGTCAGAGCTGGGAGAGCCCTTAGAACCCAGAGTGTCAGAGCTGGGAGAGCCCTTAGAACACAGAGTGTCAGAGCTGGGAGAGCCCTTAGAACACAGAGTGTCAGAGCTGGGAGGACCTTAGAACACAGGATGTCAGAGCTGGGAGAGCCCTTAGAACCCAGAGTGTCAGAGCTGGGAGAGCCCTTAGAACACAGAGTGTCAGAGCTGGGAGAGCCCTTAGAACACAGAGTGTCAGAGTTGGGAGGGGCCTTAGAACACAGAATGTCAGAACTGTGAGGGCCTTAGAACACAGGATGTCAGAGCTGGGAGGGCCCTTAGAGATATCTAGCCCAACCCCCTTGTTTCCAAAGGAGTAAATAGGTCCAAGGGAGGGAAGGGGCTTGTCCAAGCTCACCCAGGGGTAGGAGTATTTGAAGCCAGGTTGTCTCCCTCCAGGTCCAGCGCTCTGGTACCCACAGCAGGTGACCTGTCTTGGGAGGACATAATAGTCATTCCTTATGTTAGCCTTCAGGGGCTAAGAATATGCCCCAAAGTGTCCCTAACACTTGTTAATAAGGGGTAGTGTACAGATGCAAAGGACATTGGGAAATAAAAGTGATACAAAAAAACAAAATATAAAAAACAACAAAGATTCATCTTGAGAAAAAAAAACTGAGCCTTTCGTTGCAGGGAAAAGCTGAGGTCATTAAAAAAACTCTGCATTTTCCCAAAGAGATCAAGGCAGCTACAGAAAGTAAAGAAATGATAACTGTCCCTTCCTTCGGAGAGTTTGCTTTCTTGTGGATCTGACTTTCTAAGCCTCAGGCTGATTATTGGACCTTGGGTTTGGGAAGAAGTATTAAGAAATAAGGTCCTAGCTGAGAAAATGTGGGAAAATAAAAACAGATGGAGAGTGTTTCTGCCCTTTGAACGATGGGCTGGACTGGAATGTTGGAAGCCTCTCTTGGTCATCTCACTTAGATTGTAGCAGGGAAGGCATGGAAAGCAGAGTGAGGTATTCCTGCCAAGCTCTGGCTTTCAGCCCCATCAGTGAAGGAAGAGAGTGGAACCCTCCTCCTCATAGCTGACATCATAGAATGTTCTCTATACAACAGTGCTGTGAGATAGGGGCTGTTATCCTCAGTTTTCAGTCATTTTCAGTCATGTTCAACCCATGACCCCATTGGGACTTTTTTTAGCAAAGAAAATCCTCCATTGGGGTCACAAAGAGTTGGATGTGACTGAGCAACGACAGTATGCCCCGGTGTTGGGGTGTTGGGTATTGGGGTGTTGGAGGACTAGCATCTCTAGTGTGAGGGCTGCTGAGCCCTTCTCCAGGCTTCCCATCCACCCTAGGTGTCCATCTTCACCCAACTCTTCCCATCCTGACTTTTTTCTTCTTTTTTTTTTTTTTTAGAATATTTGCATTATGATCAGGTTTTATTTATACCAAGTGTGCAGAGTTGGTTCAATATTAGGAAAACTATAAACAACACTGGTATTGGTAACATAAAAATGAAAAACTATATTAATACAGTTAATATATATACATACATAGAATACATTTGATCATTAAAAATATATTAAGGATACAGAAAAAACTTTTGACAAAATATGTTTTTTATGCTAAAATCACTTTTAAAAGCACAGGAAAAAATCAGTCTTCTGTAATTTGATCAATACTGTCTATCTAAAACTGTGGGCCCCAGGGAACATTAGGAATCTTGAAAGAGGAAAAACTGTCTTAAAATACAGCCCAGGTTAATATTCCAGAACTGAGCTACCATATCTCCCTAGCAATCCATAGGATTTCCCCTGCCAATTTTTACATAGAATCCCAACTAAATATTCTGGTTAAGTGGAAGAGGATGGAGCCCATTTCCCTGGAGTGGACAATCCCTTCTAGAGATAGAGAGGAGATTGTCTTTGGATGAGTCAGCATCCTGGTCACAAGCTTGGATGGAGGAACGCCTTGTTCTGATGTCCTCTTTACAAAGTTTCTATCACCCTTAACCCAGTCACATAATGAGAGGTCCCTTTCCTTTTGTCCTTGACCTGTCCTACCCTCTTTTCCTAGCAGCTTTCCCCTGGAGTCTGGAAAGGGTTCTATAGAAAAAATGTTATTTCTTAATATTTTTAGAGAAACTAAAAAGATTTTTAAAAAATGCTTCCACGCGTCTGAATCAGGATTTGAACCCAAGATTTCCCAACTCTAAGTATAGCGCTCTTTATTATTGAAGGTAATATAATGGAAGGTGATAGTGGAGACAGAGAAGCTAGGCATTTGGGTAATGTGGACCTTATATGAGTGAATTAGCCCTGTTGTTCAGTCAGTTCGGTCATGTTGAACTCTTCATGACTCCATTTGGGATTTTCTTGGCAGAGATATTGGAGTGGTTTGCCAGCTCATTTTACAGATGGGGAAACTGAGGCAAACAGGGTTAAATGACGTTCCCAGGGTCACACAGCTAGGTGAGTGTCTGAGGCTGGATTTCTGTCTCCAGACCTGGTACCACATCCACCAGGCCACCCAGATACCCAAGAATTAGCCTTAGATCATCATTAAAAAGCTACTCTAAAATTGGGAAAGTATGGAACGTGTTGTGAAAGAATAAGCAACACAGGGGATCTCAAAGAAGAGATAAGAGATGGCACCTCCCTGTCTTCCTTTGCAGAGGTGGAGGTCCATGATCGCATATAACCTAGGATTTTTTTTTTTTTGGATGTGTCATTTGGCTCTGCTGGATTTTTTTTCTTAAAATTTTTTAGGAATGGTCCTCTTGGGAGAGGGGAGAGATACAAAGGAAAATCTAGGTGATATAAAAACAAAAGACAGTGATAAAAATCTATTATGGAAAAGAAAAAGAAAACCTATAGGGTAAAGAGATTAAATGGACTCTATCTACTTCAGTCCCTTGATGCTAGTGCTGAGATATGGGCTCTCCCACTGTTCACAGGGATCCCAAGCTTCACTTTCTGAGACTTCAGCAAAGCATGTGACTTTTCAAATTTAGATCTAAAGGAAATCAGAAAGTTGTGGCATATAATATGTATATGTATATATAGCTATAGATACAGTTGTATAGTATGTATAAATATGGAGGGCAGCTAGGTGGCACAGTAGATAGGGCACTAGGCCCAGGGTCAGGAAGACCTAAGTTCGAATTGGCCCTCAGACACTAACTGTGTGACCCTGGGCATGTCACTTCACCCTGTTTACCTCTAAGCAAATCCCAACTGGGGCCACAAAGACTCAGATACAACTGGATAATAATATAATACATAATATGGTATTCACATTAATAGTAGCAAAATGGAGATTTTTGAGATGCTACTTTAAGTTTGAAAAGCCCTGTTTTAGATCCATTTTCTTTTCAACCTCACAATGGTCCTGTGAGGTTGGTATTCCAAATATTATTTCCATTTTACAAATGATGAAAGACATCATATGGGACATCACATTTATTTCTGAATAGATTTCTCTCTTCTCCCCTACTTACTAAGCATTCCCTCGCCCTCGAAATAACTGATAATTGCTAGCTTTTACATAGCATATTAAAGCAAAGCCCTTTACAAATATTATCTCATTTGGGAGGTAGATGCTGTGACCATCCTCGTTTTCCAGATGAGAACTGAGACTGATTAAAGTGAGAAGATTTGCCCTGGGTCACACAAGCTACTAAGTATCTGAGGCTGGATTTGAACTCAGGTCTTCCTGACCCTTGTGGACAAGTGTGAGTCCTGCTCAGGATAAAAGGCTCCCTTTCCTCTTCTGTTCTTTACATTTGCTTTATTAATAATAGTTTCCTGGTTCAGTTGACCTCACCCTCCATCATCAGGTCAGACATCCTTCTACTTCTTTGAGTTCTCCTGTTGTCTATTACGGTGCAGGAACACTCCTTTACTCCCATCAACCGCTGTTTGTTTGGATTTTTATTTAAATTTTATTTCATTTTCAAATGAAAATCTGCCTTCTCTCCTTTCCCAATCCCCCAGGCCCTACTCAGAAGAAATTAAGTTAAAAACATGTATAGTCAAGCAAAACATTCCTCACATTAGCCACATCCAAATATCTATTATACTCATGTCTCTGTCTGAACTCCTGAGTCCTGTCACTAGTCTATAAGGACATGGCCATTATGTTTTATCATGAGTTCTCAAGGCTGCTCATATTATCTATGAACCCCAGTTGGCTTAGCCATTCCCCAGTTGATAGGCACCTATCTTTGTTCTCCAGATCCTTTTTTTTGGAGGCTGTCAGGGTTAGGTGACTTGTCCAGGGTCATATAGCTACTAAGTATTGAGGCTGGATTTGAACTCAGGTCCTCCTGGCTCCAGGGAGGTGCTCTATCCACTGTGCTACTTAACTGCCCCCTCCCCAGATCTTTTTAACAAGTACCTTCTGTGCTTAAGGTAGTAAAATGACGTGATGAAATGGATGTGGACAGTGTGCCCTGGGTTCAAGTCCTTCCTCTGACTCATACAGGCTGTGATCACAACCTCCCAATCCCCAAGACAATTCTCCTAGGCTAGAAATTGTCCCACAGATCAGCCCTAAGCTCTTTATACTGATAAAATCACAGATTTGGTGAATAAAACACTCACAACATTTATTAAGCACCTACTGATGAAATGGCAGGTGTGGTAAACAAACCAATCCTAGGCATGTACTAGGCACCTACTGATGGAGTTACAGGAGTGGTAAATAAATACCCTCCCTGTGCCCCAGGACACTCCCTAAGGATTTAAGTTACAGATAGGTTGCTGACCTGTATTAGAGGAAGGAATTTCCACTTCAGGAATGAATTAGAAATCATAGGTCTGCATCAGGTTGGAACCCTGAGAGCAATTCTAAACCTTCCAAGGTAGCCTACTGTCTTGTCAGTGGGATTTCAAGTCCTGGGTTTCTCTAAAAGCCTCTCCCTCCCAGAATCATCCTGAGGATCCAGTGAGAGAATGTTTGTAAAGCACTCAGCACCATTAAGTGCTATTATCATTATACCTTTTCTCTGCCAAGTGCACTCTGGAGAATGAGGTCACTCAGGTTTGGACACACTGAGCATTCAGAGGTGAAGTCCCAAAGCACCCCAGTTTTAGGGTATGTCTCCTGCTTTTCCTCCACATAGCTCCAGATACCCTGTAATAATAGCAGTCATAATTCTAGCTAGAATTCATATAAATGTTTTAAGGTTTGCAGAGCACTTTACATATGTGACCTCATCGCATCCTCACAACATCCCTGAGAGGTAGGTACTGTTGCTGTCCTCATTTTACAGGACACTGAGGCCAAGGGAAGTTCAATGACTGCAGATAGTAGCTGAGGCAGGTTTCAGACTCAGGTCTTCTTGCCTCCACACTCTCTCCTAACAAGCTGCCACCTAACTGCCTCTAGCTACAAGCTAGATAAAGCTAGTGATAAAGGCTTGCCACTAGCTGGGGAGGAAGCATGATCTCCATTGCGCAGATAGAGAAACTGAGATTCAGCAGTCATCCCATCACCATCATAAATATGGAGCTGAAAGGGACTTTACAAGTTCAACAACTCCATCCTGTCATGGGATTTATGTGTTTGTCTCTTCCTTTCATTGATGTCTTAAATCACTTAATTGCTGCCTGCCTCAGTTTCCTCATCTGTAAAATGGGTATGATAATAGCACCTACCTCTGAGGGCTGTTGTGAGAATCAAATGAGATAATTTTTGTAAAGTATTTTTAGCAAACTTTAAAGTGCTACATAATTGCTAACTATTTTTATTAACATTATTACCATTACCTTTGCAGAATATTATATCCAGTTTTTATTGTATCTGTTTTCTGGGGGTTAGGTGAGGGGGAAGACTCTCTGGCTTGTTTTAATTTTCATTTCTTTCATGATTTGGAGCAGTCATTCATGAGTTTCATTCCTTCTTTTGCAAACTATGTGTCGACATGAAACCCGGTCATGGGATTTTAGAAACAAATCAGTGGTTAAGCCATGACTCAAACTCCTAAAGCCCATTCAGAATGGGGCTCCCAGTGTTTTCCATGAGTCTCATCCCCTGGCTGAAATACTCCCCCAAGAGGGATGCCCCGGAAGGGCTTTCTTTTATTTTAAAAAAAAAAAATTGCTCAGTGTCTTTTGTTTTTACATCACCTTTCATTTCCCCTTCCTCTTCCAGAAAGGCATTCTTTTTAACAAAGATTTAAAAAAAGAAGAGAAAAAAAAACTGCAGTTGAGTAAACCCAACCAAAACATCAACCAAATCCAAAAGTGTATGCAATGTTCTGCATCCATAGTTCCTCACCTCTGTAAAGAAGGAAGGCATCAGATTCTCCTTTCTTTTCTTTGGGGCCAAGTTTGGTCATATAATTACACAGCGTTCAGTTTTGATTTTTTTCTAGTGATTTGTGGAGTTGAATTTCCTTAAACATCTTCCATATGTTACATAATCTTTAGACATTAATAGGATGTGAGGTCACATCTCCATGCCTCCCAACCAAGGCTTAACCTGGTTTGGGATTACCACCTCCTAGCCATAGGGCAGATGAGACTTGATTGATCAGCAAGTTGGATGCATTTGGTCCTGATGAAACCATCAGGGAGACTACTGTTGCTTGGAAACTCTCTCTTTTGGGTACCAGAGAAGAGTTGCCCTGGAGGAGATCCCTGGAGTAGCGGCTGATCCTTGGGGCTCTCTATTGCTAAGGAAGAATGGACCCTGGGGTGAGAGATGGCTTAAACCAATTTTAATCACCCATATTTCTCATAATTTTTTAAGTTTCATTTTATTTTTTTAGACACCAGGGACATTTCCCCAAATACCTCCAATCTCTCTGGGCTTTCCCTTGTAACCAAGAAACAGTTGAGCAAAACGAGTGGGTTTAGCAAAAGTGTCTGACGTTGAATGCACTCTTCTGCACCTGTGGTCCCCTACTTCTTGACAGAGAAGAGGAAGATTTGCATTATTGGTTCTCCAGGTCCTAGATAGGGCTTTGCAGTTAATCAAAATAGAGTCGGGTTGTTTTTGCTCTTATAATGATAGACATTGTATGTATTCTTCTCCTGGTTCATAAGAGGCTTCTCCTGTTCCTCTGAATTCCTTACATATGTTTGAGGGACCTGTGACAAAGGTAGGGTTGTCCAGTGACTAGAGCACTGGACTTTTAATCAGGGAAAATTTAGCTTCGAATCCTCTCTCAGTCATCTAATCTCTGACCTTCCATTTTCTCATCTGTAAAATAAGGGGGTTGAACCCAGTACCTCTAAGGTCCCTCCCAGTTCTGAATCTATGATCCATTGATTTCATTGGTGCAAGGAAACCAGATGGGGAAACCGCCAACGTAGACCTGCAATTGTTTTGCAATTCATAAAAGTAATAAGTTAAGTGATTTTCCCAGGGTTTTTGTTCAGCCCAGTATGGGCAGCTAAGTGATAGAGTGGTAGACTTGGAATAGGAAGATTTATCTTCATGAGTTCAAATCTGTCCTCGGGTACTTACTGGCTGTGTGACCCTGGGTGTTTGCCTCAGTTTGCTCATCTATAAAATGAGCCAGAGAAGGAAATGGCAAACCACTCCGGTATCTCTGCCAAGAAAACTCCAAACGGGGTCACAGAGAGTAGGACATGACCAAAATGACCGAATGACAATATTCACCTGCTGTGTTTCCTTCCAGCTACTAATCAATGGACCATCCGCATTGTCCAGTTGTTCTGTTATAACAGCAGCTAGGTGGTGCAGTGGATAGAGCACCAGTGCAGGAGTCAGGAGGACCTGAGTTCAAATCTCACCTCAGACACTTGACACTCACTAGCTGTGTGACTTTGGGCAAGTCACTTAACCCCAACTGCCTCATCCTGGGTCATCTCCAGTCATCCTGATGAATATCTGGTCACTGGATCCAGATGGCTCTGGAGAAGTGAGGCACAGCCCTCCCTCACTCCAAACAAAGTCAAGTGCAAGTCATGTCATTATTTCTCTGATGGCATGGTCTTCTTTGGCAACGAAGGATGAACACACACACACACACACACACACACACGCACCTATTATAACAAAAATTGCTCCTATGAATAGAAAGAGAACTTTTTTCCCTTTCAGGGGTAGAATCCCTGAGTCAGAGGGATCCATCCCCATATTACCTAAGGAACTCAAAGCCCTTTTTATACACCTGGGTACATGCCCAGCTACCTGTGAGGTTGGTAGGCTTCCTCCTGGCACAGAATTTACCATCTGTGTGACCTTGAGCAAATTACATCCCTTCTCTGTGTCTCAACTTCCACATCTGTGAAATGAGAGCATTGGACCAGATAAACTTTAAGATTCCCCCCAGTTCTAAATCTATGAACACAAGTTACTTTCTTTCTCTGAGCTTTAGTTTTCTCATCTGTAAACGAGCAGGTTGCAATCAATAGCCTCTGAGGTCCTTTGGAGGAATAATCTAGGATCCTTTGTTCCTTTGAGCCCAGAGAGAGGGAGGGGATTGGCCTCCTAAGTCATCAGCCTGCGCGTCTGCTCCCGAAGTGAAAGCTAGATGTTTCCTCTCTTGGTCCCCGAACCCCTCCCTGGTGCTGATTGCCCCACAGCTGTAGGCAGGGGCCAGGGAGCAAAGATGGCTTTGATAGCTCTGTGATTTCCAAGGAGCAATTCTGATGCTCCACAGATGCTCTTATAGAAACCACATGGCCACAGAAGTTCTTAGTATGGGCCCCACAGGGGAAGTGGGTGTGAGGGGAGAGAGGGGAGGTCACAAGGCCCAACCAGGGGCTGCTGGGAAGTCTCTCATTGAGAGTGGGACTGGCCCAGATTACAATACTCTGAGTCAGGTCAAGCACATGTTTCCCCTGGCAGCCTCGGGAGGGAGAGCTGTCAGCTGACTGCCCTGGCCCGGGCTCTATGGGAAAGGAGATGCCAGGGCATGGGGGCAGGGCATCCAGGGCTCTCTCCAGCACTCGGGTCTGAGCAAGTTCCAGGGATGATTTTTTTGTTTTTTGGGGGTGATCCAGACCTGTGGTTTCATTGTTACAGGGAACTCCTGGATGATAAAGATTGCAACTCTTCTCCAATTTAGAGGCTTAGAGCGGAATTAAGAGATTGTGACTTGCCCAGGGTCACACAGCCAGTGTCATCAGCCGGACTTGAACTCAGATCTTTCTGGCTTGCAGTATGTCCACCAATAACTAATATTCATGTTAATAATATTGATTATGTTGTCAAATTAATGTTATCCAAATATCAGTTATAATAACAACCAACTTTTATTGGTGTACATCATAAAATCATACATTTAGAGCTGGGAGATGCCTCAGAGGTTATGGAGTCTCACCCCTCCTTTTATAGATGGGGAAACTGAGGCCCACAGAGCTTGGGTGACTTGCCCAAGTGTAAGAACCATCAAGAAAAATATACAAATGAATAAAATAAAAAAATTCATAATAAAATGACAATCTACAAATTTTTTATAAATTATTAATATGAATTAATATAGGCAAAATATATTTTAACAGAACAATATTAATGGCATTACATGGACTTTTGTGTCCCCTCCCTATTGTCTTTTCTCTTTGTTTAATTTTTTTCTTTCAGACATACTTAATTTTTTAAAAATTTAATTAATCTATTTGTTTTCAGTTTTCAACAGTCACTTCCATAAGTCTTAAAAATTTTCACAGCCACCCTCTTTACACATTTGGGTTTTTTTTTTTAATTCTAATTTCCCAGCTGTAGGGAGCTTCCAGTAAGGAATTTCCTCTTTCAATGCAGATTGCCATCTTCTCTTAAATGACCAGTCCATAGCAGGTTTCTAGGACTGTAAATATAAAGGGATCAATTCATCCCAACTCTGCCTTTTATAGGTGTATAGAACAATGAAATGACCTCGCCCATGGTGACACAGCTCATGAGTGTCTGAGGCAGAATTGGAACCCAGAACTTCTTGACTCCACATCCAATACTCTTTCCCCTACGCCATGCTGCCAGTGTCTAGCTGGTCCCTGAAGCCCCTTCGGACTCTGAGAGTCTGTGATGCTGATGCTGAAGCATTTTGCATACATAAATAATCTCATTTGTTCCTCACAACATGTTAGCAAGGAAGCTCCTTAAGACTGGGGATTGTTTATTCTGTGTCCTCAGCATTGTCCCTGATATATAGTAGGTGCTTAATAAATACTTGCTAACTGACTGGGGAAGAAAAGCAAACCCTGTGAGGCAGTACTATAGATATTATTATTATGTCCATTAAAAAAAATAACAGACCTGTCATTGATGTAAGGAATCCCTGTTATGGAAACTCTCTCCACTAAAGCAGATCTTCACTCACACCCCACACCTACCTCCACTCTGCCCAAGTTAACCAGTTTGCCCAGGGTCAAACAGCCTGGATGGATGACATCATAGATCAATTACAGCAGAGTCCTTCTATAATTTAGCAAGATAAGTAGTGGTAATTAGGTCCTAGGGAATGGCAAGAGGCATGGAAAGGTTTAGTGATTTGCCTGAGGTCACTCAGTGTCGGAAGCAGTACTTGAACCCAAGACTTTGACTCCTAACCTAGAGCTCCATCCACTCTCCCCAGGCTGCCTCACTACTTTGAGATAACTGAAGATCATGGTTTAAGTGAGGGGGAAGGGGAAAAAATGAGCATTTATTAAGTACCTACACGTGCCCAGAACTGTGCTTAATCACTTTACAAATTTATCTCATTTGATCTTGGAAACAGTGCTACAGGGTAGGTGCTATTGTCCCCATTTTACAGGGGAGAAAACTAAGACTTAGCCCAGGTCACATGGGCAGTAGTGACAGAGAGAGGATTCGAACCCAAGTCCTCTGATTCCCTCTCCCGGTGTTCTTGGCACAATGCTTTGCTACCTCATAGTCTGAAGATTTTTAGTCCAAAACACACAACTTCCTTTTACACGGTGTGACTTTTGGATCGCCCTCCAATTGGCAGATTCAAGGACCCCTGGCCACCTCCACCCTGTTCCCACACAGAAGTGAAAAATCCTTGTAGCAAACTTAGCTGTGTCTCTGACAGTCCAGAGCCTGAGCACTTTGAGTCAAGACTGGAAAGGGAGATGCTCAGGGATTCCCACAGTTTCTTTCACTTACTTTCTTGGTGCTGGGATCCTGGCCCAATCCATCATCCTTTGCTGACCCCTCTGTTTGAACTGGAAGTTCCCAGGCTCTGGGCAGCCCTAGCCAGAGCTAACAGCTCCATCTCAAGTTGATAGAGAGGCTGGACCTTGCTGGGGCCATGAGGAAGTGAAGCTACAGTTTTTTTAAGGGTTGAATGGCTGGCCCCATTCCAGAAGCCTGTGTTTGTGGGGCGGTGGATTTATTTTGACTACCACTGGCTGTGGCCTCGAGGAGACAGAAGAAGGCCTTTGCTGAACTTGAGTGACCAATTGACTGGAATTCCTCCTGGTCTGTCCCTTAGTCTTCTGTCACCTCAGATGTAGCCAGGAAGGATAGGAGAAACCCATGGGGCAAGGGCAATGGGGGTGGAGATGGGGTACTTTTTTACTCCGGGGAATCTTTGGGGAGTCTCTGTCCTCATATCTGCCCTCCTGGCTGTATGGGACTGTATGGGAGAGCTCCACCCCAATAGATTGGAAAAGTGCTTTCATCAGCCTTAACAGGGTTTCCACTCAGTGGTCTGGTTCATCCAGATCTAAAATCCTCTGAGTCAGCATTTCCTCTGACAACACCAGCCCTCTCCCTCCACCCCCCACCTTGATGAGCAGGTTCGAGAACCTAGCACACACCCAGATTCCTGCCTGGATCTGATCTTCTTTCCCTCAAATGGACACCATGGTCTCTCAAGTTGTCAGCTGTTGGAAAGAGACGACTCATGGAACATCTTCCATTAACTCTGTAGAGAAACAGCAGCCTTTCTCCTACCCCAGTTACCTATAAAAGGCAAGGATTTGGAATGCAGGCATTTCACTTCACGGTCATCACTGTCCTTCAGAGCACTTGGGTATCTGTCAGGGCATGGTGACATGGAGAGCAGATAAAGCTGATAGACCCTGCCCATTAGGAACTTATAAATCTCAGATAAGCAACTGACACAAAGTTGGAATAAATACAATTCCAATTTTTATAGCAATTAAAATTTTTTTTAAATTCTGAATTTGACATTTTCACATGCAAAGAAGAGAAAGAGGATTGATGATGAAATGATGAATCTGTTATGTATCACTTGCATTTTTAAATAGTATTAATAATTTATTTTTTCCAATTGCATGTAAAAAATAGTTTTCACCTGTCATTTTTGTAAAATTTTAAGTTCTAAATGTTTCTTCCCCTCTCCCCAAGACAGGAAGCAATCTGATATAGATGATATATGTACCATCATGTTAAACATTTCCCTATTTAGTTGTCTTGTGGAAGAACAAAAAGGAAAAACCATGAGAAAAGAAAGACAAAAAAAAGTGAAAATAGTATGAATCAGCATTCAATCTCTGTAGTTCTTTAAAAGCATATAATAAAGTTAGCACCTTCAGTTCCAAAGCTGTCCTGCTTTGCCTGAGCCCCTCTGAATGTTTCTGTTTTCTTCTTTTTTTTAAATGATTTACTGACAGTCTTTCATTTCTCATCCTCCTGTTCTTCCTCCTTCTCCTTTTATTTTTTCTCCTTCTCTTTCTTCTCCTGTATCTCTCTCTCCTTTTTCTACTTTCGTCTCCATCATTTCGTGTGTTTTTATTGATTTCAGTCATGTCCAACTCTCCATGACTCCATTTGGAGTTTTCTTGGCAGTCTGGAATGATTTGTCATTTCCTTCTCCAGCTCATTTTACAGATGAGGAAACTGAGGCAAAGAGGGTTAAATGACTTGTCCAGGGTCAAACAGCTAGTGTCTGAGGTCACATTTGAACTCAGCACTGACTCCAGGGCTGACACTCCGTACACTATGGCACCACCTAGTGGTTGTAAGGAGTAGTAACTAGAAAGTTGGCCTTGGAGCCCTCATCTCTGACATGTAACTGGCTTTGTACTCCAGGGCAAGTCACTTCAGTACCTAGATCAGCAATTCTCAAAGTATGGTCTAGGTGTCCCTTAAGGTCCCTGAGACTCTGCAGAGGGTCCATGAAGTCAAAATTATTTTTATAATACTAGCAGTATGTTTTAATTTATAATTTGGTAAACATTAATATGGTACACAAATAACATCTCTTTGGGGAGACCCTCAATTTTTAAGAGTATAGCGGTCCTAAGACAAAAAGTTGGAGAAGCACTGCCCTAGGCAAGTTGGTATTGAGGGAAGATATTTCTTCATCCAGCAGTTCCCATATCTCAAGAAATCACAGGTTCGAGCTCTATGCCTATTAGTAATCTCTTACCCCTTATTTTCTCTCCCCTGAATAATAACCTACCCTTGTAATAAATAAACATAAATCGAGTAAGACAATATTCAAAGATATGTCTCATTCTATACCTTTGTCAATCAGAATGCGTCATCTTAGGTCCTCTGGACTCTGTAGCATTTTTAAACATTCAATTTCATTTAATATTATTTTAATATTTATTTATATTTAATATTATTATTTGTTATTTTATTTAAAATATTTTATTTATTTGAGCTGGGTTTCCCTGTCTTAACCTGGGCCAGGCCCTATGTCAGTGCTGATTGGTACAGAAGCTTTAACCTGCTCGCTTGTTCCTTGCTCTGGTTTGGCCCTTCTTAGGCAGCCTGGTGGAGGCTCAGCATATTGATGTGGACACCTAAATGACTTTAGCCCTGTTACAGCTCAGAACTCCAGACCTCAAGGGATCTACCAGCCTTGGCCTCCCTCTAAGTTGTAGGAATTATAGCCATGTACCACCATGCCCGGCCATCTGTAGCATTTTAAATGGGACTGAATGGAATTTGTCCTTTGACTGTATCTATAGGTTTAATTTTTCCCTACCACAAGGGACAATTGAGACCTGGCTGAATCAGTCTCTTAAGAAACCTCAGAATGTTGGGTGACTTGGCAATGACTAAAAAGACTTTGCTGTAGAAAAGGAATGGCTAAATGTAGTGCTAGAATATAGCTTCTTAAATCTAGGGGTGTCTCACCTGGAGAAGAAAAGGTTTAATGGGGATCTGGCAGCTTTCTCCCAACATTCAAAAGGCTCAAAAGATGTATGAACTTAGTTCCACTTAGCCTCAGAGGGTGTTATGAAGATGGATCAAAGATATAGATGGAGCTTTGATGTAAGGAAAAAACTTCCTAACATTTTAGAACTGTTCAGAAATTCAGGTCTGCCTCCAAAAGGGTGGTGGTTTCCCCCTCCCTGGGGTTCTTCAAGTAAGGTTGAATAAGCAGTTGCTAGAGATGTAGAATTTAAGCTGTCTGAGGTCAGGGATTGTCTCATTTGTATTTGGGTGTAATCTCAGACCCTAGCACTGTGCTTAATCAAAGCTTTTTGGTAAAATGATTGATAACATCGTGGAGATTCCCATTCAGGAGACAAGATGATCTCTGAGAGTTCTTTCAGCTCCTGAGATTCCTCAGGAAGAGTCTCTGTATCCATAGCTCATTCTAAGCTTTTGTTTTTGTTTTAATTTGTTTTCTCTATCATCTAGTTGCAGAGTTATTTTGCTGCCTGTGAAGATGAGACCCCAGCCATCCGAAATCATGATAAGGTCCTGCAGCGTCTCTGTGAGCATTTGGACCATGCTCTGCTTTATGGGTAAGGCAGATGGGATTTGGGTCAGACTATGAAGCATGAAGGGACAGGCTAGGTGGGGGAGGAGGGGGTGCAGCCTCCAGAAATAACTCCTTCGCTGTGTCTGCCAGGCATTTCTCTCCCCGTAGGAAGGGATGGGAAGGACACGTAAACCCTTTTGCCTTTCTGCACTTATCTCTGTGAAATGCCTTTGAGGGCAAAGCTAAAAGACTGGTGGAGGTATGGGTATCTAAGATGGCATGAAGGCATTTGGGAGCATTCTCTCTGGCCTCTGTTGGGCAAGAATTGATTTGTTTCATTTGCATTTTTATTGAGTAAAAATAAAACATAGCAATGAAAGTTTATTTAGAAAAGCAAGAAAGGAAGGAAGCAAATGTTGCTGAGTTAAAGGACCTAGGTTTAAATCCCATCTCTGCCCTTTAGTACTTGTATGACGTTGGGGAAGTCACTCAGTTGTTTCATCTGTAACATGAGTGATTGTTCTAGACAACCTCTGTGGTCTCTTCCAACTCTTGATTTGGTGAGCTTATGATACTTTCGTGTGTTTACGCATGTGTGTTTTTTAATACCTCTGTCATTTTTCTATATTCCCACCCTCTCATCCCCCTCCCTTTTCACAAATGAAAACACCTAAGCAAAATTGACCGACAAAATGTTTGCATCTGGCAGTATATGTAGTATTCTGTTTCTGTGGTCCCTCTTCATCATCCATCCTCCGCAAGTAGGATGGGTCATCTCAGTTAATCTGAGTTCAGCTGCCTCTCAGCATTGTCTTTGTGGACGTTGCCAATTTATATGTTGTTCTTCTGGGTCTCATTATTTTACCCTGTTTTATGTCTTACAAGTTGATCAACAAGGCCTTTCGTGTCCCTCTTCTCATCTTCCTTGTTTCTTAAAATATTCCATGACATTCACATACCATGGTTTCTTCTTCCACTGCCTAAATGTTGGGCACCCACTTTGGTTCCACCCTTTTGCTCCCACCAAAAAAGAAAAAAGTTCTGGTACAAATATTTTGGCATCCATGGTGTCTCTCTGCAAGATGTAATTTTTTTTTAAATGTTGGACTTGATGTTTGCTTTTAAAATTTTTTAATTGATATCTTTTGTTTTAACATGGCCTTCGTTTCCAAATATATCTTTCTGTCCCCTCTCCCTCCACAGAAAGTCATCCCTGGTAGTGAAGAATAAAAACTGGCAAAACTAATCAACACATCAATGGCATCTGGTGATATACACAATATTCCATGTCCATAGTGCCCCCACCTCTGCAATAAAGGGAGGGAAATATTGTTTTTCTTCTTCAAAGTCAAGACTAATTATAACTGTAATTACAATTTCATAGCATTCTCTTTCAGTTTTTGTTGCTGTCGTCATCATTGTTCCTTCTAGTTCTGTTGTAATTATGGTGCGTAGTTTCCCTGGTTCTACTTGACTTCATCAGTTCATATAAGTCTTCCCCTGCTTCTTTGGGTTCCTTCTAGTCATCATTTCTCAAGGCACAATAACATCTCATTCCATGCACAAATTGATTTTGGCCAGAGCACCTCAGTATCCCTTAAACTCTCTACTGTGAGTCTGGGCCTGATGGGTCTGGTGGTCACTGTAGCTAGCCAGTGGCTAATTTGATCCACCACTAATGCCTGTCCCATGGCTCTCTCTCAGGTTGCAAGATCTCTCCTCCGGCTACTGGGTCCTGGTGGTACACTTCACCCGAAAGGAAGCCATCCAACAGATTGAGGTGTTGCAGCATGTGACCACCAAGCTGGGGCGCAGTGAGTACAGCTTGGGGGGTGGGTGGGCTGGGAGACAGACTGTGCTGGGCACTTGTTCCAGGCTTAGCCCTTCTCTTTGGAAAGAGCCCCTGTTCTCCTCCCCATGTGAGTCCTTGTGGAAGGTTGGTAGGACAAGTGAGGTGCTAAACAAAACTGCATTGATATTACCTTCCAAGCCACCTAAGTTTCCTTATCTGTCAAATGAAGATATTGGGGACTCAGTGGCTTCTAAGGTCCTTTCCAGCTCTAAATCTATGATCACCCCCCAAGTTAAGATAAGATTTCTCTTCCTAAGCTGGAAAGATACTAGTTTTGAGAATGGTTTTCAGCTCCTAATCCTTCTGAGCTGGGCAGTCCCACTTACTCCTTAGTTTACTGACCAGTAGTAGTGGATGCTAGTGTGTTTGAAATCTGGAAGGAACAGGCTTCAGAACTCACCTCTACTGCTATCCTGGTATACTGTGCTACTCTACCTGTGTGTCATTAGGCAAACCATCCATCTCTCTGGACCTTAGGCTTTGTCTGTAAAATGAGGGGAATGGATGAGATGACCTCTTGAGTCCCTTCCAACTCTAAATTTGTGATCCTGATGCTCTCTCCCTGCTCCCCCTCAGCCCCTTTTCTCCCTCCCCACTCAGAACTGGAGGTCATGTCTGTCCCTTGTTACAGGCCGGGCCTGGCTCTACCTGGCCCTCAACGAAAACTCCTTGGAGAGCTACCTGCGGCTGTTCCAGGAGAACCTGAGTCTGCTGCACAAATACTATGTCAAGTAAGTACCTGTGGGTCTGTGTGGCACGCCTCCACACATATCATACTTCTGAGGTGGCAAGCCCCCTGAGATCCCTTAAGTGTCCAGGCCCCCCCATCACAAGACAAAACCCCCTCTGTTGGTCCCCAGATCAGAGCCTGGGATCAGGTCTTCTCAGACCAGAGAAGAAACAACATTGGCAAGCATTGAGCACTCTTGGCTCTCCCTTGCTAGGGATGCTTCTGGGCTTTCTAGCTTTATCACATCTCTCCTACATGCCTTCTCTCCTGTAGACATTTTAAACTTAACACGTCCAAAACAGGACTCATTATCTTTCCCCCAAAACCCTCCCCTCTTCCAAACATCCATTCCACCCATCCCTCAGCCACACAACCTAGGAGGCATCCTGGATTCCTCTCTCTCCGTCACTTTCCATATCTAATCTGTTGCTAAGACTTATCCACTTTCACCTTGGCAGTATCCCTTGACATTTCACCTCTACAGTCTCTCTTGTCTATTTCACCTCTACAGTATTCCTTGACATTTCACCTTCCAGCATCTCTTATCTATTTCACCTCCCAGCATCTCTTGTCTATCTCACATCTTCAGCCTCTCTTGTCTATTTCACCTCTACAGTCTCTCTTGTCTATCTCACATCTTCAGCCTCTCTTGTCTATTTCACCTCTACAGTCTCTCTTGTCTATTTCACCTCTACAGTCTCTCTTGTCTATTTTACCTCTTCAGCCTCTCTTGTCTATTTCACCTCCCAGCATCTCTTGTCTATCTCACATCTTCAGCCTCTCTTGTCTATTTCATCTCTAGAGAATCTCTTGACTATACCCCCTTCTCTCCTCTGACATTACCCCCTCAATCTGGTGCAGACCTACATCACCTTACAACTAGACTATTGCAATAGTAACTCCCTATTGCCTCCAGGATCAAATCCAAAATCCACTCTTTGCCTTTTAAAGTCCTTCAGATCCCAGCCCCTTTTTACCTTTCTGATCTTCTTACTCCTTACACCTATTGACATACTCTGTGATCCAGTGATTCTGCTGTTTGTCACATAACACACATCCATCTCCTGACACCAAGTATTTTCTCTGGCTGTGCCCCATGCCTGGAATTCTCTCCCTCTTCAACTCTACTTCCTGGACTTCCTTCAAGTCCCCACTAAAATCCCACCTTCTGCAGGGATCTGTTCCCAATCCTTCTTAATGCTAGGGCCTTCTCTCTTAGATTACCTGTATTCTGTCCTATCTATACCTTGTCTGTACATAGTGTTTTGCAAGTTATCTCTCCCATTAGACTGTGCATTCCTTGAGATCAGAGATTGGTTTTTTGCCTCTCTGCATATTCCCTAGAACTTCTCTTGATGCTTGGTACATAGTAGGCACTTAATAAATGCTTGTTGACTTAACCCAAAGGCCTAAGCAACCTGGTTGCATTTCTCTTGAGTGGTTTAGTTCTCCTGGGCTTGCCTGGAGACTAAAATGTATTTTGTCTTCCTCCCAACGTCACCCATTTCCAAACTTCTCTGTTTTGCCCTGAAGTCTGGAGGGCCTGAGTTCAAATCCAGTCTCAGACACTTACTAGTTGCGTGACCCCAAGCAAGTCACTTAACCCCAATTGCCTCCAAAAAGAAAAGAAAAACCTCCCTGTTTCTGTTGAGGGCACCCCCATTTTCCCAGTCACCCAGATCTGCAGCAGCAGAATCCTCTTTGCCTCTTCCCTTTTTCTTACCCCTCAGCCAGTCAATTTGCTGAATGCTGTAGATTTGACTCCCACAACATCTCTTGTGTTTGTCCCTTTCTTTCAGACACAATCTGTGTAACCTCCTGGCAAGTCACTTAACTTTCCTAGGCCTCAGTTTCCTCATTTTTAAAATAAAGAAGGTTGGACTTGACCTCTAAAGTCTGTTTTTAGCTCTAGATCTATGAGTCTTTTCTTGTATATCTCTCCCAGCCTCATCACCATCTCCCACCCCCCCACCTCTTACTAGCCACAACAGAACTCTCTCTTATAATGAAGTGTATTTAAGCAAAAACAATCAACTCACTGGCCACATCTGGCAGTGTATGCCTTGCTCTGCCCCTGCAGCCTCCCACCTCTTTGTTGATGAGAGGTGGCAAGCATACTTTGCCATTTGAACTGTTCATGTTCAGACAGTGTATGGATCAGAGTTCTGAAGTTTTTCCATGTAGTTTCTTTATCATTATTTCCGTATAGTCTTCACCAGATTTGGAGAATTGGGGGAATGTGGGCAACGTTAGAATTCAAGGTCTTGGTGAATTTTGAGCTATATCCTCCATGGACTAGGTCACCCGTTTCAGTCCCATTGGGAGAAAGGAGACAAAAGCAATCCCACAACTGACTGTGGCTGGCTGGGTGGAGTAAGATGTTCCCCCTAGGATCATAGGCTTAGACCAGGCTAGTTGCCTCTGCCATGAGGCACCCAGCCCACCTGCCTACCTGTGTTTCAGGAATGCTCTGGTCTGCAGCCATGACCATCTGACACTCTTTCTCACCCTGGTATCTGGGCTGGAGTTCATCCGATTTGACTTGGATCTGGTGAGGACATATCCTGGGTCATGGGCATGTACGGTAAAGAAATTAAAATGGGAGGGGCTGGCAGAGGCAAGCTGGTTTTTATGTTCCTCCTACCCCCCAATCCCCCACCATGGAGAGTTTGTACAGACTATGGTGGGAGGGTACCAGGGTCAGAAGGTCAGAGAGACTTGGCACCAGAGTCAGAGAGACCTGGGTTCAAGCCCTGTCTCTGACACAAAGTGGCTATGTAAGACTGGGTTAAGTTTTAAACTCTCCATGCCTCAGTTTCCTCCTCTACAAAATGTGGATAATAATATCACTGATCCTGCTGGAACTACTGTGAGGATGAAATGAGATAACCTATGGAAAGTGCTTTGCAAACCCTTAAAGGCCTACATAGACTATTATGAGTTTTTTCTCCAAAATAAGCATAGTAACAGCACATACCTCACCAGGCTCTTGTGGAGATTCAGTGAGATGGTATATGTAAAATACTTTGCTGAGCTTGACAGTGCAATGGAAATTTTTGCAATTATCATTAGCTATTATTAGGCAAGGAGGAGAGGCAAGGAGCATCCTGGGCTGGAATATGCCTCTTGGATAAAGGACCAACTCGCCCACTTGTCACTGAAAGCCCTTCACCAGCTGGCCTCACTCTACCTTTCCTGGCTGGCTGCATGATCCCTTTCATGTTCTCTGAAGTCCATCAGACTGGCCTGTTTGCTGACCACCTGAATTCAGCCTCCCATCTCCCAGTGTCGGCCATTATTGTAGGCTGCCCCTTCTTCCCCACTACCTTTTAGACCCTGGGCTGCCTCCTTTAGGAAGTCCTTTCATATCCCCCTGGTTATTGGTACTCTCTCTCTTCCCCTCAGATTAGTGTGTCTACACCCTTAACTGTTTTACAAGTTAGATCCTCATTACAAGTTGGAAACTCTTAGAAGACAGTACCTGGTGGTCCCAGCACCCAGCATGGTGCCTTGGCCCCCACTAGATGTTTAATAACACCATGTTCTATGAGGTCAGGATTCTTTTAAGATGACGGTAACACTAAGTCTGTGTAGGTGTCCCATGAGGTGGTTTATAGAATGTTTGGTTCTGATGAGCTTGGCTCATCCTAACAGATGGTGTCAGAATCTCTCACCATGGGTCCATTCTTTGGTGAGCACAGTGTCTGGCACATAGTAGGCTCTTAATAAAGGTTTACTGATTGATAGGTTTTCCCAAGGAAGAAATAGAGCTAGACCAGGAGAGGAGAATCAGGTAGGTTGGAGGGTGGAGTAGGTCAGCATCTTCCAGCCCTATCTGTCCCCAGCTTCCTGGACAGGACCAGACCCTCCACCCAGCTCCAAACCTAATACCCTCCTGCATCTTGCTTTGTCCTTAGGATGCTCCATATTTAGATCTGGCTCCCTACATGCCAGATTACTATAAACCTCAGTATCTGTTGGACTTTGAAGACCGTCTGCCTAGTTCAGTCCATGGCTCGGACAGCCTATCTCTCAACTCCTTCAACTCAGTCACCTCCACTAACCTGGAATGGGATGACAGCGCCATCGCACCATCTAGTGAGGGTCAGTGACACGGTCGGCCATGGGAAGGAGACAAAAAACTGGACTCCTTCGGAAACAGCATGGGCTTGGGGGCATCTTTCTTGGCTCACTGTGGTAGCCTCGTTGAAAACTTGTCAGTTTGCATCAGCTTCAGTTAGGGCAAAGAGTGTGATGGACACTGTTCTCTCATTTAGAGGCCAAAGGAATAGGTTCTGATTTGGGAGATTTGGGAGGATGATTGAGTGTATCTGGAGGGGAGCAAGTTCCTGCCTAATAGGTCTGTGAGGCTGACTGTGGTTAAGTGGGACCCCCAGGGGCCTGAGTCCCTCGGAATCTTGCCTGGTGGATTTCCATCATAGGGATGATCCCGCCTTGTTCCAGGAAAGTTGTCTCACCTTGGCTGGGAAATGATCAAACCCTTCCCTGGAAGATTGGGTGGGACTAAGCCAGGGAGGTTAGGGGCTTCAGAAAAATCTACCCATCTGTGAAAATTGTCAGCCCAGCTTCATTCTAAGGAACCTAGCCTTCCCTGGTAACCTCTTCCAACTCCAGGTCCAGAGGGAGGGGTTCAGAATGAATTTAGTTCCTGAGGACAGCCCTAGCTGTAGCATGGAAGCCTCCTCTCTCTGCTAGCTGTGTGAGTCACAAGGAACTAGTTGAGACTTCTTAGGTTGAGTCAGTGGGTCATGGGGGAAATACTTTGCCAGAAAGGAGACAGAGGGATGGATCTTAAAAGCAACCCCAAAGGGTAATCTGCAGAAGGCACCAGGATCACTCCCTTTATGATAGGGGGCTTTGAGAAAAGGCAAAAAATGGAGGAAGAGCACTATTGTTATTTATAATCCGAGGACCTGGATTTGAATCCTGGCTCTATCCCCTTACTACCTGGGCAAGTGACCTTGGGCACTTCTTGGGGTCTCAGTTTCCCAGTCTGCAAAAAGAGGAGATTGTATTCATTAGTCTTTAAGGTTCCTCACAGCTCTAAATCTGTGATCCTGTAAATTATGGACCCAAGTATAATACAAGCTCATTTTCTGCTAAGTAGTATTCATTTTATATTTTGTTTTCATATATTTATGTTAATTTTATATTTTGTTTGAATGTGTATGTGTATCTGTGTTTGACTTTTTTAAACCCTTTAGGTTTTTCTAATGTTTCCCAGGCTGATTATGCCGGTTCCTGGGTTCAGCTAACCTGTCATCATACTGGGGTTGCCAGAAAATTGTTCTTAAATTTCTAGATGAAATGTAGAAAGTTAAATTTTTTTTCTCTCTCATGTTTTCTCCTCATGTTCCCCTCCCCTTTGACCTGCTCCTCCCCTTCCTGTTTCCAATGGCCTGTATTTCTAATCTTCAGTTTTGTCCCTCATTTTTATAGATTATGATTTTGGAGATGTGTTTCCAGCAGTACCGTCTGTACCCAGCACAGACTGGGAAGGTGGGGATATAGCCCTCTGCTAGCCTGTTTTTGTGGTTTGCACCTATTCAATGCCAAGCTTGCTGCATGTTCTGAAATCAGTTCATTAACAGTAATGATAACAAACCAAAAATTGGCCTTCTGATCCCGATGGAATTCTGTAGGAGAACTTTAGTCCTTTGCCTAAATGTGCCTCCTACCTTTCCAGGCAGAGTTAGAGACTCGTTGGTAGTCTTGCTGGCATTTTGTCTACCTTTACAGGAATGTCTACCGGGAATTGTTCAGTGAATGTATTTCAAGAGCCAGGTTGCCCATTTCCCCCAAGTTTAATTTAAATTTACTTCCCTGGCTCATGTGTGATGGGAAGCACCTCTCCTATTCAGTCACCTACAACTTAGGATTCCATAGTGCAATCCCTTTAGAGGCATAACCTGAAAGATTTTCTCAGAATGAGTGGCTTTCCTCTGGGTAGCTAAAGGCCTACTCTTACTTATGATCATAAAAGCAGGTGAAATCTAACTGAATGATTGCCTTAAGGTCATTGGAACCCCTTGGGGGAAGCACTGAGGACTTTTACAAATGGAAAACCAGTTTGGGGCCTTCTCTAAAACTGGTTCAGGAAATCTGTCTGCCTATGGACTAGTAATCTCTTGTTCCCACTTTAGCTATTTGGCACCTAATATAGCATTAAATGCAGTACTAACCCCAGGGGTCACACTTTGGGAATAGGATTGTTTACCAGTTTTCTGTGATTGCTAAGAGTAAAAGATCTTATTAGCTTTATTACCTCTCAAGATACCTAATACTTCCTCCTTGGTCATAGATCTTCCTCTACAAAGTACACTTAATCTCAAGATTCAACTTTCTTGAGGTTAAAGTTCAAAATAGAAATTAGCCATAACCTAGCTTCACAGTGAAGAGGTATACTGACTGCCTTATCCTGTATAGAAGCTGGTGGGGAGAACATTGGACTTGAGGCCAGAGGACCTGGATTTGCTTCTTAGCCCAACTATCAACTAGCTAAGTGCCCTTTGACAAGTGATTCTCCATCCCTTCACTGTTCCCTCCTCCCACCCTGGCCTCAATTGTCTCTGTTGTAAAATGTGGGGACTGGACTAGATAATCTCTAAGATCATGTTTAGCTTAAAAAGTCCATGGATCTGTAAAGGTTTCAGCTACTGTGAAAAGTTCATGATTATCACTGAGTTTTCTTTCATAGTGAAGGCTATCAATCTATAACCCTTACCTACTGCTAAGACCACAGGTGATAGGTCTCCTACTTTCCTCCTACATAACCCAAGTTGGAAATATCTAAGCTCTAATGAGGAGAAGTAATACAATACTGACCAAACTAGATGGTCTCTTACAAAAGAAACATTCATTAATGACATTCCCTAGACCCACATTTTTGTTAAAATTGGCTTTTGAAATCCAGAATTCCATCGTAGTAGCTTTAATGTCCTTGAGCAGCTCTTCTCCAGGCACACACAATGTGCATTGGTTTTTTATTTGTTTTTTTTTTTAACTCCTCGATCTAACATCTAACCACAACTTCAAATCAAACTCCCTCTTGCCTATTGAAGTCATTCGGTGAATGGGGCTTGGCCTTGCTCTGCAGTACCCCAGAGCTTCCAGTCGCCCAAGAACTAACAGTACTCATGGCATTGACTGTTCCTTAGAGGTCTGGGCCCCTAGGGTTAGAAGCTCCTCCCACTTAGATCCTCAGATTTCTTAAGTGACAAAAGAATTCCCAAGAGAAATCCTAGGGGTTTTCTTTGCTAATTATTAAGACTCTATTGGATGGCAGAGGGTTAGCTTTGGGACCTCTACTGGATGATGAGTATTTTCAGTTTCCTGGGTTTCTCTTTATAAGGGCAACTCTAGTCCCTATGCTTGTGGTATCAGTGATTTGACTGGCCACCCTTTCAATGGTCCCTGGCTTGCAGAGCTGGTAGGCTTCTGAGACCCAGCATTCTTCGTCTGGCCAACGTTAGCACCCAGGATGTTCAGTGGTCACCCTACTGGTAATTATCTTCTTGGGGGATGAGTGAACATGGGTTATATTGAGGGAAATGGTATGTATTCAGGAGAGAAAAAATGGGCTGTAGAGACCCTGAGGTAGAGGGGAAAGAGGGCTTGTGTTCAAGTCTGTACCAAGTTTTTACCTTTATGATCTCGGCTAAACCTCCTGGCCTTTCATTTCTTCATCTGTAAAATTAGTTAGCTGGACTAAATGGATCTCTTAAGATTCCTCCCTGTCTTTAAGAGTCTGGTCTTAATGGTACTTAAGCCCCTGTGTCAACCCTATGTCTCTAGCCCTCATCTAACTGAAGCTGCAAGGTGAAGGTCATTGCTCCAGGCAGCTGGGGACTAGCACTTAGCCCTTTCCCTTCCCCTAATGTTGAAATAAAATCTGCTGTCTTCAGCAGGCAGCTGCCCAGACCTGCTAAGATGTTGATAGTGAGATGGGCCCTTCCAGATGGGCCTGGGGGAAGAGGGGCTGAGGCCGCATTTACTCAGGGCCGATAATGGGCAGGGCGATGTGCATGAATTGGGAAATGTAGCGTGATGTCCTGTGTCCCTCACCCCATTAACCCTTGCCCGGGCTGCTCTGCCAGCTGGATTCTTGTCTCTTTCCAACATCACCTGGTGAATGCTCTGTGTTTATATGCTTTTCTGGATGGTTCTTTACCCTATCACCCACCCACCCCCACTCAACTCACCCCCCCCACCAAGTACTGAGGGTACAATGGGGATTAAATCACCTCCTTTCGGAAGTGGCATCTCCCTGGCCTGACCTCTTTGTTGAAGGTGGAATATGGTCACAGAACAGCAGGAAAAGATTAATGTTCAAGTCCAGGGGATCTCTTTGATGTACAGGATCAGGAATAAGCTAGTGAGATGAGGAGCCTGGGGTCTGGAGGCAGCCTTGGGTGCTTCTCTTGTATATACTTCATTCTCCTTTATCCTTACCCTCCCTGTCCCTGGTCCTCCCAGCCCCCCTTCCCCTCTTGGCTCATCCTGCCCCTTTCTCTCATCTTTCCTGCCTCTCATTTGGCCTGTCTCCCACTTTGTTACTCATTTTCCTTTCCCCCCAATTCTGTGTCTCATCCTTCTGTCCCCAGTGCTGCCTCTCTTTGTACCTTGTCCTCTACCCTTCCTTATTTTCCTATTCCCCCCATGTCTGTTCTTCATCCTGCTTGCCCACTCCCCCTCACTGTTCCTCCCCCTCTCTGTGTCTTGTCTCCCTGCCCCATGTACCTCCCCTTTCCTCTGCATACCTTTTCAGCTGCCTCCCCCCGGACCCCTCTGTACCAACCCGGGCTATTCTTGTTCATGAGAGTTGGGCCAAAGTGGCTGCTAACAAGAGTAGCCCTCTGAATGGACACTAAGTCATGCAAACCCTGCCTTCTCGATGGCACAGGGTACTCTGGAGGAGAAAAAAGTGCGTTAAGCATCTCAGCCCTGCATCTCTCATGGCAGCTTAGTCAGGCTGGAAGGAAACTTCCCATCTCTGCCTCCGATGTGATCTTGGGCAAGCCTTCTTTAGTAGCTGTAGAGATCTCAGGCCATGTTATGGGTCCTTCCAAGCTGCCCTTAGAATCTCAGGTCCATCTCCTGCTTATGATAGGTCCTCTTGGAAGAGGCTCACCGACCTCCCTTCCTGAGGTCAGGAGCACCCCAGGTGCTTGGCGGCAGTGGGTGGCTGTGTCTGATGGGCGGCTCTCTCCGCTCTCTTCTCCGCCCCAGATGGAGACCTCACGGACACCGTCAGCTGTCCTCGCTCAACCGCCTCGGACCTGACCAGTGGCAAGGCCTCCATGAAGAGCCCTACGCCACGCTACAATCCCTTCAATGAGGACCGGGTGGAAGGGGTGTCCTCCTCTGACACCACCCCTGTGCACACCACCTGTCAGGAGAAAGGGGAGACCAGGGCCCTGGACCTGCAAGAGACTAGCACAGAGCTGGAGGTGATCAGGTCAGCAGGGAAAAGGGCCCCCCCAGAAGGTTCTTGGGGAAGCAGTTCCCCAGGTAGGAACCTTGCTGCCAGGCTCTTCCTGGGGATCAGCCTGGGCCTCGCCATCCTGTCAGACTCTTAGAGCATTATCATTTTTCCAGCCCATAGAAGAGTGGGGCATTCTCCCAGAGGGCAGACAGGCTTTTTCTTTGGAGACCTTAGGAAATAACCTGCATATCTGAGACTTTGTGGGGCAAAGGGAGAAACAGCAGTGGCCAAAATTCAAGTACCACAGCTTAGTAACTGGGGGCTATGCCCAGCCTATTTGGGGTGAAATTATCCTGCCCTCACCCAGATATTTCTGAGTTATTATAATAAAATATAACATAGTATAACCTAACAATATAACATAAAATACAGCATAGCATAATGTGTAACATGGCATCATGTTACATTATATTATATTATGTTATGTTATTTTATAATGATATTAACCATATCTGGCATTTATAGAAAGTTTTTAAAGCTTCTCCAAGTGTTTTGAATATATTGGTTTCTTTGTGCCCTATGAGATAGATATTATAGATATTGCTTTGATTCCTGTTTTACAGATGATGAGACTGAGGCCCAGAGAAGTTAAGTGACTTGTCCAAGGTCACACAGCTAGTAAATATCAGAGGCAGAATTTGAACCCAGGTCTTCTTGACTCCCAAGTTTAGCATACTATTACTAATGATAATAATAATAGCTAATATTTACATAGAACTTCAAAGTTTTTTTAAATGGATGTTATATATAGTGTTTTGTTTGAATCTCCAAACCACCCCGTGGAGGTAAGTGCTGTTACTATCCTCATTTTATGAATGCGGATACTGAGGCAGACAGGAGTTAAGTGACTTGCTCAGGGTCACCCAGCTAGTGTCTGAAGGTAGGATTTGAATTCAGGACTTCCTAATTCCAACTTCCAGGGCACTCTCTATCATACATTCTAGCCATGGCTAGCTACCACTAAGGATGTCACAGCGCACTGGACTTGGGGGGGATGGGAGGAGTCAGAGACCTGGGTTAAGATCTCACTTCTGACACTAGCTGTGTGATACTGGGCAAGTCACTGAACCCCTGCTTGCCTCAGTTTCCTCACTTTTAAAATGAGAGGCTTGGGCTCTACAGTCTGTAAGTCTCAAAGCTAGGCTCCTGTGACTCATAGTTGATCCAAGGGATCATCTCCACTGCTGACATCCTGAGGTTAGCACTAGCGACACCTTCCCCACTCTTGGGTGTGACAGGCAGAGGCCAGGCATGTTTTTCCATTTCTCCTGGCCCTCCTACAGGGTTCCCATGACTTCCATCACTCCTGATGCCCCCCTTGCCCTTCTGCTTTAGCTTACTCTGCCCAGGAAAGCGTCTTTGAGCCCCCAGAGCTTGGGTTAGCATCCATCCCTCTCGATCCCTGTAATTTTCTGGTCTCAGGGTAACCAAGAAGAAGAAAACAGTCAAGAAAAAAAAGACCAGGTCAGAAGATGAGTCCAGCCCTCTCCACCCTACCTTGACCCATCCGAAAGGCACCAAACAAGGGAGTGGCGACATCTTGGATAATGGCCCCGAGCTCAGAGCGGACCCTCTGAGCACTGCCCCGACTTCCCCCCAGGAAGGAGGCGAGTGCCCGGGCAGTGCAGCAGAGAGCAGTGACCGTTCCGAGCTGAGCCAAATGGGCCTGCGCATCCCTGAGATGAAGGACACATCCATGGAAAGTGTGGGCCAGCCCCTGAGCAAGGTCATTGATCAGCTCAATGGGCAGCTGGACCCCAGTGGCTGGCCCTCCCACGTTGAACTGACGGACCAGTCCTTTCGGACCGGCTCTCCCGGGGATATCCCGGAAAGGCCGCCATTTTGTAACTTTAGTGAAGGGATTCCAGCCCCGATGGACTTCTACCGCTTTACCGTTGAGAGTCCAAATGCTGTTACATCAAGTAGTGGCAACCATGACCTTGCAGGGTCTGGCCAACCGTTACATGTTCCTGGTAGCTCTGAGACTACTGGCCAAGAAGAAGGAGGAAGAGAAGGACAACGAGAAAAAGAGGAACAAACATCTAGATCTGTAGAAGGCTCCCAGAAAGAACCTTTGGACACACCCTCAGAACCTGCTCCAGCAGGGGAGTGCCCTACTTCTGAGCTGGAGCCTGGAACCCAAGAGGCCATCAAGAGAGACCAGCCCAGTCCGGGTGTGAGTAGTGCAGAGGACTCTGGAGTGGACGAGGGCCAGGGAAGCCCTTTGGAAATGAGCCACCCATCTGAGTTCAGGTGAGGTCATGGTTTCCATCTGCCCATCTTCTGCAGAGAGGTACCCTGCTCCATTGCAGAGGGAGGGCATGGAGAGCAGGGAGGTGCTGATTTTCAGGTCAAGGAGATAGGAAACACCCCCCACTCCCAAGAAGCTTAATCTAGGTTCCGAGCAGGGGGCTTTGAAAATGCACCAGACTTTGACTGTTGGCAGTAGATAAAGTGATTGCGGCTCAGCAGACCCCAGCATAAAGGAGCGCCCTGAGATTCTCCCACTGGAATTCTTTTTTTTTCCTTCTTGATCTTGGAGGAGTGTTTGGGTTGGAATGTGACTTATTCCCAGAGGGCGAGGGACCGCTGGTCCTTGGTGCCCTCCCTGCCTCAGCATGCATGCGCTGCTGCGCCCACCCGCTCACCCTGCCTGACCCCCTCCTCTCCCCTCTCCCTGGCCCTCACAGAGTTGACAACAACCACTTACTCCTTTTGATGATCCACGTCTTTCGGGAAAATGAAGAGCAACTCTTTAGGGTAAGTCCCAGGCCTTCTTAAGACTGAGGGAAAGAGAAAGATGATGAGGAGCCTGAGTAGGGGCAGGGTTGCAAGGGCCAGGATACTGGTGGAACTGGGCAGGCTTGAGTTAACCCTCTCTCTCATATCCTTCCAATCTCCTTGGGGAGATAGTGTGCCAGGAGGCAGTGATTGGGGTTCACCCTGCCCCCTAGCTAGATTGAACTGGGACCCCACTTTAGACTTGCTAGATAAGAATAGTCTAGAAGTATTAGTTGGATTTTGGCTGGGGAACCCCAGAGACCCAGGGAACCTCCTTGCCAATTACTTTTTATCTAGGCTTTTCTCTGATTTATTCTACCTAAATTGCTCTTAACCACTTGGGACCTATTTCTACCTGGGTCATAGTGATGGTGGGGTGTTGGGGTTGAACTGTGTCATTAGTACAATTGCTGGGACAGACTGAAAGCCCTGGTCTCTAACAGGCAGGGGCCTTCTCTCCCTTTGGCCACCCAGATGATCCGTATGAGCACAGGACACATGGAAGGAAACCTTCAGCTCCTCTATGTGCTGTTGACTGACTGTTATATCTACCTGCTCCGAAAAGGTAGCTGTGACTTCGCTTAACTGCTAAACGCTGTGGGGGAGGCTTGATGTCCCATTACTCCCCTTTGTGACTTCTTAGGTTCTAGTCATTCTGGGTCATCATTTGATTCCCCCACCTCTGCCTTTGCCCAGGCTGTGCCACCGGCATGGAAGGCCATCCTTTCTCACCTCTACCTCTCAGAATTCCTAGCTCCTTTTAAGATCCAGGTGCCCCCTCCTACAAGAGGTCTTTGCAGATATCCTCAGTTGTGAGTGTACCCCCCCCTTCCACCTTCTCTATCTTCATAACTATACCTATTTGGCATTTGCTATTTTAATACATGTTACTTCCTATCCTATAGAATATAAGCTCCTTGAGAGCAGGGACCATTTTATTTTTGTCTTTGTATCTTCAAGCTATCACAGTGCTTGGGACTCAGTAGGCTCTTAATAAATGCCTGACAATTCGATTGAATTGCACTAGATTTGAGTGAAGCTGAATTAAATTTGGGGCAGATGCTGAGGCTGACCCAGAGAGCTCCCCTGTACCTCCCACCTCCTCCTGGGGTGGCCTGGTGTCTGATGCGTTGGGAGGAAGCGCAGCCCTGGCTCCCTAGAGGGACATACTCCATGGCTCCCCCAGAGACTCTCGAGAGAATCTGGTGGCTAGTCCTTCCCATCTAGTCACTTGTGACACTTCCCAGACAGCAGGGGAGGTAGCCAACTCTTGCTGAGGAAGGGGACAGGCTGACAGCAGATATTTGATGGAAGGGTAGGAGATGGGGTTGCCGTTCTGGGAAACAGACCTTAAGGTTCTCTGTTAGGGGCCACAGAGAAGCCATACCTGGTAGAAGAAGCCGTCTCCTACAACGAACTGGACTATATCTCGGTGAGTTCACGCCATCCAGGGCACAGGGCAGGGTTTCCCCAGGCCTCCTTTAGGGCTGCTCTCCAGACCCCTTGTTAAGTCTCATGGCAGAGGATGTCAGTCACCCCAGGTTATCACTGCGTGAGCCAGCCAGCCTGTTGTCCCATCAGGGCAGTCTTTGAGGAGGGTGGGATGGCGGGCACTTACTGCCATCATCACCCACCCCAGGCTACAGGAGGTCAAGATCAGGAGATTGATTCATGTACTTTGGCAGCAGCATCCAAAGGCTTTGCCAGGCCTGGAAGTACATCTGCTTTGGGGCTCTAGTATGAGTCACAGGAAATGGGACCAAAGGGTCCCTTCCCTCTGTTTGCTGCAGCCCCTGACGCCTAGAAGATCCAGACTTCCTTCAGAGCATGGACTCTTCCCCACATCCTTAGCATCCCCTGCCCTGTGTCCCAGGGTATCTGCCAGAATCCTGCGTTTGTGTGGATACATAGACTTGTGTGAACATGTGTGGACTATGTGTGGTGTTCCCACCAGGTTGGCCTGGATCAGCAGACGGTGAGGCTGGTTTGCACCAACAGAAGGAAACAGTTTCTTCTGGACACAGCTGATGTGACCTTGGCTGAGTAAGATTTCCACTCCACTGGAGACCTTCCAGTATAATCTTTTTAATTGTCAGGTTCAAAATGGAGAAGGCTTTGCACCAGGTCATGGTGCAAATTAGCATCAGAATCAGGACTTGAACCTGAGATTCCAGTGTCCTATCCATCACACCCTAATGCCCTTATAGTCTGTTAGTCAACAGTATTGACTGAGCCATCTGTATGGCCAAAGCAGAGCTGAGGGTCAGTCCAGAGAGGAGATACAACCCAGCTACAGAGACTGGTCAGCACATGGACTTCAGCCCCAAGCAATGGTGCTCATCCTGGCTCCTCCTCTCTCTCCATGCCCTTGCTCTTGGAGATCTCCTTAGCTCCCATGAGTCTAGTAATCACCTCTGTGGAGATGACCCTGAGATCTCACTACCCCGACCTGGCCTCTCTCTTGGTCTCCAGGCCATCGGCAGCAGCTGCCTTTGGAACATCTCCACCTGGATGTTCCTTAGTCATTTCAAACTCACTCTGTCTGAGATGGAATTCATCATCCTTACCTCCAAGCCCAGGCCCTCCTCCACATGTCCCTCTTTCTGTTGAAGAAATCACCATCTTTCCAGTTCCCCACTTGATAAACTTTATACTGTAGCTGTTCCCCTTCCTGAACCCCCCTATCCAACACCTGATCAATAAGCATTTATGAAGGGCCTGCTGTGTGCCAAGCAGTGTGCCAAGTAAGTACTAAGTATGCAAAAGAAAGCAAAAGATAGTCCCTGCCCTCAAGGATCTCCTCTAATGGGCGAAAGACAACATACAAATAAATAATGTACAAGTAAACTACATGAACAATAAATAGGAAGGAAGGAAGGAAGGAAGGAAAGGGGCTAGAATGAAGAGGTTTTGGAAAATATTTCATGTAGATAATGGGATTTTAGCTGGGACTTGGAGGGACCCAGGGAGGCTGGAAAGTAGAGATAAGGAAGGAGTTATGGCAGACGTGGAGAAAGCTAGGGAAAAGGCCTGAATCTGGGAGATGGAGGATCTTGTTGGAGGAACAGCTAAGACAGTGTCATTGTGTGTGTGTGTGTGTGTGTGTGTGTGTGTGTGTGTGTGTGTGTGTGAGAGAGAGAGAGAGAGAGAGAGAGAGAGAGAGACAGAGGCAGAGACAGAGACAGAGAGAGGAAAGGGGGCAGAGAGAGCAAGCGCATGGAGAGTAATATAAGTTATAAGAAGGGGAAGGGGAGATGGTAGGATTATAAAAGGCCTTGAATGCCAAGTAGAAGATTTGACATTTGATTATTTGCCAAATTTCATCAGTTCTTCCCTTTACAGCACTTTTCACCTCCAGCCCCCTCTTTCCACTCCTGCAACTGAGAACCTAATTTTGACCCTTAATAACCTTCCGTGGCTTTCTACTGCCTCTAGTCAGGCTTCAGTATTCCTTTCTGAGCTTTTTCACCTTATCTCTTTTCAAGCACTTTCCATTCGAGTCAGACTGGTTTACCTGCTATCTCCTGCACTAGGCATTCCATTTCCCTTCTCCAGACTTCTGCCCTGGCTGTCCCTCATGCCTGACATGCCCTCCCTCCTCACTTCATACTCTTCAAAGTCCCTCAAGGAGCAGCTCATGGGCCATGTCCTTGGACAAACCTTCCCGATCCCCCTGGAGCCTCCTGATAATCTTTCTTCTCATATGATCATGGACATACTTAATGATCTATGTTATATCCCCCACTGCCATCCTCCATATAAAAGTTCCTTGAGAGCGGGGACTGTTTTGTCTTGGACCCCTGGTACCTAGAACAGTGCTTGGCACCTAAGTGCCTAATAATGCTACTTGAGTTGGGTTGGCAAAGACTGCATTTGGAGTCAGAAGAGCTGAATTCAAAATCTGACTTTCCTACTCATCACCTTGGTGCCCTTGGGGAAGTTGAAATATTCTCTGGGCGCCTTTCCTCATCTGTCAGCTGCAGGAGTCATCCCTTCTACCTCTAAGTCCATGCTGTACGATGCTCTGTGTAGAACTCCCTGCTGAGCTCTGGGGGGGAGATGAGGTGAGGGACAGGAGGAAGGGGCAGATCTAAGAACGAGAAGTCTGGGGCTGTACCCTGGAGAAACTTCTGGTTCATGGGACAGGCAGACTAGGAGAGTTCAAACCCTGCGTTTGCCACTTAACATCTGAGTCATTTGGGGCACTCCACTTAAATACTACCTGCCTCCATTTCCCCATCTGTAAAATGGGGATAACAAGGCCAGATTCAGGGCTGAGTCTACATCAGAGGTTAAGGATGCTGGGAGGAGAGCCAGGACTCAGTCCCTCACCCCAGCCCTGGTCCTGCAGGGTCTCTCCACCCACCCCTCTCCTTGCTCATGTTTCTCTCCTTTCACAGGTTTTTCTTGGTCTCTCTCAAGTCGGCGATGATCAAAGGCTGCCGGGAGCCCCCCTACCCCAGTGTCCTGACAGACGCCACCATGGAGAAGCTGGCACTGGCCAAGTTTGTGGCCCAGGAATCGAAATGTGAGGTAAGGGTCTGGAATCCTGCAGTGGGTGGGTGACTGGGAAGGGACTGATCGATGGAGCTGGGCAGGCAGGCCACTCACCATCCATCTCTGTGGAGCCAGGTTGGGGTGTACGCACAGAAGTCCTGGGCAGTGTGTGAAGGAAGGGTCCTCCCAGCTGGCTAAGCCTCGTGAGACCAGTTCTCAGCTCCTTCTCCTGTGGCACCAGATGTGCTCTCCAGGGCCCCAGGAACACAGGCAGACTAGCAATCATTTAGGGGATTTCTGACCATGTCATTTTGCTGAAAGAAACTTCCATGGCTCCCCCTTGCCTCTGGGATAAAATAAAAACCCAGTCAGTTTCCAGGTCTCCATTTCTGGGTTCATTTCACATTATTTCCTTTCAAAAACCAAGCCTCCAGGAGCCCATGTTCTGGGGGGGAGCAGTAGCATGTACACCTAGAAGTAAATACTTAATCTACACAAAGGCAGTGAATTTCTGGGGAGGCACGCACAATCCAAAGAAAATCCGTGGTGCTTGGGCTGAGTTTGGAAGAGGCTAAAGATTCGGAGGGAGGGCATTCCAGGCACAGGGGACAGTCTGTTCCACAGCCTGGGCAGAGAAGACCACATGCCAACAGCGGGGACGGACAAGGAGGTCGGTTTGGCTGGAGAGGACAGTGTCCTTGGAAGGATGTGGAATGAGATTGGAAGGGAAGCCTTTAACACTGAACCTCAAGGAGTTGGAGGAACGGGGGAGTAGCTTTGTCCCTCCCGGGCTTCTGGGGGTGAGGTTATGCTTTCAATTCAACAGACTTTAATTAACTTACCAACCAAGGCCTACCATGGTATATCTAGACCTCTTCTTGGTCCTAGGGATTCGAAGGTGAAGCATCCCTAATCTTGAGAACCTCCTCACCTGTAGGTGGGAGAGAACAGAATAGACAGAGATAACTATAGTACGAGGTTTCTGCCAGGATTTGGAGTTGGAGGATGTGGGTTTGAGTCCTTCCCACTCAGGGGACCTTGGGGATGTCCCATAAACCACTAGGCCTCATCTCCAAAATGAAAGAGCTGGGCTCTGGTGTCCCAGGATCTCTGATCTTGTGATTGATCCTAGAGAAATGTCAGGAAGGAGAGTTCTGACCATTTTCCACTGAGAAGATCAGAGGAGGCAACCTCTGAGTGTTGAAAGGCAAAGATGCTGGGATGGGGAGGATACCGCGTGCAGGGCATGGAGACAGGGCAGGGAGGGCAGCTGAAGCCTGGGCAGAAGCTACTAGAAGCCAATGTGGTTGCAGCTGCCAGGAGCTGAAGGGGAAGCTTATATGATAGAAGCCTGAAAAGCAGCCTTGGACAGGCCATTGCAAGTATCCATTGTTGGGCAGAGCAGCTTCAATTTACCCTAAAGGCCACAGGGAGCCACTGGAAGCATTGGAGGGAAGAGCCCCAGAGCTGAACAAGAGAGAACTCCCCAGGGAGGAAGCACTCTCCTCTAGTACAAGTTAGCAGCTCCTCAGAGGCTAAGGCTCTGATTGCTGCCTGGGCTAGTGACAGGCCATGAGACTAACCCAGAGCTAGGAAGAGGTAGAGATAGGACTGGGGCAAGGAGAGACCTGAGGCAGGGAGGCTGAGTGAAGTAGTCACCTCTAGGTGAGAGGTGACCTTCAAGGAGAGAGGCTAGGGAGCCCTGGTGACAAGGGGCATGGGAAACGCCGGACTTTGGCATCTGTTCCCCTCCAACTATAATTCCTCGCCCACCATCAGTTCCTTGAGGATAAACCCTGGATGATGGTGCTAACAGTAACAACGGACCAGCATTTACATCGTGCTCACCATATACCAGGCACTATTCTAGGTCCTTTCCTGTCATTATCTCATTTGGTGTTCACAAACACCCTGGGAAGTAGGTACTGTAATTGTCCACATTTTACAGGTGAGAAAACTTAGGCAGGCAGGTTAAGAGACTTGCCCAGAATCACCCAACAACTAGGTATCTGAGGCTGGATTCGAACTCAGCTCTTCTGACCTCAGGGCCCATGCTCTGTGTACTGTGGTGCCCCTTCGCTGTGCCATCCCTGGCTGCTGAATTTTATCCAAACCTTGTTTTCTTCCCCAGTGCATGATTAAATGTTCTGTGGCCTTCTCTTTCCCTCCCTTTGTATCCTCAGTGTTTAGCACCAGTGCCTGGTGCACAGTAGGCACTTATTTAGTGCTTGTTGGCTCACGGCACAGTGGGGATGGTAATAAATATTGGTTGGTCTGCAGCTGTCCCATGACCTGTTTTTTTTCTCTCCTTCCCTCCCTCTGTCTCTCTCTGTCTCCTTTTTCTCTCTGTCTCCTTTCTCTGTTTCTGTCTCTCTCTGTCTCCTTTCTGATTTTCTTTCTGTCTCTCTCCTTTCTCCTCTTTTTGTCTCTCTGTCGCTTCTGCATGTGTGTCTCTGTCTCTCTCTGTCTCTCTGTCTGTCTGTCTCTGTCTGTCTTTGTCTCTCTCTCCCTCTCTGTCTCTGTGTCTCTGTTTCTGTGTCCCTCTCTCTCTGTCTCTCTCTCCCTCTCTCTCTTTGTCTCTGTCTGTCTGTCTCTCTCTCCGTTTCTCTCTCTGTCTCTCTCTGTCTTCTGTCTCTCTGTCTCTGTCTCTCTCTGTCTCTGTCTCTCTCTGTCTCTGTCTCTCTCTCTGTTTCTGTCTCCCTCTCTCTGTCTCTCTCTCTGTCTCTCCCTCTCCCCATACTCAGGCATCAGCAGTCACCGTGCGGTTCTATGGGCTGGTGCACTGGGAGGATCCTCTGGATGAGAGCCCCGGGCCCATCCCTTGTCATTATTCCTCGGTGGAGAATGTGGTCACCAAAGAAGGGATGCTGCACTATAAGGCTGGCACCTCGTACCTGGGCAAGGAGCACTGGAAGTCCTGCTTCGTGGTCCTCAGGTGTGGAGCCAAGGCTGGCTGCCTCCCCAAACTGGGACAAGGGCACTGAGATTCTGCATTTTGGGGAGCAGGAGCAGTGCCTCACTGCCCCCACTGTACCCGTGTACCCACTGTATCTATAGCTAGGAGGCATTGGAGGTGGGGCTGAGCCCGGGCCCCTGGCTCCCTTGACTGCCTCATGTGCCTCCAAGCTTATAGCTGCCAGGGTCGCCAGCAGAGGCCGTCATACCAAGGCCTTAGACCTGGCACTCCTCACCCTTTCCCTCGTGTCTTCCCTATAGCAATGGGATCCTCTATCAGTATCCTGACCGCACAGATGTCATCCCTCTGCTCTCTGTGAACATGGGGTAGGTATTTATGGAGACTTGGAGGGGAGGGCAGGCTTGCTGTCCTCATGGCTGGAACCCCAGCCCCCTATGGACTTCCCCCCAACCCCAGGCCCTTCTCCCTCTTGTTTCCCATTGATTTGGAGCCTTAAAAGTGAAGGTGTGGGGGGAGACCTGAAAGACATCTTCAAGGGCTGGAATTTTCAGAAGGAAAGTCTACACCTGTGATTTCATCATGGTTGGGCCCTCCCCAATGAGGAAAGTTCTTCCACCAGTGCAGATAGCTGTTCTGCATTTTAGTCCAAGGGCCTGGGCCTTTAGACCTGGGCCACTGAGAAGGTATGAATCTGGGTAGTTCGCACAGGTAGTGTGTATCAGAGGTCTTCCTGACCCTAAGATCACCCCCCTTTCCCCTGCTTCTCTGTCCTTATGAGAAAGACATAACACTTGAGAAGAAATTTGTGAATATGAGCCAAGAGCTGGGAATCCCAGAATTTTCTGGAGCCACGTTGTGATCAGTGGATGAGGCATGGTTAGGGAACTGTCTGTTCTTTTTGAGCACTTAGGGGCTCAGAGGTTTTGGCAAAACCTGGCCCTTAGTAGAACCATCAGGAAAGTCCCAGAAGGTTCCAAGGATGAGGTTTTTGACCAGTGGGACACAAACCAAGGCCAGCAGCCCCTCAGGCCTCTTGGGCATGGGTTGGGGTCACCCTGCACCCCTTTCCTCATTCCACCCCTCATCCTGTTTCGTGGTTGGCCCCAGGGGGGAGCAGTGTGGCGGCTGCCGGAGGTCCAACACCACAGATCGGCCCCACGCCTTCCAGGTGATCCTCACTGACCGGCCTTCCCTGGAGCTTAGCGCCACTGATGAGACAGAGATGGCCGATTGGATGCAGCATCTCTGCCAGGCTGTTTCTAAAGGAGTGAGTTCACCCTCAATGGGCAGACAGACAGAGAGCAGAGGAACAGCCTTGAAGTTGTCTCCTAGGGCCGCTTGGGACTGGAGCAAGACCAGACTTCTAGGCTCCCACCTACCTGAGAGTTAGGGCCAGGAGGTAGGAATGAGGTTAGGCCCAGTTCCCTGCTGTGTGACCCAGCTCCATTTAGAGTCAAGACCTGGATTCCACTCCTGCCTTAGACACTTACTGGCTATGAGAACTTGGACAAATCACATAATTTTTCCAGGCCTGAATTTCCTCATCTATAAAACACAGGAGTTAGATCTCATGTCTTTGAAGGTCCCTTGCAATATTAAGTCAATGGTCCTTTGCCTTCACCTGGTCTCTAGAAGGGAGTCCTGGACCCACCAGCCAAGAATAGGGAGGGGCAGTAGTGGGGGATGTGACAAGGAAGGTGGACTGAGAAGCCTGGGTCCTCACCAGGCTGGAAGGGACAGGCTGACCTTTGCCTCCTGTGTCTCCGGCCCAGGTCATCCCCCAAGGTGTTGCCCCCACCCCCTGCCTCCCCTGCTGCCTGGTGATCACCGACGACCGGCTCTTTACGTGCCACGAGGATTGTCAGACCAGCTTTTTTCGCTCACTGGGCATGGCAGAACTGGCCGACATCGCTGCCATTTCCACCGAGCCTGGCAAGGAGTACTGCATCCTGGTGAGGACCAGAGATGTGGAGGTGTCTGGGGGGAGCCCTTCCCACATCCCCTCTGGCTCTAACCATGTCCTGTGCCCCTAGGAGTTCTCCCAGGACCGACAGCAGCTTCTCCCACCCTGGGTCATCTATCTGAGTTGCACTACAGAACTGGATCGATTCCTGTCAGCACTGAGCTCTGGGTGGAGAGCTGTCTACCAGGTAACCCTCCCCTGTAACAGGCCAGGTCAAGGGACCAGGGGAGCCAGAGCCCCGAAGGTGGGACAAAAGTAGAAAACAGTAACTCAAACCACAGCATAGCTTAGACACCTGAAGGTGCTGTGACCTTGGAATAAAGAAGACCTGGAGTGGTATCCTCTGGCACTCGCTCTGGGACCATGGTGGCTTGGGGAGCAACTGATGAGCATTTATTTAGGTAACACCTACTGTGTGCCAGGCACTTTAAAAAAACCCGTAAATATTCTCATTTGATCCCCATAACCTCCCTGGGAGGTAGGGCCATTTATTTTCATCCTTATTTTAATAATAATGGTACCAGCTAGCATTTATAAAGCATCTACTATGTGCTAGCTACAACGCTAAACACTTTACAATGACTGTTATTTCATGCTCACAACCCTGGAAAATAGGTATTTGCTTCATTTTACAATTGAGAAAAGTGAAGTAAACAGAGGTTGTGGTCAGTAACAATATCAAACAACAATAATAAAAAAAGAGGAAGTGGCTGGTCTTCATTGGTGAAGAGAGTTTCCACACTGGAAGCTTCCTACGTTGTAGAAAGAAGGGGTTCGGGCCAAAATGGTTTCCCATATTTATCATGGGAGTTAGAGCCAGAAGGAGCTAGGAACAAGAGGGGACTTGAGACCCTCACCCTCTCTTCCTAATCCTGCCTTGACATGATCAAGGTCTGATTCAGACCCTTGGTCTCCTGGGCCTGGGCCATCTGGTGCCATTTTGAAACTTCCTTTTGCTGATGTGCTGGCCCATGCTGCCATCCATGTGTATGCTGGCCTGTGCCATGCCATCATCTGAGTCCTCACTCGGGAGTGTACACAATGCATGACCAGAAACTCTTCTAGGGGGACTAAGAGCTCTCCAGGTTCAAAACCATGCTGAAAAGGAAGTCATAGGGCATGGATTCGCATCTTCTCATCCTGACCCCAAGGCCAGACCTCTTTCAACTAAGTCCCACTTTCACAGTCAGGCAGGAAACACAAATGTATATTATCTCCACTCCCTGAGCTTCAGTTTCCCCATCCGTAAAACTGAAAATTCCACCTGGAATCCCTGCTTCCCAGGGGGTCTGTGAGGCTCAAAATAGGATGTCGGATAAGCCTCAGAAACACCTTAATCATGCCAGTTATCCCTTTGCCACTCTCTCTGTCTTTATCCAGATCTGTAGAGTTCAGAAAACCCTTTTGTCCAGAATTTCACTCCTCTCCCAGAAGGCTTTTTTTTTACCAGGAGTAGGATGTAAGAGCTGACTTTAATCACATGAGGCTGTTATCCGTGAAAGGGGGATTCTTCTTGGCCCCAGACCAATTCCAGTGGGGTAAAGTCAGAGGCAGATTATGGTTTGATGTCCAGAAAACCTCCATAAGCATTGGAGCTATCCAAAAGTGAAGGGATGGCTTCTCTCCCCTCCCTGGGGGGTTCTCAGAGAGAGGCTGGAAACCCCTTGTTGGTTAGAGAGGAGATTGGTAGGTCAGGGTTGGCCCAGCTGCCCTTCCCATTCAGGGAGTCTCTCTTGTGTGACAGTTTCCCACAGAGCTCCCAAAGGTGACCCACCTATTAGAGCCAAGACTTGACTACAGATGTTTAGACTCCAAAATCAAGACTCTTTATTATCTCATCATCCAGTGCCTGGTGCATCTTAAATACTTGATTAATAAATACCCATTTAATGATAATTAATAGTCATAGAAACTGGGCCCTGGAAGAAACCTTGGACTATAGGATGTCAGAGTTTATAGCCTGAGACAGATACTTGCCTCAACTTGAGATGTGTGCCCCAACTACAGACTAAGCTAGATATGGGCAGAAAGACCAGTACGCGCTCAGGGCCCCCCAGGGTACCTATGGCCGAGCTGGGACCAAATCCCAGGATCCAATTCAGGTCAGTCTGCAGTATTATTTAATCTATATAAGTCTGCCTTGGGTTCGTAGCTCTCAAGCTGGGAGGGACAGCAGAGGACATCTAATTCGACGCACTCACTTTCGGAAACTGAGGCCCCAAGAGGAGGGAAATGATTTATCCAGGGTTACCAAGGGGGATTGGAGCCTTGAATTCCAAGTCAGGTCTCGTTTCTCAAATAGTTTCCTGTTTTAATCCATGTGTGGTGCTGGATTGGGGGTGAGAGGACCTGGATTCCAATCTGTGGCTTATTTTGGGGAAGTCACTTAACAACCCCCCCTTTTTTCCCCAGTGCCTCAGTTTCCTCATCTGTAAAATGAGAGATTTGGACTAGAATGGCCTTTAAGATCTCTCCCAGCTCTAAATCTATGAACCCATGATCCTAGACTGTTGACCCCAAACCTTACCCCCCAGTCTCAAAGCAGGCTTCCTTGCCTCTCTGTTCTTTCCTTCCCCATCTCTCTCCACAGGTAGAGCTCCCACACAAGGCAATCCAGGAAACCTCCAATAAAAAGAAATTCGAGGATGCTTTGAGCCTCATTCACAGTGCCTGGCAGAGGAGTGATAGCTTGTGCCGGGGCCGGGCCTCTCGGGACCCCTGGTGCTGAGGCCAGAACTAGACTGTGCCCCCGACTCTGACTCCTCCCAGGGGGAGCAGCGAGTGAGAGAGGCCCCTGGCTGAGCTGCTCCCAGAGGGATTCCCTGCCCACAGTCCAGTCCTCCTCTAGGGGTAGGAACAATGCCAGCCCCCTTCAGCCAGGACGGGTCTTCTGGGGCTGTGTTCCAGGTGCCCGTCTTTTGGGAACAGGGTAGAGACAGAGTGAGCCCTGTGGGTTCTGCAACTGCCCTCCCCGATCCCGGGCCCCGATTGGGGGGTGCCCTGCTGGCTTCAAGCCGATGATGCCAATAATGATGATAACAATATACAGATGTCCTATGAAAGGTTCGTGCCGGGCTGGCTGGAGGTCTTGAATCTGCTTTGGGCTTCAGGCAGTGGCCAGGGCCAGGGAGCGGGTACATCTCAGGAGCACCCCCTCCCAGCACCTGTAAATGCCGTGAGACTGCGGCAGAAGCGGGAGCTTGCCTGCATGACTTCATCTCTTTTCAGCTTCATCCCAAAGTGCAGGGCTCCATATCCATGCCCAGGGCACAGGGTGGGTGGGTGGGTGCCTTCTCTGGCTGCCTGGCCCCAGTCACACACAACTTCCGCCTCCCCCCAGTGAGCAGAGCCAGAGGAGATACCCATAAGCCAGGAGAAGAAAGCTGAGGGCAAGGATTGGGGGTCTAGATGAGGGAAATGCAGCCATCCCCGCCTCTGTCCCTGATCTTGTCTCCTCCCTTAGGAAAGGTCAAGGAAACCTTGAGGAAACACAGGGCAAGGGGGTCTGAAAAGGGGCCCTGGGGAAGAGGGGCCCACCCATGTTTCTCTACTACCATGTCCCCTTCAGCCACAGGAACTTAACAGGAATAGCCACAGCTTCCCTTCCCCTGGGGGGGATGGGAAAGGTTTGGGTATTTTTTTTAAATAAAAGACATTATATTATCCCAGTTCGTCAGTGACTTATTTCTCATTCCCACCTCTAACTCTCCAGAATTTGGGATCCTCAATTCCCCTCCCTTTTATTTCTGACTTCTAGATTCCTAAGCTTGAGAATGAAGTGTTCCCTTTTTGTCCTTCTATCCCCAACACCCGGCATATAGTAGGCACTTAAGTGCTTATGCTCCCAGAAAGTACTTTCCTTAGGACAAGCTGGTGAGGTCAGGGAGTGCCTGACATTTTACAGAAGGAGGGAAGCAGGTCGGCAGACTTGCCCCTAAGGTCGAAGAGCTGGAGGAGAGGCATCAGGGACCTGTGATCAGATTCCCTGACCAAGCTCAGTGACCCTGGGCAAGTCACAATCTCCCCAGGCCTCAGTTTCTTCATTTGTAAGATGAGGGAGTGGGATTCATTAGCCGATAAGGTCCCTTCCTGAACCTCCCATTCCTGTTTTAGGCATCATCCTGCCCCATCTTGGCTGAGGGGCAAGGTCTGGAGTCCTTCAAGCACCCACAAGCAATGTGGCAGCTGCTAAGGGCCGCTGACCACTTTCTCTCTGTTGTGGGTTCATCTTGAATGAGTTCTTTTCATGGGATATGCTTCCCCAGGGGCATGTCCCCGCCATCACCCAGCCATCCTTCAGTCTAGAGCTGGAAAGAGCCACATAGCCCAGCCTCCTCAACTCACTGATGAGCAGGTGGTCCCCAAGAGGGTAGGTGACCTGCCCTGCCCGAGGGCAAGGGCCACAAACTTACTGGGAGCCCTTTACAGGTCACCTAGCCTAATATTTCCATTTTAGAAAAGGAAACTGAGCCCCAGAGAAGTCAGCTGATTTCCCTAAGGTCAAACAGGAGAGCCTGAATCGGAACCTAGTTCCCAGGAGTCCAAATATAGTCAGTGCCCTTCCTCCTTCTCTCTGAGTGACAGATCCCCCACAAATGCCCCAGATGATCAGAGAGACACTAGCAGATGGGGGAGCCGGGGAGGGAATCCTGAAGGTCTGAGTATCCATAGGCTCCATCTGAGTCCACTGTGACTGAATGCCAAGGAACTTAGGCAGATAACTCTGGGCAACATTAACCAGAAAAGTCAGTCAGTGAGCTTTTATTAAGTGCCTACTACGTGCCAGGAGCCATACCAAGTTCTGGGAACACCATGAAAAAAAATCAAACAGTGTCTCCAAAGAGTTTATGTGCTGAGGAAGGTAGATACAAGATGTAAACAAATGGTAAATAGAAGGTAATGACTGGGTAGAGGGACCAGGAATTAGGAGCCTGGGAGTTAGGGGTTTTAAGAGGTGATGGTGAGAAATATATTCCAGGCATGCAACCAGCCCATGGTGGGAGGTGTTGGGAGAAGGGTTGGTAGGCCAGCCTGGCTGTAACATACAGTCCTTAAATGGGGAAGAAAGGTAGGTAGAAGCCAGATAGGTAAGTACAGGCAGAGAGGGAGCTCCATGGTGCAGTTCGGAAGACCTGAATTAAAATCCAACCTCAGACACTTACTAGCTGTGTGGCCCTGGGGAAGTCACTTAACCGCTCTTTGCCTCAGTTTCCCCAACTACAAAATAGGAATAGTTATAGCACCCACCTTCCAAGGCTGTTGTGAGAGTCAACTGAAATGATATTTGTAAAGTGCCAATCGCATAGTAGGTGCTTAATAAGCCTTGTTTCTCCTCCTCTGCTCCATCCCCCAAATAATGGAGTACTTTAAATGCTAGACTGAAGGCTTCATAGCTTTATCCTCCTGAAATGTTTTGAACAGGCTAATGGCAGGATCAGATCTGGGTTTTAAGATTATCTATCCATCTGGCAGCTAAGTGGAAACCCTGACACCAATTAAGTATTTATTAAGCACATATTTATTAAGCTGGTGGCTCTCTAGGCATCAGCTCCTCCTTTACTCCATCAGAAGGCAAAGTGACTTGCCCAAGGTAACACAGGTAGTAAAGTTTCTGGGTTTGGATTTCGGAATCCGGGTCTTCCTGATCTCAGGTTTAGAGCTCTAGCCACTGTATAACCTAGAGGGAGGATGGGAGGTTGACCGCACTAGTTAGACTTTCCTCTGCTCCTCTCCCTCCCTCCTGCCCTCACCCCACCCTACAGTGACCTTTCCTCCACATCCCAGGGCCTAAGCACCTCCCCCAAGTTAGGGAGGTGTGATGAGCAGCAGCCTCTGGGATTGGCCAGGGCCTGGGCAGTGGGAGAGTCCTGGCGCCCAGGTTGGGTTCCTGCCCGAGTGGGCACTGTCTGGGCTGGAGAGAAGAGCCTGTGGGGCAGAGAGCACTGGAGCTTGGTGAGCTGGGGCACTGCTGTCTCCTACAAGATTTGGGTCTATCTAGGATGTCCTCCCCTCTGTCCCTTGCCCTCTTTTCCCTTATCCCTGTCCTCTTTTCCTGGGCCTGCCTTCACCGTCCCTGACCCTCCCTTCACCTGTTCTCAGCGTATCCCATGTGCCTCTAGCCCTCCTTCCCCTGTCCTCTGTTCCCTGTCCTAGCCCTCTGGCCCCTCCGTCCCGTGCCCTGCATGATAACCTGAGCCACCCCTGTGGCCACCTCACCCCTCTGCCCTGGGGCCTCCCTGCAGTTGGGCCGAGCCTTTGTTCACGTCCCAGCCAGGGCCCTACCTCAGTCCTAGCTGCCCTGCTTCCCTGAGCCAGCCAGGACCATGGAGAGCCCTCCTGTGGCCAGCCGGGCTGTGCCTGTAAATGTGTCCCCAGCCATGGACCTCGTCCTGGGCGCTTCCGCCTGTTGTCTGGCCTGTGTCTTCACCAATCCCCTGGAGGTGATAAAGACCAGGCTGCAGCTTCAGGGAGAGTTGCAGGCCAGGGGCACGTACTCCCGGCCCTACCGGGGCCTGCTGCGCTCTGTGATCACCGTGGCCCAGGCTGATGGACTCTGGGGGCTGCAAAAGGGGCTGGGGGCGGCCCTGCTCTACCAGGGAGTCATGAATGGGGTCCGCTTCTACTGCTATTCCCTGGCCCTGGAGGCTGGCCTCACCCAGTACCATGGGGGCACCGTGGCCGCAGGGGCACTGGCCGGAGCTCTGGGAGCCTTCATCGGGAGCCCAGCATACCTGGTGAGTAGACTGGCGAGGCCTTCGATGCCTTCCCCCTTTCTTAACAAAGGACACCAGGGCCAGAAGGCACCCTTTGAATCTTGGAGTCCTTAACTTAGGGATCCAATTCCAAGGGGTTCATGAGTTTGGAGGAGAAAAGTTTTTTTTTTCTTAATCTCTATTTTCACCAACTCACAAATGAAATTTGGCATTTCCCCCAATTGTGAATTTTAAAACAAATTATTCTAAGTAGGAGGAGCCTGTGGTTTTCACCAGACTGCCAAGGGGTCCATGACATAAAAAAAAAAAAGATTAAGAACCCTTGATTCAGTCCAACCATCCCTCTCATTTCAGATAAAGAAACTGGTACCCAGAGACAGGGGAAAGTGATTTGGCCAAGGGAACTAGGTATAGAGTCACCTAGCTAGGATTCGAACCCATGTCTTCTGATTCCAAAACTTGTGCTCCTCCTAGGAGTAATGGAAAAATGGGTGAAAGTGTCAGGGAGGCAGATTTTGGCTCAAGAGAGAAAATCTTTCTAACAGCTGTCCTAAAGTGAAGTGGGCTACCCAAGGTGGGGAAGAAGTAGAATGTTCACCACTAGAGATATTCCCAAGAGGATTCTTTTTTAGTCACAACTAAAATCCTACTTTCTACTGGAAGCCTTCCCTAACCCATCTCAGTTCTGTCTTCCCTCTGCTAATTATTTCCTATTAATCCTGTATAGATTTTGTTTTGTAGATGTTTATTCGCATGTTGACTCCCCCATTAGAGTGTAAGCTTTTGCCTCTTTGCAACCCCAGCCTGGCACATAGTAGCTTAATAAATGCCTCATTGAGTAGTATAATAAATGTTATTGAATGAGTCAATGAATGAAGGGATGGAGGCTGGACAATCCCTTATCAGACTTGTTAGTGAGGGGTCTTCCTGAGGCAGATGACATCTCAGGTTTCTAATGCTGAAATTTTGTGACTTAGGTCATGGCTCTAGAATTGGGAGGGTTTCTCAGTGGTCATATATCCTACTTCCTCCTTTTGCAGATAAGGAAATTGAAG